>JAQSVV010000198.1:0-1481770 GCA_036375495.1 Agrotis segetum
GCTTAAACATAAAACTTTGTTCATTATACAAAAGATAAGCGATAGTATTAACACGCTATTGTCAGGAACTAGTAAAAGTATCATTTTAGTACCCACAGTAAAACTACAAAAGATTTGGAAAGATTACAGAAATTGCGATGACTAAGCCATTTGTTTATGAAAACTAAACAATGAGAATGGGTTTTTACAATCGTAAAACCGTGGGTGGTCTCCACCCCAACAAGTTTGGGGTTAAAAAGCAAACTCACGCTTTACCTGAGATTATGCAACGGCATTAGGAATTTTAATATCTCTCCAACTGAGCTATAAAATTAACATAATGAGGATGTCTCCACAAAAGAAAGTGATGACAAACGCGACGGGTTTTCTAAAACACACATAAATTCACATTCATAATGATACGACGAATAATGATACGAAAACAGCCTATAAAACAGTCATAATACAAAGCGAATAACAAAACGCACCAACAAATCGTTCAGAAAAATCTCTTGACCCACATTAAGCTACAAAGGTCCGCCCACGTTGAGACGACACTAAAACTAAATTATTACTAAGCCGCCGTTTACCAGCTTCGCAGCTATTCAATTTCCCATGCTATGCATCTCAGTCGTCGCATCCACTCCTTTGACTGCGCGATGCATATTTTATATAATCCTTTCATCAAAACGTCGAGTTCGCGGAAAGCGCTTTTAGTAATTCTCGCGAGCGAGCGAGAAGGAAGCCGCTGACAAACGGGGTGTCAAACAGCGGTGGGGATAAGACGCCAAAGCTCCCGCAGAGCACACAGAATGCAAAAATGGCGAGGCGACTAGTGACAAGGTGTCAGGAGGGGGGCACGTCACACCGCGAGCCTCAGTTCTGAGCCGTCCGTCGCGGCCACCGCACGTCTCGTCCCGCTCCGTTCACACGCCGCGACTAGTGACTTGTGTATCATGTGCTGACACCAAGCCTTGGATTTTGTGAAGTGATATTGTTCTGTGTTGTGGATTGATTATATTTTTTTAAGCTGGAAAAGGATATCGGAGTGTGGAGCAACATGCTCACTTCAAGCAATCAGTATTTGCGACCGGATTACCTGTCACCGCTTCCGACAACGGTAAGTTTGATTGATGATGACAAACTCGTGTTTTCTTATCCTTGCGCTTGCGTTAGGTATAATTTACTTTACATTAGCGTTGCTGGAAACTTTCATGGCTGTAGGTAAAAGGATTTGATGTTGAATATTATAATCTCATTTGTAATATGGATGCCATGCAAAAGATAATAGAAAAGAAAATTACTTTCTTACTGCCAAATACTCTTCTTGTCCTGTCAACGGCTGCAAAAAAAACTAGCAATTTTTTCAGGAGATGACAAAAATCCCGACCTTCGTAGAAGATGTAACGTAAATTACTTAATTACCAATTACTATAAACAACTGTAAGAAAAACTTAAAGAACAAGGAAAGAAAGTAATAAACTCTATAGAGGTAATTAATCAAAAAGAGCCTAAGAATCTAACTTAAAATTCGTATCCACCCATCGTTCAACAAAACCAAATAAACTTTTATCGGGGCAAACTTCGGTAGATGACGGATTCATTTTCCATGAACCATGCAGATTGGAACAACCGTTCTGTAAAAAGGCAGAGAGTTTATTTCATGACCACAAGGAGATAATAATATTATGTATTTTTTATGTTCCTTTCTGAAGCTTTTAAATTATTTGTCGCCAGTATTCTTGATTTAAACACCAACCACAATACTTTTGAAGCAAATAAATATGTATTTCAAATAAAAGAAAATGACCGAATTGAAAAAAGCAGACCAAAACCGAAAGAAGTCTTGACTCTTGATACTGAAGTTTACAGAACTTTTACAGTTACAAGGGCAATAGATCTTAGATGTTCATGTTAAAAATTGATAGAAAATGGATAAATAAAAGCTAAGAAAACAGACAGATCGTACACATGAAAATCACGTAGAAAACTATTAAAAATTATAGCATGAGTAAGTGATTTAATTACAATGCTAATATAATTCACAACCCATAATGAATACCTAGATGGGTATAAATAAGCATTAAAATACTAGCAAATTAAAATTTCATAAAATTCTTGCTAGTGGTAGAAGTAGCATCCGGAAAGTAACGCAATGTAGCGTTTGAACAAGTTGTATCCAAATTCGTTAACAATGTTAGTTGTAAAGATGTTTTTTGTTTTCAGTCAAATTTCAATGGCTTTCCTTAATTTTAATAATTATCCATGTTTCTACACAAATAACGAAATCTATAGAGCTTTTGCTCGTGACAGACGAAAGCCATTACCAACAGCTCTTCATTATATTTGAAATTACTTCTAACATAAAATATTATAAATACCTCCCATTTATTTTGAAAGACGTCTCGTAATTACTACATTAAAACAACAATCGTCTCTCAAGCGTTAACAAACAAGCAATTAGTATTTCGAACTAGACTCTAATAAGATTCGTATCGTCGCTAAAATAAACTTTGACAAAACAACGTGAGCAAAACAGAAAACATATTCCCGACACATAGCGGCGGTTGAGCGGCAATAGACGTGACAACACGCCACAAGTTCAGGCGTGCCGCAAATTCAGCGGCACAAATTGCCCTTTTCACTGCGAGATTACATCATGCGGGAGCCGAGTGAAATGTCAAGCGGAGCCGACGGCTGCCAGACGCGCGGATAATGGCGCGTCGGCCGCGTGATTGGACGCCCGCCTCCCTCAACCCGCACCCCCGCGGTCCCTTTGTACGCCCGTCACTCGCAACCTCGACCCGACGTTTCATTTCATAAACTGCCTCTCTTTGTTGCAGCTCGACGCGAAAAAGAGCCCGCTGGCGCTACTAGCGCAGACCTGCAGCGCTATCGGCGCGGACTCACCCAACCCCAAGCTGATCTCCGCCGCTGAGAAAGCTAGTAAGAAGTACGATGAGAAATCACACATACCCGACAACAAGCCCAGTTTTAAGCCTTACGAATCGTGCCTAACAGCGAGAGAAAAGACTAGAACACCAGATGACCGAGGGTCTGTCAACGCTTCGTCAAAGACTCCGCTCTCGTCGAAGGGCAGCGCGTCAAACACCCCAGTGCAAGCACGCTGCTCCAGCAATCAGAGCTCCTCTTCACAGAGGACTCCTCCACCTGCTCACCGAAAGACACCCTCAGAGAAGTCAGATGAGAGGTCCAGTCCACTACACGGCTCGCCCGTGCCGGCCAAATCTAACTCAGACTCCATCAGTATCTCGTCTGCATCTAAGTTACCGTTTACGCCCACCTCTCTATCATCCAGCGCAGACACCAAAGAACATTCGAGCTTCAAGCCAAGCGTACCTGTATCTTCATCCGCCTTCCTTGGCGGACTGCATCATAGTGGTTTTCCTTTACCAATGGATCTGATGACCAGTAGCTTGATGGCTGCACAGCACCACGCTTTGAAGAATGGACTAAATCCGTACCTCGCGTACGCTAGAATGAAGGCTCCTGGAAGTGATCTAGGAATCTGTAGAGATCCATACTGCACGGGTTGCTCACTTAGTTCACACTTGCTCAAATCCGCTGTGTGCCCGGCGGGGTGTTCTCAATGCGATCATGCCAAGACTCCATTTCCGTTACCTACTAATCACCCAGCAGCAGCAGCATATGCTCACGCACAATTAGCTGCTCTAGCAGCTGCTTCGCAACTTCCGTATGTGTGCAGTTGGATGGCAGGAGACTCCGCATACTGCGGCAAGCGGTTTGCCACATCTGACGAACTGCTGCAGCACTTGAGGTCGCACACGGCGAGCGGTGAGTCGAGCCCGAGCCTGTCGATGCTGAGTGCGACGCACCCGCTGCTGCAGCGCACTTACCCGACACCGCCGCTGTCGCCGTTGACGCCGCGCTTCCACCCGTACAGCAAGCCGTCACACCTGGTGTCTTCGCCGCCACTGCCGTTCCCGCTTCCCCCGCACCCCTCACTGGCCGCCTACTTCCCACCGTACCCGTTGTTTGGGCCACGGCCTCTGCACCCTTGAGGACCGTCGGCGCTCCACGGACACAAGAAGGGGGGCGCCGACCGCTAACGCCCATGCCAAAAGGACATTCGGAACCGAAGTGCGTGTACATATAAGTTAGTGTCTTCGGGTTTCTAGTCGGCTCATATCATCGACGGAAGTGTTTGCCCCCGCCTGTGGGGGTCGCGACAGCTGTGATCTCTAACTCGTAATCATTATAATTAGTGCACTGAACGCTTTGTCGTAACCGCGTGCGCGGATTTTAATTTTCTAGTTAGACTAACGAAATTTTTATGTACCAAATCTATAGATTGTAATTTAAATTGATTTTTGTAATTTAAGTTGTTGCAATTAATTAGTGAGGGTTGTTAATTGTGTTTGTATTTTTTTAAGTGGATGTTTAATGATTTAGCGATGCATTGATCTATCACATATCTTTGTAATGATGTGCGTTGTGACTGAACGTTCTCGTAGACGCATGGTAGTCCCACAGTAATGTTACAGATAATTGTTACCGCAACTATTCCTCATTTATATTTATATAAAATGGCTACTTTCAGTTTTCAAATTGATAAGATCTTAGATGAATCTCACGAATACACTTTACTTTAAAATTTACATTCTAATGCTTGCAAAACTGGCACTTTATATTTTTATGTATAACTATAAAATTAATGTTTACATAGTACACTTACTTGTCAGAATGTTAAGTTATGACACAAATTATAATAGTGTGAAAGGCGGAATGCGTGTACAACATTCATAATAAAGTAATGAACACTGTAATACTTGCAACTGATAACTGTTGAAATAAAAATTTGTTGTTATAAAGGGCATAAAGCGAAAAAAAAATATACGTAAATATTTAATTTGAAACTGAAGACTTTGATTTCAAAAATCCTTTACGAAATACATGGTCACAAAAAGGCTTTCATGAAAATTTATATCCATCTTCAACTTTTGAGTACCCATTCATCTGCATACTTCATAATGCAATTTTTTCTTGGAAACGCAAGCACCTGGAACAATTCACCAGTTCCATTACAAAAATAAGTCTACTGTTTAAGTGTTCTAACCAATTAATTAACCCACACGAATACGTCTTAATAACGGTCAACATTTCTTTACATTTTCACTGCAGTACTAAATAATGACGTTAATTATTATTCACAGAGTTGCAAACTGAAAGCTCTTATGAATATTTAAACACCGCTGTGTGAGAAAAACTTTAATCTTTATTTTAATTCTTGCTTTAATTTATCGTCTCATTTAGTAGTCAGGAAACTTAAGAACAGAAAACCAGATTTAAAATATTAGGTCAGATAAAATTAATTTAATTTAAAAGTCGATTATTTAAGTTACAAATTTTATACATGACATAGTACTTAGTAATGACTTAGTTAAAAAAAAAGGAATCTGACATTTTAATAAAAATATGTTAAGACATTATTTGCCCAAAATTTTATTTAAAAAAAAAACAATATTATATTATTATTATTTTAGTGTAAATTATTTACAAACTGAGATCCAAAAGAAATAAATGTATATGAAATAGAAGACTTTTTAATTATAAATGTATATTATTGGAATATAAATATACAATTTTTAAATATTTCTTTCAGAATTTTTGCTCACAGCAAACCACAATCTGTCTTTATTTTGACAACAAATATTAAAAAGGTTCCTGATTCATTCCGACTGGCCGAACTCTCACACGTAAGAAACACGAAACAAAATCGTTGGCAGTCCTTCAACGAATAAACCAATTAACTAATACTGAGCATCTTCAACCGAAGAACGATTAATAACAATACAGATAAGAAAAAGATGAATCTCATCTAAACCAACCCACACACATGAGGCAACGCAACGAATAAACGATATATTTTTCAGAACGCATGACTCAAATGTCGGTCGTAATTAGGACTGTTGCGGCTTCCACTACAATAAATTATAAGCAATTTATCTGTCTGTCTGTCGCCATACATCACGAACTGTGCAGCATTTACCAGCGTTGAAATATTATGACCAATGTGCACGGTGGACGCACCATTTGTTAGCCGTACGGGCCGAGCTTTATCTTAAAATGTTATGGTGGTGTGAAATGGTTTTTAGAATTTAATTTATTATGTCGACATTTTTCTGTTTGATTCTTATCTTTTAAATTGAGAGATCATTTATTTTACATTAAAGGTGTTTATAAACTTTATTAAGTAAAAAATAAGTTGACTTCTGAATGATTAAAATACAGTGACACATTTTCAACAAACAACTAATGGTTAAATATACAGTGACTAGCCTAATTATAATAATTAAAGAAGTTTCTAACACTAAATCAAATTAACATCCTATTTAGCAACCCAAAATTAAATTATAAATTATAATAACATACTAAACGCCGTCACAGACGCTAAACATAATAAACATAAAATAAATTAAATAAAAATTATAATAACGCCATTTATTTTATTATAACTAATGGGAGTTACAAAAACAATGTTAGTATGTATTTATGTATAATAAAATTTTATAGTTTCCTGCTGATTTCGAAATATATATGCCAAGAAGCGTATTGAAATTATAAAACATATTTAAAGTATAATTCTCACATAATTATATTCATTAATGTCGTAAATGAGCATAATATGTCTTTGTTTCGTTCATTTTATTGTGTTTAACAGTCAGTTTCGAATAGTTCTTGAACAAAAACTCTGTTTTAAATCTTTAAATTAAAAAGCAGGTCATGACTTTGTATACTTAGGAAAACAATTTGGTTTTCTGTGAGCAATTTATTTTGTGTCAGCTTTAATAGTTTTCTTTTTCTACGAATTTTAAAGCTATTAATTCAATGGCTTCCAATTTGTCGATCGGTAAAACTCGGAATTCTTATTCTTTCTACTCGCTACACTGAAACTCATTTGTCTTTGAAACGTGTCCATGAAGAAAAGTTAGAATACCTGCCTCAAAAATAGGCAACAAGTTATGAAACAGTTTTCCCGTATTCTTTATGCATTTATGCTTTTCGAATGCATTTTTTGGATGTCTGCTACATGCAGTCAGTTTGCAGTTTGGAATATAAATACCTACATTGAAACTTATATATAACACAACATTGGAAAACCGTTTATTTATATTTTACACAAATATATAATTAAGCAACCTTTCATTATTCCTGAGAAGATTAGGAATGCCTAGCCAGACCTACAGGTAAGTAGGTATTGCAGGTAACGCCAAGGAAAATTCACATAAATACTACGAGTATTTTATAAATCTGCAGAACTTCCGTCCGAAAATCACATCATTCACTCTAGAGTTACGAGCGTCAACTTATGATACATCTCGCCAGATATTGAATTAATAAGACGATGAAGCTGCATGATATGGAGTTCTTTATTATACAAACATGGATTATAGCAGATTATTTCAGTTTTTATTTAGCAGTTGATGAATGTAACGTTTTAGGAGCATTATTTTTAAGGAAATATGTTTTCTACTGTAAAATACGGTCTTAAGAGGAATGTAAAGAGAACACAGTCGCTTGTACTATTTTTTAATTACCGATAAAGTGTGACTGAGCTAAAACTAAGTTCGGTCAATAGATTTGAGACTAAAGTACCACTTAAGAGTTTCATAACAAATTAAATCAGTTCACATAACCAACTACAATTCTAATAACCGTCTCATGAAAAACCGGTTACAATAAACCACATAATAATGTAACAATTACTATTCTATGAACCTACTAAACTATTCAATTCTAATAATTCTCCTATGACATAGAAATCGGATAATTCGTTTGCAAATCAACAGCAATAAAGCGAAACGGAAACCAACACGAATTAACATAACCATCAATTTGTCATACAATTTAATATTTAAATGAATATACACGTTTCATTTGATTGAATTAATTAGATTTCTAAGCGACACTTTGGCTGAACAAACGGATGTCTTTGGTCATTTATTATGAATTATGAATAATAAGTATAATAACAGTTTGGTTGCAATAAGTTTTGATTGTGAAGTTTGGCCTAGAAGTGAAACGGTTTTCAATTAGGAATAAAGAAAAATCACACGTGATGCTGTCACGTTCTAACATAGAATGAGCAAGAAAGATGACATAAGTAATACTTGTTTCTTCTGCCACTACTGACATAACGTTCTGTAGTAACCACAATAACCAAGCCCCGCGTACCGAATTTCCTCTGTGTCTCGGCGACTACTTAAAGCCTTTGGTCCTGGCTTTATTTTGTAGATCTTTGCAATCGTTACTGTTAGTCAGAATCTTTACAGTCAGATAACCAGTCTTACCAAGGGGACTCGTATTACGCCGTTTTTGGATTGTGGGGGTCAGACTGGATTATTGGACTGTCTGTTACTCCATTTAAAACACAGATATTCTTGTATCCAGTTCGACTGTCGGGAAAAAGCTAGAAAGATGATGATGAGACGTAGAATTAAGACTTTTTAGAGGCATAGGCCATAGGGTATCCCAAAAAGAATAATTCTACGATCTGGATTCAAAGACAGGTAAATTAGTTCTCCGGAACCCGTCGAACTTCATTGTCTCGGCGCTTTTCTAGTAGTTGCCAATGTTGATTCTGGCTTTTAGGAGGTGCAGTGGGTTGGAAACAGTGTGCTGGGTTGGTCCCAATTAAAAAAATATATATATATCCATCCATATATATCCATCGGAATCGTTCTTATTATAAGTTTATTATAACGTAACAGTTTTCTGTCCAACCATACCTGGCGTGTCAGCCTGTCGTAATGTCTAATGTCTCTGTTGATTGTTCCTGCCGACTGCCGGTCGCTGCGTTTGTAATGTTTGTACATTGCTTCATTACAAACTAACTACTAACATTACATACATTGTAATTCTTGACACGAAGTAAAAATACTTGGTAAAAGGTTGATTAAATTGTAAATCGTTGGTAATTCTTCGGCGAAGAGGACTGTGGTTACTGACACCAAGAGTTTAGTTATCGACCGACCATCCTTCCTTTTTGTCGCTTTTTCAACATGCACCCATTATGTGACTAGATAAATAAATAATAGATTAAACGCTTATTGAAGTCAAGAAACTTCAAGGAACTTCTTCTTATCGCGTCGATTCTCAAATAATTTTTACAAGAAGGAATAGTGGGTTTTTAATCGGTCTGAGTCCGACATAACCCTCCGCCTGCCCTAGTCGGAGGGTATCCGTGAGGATTTTCCCACTCAAACAAAAAAAGGTCATATTTTTTTTCGGCCCTAAATTCAGCTTCTCGAACCCAGCTCACTGATGCAGTCAGTTCGTCAAGCGTACAGGATACAAGGAGCTACTACAGGTTGTTTGAGACAGCAGGGTTGACGCAGTTGTGTCGCAGGAGTCGATTCGCTCACGGATGAAATATTTGCATGACCAGTTGTTCCAGGTCAGGGTGTTTGTGTATCTTAGTTTCAATGTTTGAAAAAGGTCACAAGATACAGAAGAAACTCTTAGTGTGGGGATTTTTTTTTTATCTGAATATTTTCCTACAATTGAGTAGCTACAAATAGATAGATGCCTTTGACCAGGGCTTATTTTTTTAAATTAAGACAAGTTTTGATGACCCTATAAAAAATAATTACAAGATTAATTAAATTCAATCAGCAATGAGTATAAAATAAGTATTGACAACGTAATAAACACCCTATACAGTCATTAACACAAATGGACCCTTAAATTATGAGTTAATTACTATTTCATTTTAATTAAAAGAAAATAATTAACTCTGGTTCGCCTTATCGAGCATTTAATATGTCAAGTTTTTTATGAGTTACCGGGTAAATATTTTATGATAAGGATACAAACTAATGTACCGATTCAGGATCGAACGCGGAACTTTGGTAGGCAGGTGTAGGAGTCAATGGGGTCAACCTGTCTTATAGGCTTATTTACATATTACATTTATTTAAACTACGGCCCGTCGGTTTTGATAGATTGCAGGTAAAGAGAGACAGATAGCAAATTAATTTTCCTTTACCTACTAATTATTTTGTTGACTGATGTTATTTGTTAACGGTACCAACAAATAAGGTGTTAATTGTCAAGTGTGAATTTTGGTAACATTTAAACAACGTAATTACGTATCTGCAAATATGGTGCGGAAAATAAAAATATATTGTATAAAATTATGTTAACAAAGACATGATACAATCATGACTTTGGGTTTTCCAAATAACTATGCAAAATAAAACGAATGTCCTTTATCAATTTTTTAAATAATTTAACAAAGTAGATAAAATATAGAATAACAGGTACGAATCCTTCTTTTCAAAAAAATCACAAATTTTTATTATAAAGATGGGTAATTGATCTAACTCAAAATACTTTAATTTTTTAAATTATTAAAAAACACCTGGGCTTCTTAAACTGTGCGTAAATTTATAAAAAAAATATACATCTTATTAATATTTTGGTTTAAATTTAACTTGGTTTCGAAATCACAAAACTCAAACAGTCTCTCCAAACGCCTAATGATGTAATTTAACAGCCATGTAAAAATTATGTCTCATTTATTCCTCAAATGCTAATAACGAGTAATTTGTATTAAAAAAATGGCGTGGAACAGACGCTCAACTAATTTCCGTTGCAGACCGTACCACTCATTCCTCTACGTGTCGTTTACGGCGCGGCCGTGTTGATACACGCAGTGGTTCAAAGGCGCCGCCCGCTTTGATCTCGCCGCTCACCCGACGCCATGACACTTTGTACACTCGAGTGAAAAAGTGCAAAAACTTTTTAAATGTTATTTTTATTGACGCGAGAATTATTGGCAATAATGTCAGGGTAATTAGTAACTGCGTAGTTGGTGACTGTAATTACTTTACTTGATGATGAAATATTTAAAATGTCGGGCGTTAAAAATATAATTTACGGTAGTTTTGGAAATTAATGTGGGGTAATGTTTTATGAAGTGCCATGGAGCTAGTTAATTGAAACGAAAATAAAGTGGTCTCATTAAATGATAGTTCAGTCATTAGGACTAAAAGCTTTTGAAAGAAAAGTTACTGAATTATTTTTTGAAAGTGTTGGTTATACACTATTTATTTTGTATATGTTATATAATATATAAAATATTTATTATATTATATAAAATATACAAATAGTGGTAGGTTAAATTTTTACTCATTGGCTCAGAAAACAGACGAAACATTGAGGATATAATTATCTGAAATTGACAGAGACAGGATGAACAATGTTCAAATGAGTTTAGTGTTAAATACATTAAGTAATTTTCGGCGAAATGTAAGGACAATGGCGTATCACTTCATCAAACAAACTGTAACATTATCTGTCTGATTATATACCAACCGACCTAAAACTAACTTTTCATAGTTTTAGGTCTCAGTTTGGTTACCTTTTTTTTAAATTTATCTCAGGACTCGGTGCCAAATAAAAGTGATAACAAAAAAACAAGGTTACCGACTTCTTAACGTAAAGTTATTTTGTACTTTTTTATTTATGTTTGTTTTAGAAGTCGGTTTATCAACACATATTTGACTCAGATTTCATTATTTATCGTTACCACAAGTTATTTGTTCAGTATTAAATTAGTATAAATACATAAGTTACAACAACTCAACTTATTCCGTATTCTTACATGGATAACTGTCAGTTGTCAGTCATAATGTTGCAGGAAACAAGAAGCAAAGGAAACGTTGTGATAATATACGTATTTGTACACTACAAAATACGGTTTAGAAACTCTTTACCTGAGGCCTAAGCATAAGTTTTCCCGTACAGTATCCTCCTCCCTTCATTATTTTGTCTTACAGCGTACTTGACGTATGAAAAAGAGACTCCACCTGCACGAACGAAGTACTGTTTTTTTCTTTCAAATTGTCCTCATAGTTTAACATGTAACACATACATATAAATTAATATATCCAAGATATTAGCACGTCTAACCAATAAAACAGTAATTCGTCAACAAAACGCGGGAGGAGCGGTCATCGCCCCGAGCACCGGGCGACGCTGATTACATCCGCATGGCACAGTACCCAGGACCCAAACGATCAGCCTGTACTATCATATCCAGTGTGTCGACTTCGTATAGTAATGATCTCCCGACCAAATTACGGCCACAGTGCTCGATCTGTGATGACCTTAACCCACCCAGCCAGGGTGGGTGAGACTTGTACGAAAATTGCAGAATAGGAGATCAACAAACAGGAACGAATTATGGCGCAGAATTAGGGAATTCCTAGGCCAACGCTGATGGATGTTGAGGTCATATTTAGTTCTCGAACGGAGATCTCGCTCCAGCAAGAGCAGCGTAGGACGTCCACCACAAGTAATAATAATAATATTCCATAACTATTACACTACGCCATCTAGTCCCAAGCTAAGCAGAGCTTGTGTTATGATGGGTACTAGACAACTGATAAAAATACTCGTACATATATATGTATTTCTAAATACATACATATTATAGAAAAAAAACTTTTTTTTTTAAATGTGACCGCCTTCAAAAACAACCACAAAAAAAGGGTAAAATAACCTACAAAACTTTTCTTTCGGAAGTCGGTGACTTTTTTTATTATTTCATTGTCTCTTTTGCCACCGACTTCCGAAAGAAAAGTTTTGTATGTTATTTTACCCTTTTTGTGGTTGTTTTTGAAGGCGGTCACATTTAAAAAAAAAAATTTTTTTTCTATAATATGTATGTATTTAGAAATATATATGTACGAGTATTTTTATCAGTTGTCTAAGTAGTTTTTATCTTACTCTTTTTAGTTTAAATATTCAACCTTCAGCACTAGAATTTAGTAATCCGTAGCACCGGTAATAACATCGTTAACATCTTTTTCATTCATTCCCTATCTCAAAAACTACTGAACCGATTTTGATGAAATTTGCAGTATTCCCTAAGTTGAACGATACCTGGTACAACAAAAAAAGAATTACTTAAATCGGACTTGTAGTTCCGGAGATATGCGAACACAAGCATATTTTTCTTACTCGAGGTGTTGTACCTTCCATCATCAGCTCAGCTACATGAGATGATGATTTTCATACGCAAGTACTTGAATTACATCATAAGATTTGCGAAAAACTATGTGTCAGCCAATAAAATTTGAGGGTTGCCCTCGATTTCTCCAAGTTCCAATCATCAGATCCTGAAACGGTGACAATGGGACCACACGGGAAGCATCAGCTTTCGAATAAAAAAAGAATCATGAAAATCAGTTCACCCAGTCGCAAGTTATGAGGTAACAAACATAAAAAAAAAAAAAAACAGTCGAATTGATAACCTCCTCCTTTTTTTGAAGTCGGTTAATAAATTACACCCAGACACAGAACAAATGAACGTGCTTATCACACAAACATTTGTCCTGGGTGGGAATCGAACCCACGATCTCCGGCATAGCAGTCAGGGTCACTAACCACTAGACCAACATGCCAAGTTCAAGGCAAGTTTCATGGACGATCCAATGAAGACTACAGGATCACGCTGAATGCAAGCTGCTACCAACCCATCCTATTGGAAATCTAGGAGAGCCTATGTTCAGCAGTGGAGATCCTATGGCTGATATGATGATGATGAAAGAAGCTTAAGGACGGCCACATACATCATTTTTTTTTCTGTTTGGAATTCAAAATGTGAACAGCACACACAAAACAAGCACAGTTGCACACACACTTGTATGAATTCACTGTGTTCGGAAAGAAAACAGATCAGGATTTCTGCTAAGTCCAGTAGGAAACTGCGATAGGCTTTTTTTTTTTTTTTTTTTTTAGCGTGGTAAAATCATCAAATGAGTCCTCCAACCCCGGGCAGGGCGGGAGGGACTGTCAGACTTGTACTGACTAAAATCCACGGTGTCCTTCAGTAGCCTGTTATGTTCCGGGGTCACGGTAAGGAAATAATCCCGCGACCCCGGCAGGCTTTGGCCCTCTGAGAGGGGGCCCCGTCATTATGCTGACGCTCTTTGAGGCGCGCGTGGGACACAACGCGCCGTCGACCCGGGCATGGTCCATGGTCGGGCTGCGAGTTGCCCTTTACTCGCTGCCCGCATGCCCGCGCCTACGGTGGCCGGAGATCGTCTGCTGACGTCCGACGCCGCGGGCGCCTACCACTGCGGTTGGGGCGGAGGGAGGACGCTGTCCTCTCTCTCTCGCGGCCCGCCTCCTCCTTCACGAGCATTACTGCTTCGCAGAAGGAGGCGACCGCTTCCCACTCCGTCTCGCCCCGCAGCATGGCCGCAACCAATGCCGGGCGCGAGAGGTCTCCGCCTATCGCCGCCGTGAGGACACGTCGGTGCACCGCCCAAGCTGGGCAGTCCTGCACCGTATGCTCTACTGTGTCCTCTGGGCGATCTTCGCAGTGGTGGCACCCGGGCGTTTCCTCCTTCCCTATCAGACACAGGAACCTCCCGAAACATCCGTGTCCGGTGAGGACCTGCGTCATCCGATAGGTCAGGACGCCGTGACGTCTCTCCAGCCACTCCTCAAAGAGAGGTCTTACAGCCGCGATTGCGGCGTGCCCGGACCTCGGTTGCGACAGTCGTCCACTCCATACTGCCCTGAGATCGCGCCGGAGCTCTTCCCTCCGCGCCTCGACTTCTCGAGGCAGCGGGGTTACACCCCGGCGCTGCGCCTCCACGCGCCACTCATAGACGCGCTGGAGGGCAGTCGCCTCCAGATCCCAGGGCAGCAATCCGGCAAGGAGGTTGGCCGATTCGCCGGCGATCGTGCGGTATCCCCGGATCATCCGGATAGCCATGACCCTCTGGCATGCGACCAACTTCAGTGGTCGCGTCCGGATGCTCAGGGCCCACACAGGGGCCCCGTAGAGGGCCATGGACCGCACGATACCGGCGTACAACCTCCGGCAGGAGGTGTTTGGCCCGCCGATATTGGGCAGGAGTCGCCTGAGGGCGCCTGCTGCCCGGTTCAGCCTTGGGGCCAAACTCAGGAAATGCTCCCTGAAGTTCCATCGGCTGTCGAGGACGAGTCCCAGGTACTTCATCGTCCTCCCGACGCCGATGCGAACCCCTCCCACCGTTATGTGGGACTCTGACCGCGGTGCATTCAGACGGCCATGAAAGCACATGGCCTCCGACTTGTGCAGCGCGACTTCGAGTCCCAACTGCCGGATCCTATCTACGACTGTCGCAACCGCCTCCGTCGCCACGTCGGCCGCCGCCTGGTGCGACTCTCCCTGTGCCAGGACGAGCGTGTCGTCAGCGTAACAACTGCGATAGGCTGAGTTAATTTTGAATCAGTCAAAACGGAGTTCTAACATAATACAGCATGTGATAAATGTAAACATAGATAAACTATTCCTTCTCATAGTGTAATAGTCTACCAGGATAATAATCTTATAGGACTGGAGACCGATAAAGCGCAGAATACATTGCTTAAAATATTATCCTAGGCAAAGAGGGGGTTTTGTTATGTTATAAAACGGTCATTTAAGGACTTATCGTGACCAGATCAACCTCGCAGATGTCACGGTTATTGCTTAGTTCTTAGACACTCATTTTAAAAGGCTTTTCATAACTGTACAGACCAGCTTACATTGGTTTATATTAATTATAGTTAGATCTTTCGTCGAGCATACCCACGGTAATGGCGAATAATTGAGACTGTCTGGATCATGCTCCACTGGTCTCAAGGTAAAAAAATTGACGAGCTGTCGTCTTAAGTGTTAATGATTTTGATTTATTAGTGAGGTGAGTATTTTGTCGCGGTTTATGTAGGTGTGGGCTGTAGAGTGTGAAGGATTGTAGAGTTTTTTTGAAAGGCTTGTTTTATGCTGTGTTTGGCTTTGAAGAAGTCTAAGCTGGTGTTGATAATGATAATTCGTTTTTTTTTAATCACAGCAAAGAACTGTGTTCGGGCAAATATTTTAACAGTAACCATTAGGTAGATCCTGGTAATGCTTTTAAGAATAGAGCTCTCTTAAAAAAGTGGAATGAACTAAAAACAGTAGACGAAGTGGACTGTGAAGCAAAGAAATAATTTTAAATGTATTGTTTAAGTGCTAATAGTTGTCTTCTGTGACATCAAAATCAAAACTGACTCATTGATAAACTAAGTACAATCGACAAATTTTAATTATGACCCACCACATTAAGCTTATTTTCTTACAAGCATTCAAATACAATTAATTAGGTCTACATTCATGACAACGACATTTATCTTAGTTAATTTCACAATAATAATTAATGTCAAAATAGATCATGATATAATTTTTTTTTTCGGATGTGTACATACAGATTGTACAGTTAGCTTCAGAGAAAACTCACCCCCTTTTGGTAGTGATGTCACTAATAAAGGGGGTGAATTTTCTTTGCAGCTTACCAAACTTGCAATAGAGTAAGACTTATGTACACTATTTCTAAGAATAACACCGCTCTCTTCACCAGTACTCACCCGATTTACATTACATAAAGATATCCATATTTTTTCCATGAAACGTGAGTCGTATGGTGGTACAGTCAAAGTCAATAATCTGAAGTGGTAAAGCAATGGGCAGATAAGCATCGTACAGTCGAGTGGAAGAGTGATTAACGTAGCCGTGCCACTTTGAAGCCGCTGCCGCGTTGTCAGCTCAGATTAACGTCCGCTACCGAACCCGCGACTAGTTTTTGTTTTTTTTTATTTTTTTATTTGAACAGTTTTGTGTGCGATGTTACGGTGGAACAAATTGTTATTTACTTAGTTTTGCTTTGTTCTTGTTTTCGGAAGCCATTGGGATGAAAAATATTCTTAGAATGAATCTGTGCGATCTCTTATTGGTTTTCATTTAAAGTTGCCGATTGGTTTTGATGAACAGGTGGCAAATGTTAGTTGATAGGAGAAAGTAATATGAGTGTTCCTACGATGGTTACTTTAATTGCAATGACCATACTATACAGTAATGGTTGAATAATAGCAGTTAGTACTTATAATGTATCTCACTAATTACTCACATGAAAATTGTAAGTAAAAAAAAATATGAAACTTTCAAAACTTTGTTTAAAAGTTGTGTCAAATAAAATACCTGCACTTTAAACACCTCTAAGTTTGTTTCTTCTTTGAGTAGTCGGTATAAAACACTGGCTTTTTAAATAGAGTTAGTAAAAACTAGTTTACAAACTTAATAAAATCATTTATTATTTAGTAAACATTCAAAGACTAGTTTTTGTCGATAATCTTCTGAATTACTATAGTATAATGTGGTTGTCCAAAATGCTACAGTCTCAAAGCTTCAAATGCTAGCCCACTTCAAACAGGCCGTGGTACCAGATACAACATAAACTCATGATCATTTACATTTGAACAATGCAAAGAGAAAAGGTCTCTCATTATGAATAATTATTCAATCAATAATGTTGAAGTGAAACTGAACTACTTTTTTTGTAGATGTCACGTGACGGACATGATTAAGCCCCTTTGTACATTAGGCGATGCAAGTCCCGATAACTTACGATTTTGCATCGCTGACGCCTGCCTGTGTACGAACCGCTTCGAATTCGTATTGTGATAGTCGCTTGGATACCAAAGTCGTAAAGTATTGGAGACTTGCTTCTCCTTGTGCACAGAGGGGCTTAGACGACAAAAAAAAATAGTCAGTGCGCAGGAGTTTCATTTTCTTCTGGATGAGCTCATTCTGTCTTAGGTTTTACCTTGGCTAGAACAGTTACTGCACAAGATTTAGGGCTGATTTTCCAATAGTCAGATAAGTATCTTTTATCTGACTGTTGAAAAAGTCAGCTCCTAGGCGAATATCACACCCACTTTAACTTTAAAAGAAACAAGAACATCTTAAGATAATTATGAAACTTAATCGTATTCTTTAAGCTCAACATTTGCCCCACGGGCTACTAGTATGATATTTCCGTACAAGCCGTCAGTATAAAGTACTCATCACAAGTACTTAACCAGAAAAAAACACCAAAAACCCTTCACGGCACTCTGTTTTCTCACCCAAAATAAACATATCAATTTATACCGAGGAAAGTCAAACAGTTTTTAATTTAATGTGTTAAAGAAAAAATAATGTTCTCTCCAGTTTGACGTGTAAACATTTTGGACGTTAAAATCCATTAGATGAAGACTGGCTTTAATGTTGGGAGACAGATTGACAAACAAGTGCTGGCAATTGGGGACGAGGGGGGTGAAGTGGGAGGGGGGACGCTTTTTAAGTTTCGGAAGAAAAATGGGAATGAATAATGACTACTTATTTTTTTGTACAATTTATTCTAGGTATTTCTTGCCTAGAACTGCCTAGAACTGATATTTCTAGCTCCAAAGAGGTCAAAAAACTGGTGTCATTAGACAGCGTACTTATCAACGAGGAATTAGTCTATGTTGTCCCACTGTTGGGCAAACGTCCCAACCCCATCCACATTTAACTATCAAGTGCAATAGTAATAGAGTGTGTTTACTGATCGCCCGGGGAGTGGCAGACGTGTCAAGTTTAATAAATGTGTCACAAACCTTATTACTATTTTAGGTTTTACTCAATTTTCAATGGAAAACAAGCCAAAAATGTTGGCAGTACTTAATATGGCCCCAATAATTATGATTACTAGGAGGCGCTGTCATTTCGCACACAGCGTATAAATTATAAAAATAATCTCGCTCTCATAATGAAACATGTTTCTTGCTCTATATTTACCAGAGCGGCGTTTAAAAGACTTTAAAAGACATTGACAGCTAGCCTCTGTGACATTGACAGCTAGTCTTTGTGACATTGACAGCTACTGTCTTTGACATATGACTCTTTAATGTCACTGTCAATAATTTGTGTATTCAACTGTTTTGACTTGTGTATTCATAAAGTATTTTAGGACACTATTTATCTGCTTCATAATTTACGGTCTATCAATTTATTGGTCCAACATTGTACAATCTACCTCGAATAAAGGTCAGTCTCTAAATAGACAATTTTTTTTAATAATTTATTAGTGTAACTATATTTTTAATTATCAAAAATACATTGAACACCGAGAAACTAAACTAGAGATCTAAACTAGGGATATGAGTTGCTAGGTAAATTATTATCTACAGCCAATTTCAATAGTAACAATAAGTAAACAATAAGTAATTTCAGTATTTTGCAGCATTTCAATAATTTTACAGCTTCGCAATTTTAAAATCTGTTTAAGTGACTGATGTTCTAGTATCAAAAAAGAAGAAAACATGCAGAATGTATTACTACATTATAGGTTTACAGGAAGTCCCAATAATTAACACAATTTATATTTTTAAACTTCTTTTTATTCATGTTTTACTTATTCGTTAAGTTTTCAAATATTGTTACAAAAATATATTAAAAAAAACATTTAGGGCTGATTTTTCAATAGGCAGATAACCTCTAACTGAGGAATTAAAATAACGGTTTGACATAATTATTATCTATAGATTAGCTGTCAAACCGCCATTTTTATTCCTCAGTTATAGGTTAACTGGCTATTGAAAAATCAGCCCTTATTCATATAAAAAACAGCAGTCCAGCATCGGGAACATAGTTCGGGCTGCCGGTATGTCAGTCCTAACCTGACAGAGGACTCTGATAACAGTACCATGTTATTTTTATTTTGTAGTGTTGTTTTGTAAATAAAACCAGTAGATACGCTTTTCATTTCCCCCACATTATGTCTTCAAATCCTTTTCCCTTTTATTTAAGACCACCAACAAATCCTTTACACAGATAACTACTAACTACACAATTACTTTCACAAAAAGCCGCCTGACGTCACCGGAAGTCGGCGCCGCCATAAACATCCCCTGTTTACGAGTTCACCCCTTCTGATAACGGCATTGTGTCTGATAGTCTATGGCAGGATCGTGACGTACTTCCGGTGCAGTCGGAAGAGGTAATATGTCAAGGTAAACGAAGCGGTGGGGAAAAGGAGTTTGTTTTTTTTCTGTGGAGGGGAAATTTTTCAATCAGGAGCAAAAGTAGGATGTATTTTTTTTTGTGTCTTAGTTAAACAGTAACTCCTGAATTGGAATCCAACACAAATGGGAAACATACCAAGCATAACATGAAGAAGACTTATAGTAGATAGAACATGTCTTCCATGATTCAATTGCATCTTGAAAGATCTTGCAACGAATTTATTCCATTTTGTATTATGATCCTGACTTTTGGAAGGGAAAAATCCAGGTTAAGGAAGGTTATCGAAGGAAGGAATCAAATTGAAGGGCCTAGACAAGCTTTGACACCATTTCTGAGTTCTCAATTAGATCATTTATTTAATCACTCATAATTATGACGACAATGTAAGAGATATGCATCGGCATTAATGAGGTCACTCTACTATTCCTCAAGTAAAATAGAATGAAATTTTACTGCATTTTATCTCTTAACAACTTCAATATTTTCACAACTTGATCTTCCATTTTAGATAATAACACACGAGATAATAAATAAAATTTTCAATATCTTCTTCCCAGCAATAAATTACCAAAGATTATTACCCAAAAATGTGTACGGACAAGATAATCCGTTCTAAGATTCAAACACAAATAATTAACAGCTTCAAAATTAAAAACAGATGCGAGTTACTCTTTGTTAAATACGTGTTAAATATAGCTAGTCGCTAGTTGGTTAACCGTTATTTTAAAGCATAAATTCGTCTAATAGTTAATAAGCTAGGCTCTTAATTGGCGCCGTAAATATTGAATGTAAAACAAACAACTTGTCCGTCTGTGGATCATTGGTGGAGATTATGTTCCAAGTAATGTGCAGAAATGCCACATTTTTATGCCAACACAGTGCTTTTAAACAAATAAAACTGCGGAAATTTATGGTTTTTTATTGTAATGGAAGCTTTTTCTTTTATGTGTAAGGCTGCCCGTCCACAGGAGTAGAGCAAAGCTGCAGAGTGGAAAAACGGAGAAATAATTACCAGTAGGAATGCACCGCCAAATAGAAGCGGAGATTTCATCATCATCAGCCTACCTATAATGTTTCCACTGCTGGGACACAGGCCCTCTCTATTCTAGGAATGGTGGATGCCGGTTTTCTCATGATGTTTTCCTTCATCGTTTTAAGAGCAGTGGTGAAGAAATAAATTACACAAATTAATGAGCCTGATTGAGTTCAAACCCATGACTATTGGTTAATATTTCTCTGCTTCTCCACTCTGCAACTTTGCTCTACTCCTGTGGACAGGTAGACTAAAAGTTCTTATAAACTTGAGCTTTCACTTGTAACGAACGTTTTTATTTTTGTCGAACAGAAAAACGAACAGAGCCAAGCATAGAGCCAAACACTGGTTCGAAAATTTTCATGATCTTAAAAAAAACTTTTAATTTAATAAGTCTTATCTCGGCAAAAAGCAAGCCAGAAAGCTCGTTAGAAAGCTGCCTAAAACATTTTCAAGAATATTCACTACAATTGAATGCTCAAGTTTATCACCACTTTTATAGTCAGTGCTACAGGAAAGCATAAAGATGTGAAAATTAGTAAATATTGCAGGATATGTAAATAAAGACTCTATGTATGTGGGAGCTGCCCTCCCACACAAATAGAAGTTTTTTTTTTGTTTCTGATGCTACTAGCCCAGCTTTGTGTTAATAAATATCTGTCTTAACATTAATCCCATTTGGAAGTTCACTAAGATTATACTGCTACAAAAAATACATTTAATTTGAGTTTTTAAACATCTTACTTGAAAAATAAATTATCACTTCTTTATCTATTTCCTCATATCCCAACTATTTTCCACACTATTTAATTTTCTCAAGACAACAATTTTCGACTACCTCACTTTTATGATACAAGTAATATTTTAAAATACATTAAAATACCAATTTTATGAAAATGACAGTTATAGTAGATTGTAATTAAATAATTTATATATTCTGTTTAATAAATATGTTTTATGATATTATAAATATAAAATGATTATGTTATAACTCCGGAATCATGGCGCCACCTTCAAAATTTTTAAAACTAAATGTCATAACACAATATAATTCAACCAAAACAATATTTTTATAAATTAACTAGTGTTTGCCCGCGGCTTCGCTTGCGTTATTTTAGAATTTGAGAAACAATACGGATCGTGTGGCGCCATCTGGAATATGAACGTAATTGTTTTCTCGGCAACAGCTCTCTTCTGTTATTCGGGATGTAAGATACCTTATATCCGTGTCTATACTCCTGACAACGTATATGCTAAATTTTGGGACGATCGATTCAGTAGGTAGTAATGCGTGAAAAGGTAAAAAACAAACATACTTGCATTTTTATTATTAGTTTAGATCAATAATGTTATATCTAGGTACACAGTTTGCATAGGAAACGTCCTTATTTGAGCGACATTAATTTCAAAGAACCGTGTTTATTTTAAACATTAGACTATCATTTTTGGGTTGATTTACAGTATCGCTGCGAATTGAACGTACGATAGCATTGCTCTTCTCCCTTGCATTCCGCATGATACCTAAAAAATAACTAATTATCTGACTCGATGAGTACCTACAACTTGTCGTCTTTTAAAACAGAATCTATGCACTGGTTTGAACACCAATTCAAAACATAAATAAACACAATTTTTCTAATCTTTAAAATTCCACACCTCAAAACAATTACAATTTAAAAAAATATCCAACTTACTTCCTACAATTTAAATCAGTGTAGATTTATATCCTAGAAAACTATTGAAAAAATAATAGTAATAATTTAAAATCGCGAATAATATTGAAATAAAAGTATACACATTTTTTTTTAATTATTTGAAACTCTCAGGACAAATATAAGAAAACTCAAAAAGTGAAAAAAAGAAACAGCGAGATTTGATCCAGAGACCCCTTGCACGAAAGTCAAGCAGGATACCAACCAGACTGGCTAGTACGCTGACAGTGTTTTCAAATAGCGGTTCTTATACAAATGTCAACAATGACTGAAAATCAACATATTATAAAATTGCTAATCCCCCAAAGGGAATAGCGTAATTATACATATACTATTAATAAAAGAGCAGTTTAAGGAATATTTGGGGAAAAATTGACTAAATAATGTCTAGTGGTTTAGCTTCCAACTAAAAACAAACAGATAAAAACAACAAAATTTAAAATTGCTTATCTCCCAGGAAAAATAGCGTAATGATACATATCCTATCAACAGAAGCATATTATTAGGAATATTTGAGGAAAATTTGATCGACAACTTTACAGTAGGTAGTTTAAGAGATAGATCAAATCAAAAAAACATAAAAAATTTCGAAAGAAAAAAAAAGTTGATTTGGCATCAGAATCGATCCCTTATCTCGAAAAAAATACAAAAAGAAAAAAATATTCAATGTACAGGAATGACAGCTCTACGATTTTATTATATGTAAAGATTTGATTGGCAGTAGTATGTCAAACTGACAGACATAGGTAGATTGCTCAAAGTTATGTCAAACTGACAGACATACAAATACACAGTAGATATGTAATGTAATGGAATTTTCATAGATGAAACTCTGAAATATAAACATACTAAATTACTTTCAATGTCAAATTATACAACGTGTTGATTTTTCTTTTAATGCCAGATTTTGGGGTTCTTTGGGAGTTCTACTAATTTGCGTTTTTCACAGACTAATACAAAGTCAGATTTTCAGTTTTACAAACAGTTCTGAATCGCAACATGTCTCATAGAGTCATAACAAAAATATAATTAGCATAGTTTTCAAATTGAAAATTGTGTTGTGATGCGTTAAGAATTATTCTCATCAAACTTCATCAAACTAGCAAGACCTCAATCAAACTAGAAGATCTTTACAACCAAAATATTCAAAACCTTATACTTTACAACCTAAATCCCTGATCAGAACCCTCAAGATACATCACACCTACAACACTAACACACAACATAAATTATTATAAAGAAACCGTAAACCATTATTTTTACTCCCGTTTACGTTTCCGCCGAAACATATTTCGTTATAACACGACTATAAAACTAATATTTTACGAGAGCCACTAACTCTTTCCCGATGGTTTATTACAATTTACAATGTATCCATTGACTCCACTACATCCAGTGGTTATTCATAAATCTGAAAGAGAATTGTGTTTGCGTACATCAGCTGATCGTATATCAAATGTCTATTTTCATTCGGCTATCAACATATGTATTTTTCTGCCAGTTATTGTGGCAAAGATTAAGGTAAGCTACACAGAAGTGCCATTAACTTTTCATTAGTTTGGTTCGTTTATAAATTAGTGTAGAATTTAGTGCTTTCTGTTTTGGCTGCTCGTTTTCCCACACATAATTAAACTAGGATTTATTAGATTGTGTTTTTTCGGGTTTTTAGATGCAATTTATTGTGGATTTATTTATTATACAAACTAAGCAGAGATTTACTGGTTCTGATCAAGCGATTTTTTGCGATTTGAAACATTATAGTCATCTAAATGTACAGCCCTCCTGGTGCTACACATAAATTATGGACTACAATTGGAAGAGTTTCAAGGTAAAGCCGGGTTTGATCTTGTCGGTCTAACGCTGCATGATATGAAAGCATGCTAAGTCGTTGATCCTGGCGGATATTTCGACATTTATGTAGGTACCTATGTCTTTGACAGTTGCAACAAGAAGTTCTTCAAGTCTGATAACCTGAGAGTATCCTATTATCAGGTGGTCATTAACCCCCTTATTAATAAAACGAGAAGTAAAGTTACGCCAAAGTTAATCTTATAAAATGCCATCTTGGTTGTAGCTTTAGTTGCCGTTTATTAATAAGGGGGTAATTGTCTAAGCAGGGCATGGCTAAGCAAAGATGAATCGCACGAGAACTTAGTCAGCCGAAAGTGTAGAAAGAGACACTCATCATCATCATCAGCCGATAACAGTCCACAGCTGGACATCCTCTCCTTTTGCACGCCATTTTACTTGGTCACCAACTGTTACCGGCCACCATGCCTGAATTCTTCTTCTTCTCCTACAACTTTTATCACCCAATTCTGTGTATAGATCTCTTCCAAATCTTTCCACTTCTGACGGTTTTGGGTTATGGCTATCCAGTTTCTTCCTGCCACTGTAACAAGATCGTCTATCCACCTAGTCAGTTGTCTCCCTACATTCCTCTTTCCAGTTCGTGGTCTCCACTCCAACACTTTCCTGCCCCATCTTATAGCCAGTCTACGTCATATAAGGCTCGCCCACTTCCACTTTTTTTTGCTATCATCCAATATGCCTGATACTACACGACTTCTCTCAAAGGAAAGTCGCATCTCCACCATTAACGTATAATCACGTAAAACATCTCAAGTAGCTGTCCCGTACGTATAAATCGTGGTATTATCTCGATCACAACTCGTACATAAAACGGACGGTAGCCGCACGTTATCGCTCGGATCGCGACGATATTTACACTCACAACCGACGATTACTATCGACACTATTTGTTGTGTGTCGTCTTGGGGGACACACCGGGAGGAACATCTGATTTTGTTGTTGTTTTTTTTTTTTTTCTAAGAATAAAGTAGCTATTCACTTATTTTTTTACTATCTATCACATCTTGTTTTTTTTTACTTATTTACTGTAATTATCATGATATTGCCACATACTGATATTTATACTGCTAGCCTACATCATCCCACTGCTGGGCAAAGGCCTCTCCCCATGACTTCCAGTTTTCACGATCCAGGGCTAAAGTGGACCACTGGTCATAGGTTTTATCTAGCTCATCCGGCCATCTTTTACGAGGTCTGCCGCGGCGCCTTCTGGCTGTGTCAGGACTCCACAAAGTGGTTATTTTGGCCCACAGCTCATTGGGCATGCGGCAGACGTGGCCGGCCTAAGCCCCCCGGATAATTCCACAAATTACTTTTTTATTTAATTAAATAATCTTCCGCATTATCTATAAATATCAACACCAAACTGCAGCAGTTCACTGCTGGACATAGGTAAACCACTCAAAAGCACGCTATTCAACTTGAATCTCGGCAAGTCTCATTGAGGTTACAGCCCCTCGGTAAATATTCAACAGTCATTACCTAAAGACGTCTTGCAATGTCTGCCGGCTTCACGGCACTGTCTAAGCAAGTTACCGTGACCTTGGAACGTGAAGGGCAATTTAAAAAACACTGTGGATTTTTGTCAGTAGTCATGTGATGATTTTTTACCGTACATCGTACAATGTGGACAATTCCATGGAGATAAAATAACGCTATTAATATAATTGATAAGTCTATCTGTAGTAAAACAGCAGCAACAGTTAAACACGAACAAGTGATCGATTACAGTCATCAGAACATAATTTATTTTCCACAGTAAACCGGCAAGCAGGATAGAATGACAATCAGTCCATTAATCTTATCTTATGCATCATCAGATCAGCATTGAACCAGTAGAGAATTTAGCATTGGTTTTCCTTGACTTACATTTTATATGTGGATTGTTTTAATATACATAATATTATATATTGTTGGAATTGGAGATAAGATTTTATCAATAAGTATATAACTTTGTAATGTGCAGGAATGAAGTAACACAAGCTTGTATATTTACACACTAATACACAGATACTATTACATTAATTGAACAAATCGATCACTTTAGTTTGAAATAATTATATTTTTCTAGAAAGTTTAAATGTGGATAATAATATGAGTTGAGTGACAAATAAATGTATTGTAAATTGAACAAATGAGATACAAAACACAAGAAAAGTAATCAAGTATTTAAATAAGCCACTGCACTTTTGAAAGTCTTACTTTAGAAGGAAGAAAAATTGGTTTTAGTCAGTCGAGTCTGACATGCTTCTCCGTCCTCCCCAAGTAGAGGAAGCCCATGACGATTTTTGGATGCAAAATAAGATTGGTTAAAATGTCATGAACTGTTCTTGCAGGGCGCAGTGTATCCCGAACCTTTTTTTAAACACCTGAGGTGTCGAGTTACACGACAAAACTTGTATAGTTTTCGAGTTTTTAATGGTGAGAGAATGATCTCGATACGATCGCATATATCGAATAATTTGATCGATAAAACAACCCAGATGCGTTGACACGCTCATTCTCACTTCAAATAATTTAAATAAGTATTTTTATTACGAATATTCTCACTTCAAATAATTTAAATAAGTATTTTTATTACGAATAAAATTTTATCTAAGAAAGGAATAAATTGTTCGCAATAAAATTTTAATCTGATAGGAAAGCGTGTGAAGTGTCATGAATTGATGCTTTTACTTTACGTAGGACGGTTCAATGTTTGTAAAATGGAATAAATTACTATATTCTTGAGTAAGGTTAAATCGATTAAACTTAGATAGAAGAAGCTTAAAACCACAGTCATAATGATAAAAGTTTATAAATAATTAATTTCTTGAAACTTACGACACAAATATTTATTAGTTTCATTTATTGTAGCATCATTATTATCTTGGTCGCGGGACTTATCCCATTATCGTGACCCCGGAACGAGGGTTATTGAAGGACACCGTGGATTTTAGTCACTACAAGCCTGACAGTCTCTCCCACCCGGGGTGGGAGGACTCATTTGATGATTTTACCACGATAAAAAAAGCATTATATCTTAAATGTAATTTTTGCGCCTGCGCTAGATAAAGGCCAAAAATAAATCCAGACTAAATACAAAATAGTCGATCTTCAAAACGACGCAGGAAGTACAGGTTCTTTGAAATTTCTTTGCATAAATAAATGAGATTTTTCAGCTACATTCACTCACACACATACTTGTAGAATAAAAATAGTATCTCAATAAAAAACTATGTTTAAAGTAAAACAAACTCAGCACGATACATTTTTTATTTCAACTAACAACAATAAAAATAAATTGACGCTCAACGAGAACTTAATCGTTGCCCACCATAACATCAAACAAATTAATAAAAATAAAAATGTCAACGTTCACGACACAAAAACTGGCTTCAAATCAAATGGAAATTATATAGAACGTCATCTATGTGCACACTATCACGCTTTTTACGAGCAAAACATTGACTACGCTACTTATCATTACCTCAATGTAATGACTAATAAAATTACCTTTTAAACAATTTTCAACTTTAACCCAACGCACTAAGTTTCCATTGTTGGGTATTCATCAAGCAACCTATTTTAGTTTTTCTGTGCATTTCAACAAATATATTTTTTCCAAGGAAAATAGAAAAGCCATTGTATAACCAGCCTTATAAGTTGGGCCATAAAGTCTGCTGATAGAACGCGGGCTGTAAACATAAAATAGCATACATATAAAGGGGATCTGACACGATCATATAAAACGGTGGATATGAGCGTATAAAAATTCTTGAAGCGACGGTCTATCGTCATTACATTTGTCAAGTGTCGAGCGGTAGCGCGGTGGGCACAATTTAAATGATAATTATAACGTGACGGGCGCAGGCGGCCGCATTCTGGAGGCGTGGTCCCACTGCCCGCGGGTTAAATATAGTGCTGGAGAAAGGAAAAGAATTTAATTGGCTGTAAATGACGAAGGGTTGTAACACGGAAGTCGTAATTGTTGATAATTGCCAAGTATCAGTGATGCTACCTTGTTTTATAACCCTTAATTGAGTTTTAATTTAAAGCTACATCGTAAAGTCTGTGCCTTGTTCTTAGAATTGTATGTGTTAATTTTTGAAAAGGATTCTTATAAAGTAGAAGCAAAATTTGCAGTCCCAGCTGTGTACATATCATTATCATACCATTTATAATTATGGGGTAAGAGCAAAGATAATGCATAAAATCTCCAGAAACACCGTTACCTTATTGTTAATGTTGAATAGGACACATAACTTTAGACTCTTACAACAAAATGATCCAAACCGCCACTATCATCTGCTTGTTCTTTTTTCAATTGAATACCTTTACATAATTCCTTTACAAGAAATTATTGCTTAATTAATCTTAATTTGACCTCCACTACTCAAAAACTGAACTCAATTTGAAACATGATCACTAGTTCAACAAAATAACAAAATCTTTTGAACAGATGTGAATGATAATTGAGAGTGGACAAAACTGTAATACCTACCTATAATTTAGATGCGTACATTTTTTTTCTTTTTGTACACTGCTCTCTCCCACTCCCGGGCAAAAGCCTCCCTCCACTCTTTCCACTTCTCGCGACCCCGTGCCTCCTCCTTCCGATTCGGACAGAACCTATCCAGTTCGTTCCGCCATCTCCTTCGCGGCCTGCAGCGAGCCTGTCTCACTATCTCAAACGAGTAACTTAGTTGAGAAAATATCATCATCATCGCCATCATCATCAAACTATAGCATTCCACTGCTAGTCATAGGCCTCTCCAATCACACGCTATTGAGAAAAGATTATTGAATGTGAAACGAAATCTCCAACCTCTGCGGTTTCAATATAATATTGGTACAATCACATACACAAACCAATTTTTCCAAAGTAAACCAATAGCGAATGGTTTTCGCGACTTGCCGTCACTCAAACCCCAACCCATGGACGAATAAGGACATATTAATGTGCAACATATTTTTTTCAAAAATATTTATGTTGGTTCGTGTATGTGCGTGTCTCGACATACATACATACATACATACAATACAACGCAGTTTGTTTTTGTACTAAACGCATGTTATGTCAGTGTAATACTGCATTTTTCATGGCGCGTTGCTCAAATTGTTCCACTGTGTTCGCGCTCTTGTATAAGTATTTTATTGAATTCATAAATATTGTTGAGCTATGGTTATCAGAAATTGTTTTCAAATAAAATCTTTGCACTTTTATTTGTTTCCTTTAAAACAAGGCTACACGTTCACGTACACGTAGTACTTGTGTTAAAAAACAAAACGTGGTCTTATTTCTTACAAAACTTTGGTCTGTGTAACTAACAGAAATCTTTCGATCTATATCTTTCTTTAACAACAGCAGAGACATTATCTACGTCTCCAAGTAAATACATAGGTGTTCTTTCAATTGTTTCTCTCTCTCTCTCTCTAGAGAGTATGACAATTCTTGATAGGTGTTGCTCAGTCCAAGCTCTAAGTCTATGCTTAAAAATACTACATGTTACAGGATTTTGGTACGATATTATGCTATGGGTTAAGTACCGGAACATTTGTGACTAAAGAGACAACTGAGCTTTCAATCATAGACCATTGACAGTCAAATATAAAAGCAATCAAATACAAATTGAACTTCAACACAGAGCCCTCAAATATCGTCCTCTTAAATAGAAACTGACTCTCACCACTTCAGAATCTTTCCAATCCATTTTTCATCACAGAACTGCACACTATAACTAGGTGAAGAGTATCATGCATCTTTCAATCCACCGTCAGCGGGTGACGGCTCAGAATGGATGGCGGGAAAAAGCCTGACGATCCAAATTGCATACGGATAGCCCCAAACGACGTTAGCTGCGACTGTGTGCATGCATCGAGCAATTTCTTTGACGATTTCGAAAGCTTTTACTGTGGAAAAGGTAGGTGTGGACTACTATACTGCGTAAAAAAATGTGCCTTTATTATGGTTACCGAATGTAAATAGCCATGCTCAGCAACAAAGATATGAGAAAACAGAACTATAGTATTTATCATTTTAGCATTTAATAGATATATTTTCTAAATAAAATAAAAAACGTTGCCCCACACTAGGAAATTCTCCGTAATCGTAGGTGCGTTTACAAACAGAAACTCTCACATAGGAATTTAAAATCTAATCAAACTTTCAATTGTTTCAATTAATTAAGCACCAAACTAAAACTAAAAAAGGTAGATCTAAGAGAATTCTAGAAAATTATCCTTTCCGCATGATTTTAGTCTTTAATCATGAATAGTTTGATTATGCTTGCCTTTAAATAGTTTCTCAGAAGAACCGATCACCTTACATTTAAATACAGAGCTCACGATATTAATCATAGTTCCCATATATCTGTGCGCACAGCCCTGCGTGTAATTGGTATTGGCTGCGAACAGGCGGAGACATATCAATTAAAATAGCGCGGCGCTCAAACATGTCGGCCACTGCATGTCGAGGTGGGCTGCCAAGAAGTCGTGGATGCGGCAGTTACGTCGAGGATTAAATAAATTAACTTTTAGAAGCGTGAATGATAGATAATATTAACGTAACAAAAAGTAAGAATAATATTTAGTAGTTTTTTGTAGTCTCTGCTTAGTTTCAAAGGAAAAATTTGTCAGGTTGATTTTAAAAAAACCTTCCAGGAACGCTTCTGATGTTTCTCCTAAACCAGGTTGTTGGACAGTTCATCGATGGGAGTCTGTCAGCCTTCTGTCCAACGTCCACTACGTCCGGTCTGGGAATTGTAGCATGTTGTTACACACAAATAAGACAACTTTGAAAAATGCAACAACTCGACTGTTTCGACGAGTCAAATTTTTGAAGTATTTGCTCAAAATGGGACCATTAGTGTCACGTGGGTCTTTGACTGCTGGCCTTTTAGAGAGACTAAGAATCACTCAACGAGCAATGGAAAGACTTATACTCGGAGTTTCTTTGCGGGATAAAATCTAGAACATGAATATTCGGCGAAGAACCAGAGCCACCGACATAGCTCATAAAATTTGCAAGTTGAAATGACATTGGGCAGGCCACATCTCTCGTAGAACTAACAACCGATGGGGAAGAAAAGTTCTCGAGTGGCGACCACGGACCGGAAAACGCAGCGTAGGCAGGCCTCCCGCTAGGTGGACCGACGACATCGTGAGGGTCGCGGGCAGCCGATGGATGCAAGTGGCGAATTGTCGTTCGGCGTGGCGGTCTAAGGGCGAGGCCTATGTTCAGTGGACGTTTTCCGGCTGATGATGATGATGATGATGACGATGAGTGCCTTTTTATGACAACGGTTTTGGATCTCAACGCTGCCTGAGTATTTGATTTAGTAGAACTGAAAATGATGAAGAACAACAATCCGCCTCTAAGAAGAAAACATGTTTACCAGTAAGATACCGCATCTAAACGAGCTAAAGAATTAACGTCCTTGGCCCAACACCGCGATATATGAGCACCATTCTCCATTTAAGGAAGGTTTTACATTTATACATATTCTGGCAATAAAGCCTTTGGGGACCTAATGGCATGTACTCACTGTTTATATGATAATATCGCCGGCTCCACTCAACTGGGTAAGTGGACGGTTATATAGACATACTTATAATCTATTTTGTGAAGTGTTTCTTTTTATAAGTTTTTTTTTTTTTACTATATAGAATATTACCTATAAGATTGATGGAAGGACTTCGGTAATAAGAACTTACTGTATTTTCTGTTAGGTAACAATTTTAAATAGTTGGCACATAATATGACTCTAAGTATGGGTTATATTTTAGTTATTAAAAAGGTTTAAATAAAAATTTGGGAAGAATATTCCAGAAACAGAATCAGCAAAAGACACAGTTGAAACAAAAGGCATTTAACAATCGGAAATCAAACATGTCGTTCGATATAAACTCGTTAAAAGCTAATGAAAATCCAGCTGGAAAAATCCAGTTATTTACGTTGCAGGAAGAAAAATGGTTGATATGGCATCAACCATTTTCTTTCTCGTGTCGTATCGGGTCGACAAAAAACCTTTATTGACAGTGTTTTCCTTTACAAATCCCATTACAAATTAAATATTGTCTTTAAGAATCTTTCAAGAATTTTATGAAACATCCTAGCACTCTTCAATAACAACAGATTCCAATAACATAATTATAAACATAGTTATGTAATTAAATACATAGATAAAACGTAGTTATTACATATTCAAAGTTCTCAGTGATCGTGAAATAACTCAATGATAAATAACTGACATAATTCTGTAATTATTTAGTAGTTGCTGTTAATGTTTAATTGTTTACAACTATTTCTTACTGAGAAGTAATCAGGTTTTTATTGTACATTATATTTACTGCGTTATTTTTTAATTGGAGTTGCTTGCGTACCGTAAAGTTGTAATAATAATTGGCAACGGATTTAAAATAACTACATTTTTTTTTGTGGCCTCTCACAACCTATTAGTGGGAGGGTTTACAAATATAGAAACATACATACACCAATTACATATTAAAAGCACCCTTTACGTATTACATTTATAATAATGTATTATTGAAAACTTAACAGAAAATATCAATAATACCACAAGTTATAGTGCAACCACAGGATGAAATGCACATTATTTTGTAGAGACGTTTTCTGTGTTGTTGGATAACTAGATCTATCTAATACGCTGTAGAATTTAAAAAAATAAAGTCTCTAAATAACGAAATATAAATTGCACTCTTTCAGCTCAATACACCATATTTACTTAGGTAGAGCAGCAAATATGCACTTAAAGTAATCTATTCTGTCTAGAATTTCCACAAAAGTTGGAGTCAGCCTCCAGTCTACTCAATAAGCAGATAGATATAAAACAGCTGTAACAACACAGTTACTGGGACAGAAAACTCCTTGTAGAGTCGAAACTCTTTTTTTTTGTTGTTGTGGTATAATCGTCATCAATTAATGATGCTGACTATGAGTCTACTCTGTACTTGGTTCGAAGGCCACAGTACTCTTACAGGATATCTTAAATATATCGCTAAGAGCGACAAGACCGCATGTTATATCACTCTAGTCGTAAGTTTTATCTTGAGATATCTGTAATTTGCATAAAAAGACTTAGATGTCAACTTATCCGCAAAATATTTCTTCCGAGGATGAATCGGAATGATCATCCGCAAGTTATATCCTAAGCATTCTATCTAAGAATGACATCTAGCACCAGCTGCTAAAATCTCAACTATCACAAGTGCATAAATCAATAAATAAAACACCAAAACAACACATACCAATCAATAACAGAACATCGGACGTTTCGTAATAAAACGGTGTCATTGTAAATAGGTTTATTAGTCCAACATTTTTACGATAGCAGTTAGCGTTGAATATTTTTATGGACTCGTAACAATTGAACTTTATTATCGTCGTGAATTAATGGAATATTACGATCGTAGTACATATACATTTTGTTTTTGTTTGTAATTTTAGCCTTTGACCATTTAAATTGATGAGTCGTGTGCCGCCATTGCCACACATTGCCTCGTTGGTCGCGCAGTCTACTAGACCTCTTTCCAGTCTCGTCCGATTGCCGAACACTCAGACTATAGAAGTGAGAGAAAAGTGTGCACTTTGTATCTTCACACACACCTATACAATTGTGACTGCCCTGTGAGTCAAAAGCGCGACTAAAGGTCTGCGATTGAATTATCGGGGTCCGGAAAATAGTCCTTTTGGATAATACATCTGAAAGCTTTGGCTAACGGTCTAAAGAAAAACCGGCCAAGTGCGTGTCGGGCCACGCACAGTGTAGGGTTCCGTAGTTGCCCATCAAAATACTTATGCGAACTAACGAAACTGATTCGCTGAATTTAATTTTAAAAAGAAGAATTTTCAAAATCGGTCCAGGAGTCTTTGAGAAATCGGGGAAAATACATAAGAAAAAAGATACAAAGAATTTAGAACCCCCTCCTTTTTTTGAATTTAGTTAAAAATAGTTGACGATAAAAACCTACCTATCCCCAAAAAAACATACCTATAAAAGCTGTAAAAATAAAGTTGACAAACTTACATTTGCAGTTGTCTCCGATACATTTTGTTTAAGAAAATATAACATCAAGTACATTTTATAAGTTGGTCGACTTTTACTCGTAAAGTTGTAAAGCCTACTTAGTCATGATAATTTTCTTTTAAACTTCGTTATATATACTACTATTGTGAATTTTTTCACACCCCCAAACATAACCGTTTAGCTGGTAGAGGGGGGGGACACTCGAATCGAGCAAAATTTAGCACTTTAAAGCTTAATATTTCACAAACGAATTTTTTTATCAAAAAATTGTTAATGGAAACTATCATTATTTTTTAAAGGCCTATTTAATGATACCCCACACTAAGGGGTATGCGAGAAAAAAAAAATCCTCACTTTACGTGTAAGTACTGGAGGTACCCTAAAAAAAAATATTTTACGAGATTTTATTTTACCACTTTTTCGGCACAACAAATCCGTATATTTACACCAAATTACAGCTCTCTAGTACTGTGCGTCTCTGAGCTAAACTGCGGACAGACGGACGGACGGACGGACGGACGGACGGACGGACATGGCGAAACTATAAGGGTTCCTTGTTGACTACGGAACCCTAAAAATGACAGCAGTCTCATTTGCAGCCATAATTATTGCAATGCTCCTTCTGTAAAGGGAAATTGAAGGCTGAAGGAAAATCCAGTCTGTTCCAGCCACCTTATTATATCGTCGCTCCATCCAGCGGGGGATATCCGACATGTATGGCTCTACATAACAAAACCTGTGTGATTATATATGAGGATGTTTTCTTCTGTCTCAAAGTTTGAAAATAAGAAAGTTCGTAAGTTCTTATTGTGCCCTTAGCGTGTGGTTTTAGTCTAGTTTGTAAGCCACTGTCTGAAAAAAAGCCTTAGATCAAGGCACACTACGGATTGCCCAGTTTTAAAGCAGTACACAACCTCTTCGAAATTGAAAAAAAATCAAATCCATATTCCACATAGCTAAAGAAGCAATGCAATTGTACTTCTAAGATGTCATCCTTTGATGTGGCCGTAAAAATTTCTCGCGACGTGTTACCACAGCGGGTAGGCAGAAAGCCAACTACCACTGCTATGCAACCTTTAGATTCCCTAATTAATAACGTTTGTCAATTAACACGTCATTATATTCATTAAGATCTGTCAGCGAGTGCGATTTGGTTTAATTGTGACATGACAGTTTTATGAAGTGTTTTATTTTTAAAGGTTTGTCAAACTGGTACAGACAAATCGTCAATAGAATGCTGAAGTATTTTTCAGTTATTCCACAGCCACTTTATTTGGCTCGATTCAATATTACTGATACTTTACGAAGGGCGCGGAGTTACCATCGTCATAAAATGTTATCTATCAAAATAATAGACTTCAAAACATATTCCACTCCACACCTTTACACAACAGGCTTTTTCCAATAAAACCTTTAGGAAACCATGATTTACCTCAATGCATGCTATGGTGATTAGTGTTCACACCTTCTTCGAAAATTTAACAATTCTTGTGAGATTTTTCAACAATTTCATATTAACATTATCTTACTTTCCTCAAAAATAATACAAAGGTAACATGCACCTGTTTACCTATCAAATAAGGCCTGCTGCATCACATCAAGGCAGTCCTCATGCACACAAGCTCATCCTTTTAATCCGTCAAACAACTCATTCATTCTTCCTCCACGTTACTCATAAAAAGTCGTAAAACGTATCGCCAGCAGCATTACACATAAATCAACGGTTGTAAATTTCAATTTTATTCGACAATTAAACAGGCGGGCTTTCTCGCCGGCAGTAAATACGCGTAAATACGTATAAATACGCATAACTACGCGTAAATACTCGTAAATACGCATTATCGTTAAAACGTCACTGTTGTTGTAAATCTAGCTGAATGGCAACGTCGCTGTCTTGGCATAGAGTATGGGAATGGGGGAAGGTTTGTGCCTACGCGAGTGTTGTATCTGGGGGGCGGGGTACTAATACATGCTGGTAAGTTTACACATACGATTAGCTGGGTTCCATTAAGACTCCAGTCTGTATCTCTGAATAATAAAGGTTAAAAACGGATTTTTTTCTACGTTCTAATCAAAATGTTTTGCTTTTTGTAATGAAAATACATACATTAATATAAGGTACTTAAAATATTATATTGAAGAAGATTCCAGTGTATCTATATTGCAAACTTTACTTTAATCAGGTAAGTGATTTCTCATTCATTACTTTTCGGAAATATTACGTAGGCATATTTCCGAAAATTAGTAGGTAATGAACGAGATCACATGTTTTCTCTTTCAAATACTCGTATATTATTTAACGACTTATATGATGTAAATATAAATGATACGATATAAATGAAACGAACAATAAATGCATAAAAAACTCATACGGGTGTATGTGTTTTTTATGCATTTATTGTTCGTTACTTCAATTTTTCGCCATGAAAATTCAAGAAAAACAATGAAATAATTAAAAATAAGCGGAGTTGTGAGAAGATTGGACACATCTAGGACTACTTTAATATTTTGATTAGTAGCCACGTATTAGTTTTTGTTCACTCCCTTTGTGTCAGAAAAAAAAAAAGAACTAAAATACAACTACAATTCAGACTTAAAACAGTTGTTCAACATTCGCCGACACGCAAGAATTAGCAGTTCTTTATCAAAACCTATAAACATCCAAAAACATTATCACTGCTGACAACACTAATCTATGTTTTACAGTAGCAATATACACCACAGTTTGTAGCCAATGGCAACACTGCATAAATATCTCTATGGAGTACTAACCCAATACGTTCCCGATATCAAATACTTCAGGCATTGCATTCATTTCAAAGCAAACAGATAGTTTTCTGATATCGATACTATTCCAGTTTAGAAACGAATAAATTGTGGCGGAAATTCGAAACTAGAGAGGTTTCGATTTCAATTTTGTTATTTCGTGAAACTATTTCAAATAGGTGAAATTTAAATGATTTGTTTCTAGGTCTTGCTGCGTAGACATTAATGTCGACAAATACATAAATTCTTTGGCGTAAAACAAGTTGTTTCTGAACTTTAAAAAAAGTTTAAAGAACTTTATAGTTTCCTTAAAAGTTATTTTATATTTTCTCTGTTTACAATGTGTAAACTAATAAAATTGTGTTTTAAATGGTGAATAAAAAATAGAGCATTCATTCTGTCTAAATTATGACTGGACACGGGACATATTTCAGTTTTAGTGCTCATGAAAATACTACTTTTCTTAGGTATGTTGTTCAAAAACCTTACTTACAATAAAAAAAGAGTAAAAGTAGTTAACGTAGAGGTACTTACTCTAAAATCGGCATAATGAAATCATCAAATACTAGCTAACCAGGCGGCTTCGAACGCGTGTTACTCAAAAACTATCCCACGATAATGAACACTGGAATAATATTGCATCTTCCAAAATATAACATATTTCATTAGGATCCGATGCCTTAACATAACATTTCTGTATTTTATTTACAGCCCATTTGAAGTATTTTACTGTGTCTATTTTTATAGGAGAATTAAAAAGGCGCTTGTAGTGTACGAACGATGATTTTTTTTTCCATCAAGTTCAAAGTTCCTGTTTACGATACGTCACAAAACCATGAAAGTCATGCTAAGGCCTCCTTGAGACGTTCTGAAGCTTCACCCATCTTTCCATCTGTCAAACTTTCGCATTTATGATATTATTAGCTAGAAGTTAAATACCCAACAACATAACCCAGTCCAAGATCTCAATCTCTTCATTAATCTTATTCTTTGCAACATCAAATCATAATAATACATCCTTCACATTGACTTTCATAGGCTGCGTAGAACAGGATTGCAACTCTTACTTTTTGTCTGTCAACAAGATCCGAGTTACAATGTTTTTCTCATAAATTATAGATGTGCAGGCGCATAAAATCGGCTATCTAATGGTCAGACTCATGTTCAGAACTACAGTAAACCCGTTCTATGTTATTTATTAGACATAACTTGACATACTGATTTATGTCCCCAGTTTAATTTGTGATATTATTTTGTGTCTTGAATGCGAAATTATTATGTCTCGTAAATGTTATGTCTTACATTTTGTTTGCTGATTTACATTGTAATATTATAATTTGTAAGGAAAATGGGTTAGTTCTCGTGTTGTATAGGGACATAAACTTTAATACTAGCATCTGAAGTACTGTGCATTCTAATGTTGGATATAAAATATGTTAGCAAGTTGTCGCCTTCTATATGTAACCGGAAATATTTTGACAAATGTCTTTATGCAAAGTACTTCGTACGAGATAGTACCTTGTTTCGCATGATAATAATGAATGACAAAATTCGAAATATAATATGTAATTCATTGTTTATTTAAACATAGACCAAAGCCAGTCTTACATAACTCTATTATATTGCTCCGTATAGAAAAACAGTTGTTAAGATAAGAATTTAAATAAAGAAACACATTTACCTTATAAATTACGTTTCCTAAAGCGATCGTTTGTCGTATCTTCAACGTTTTAATTCAAGTTTAAGTACGGGAAATGAGCGATTACTGGGTTCACATTAACTTACAATGTCTAAATTAAAAGTACATTTTTGTAGGATAATTTGAACAAGTAACAGCGCAAATACAAGAGAATCAACTGTAATACATTGCGAGAAAAAGGTGAGAATGTAGCAATAAAACTGAACGAAATATATCGAAACTCAAGCAATTTGCAAGGAATTCTGACTTTTTAATTATTATATAAGAATTATATACAATTACGGATGTTGGTTACACTTTGGTATATACCAAGTATATCCAGAAATTATTTCTATTTATTTATTTATATATTTATCTATCTATCTATCTTAAAAATAAAGGCCTAGCGTTAATTAAAATTGTGCTAGCTCTTGTATAGCAAATAATTATGTTAGGGTTCTGAAATTTTAAGAAGCTGTGGTCAGTTACCACAGCTACTGCGGTTTACAAAAGGTGTCAGAAATATAATATCGACGTATTGTGAATTATTATTAACGTTGTTATTTTGTGTAAATTGCGATCATAAATATTTCTATTGACTGTTTTAACTTGAATAATTAAATAGAGCATTCGTTTCGTTGTACGAATTTTATAGAAATACATTTTATCGTTCTGCTTAAATGGCCTTTTAGACTCTTGAGAGTAGAAACCGTCTTATTTTTTTTTATCTTCATATTAATGCTTTTTTATGTCTTTTTCATTCCAAGTTCCCAGTATATTGACAAGAATGTCCTTAAAAACATGGGGCTCCTACAAACTCTATTTAAGACATAATAAGACACTCAATAATCAAATTACTGCCACTAGAGACATGTCTAGATAAGATGGTCGTAAATTCGTAGGCAGTTGGTACAACAGGTCTATTTAAACTGGTTAGGCGATAACATTGTTACATACTTCAATATGTTAGCTTTAGTTACTTGAATTAAGTTGTTTAAGGTAAATAGTTTCGTAGAATTTAAAATTTAAGATGGCTATTTCTTTGTTTTCTAGAAATAATATACTTGTCTGGTTAGACGAATACCATGCAAAAAAAAAATTGTCCGTTTAAAACTGTAACATGCAAAAAAAAGGCAAAAGTTTTGTTACAATGATCAAGGTGATAAAATACATGACATAGAGTCAAAATGATTTTAAATCTACTAATAAATTTGTATAACGACATTGTAACTTAAAAGGTCATTGAATAAAGGCGTCTTTTTATCACAATACTGAAAGTCTTTTTATTTGGACATTCTAACACTTGATGCTTTTTGCAAAACTTCATTCTAGATAACCAAATAGAATATAACATAGGTTATTATGACATGTGTATATTTAAAATTTGAACGAATGTTTTTTTTTTAAGCGTGTTAAAATCATCAAATGAGTCCTCCCAACCTGGGCAGGGCGGGAGGGACTGTCAGACTTCTACTGACTAAAATCCACGATGTCCTTCAGTAGCGTGTTACGTTCCGGCGTCACGGTAAGGAAATAATCCCGCGACTCCGGCAGGCAAATTTGGACGAATGTTGCCATAAAATTGAGGAATTACTGCAGCAGCTATGCCAAGAGTCACAGGCAACTGTCAACATGTCCTCCATAACGATGACATAGCTTCTCTGACCAGGATATCCCCACATCTCGTCAAAGTCCAAAGCGTTGATCTGCAAAGGTGACTGACACTGAGCCCTCGTTATAGAAACACACATTTTTTGCAGAGCACGACACGTGTTGTTTATCTTATTAGTTGGAACACATGCGGCACGTGCACACATTGTTACTGAACGCTTTGAAGCTAGACATTCGATATTTAATAAAAACACGCATTTATAAAGGTGGTTTAGTTATCGCTAGCCAGTTCTAAGCGAAAGACTCGATTCTTTGGGCGGGCTATTGCATTTTTCAATTTGAAGCCCTAGCTTGACTATAGGCTATTAATAGGATGTGTAGCTTAAGATGAGTAGCATCATAATTAGGATAGGATTTATTACGTGTAATCGCGAGCTTCGACGACTTTTCTTAACCTAAATCGTGTCTTTAATACCGGATCCTGAATTTAAGAAGGGTGTATACATACATGTACATAATAGCCTCTTTTTTACTTTTCATCCATCCACTAAATTATTTTAAACCTGTATGCATGGATGGATGTTTGTTACTCTTTCACGCAAAAACCACTAAACGGATTTGAGTAAAATTTAGTACACAGGCAGTTTATAACTTGGATAATCACATAGAATAGTTTTTATCCCGATTTGATCTTCCCGTGGGATAATTTGCGTTTTTTTGTTTACGTAGTTCTAGTGGGTAAAACTGCTGGCTACAGCTAGTTGATATTTCGATATTGATCAAGTATTTTACATGAAGAAAGCCAAGTCATTATGACGTACGGAAGAAGATAAATATCAAATATATAATTATGTTAATTTTTCCGCACATTTTCAGCAGCTGTTAACATAACGACATTTGTTCTCATTAATTTATTTGTTTTAGCACTTCCTCGTTTACTGTGGGAGCCATTATTCATAATAATGGTAAGTCGTCTGTCCAATATATTTACTAGGACAGCAGTATGTATATTGACAGTGTTTCAAATATAAAATATTGCGACATTTAAATACAAGGTGTTGGGTTAAACGTGAAACAATAAATGAGAGACATTTGTATGTGAAATAAATATTACCAAACCAAAATAATTTAAAACCAAAATTTGCCAAATCGGTCCTCAAGTTTTAACGAGACCAACGAACAGCAATTTTATTGATTACTAAATAATTGTACAGAAAACATATTATAATGATACTCTACTATTGCTAAAGGCTCAAATGATGCCCGTTGTATACTAACCTAACCTAACCACTTGTGTAATGTAACACTTTTTCACTTTACTTATTAATTATACACGGCTTGAGTTAATTTATGGAATGGACACGTCTAAGAAGCAATGTTTATGAAGTATTAGTAAATAAGCATTGTTCCAGCATATTGTTATGAAGAAAATGTTATGCAAACATACATAACATTTATGAGAGTGTATGAGCCATTTTACTTCATGCAGAATTTACTTACAAGGCGCATTATTAATCATGTAAGGCAAATTCATGTAAAATTTTTTTAAATAACAAAAATTAAAATTAAATAAAAACTTTCAGGGTCTTACTTATAAACATTGATTAGTCGTTACTTATCTTAAATAGCTCTTAAGTCACTTGCTATCTCTATTCATTGAAACAGAAATGACAAGGACAGGTGATATTTAATCGGTAGCTAAGCAACACAAGTTTTATGTAATTATGGAAACATTTATTTAAAAATAATAATGGAAACATTTATTTAAAAAAAAATGACTTCTTGGTATATTTACCAGTCATTTTTTTTAATAATTGACAATTTTTTGTCCTTTATTTTTTTAATAAAGGACAAAAATTCATCTTCGAATTTTTGTCCGACCGTGATTGACACAGTTAGCGTCAAGTTACCATTTTATATTCTGATTTGCGTCGCCTAGTGTACGAAGGGCCTTACTCTTTGATGGTTAAACATAACGAGTGACTGACGATAGTACGACGCGCTGTAGTCTGCATAACCTTTCAATGAAAATAGGCATCTTGTATTATTGCAGCCTCTGGAGGGAGCATAAGGGACTGTCTCTCTTGCTGGCTGAAAACTTCCCTGTTCATTCACGTGCCCTTTGCGTTGATGGTCCACTGTCCTTTTAAGGTCATCGTAGGATCCAGTTACTGCTCTCCGAAGCAAACAGACGTCAAGTTAACTAAGTAACCGAATGCCAAAACATCCAGCATATTGTTCTAACATTCCACAAAGCGCCGACAAGATCTACCTCATCTTATCCACATCCATACATCCGCCTCATACGTCTGGCTCCGTCATATCCCATACAAACGCGATCCCATTACGCAGGTGTCACCCGACGAATCACCCACATTGTCCATTGATCCCCCTGGGGGGTGCCGCGGGGTTCAATGCAAACTTGGAGTAACAAGCGTCTTAGCTTCGAGACGGGGTTGTATGATATGGAGAGAGCTGCGATAGAATATTTGGAATGATCCGTTCACCTTCTTGTATCTTCCGGTAGTAGTACTCTAGTGGTTTGTGGTTCTGTTATCATGTCAACTACTTGGTAAATAATTGTATTGTTAACTCTGACAGAAATAAAACTATAAATACTCGTAGAGACAGCAATGTAGTACAAGTGAGTATCTATTCCTATTCTTCCAAATAACTATCTCACTGCACAGAGTCTGAAACTGACACCTAGCACTATTTCAAATGATTCACTTCATTAATGAATAGCCAATGACGTTGGTGGAAATGAAATTGATCAATGAATATTGCTTAAAGTGGTTGTTTTTAAACCCGAAGAACAGGATAAAATTCTGTATTTATTCTAACTGACATAATGATAACAGTTACGTAATATTAAAGAAAAGCGAAATATCCATTACGATTTTCAACTAGTTGGTTGTTCAGTTGGGTACTTTATTACACACGCCAAAGATGATGTAGTAGTTGATTTAATATTAATTAATCAATAAACTAAGGCCTCTGCCACACTATCGGACATGCGGCGGCTTGTTAGAGGTGCAGTAACAAGTGACGGGTGTCGCCGGCAGCGAGTCGCGCTGACGTCTGTGGCGTCGATAGCCTGATTGAATTCTGTTGTTACAAGTGTTTAGCTTTACTATTCCAAACATATATTTACTGAGGATTTGTTTTGCGAGTCAGGTGGAAGGTACTGGGAAGTTTCTTGTGCTGTTTTGTCTTACGAATTACAATACAATTACATTTTTTTTATTTCTTTGTTTTTATTTAAAATTGGTATTTAATTCCATCTTTTGTACTTTGTACACAATACAATTTCATTTAAATAAAACAGTTTATAAGGATTTTAAAATTAACGCTCAACGGTCTCTGTCATCTGTCTACCAAAAATTTTTACTACGGCAGTAAATCAATCTTAATAAAAAGTAAATTATTAAAAGTTCAACACTTTTCTTCTTCTTAAAAGCGCCAGCATACAAAATTCTATTGTCTCATCTCTCTGGTTCTACGGAACATAAATCCTTTCAGTAATCACTTCACCACATAAAACGATCAACAACATATCTCTTAACAAAATTATCATTTAATCCGCCCACGAAATTTGTAATAAAAGCCGAAAACAAACTCGACAATTTTATTCAACTTTCAAAGACGTGAAACTCGCGCTCTTTCAGTTAACAACTCGATAAATTAGCTGGGAACAGGGCGCGCAGTAACTCAATCGACGGACAATCGGTGCTTGCGATATTTTTGTCGTCGCGATCGTAAACATGTCGGGAGCGTTCGCCGCGACATCGCGCGTTTTTGTGACGCGTCGCGACTCGACAGATGTGACAGCGAACTAATGGTGCCGGCTGTAACTGGTATTTGGTTTGTGAGTGCTAAATGTAAGGAATTCTTCTTGGTGGTTCATTTAAAGGAGGGTTGTTTAAAGTTCTTTGGTTAAGTGACAGTATTTAATGAGGCAGGGATAAGAGATGTTGGTTTGAATAGAATTATATGATTTATGAAAGATGCAATACTTTCTTTAAAGTTATGGATTGTGCTTCAGTCGTTGATAGAACCTTTATTCCATGTCTGACAAAGTTTAATTTAGCAACTTGATCGCAGGGTTACCTGATCAGGTAACTGTGACCCCGGAATCTAAAGGGCTATGGAAGGATCACCGCGGATTTTAGTAGTACAAGCCTAATATCGCCTCCCATCCCGCCCTGGTTGGGAAGACTCATTTGATGATTTTACTTCGATAAAAAAGCAACTACCGACTTTCGAAAGCAAAGTAATTGCACACTTTTTTGTGATAGTCTTCAAAGACTTCAAAGTCGGTTCCTATATTTTTTATTTTTTGGTGTTAAGGGATTGCTGATTAACATCCTCGTTCCTTATGCAAGTGAAATTCTAATAATATAATAACATAAAATAATAATGTTTTTCAATCGTCATTTCAAAGTTTTTAAAATTCGTGTCTGCAATTTTTATTTGCAACCCAAAAGAAGAACATTTTAGTACCTTTTAAAAACAACAAAATATGCTTTAGCCTGCCCCATCACAGATCTTAAACAACTTGGCAACCATAAAACTAAATAATGCGTCTTTCAGACATACTAATGGTGCCAAATGCACCATTCACCACGTCAGACGCAACATTCACGACATTAAACTTATTCCTACCAACATTCATACATCAAAAACTTTTCCTTAACACCCCAAAATATAACCCAACACCACATTGTATGCCTCCCACCATTTAGTACCAACCCCACCAAACTAAATCTAAAAGTGGGGCCATAAAAAACGCGAACTACCAAAAGTGGCGTCGTTTGCCGCTAAATTACGTTATTTTGTCTACTAAAAAAAGAATTGTAGCGGCAAGTTCGTCACAAATCGTCGCCGCTGCCTTAACGTTTGGTTCTTACTGCCACACTCAGAGACGTTTAATGATTACTTAAGTTGTTCCTTAGTATAGATTTAAAAAAGTTCACTCTCAGAGACAGTTAATGGTCCGTTACCGTCCCTTAATGACAATTAAAGTTAAGTACGGCAAAACCTTCACTTAACTTTCTAATGATTGATTTTGACATTTACGTTTGAGGTTATATTTTATTCACATACTGTAAGGCCCTTCGTCCATTATAAGACTCAAGTTTCCGATACCTTACGACTTCAGTATCCAGGCGACTCTCGCAATAGAAATGCATATACGTTCGTACACATGCACGCGACGCGCGACGCCAATCGCGCGCTACCCATCTGCTGACATCGCGGCGACTTGAGTTTCCGCGATTTTCAAGATGGCGGAACAATTTATTTACCATTTTTAATTTTATTCACAGAATAAAGGGTTCCGTAGCATATTCTTGAATCATTTTTGGAAAGTCATTATTTTAAAACGATAGAAAAATATTTACAATCCTCTATCAAATCATAATTTTGTATGCAGTTTTATTAAAAAGTTGGGAGAGATGGTTTTTTTTTCTATTTTATTGAATATTTTTTAAATTATGTTATAGTATTTGGATTTGGATTAATGTTAGGTTCCCAGGAAATTAACTGTGAAGGACGGACTGTCACACGTTTGATCTTATAAAGATTCCGTTTTTTTTTGAACCTTCGGAACCCTAAAATATATACTTTGATCGTCACAGTCATGTGTCAGCCATTTTATAAATTCATATTCTTGACCACCCATCATGACCTTTTGACGCGGCGCCAGTGTCTATGTCGTTACATCAAATTGCATTATAAAAATTTAGTACCTCGAATTTTCCGCGGGTCATGAGTAGTGGCGAAACTCTAAGTATCGGAAACTTGCGTCGCCTCGTGTACGAAGGCTCGTACACGAGGCGACGCAAGTTTCCGATACCTTACGATTTGGGTTTCCAGGCGACTATCGCAATACAAATCCATAGAGGCTCGTACACAGGTCGCGTCGCCGACATGCGTCGTCGACTCTAGTCGCTCGCTACTCATCTATCAAGATCGCCGATACCCAAGTCTTCGCGATTTTTAACCGACGAAAAATTTGTATCTATTATTTTAAAATGTATTATTAAAGTATCTGAGGTAGAAAAATATCCTTGTTTGTATCATTACAATTAATAATAATAATTGTACAATCTAACGTTTATGTATTTTGATAATATTTACTTATTTTAGTTCCATATGTGTAACTAGATGGCGTTGTTAGTTTTTCTGAATCGCGATATGGTTTCGTTACCACCAAAAGTATATAAGGACCTAAAATTCATTGATTAAATTGTCTTCGTTCAAACAAGTAAAAGCTGGTCCACGACTATCACACAACGCCATCTCGTCTCAAGCTAAGCAGAGCTTATGGTATGGGTACTAAACAACTGATAAACATACTTATATATTTCTAAATACATAAATATAATAGATAAATTAGGGGAGTAGTCTTGGGCATTCTAGTTCACTACTGAGAGCGCTCAATCTAGTTCGGCTCTCTTAAACGAACTAGTTCGTTCTTCTAGTTCGTTAGTTCCTAGCTCGTAATAGAGACAGACCGATCAAGAGCGATCAAATCGTTCGCTCGCAAAGAGATGTCAGATTTAGTTTGTCTTTGTTCGCTCGTTTTAATACGGTTACTGCTGCATGCGACAATTTGTGTAAAATGTACGAAACGGAATGCGCGCATGATCGGTGAGCGAACGGGAGTATTATAGAGTAGTGCTGTCCCGCTCCCGTGCAACGATCTTAGATCAGTCGATCTCTTTCATTCTGTCCGAACTACTGAACTAGGGAGCGGAAAATGTGGGAGCTAGATCACTAGTTCATCTGTGGGAGCAGTTCTTTCGAACTAGTTCGTTCGCGAACTACACAAGACTATAGGGGAGGCCTATGTTCAGCAGTGGACGTCCTCCGGCTGTTGATGATGATGATGATGATGAATAGATAAATTACACCCAGACACAGAACAAATGATCGTGCTCATCAAACAAACATTAATTTGTCCTGGGTGGGAATCGAACCCACGTCCTCCGGCATAGCAGTCAGGGTCACTAACGACTAGACCAACAGGCTTGTCAAATTCAAAAGAATATTCTAATAGATAATAAGCATGGAATAAGCTTTTTTTTTAAGTGGTAAAATAATCATATTAAATGAGTCCTTCCACCCCGGGCAGGGCGGGAGGGACTGTCAGACTCGTACTAACTAAAAACCACGGTGTCCTTCAATAGAACCTCACAAAACGATAGCGCGATCTAACTCGACCATCTATCGAGCATTGTGTCAAACTTTTTGCACTTTTATAAATTATTATGGTTTCGTTAGAAACATTACTACTTTAACCCAGCTTCGTCATGTACTTGCACATACGACAAAAATAAAGTAATTAAGAAAACGAAAACATTAAAAAAACCTATTCAAATCTGAAATTTTAACCACGGTCATCATCATAGCAGTAAGCGTTAGCGTTCCAGTGCAAATAAAAGAAAACTATAAAAAAAACCTAGAAAAAAATTGAATAAACCTCTAAAAAACAACTGAAACACGAAAAAAGAAAAATTCTATGTTTACCTGGGGATTGAACCCATGGTCACCACCTTGGAAGTCAAAGCTTGAACAAATCGAGCTACCTTGTAGCCGGTTGGCGCGGCGAAATTATGAACCATATTCTTTCTAGATTGATTTTTTCCTCTATACGCGCCAATTTTTAATTCCAAAAATTTGAAAAAGGAATGCGCTCGTCATTTTTAAAATAGGAGCATTTTAATTTATGTTATGAGATGTACATTACATTACATTTTGTGTTTTGTACCATGTATTATTAAGGTTGAATATAGAATGGTGGCCGAATAGACGATTTGAGTCTTACGACTCGAGTCGCCGCTGTGTACGGACCGTGCGCGACTGGAGTCGCGCGACTTAGGTATGCGACTGGAGTATCGGATACCGGAGTTTCCTAATGGACGAAGGGCCTAAGAATTCACAGGAGTTTCTGTGTTTTAACAAATTAGTAAAGATGAGTGATCTGCTAGACTTTATTGATTTTGTAGACTATACAAGAAGGTATAGAGTAGTGGGGCCCAGGCGGTATTTACGTGATTATTCTGATCCCTTTTCAAAATACTCGGTTCAAGAATTTCATGCACGCTATAGATTTACGCCAGAAACAGTAAAAAGTGTAATATTGCCTTTGCTGACACCCGACCTAAGCAAACCAACCAAAAGAGGATTACCATTCGCTCCGGAAATAATGTTATTGCTGACATTACGCTACTTTGCTACAGGTAGTTTTCAGGTTAGTACCTACTATAAAGCTTATGTACCTATTTATTGAATTAAACTGCATTAGGCTCGGGCAATATGTTGGTAGGTATTGTACCTAATTAATAATAGAATTTGTTAGATAAGATTACATAATATGTTGCCTTTTTTACAGAAATTGGATGGAGATGTCATGAATATCTGCCAGCAGTCAGTTTCACGAATTATTGCACAAGTCTCTACATTGATAGCAAACAAAATGAAAGATTTTGTTAAATTGCCATCTACTGTAGAAGAAATTAACACAGTGAAGTAAGTACCTACTATTTATAAAATTAACATACATAGCTCTACCTTGGCTCTACCTAGTACATAGCTATATATTCATGAATGTACTAATTGCTTTGTTTTCTTGTTCCAGGCAAAAATTTTATGAAATAGCTCATTTTCCTGGAGTAATTGGGTGTATTGATTGCACTCACATTAAAATAAGAAGCCCAGGAGGACTAACATCTGAAGTCTATAGGAATAGAAAAGGGTATTTTTCTATAAATGTTCAAGCAGTCACCGGGCCAAACTTGGAATTTTATGATTTAGTGGCCCGGTGGCCTGGCAGTACCCACGATAGCTTCATTTATAACAGCAGTGCTATTAAGCAACGACTGAATACTGGTGTATTGAAAGGGATTATTTTAGGGGACAGTGGGTATGCAGTTAGCAATGTGCTACTGACACCATTTTTATCACCGAATTCCAATGCCCAAGAAAACTATAATAGAAGCCAAATTAAAACCAGGAATACTGTGGAAAGATGCTTTGGTGTTTGGAAACGTAGATTTCCTTGTCTCCAACTGGGCATGGGTATTAAGAAGGATACAGTTGTGGCAGTTATATGTGCTTGTGCAACACTGCATAATATTTCTATATTGGTAGACGATTTGGTTCCAACGAACTGGGATTCTCATCATATTGAGAATGATGACGTTGCACTGATTAGTGAAAGCACCACCACAAACAGCAATGGATTTATGGTGCGACAATCAATAGTTGATAGATTTTTTTCATAGTATAATTTTTAATAAATAAAAATCAATTAAATGATAATAATACTTTTATTTAACAATCCTTGAAAAAGAGACAAATCATATGATAAATTTATAGGAACTGAAGAAATCTATTGCCAAATAAGTAGAAGGTACTTTATTTGGCAATAGATTTCTTCAGTTCATCTAATTCTATTTGAGTTTTTTCTAACAAACAATTGTTCCTCTGTTCCTCCAACAATGCTGCTTTTTTTCTAATTTGTTCAACTTCCAACTGCAAAGCAAAAAGAAAACATAAAAATTATTGTTGCTATAATACTGGTATAAACGTCGATGTTGAAAGCCGTTGTTATGTACCTGTGTTTTTAATATTTGCATTTCCATCTTTTTTTTGTATTCTAGATGTCGTATCCTTAACGTTGCTTCCCGACGAATATAATCAGAGGGTCTACGCACTTGATCCGTGGTTTTGATTACTGTCGTGTTTTTTTTGTCACTGTAATCTAAAACATAATTTAAAGACATTTTTACTATAAAGTTAAAACAATAACAAAAAAGTTAACACAATATTGTATTATTAGATACATTTTATAGTACCTGAGCTATTTTTTTCATTTTCATGAATTGGGGTATTGTCCATTTCATTTGTTTCTTCAGGAATTCCGTTTTCTGTAGAATTAATTTTGTATTCTATGTCTAAAATACCTGAAAACAACAATACAATTTAAAAAGTTTATCATTTGTATACATTACTTTAACACAATACTGCTATCTGCCAACAAAATAAGTTATTGAAAAGAAAACTGCTCTTTTTAAACATTCATCTCGCAGAACTTCAAACATGCCCAACATGATGTTCGTTCATTAATCCCCAAGTATGGTCAAGATTCAGGATAGACGGTTTGTTAGGGATGTAATCATTGTTCACTTACCCAAGTCATCTATTGATACTGAAGTGAAAGTAGGTGTATCATTATTTTTTGCTATCAAGTCCTGCTCTTGACTACTCGCGATAGCATCTAATATGGCACCATCACTATCAAATGAATTTACTATCTCAGTAATCACCACAGGTACAGCCTGATGAATAAAAATTGAAAATTAGGAGTAGGGACACATTTAAAATGATAAAATTGACCCATACAATGGTCACCGTGGAATTCAGAGGATATTAATACCAACCTCTTCAACCATGCTTATGATGGCGCCATTTTGTGGTGATAGTGGAGGTGCATGTGGTCCACCTCCAGTCCTAATTAAGTTTCCCCTTTCCGTAGCACGCGCTTTACGTGTGACAGCTTTCATATTGTCCCATGCTCTTTTCAAAGTTATTGTTTCACGCTGAAATATACATAAATACACAGTCAACCAAAATTGTCAGAACAAATCATTCACAATCAATTTTTTATTAATACTATTGGTCTTCTACCTTGTGTACATTGGCATTACAATTAAACTCCTGTGTTATAATTTCCCATGCTGCTTGTTTCTTGGCGACCGACTTGCCATCTGTTATTTTAGATTCCACGATTGGTCTCTTTTTAATTAATTGTGCCAATAAAGCTTTTTCATCGGCGGTGAAATTAGCTACACGTTTGCGTGGTGTTTTTGTTCCTGTAGACTCCTAAAATGAAACAAACATAATTTAATTTCTTCAAATACATGTATTTAGCTACTGACATATTATAAGATTCATTGAATGTACATAGAACGAAACTTACCATGTTATAACGTTATGATACAGCTTTAGTTAAACTTTAGACACGAATTTTCTTGGCGGTTGAAACACAACACAAGTTTGTAAACATAACCTTCACTCACTGACAGTACAACATTGACAGTTAGTGATACCAGAAAAAAAAAGGGCCGGTGTAATTTATTTTATTTACATGAAAGTAGCTGTTTCTTTTTGTTTTTATGTAAAAACAATCGGGAAATGAACGAATTCTTATGTATATTGTTAATTTAAAACATTTCAATGTATTTAAATGAAGTTTTTTGCTACTTAATAATATCATATTTTCTAGTGTGGCTACACTAATCTTTTATCGATAAGCAATCTCAAAGTCAATTTGACGTTACTCTTCCCTACGGATACTTAAAGTTATCATTAAATGAACCCTTAAATATTGTCTCTGGGATGTATCGTTCATTAACAGATTTAATGATAATTAGTTAAGTACTAATTAGGACTAATTTAATTAACGTTTCTGAGTGTGGCAGTTAGTAATCGTTGTGCTACACGCTTTAGCGAATGACTCCCATAAATATCATTGATGTATGTTTATAGCTATCGTGTGTAAACTGCGAAGGGGTTAAGAGGTGAGCGGGAGCGGGGCGATTCATAAACGTTAAGAGATTTAAGACATCCTAGCGCATTTGCCAAATTCCACTTTGAGTCAGCTTGAATTCAACTAAATCCGTTCAGCTTCATATTTTGCTTATGGATTTAAATTATTGTTTTCGTGGTTTTCGAATGTAATAAAACGCCAAGACATTGTAAGTATTCTTCGTGGTAAGCATCCAACGATGAGATCAATGCAAATCCACGAGGGCTGTGTGCAATTTGTTTACTTTACTCAATAAAATATTAAACTGCCTACTTTACAAATAAAATGTGGATTAGAAATATTTTTCCAATCCACATGATCGCAATCAGCACAAATGACGTTGAGGAGTCGAGGCCGGGCATGAATTCTACGTATTTGCCCTGACAGCGAACTTGAAGTATTATGACGTAAAACACGCACTTTGAAGAGCTGACATTCTCAATATTCCATAGCAATTATGGAAAAACAGCTCTTGAGAACACTTTAGTTAACCCATTTCAGTCTCAATGGTGAATTTAGGCCTTAATCGCTTCCTCTTTCTCCTTGCACCGACCTCCCAGTACAGTCGTAGCAAACATTCGCGCCGACTTACAAAATAAACACTAATATATTTTGTAGGTAATTGTATTAAATGTGACTTTATTGTTCCGACGCTGGCTCTACTGTATTTTTGATGTAGCATTTTGTTACACTGTGTTACTATTGGTGAATTGATGTTTTAAATTAGGATTAGGAGAATAGGGGGGCTGTGAAAGCTTTTTTTTTCTCTGTGTTCAATGCATGCCTGACATAGACCAGGGTCTGAAGTAGTGATTCGTATATGAAGTTTTGTGTAGGTAAAAATGCCTCTATGGTTTGGTGATCGTAAGTATTGCTGCATATCATAAAGTTCTGGGTTTGATGCTGACGAACAAAGTACTAATATTATGTTTTTCCACTGTGAATTTCTTGGAGTTTCGATTTGTGCCCTGACTAGGAGCTAATTTGCTAAATGTGCGTGTACTTATAGTAAGGGTAATATTCTGAGGTAAGTACAGATAATACCTTATTCTCTTTCGATCTTATGGGGTATGTTTGTATGTGGGGACAATAGTGCTACAATACAATAGTACTAGTGCACGTAACAAACTCACACTCTTTAACTATCGCAAGTAAGAAGGTCAAAGTACTATTCATAAGAAAGAATAATTAATTTTTTTCTCTTGTAGCAACTTACATAACCAAAACACTTTCTTATACTATCATAACTAAGTACAAGTAGCTCAGACAACTACTGGTAGTCGTAACTACCAAATGACCATACATAGAGACATTACCATCAGAGCAAAACTGCGTGACCAACAACCATCAACATACAATTCTACAAACACGGTAACCATATCAACATTGTTGGAAATTAACTACATGAAGACACAGTTATCATGTTACGGATAATAGCTATTCATATTTTTTACTCTCACGCCGAATAATTTAACTTTTTATAGGCATATTTATCAAGAAGTTTATCAACGTTTTCCATATTGCGAAAACATGGTAAAGCTATCTCAGATCACATTCTTTGCATACGTCACGGTTATAGGCCATAATGGGTGAAAAGTATTTTGTTATAAATATGGTAATGATATTGCATTATATGGCGTGTATTTTTTGCTGTAAGATAACTTTACCCTCGATTATGGGAGTTTTAATACATAAAGCTGCTTTTTTGTTTTACTCTTAAATGTATTCTTAATCTCACTACTTAATGAATGCAAAAGTATTTTAGGATTGATTTGGGTGAATCCTGAGATTCGGAATATTTAGGTGATTCCCTTGGCGAAATTTATTTAAACAGATTTTTTATAAGTAATAATTTAATATGAAATTTAACTTCATTATAAACACATTTAACGAATTGGCATCACTTTTGGCCGGATGGTTCCCAATATATTGCGTTTTATTTTTTTTTGACCAGGGGAATCAAAAAAAGGTAGAAGAAAATCAAGTTTTATTACTATTTTAAAGTAGCCTCTATAAAATACTTATCAGTCTCGTTAACAATTTATCACTTTCATTAACCGACCACAAATCGTTAAATCACAAATTGCATTTGAAAACGTGGTCAGGGTAATCAACGAGCTAGCGAAACCAAAACCAGGGGAATCAAATACTTTTGTTCATAATTTCGTCCTGGACCAACGCGCGGCGTAATCATTCACAAAGACGTACGAAGCTCCACCAGCAGCGCACATGAGACGGCATGGAGACAATCTTCTATAAAATTCTACTAAGATAAACGAAGATTTCTGACGCGCCAGGGGAATCACTGTTTAGTCCCGGACAAACTTTATACTGTAATTTAAAAAAAAACTAACATAAATATACATGATGTATCTTTTTTAAATATATCTACAACAATCTTGGTAGCGATTAGATCGCACTGTTTATTTTGTTTACGTTCGTAAGTATGAGTTTTGTTGGTTTTTTGTTTGCAAAATGTGCTGCGGACGCGCCAGGGTTATCAATTTTTAGGCCTTTTGGATTTTTTTTTCGACTATTTAGATCCAAATTAGACACAAAAACTATTATGCAACAGTAAGATCAGACACTATGGTGGCATAAAAAAAATATTTTGGCTTCTAATTTAAATACTACGGGTAGTTTTTTTCTTCGGACAACGTAAAATGAGCCTCTCAAGATTCACCCATTTATGAATGGACGTTTTTTACCCTTTCACGGAAAATGTGTGAATAGATTTACACACACACATTTTATAAACTGAATTAACACATAAGATACTTTTTCTCGATGTTCATCACCAGCCTAGCCTTTTCCCAACTATATTGGGGTCGTCTTCCAGTCGAGCCAGATTAAGCTGAATATCAGTATTTTATTTTACCTTTTTCTCGATGTTCCCATGTGATAATAACCGAAAATCACTTAGACATCGCTCTGTGGACTAGCTAGAAGAGTACGAGTATATAGATTAGATTCATTACTAAAAACGAGGTGATATCCAAATAAAAATATGTTATTTATTTAACTAAACTCTAAAAGGTTATTTTGGCGACATATTCACGGTTTAACAAAATAAACTAACGTTTATTAAAAATTCATGAGTGTTACTGATTTAGAAAGCATTTGAAATATTAAAGTAAGAGCTAGTTCTATTGTCTATTACAAAACAATATCAATAGAGCTAAAACTTTGCATAATCATATTAGTGAAATCTACCTATGAGTACAAATATAATTTAAATAATCTAATAGGCAGACCTACAAGTTTTGGATACATTAAAATAATAATTTAGAATAAATCAAGTAAGTTTTTTACATTTTATTATTTAGATTATCACTCAAATTATAAATATCATCAGTAAATAGAAACTTAAAAGCATTTGTTAAACTTAATAATCAGTCTTTCTTTCATATTAAAACCAGTATCAGCAATTATACTAACCGATACAAAAGCAAGACAAAAACTGAAACAAAACTGACAAAATATGTGTGTTGATAAAACCTCTCACTCTTTTGAACAATCGTGATATTATGAAATACACAAAAAAAACATGTCTATCTACAGCAGTGAGCCACAAAAGCCATACATCAAGCGTTTCAAGCAAATATCATTAGCCGTTGTCTGACAGGCGAGCTGCCGAGCCCCATTGATCAAAGTCGTGAGCATTATGAATGTCCTGTCAAATGTTAATGAAAAATTTAATAGAAAAACTTTGACGAAGTCAGCGCGCGGTGACAGTTTAAAATTTAATATTCTGAAAGTGAACGAAGTTTCGAGGGTTAAGTCTTCGTTATAGATTTTGTGCTATCTTTGAAAACCGAGTTTTATTTTTCGTGCGGGCTATTTTAACCCAACTGCGCCAGATGAAGGGTTGTGTTTTTTGTTGTATGTTTTAACAACATAACGTCACGCCCGAAGGGTTAGAAATTAGGCAGCTTTCTAGTAGTTGTAGTAGTTTTTTGTCCTTTTTAAATGGGGTTCGAGCCTAAAACCATCTAACGGACACAAATCTGCACTCAGTGACTGTAACTGAGATTTACCTGCTGAGAAAAGCTTTGATTTGCCTGACCAGGGAATGTAACCTTGTGATTGTGACCACACCAGCGATGCCAGTCTAGTCGAGCTTTTTTCAGCCTTTCGATTCACACCGAGAGACGGGTTGCAGCGCTCACATTTCAGCAACTCAAAATCGAAGTGTATGTACTACAGGAAAAGATACATATTTCAGTATCTTGAATGACCCTTTTTTTAGCACCGTTATAGGGCCAAAGCCGTCGTTCTTTTCGAGCACGTAAGCGTCCAGGTTATCTCGCCGCGACTTTGGCCAATTTTTTTCCCTTTACATAGTTAACTAACTGAAAAAAATGGATATGTGTATATTAGGTTTATTATGTACTTCTACTCAAGCCCTCTAGGTTAACTAACATAACGTAATTTCACAAAAACTTCGATCATTCAGCAAACCAAAAATAAAATGGCCCATTACTCGGCTACACAAACGGCATCCCTTTCCCAACTAATTTAATATCCGAACCACACAAAGCAAACAACAGACATTCAGATACATTCACTCCGTTCATTCTGAATGAGTTACGATCAACTTGAACGGAGGCATCAATCAGGGTTCTGCGCAATTATATGACTGCGAGAAGTAACATCAATAAATTGTAGCGTATCGGAGATGTTGCTAGCCCGTTTGTGAATTTTCCCCGTATACATTTTTTCTTTTCTTCAAAATGTTACATTCTATTTACTTCTTTTCTCATTTTATTTTCAAATAGGACATAGATCCAGCGGAAACTTAAAAAAAACATGTTCCTTAACAAAAATACTTGGGTAATTTTTTAAACGTTAAAATATAAGCTTCAGGAGAAACCAAAAAATTACATGATAACGAATTTTGTTGTATCTGTGTTTGTTTCGGCTTCCGAAATTTTAAACATTTACTTCTATCTTAGTTGATACCAGTATGCAAAGATACATCAAAATCCAAAGAACGATACTTTTCCCTAAAAAAGACGAAACCATTTTCTATCTCCCAACACTACGTATCAGTGAGGGAAGGATTTATTCGCGATACAGCTCGTTACCGCTTGTTCTAAAGGTGAAGGAACATCGTCATAATAAATAGGCGATATGACTGATATATAGGAGACTTTGTGTGGAAACATTACAGCGGTGAACGTTGATTTACGTTCTTGTAGTGTATGGAATAATACATAGTATCTATTTACGCTTGTTATTTGGTGTTCAGTCATTTTAGTAGACTGGACTTTATATTTGCAGTTTGATATCTTTGTGCGAACACCAGCAGAGACTACTAGCTTCTGCCTACCCAGAGTACTTAACTGTAAGAGGTCCAAACCTGATCAGTGTCAACGACCAACGTGTCTTTTTCAATATAGATGTGTATGTATGTTCTTTCTTAACTTGAAAACTATTGACATCAATTTGGGAAAACTTCGTGACGTCGCTACGCTCAGGATTATACTTTAGAAACCATCGCTATACTCTAGATTTAAAAACACTTTAGTCTAAAATAGTTGTTTGGTTCCCTAGATAAACAATCTGCTATATTGAGCAAAATACCACATTACAATACGGACTCCTACATAAACTTTAATACCGTAACTTATTGTTCCGGAATTAAATATTAAAATAAAATGATTTCTGTAATAATGTTTGCAGAAACAATTTTATTGCAGAACCGATAAATTAATAAATTATTACAAAACGAAAAAGCATTGAAATATGAAATAAAACATTACGTTATTAATATTAAAAAGCGCCAATAAATTAATGACTTTATTGCTGTTAATTTATTGTAATGAATGTTGATGATACATCGAGGCCTCGCACCTCATTATTTTATTAAAGTTCATCGGAATTGATAATATTGTAATAAATTACGCATATTTATAATTATGATGACGAGTGAAAATACTATCACAATTTTTCCTTTCAGTAACTACATGTATACTTATTATGTGTAGTGTTTTCTTGGTAGTAACAAAATTCAAGTTCTCCTGTTTGATGGGCTGGCTCCACCTTATCTATAGTAACGACTGCCAAAAGATTTAAAAATGACAACCTGGGGGCCAATTCTCGGCTTTAGAGATCGTGTCGAACTCGACAAAAATTTCTAATGACGTCATTTTCTCGACAAATTTTAATAGTTGCTATTCTGGGGATGTCGAATTCGACATTTGTCGAAGGCTAACGTTAGAGTTCATGTCGAGTGCTTCTGAGCAGTAGAGATATAATGTCGATTGTAGAGATACGTCATTTCTGAGTGAATTTGTTGAGCTTTGGATAGTACACTGTTTTCTTTTCTTTAGTTTTTAAATAAAATACGGATTGGCATGTCATACCTACTGGAAATTCGATTTATACTCTTGATTTTTGCATTTTGTTTTCTTGAAACGACGACCTTCGCACAATTAACAAACTTTGTAATTCGTGTATCCACGATTGCACTAGAAACCACTGAAAGATGGACGAGTTTATTAGCATTTTATCTCGGAGTTGTTGGAAAGTGGAGAGCAACTGGCCAATACACGGCAACAACAGCGCACTTATCCCGCCGTCGATATTTACGATTTGAGCAAAACAAAAGTCACTAAAATAATTCCCTTCCATGTTAAAATAAAAAAAAAACGTGAAATGTAAAACAGCAAGCCCACAAGTGATTTATAAACACAGTCCATGTAAACATAACAAAAGAAAGACGCAAATTCTGACACTGACAGACAATCTACTGTCAAACTGATTATTTTTACGTAAAACGTTTCGTTCCATACTAAAATAATTAGATTTAGCCTGCGTTTTAAAACAAAATCATTCATTCACCTATAGTTACCTAAAACGGAACGTGCGTTTCTTCATAATGGTAACATTATGTTCACTCGACTCGACATTTTCGTGACATTTATGTCTATTTTGACTGAGAATACGGATTTCTGCTTAATTCGACATTTTTTGGTAGAGATAGAGATATATTTGATAGACATAGAGATCGACTTACAATCTAGAACTCGAGAAAAATGGCGAAAATCGAGAATTGGCCCCAGGACCAACTGCTTTACGTGCTTTTCGAAGCACGGAGGATACTTGCAATGTCAGATGGTCACCCATACAAAGACCAAGCTCGGCAGGCGTGGTTTAACTCGGAAGATCCGTTTGTGCGGCTATAATTATTTAGCCACAAGTTCCTTGCAAGAAAATAAAACTAACAAATAATCTGTACTAACTTTTATTAAATGTTTCACAATATTTTGGTAACAAGAATTTGGAATTTTACCCCGTTTCACTGCACTAGTTTCGTTTCTAACTGGTCAAAGAATAAGAAATATCTGAATGTAAAACCTGAGACACATGCAAATACTACTCAATAGGTGAACCCACTTGACTCCACAATTGGAGCACCACATTGACCCATTAACATAGAACGGTAATCTTCATCAACCACGTTTGACACTCAACAGATTGTTCATAGAAAATCTATTGTCTCAATTGGTATTGACGGCGACATCGCTAGCTCGTTAAGTAGTTATGTGTTACGCAATTACTCATTGGAACGTGGATCTATGAAAGAAGGAATAGCAGAAAAGCCTTATCACGAGCTCATAACGCGATCCAGTTTAGGCTGTGGGAAAGAAACAGAGCTATACAAGTCTTTTAGCGGCATCTCTTTCCCACAGCCTAATACAGCCGGTGGTAAAGGCCCATGGCGATTTAATTTCGATAAAATGTTTCTTTTCAACTATCAATTCCATTGTCTGAGCAATTAAATTTAATTTTCCATTTTCAGTTTTTTTTAACTATTCATGTTACTTACCTCTAATAAATTGACCTTTTTTAAATCTCGGGGGGTATATAAAGGCCAGTCATTTGTTGTATTTAGTACCCAATGTAGAATACAACAATAAGTTTATAATCCAATAAATAGCCGATGACATGGGTCTGAAACATGGTCCATCGCAAAAACCAAATAACGTGTACACACAGTAACATGTTCTATTACAACATCAATTATACATATTTCAAGCCTCCAAATAAATTACCAATAACATGTTTTGCCCTTTTCGCCCAGCGTTCAGCATTAACATCTTCAAAGACTCCGATTAGACACCGGCACAGTTTACCCATATTTCTAGGCAAATAACCACCTCTAGACTAAGAATTAAACACCATGATATTTGCACAATACTTGTAAGGTGACATTTCAACAAGTTAAAGGTAAACAGCGGGTGACATGACAGCTGTCACTTGTGTATGTATAACTAATGTGATCTTTGATCTAACACGGTTCTGCTGTCGTTGGCTCGGCGGGGAACATCGGACGGAATTAATTAGTAATTTTAAACAGGTTTTTCAATGTATTTTTCAGGTAAAATCAGTGGTAGGGAGAAGAAATAATAATTTCGAACTCTGATTGTTGCAGTCAGGCACTGGTTACTGCCTGTTCAGCGGGAACTGGGAAGCTGGTCTAAAATCTCTGAAGGAACTTATTTATTTTTCCGCTGTTTTACGAAACTTATTTAAGAACTCCAGGGCAGAAAATGGTCATGTTGGTTGTTTAGGTAAAAAAAAGATCCCCAGAGTTTACGTGCACTTATTCAATTCAAAACCGATTGATTCAAAATAGCAATTAATTGTTGAGTCATGCTCGACAACGAATAACAATACAAACGATAAGAATTATTTTCTATTTATACCCAAAACCAGAATCTATTCATCAAACGAAAAACAATTAGCTCCTTTCATAGCTCCGCGCTATCTATTGACAGTTCACAATAAAATGTCATAAATCAAGATGGCGGAGCAACATGGCGGCTGACAGTTATCGCGTGTACGCCCGAACATTAAACTCATTGATATTTATTACTCAATCGTTGCGTTCTAGCGAACAATATGATTTATTGTTAATAGATTCCACGTTTATTGTTAGTTTTATTTGTTTTGTTATGTTTATTTCATGTGGTGATTTGTTAATTGTGTATGTTTGTTATCGGTTCCGTGTTGACCGTTCTAGTTTTGTGTTGGTATTCCGGTTTAATCATAATAAAGTTAGTTCCTTGTGGTCTCTGGTTTCAAATAGGGTAACTACTTTAGTGCCAGTCTTTTTATTTGTACGACTTTGTTTTTCTTTTCTCTGAGATCACGCTTGACCGCTTTTGTAATTTAGTTTTCTGGTTACGGCTTAGAATCTAAGACTTGATTTCTCAGTAACCATGGCAAGAAAGCCTTAAAAAAATCAAAAATATTATTAGAACAACCCATTTTTGAGTTATGGTCATTTGTCCATCCTAATGAAGTCGAGAAAAGTATAACTAGCGACATCCATTATGCAAATTAATGAAGAACTAAAATCAAAAAACCTGTATCGCTGTCATAAAGCAAAGCAAAAGTGACTTAAAAATGTAGAAAAAAACAACAAAAACTGTTGGGCAATAGCCTAACAGATAAAACACCTATCTGTTCATTATGATCCTTCCTAAAGCTAGGTCAGTTGAAACACACCTAAAGAACCATACACAGCTTAAGACAAACCAGGCGAAACTGGCCGACGTCTTCTAGCTGATGAATAGAATAGATGATGACGATGATTCACCTAGATAAGCTGCAGGTGCAAGATGAAACAGAACACTGCTCCAATAACTATTCCGAAAATCACACATTATCGTTGTACAATAAGAAAACAGCAACACTCACTTATTCTCCTTTAAATCAATAACACAGAAGTACATTTACACAAAGAGAGTTCCTCTAGCGAGTCATAACATAATGCAATGCAAACAGCAGTCGTCACGAAGCGTAAAGGGCGTTTATTTAACTTATTGTTATGGCGACATGTAAACACGTGTGGGGTCGGGTCGCTGTGGAGGCGGGCTGCGGAGAACTCACGAAACTTTATGAATTTAGAATGTGAAATGAACTTGCAAGAGTATAAAGACTGGCATAGGCATCATCATCATCATTTAAGATAAGAATTACCCACTGCTGCGGAAAACCCAGAAGAATACGGGGCGAGCCTTCAAAATAATTTTTCGCATCATTGACAATTCGTCCAGTATTGGGTAGAGTGAGGCTGTGCACGATAGTAATGATAAGAAGTTCGCCTTAGTGAGAGTTGATCAAGAATGTTCTACCATGGAGTATTTTTGACTGCTAAAATCTCTAGCCATGAAATTGCTGCGAGGCCAGCCATGCCTTCTGCACAAAAATAGGTCTACCATGATCTTCAACACAGCTAATCCAACCTAACTCACATTACATAATAGCTTATTCCCCAAATACAAATTCACAAACGAGCCATCATTAAGCCAACGCGTACCGTGGCCCAAATTCGCCGACACAAAAAAGCATTACCAGAAAAAAGGATAACAGTAAAAAAATGAAAATTATTTCGCAAATAACAGACACACCGCTCCCGCAAAATGCGAATTGCTACCCCTCTTAAAATATACCGTGTAATGGGGCCGCTGTAAAAGTCAATACACAAGAGTTGAGTGGTCATAAGATTTTATGCGACCCATTACCCCCGAGTAAGCGCCGCGTAAATTCTTATAACTCGAGTAAGTATTCAAAATATGAAAGACGCGCCGCGCAAGACGACCGTTCCGACGTAGCCGTTTGAGATACCGGAATGCGCCAGTGTGAAAGGCCCGTATTGTGTGTTAGTTTAGATAGGGAATGTTTAGTGCTTAATGTGTTGTACAGAAGGATGTTTTCTTGAGAATTTGTTTGGATAAATGTTGTAGGACGGTAGTAAAGTGTTCGTTTGAAGGCATGTAGGTTTTGAATAGAAATGAGTAGAACTGAGTGGTATAGCTAATTTGGTCTTGAACAGGAAGTAGGTTTTGAATAGAAATGAGTAGAACTAAGTGGTACATAGCTATTTTGGTCTTGAACAGGAAGTAGATGCTTTAGTACTTCGAAATATTTAATGTAAGAACTAAATTTAAAGTTATCAAGGTTGTTTTTTCTATATTCCTTGCAAAAAATGAGAAGCTGATGGAGGTCGTGACAAATTGGGACAAGGCTTCACAAAATGTCACTGAAATTAGGACGCCTGTCATTTAAGGCACTTTTAGACGGTTCATTTTTTGTTCATTTTTACCTTTCATTCGGTACATTTCACTCGAAATGAAATGTCTGAACAAAAAATGAAACACGAGTGCCGAATAAATTATTAAGTTTCACTCGAGTGAACAATCATTCGAGTGAACTGTCTGATATCACCTTTACAACTTCAGAAAGAAAATTGACGTCAAGCTTTCAACCCAAAATTACTCTCAACACTTTTCTACCAACCGACCAAAAGAAACAAAAAATAGTCCAATCCCTAATGAAATTAACACCATCGGACTGACAGGACGCACACTGGTCCGCGGAAAAAAAGCAAGTAAAATAATATTTCTCCCGGTGCAGCCGCTTGGTCGCAAATTGCCCGGTGAACGGGCGACCTGTCGGTTGTCAGTTGTCAGCGCTGTCAGACCGTCAGAGCTGTCAGACGGCCGACAGTGCGACACCAGTGGGAGCCGTCACCGCGGATTTACATAAAAGTGGTAAGTGACAATTAAAAAAGCTTGTCGTGTCGTATGTCGGTCGTAATTTTAATTTGAATTCTGTTGTGTCATTTCCTGTTAGTGTGAGTGTTGGTTTACATGATGTGGTGGGGTTTAATGATGTTCTTGAAGATGAGTTGATTGAAGAAAACTGTAGAGTCGTTGGGTCATAAAAAGATGTTGTAGCATTGTATTTTGACTTGCCGTTGAAATTGGTATTTGAATAAAATATAGGCCGATTGGTAGACATCAATAATTCTGGGGAAATTACATAACATCATGCCTCTATTTTCCGGAAGGCATAGGCAGAGAAGCACTTATACCTATCACTGTCATCAACTTGTTACATGTTTAGTTTTCAAGCTGTAATAACACTGCCTGATCTGGGAACCGAACAGAAGCCCTCACACTCAGTAACAGTTCAGCTACAAGACCACCGAAAATCAATGTAAAAGACCATACCTAGAATCTAGACGATATCCTCAAAAGCCCATTATTCAAAATATCATAACAACCGCTCAGCAGTGAGTAACGACAACATAAAAAGAATTAACCCCCACTCACCATAAAAATACGTATATTGAATATTACAGTGTAACATAAAATTTATCAGGCTGCCTCCATTTCTTAGTCATAAACGCGGCGCGGGATCCTATCTCGATGATAGTCTATTAATACCGCTGATACCGCGACGTTAATGTAACCCGGTATTAACCCCAGCGTGCCAACACTGTAAGGGTTAACCCCACTGCCAAACAGATTTTTGAAAGGAATATCGTCGTGCATGGAAAGTAAAATTTGATTAATTCAAGATTTAACAGTAATGTAGCGCTTGTTATGAAATGAAACGATAATTTTAATGTGCAAGTAGGTAGGAGTACACACAAAATCTAGATGACAACTCTGGAAAGAAATATCCGAAACAAACTTAGAGGACGAGGTAAAGTAACTGATATGAGCAACAACTAGATCATTTCATATTCTAAGCTTTTTCTTCAATCTAGGTAGGCCGTACTTTAAAGAAAATTGTGAAAAAGGGTTAGTGTGTAATTCATCGAATCACTCATCTGTTTACTACGACTCCACTTTAACAAACTGGCATTGACAGTCATTCTCAAATCATGCGAAGCAATTTGAAATCATCATTATATCAGCTGTAGGACGTCCACTGCTGAACATGCATCACCAAAATAGCCAAATATTTTCATGTTCATTTAGACTTTGAATGAAAAATATCACTTACAAATTCGTATCCAATACACGTCTGAGGAAAAGGACTCTGTTGATGAGTTGATCTCGATGTATACCGTGAAGGCTTGCTTCAGACAAGAGTTCCTGAAAAGACTTGAACTTAAGTCCTACACTTAAGTTTTGCTAGCAGAAAAAGCACCCAATTTAAGAAACGACGTCAATGAAACAAAATGCGAATGTATTATGTCAAAGTCAAATTATTTATTTCAATTAGGCCATCAAAGAGGCACTTTTAAACGTCGAAGGCACTTTTAAACGTCGAAAGGCACTTATAAACGTCGAAAAGATGCGTCGAGGTTATGAAGAGTAAAATGCCGTATACACCAACGGGAAGTATGTACGTATGTGTCAACCCTAACACGGCCACTTACGACGTTACCCCGCGAACGGGTGCACTGTAATTGTTTAGGGTTACTTTATGTTATGACCGTAATAAGTTTGGCCGATTTAATAATACGGGGTTATGAAGTGGGTTGTTTCTGGCTGTGGGGGTGGAATACAATGGTGATTAGGATGGGTTGATAAAAGATGGTTTGGTTTTGATTGTATTGTCCGAATATTGTTGATTATTGGAATTGTTGGATGAAGCTTTAACTAATTTTACTCAAAATAATGCGAATGGCCAGCTAGTTTCTTGTCATGTTGTGTTGCTGGAAAGTTGATTGCGATAATTTTTTTTACGGTAACCTTAAGCATCATCATCTAGTAAGGAATCAAAATATGCTCAATTTTATCTTAGTTCTCCTTTGAATTTCCTAAAATAAACTTCTTATTCTATAACCTAAATAATTCAGCTCACCGGGCCGCAAAGAAAGAATTCTTCATAAAATAGTTTAAACGGCCATTCTCCAAATAGGTGTTATTTGCCTAATTACCGTGCCGTTTTTGAATTTCACTGATATGAACTTAAACACATTAGAATATGAAACACATTAAAGATAGGAATACAATAGTTATTTTGGCATTCTACTATTACTGATGGTTTTCTAGATATTGAGATTTAAAAAAAAGTTAGGTATGGTAATTAGACAAGTTGAATATTTGATGCTACGGTAATTAGAAAATATTTTATATCTCCATATTTGTATCCATAATTTCTTCCATTTGCTCAATATTGCTTAATAATGACAAAGTACTAGTAGAAGAAGATGAGAGAGCACTAGTTGGACGCGGAGTTGATGTTATTATGGTAAGTAAGGAAGTGTTGGCATCACCTCCGAAACTCTTAAAAACTACGGGCCAACCTGTGCTCGGCGAGCTTAAGAGGCTGTTCAACTTCGTCAAAGCCAGTAAGAGGCTGTTCAACGTCGTCAAGTCCACGCCTCCGGATTACCCCGGAGGCGTGGAGCAGGACCGTGGTGACATTTTTTTTCAAGAAAGGAGACAAAAATCTCCTCAAAAACTATATAGACCAATCCCGTTCCTGTGTCACGTCTACAAGCTGTTTTCGAGGGTCGTCACAGATCGGCTTTCCGCTAGATTTGACGTTTTCCAGCCACCGGAGCAGACTGGGTTTTACAAAGGCTATGTAGCACCTTAGACCACAAACATACAGTGCGGCAGGTTTTACAGAAGACAGGACAGGGGAGTATAACCGGCCGCTGTGTCTATATAGCCTTTGTGGACTACAAAAAAGCCTTCGATTCCATCGAAACCTGGGCTGTTCTGGAATCCTTGAAGCGATGCCAAGTCAATTGGCGGTACATAAAGGTACTAAGGAACCTATATTATAGCATAGCGTCGATGTCGGTCCAAGTACAAAACCACCATCCAGCTGCTAAGAGGTGTGAGACAGGGAGTTGTAATATCCCCTAACTAAACTGTTTACCTACGCGCTGGAGGATTTGTTCAAGAAGTTGGACTGGAACGGACTGGGCATCAAGTCCACGGTGTATACCTAATGCACCTTCGTTTTGCCGACGATATATTTATTTATTATGGCGAAATCGCTGCAAGACCTGCTGATCAGTCTCAATGCTGCCTTGAGACGTGTGGTTTCGGGATGAACCTGGACAAGACCAAGGAATGACCATGTCGTCTCAGAACCAATTTCTGTCGAAGGTATAACACTCGAAGTTGTCCAAGAATACATGTACCTCAGGCAGGTATAGGAGCCTAAACGTGGAACTGTCAGTCAAGCTGGCCCACCGACTTCATGTCACGCAGCTATGAAAAGGTCTGTGCTTGGGGTCTCACTAGGGGATAAAATCTGGAATGAGGTACGGCAAAAGACCAAAGTTACATATATTTTCCAAATCTGCAGCAAGTTGCAGTGGCAGTGGGCTGGTCACGTCTGCCTTGATAGGTGGAGTAGGATGGTTCTTGAATGGAGACCGCATGTAGGTAAGCGTAGTGTGGGACGCCCCCCGGCAAGATGGACCGATGACCTGAAAAATGTGGCTGGCAGTAACTGGATGAAAAAAGCAGGAGATCGTGCGCAGTGGACTGCTATAGGCTGAGATGATAAATGGTGTTAGAGTTTCAAGAGGATCTGATATGCTGTTATCAAGCACGTCTAGATCTATGACTACTTCTTCCTCGATTGTTTCCAAGTTTCCCTTTTCCTTTTGTCTTTTATTACTCTCTACTCTGATTTTTCTGTATAAGTTTTTCATACAACGGTAATTATTAACACATGGTAATTAGTATACGGTAGTTAGAAAACGATAGACTTTCTTCAAAATTTCGAAAACCATCACAGCCTGCAAATACAGGTCTATCATAACATACGTAAGCCATAGTACTGTTTCATTTACATTATCAACTAGGGTCTAACTTAAAAAATTGAGTATTTAAATAAGTATAACGGTAATTAGAAAAGTTTTGAACCAAGGGCTACGGTAATTATATACTCAAGTGTTTTGTTGGCGCTACAGTAACGTTTGAGACGTACGACTGCTAATGGGCTGCAGCACACCCTGAGGACATTCGACGCGTGCGGTACTGATGTGCCAAATACCGTTATTAGGAATGTGCACCCAAGAACAGATGCTGTTACGGTAATTATAACTTTCTATCGGACACGCGGTTATTCAATTATAATTATTTATAGACTGGTTCTATTGAGTCCATATTTTGGTAGGTGATACACGTTGTTTCGTATTGTTTAAAACGTTGAATGGATCAAAGTAAATCTGCAGGTTTGAGAAATTACAAGCAAGTTTTAACATTAAGTTGGAGTGCGGACAGGCCTCGGTAATTAGAAAATAGTGCTTTTTCGAACAGAGATTCAATTAATTTGGGCTTACTAGTTTAAAACAGAACCCAATATTTTGTATACAGCTAGATACGGTCGTAATCTAACATATAAAAAAAAACCACGCTTGAATATGATCATATTACGGATTAAGTAAGCGCGGACAAATAAAAACTTGCAACCGGAGAATGGCCGTAAAGAAAAACTACCCTGCATTACAGCAACCCGGAAAATTGAGCGAACCCCGCGAGAATAACCAAACATTTTATTTCCTACCCGACAGATGGCATTGCCGTGCATTTTAATATTTAATTTCTAATTTCAGGCGAGTAAAGTCGCGGATAACAGCTAGTTTTACATAAATTATACGAACAAATCTTCGTCAGGGGTATGAAAAAGGGACAGGTGGAAAACAATAGTGTTCTGTCTTTGACCCACGTTGTTTTGGAGATGAAATGTATGTTTTGCCCTGGTTTGCATTTATATCTTCTTACTATTTATTGCATTGACCAAAATATGCTCTTCGTGCTTGAATAAATAAGGTCCTTTTTCTTCTGACGGGATCTCATAAGATTTCAAAGCAATTTTTTTTTTTTTTTGCTTATTTTTCTTATTGAATGATTTAAAAGCAATTTTTTTTTGCTTATTTCCAAATTTCTTGGAATAAACGTTGTTCAGTAACATAGGCTGAGTTACCCCACGAGAAGTTTTGCGCTATAAACGTTACACGTTGTATAGTAGAGTAGGTACCATGAATTTTCCGCACGGCATGGTGAATGGTCATAGTCGTAGAAAACAACCGTTTAAGGCCGAAACTACGGGTTTCTTGCTTAGAAATTAGACACCCAGTTATTAACCTATATTTTTTTTTATTTGGTATTGCTTTATAATGTAATCTAACCTTCGACAACAAAATTGTTAACCCTAAACTCACTACCATTCATTACAACAATAACAATAAAACACGCTTTACCACAACGTGCACCTCGCCAAATAAAGCAATAACAGAAAAATAACGTGAAGGAAAATAAGTAATTTCAATGTTGTTAATAAATAAGTTTTCTAACCGAGCTGGCAATAAAATTATACATGAATGTATTAGATGTTTATCAACATGCACTGAGGGAATAGGGTCAATTTGACGTTCTCAGGCGATGGGACACAACTTATGGCAGTTAATGTACTGGTATAATTTTCTAGTCAAATGGCTAGCCTCTATCGTATACGTCACGGCTTGGATTGATAATGTAGTTCCTAGTAATGATTGGTGTGCTTTGATATCAAGACCATAAAATGGCGGTCGTTGAGGACTAGCCAAACATGGTTAACGGATTGTTGATGGTGATTTCAGTCTTCACTCTCATGAAGACCTTTTCTCTGCCTTTCACCATTTCTGCAATGGGAATAGGCCATTTCAAGATATTCTGCCATTTCAGGACTGGCCCCCATCAGTTTGTATCATCAGGGTCATAGGGCTGCTAAACAGATTACCCTGGAACGTAAACGGCAATTGAAGGAACACGTTAGATTTTAGTCAGTACGAATCTAAAAAGTCCTTTCCGGAGCACTTATTTGATGATACTACCACCTAAAAAATTTAACCACTATTCCAGATTTCAACCCGTAAACAGAACACAAATTCCACTAACCAACACTACGAACCCAATGCGCTAAAATTCAAAATCGCTGGACAAAAAAGGAATTTGGATACTGTAAAACATTTCGTAAATTGTACACGCAGAACGTCACTTTGTTCGCTGCGACAGCGCAGTGGGACTGATTGACAGCACTGACCACTGCCTGATTAATATACGCACATTGATTGCATACGAAAACGTAGGTTTTTATTGACATCTGGAAGGGAATTGTGAGTTGCGAAATTGTGGTGGTGAGGTTTCTGCATGCTGGGTGTCAGTCAAGAATAATTAAATTGGTGTGAAGGAAATGAAAATTCTGGACAAAAATAGAAAAAAAGATTTAGTATTGGTACGAACAAAATCCGTCACAGATCTTTTAATAATAACCTTTAATTTTTCCGTAACGAGAAAGTACGAAGTAGCTAATGAGTATTACTAATAACGATTTTAACAAAGGATTTTCGACTTCGTAATAAGCCCTAACACCAGACCCTGGTGTTGGTATGCTGTATCATTAGCATTTCAACTTTAATTATTTTGATCGTGAGTCCTTTTGAAGCCTGCCAAACAAAGCTAAAAAATCAGCTGCTATTCTCGACATTAATATTCAAAGAAAAAAAATAACTATAAAACTTATTTTAAACAGATCCATATCAAAACTCTCTATAAAATCACAAAACATACTCTAAACTTGAATCACTAGTAATATCCACTCGCCTACCTTCTAAGAACGCATCATAAACATGACTTAGCTACTTGCCCACAAAAATAACACTTTAGCCAGTCATTCAACAGTGGGACATTATTCAAGCCCACTAATCCTTCGCTCTGACGGCCTGACGGTCTATGGAAGTCTGTGGCAGGCGTCATTTTTCATTCTTTGTGTAAACGTCACCCACCACGCCCTTTCACAGATAGGCTCATAAATTATTTATTATTTGAAGCCTGATTTGTATGAGCTTTTGTCACTGATGTGTTTCTTCTTGTTTGTTTTTAGAATTGAGAAGTTTTGAGCTGTCTGCTCGTTTTTAAGGCGTTGTTTTCTTTTGTCTGCTTATCAAGTGTTGCATTATGTTCTAATTTATTTCACCTAATCATTTCTCAATCAAAAGGACGAAAAAAAAATCTTAACAATAGCCATTTCATGACTTCAGGTCGATATCTTAAGCCCATTGCCTCTGAAGTATTTTTTTCATAAATAAAGAGTGTTTTAGTTTTGTTGCGCCTCCTTTTTAATATATGTTTTAATGGTTTTGCGATATATATTATTCAACATTTATTATTCAATTCATTAATAGCATCAAGTTTAATTTAATAAAATTGTTAAACAAAAGTTGAACTCGCAATAATAGATACTACCACACGTGGTTTTGATATAATTATATTCCCATTATCTTTGAAACCTCTACTATTTCTCTTTAACTACCAATATTTCAAGTCACATCAGTCAAGTCCATTAGAGCAAAACAATACGAGTTCAAACCGTTTTATTGTTTATTTAATTTAATGGCACTACTAAAAAATTCTACGAACCAACTAAAACTTGGACATATGTTCGTGAAACTGAAACCATAATATGAACTTTTACAACCTAGTTTCCTATAAAAATCACATGCAAATGTCTACGTTGTAAAACCAAAACTTTTTGCTTGATAATATTTTATGGTCAATAGGAACATGGCGCCGGCGTTATGTCAAGCATCAGGTTACTGACAAATTGCAAGATTTTTTGTCATACAAGTAACATTTATTTTTGGCCAAGAGCTCTCGTCACCTGCCCATTGGGTGCCCAAAGGACGGTATCAAGGACTGTTTGTCAACGTAAAGATTTATTTAGACCAGTTTTTTTGACTTGCAATTTTCGCCAGCTGCCCAATGTGTATCCTGGAAGATAAGTGTTTCAGATGGAAAAAAACCTTCGCAACGATTGAAAGGAAGTAATAAATATTGTATTCCGATGGGCTTGCGCTTAACTAAATTATTGCACAAGTGTCTGACAGAAATTAATGCTTCTTTTTGTTCGTTGATAGTGCCGGATAAGGCCATATGACTCAATTTCGTATTTGTTTTCAAGTGCTACTGAAAAACATGAATTTCTTTTGAAGAGTGCCACAAGGAACTATTCTTGTTCTAATTTATGTTTTGGTTGAGGGAGCGTTCTTCAATGATACCGATTCGAGGGAAGTAATAAGAAAGTTAAGGACCCTATCACACTAAACGCTATCTTTGTAGCATCCTGCCATTGCCATTCTGTATTCACGTTGAAAACATTAAAAGATTACGCCATATTTACGAGCAACCGCTTTGAAAGCTTGATACAAGACAAACATGAGTGATGCGTGATGAATCTTCACATCCTCTGGATTACCAAGATTTGAAGACGTCTCACCGCATAAGTGCAGACTGATGATACTTTAAGTGAAAGTGATAAGGGTGATATTTCCTTGGCTAGTGTTGTTGTATGTTGGTCCTGCGGTGTTAGTTTTGCGCACAAAGGCGCAATTTGTGCGGTAGTTAGAGGGACCGATGCGATATTTCAGATGGGTGTTTGTTCAGGCCGTTTGTAGCTTGTTAGCGGGTCCAGGATGCGACGGTTTCGGGTGTTAACTCGTTGTTTTGACAAGCCCAACGTTTGACTTTGAATTTTATGTGGGATTTCGGGGGATTGTGGTTGGTAAATATGGTGTTAAATGTCGGACGGCAAATAAAAATAATGGTTAGCTTTAAAAGGCTTCATTTACCAAGAACTTGATTATCCATGTGAGTTTGTTTTAATTTACTCGTATATTACTCCACTACTGGACAAAGGAATCCCCAATCCCTTCCAAAAATTCTTCTCCTATACCTTTTCGAAGAAGTGGCCATCCTACGGCACACTTTGTGTGGAGACTATTTAAAATTTTGAAATGTGATTCCAAGAGGAGAGTTATCAATGAAATGCCCATAAAATGACACATCGGACCATTCTATTAATTTCGTAATAATCTAGGAATACGTGAAGTATAACTGATTAGCATCCAGACATACAGAAAATAAAAATATTCACCAGAGAGAGCTTTCCGCCATTTACCTATCTCAAATCTCAGATTGAATTATCAGGGTATTTAAAAGCTTAACTTTAAAATGCAATGCAAATTAAATACATGACTAAAAACTGGTTTGAAAACCCAAGTGTCTTCAGAACTTAAGTGGTCTCTTCCTTTGACCGAGGAAGTAATAAATTTCATGCTGCGTTGCTCCTGCGCACGCAAACTCAATGTTTGTCCAATGTGTCATTTTATGGGCATTTTATGGAGGAAACGTGCAAAAAATGCCATAGATAGACACATTATGGTGTCGTGTTTTCATGTAGTTTTTTTGCGTGTAAATGTGGTAATTCTTTACCTTATCGTGAGTCGTTTTATGGGGACATGAAAAGTGTTTTTGTGTTATAATTTTAGTATGCATATTAATTATTATGCTGTGGCTTGGTAAATAGATGGTAGGTTGATTAAATAAAACTGATTAATAATTAATTTAATGTTTCATTTTGTTGAGTATTTTTAATGGAACCATTTTTACCCTAATTTTACCATTCGCAATAGTCCAATCCATTTTGTTCATCACAGTTTTGATTTTATTGCTGTTCGGTCTGAGATCAACGGATAGTTGCATAGATTACTTTAGACAATCAAAAATTCTAACTTTGCCATCATTGTACATTCTAGAAACTGCACTTTTCGTAAAAGCAAATCCGCAATATTTTCAGAAATTTTCAGACGTGAAAAGAAACCCAATTCGTTCTCAATATCAGAATTTGTTGTGTCCAATCAAGTGCAAAACTGCCTTACTGAAAAAGAGTTTCTTTGGTAGGGCACCCATTATCTATAATAAAATACCTGATAATGTTAAATGCTTACCATTAACCAAATTTAAAAAGTCCGTTAAGGGGTTCTTACTAGAAAAGTGCTATTACAGTGTGGATGACTTTTTAAATGATAATCTTTTGCAATAATCTAATATATAAATTTTTAATTTTTCTAATTTGTATTTTAATTAAATTGAATTTAAATAGTTGACATTATAATTTAATCCTAGGTTTTGTATTTTTTTTCTGTACTTAATTGTTTTATTTTTTTTGTTAATTATAATTTTGTAATGGTTGTCTTAATGCGACCAATTTTGTACGCCATGATTGGCAAAACATGTAGCTACTTCCTATTATTTTTAAGACCTGTATAATTTTGCACTCATGTTTTACAAAATAAATAAATCTTGTATCTTGTATCTTCTGTTTACGTTGTTTTGCTATATCTTGTTTCTCATTACCTTTATTTTTTTATGAAAACCAAGCTGTACAGTATCTAAACAAGTATTTTGTTCCCGAGTGGTTAACTAGTTATATTATTATTTTCAATGGATATAAAAAATATTCTTGTATCATAATTCCGATCAATATCCCAGCCGCAGATCCGTTAATCAGTACCGGTAAAACGCGTAAACCGTTCAATTCACTGTCGGTCTACAGCCGCAAGGAGCGGAAACTGACGCGAATAAATCAGGGGTAACCCACCCGCGGGATGACTGGATGAGAAGTCGCCCAGAAAACATTTAGCACTTGCCTTTTTGTGAAATTTTACGTTAGAGTTACACGGTCATGCGGACGGCGAGCAATAGGTGACGCACTATCCGATCATGAAACATGCCCAAGGAGCTATCGCCACTATCGGTAATCTGATAGAGCCTCCTTAGACTGCAAAATGTGCCGGGGTCGCGGGACTGTCTTATCAGGTAACACTAGAACGTAAAGGGCTATTGAAGGATTACCGTAAATTTTGAGTCAGTACAAGACTGACAGTCCCTTGTGTTCAATCAGACTTTTTTACTAATTTTAAATAGATAGTAAATCTAGCCTGTTTGTCTTCAACTGGCAAACTTGTAAAGGAAAATACGTTTCTTCGAACCACAAAACTTCTTTTTAAAAAGGTACTTAAAGGAGAGTTTTGCGATTTACACTGAAAACAAAAACGCCAGCTGAATTGAAAAAAAAATATCCTAACTGTTCTTTCAATATTTTTTATATACAGCATAAACCGACAAAACAGACAAAATCATTCCAGTACCCTTAGCACGAATTTTCACTCTTTTAATTTACAGTATTTACAGCGTTTCTTGAGGTTTCTTGTATGAAAAAATGGAACAGTGCCTCTGGTGTGCGAAGAAGGAACTAATTTTTCCCTTGAAAATTGTCAATTGGAAATTGTCAAAGTTCCAGTTTACTTTACGTCCCAAATACTGAAAATTCATGCTAAGGGTACAGGTCAAGTGTATTTTTAAGACAGTCCTGTTCGTTGTGTAAAACGTATAAAATCATAAAAACTTATCAAAACAAATTGTTGACAAACAAACGTCAAACTGAAGAATCAGGTCGTTCAACACTACCCACATTTTCACTACAAATTCAGTTGTCAATAAACAGAGGCATTATCATATTCACATTAGTGAGGTCAAATGAATCGTCGGTTAATTCGCGCGGTCGTCTAACAGCCACAAGGAGAGGAAATGAGGTAAATAAATCAAGTTTAACTCCGCCCAAGGGAGAGGTACCGTCCGCAAGAACATTTAGATCTGTTTTAATTTAGTTACTTTTTACTTTGAAGGAGGTTAAATTAATTTACTTTAAAATTGCTGAAGGTTATTTTGTAGTTAGTAAATGATTTTTATATGAAAGCTGCGGAAATGTTAATATATAATGGTTAAACTTTTTATTATTGATCCATTCTTGACCCAAGTTTATGTAGTTCTATATCGTGTCAACGGAAGTTGTATAAATTAATATTTAATTGAATGAGACTATATCTACTTTAACTCATTTTATGATTTTTCTTTAGTTCAGTTTTTTATAGTCACAAAATTCTCTTTCCGAGCTCTTTCAAAAACTACAAATAGGCTTTATTACCAACTAGGAACTATTTTACTTTACATCATTAAAGTGAAAACTCGTTATAGGCACAGGCCTAGAGGATTGAGCTTATTTTGCGAAGTGCACAATCTGCGTCAAACCCCCTGTTTCTCCATTGTACAGACACCAGCACAACAATTTTCCTCAATCTGTCAAATTTCTTTTATAGCTTTTCAACCTTGTACATCAACATAATATGTTCGATTGGTTTTGACAGATTCCGTAACTCAATACATACTGTGCTTGTCATAACTTGTGTAGGTAAAATTGACGTAAATAAAATTATTGACTAAACTAAGTAATCCACATCATTTACCCCGATTTCTCTGCTCACCGTACTCATATTCATTATAGCCCAAGAGCCCGTGAACCCCAGACCTACGTCATTTTATAAAGGCTGAAACTTTGTCAGCGGATGCTCCCAACACTGGTAAGAACGATGGACCATTATGGAGTTTGGGTAATAGTGGCTTTGGCAGGTACACGGTACTGAAGGTGCGTAAAATGTAAGTTAACTTACGTCATAGTATAAAAGCTGATTTTTATATATAATACTCGGGAAGTAAGTAGATGATGTTTCCTCAGCAGCCAGACACTTATCATGGTGGCAACCCCTTGCCAGACACCCTTAATGTTCAAGAAATTATATAAGTTTACTTACGTCATAGTATAAAAGCTGATTTTTATATATAATACTCGGGTAGTAAGTAGATGATGTTTCCTCAGCAGCCAGACACTTATCATGGTGGCAACCCCTTGCCAGACACCATTAAAGTTCACGAAATTATAATTTAACTTACGTCATAGTATAAAAGCTGATTTTTATATATAATACTCGGGTAGTAAGTAGATGATGTTTCCTCAGCAGCCAGACACTTATCATGGTGGCAACCCCTTGCCAGACACCCTTAATGTTCAAGAAACTATATATGTTTACTTACGTCATAGTATAAAAGCTGATTTTTATATATAATACTCGGGTAGTAAGTAGATGATGTTTCCTCAGCAGCCAGACACTTATCATGGTGGCAACCCCTTGCCAGACACCATTAAAGTTCACGAAATTATAATTTAACTTACGTCATAGTATAAAAGCTGATTTTTATATATAATACTCGGGTAGTAAGTAGATGATGTTTCCTCATTAGCCAGACACTTAACATAGTGGCAACCCCTTGCCAGACACCACTAAAGTTCACTTAATTATAATTTTACCTACGTTATAGTATAAAAGCTGATTTTTATATATATTACTTGGGTATCAAGTAGATGATGATTCCTCATTAGCCAGACACTTAACATAGTGGCAACCCCTTGCCAGACATCATTAAAGTTCACGAAATTATAATTGTACTTACGTTATAGTTTATAAGCTGATTTTTATATCTAAAAGTAATAATTAGATGATGTTTCCTCATTAGCCAGACACTTAACATAGTGGCAACCCCTTGCCAGACACCATTAAAGTTCACGGAATTTTAAATGGTTTCAAGGTGATCAGTTACCAAATTTCGTCAGAGATTCACTGAAAACTGTCTCAGGTATACTCGTAAATACTTGAATAAATATTTTATTTTTTATAACTTTGATTCCCATTAACTTTTAACATTTTTACAGAAACCGACGAAGAAGAAGAAGATCGTGATATCGAATGGAGTAACAGTGATGAAGAAAATGATAACACTGATGATAATAATGATAATGAATAAAATAACATTTTCTTTTATGCTCTGTATTAATATAGTCATGTAATAGTAATCTCTTTATTTTTCATTTAATATAGTGATTTAATGGTAATATCTTTATTTTTCATTTAAATCTTTATTTTTATCCCTATTAGCTTTCTTTTTCAAAACTTACATATAATATCAGTTAAATGTATAACTTTGCTCCAAAAAAATTATTTGCATAACTCATTCTAATCTCCAATCTCTTCTTAAATGATTTACAATGTTTGTCTGGCAAGGGGTTGGAACTATGTAAAGTGTCTGGCTAATGAGGAAACATCATCTAATTATTACTTTTAGATATAAAAATCAGCTCATATACTATAACGTATGTAAAATTATAATTTCGTGAACTTTAATGGTGTCTGGCAATGGTTTGCCACTATGTTAAGTGTCTGGCTAATGAGGAATCATCATCTACAAGTTGATACCCAAGTAATAAATATAAAAATCAGCTTTATACTATGACGTAGGTAAAATTATAATTTCGTGAACTTTAATGGTGTCTGGCAAGGGGTTGCCACTATGTTAAGTGTCTGGCTAATGAGGAAACATCATCTACTTACTACCCGAGTATTATATATAAAAATCAGCTTTTATACTATGACGTAAGTTAAATTATAATTTCGTGAACTTTAATGGTGTCTGGCAAGGGGTTGCCACCATGATAAATGTCTGGCTGCTGAGGAAACATCATCTACTTACTACCCGAGTATTATATATAAAAATCAGCTTTTATACTATGACGTAAGTAAACTTATATAATTTCTTGAACATTAAGGGTGTCTGGCAAGGGGTTGCCACCATGATAAGTGTCTGGCTGCTGAGGAAACATCATCTACTTACTACCCGAGTATTATATATAAAAATCAGCTTTTATACTATGACGTAAGTTAAATTATAATTTCGTGAACTTTAATGGTGTCTGGCAAGGGGTTGCCACCATGATAAGTGTCTGGCTGCTGAGGAAACATCATCTACTTACTACCCGAGTATTATATATAAAAAATCAGCTTTTATACTATGACGTAAGTTAACTTATATAATTTCTTGAACATTAAGGGTGTCTGGCAAGGGGTTGCCACCATGATAAGTGTCTGGCTGCTGAGGAAACATCATCTACTTACTACCCGAGTATTATATATAAAAATCAGCTTTTATACTATGACGTAAGTTAACTTACATTTTACGCACCTTCAGTACCGTGTACCTGCCAAAGCCACTATTACCCAAACTCCATAATGGTCCATCGTTCTTACCAGTGTTGGGAGCATCCGCTGACAAAGTTTCAGCCTTTATAAAATAACGTAGGTCTGGGGTTCACGGGCTCTCGCTCTATTAGTCGGGCCATTAATTATTTTTTGTTGAGCCCTCGACTGTCGGCTGTCAACGTTTATTTAAATTGACAACGATGACTGTCCGCCATCTTTGACACTGCGCAGTGTCATACCGACGAGACTCACTGACCAGTAAATCTTGACACTTAGTGCTGGCGCTCCTTGTCAAGACAACTGTCAAATTAAGGGTTTGTTGGATTTAGTTCCAGTTTTGACCACGTGGTTTGTTGTGTTGGGTTGGTGTTGACCATTTCTGTCTCATGTGTTAGTGACGTAAGTGGGTTTGTGTATTTGTAGATTATGTGCTGAAGTTATTTTTAATGCATATTATGTGAAGTGTCATTTTATTCCATTGAATAGTGTACGAGGATTAGGTTGATTACAGTTTAAAAAAATTGTAAAGTGCAGTAACAACGATTTATAAAAAAAGCATAAATATACGGTCGAATTGAGTAACTTCCTTTTTTTAGAGTCGGTTAAAAATACCAACTAGTAGGACAAAAGTGAATCTTACTAGGTACTTTTATAAAAGGCGAAAATTTGTGAACAAAGTCGGATGTTTGTTACAATTTCATAAAAAAACTTAGTTTTGTAAAAAAATACACAAATTCATATAACCTGTATTGTCAGTTATGATACTTTTATCCCGATATGACATGCTCTTGGGAAAATAACCGACCATCGCACGAGCAATGCCGCGGGCAAAAGCTAGAGCATACCTATACATTTATGTGCTCTTTCATTACCAACACAGGAACTCAGTTCGTTTGAAAGCTTCAAACTACGTTTCCAATATTCCAGCACAAAATAAAGCAGCACAAACAAAAATACATCTGAAAAATCAAAAATAAACAATTTAAAAAAATCACTGACGATATCAAAAACGAATGCATTTTTCACAAACCAGCTAAATTATCGATCGAGTGGGGCGACCATGACTCGGTACCGTCCCCTGGGATATCCCGGAACCCCGGGATCCCGGGATCCCGGGACCGGAACGAGACCGGGATAATTGTTACCTCATTGCTGACAAGCCGTTTGTCTTGTCTTCCACATTGTTAATGGATTGGTGATTTGTTGTGAGCTAATTGTGGAACGGTTTTCGTTTTATTTTTGGAGAGCTGTGTATGCGTTGTATTAGTGTTGTGGGCTACAATATCGATTAATTGGCAACACAGTTTAAAGTTGGCATCAAATTCGTAGTTATTCTAGTTAAATGTGCATATATTTTGTTAACCTTTATTTACTCAACCTGTCAGAAAATGTTGGCGTTATGTTACGTTGCTATCCACAGCTCATCCCCGTCTAGGGTCTCTTTACATATTTTTGTAAAGAAATTCCCCATTGACGTGTAAACGGAAGAAACATGTATACAAACAAACGTAATTACACACTTTCGCATTAATAACATTAGCATTACTTGTGTTTGTTCAATAAAACCAAAATACTTGATATAACCAATTTTAAAAGACAACTTTACTAAAGACCTCCCAAATTAACACATTAAAAGCTCCTCACAAAGAGAACTCACATTCGAGCACTTAAAATATTCACTCACTGACAGCTCAACAATACGACCACCACACTTCGGCCATAAAACAAGACATCACCCCACTACACGATCCATTTGACGCCAACACGCAATAAAAACATAATTTATGACTCCTTACATTCAAAATAAACAATCCGAAACTCTAAAATATGTAACAAATTGTTAATAAGAGTATTAATACACTATTTCTTAAATAACTTGACAATAACACAGTGTGCCACACGTGTGTGCGATTAGTTGTGACCAACTAGTTTTATTTATATTTGAACATGTTGTAAATTAACTACTTTACGGCTGTAAGACAATTTTTCAAGATGTCCATTATTCGGTGCTATTGTTTTTGTTAAGAAGAGCAGGATTAGAAGGGTGGTACTTATCTGTTTTTTTTTTCTTCTAAAGAACAATAACGATTTCTGCTTAAAAAATTATTTTTTTTTAATTCGTCACTCTTTAGTCAATCGCTTGAGCTAAATCTAAGACTAAGGTTTGATGGTAAATTAAACCAGAATTACTACCTAAAATGAAGTTAAAAGTAAGGGCCCATTTTAAGTGCTATGACATAATATACCACGTAAATGATTTAACACACTGATAATTTTAACCTATTGGGTTAAAAAGAAGAAAACAATAACCAAATTTTAACGCACCCAACATCGTACCTTGAGGAACCCCACTCCAAAGTAGTCTTAGCCACAGGGATTGATAATCTCAGGACCACATAATATGATCTTCTACACACTAATGATAATCTTGGCAAACCAACTTACGTGAACGCAGTAAAATACCACTTATCGATTCACAACCATTTTATAACTGCGCAAATGCGAGATGAAAACACTAAACTATTCATCCGATGAATTTAAGTGATCCAAATATACTCTTGATGTGTTTAACAGATCATGGCAATTAGTAAATGTGTGTATACGCCGATCTGTAATTCTTTCGACGTGCGAATATAATCAATTTTAATTTGTGTCATCCTCAATTAGTGTCTTATTCGTGAAAAGCGTTAAATAACATTTTTTTGTCAATTACTGTTATTTTCGGTTGGTGTCTCACACGCCATTTTAAATCTTTGGGTATTGACGTGGCGATGTTAATTTATTTATAGGAATCATTCAGATTAAGTACATCTACTAAATTGATCACTGTGTGAACATAATTTATTATTATTGTCATACCGAACTTAATCTATTGCTATCGTCGGCACTGAGTAGGATCTGTCAATCCTGAAAGGTTTTCAACAAATGTCATGATCTTTTTGCGCACTGGTCAAACATGCACGATGCACAATTTATTGCACTCGGATCTGTAGTATGAAAAACTCCTAGAAGAAGATTATGCAATAAATCGCTACCTGTATCTTCAATTACGAAACCCTTCAGCAGTAACTCTTCTACAGCCATCCCGTTTTAAACCTTATCAGCTACCACATTATTCACACCATTTCCATTTAATTTTTCAAATTCCCTTCCCATAATTATTTCCTCTCAAGTTATTATCTTATCCGAACCATCTACATGACATCTAACCTCGCCCTCTCCGACGTTAAAATGTGTATGGCAATTAAGAAGCTGAAAAAAACGAAAGCAAAATGTCGCCGACCATCATCGCATGGGGCCCCGAGATCAGAAATAATACTTACTTATGGGATTAGGATACCACTAGAGCTGTTTGTGCGATATTTTAGTTTTATTTTATTATGCCGGACAGATAGACATTCTCGAGATTTTTATGTGGTGAACTGTTGAAGCTATTGTCGTTATTCTTTCTAGTTAATTGGTGAATGTATTTTCTAAATAGCGTCACTACTTTAGTTTGTTTTATTACAGACGATAGTTTGTTAAATATAAATATTTATATATGTTAAAAGAGTGCCAACGCGATAAAAATATATCGCAATTTACGACTCAACATAAATATTTCATAAACTATTCTATGCGAACAGTTATCTCACAAATTTTAATAAGTACAATCTAGATATAGCTACAATTCATTAATCATACTTCTCATAAGCACTCACTTCTGTGAATTCTAATTTAATATAAGTCATAATTCAAACTAATTTATTACTCGTGACGAATTAAAATGCTCATCCAAACATCCCATTACCTACTTCACGATGAAATATGGAGTTACGTTAAAAATTTCATCAATAATATATTAAATTCGCGGACAACAACAGGTGCCGAGCAAGTTGTAAAAAAATACAAAAAATCATTAAAAATATACGTCACATTATTCTCCGTTGAGAAATAAACATCTCTATATAAATGCGTAGTGTTGTGCCGTGACATATCGACAAACAGATGGCCGGCCGTCGCGGCCGTCACAACATCAGCTAATTTATGCGCTCCTTAACGCCCGTCCCACCTATTAGTTGCACGCAGTATATTTCATGAGGCCGTGTAGGGCGACAATTATTGCTGTCGTTTATACAATGCGTTTTATAACATTTGTAAGCATATTTCGTTGGTGATAGGCAGTTAGGGAGTTCTCTATTTTATTGCCTATCGTAAATTTGGACGAGTGGTTTTTGGTTAATTAAAAATTGGCCCGTTTATGTTTATTATGGAAGGATTAGACATTCAAGTTTTATAGAGTTGGGCGTAAAACTCGAAATAGTTCACGCTCTAAGTCCAAGAATTTTTAATGTTCTACATAATTACGGTCCAAAATGAAATTTTACATATTTATACAATTTGTTTGAATTACATAAGAGAACAACCGTCTTAAAACGAAAACAGTACACACAATTTAAAATGACGCAAAACACAATTTGCAGATTTTAACATTGTCTTGTGCTGCCATTAAAACTTGGCGACACTACACGATGTAAGTATCCCCAGCCGAGTTTAAAGCTGCTTTTTATTTCTGGAACGCATCGCGACTAACAGCTCAACGGCTTTCATCTTGTAAACTTTATTAATCGACATGACTCCCGGACACATGCGCCCCATCACTACGATATTTTACGAACTAAAAACGCTCGACTTCATCGATGTGTGAACGTTACATTGAGGCTTATATGTGGTTGGTTATTGAAGTAGTTGATTCAAAAGCGGTAATGAATGAGGGTGGTGGAAACAGCAGCGTCATTCATTTGACAACGCAGACAAATTATCGTGTAGAATGTTTATGTTAGCGGCTTTTGTTCGTAGCAGCGGGCAATCAGTCATGTTCATTCAAAAATGAGGTTGAAAAGCCATTGTTGCGGCCTCGCGAACGTCTCTGCGTATAATGATCCATATAATACGCTCAGTAAGGATGAAAGTGTGTTATTATTCATGGAAATAAGTCACTGTCGTGTGTAATAAGGCGGTTGCAACGGATATTTTAATGTGTGTCGGGGGAATTAGAAGCTGCGTTAGTGGTGCTATAAATTTTGGGGATGGGCTCATATTTTTCACGTGTTGTGTGCTGCGGTGAGAACGTGTGATGTTTGCTTTGAAAAGTTTGGGTTAATGAGAGAACATAAATTAGAAATTATCATAATATTTAAATTTGTTTTTGGGTCTTTTACTTTTTTTTTGTGAAATTAGAAATAGAACAGTCGACATCTATTGTATTAACCGACAAGAGAAGACAACTATATCTTAATACAAGCCAGTGGCTTTGCCTATGTGAGAATTAGATCCAATTGTGGTCGATTCACAGATACGAAATCCTGCGCAAACAATTTTGTTTTAAAAATTAACAGTAAATATTTAGTTCGACTAGGTACAAATAAGGTCTTATGATTTCATCCAACTCCAATAAGTAGTTTTTGTGTGAAAGAGTGACAAATATCCATCCATCGATCTGTAAGTAAATCCAGTCATTAATAAGAAATTTTTACTAATGCGATAGTCAGTGAGATTTCAAAAGTTCTTTCAAGAATAACTTTAAAAATCGAAATCTAGACAAACTCCTTTTCTCTTACCCAACTTAAGTCATAACTGCTGACAACCTTAGTTAAACAAACGATGATAAACAATATCAAAGAAGTACTCATAATAGAATCAGTTAAACATCTGGTACAGATATCGATGGCCTTAATTGACATCCATCATGTTCGAGCTTAATAACTACATTCATAGTAGTGTTATTCGTTCTTTTCAGACAACGACCTAATCAAATCTTAAAGAGCAAGATTTACATCAGACGATCGATCTAAACAAACATGACTGAAAAAGCAAATTTTTAACAGAATATAGAAAAACATTAATGACCTGTGAGCTGAATTTGACTGGGAATACGTCATGATTAGCATGTTTATAGATGATAGTAGGTAAGGAGACGGCAGAAGCATATTGAATTAGAGAAGTAAGGAATAGACCGTTGTGAAGAACACCGAGGCCTAAGCCAGAGGAGAGCAAGATAAAACAAGAAATCCACATTACAAGCATTAAACCATATATCTTTTTTTAGAGTCCTAAAGCTATGATTGTTAATATAGGCTATTTTCTTTTCTCTTATTATGTTGGGTCGTTGTTATTGATTTCAATTTTGTGTGAGTGATAATAACAATGAGTTTTCATTGTTATTAGCGTAAAAGTTCAAAATTTTTGGATTGGCATTAGTTATCAAAAATAGTCAATACCTTTGAAAACCGGTGCAGAAATTACGTAACACTGCAAAAGTGGGTCCTATTCCTTCGTAATGTTTGACGATTTTTTCATTCAGCGAGCAATCAATATATCGACTGAACGTGTACCATCACAATATCTAATTTAAAAGCAAAAGAGATAAAGACCATCGAATGAACTTTACACATCATGAATCGATCATCATCATCATCATCAACAGCCGGAGGACGTCCACTGCTGAACATAGGCCTCCCCCTTAGACCGCCACGCCGAACGACAATTCGCCACTTGCATCCATCGGCTGCCCGAATCGAGCCAAGACATAACCATTATGAACTAGCAGCTCCAACCACAAACTACGTTCACCCACAAAATCACAATGAAGTCTCCATCACCAATAGAGCTATCACAACACACAGCATATCGAACAACACGGTAAACAAACGGCGATCAAAGGAGCTCCTAATAGAATCGAGTTAGCATCTGGCGCAGACACCGACGCGTCCTTAATTGACAGTAATCAATTTCGCGTGGACCGCTTTCAATATTCTCTCATCTAAGATTTTTCTCGTTTCTCGTTCGTTTTTATATCGGCCTCTCGTCTCGTGAATTTATCGCTCAATTAGTCTTGTTTAATAGCCGCCTGCTCCGCTGATGTCTGCTTCTAGCGCCTTTCAGGGCTGTCGCGGAACCAACCAACTTATTTTACGAGCTTTTGTTGGCTGTATTTTTAGATTTTTAAAATATGAAGGCTTGAACAACACACCTTTGCGTAGGTCTTCAAATTAAATATAAACAGAAGTATAATTAAACATTAATGATTAACTTTTTAATAAGGTCCACGAACAGGTGAAATCGATTGACAGAAAATTATTAATGCAAATAATTGTCATAATTAAAAGGTCACCTTACCTGCGAATGACAACCTTGTCAAAGGAATTGACGCAATACAAAAGTTCATATTAATATTGAGTACAAACGGCTTAATTAAGAAGTTGCCAGAACACGCAGCCTTCAGACGTCAAGCTGAAATAAACTCCATTAATATGCGCGTCAGTTGCCAACTGCAAAAACTGTCAATCCAACTTCAACTATCCTTGACAAGCAAAACATAAAAACAATAACAATGTACGCAAAGCAAATACAGAGCAAATACAATTTCACTTAAGAAGTTTAAAAAGAAACAGTCTGTCGCGACGTCTGACCTCTTAACTGACAGACAGATAGACAGGCGGACAGCTGACAGATAGACAAAAGTGGTGAACAGACGAGCGCGCAGTTGCACAAGTTATGCACTTTGCTATTGTGGTTTTTGCTTTAGAATGTCAATTGAAATGAATGAAATATGGCGGCATTATGCTTTGGAGTGATCTTTGCTTCGGCTTCGGTTTTGCATAAACTATTCGCTTGGGCATTCGAGCAGCACAGTTTAATTGTATCTGATAAAGCAGTTTTTTTTAATGTCAATAATAATGACTGGTCCATTCAGTATTTTCCGTTCATCTTTCAAGTAAAATTGTAACTAAGTGTTGGAAGCTAGTCTTAAGCTGCTTTTTCGTTTTGTACTAGTTAGACAATGTTGTGAAATTGTGATTTACGAAATTCAATCATTAACCCTTTTCTGAATCTTAAGCTTTTGCAAGAACATTGTTTAGGCAGGCAGCCAGATTATCTACATTTGATTGCTAAGTTGAATGTCTCCTAATTTCTAAGACAATAAGCAAGAAACTTGCCCAAAATTTTCCTTCAGAACCAAAAAAAATCCCTAAACTTTTGAAAGCAGGACCAGCCCTGACGGCTTGAAAGACGCAGAGAAATGGGATTAAATTAATTGTCGCATCAGTCACGAGGGCGTCGGGGTGTTTTTTATTAGTCGAGTGCGCCCCCGCCCGCGCGTCCCCCTGCCCCCTCGCCCGCGCGCACCGAGTAAATCACGCGGAACCATGGACGTGGGAAACTGTGGAAGTGCTGATTTTTATTTGGTGGAAGTCACTGGTAACGGGTTTTTTGGCTTGCTATTTCGCGATTTATTATGCTTGATTAGTGGTGTGGTTTTTTAATGGATTTTGTTGGTTAGAGAAGGAAGTCATTGACTCAGTGCTAAATTAATCAATCTGTGTGAAATTTTGTATGTGTCGTTTATTAAATTAAGGAAAGGAAAAAGTTTTAAAAACAGGTCCATCAAAATTTATTTAATCGTAAAGACACGAGGATGTAATTATAGCATGATCCAATAATTTTCAAAATGATTATAATTACATTTTAAATAACAACAACACAATTTTTTAAACGAAATCCTCATTCGTCAATCATTTATAACGAATGAATTTTGAATTTTCTATTTAGGACATCTTAAATAGAAAATTATAGGATTTTTTCCATTTGAAATGCCACTAATCTTATAAAATTAAACGAGGCCTAGAATAGAAATCAACAAACTCAATATACCACATCCACGTAACCTCATTCGTCACTCCCCACTGGCGCGCCCAACCGATTTGTTCGTGCTTTGATCTTCGGCGCGATTTATCGACATTATTTTTAACGCCGATGCCCATCACTACGGCTTGAGTGATAGACTCGGCACTGAACTTATTGCCAGCGTATTATTTACAAGTAAATTGGGTTTTGTATAAAGCTTTGCTATTTGTTGTATGTAATTATGGTTATATGTTTGTTTTGTATGTGGGATTGTGATGACTACAGTCGATGTGATCTGTTGTTTTTTCTTAATGTTTTATTCAATAAATTGTAGCGTATCGGAGACGTTGCTAGCTACTTTGTGAATTTTCTCCGTTTTAATGTTTTTCCTTCAATAATTATGTTCCATTTTGTAACTTTTTTTTTCATTCAAAATTTTGAAACAGGGCTTAAATCCAACGGAAACTTTAAAAAAATACTTTTTGCTAGGGAATAAAGAATTTATGGTATTTGCTTTCATCAGACTGCCCTTTATCTACAGCTCCACAAAGAATTTGTGAACGTCAAGACATAATAGGTCAATAGCGCAGTCCTTGTTTTTCTGGATAGGTTTTTGTTTAGAATTTTCAGAGCTATTTCACGATATTCTTTTTCAGACAATATCTTCCCCACTCTGGGCATGCGTGATGGATGATGATGATTAAAGGCAGGGCTAGCCTTTTTACAGAGTGAAGACCAGTAACCCAGCAGTGGGAACATTATAGGTTTTTTTTTATTTAGAACATTTTTTTAACTAGCCAGTCTTTAAAAACCTGTGGCCCTGTCTTAATCCTTTATTCCCATCTGCCACATTCGAATTTCTCACTGGGGGTGGTTGGCAGTAATAGGTGGCGCGGGTGTTTAGCGCCCTGCTAGTCACTGTACTAGTACCTACTTAGATTCATATGCCCCCTTCTTTATAGTACAGAGGTTTATTCGCATTTCGTATTGGACATTCACGTAGAAATTGGAATCAGCCACAACCCCGGTAGCAAACTCGAAGGTGGTGGATGGGAATAAAGGACAGACGAATCTAAGTAGGTATTGGTACTTTACACATGTAAACGCCACTTATTACTGCCAACGACCGATGGCAAGCTTGAAGATGTCAGATGGGAATACAGGGTCTTAATAGGCATGTTGACATATTTACGTAGTTGTTAATCGCTTAGTCCGTTTAAAAAAAAATGATGGCCACGATTTTTTTCTTTTGTTGAATTAATGCAAAGTTATAGCGCATCAAAACTCTAGAGTGGTGACTCGTGACGTCAGAAACAAGTGAAAACTGCATTTGTTTGTGATGTATTGGCAGTTTTAAAAGAGTCGTTTGTACGTCAATGTTGATTTACATAAAAAAAGAAAAAAATACTAAATAACGGACTTGTTCAATTTTTCAGTCAATTACTCTATTGTACATATATAATGGTCTTTTATTACTATTTGCACAGTCTGAGACATAGCCGAAACACAGGACCAATACAAAAATCCACCGGAAGCGAAAACTGCCAGACCAACAGTCATACAGATAATAATACAAATGCACAAATCAATTCGTAATACAATACATATATTCTCACTACGTCAATAAAGTACATACAAATTGTAAAACATTGTACGTCTGCTCACGATCAGAATTTTAAGAGAGCTTATAGTATAATAAATATTGTTTAAAGTTATCGTGATTCTTATCGATGACTGTAATGTCTCATCACTAAAGATTGAACGATTGATGCGCCTTTGTTTTACCTTAATACGCAGTTGATTTTATTTTATGTGCAACAAAATGTTTGAAGAACTTATGAGTATAAATTATGAATCATCTTAAAATACAAACAATTCACTAAATTATTTTAATGTTTTTTTTTTGTCTTTTTTTATTATTTTTATCTCAAAATATACCGTTTCCAACTTTCCAGTAACGCTATCATAACTTTTAATACATTATGAGGACTTTATCTAGATTGCCAGCAACATGTTAAGGAGAAAAAACATCATCTAAGATTGCTGAATTTTGACAATGACCAAACATCAACCAAATATTGACAACAGAAAAACAACAAAATTTTCAATGGCAAACTCTACAACGAAGAAGCAGTGTGTCAATTCAAAACCAAGCCATTTTGTTCAAAATAGTCTGATACAATTGGCACTTTGATGGTCATTAAATTTGTATAGAGAAGTCTCTCAAAGCGTCCATCCTAAAGTTTTGTGTCACATTGACAGTCAAACTTTCAACATATGTCCCGATTGCCACACCAAACTCGATAAATCACAGACAAAACTATCTCCTCACCTCAACCTACTTACATCCTCGAACAGCTGACCCATCCATCCAATAAATCCCTCCTTCAAGAGCAGAGCTAAACAGCTGTCAATTATACACGATTACAACACATGTACCAATCTTGAAGGAACCTACATCTTGTGCCAACGTGCTATCATTTTCCGTTCCCATTGCTAGCGGTCGTATATAACCACCTCACGCAGTGATTTGCAGCTTAACTAGTGGGACATACGGGCTGAAGGGATAGGCGAAAGGGTTTGCCTAGGATTTCTGTCCCTTTCTTTGACTAGGGTCTTTTTAGGGACTAAGGACTTAGGGGCAAATACGTCATTTGGTCCTCAGGTAAAACTACTTATAATAATAAAATCAGGTAAAACTACTTATAATAGTGGGTACGGGATCCAGCCTTTTGAACCAGGTCTTAAATCTGTCAAATATCTAATAGCTTTTGCTCGTGGAATGACTCAGTCACTCTCCTACTCTATAGACTATAACCGTCTGTAAGGTCTGATATATTTCTGAACCAAAATTCATCAATTTTAGCGAAAAAGCAAATAAACAAGCACACTTTCGCTTTCTAATATTTGATAGACATACTCTTTAATATCGTTTGCTACAGACCAACTTCTCACACAGTTTGGAATTAGGCTCACAGTATCTACTTAACTAATTACCACCCCATAATTTTCAGTGACGTAAAGATAAATCAGTCCGTAATCTAAGATATCTCATTGTTTTACCTTCTCTATAAATGTGTTTAAAAAACGCGTCACATTGCTATGGTTTTTCTTGTTGAGTTTGGAACTTAACACTCGCATTAGAAGACAAATAACGAAATAAGACGACACATTAGCACAAAATAGCAATCACTTAAATACTTTCTACATAAATCTCAATGATGGATGGCGTAACGCATTTTCTACAACATGTTTACAAGACATGTAGTATTTTTCCACTACGTAAAATTTTAAGTTCACCCATTTGCATTCAACGTACTCGTCAAACTGTCCATCCGTATGTCCCGTCCGTTTTCATCAACAGCCAGTCAAATAAACCAATGAAACGGGCTTCGCATATAAAGGGCTGGATATGTCACAGCTATGCCTAATGAACTATTTGAATGTAGGCCTTATTGGCCGCGGATAAATAAAGAAATAAATGTGAAGTACGCGCCGTGCGCTCGCGCAAGCTAATCTGCTGTTTAACACCGTATTCATAGTGTGGGCTGTGATTTTTCAAGGTATTTTTTCGTAATCGAATTTATTGGGAAACTTTCTAAATCACTACTCATCCTCCACAGATTTCATTAAAATTATCATTATCATGGCCTATGTCCAGCAGTGGACTGCTATCGACTGAAATGATGATGATGATGATCATCATCATGAAAAAATAAGTACATAAACTCTGTATTTACCTATTTTGTGTCTCTTCATGTAATAATTATCTTCAAGGATAAAACATGAAATCAGACAATAAAACTTACCACGCGCGCTGTGGGAAATCAATCAGACACAAAAAAACTTTGACAGTGGTAAATATTTTACCACATTTTGTCTCCGAGGTCTGACAAGCTGTTGATATCTCAAAATGTGTACAGCACTGTCAACAGGTTGAACCAGGGATTAAATCTGATGACGGATGCGGGTCAGTGAAGTTTAAAGTTTTTTAATTGTGTACTTATTTTTTGTGTAGTTTGGTTTTACCCGTTTGCTTGTGACGACAGCAAGCTTTAAAAAGTTTGAAAGAAAAAAACATTGACAGACATCTGACAGAGTTTTAAAGTGTTCGAAACAGACAAGGGCTTCACAAGAATCATCATCATTAATAGACTTATTTAAGTATATTAAACCTTCCACATTTTATGCTAAGCTACCAAAAATATCGTGTCATTTTAGTACAAAACACCCATGATTTATGTTGCTATTATCCAACGGTTATCTGTTACAGTTTTTAATAGCCTCGTGTCGCTAAGGACCACTTAAATTCACGCGCTTCTAACACCTCCGTTATTGCCGAGGTACTCAGTACCGACATTTACCTGAGGCACTTTAAGCAACTATTCATCTCCCAAAACAAAGAGTCGTAAAACACACAAACTCCATGAAAAATAAAAATAAAGCAACCTCCAGACTTTTAAAGCGACAGAAATTGCAACAGACAGGCAGCACTATGAATAGACCCCGTAGCGAGAAGTGGACTTCACGTTTGATTGAATGTGAAAATTATACGGCCGGTCGCGGCGACGACGCGACAGTGTGGAGTGCTCTTTATATTACCAAGTTTTCCCATAGGAATAGTCGGGAATCGCACTATGTTTGAATGTCAAATTAACATGTTTAAGAATATGTTTAGATATTAATGTTGTTAGATAAATAGTGGGAATGTAAATTGCGAAACAATTGTGAAAGTTTAACGCTTTGTATTGTCAACTTGATGAATGGTAGTCTGGGCTGGCAACACTACCTGTATTTATTCATATAACGCAATTATACTGGCGATACATAGAGTACATAACTAGCCGCAATCATTCAACAGCTAGGCAGTATAATTTGTCAATGATTGAGCACAGCAGTAAATTCATAAATTATAAGGTAGAGACCACACGTGTGTCTGAATGTGTTAACCTCATAAACCCGTCTTACACGTCACATATGGTGTGCTTATTATAAATAAATAAATATAAAACTAGGTTCAGTTAGTCTGAAAGCTGCTATGGTTGAAAAAGTAGCAAAACTCTAGTGATAAAACAAAACACATTGTTTTTTGTTTAACATGAATAACGATGTGAATTAATGATGATTAAGATCACAATTATGTTACATTGTTTTACAACCGACTCAATGACGTTTGGTCCTAAGAGAGTTCTTTGGACTTATGCCACTGAAAAAATGTAAGACAATCATGTTCAATCTTCTCAATAAAAATCTACGCTTTGGAATAGGCACTTAGGCACCTACAGTACTACTTTCCCAGTTATTACGTCTCGTGACTGGGACTGTAGGACTATAATTATTTTTGTATTAATTTGATTATAAGTCTTTTGACAATTATAAAGCACCTGTAATTTGCCGTAGTTGTAATAAATGATTTGTTTTTTATTTTAAAAAACGACGAAACACTTCGAGAAAGGTAGGTTGCCCTTGTGCTTCGCTTGGTTCGTCTTGGCGGGGGCACTGCCGTGTCCCCAGATCTTGTGCTTATAGAAAACGGCACACTGTTTCACTTGTTTTGCACATTTTTCGTTTGGTTGTCGAATGGTGATGAAACGGGAAGCCAAAAATACAATGCTTCTTATTCCAGAAAAGTAATGAAACGTCCTTTAACTACTAAAGACATTGAAAAACCAGCTCCTTCATCAACTGACCAGCACGTCAACCAGACTTAACCCCCCACAACTCTACAGCTACGACAACCACAACCTGTAACTGGAAACTAAGGAATAAATACAACGCGGCTGTTACAATAAACGAGCGATGTCTCGGTTTATGTCCGATGTTAAATCCGTTGATTTTAACTGCAGTTTTATGGACTACTCGTGTTGATTCGGCGTCGAATTACATCGGGTGTGGCGCACTGGCTGATTATTGAGTTTCTTGAATTTTAAAGCGGTCTTGTGGGATTTGTTACTTAGTAAGTTGAAAATCTTTGCCTGTATCAGTTGTGTCCGCATTTTTCTTTGATTTTCGGCCTTTATTATATCCTTAACACGGAAGAAAGAATCTTTTCTCTGATTTTTTTGAGATAGGAAGTATTTAAAAATTATAAGGTACACTTAAAAAGAGAACATTAAAATAAAAAGTGGTGACTAAGGAAAAAGAAGACCCGAAGATAAATAAAATATGCTACTATTAAAGCTCCTCAAGGGAAAAAGTTAGAATAACCCATGCATATAAAGCAACTTTATGAAGCTTCAAAACCTTTTTTCCGGACGTTTATTATAACGCGATAGAGTAAATTTTACCAATAAGAAAACTCGCAATAGAATTACTAAATTCTTTAGTTCATCAAGATCAAGCAAACCAGGAAGATAATTAGGGAACAGCTGAAACAATCACTCCGTGTGTACCCAAAGCGGTCGCTAACAATAAACCCCGCGAGCTGCTCAGGCGCAGGCCAGTTTTATCGCACACATAAACACGTCACTGACACAACACTTTAATTTATTTTATTGTCATTTAAAACTTTAATTTACGGATGTTTACTTATGTATTTGACACGATGAGTGTCCGTCCGTCCTTGGTGTTAGTTTTGTTAGGAATTTTAGCTAGTTAAATATTGTATGTAGTATTGTCGCAATAGTAAATTGTTGTGGTATAGAATTTTGTATTTAAAGTGACAAGACTCATTTGTTTTTTTTTTTTAAGACAAACAGCTGCAAAAATTCTCGCCATACTGTGAGTCATTTAAAATTATGTGCGCCATTTCTCACAGCAAACTTTTAGGGCACGTACACATCTAGAAAAGATTTGTTTCCCAATTGTATATGGGAACATACCCATTCTCATAAAAGCAGGCAGAAACTACAGAACCAACTTCTACGTCTTCCAAGTCTGCTACGTTCCTTATTATACTCTTTTCACTTCCACGTTCATACATCTGGTCATACAAGCAATTAATACCAAATAATTCCCTGCGGGAGTCTGTATTTCCTGATAGCAAGACCAACAACTTAGGGATCTTTAACTTAAAAGAACAGGTTACTTCTAGGCAGGCCTGCTTCGCCGTTTACCACATCATTGCTTCCCATCAGGGAAGCTGGTCGTCAAATGAAAACCTCAAATAACAAAATTTCGAAAATCTCACAATTCTTATCAAAAGTACTATCTATTCTTATCAAAAGTACTCACAATTCTTATCAAAAGTACTCAAATCAAGTACAACATAAAACCCAGACCACCATCACACATCACAAACTGTACTCATAAAATCAAAAACACGAGCATATCTCACGAATTAATCCGCACCATAATTCAAAGACGTAAAATTTCGCTTCAAACTGCACATTTAAAAGTAATAAAATCAAAGAGATCTCAGACGTAATAAAGTGCTCAAGTACAGAAGATTGTGGACGTAACATACATATCTTTATCGGCGACGTCGCTCGTTCGTTAAGGCAGTAAAATATATTGAAGGAGCTGGTTTTAAGACAAATTGACGCGACATCTAGGTTTGGTGTGAGGAAATTAAAGTGTTGGTATAAATTAATTGGTTTAATTGTTAGGGATGAAATAACGGGTGTTCATATAATTTTATTTAGTAAGCAAAAATACCAAGCGAATTGAGATTCTTCTCCATTTTAATGTTTTTAAGCGAGAATGTATTAGAGGACTACTCTTTTTAGCTACGTTGGCATTTCCTCTTATGCCTCTGTTATTTATGTTATGTTATAATTATAATAACCTCTTTTTATCTCTTAAAATGTCTTCATCTACTTATTTCTCAGACTATGTATTTACAGGATAAATAAAATCAAGACTTATATTAAAAGAATATGAGCATTGTGAAAGTATTAAAAGTGGAAAAGTAACTACAGAGTGCCAAAAATCACTTTCGCTGGAAACGGGAAAAAGCCTTGAAATCTTTCAGCATTATCAAAAAATAAGCAGAAAAACAGTACAAAGGACTAAATTAATGAAGACTCTAGATTTGAAAATAGAACGTAAACTTCGTTAAAACAAAATCGAATCGCCGAAAATTATCTCACCCACCTTCCTCAACTAACTTCAAATTCGAGCTTCTGTTCGAAAACTCGTCGAATCCTATCCGATTAAAACTGCAAGATAACAATCATTATTACCAACTGTTACAAGACTTGAGTCCTATCTCCTAACGGGCCTATTACACAACGTTTCTGAACGGGCCGGATAATCAGCCCGTTCCTATTCGGGCGGGGTCTTGGGGGCCCAATAATCGAGTGGGCAACTCGTCTGGTCTACGTTTTGTGAATTTTTACTGACAGACCTCCGTGACCAGTAGGTTGTCGATAGAGATTTGGTACGATGTTTACTGTTGTACTATGAATATTGATTGCTTGCATCCTTGATGGGACAGGAAAATTCTGGAAGGTTGCCTTGATTATAACTATTTGATGTGAGACCTATTTATTTTGGGGTCTCGAGCGGAACAACAAACGATTTTAAATGTGATCAGTTCTATTTCTTAACCTGAATACTGTATCAGATACAAACACAATTTCACCAGGGAGTTTCACCCGCTGCGCTGGATACTTTGAAATTATCATAAAGTAACTATACATTTTCAGGGATGCAAATTAGCCAAAACCTGATCTGGAAGAAATAAAGCAATTACAGATCCGTATTTACAATATCGGCAAAATGAATGGGTTGACCAAAAGGCTAACTTTTCTTAGTCCTTTAAAAACTCTATGAAAACGCTCGTAAATTGATACAATTTGAGCAGACGATAACAAGGAACCGTTAATAATAATGCAGGTAATAATAATTTACACTCAACACGTCACAATAAGAATAGACAGTAACGACGTCACAGCCAAAACTGCAATTTCGTGACCTAACTGCTAACTCATAAATAAATTCAATTTTATTGATTTATTATATCCACTAACAGGATACCACGACTTCAATCAATGATATATAGCGGTTGTTTCCGATGTCCCAAATAGCGCAACTACCTGCCTAAAATAACAATCAAAATAACATTAGCTAATTAACAAGCGTAGTTTTAAAACTACCCATATAATTTATAATTGCGGTCCTACGATTCGATGCTGGTTCTGAATACAAATGGCCGACCACCGGCCGTGGGTTGACACCATGAATGCTAAGTACATGTTTTTTGCGTCACCTACAGCGATGTCGGTCCGTGATTGCAATTTATTTTCGTTTGCAACAGGGTTAGGTGTCGATGCATTTTTAGAACTCAATTATATTGAGGAGGATAAAGTTCGGACAAGGAAATCGGTTGTGAAGGTTGTTTTTGAGAACAGCAAGAAAGATTTTCAGAAAAAAAAGTAACGGTCAATCTCGCGTCATAGATATTGTTTACGTTCTAATAAATAAATTATTATTGCAGAAAGGGTCAAGTTAAACATCATCATCATCGGCAAAAAGTCGCGAAATAGAAGCATCCCCATAAAGGATACTACCTACTGCTTCCAAATACAGAAAGAAAGTCACCTTATCTTTTGTTTGTTAGAAATTACGGCCACTCTCTCTCTCTCTCTCACAGAGAAGACTCTTGTTTCCGAGCAAAACAACACTAATGGGCTGCAAAGCTGGTCATGGTATAGAGCGAGAGCCCGTGAACCCCAGACCTACGTTATTTTATAAAGGCTGAAACTTTGTCAGCGGATGCTCCCAACACTGGTAAGAACGATGGACCATTATGGAGTTTGGGTAATAGTGGCTTTGAGCAGGTAACGGTACTGAAGGTGCGTAAAATGTAAGTTAACTTACGTCATAGTATAAAAGCTGATTTTTATATATAATACTCGGGTAGTAAGTAGGATGTTTCCTCAGCAGCCAGACCTTATCATGGTGGCAACCCCTTGCCAGACACCCTTAATGTTCAAGAAATTATATAAGTTAACTTACGTCATAGTATAAAAGCTGATTTTTTATATATAATACTCGGGTAGTAAGTAGATGATGTTTCCTCAGCAGCCAGACACTTATCATGGTGGCAACCCCTTGCCAGACACCATTAAAGTTCACGAAATTATAATTTAACTTACGTCATAGTATAAAAGCTGATTTTTATATATAATACTCGGGTAGTAAGTAGATGATGTTTCCTCAGCAGCCAGACACTTATCATGGTCCCTTGCCAGACACCCTTAATGTTCAAGAAATTATATAAGTTTACTTACGTCATAGTATAAAAGCTGATTTTTATATATAATACTCGGGTAGTAAGTAGAATGTTTCCTCAGCAGCCAGACATTTATCATGGTGGTGCCAGACACCATTAAAGTTCACGAAATTATAATTTAACTTACGTCATGGCTGATCTCGGGTAGTAAGTAGATGATGTTTCCTCATTAGCCAGACACTTAACATAGTGGCAACCCCTTGCCAGACACCCACGAAATTATAATTTTACCTACGGCAAAGCTGATTTTTATATTTATTACTTGGGTATCAACTTGTAGATGATGATTCCTCATTAGCCAGACACTTAACATAGTGGCAAACCATTGCCAGACACCATTAAAGTTCACGAAATTATAATTTTACATACGTTATAGTATATGAGCCTAAAAGTAATAATTGATGGTAGCCAGACACTTTCATAGTTCCACCCCTTGCCAGCCTCATTTAAGAAGAGATTGGAGATTAGAATGAGTTATGCAAATAATTTTTTTGGAGGTTATACATTTCGTTTCGGAAAGCAGGGATAAAAATAAAGATTTAAATGAAAAATAAAGATATTACCATTAAATCACTATATTAAATTAAAGAGATTACTATTACATGACTATATTAATACAGAGCATAAAAGAAAATGTTATTTTATTCATTATCATTATTATCATCAGTGTTATCATTTTCTTCATCACTGTTACTCCATTCGATATCACGATCTTCTTCTTCTTCGTCGGTTTCTGTAAAAATGTTAAAAGTTAATGGGAATCAAAGTTATAAAAAATAAAATTTTATTCAAGTATTACGAGTTACCTGAGACAGTTTTCAGTGAATCTCTGACGAAATTTGGCTGATCACCTTCATTTAAAATTGTGAACTTTAATGGTGTCTGGCAAGGGGTTGCTATGTTAAGTGTCTGGCTAATGAGGAAACATCATCTACTTTTAGATATAAAAATCAGCTTATAAACTATAACGTAAGTACAATTATAATTTCGTGAACTTTAATGATGTCTGGCAAGGGGTTGCCACTATGTTAAGTGTCTGGCTAATGAGGAATCATCATCTACTTGATACCCAAGTAATATATATAAAAATCAGCTTTTATAATAACGTAGGATTAAGTGAACTTTAGTGGTGTCTGGCAAGGGGTTGCCACTATGTTAAGTGTCTGGCTAATGAGGACATCATCTACTTACTACCCGAGTATATACCACGATGAAAATCAGCTTTTTATACTATGACGTAAGTTAAATTATAATTTCGTGAACTTTAATGGTGTCTGGCAAGGGGTTGCCACCATAAGTGTCTGGCTGTGAGGAAACATCATCTACTTACTACGAGTATTATATATAAAAATCAGTATACTATGACGTAAGTAAACATATATAGTTTCTTGAACATTAAGGGTGTCTGGCAAGGGGTTGCCACCATGATAAGTGTCTGGCTGCTGAGGACATCTACTTACTACGAGTATTATATATAAAAATCAGCTTTTATACTATAACGTAAGTTAAATTATAATTTCGTGAACTTTAATGGCAAGGGGTTGCCACCATGATAAGTGTCTGGCTGCTGAGGAAACATCATCTACTTACTACCCGAGTATTATATATAAAAATCAGCTTTTATACTATGACGTAAGTAAACTTATATAATTTCTTGAACATTAAGGGTGTCTGGCAAGGGTGCCACCATGATAAGTGTCTGGCTGCTGAGGAAACATCATCTACTTACTTCCCGAGTAAAAATCAGCTTTTATACTATGACGTAAGTTAACTTACATTTTACGCACCTTCAGTGGTACCTGCCAAACATTACCCAAACTCCATTGAAGATTTATGGGAGCACGCTGACAAAGTTTCAGATCACTGTGGGGTTAACTCCTGTAGGACCGTCAGCTAGTTCTTTATTTTCTCCATTAATTTTTTGGGTGTTGATGGTGAGTGGGATCCGTTCCTCACCGGTAGGAGTGCTATCCTGTAATGGTGGTGAGCTATAATGGTGGTGAGCCTAAGCGGAATCATCGTATCGGAGTCCACCGTCAAATAGTTTTTACCGTCAGAGTTTCAGTGCCTTCTGGGTCAGCTCGTTCCATCTTAGGCCTCATATTTGGGGTCGCGGAACATTGTAGGGGGACTGTCTACAATGTAAACGTGACCCTGAAAGTAAACTATTGAAGGTCCTTTGGATTTTAGTGCACTCGAGTAGTAGGAAGATTCATTTGATGATGTTACCACGATGAAAAAAGGCCTCACCTTTGCTTCTAGGCTTTTGGGCTAAGAGCAAACTCGTTACAAATAATATAATAAAAAAAGCAAACACGTACATAAAACATGTAATAACGACAGACTCTTTCGTCTGTCAAGGACCACACACAAATCATGATCATAACTAAGAACATAACAATTAAAGTCTCACTAACGAGTTGCGTACTTTACGACACGTATGGCTGCAAACATTATTTGAAGATTTATGGGGAGCACGTGAAGATCACTGTGTTAACTCCTGTGACGTTAGATGGATTGACGTAGTGAGTGACAATGTGTGGCTATAAGAGTAAGAAAACCAAAATATTTTGGTAATGATTTTCTGACCATAGGGGGAGTCTCATCAGAAGTATGGAAGAAAAAAACTCGAAGAAAATATTTTGAGACAGAGTTTAGATAACCGAGATGTATTTCAATTTCTTGTAGAGATACTACAATAACTTAAATATAATAAAACTGTTCTAAAAAAAGCGGACCTTATTACAACGTCAACCTGACTGCAAAGAATACGGTAGAGGTCTAAAGAAACTAGGCTTCAAAGAATACAGTAATAGTTCCTCTAATAGAAGGAGACCCTTGTCCAGCAACAAAAAGAACTATCGAGAAAGTACAAATTGAAGAAAAATTATCAAGTGTTGATAATCATTAGTAGGTACAATCATAATTATACAGGAGACAAAGATGATAGAAAAGTCTCCAAATAAATACAAATCATTTTGAATACAACAGATGTCTAAACGGCCGTACTATACTTCCTCAAAACAAACATGTTAAAGAGATCTTAAAATAATTTCCAGAATTTTCTGGAAGCGCAACCTTAATCCCTTCACCATACTCAATGAAGACCCCACACGAACGGAAGAGATACCAATCTTAGAGCTGGCGGCTCCAGGGACCTCATTGTGGGAACTACGTGCTGATAATCCCCGATCGTGTATGAAAATTATGAATGAGATTGATGAAGATAACATTCTTTGGTTTATTATGTTCACGTTCGTCATAGCAAATGATTAACGTGCATGTTGTGTTTGGAGTAAAGAACTTATGGACCTGTTTCAAGTTTTCATGATTATTTTTCTTTCTTTCTTCTTTGATTTTTGGGCGCGAACAAAAAATTGGTTCATGAAAAACTATTACTGGTGAACTTCATATTGAACTGTGGTCAGAGGATCTAAAAAATGTTGCTACTCAATTGCTTCAGCAAAAGAACAGGGTGTCGAGTTGAAACGCCATTGTGGTGCCATTCTGACTAATAATTAGCAGACTCGACACCCAGATTATCTATTCTATTTCAAGAATTATATCGTAATGCATAATTGTAATGTTGCGAAGGTGGTTGTCTTTTAGACCCGCCACAGTACCACTAAAACAATTAAACTTTACCGCCTTTTTATTATTCGAAGAAGACTTATAGCACGTAAGTTTTTCGTGAAAATTGCAAAAAAAAATTGCAGTTCTAAAGAGATCGTCCTGAAACTAACACACAGAAAAGCAAGAAAATGAATAGACAGGCAAACAGTGCTTTCGGACACGGTATATCAAAACATAAAATAAGAGTAGTGATACCCTGCCAATCCACACAGAAAAACAAATACTAGCATCGAACGCCCACAGAAAAACCATAGGGTGGTCCACACCATACGGAGTGCAAATCAAAAACATTCACAATATGATAGCGGATGCTCCATAGCATAAATCACGGATAAAACAATGGGTACAGATACCGGCGATGCTATAAAGATGGTGGATAAAGTGATCGGCCGCCCCCTACCGGCGGTCGCTGCCATCAATCATTATAATAGATGTGGTGTATCCTGTGACGGCAAAGGATGGTTGCTGTTCATTGAAGAGTCTGCTTGTTCTTTGGTAATGTGGAGTAAAGATGAGCCGTGTAAACGAATTAAAATTGGTTCCATGTTTTTTTAATTAAGAGTGTCAGTCTAATTATTATATGTATCTGCAAACGCTAAATATTGACTGTATTCTATTTAATAACAGTGATATTTTATTACACGTCTTTGTAAAAGTTGATCACGGATTTTTGTAAATGGTTTTTTTAGTTTGATACGCACATAATGGTAGCAAAATCTTTCTATCTTATATTTGTGTTTGGCGTTCAAGAACAAATTTATTTGAAAATTAACATTCCTTTTTTCATCAATTTACTAATGAATCACTGTTAGATTTTTATTTAACGACGAAATGTGTTTTTCTTTTTATAAAGGTAACGTACAAAAGTACCTGCAATTTTTCAAGATTATTCTAAAAAAGATAATCCATCTTAAGCCGTCAATGGACTTAATCCAACTAAATCCCCTCACAATATAATCGCCATTACTTCAAATCTCTCGGGGAGTAAGATACCGTCAAATAAACCAAATAGCAGGTCTTATCTCAGACTAACTACAGGTCTGGTTGCAACTGCAGCACGTTCCTCATCCTATTCAGTTGAGATAGATATTTTTATCCCGACTTGCCTGAGGCGGGGACTGAGATCGTCACTTCGTGAACAATTTAGATCCGAATTTGACGGTGATTTCGTGTTGAAGTTTCAAGATCAGAGTTGGTTGCTTGGTTTTCATTTTACTTGGGTAAAAGTTTTGAAATCACTGTGATTACTCACTCGTTCTTGATCATATATCAAGATAAAAGCCATGCTTGTAATTATATTTTGTAATAATGATTTGGAGAGCTTTAGAGTTTGGTAGGAACAGTCAATTAACTAAATAAAATTCTGCCTCCAAGCAATTCGTTGATTACACCAATGGATTTTTTAAAGTTATTTTTTACTACTTACTACTTATTTGTTAGTGTCCCACTGCTGGGAAAAAGCCTCCCCGTATCCTTCAAAGTGTTCTTTTGAAGTTCCACATCCAGTCAATAAATATAAAAAATACCAACCAAATTAAGAACCTCTTCTTCTTAAAATCGGTTAAAAATAACAAACGGATCTCGCCATTTCTATACCGGCGACATCACACAGCATATAAAGTGACACATTAAAGTCTTGAACAAAATACAATCCGATTCAATTTAGCATAATATCTGGTCAAAGGCGCCGCCCCCTCTCGAGAGCTGACCCCAAGATCAAAGGACCGATGGTCAATGAAATGATTGTGGTCCTTTTAGTGCGAGACGTAACAAGTGTGATTTTTAAACTTTGAGAAGGATGTTTTTGCACGTCGTTTATTTTCGAGGTTCCTGTTAAGAATGGCGTATTGAATTTTTGTAAGTAGGTCGTCGTGGATCGATGACCTGAAGAAGGTGGCTGGCAGTGGCTTGATGTAAAAAGCTGGAGATCGTGCGCTGTGGCGCTCCCTGGGGCCTATGTCCAGCAGTGGACTGCAATTGGCTGAAATGATGAGGTCGTCGTGAAAGGTAAAGTATGAACATAGGTTAAACAGCACATACCAACTGAATCAAATCTCACGTAGAAGCTGGTGCAAAAAAGTAACCAATTACAGTCTCTAAGGTTATCCACAGTCCGCGAGACTGTCTAAGAAGGTTACCGTGACCATGGAACGTAAGGGGCAAATGAAGAAACACGGTGGATGTTAGTCAGTACGAGTCTGACAGTCCCTTCGGCTCCACCAATCGGGAAGGACTCATTTGTTGATTTTAGTTACTGTTACTGTAATGGTAGCCATACACGATACTGCCTATTTGTCAATTCGGCAAAAAACTGCCAATTTGATCAAATAGAATTGAACGTGTATGGGGGTGGAATGCCAATTTGATGGCATGACATGCCAATTTTGATAGGTCATCAAATCGTTTTTGACACAACGTCAAATCGGCAGCAGTGATGCCATCTTAGCAACTTCATAGATAGTTAGCTAATTTTATAAAGGTGCTAGAAAAAAAGCTAAAAAGTGTAACCTGTGGCTAAACTTTTTAGCTACTTTTCTACAGGGACGGTAAGGCCACGTTCACATGGCGATTATTTTCCCGTATACTGTATACAAGATTTTATTTTTACCAGGAAAACTGAGGCTTTTCGCACATGGATCACATGTACACTCGTAAAAAAAAGAGTTATTCATTTTATTTTAAACCAAAATACGATTGACGAAACTTGAGAGGTGTCAAGGGACCACGAAAGCAAGTTAAAAAAAGGTTCATGCTATTTTCGACCTTATTGACATTTATGCAAACACCTGATTTTAATGAAGGAGCAATGTTAACGAATGAGAATGTGAGAAAAACAAACTAAATTTTAAATGTCGATAAGGTCGAAAATCGCTTGCACCACTTTTTTTAACTTGCAATCCTTAAGCAAATGTTTTCCGACCTTCAAGCGATTTTCGACCTTGTTGACAACGATGCAAACACCGGATTTTAATGAAGAAGCAATGTTAACGAATGAGAATGTGAGAAAAACAAACTAAATTTTAAATGTCGATAAGGTCGAAAATCGCTTGCACCACTTTTTTTAACTTGCAATCCTTAAGCAAATGTTTTCCGACCTTCAAGCGATTTTCGACCTTATTGACAACGATGCAAACACCGGATTTTAATGAAGAAGCAATGTTAACGAATGAGAATGTGACAAAAACAAACTAAATTTTTAATGTCGATAAGGTCGAAAATCGCTTGCACCACTTTTTTTAACTTGCTATCCTTAAGCAAGTATTTTCCGACCTTCAAGCGATTTTCGACCTTATTGACAATGATGCAAACACCGGATTTTAATGAAGGAGCAATGTTAACGAATAAGAATGTGAGAAAAACAAACTAAATTTTTAATGTCGATAAGGTCGAAAATCGCTTGCACCACTTTTTTTAATCTAATTCGATAGTCTCATGATGAAATGAAAAGGTGCTAGAAATTGTAGCTGTCGTCACCGAATAATAGCCAGATCTAGTTGCTGAGTTGGCATCACTGGTGCAGATTTGAAGTTGTGACAAATCTATCGTATCGATAGGCAGGATGGTGTATGGTGTATATGGACGAACTGCCGATTTGAAACAATTGCAAGCGTCAAATCTATCGTATCGATAGGCAGGATGGTGTATGCCTACTATAAGCCTACATCATCCAACTGCTGGGAAAAGGCTTCCCCCCATGACTTCCATTTTTCACGATCCAAGACCAAAGTGGACCACTGCAGGTCATCGTTCTGTCAAGCTCGTCCCGCCATCTTCTACGAGGTCTGCCTCGACGCCTTCTGGCTGTGTCAGGGTACCACAAAGAGGTAATTTTGTGACTCACAGCTCACTGGACATGAGGCAGACGTGGCCGGCCCAAGCTCATGATTTTAGTACTTATAAAAAATCTGATAAATTTTGCTGAAATCGGGATTGGAGACTGGTACAGCCTATAGATAGGCACGGCAAGCGAATTTGCAGGAACGAAGCGATACTTGACCTGTTGGTCTAGTGGTTAATGACCCTGATTGCTATGCCGGAGGACGACCTCCGCGACCCACGAGGGTTTGATTCCCACCCAGGACAAATGTTTGTGTGATGAGCACGATCATTTGATCTGTGTCTGCGTGTAATTTACCTTTAATATGTATGTATTTAGAAATATATAAGAAGTTTATCAGTTGTCTATTACCCATAACACAAGCTCTGCTTAGCTTGGGACTAGATGGCGTTGTGTAATAGTTGTGGAACATTATAATTACTTATAATTATTATTATTATACTTGTTATTACGCAGCTTTTAAAAATCTTAGCGGCTCGGAGGACAGCAGTATCGTACCAGTTGAATGAATAGTAGGCCCCTGAAATCCCATAGAAGACTGATAGGAACCAGATAACACCCTTATGAGTGACCCAAACTGACCTCATGATCTATGGCTCATCCCTTGTCGGGTCGGACATCGATGACCCCAGATTACTGGAAACGTTAATACAAATCACTTAATAAAGTCTTATCAGTAGCCTGAACTATTCGCTTATCTCATTTTAATTTATGGTCTCTTGAAGGTTCACCTCTGGTTAACCTCTTGAGGAGTAAAAGCGTGATGTTACGATGTTTTTGAATTGTCAGCTTTTGATTTGCATTCTGAATAATATGAGATTTCAAAAAAAAAAAAATGTTAACCTTTTCGAAAGTTGGCCGCGGGACTAACGAATAATGTGACCCCGGAACGTAAAGGGCTATTGAAACACACCGTGTATTTTAGTCAGTACAAGTCTGATAGTCCTTCCTGCCTTGGCTAGCTGGAGGACTCATTTGATGATTTTACCACCCTAAAAAAACTTACTAACGCCGGTCTTTTTTTTTAAGTGTTAAAAATATCATCAAATGAGTCCTCCCCAAGTGTGAAACCCAGTCTTACAAGGGGGTATCGTATTACCCAGTTACGAAGATATGGAGGTTAGATAGGCAGTCTGGGTAGAAGATGGATATTTACAGATTATCATCATCTGGCTGCCTTTTTCCAACTATTTTAGGGTCGGCTTTCAGTCGAACCGAATGCAGCTGAATATCAGTATTTTACCTATTTGGAACGACTGCCTAATACCAATTTGACCTTTACAACAAAAGCGCTTAAAAACAGCTCCTAAAAAAAGTATATTAAAAATCATAACTAAGTCTTAAATTAAACATAGGTATCCATAACTACATCGTCCATCAGTTATAATTCACAATGGATTAATAGCTACACGTCAGCGTTTAGTTATATCGATTTATTCGAATTAAATAGTTATAATAACAGGTATACCAAAGCGGTACAATTATTCGATCGATGTCCGTGTACTAGGAAATAAATAACAAGCGAGGAATTGATATCGTTTAGAAGAAAAGTACCATAGTTAACAATTAATTCTAACTTTATTATTCCTTTTCTACTTTTGATTATGTCAATTGTAGAAGTCAATCATTTCATCAATCAAACTGAACCAAAAATATATTAAGGAACTATTTTAATACCACGGGTATGGGGAAATCAAATAGGAGTCTGTTTGGCGCTGGTCTCCAACAATCCAGGTGACACCAACGACCACCTCTCCACTTGAATCGCCCAAGAACTATCATTTTAAGTACAAAAATAAATATAGAGAACAAACATCTGTTCTCTAATTATTATTTTTTTGAATTGATCTAATGCAGTTTATTTCAACTATATCAAGATTATTAATTAATTAATTATTTAAAAAAATACCTATATATATTCTCTATTCTATAATATAAAAATCACTAATTAATGTGTTTCTAAGCTCATAACTTGAAAACGGCTTAACCAATTCTGATAACTCTTTTTGTGATATTTTTGTAACCATCAGGACCAGGTTATAGAGGTCGAAAATCATTATGTCCACTTGTGCGAAGCTGGGACGGGCCGCCAGTTATTAATAAAGTAGGTACCAAAACACCAAAGTCAAATTCATTTCATAAGGCGACAAATTGCTCTTTAAAATCTTTATGTCAAAGAATGTCAGACATAAAACCAATAATTTTAAAATTCTTAATACTTAACATAACGATGATTCACAAGAAAATTTACAGAAAATATCTTTTAAATTGATGACCAATATAATATGCACGGTAGTGTAACATGTAATTTGGACCAATTTGGCTCCGCTCAATTATATAATTTTGTTCACGAAAGATGTATTTTGGACATACTTAACGATTTCACTATCGAAAACATGTTATTATTCATGTAATTTCTGGTCCGATGATTATTTTTTAATATTATTATATGATTTACTGTCACTTTTCACTCAACTATAGTGAGTTTTAATGGTAAATGATACTTCAAAATAATTAGGCAGTTACTTTTTTTAAGACGGGTTAAAGATTTCGAGGAACGAATTAAAAGGCAATAATTAACAAAAATATTTTTTACATGTCCAAGTACCAAAGTCCTTGCGCATACATATAGAGTAATCTTAATTTATTATTTAGTAACTTACTAATCAGTTCAATGTATGTACAATTTGGCCAAACACTTTTTTTGTATTTTCGTTAACTTTTCCGTTTCTTATAGTAACCATTAAATCTGTCTTCCATTTTTCATAACCTAAAGATCATTCTCAGACACGTTCATCTTCATTTCCACACAGTTTTCTCACTTATCCTTGAATACATTCCACATCGCTGTATATTCTAATAACTCACTGACATCTTCATTATCATTTCGAACCCATTTATAGCCACCCCTGCTATTAACGCCATCATTCATGCACAGTATCACGCAATTTCCGCCCTTTTGTTTCTGGCAACAAAAGACAAATTACCGCGGCAATGAAAGGCAGTACTGCAAATATTAGGGATGGTATCCACAGTGGTCGTAAGGAGGCTAGAAAAGGAGCAACCATGGCTCCTATTTTTGAACTAGATGAGCTTAAAGAAAAGCCCATGTTTCTTATTGGTGTTGGGTATAGTTCTACTACAAACAAATAAACGGCGCCGAAGTTTACAAAAGCTGATAAAACTCCGATGCAGCCGAGTAGGGTAGAAACCCAAGTGCCGCTTGGAAGAAAGAGTAGGATGACCATCGTCAGCCCGGTGACGATGAAGGAACCCATCGTTGCTGCTTTCCGCCCGAATACTTTCGCGATGACTGTCGTTAGTGGTGACATTGGCATCTGGAATTACACAAAACGAGTTCCAATTAATGTTAAATAAAATAGGGAAATGAAAGTTTCTGTTTTTGGCTCGACAGGAATAAAATATACAGAGCTAAAACATAAAAACTACAAATATTAAAGTGAAATTTTACAAAAGATAGGTACTAAAATAAAAACCAAATACATTCTTTTTATTTAAGAATGAAATAAAAATAATTCACAATCTGGAGTTAAACAAATTTTTCAGAAGTATTGGCATTCTGTTTCAGATTTAACATAAAAGTTTTAAACTTTTTTTCAGATTTCCCAAAACGAAGAAAATGGTACTTCGTTTCAATATATTACCATATCAAGACAGAAATTTAACTTCAGGACTTGATAAAAATTAACTGTGCATTTTTTTGGACGTTTGATTTATCATTATATGAATTCGGGTTGATTTTAATTTCATGAGGACTGTCACTCCTCCCTTACATTTACAACACAAACAGTAACAAATTGTACTGACCTGTATAACTCCAGTGACAGCCACTACAATGAACACATTCGAGCCGAGTTCCGTGTTGTATTGATTGATACCGAAATAACACGCCCCCGTCACAAACCACACGATGCATGATGATATCGTTATTATCGCCAGTCGCTTTGTCTTGAACAAGTCCAAATAGTTCAAGTTCTGTGGTTCATTCTCCTTTAATTTTAAATCTTGGAGTGCTTGATCGACGTTATCCTTTATGTTGATGGTGCTAAGTTTGTTACTGGAAAAGATAAACATCAAATAATGTGACACCTGTACCAGATCAACAGATGAACTTAAAATTGTTTATAAATAAATTGGCAGAAATACTAACAATTTAGCAGCCTTAGTCATCAACGCAACAGCTTCTTCAACTTTACCATTCGCAACCAACCATCTCGGTGTCTCAGGCATAAAAAATAGCAACACCAATATACCCAGAGATATTCCACCAATCTCCAAAAGATATATTCTCCAAGTGGAAGCTAAATACGCCCAACCTGCTAGGGTAGCTAGGGCCACAGAATCAGGAAGCAATGATAGAGTACCAGCATACTCTCTGTACTGTGGTCCCACCATTTCTAAAGTAAATACAGGAGTTATGGACATGATACCTCCACTAGCTAAGCCTACAAAGAATCTTAGAGCTGTAAACGTCCAGTAATTTAAAGCAAATGCTGTGCCTATCATGAATACTACGTTGATCGAAGCAGATAGGATCATTGCTCTGCCGCGTCCGAATCTGAAAGTAGAAAAGAAACAACTGAACGAAGATACTAAAGTAGTAACGTCCTTCCATTGTAATTTATACTACAGTAAACTTTATTCTAGTTGCCATAAGGTTGATGTCAAAGTTGAAATGACTCTTGAATTGAAACAACATTGTCATGATCTTCAAGATTAATCTCACCTGTCAGACATCCATCCAAAAGTAGTAATACCGAGAACCAACCCAAACATAAGAACCGTTTGCGTAAAGCTTGCCATCCAAGCTCTATCACAAATTAAATCAAAATCTGTAACTAAAGTCTTTTCAAAGACATTTTTATTGTATTCATATTCTAAACAGTCTTCGTAGCATGTCGATTTTTTCACTGCAATTGTGGCATTATCTTTTAACCTTTTACAGGTGAATTCTGTGGTTGGTGTAAGGAATAATATTGTAAGAAGGTTCCACATGGCAATGAGCCTTCCCAAAGATACTATCATAACTGCTACGGCTTGCCATCTTCCAAATGCACCCATGGATTTAACTACATAATCATCTTCAAAATTTTCCTTTGTCTCTGGTTCTTCTACATTATTATTGCCACGAAAGATATTCAACTTCATATTGTCAGCAACCTCCTTGGCACTGGAAAGAAACATTGAATCATTGTCAGTTAGATCGTAAAAATATTTTGACATTGTAATAATATAATTAGGTTTTCCACATTTATTATTATGATCACGACTACGCCATTTGTCATACTATGTTGAGTCGTAAAAAATAATATGCCTTTGGATTATGATGCCAAGTCATATTTGCTGTGGGATTAAATGGACGTTTTTGCGTCTCGTAGCACCATCGTTGAAATGTTAAATATTTGGTAGTAACGTAACTTTTAATACGCGATTAAGATGTTTATTACACTAATTTATTGCGACCATTGAAGGCTTTACGATTTTAATTAGTGTGGATAGCAGATACGTGAAAATGTTTTAAGTAAATTGTAACAGGTATTTGAATAGCTATAGCTGCTTATCTAGTACATTTTCTTACAGTACCAAACGAAACGAAATAGTTATATTTGAAACAGTTATCGTTTGAGAATTTATGAACGTGAATATTTTTAATCTTGTATATGTAGTGTAAGTAATTGATAGTTGTATTCATTTATCTATTTAAATTATCCTTACCAGAAATATATGTATTGTATTTCCTTTCAGACAATACCACCGCAACATTTTTTTTTTGGTTTGTGAATTGTTTAGGTATGTTGTACCATTTACAAACAAAGAACGACCAACACCTACCATCGCAAGATTGGAAACACGATAGCCCTAAAAATAAGTCTTCAGAATTCATACGAGGCTTAAAACGTTCCTCGTTAACTTAAACATGTTGGAGGCACATATAATAATACATCGGTGGCTGCCAGCCTGTAATTTGAGGCACTTTCGAGTCACTCAATCAGGTAAACGTAGAGTGAAGCCGTTACTTAAAACCCGACACTCGAAACGTTATATAATTCCATGTAATTGTGTTGAAAACTTTTTGAAAACAAAAGTGTATTGTGACGAAAGAGTAGTGGTATATAATTTTGTCGTAAGGGGTGATTGAATTCTGTGCGCTAGGTTGTGTCAATTTGAAAGTAATGTGTGTGGAATTAGAGGGCGCTAAGTGCGGTTGGCGGTCTTTTCTGGGTTTTGTTCTTTTTTTGTTTTGTTTGAAGCAATTTGTTTCAGTTTTTTGTCGTTTGCAAGCTGTTACTTCGTGGTACTTAAATACCGTTTACAATATTTGGACAAAACGTTAACCTCTTTCAAGAACTGCTCAAATAAATGGACAATTAAAGTAATGAAGATAAATGTATTTGAGAGGAGGCCTATGAGCAGAACACCAGAGGCAGCAGTAAGAAGGAAGATTATAGGCTGATACACTGTGCTAAGTATGTTAACAGACTTTTACTAAACATTGTTTATACGAAACAAGTTGAAATATATCCGATTAAACAACGTGTAACGTCAAAAGCGCAAAACCTCTCGTGGGGTAACTCAGCCCATGTTACTGTTTTAATTTTTGTTCTAATACTTTTGGAAATTCGCAAAAAATAAAATTTGGTTTTACATGCAAAATGAGAAATATTAGTCGGGCACACCACACTGTATGAAAAACCAATTTATTTTTTGCGAATTTCCAAAAGTCTTAGAACAAAAATTATTCAGTAACATGGGCTGAGTTACCCACGAGAGTTTTGCGCTTTTGGCGTTAAACGTTGTATAAAATAATATAGGCTCCACAGACTACTCTTGTATGACTAGAATCATCATCACTACTGAAACTGTCAAGACGGGTCGTTATCCTATGACATACATTGAACATAACAAGCCAGAACTCTATCTAACGAGAGCCTTTCAACCACTTATCTAAGCAAATACCTTTCACATAATAACCAGCCCTCTTTCCGTGTTACGAAACCATCCAAAAGACTGACCACACAAACGTAAGACCCCTTCATCATCAGCAGCAATGCTGGCAGACCTTTCAGTTTAACTAATGGTTATCGCGTATAATGTGCAGCCTCTAACCGCAGTACTGGACGCGAGATGACTAATCGTGGTAACTTGGTAGAGGTGGGAAGGATGGATCGATTTTCTTGAAGGAATATTGTGGTTAGTTGTAAAACTGGTATAAATGAGAATTTTGGAACATGAAAATCAACGTTTTCTGTGTCAAAGCTATATATAAACTGATATAGAATAAAATAAAACCTTCATCGGTAATAGGCGTGGTATAAAATTAATTGCCAGCATCTATAACTGATAGATGATTGTCAGTGAATTCTTAGTAAGTTTGACCGGCCAGAAAAAACTACACTTTTGAAGGCAATCGTGAAGATCTGGCAGCTTCTTGGACTATCTTAAGACTTTCAACAAAAACCCAAGCTAACTGTAGAAGCTGGGAGGAGTTGAAAGCGAAGTAGAAGATTGAGGCTGAAATCAAGACTACATGGACAGCTAACGCGATCCAGTTTAGGTTGTGGGAAAGATATGACACTAGACGACTTGCATAGCTCTGTCTCTTTCCCACAGCCTAAACTGGATCGCGTTAAGAGCCCGTGGTAAGGCCTTCTGTTTCCAGAACTGGTCTGCGTCTGAGTTGATTATTAGAGATCAATCTTCGATCAACAAATCGATACTTCCCAACAACCTGAGCCACCTCTACAGCCAGCCACTTACATCCACAGATTTATAGCCCCCCGAAGCCCCAGTCACCGGTCATTACCGTGATCCGACGCGCCGTCACGTCACTCCGTAATATCGGGCCGTGGCAAATTGATGGGAATGCCTCCGATTTGCTTTGCCCGCAAAGTGGACTGTTTGCCCGCAAACTGCTCGTTATCTTACGGCACTCATTTTGGTCGAGGGTTTTGGAATTTGATCGTGGGTTAGTTTGATTATGGTGTTCTTTTTGTGGTGTAACGGTTGGTTTGTAAATGTGATCTCGAATGATTATTTGGTAAATTCTTTAACAGAACTGCAAACCTGCCTAATTGTGTCTAAAGACGAATTCTCTAATAGCCCAAATGACGAACAGCTCAAAGTGTATCTAATAGTTATGTTAAAATCATTTGTGTCACTTTATAAGTTCTCGTCAACCTACAAAACTAATCAATCGATTTCAATGAAATTTTGTAAACACGATTATTATGTATATGCACGGATGAAATCGTGGATGGAGTGCTATATGATGTAATATGTAAAATAAACAATATTATGAGCGATCAACGCAAAAATTTTGAGGACAATTACAAACTGCCAGTCAACAAACATTCCTAATTTAAATTCCCATACAAAAAATTCAAATACGCAATTGAATAGACGCATTCACATTTTTTATCTCTGTGAATGATTTTTTTAATTTACTCGTTGAAGTGGCGAAGCAAACGGCGAGAACTCTTCGTCCGCCGTAAATATTTCAGAGAAGAGTTTTTAATCAGTCGTCAAGCGATTTACAAAACAGGGGCCGTGTTATGAAGAAATATCGCAAGCTGTGAGTGCGCGTTTCCATTTGTTGTAGATTTATTGTCTGGATAAAAAAATATAAGGCAGGGACTACCTGGGGGACTTATATTTTTTTTAAGATTCGGAAAAACAATAATGTATCTATGGACACCAAGGCTACAAACTAAGGTGGAGTCTAAACATAGGAAACGTAATTTTTCAATTTATTTTTAATATTTTACAAAAGAGGACATACATTTTAAACATAATACCTACTGTCTTACCACAAGAAAAAATAAACACCCGTTGAACACTTGTCTAAAATAATTTACAACGTCAAAACGACATTCCTCCTTGATATAAGGGTCGTTTTGCAGTTACACTTTTTTTAGACAAGCGTTCAAAGGGTGTTTATCTTTTTGTGGTAAGGCGGATATATTTTTAATAATAAGTTTGTGCCTTTCATCTCTACAAATAAACAAATTTTCTTCTGCTATCTTTCTCTAAGGTTTGACTTAAAAAAGGTTTCACAAAAGTGCTGAAAATTATCCAAAATTTGTATCGTAGGAACAATGGAAACAAACGCGAAATAAGAAATATCGCCGTCGGAGGATCCCCGCAAAAAGCTCGCAAATTTCGTCATCAATTATCATTATTAGGGAGCTCGGCAGCGGAGACGGCGGTAATTGAGTTTTATAAATGGTGTCGGCTGGCGTCGACGTGACTGTCATAAATAGTCACGTGACGTGTCGCGCGACCCTGAACGTTGGGAGGTCTCCTTTTGAATATGAGTTTTCTTTTGTTTTATTTTTGAATTTGAATTTTCGCTCGTTCCATTTGACAGTTGTGTGCGTTGCATTGCAACGGGCAATCTTTTTACTACAATATACGTAGCTGCAATACTTCTGGCCAGCCCAATCTCAGGAATATATCTGAACCAGGATGGCTTATGTCTTTTTTTATTATTTGAGGTCGCTTTAACATCTAAGGTCGTCTATCGGCCAAAAAGAAAATGTGTGGCTATAAGACCGGGCCACACTACAAATATTATCATAATAATATTACAAAGTCTCGCTACAATTGCTGGCAATATTGAAGGCAGCTGGCAACAGTTAGTTAATAATAATAATATTCCACAACTATCACACAACGCCATCTAGTTCCAAGCTAAGCAGAGCTTGTGTTATGGGTACTAGACAACTGATAAACATAGTTCTGTTATAAATGACAAGAGGAACTCGCCTATTATCACATGCAGTGCAAACCCAAATGATAAAGTCAACGACCTTCCCTCCGGCATCCCTAAACAAAGCAATCAACCTAACAATTCAATGAACGAAAACCTTTACCCATAATCCAAACAGGAAGTAATGTTTACAAGCCGTGAGATGAAAGATAAAGATTTTAAAACGATTACTAATTAACGTACGAAGATATTTCCTTCAATGCGCCATTTTTAATTTGTCTGTAGGGTTCCGTAACCAAAGGGTGATATGGAACCCTATTGTTAGGAGGAGTCTTAGCAATACAGCTAAACCTAGTAACAGGCGAAAAACCTCCGCTTTTCGTCTTTCACTAGGCTTGGCTGTATATCATGAGCAGTGAAAATTATAAGTTAGTCAGACTTTAGAGCATCTGACAAATAGTGACGACTGTCAAAGATCCACAAATGAAAGCCGGCACCAAGGGCTTTACAGCGCTCCGTTTTGCCGTTTTCATGGATAAAATGGTACAGAACCTTTCGTGTGCGAGTCCGACTAACACTTGACCAGTTTTTTTTCCGGTTTGTGTTTCTGTTGTTAATGTGAAGCTATGATTGATGTGTTGTGGAAATCATAACGTGATTGGTAATGTGTTATGTCCATTAACTGTTTTTGTGTAGAAATTGTGATGTTCAGAATCGGATTCTTTGTCAAACACATCGGGTTAGTTTATGACGTGTCAATCATTGTTCACTCTGTAGGAGGTGAACCTTTTTCATTGTAAAGGTCAACGCACACACTGAACCGGATTATGACAGCCTAATTTAATGAGTGTTCACCACCATTCCAATGAAATTTTTACTGCAATAACTTTTTTATGCATTTTACAAGTTTGATTCGGCTTATGATCGAGATAAGCCTTAAAAGATTTGATGAGATAATTCCGTTTCATTACAATGATAAATAGGACGCTATGGGCTTTTTAAGTAAATGATAAATGATATTTATTCAGTTTTCTCAAACTCTTTTACACGTCGGTGTTTCGTACCTGACTACTCTGAGAAGAAACATCCGAAACAAACTCAGAGATCAGTCTCTTTTAAAATCCAGACAATTTTGTATCGATCAAGATATATGAGAACCATGCAGGTGTCTGAGGTGTCTAAGGTCCATAAACAACAATACCGCTGACAATTTGATGTGAACAGTATTTACTAAATACATCAAAATGTCTCAAATATTTATTTTTGTACTTTCATTAGGATCCGGGTTCCTAATCAAAGTTAGAAAATGTTGTAATCTGACAATTGCTATGGAAAATCTTACTCGTCTTCTTATTGACAGTCGTAATCAAAATATGTCCAAGCCTCTGTTCTCTGAGCTCTGTTCATACCAGTTATCATTAAAACACAAATCTATATTGAAGTACAGTCATAACCATTAGTTCATTGTAAACAAAGTCATTTCACTTTAATATCGCAATCGTGATTGGTCGTAACTCCTGCGCAACGGACACGATACTCTTTGAAAACTTCCTACAACATTATTGTTGAAAACTGAATGAATAAGATGTTATAGATGTGGTGTAAGTACCCGTACCTAAGGGTTAGCATAAAAAAAATCCTACACACCACTTTATCTTCTGCCTCAAATTCTCTTCTCTCAGGTCTGCTGGAAGAAATTTCTTTTAGAAATAAGCAGTGCCTTTGTACTTTTTATTCCTCTTAGGTAAAACATTTTCCTGTATACACATATATCTGTGTGTGTGTACAATGTACATAAATAAATAAATAAAAATAAATGAAAAGGAGAAGAAAATTCTACTTTTCCAAGCTTCTAATTTTTTTAAAACGATTCAGAAAAATTCAGGCACATTCGAAACATGAAACTCTTACTGAAGGACATAGTGGGAAAACTCTCCAACCAAAGTTATAGAAGGACAAGTGGAAAAAAGAAAAATGGGGTTTTGCCCTGTAGTGTAATACTAAGAAGAGATACTGGTTATGAGTTTCTTTCTCTTTATCTTTGTCTCTTATATCTTTCTCTGTCTCCCTCCTTCTCCATAACGCAACAGTCGAGTGAAATAGTTATGCTCTTCAAATATCCACTAGTGATATTGTTAAAGTTATCACAACATTGTTGGGAAAAGTCTATGCAGAGTTTGAGAGGATATTCGGCGAAGAACCAGAGTCATCAACGTAGCTCGTAAAAGCAAGTTGAAATGGCAATGAGCAGGCCACATCACTCATAGAACTGATAACCTGGAAACCTGTTATTGGATTTGTGTTGCATATTACCAGTGTTATCTATTCGTTATATAGCTGTTGATTCTCCTTAAATAAATAAATAACCGATGGGGAAGAAAATGTGCTCGATTGGCGACCACGGACCGGAAGACGCAGAGCGACGACATTTTGAAAGTCGCAGGCAACCGATGGATGCAAGTGGCGAATTGTCGTTCATCGCGGTGGTTTAAGAGGGAGGCCTATGTTCAGCAGTGGACGTCTTCCGGCTGATGATAATGATGATAAGCAGAGTAGGCAGAAAATGAACTCCCCGTCTCAAAAACTTACGCTCAAAATACCACCTCCATTTATTATCACTCCGTCCCAAGTTATCAGTGGCCGCGTCTATCATGCACAATAACCGTTAATTCTAACAGTCGCAACAGTAACGTTAATATTTACTGCGATATAACCGCTAAACGGTCTCTCAAGGTGTCGGCAGAGCAGCGATAGTGATGTGACCGTAAATATCTTGTGTTATAGACTGTGTTTGTTTGTGTGTGTGATTATTTTACGTGGCTAGTGTGTCGAGTCGAGACTGATTGTCTGAGAATTATTTAATGACGAGACGTTCGTTGATAAAATTGTCTAGAAATATTATCTGAGAGGGAAAATGATATGCTGCCTTTTTTAGCGAGGTAAAATCATCAAAAGAGTCCTTCCACCCTTACTGTCAGACTTATACTGACTAAAATCCACGGTTACCTGAAAGGACAGTCTCCTGAGACCTGGCTATAAGGCGCGGTCGGACAGAAACCTATGTCAAGCAGATAACTGCAATCTACTGAGTTGATATCAGGATGTCAGTATTATATTTTACCTACACTCTTTATATCAAATGAGTCTTCCCGCCCTGAGTGGGCGGGAAGAGACTGCCAGACTCTTAATGTTTACACTCCACCCTGTTTCTCGGGATGCACTTGCTTTCCACGCTACAGTATTCTGCTTAAATAGTCCCGCGGAGCTTTTAATATCAGAAAGAAACTACTAGACGTCATGATATCAACAAACTACAGGCAGATTATAAAAGAAATAATTTATGCCAGTGACGTTAATATTACACCACAAAAAATAAATACACACTAAAGACAAAACCCTTAAAAAATCAATAAACCACCCACATTTATCAACAAAACAAAACATAACTCGAATCCCAAAAAACAAAACAAAGAAAAACATTATTAATTTGACGTCGCAACAAATTATGAACAAAAACAAATCAAATTATAAAATACTCAGATGTATAAAAGAATAACTAATGACCGTCTTTAGCTTCAAAGACTAATTAAAATAATGATGTTTTAAAACGTTACGTTATTTTATGACAGTGAAAAATTGTTCACTAATCTGGGTGTAAATGATTTTTTTTTTTTTTTGTAAAGTAGTATGGTTTATTACTTTAATCGAATACAGATATTTCTTAATTAGTCGAGGTTTTCATGAAAAGTGTTTTCACAACTTTTCTAAGATTGTATAAGCGTAATCATAACATGTATTATTTTAGGCTAATAATATTCCCACTGCTGGGACATAGGACCCCTCTCTATAAAAAGCAGTGAGCCATTAACAATCACATGGAGACAGTGCAAGATGGTGAGTTGAATTTTCTGTTTAAGCATAATTATGTCAGTTTCCTTGTTGTGTTCTTTTAACTTCTAAACAAAAAAATGCGAGTACTAGACAATTGTGTCACAAAGAAAACTATTGTTATTGGACAAAAATAGTTATTTCCACCATCACACGAAACTAGTAAAACCAACACACTTGACATAACTACAGACTTATCCCGTTTTTCATTCAAAATTAATTCATAAAGGGCGCTATTTGTTACACTCTAAGATTAAGAACATCTAAGAAAAACGCCGGGGAGGCATCCACTTTAATAGCTTAACTTTTCATCTCCAAAACAAATTAACAAGGGCCGTCTCTTAATGCAAATACAACTTGATTAATAACAACAGCTTTTTTTCAACGTTATTAATAATAGCCGTTATTTTTAACAGTTATTTTTTAGCGTGAAATAGCAGCTGTTGCGTCGAATTGTTAAATTTTGAAGAGAGGAAGAGTAATGGGCGAATCAATCTTTGTCGTTGTCAATGTGAAAGAATTTGAAAAAGGGGAGGCTTGGTGCAAATTGAGTTAATGAAAGGTTTCTTTTACATATATCGCGAGAAAGAAAGTAATATATCTAAGAAAATAAAGTTTGGCTGTTACTAATTCTGACGACACGTCTGGCAGAGTGGCTAAGCGATAGACTGCTGAGCAGCGTATCGCGGGTTCGATCCCCGCACCGAACAAATATTTTTATGATCTGCAAGTAGTAAAGTTTTTTCGGGTCTGGGTGTTTGTGTATGTGAGTTTCTATGTTTGCAAACGCACCCACAATAAATTACGAAATTCCTAGTGTGGGGAAAAGATACAAAAAAAAATGTTGAAAAGGATGTAGATAATTACGTATTTTCGATCAAAAAACTAGAAAATAATATTTTTTTGTGGCTCCATCCATCCCCTTTTATATCTGCTTGCCCTTAAATACAAAGTAAACACATACATCAAATTATATTATTTCCCCAAAAACGTAATAATACAAAATAAACCTTATCAAAACTCAATACTCTATTTTCATATATATTATTCCCGCCGCACATAATTTAGTAATAAACAGATAAGGCCGACAAAAAATACTTTATTATGCTGCCCAACACCATAAATCATAGCGCAATGATAGTACGTTCACACTCCATGTCATGAGTGTCGATGATAAAACATTTGATATATTGCATAGAAAATATTGATAAAAATATTCTATGATTTATGAGAGGAAAGTGTTGTGAAATACTGAGCTTTTTATTGTTTGTACTTGATTGCGTGTGATATTTAATCTGAGCTGAAATACAGAGAGAGAATTTGGAGAACAAGAGTTGCAGATGTTAACTAAAAATCAAAGAAAATACTGACACCAAAGAATGTTCACATCCTTGAGAAAAAAGAGAAAAAAGAGATGTAAGAAAGAGTATTATATTCTATTCTATAAATTGTCGGCTAGTCGTTTCATTACTGAGATCGTGATATCCCTACGTATATCGTGTTGTGATAAAAAGTCAGGCTATCTTCATAACTAATTTTGAAAGCCCTAGTCGGAATGCGGTCTGTTTATACTTTTGACAAAAATTACGTTTGTTTCGTAGAATCGATCGTTTATTCCCATCCGCCTCCTTTGAGTTTGCCACCGGGGTGGTGGTTGGCACTTATTGATGGCGTTTACCACCCTGTGGTGGTTGGCACTATGACTTTTACGACGATTTTTTTTAACGTTGAAACGTTGTTTTTTTTAATCCGCCAAACTGTTTACTAGAACATCACGATTTGATTTAGCGTATCGCAGTGTGGGTAATGTAACGATCGATCTACGATATACATGCATCAAATAAAGTTTGATCACTAGCATGAGTTGATAAAAAGTATTTAAATTGAACTTTATCAATAAAGAAGAATTATTTTTTGTGTGTTTTCTTGAGATAGAAATACTCCGTTTGTTTAAAAATAAAACAAATAATCATAATATAATTTACTGAAACAATCTTTTTTTGATGTGTCTAGGTACATATTTTTTTACAAAAAGCTCTTTACCATTACTACATTCTCCCTCCTTACCTACACTTGATGATCAAATTGCTACATAATTACAACTGCAACGCCCATGCTTTCGAACCTACCTCTAATTACCTACACAAAGACAAAATGGCGGTCACAACCAACCACACATCATTGTTTCAGAGTACCTAATTACAGGCTGGAAATTAATAAAAATCCTGTCAATTGCTGACAGGAACATCGGCCATTACTCCGCGGCCAATAGACGGAAGCGCCTGTCTTTTGCTGACATGTTAAGTACATGGTGTTTGTTGCCATAATAATACGTTCAAAATGATGAATGCAAAATATAAGGGATTCAAATACGTCACGGTGTGTGATCGGGAACGCCTTGAAACCGTTGATGGTGCCTGTTAGTGAGCAATTTGCGATTGTGAACACAGTAGCCTGTCTTAGTGGTTCTGTTTTTCGTATTCCCTCTACGGTAATAAGGATAGTGGCGATGTGTGGTGATATTCGCATCCAGGCGTATTTTGGCTTGTTCTGATAACCTATAATATTTAAAGTTCCTAAACAGTCTGTTTGCTTCATTGCTAAAAAAAATGCTTGACTGGCCTGTTGGTCTGGTGGTTAGTGACCCTGACTGCTACGCCGGAGGTCGTGGGTTCGATTCCCACCCAGGACAAATGTTTGTGTTATGAGCACGATCATCTGTTCTGTGTCTGGGTGTAATTTATCTATAATATGTTTGTATTTAAAAATATTTATGTATGTTTATCAGTTGTCTAGTACCCATAGAACAAGCTCTGCTTAGCTTGGGACTAGATGGCATTGTGTGATAGTTGTGGAATATTATATTATATATTATATTCATGAGTTTTTCCAGCTTGCTGTAATGTTGAACACTGATGAGTAATTAAGACGTGTCTCCAACTGTAAGCTGCCTCCATATACCTTTCAAATCATCATCTGAATAGTCTCTTCGCAACATTGATGGGATTAACTTCCATTCTAACCAGATGCAACTAAATATCATTATTTTACATGGAGCGACTAGCGTACTTGACCTTCTCAACCCAGGTTCCGAAAAACAGAATAGTAGTTGAAACATGATGTCTCTTAAGTACACTAGTTGTCGTATTCGTACTTCTTACAACTCTTGATAACTGTCAAAGATCAAAAACGACTCAGAATTTTGTCAGAATATTCAAATTATCAGAATTCTGATATGATATGTTTCTGCTCTAGTTTTCTTTGAATGATCATCAACAAATCTTCCGTGTTTGACATTATTTGCAAGGGGATTTTGTTTTTTATTTCATATTATTTCTTATGGAATACCGCGATCCGCACCCGCCACCGCTTCAGCTTATCACTATAAACAAACTCTTAAAGCAGACTACTCTTGGTAAATACGTCTTCAACGCAGCGATATCCTGCCAGCAACCAACCAATCATTTGGATGCTCCTTTATATGATTATATGTCGTTCCTAAATTATAGTTCAGGTAAGTAGTAGCTGGATGGATGGACAGGACAGGACTGGTTATAGTAATATCATTGAGCTGTCATTATTATGGTTGTCAAACGCAGTGATTACTACGAACATCTTTAACGAACTGTTTCTTGAAAAACATATTATTATGTTGGAGACAATTTTGATTTTAGCACTAGGAGGTACTAGTTTCTGCCCGTCCAATCAGCCATCTAACGGGGCCCTTATAGAGTGTCAAACGGTTTTTTGGAATCGCGAGTCTGTCTAAACAGGTAAACGCGATGTCTGAGTTTGTTTCGGCTGTTTCTTCTCAGAGTAGTCAGTCAGGTACGAAACACCGACCCCTTCTAGTTTTATGAAAAGAGGTGTAAAAGTGTTGATAAAACCTACTTGCATAAATAAACATCATTTCATTTCATTTCATCATACGATCGGGAAAGGACATTGAAAGAGCACGGTGGATTTTAGTCAGTACAAGTCTGATTGTCGGATAGTGTCTTTCGCTCCATCCAGAGCGGCAGGACTAATTTGATGATTTTAACACATAAGAAGACCAGTATTAACAGGGCACTTCTGCTATCGACGATACTTTCGAAGTTATTATGTCTTTTGTAATTTTGATTATATTTTTATGTCTTTATAGTTCAAAAGTGCCTGTAACTGGCCTACCTGGATTTTGATTTTAGGGGCAGATCTAGGGTTGCCAACTTTTATTAGAAGAAATAGAGTATTTCTGATTTCAAAGGGGGTAAATAAAGAGTACGGACTTCCAAAAAAGAGTACCTATTAATTATGATTGATTTAATATTTTTAAAACTGCATTTTTTCGTACTTTTCGCAGTACCTCCATTACAATTTCTCATAGTTTTTGAAAGAATTGTATGACTCCAAACTTTCTAATTCTAAAATTGGGAATTGGCGATACCGTAAATGTAAATGGTCGACTTTTTTGTTTATGATAATTGGTTTGCACATCGACGATATAATACTAGACACCGCATGCACGATATATGGGACAAAAACTATTCTGTCAACTAGCTGAGGTACCACGTAAGCGAGGGGGACGGGGTACTGCGTTGTGATTGGCTAACTCACGGTCTGTTCTGTCTCAACGTATGTTTATGGCTCACAGGACTGGTCGAAATGAGACGAATATAAGACTTTTTTGCCTAATGTGTTGACAGACATCTTTTGCCTGTTATTACGAGTCTAGTATTATATCGTCGTTGGGTTTGCATAACAATACATGACTGACACTAGTATAGTAAACACTGTGTAAAAAAGAGTATTTTAGCATACTCTATTAGTATTACAGATTATAGAGTACGCCTACATGATATAGAGTACAATACTCTATTTTAGAGAACGGTTGGCAACCCTAGGCAGATCATACATACAGGGTACACTGTGCCCCACTTCGTGCTGTGGCAGGAGCAGTGCACTCAAAAAATATTTGGGGGAACCGTATTACTACTGTTTTAATCTATAAAACAGAAGTCGATTGCCAAAAATACAGTAATAATGATATCTAAATCATCTCAATAAACAAGAATCTATAAATCATTGGCTTATCTAACAAATTCATTAAACCAAGACCCAGTTTCTTCAGTCCCGAAAAAAGTCGTAAATCCCTAAAAAATCATAAAATAAATTCAGCCACATTCATCGAGTTTATTTGGCGGCCATAACTCAGTAATATCGCCAAAGACTGCTCCATTTAACATGAGTTACGGGCCGCGGCGACAGATTTCATAAAAATAGTCGCCCAACTGTGATTCAGATGTTTTATTACTAATGATACCGTGAAACTTAGTGAGGATGGTACTTTGGAAGATTTTCTGAAGATATGGAAGGAGAATTTGAAGAGCTCGTGGCTAAGCAATAACAGCCATACAGGCTAACCTTACAACCGCTCCTACTGGAAGTCTAAAGGGGAGGCCTATGTTCAGCAGTGGACGTCTTACGGCTGATATGATGATGATGATGATGATGAGGCTAACTTTCCGATGTTGATTTGTGGATGAGTGACCAATTGACCATCAGTCATAGCGAGTTTCCTCCGTGCCTCGAAAGCACTTAAGCCGTTGGTCCCGGCTGTCATATAGATCTTTGATAATCACTACTGTGTAAGAAGCTCGAAAGTCTGACAACAAGTCATACCATGGGGTGTTGTCTTACCCAGTTATTGGGTTATGGAGGTCACAGAGACAGTGTATCCATTTCAACTATAAGCAGACCTCAATAACTATACGATTCCCGCACGAAACAAATATTTGTGTGGTCTACAGATCATTTTCTGGGTCTGATTATATTATATACGCACTCATAATGTGTAATAAATACCTAGAATGGGAGGAAGACTGATAAGCAAAAATAATTCCAGATAAGAAAAAATAATCCTAATGCAAATCTCGCAACTGTACTCCATAAAACACAGTGCAAAATAATAGAATGAGAACAAAGTAATAACAAGAGTGTCAGAAGTAGTCCACAGCCTAAAATATTACGCTCAAAAACCGAAGCATAACCGCGGCACCACAATAACTAAACCACAGATTAAGAATATTAAAGGATATGAAATGAAAGTTAAATTAAATCTTCTTCTATACTATAAAGCCGAAGAGCTTGTTTGTTTGTTCGTTTGAATGCCTTATTCTCAAGAACTACTAGTGCGAATTGAAATTTTATTTTTGTGTTGGATAGTAAATTTATCAAGGAAGGCTTTAGGATATATAACATCACGCTGCACCCAAAAGGGTCCGAGCAGCTGGGGGTAAAAGCACGGGGAATGGACAGTACAAAAATGTATTGAAACATTTTGCAAGAAACTTTTTTTTTTTAATAAAATTAAATTAAATTAGTTATCAAACCTTGTAACATGTACAGTCATAAACTTGAGTGATCCAAATAATTTGGGAATATAGTTTCGGCTTGGAGATTAGATATCCAAGTATTGATATTATATTCAGAAATTCATAGTGTTCATTAAAACGTGTAAAAATGCCGTTAAAAGACCTTGAACCTACGAGTAGAACAGCTGGATGCTCGAATAGCTAAGCAATACATCGCCACGTCAAAACGAAGCTGTGTCAACAAAGGAAGGGTCGAGGACTCGAGCTAAAACAATTATGACCAGATTGGGCATAAACTTGTTTGCACCCAAATAGATGCCCGGTCACTGGGCATAACAGGTACCTATTATTATTAATCTTTTATTTGTAAAATTTAAGCAGTAACTCAACTGGGCAAAAACTCCTTTCCGTAATAGGTTACCTTACCTTAATACTACCTAGGCATTTATCGGGACTTTATTGAATGCCCCAAATATGTCCAGGACTTAATAACCATCACTAGTATCAATGAAAAATTTATCAAATTAGTTTAGAATATACTGGAGAACACAATCAGCACGTCATAAAACAGCTGTTGAACTCCGCTTAGAGGCTGATAGTATTCAATTACATTGATTAAACAGTAAAAAAAAAAACTTAAAAAACAAAGGACAACACCCAACAACTCCTCTACCCCTTCTTTAATCTACAAACAGCAATGTATCAACGGGGCCTTAACTTTTATGAAAGCCGCCCGCAACGGTATATCACGTTAAATGGCCCAGCTTTTTGTCGTTACCTTGTAACTTATGGCCGCCAAAGTGTTGCTGCTACAGGATCTGCTAGTACCCGGGTATAAAGACCCTGGAAACGTGCCAGGGTACTCCGGGTAATGGGTGTATGGTTGCGGACCATTTTGGTATGGTTTTTTATGGTTACTGTTATTTTATGTTGTGTTTGATTAGTTTAGGACGTAAATGAGGCTAACTTTAATGTTCTGGTCTCTATAAATCGTGATCGGAAATATTTATGTCGTTAAATTAACATGAGAAGAAATTCAGAATGAAGGAATAACTTTAAAGAATACCGTGACCCTGGAACGCAAGGCAATTGTAGTAACTGGGTGGATTTTAGTTAGTAAGAGACCGAGAGGCCGGAATCATTTGATAATTTTACCATTTCACATAGTTCCGTCAACTCCCACAACAAAGTAAATGTAATGGTAATAATTATTGAGATATCTGCGATTTTAATAATGTTACAACTGAAAACAAACAAAGAATCTAACTTGAAAGGAAAACCCTTTTGAGATACGAAAACCACTTCTACTACTTGAAAGATGAATTTCATCTATTTTAAGTGAAGTAAATGGACACCACAGCACAATAAATACACCTATTAAGCTGTTTACAAAAATAAAATAAAGTTATAACAACTCACCATTTAAAACTAAAAGACTATTCACAACAAAATTAAAAGGAAAACTAACACAAAACTGTCACATAAAATAAGGAAAATACAAAACTGTATGTAAATGACTCTCTTCCACGTTACACTTGCACAAACAGATAGTCAATAACATTGAAAACGATTCGATTAACTAAATGAGTCAGTAATTAACAACTCTTTAACCCAAATGGACCACTATCGCGGTTTTGTGGTCGTATTCTAATAGATGATGCGATCAAGGATCTTTCGAAATAATAAAATAATGAAGACCAGCTTTCCCCGGGTTCATATCTTTGAGTCCCAGTATTGTCTAAGCTGGATATCATAGCCCTGAAGGGGTATTACAACGTCTTAAAACCAGGCTTGTTCCAGTGAGTGAACGAGATGGCGCTAGACGACTTAAATATATCTGTCACTTTCACTCGCCGGAACAAGCCTGGTTTTAAGACGTAATACTCCCCCTGGAATACAAACAGCATATGAAGAAACATGGTGGTTTTCAGTCAAGTCCCGTATTCTCAGAACGTCGCTCAATAATCAAGTATTACTTAAAACTAGATTCAAGCCGTTTGATTGGTTTAAACTGGTTGTAAGGCGGCTGTTTTGTAATATGGGTCTAAGAGTATGACAAACCATTCCACTCCATCTACGGACGACTCATTTAATTTTGATGTTTACATCAAAAATATTGTACCCCGTGAGACTTGTACGATTAAACAAAAATAAGTCGCTCTGTGGAGATCCTAACAAGGAATTAAAAATTAATAATTTGGAGTGGATGTGGGCACTGGGACCTAGTGGTCCACCACAAGCAATAGCCCTTTCTATCATCGAACATCTAGACGTACGGCAAATTACCATCCTTACCTTATTGCTATACCGCCATTTCGCACTAAGCGTTTCCAGACGTCTTTTATAATGCGGACAGCGAAGGAGTGGAACCCTGGGTCTGTGTTTCCGAACGCATACAACCCAAATCTCTTCAAAGTTAGAGTGAACAGGCTTCTTCTGGGTAAGCTCGCTCCATCGTCGACCTTGTCTTAGTAATTCCTGACCTAGACTAAGGTTAAGAGCAAACCCGTAACACATAGAAAAAAAATGGCGCCACTGTCTACTGGAAGCCTGCTGTGGTTAGATCCACCATTCTTTTAGAATCACCAAAACGGTTTTACTGTGTTACGTCAGTGCGCAGAATTCCAGTTCTTTCTGGGTGTTTACCCAGATTCGCTCTATCCTAGGTCAGAATGTTACTAACTAATTTAAATTCACTCTTCAAATTCTTATCTTCTTTCAACCACATACAAATTACAAATTAAACTGGTAACTGTGACAACAGGGTACTTACATTTAACGCAACAAAATAATTAATATAATCACACCATAGCAAGATAAACTTCATAAACAAGTACATCAATTAACCATTACGTTGAGCACGAACCGCAGATTCGGCACAGAAAACAATTTGTAACAAAAACATAGCTGTTATGTGAACACTTAATTAAAACGCAAATTGGCGACCGCGCACCGGCCTGCGAGGGTCTATAGTGATGGGACAGTGATCACTGGATCAGGTATCGATAAGTTTCGATCTTGAACTATAAATAAAAAAACTGGAACTTTTTTCTAGGTTAGGTGATTCATGGTTGTGGGACTGTCTCAAAAGTTTCAATAGCTCTCATAATTATCACCATTAGATCACGCTGAGGCTCTTTCTGCAATTTTAATCCGAAGCAGAGTTCAACCCCGGGGCGGGCTCCGTTGCGCCTCGGATATCTATAGAAAAGAATGGGTAGGAAACTCCATGGACACTCTTTTTAGATTACCAAAAAATATTAAAAAAATATTGCTCAGCAGTCGCGCATGAAAGCACTAAGACCAATGAAACAGTGAAGGTTTTCTTACACTATTTTCAGTAGCCTAACTGCCCAGATCGTTGCTGCATTCATCAGTCGTATGACGTCCACTGCTGAACACTGATTAATTACTTATGTTTAATATACAATAAGACCCTATTAGGCCCTACTCATGTTTGTAATAAATTCTGAATCTATCGATATGAACCCAACACTTGTCACATCCCTCCAGCATCCCGGTTTTGCATAATAAACGTGAGATATTAGCATAAAATCACTCGGCGGAGTCGCCTCTAACCACCGTCCTATTTGACTTGCAAAGAATTGCCCCCAGCACTACATCGATTGGTTTTCATTGCAAATTAGGTGCAATCCTGTGAACTGTGGTCACGGGAGAAGTGGGTATTTTTATGATAGTACAAAGAGGTTTGAGAGGTTATGATGTACTTATAATAGTAAGATAATAGCGTTGGAATGTTATGAACTTTGTTTTAAACACGGCTTGTTGGTGTCTGTAAGAGACTTTATTGTTGGCAAAGACATTAAACTGTATACGAGCAATAGACGGGACATCACGCAGAAAGTTGTGATCCAAAACTTTTTACCACTAGGTAAAAAGTTGCTCAGTCTAGTAGTCGCATTGCTATGCAACGCTAGATTGTGCTACTGGCGCACGGCATCAATAATTTTATTTTGTATGACAATTTTCCCAACCTATAGGTTCTTTTAAATTTCTTTGATTGTTGGCAATTTTTTAAATCATTACAAGTCAAAAAACTGTTATTAATAACTTAGTTGTAGAAGATGTACAACTTTTTGTACACACTATAGTACAGCTTATAATGAACATGTCGTAAGAAGGAAATTAAAATGGAAAACAGAGGAAATTAAGAAAAGATTTAAGATAAACAAATTGAAGACCTCAAACTATCCAATTCTCTCAGCCAAAGTGACGTTTGCGTTGTAAAACGCAAGCCGGAGAAGTTCGCGAAACTGTCTCATCAGCCTGATGAGACAGTTTCGCGAACTTCTCCAGTAGCAGTACCGGCGTTAGGGTAAGGCGCGGTTAGGCGACCGCCCAGGGGCGCCGAATAGCAAGGGGCGCCGCAGGCCTACTTTCTCGTTAATTTCCCAATTTCTTTCATCCCATTTTTAGGGGATAAACCCAAAACCCGTCTAAAGAAAACACAAACTTACATAATTCAAGGAACGTTTGTACAAAATTGACAGAGTCATGCACGTTAGTTGAACTATTTCTGAACTACTTCATTTTGTTTGATCGAACAGAAGTAAGTCTTCAGTTTTCTTTTTTTATCGAAATTACGTGATTTATGAGTCTAAATAGATAAATAAGCTATGGAAAAGGAAGGATATTTTTTTACTAATCTTACTTCAGTCAGGATCTGCCGTTAAACGAGCACGTTAAGCAGAGCAGTGCTCTGCTCTGCTCGCCACGGCGCGCCGTGTCGTCACGATGGCGATAGGTGGAGACCTCTCGTGCCCGGCATTGGTCGAGGCCATGCTGCAGGGCGAGAAGGAATGGGAATCTATCTTTCTTTCTTTCCTCTCTCCACCCCAGACACAGTGGTAGACGCCCACGACGATTAACGTCGGCAGACGGTCTCTGGCCACTCTAGGCGCGGGCATGTGGGCGTTATTAACTTGCTGTCCGACCATGGGCCATGCCAGTGTGTCAGCACAAAGACGGGGCCACAGCCTGCCGGGGTCGAATTACCGTGATCCCGGAACGTAAAGGGCTATTGAAGGATAGTCTCTCCCGCCCTGCCTTGAGCGGGTAAAATCATCAAATGAGTCCTTCATTTGATGATATTATCACGATAAACAAAGTACAGCTAATATCAGATGTAAAAGCGGGATCCGCCCTTGCAGTTAGGGGGCGCCGTAGAAAATCTCGCCCAAGGGCGCTGGTATTGCTAAAACCGGCACAGTACATCAGGTAGTGGTTCTGGAACGTAAAGGGCTATTGAAGGATCACCGTTGAATTTAGTCAGTACGAGTCTGACAATCCCTAAGGTTCCACCCTGGGCGGGAGGACTCATTTGACGATTGAACCACATAAAAAAATGCTGAGGAAGTGGTGAAGTTCTGAGGTTGCAGAAAAAAAAACTGTCATGGTAGCGACATAATTCATAATAATTCGAATGGTATACCATTCAATATGAAGCAATATATGAAGCGATATGAAGAAAAAGAAGAATACGTAATTAATATAATATTATAAATAATAGAATAATAGAATACGTAATTAAAAAGAGGAATACGATAATTTAGATTTTGTTGCAAGATTTGGCGCCTTAGCCTGTAAAAAAAGTACAGGCAAAATAAACACAAGGTTAATTGAGTAAAAACGAAATGATCTTGAAATCAAATTAGTATAAAAAAAAACAGAAGCTTCTTTTTGCGGTCGTATAAAACTTAGGTTTTTAAAAACACACTCGCAAAAACATTAATCATACCTAGTTTTTCAGTCACCTATCCATCAAAATCGGAGCCACGGAACATTGCACTGTAACCTACATACAACCTATAATTTCCTTCTTTTTTCCTCTACACCCAACTACCCATAGTTATTTCTAAACGGTCTACATTAAATGTAATTAAAATGGGTCTAAATAACATGGCAGTACCCGTTAAACGCTGGTTTTCCTCCTAATTTGTGCCTAGAACGATAAAACGGCTTGTTATAATAATTTTTGATCGATTCCTTTACATTTTTTTTCTGTATTTTGAATGATTGGGGCCAATCAGAGGCCGTAACTGTTCATCATTGAGGTTTCTGTCTGCCTTTGTGTTTTAATATTTATAGAAATAATTTGTTTTTGAACAATAGTAATTTGTTTGACGTCTTGTAAATACAGGGTTTTATATTTTGACGTGGTGGTTATAATAAAATTACGTTTGAATGGTTTTATTTCCGTTTCAGAATAAATAGTTACCATAAACAATTCAAAAAAATATTATTGTCTTTACTTTCAACTAACTATCAGTCAACGTCGTTGTATCTCTATTAGTCAACGTCGTTTTCTTTTTTCCCGTGGAAAGTCATCAATAGACTCCTGACTGAATGAAAACCACCCTTTTTCTTCAGTTTCTCTTCGCATAGCGTTCGGCCTCTTGTACTCAATGCGTTTTTCGGCTGTAAAATCTAAGGTTAATTCGCCGTGTGTAGGCACGGTCGTCAGTGTTGTATGGAACGCAATGAGAGCTTGTACACAGTTTGATTCACTTTGCACTGTGAACATATATACCTATCTACTTAGTTGACACTTGGCAGTCCTTCTTATACATAAATCCCCCAACAATACAGTTGTCACTCAATAATTCTTTTGTCATCATCATGAAACAGCTGCCCTAATCTCACAAAGCCAATTTAACCTCACATCAGAACCCACTTCACTCCACTCGTATTTCCATTCAATTCGACAGTAATAATAAAGTATACTCCTGCAATAACTACTGTAACATCTAACCCTTATGTCATTGTACCAAGGTTTGAATTGCAATAATTCGTGAAATGTTACAAGTATCGTAACGCCCTCAAACACGAGAGTTGTATTACAAACTAGTGTTTGCCCGCGGCTTCGCTTGCGTTTTTTAGAATTTGAGAAACAATACGGATCGTGTGGCGCCATCGGGAATATGAACGTAATTGTTTTCTCGGAAACAGCTCTCTTCTGTTATTCGGGATGTAAGATACCTTATATCCGTGTCTATACTCCTGACAACGTATATGCTAAATTTTGGGACGATCTATTCAGTAGGTAGTAATGCGTGAAAAGGTAAAAACAAACATACTTGGATTTTTATTATTAGTTTAGATCAATAATGTTATATCTAGGTACATAGTTTGCATAGGAAACGTCCTTATTTGAGCGACATTAATTTCAAAGAACCGTGTTTATTTAAACATTAGACTATCATTTTTGGGTCGATTTACAGTATCGCTGCAAATTGAACGTACGATAGCATTGCTCTTCTCCCTTTAGCATACCGCGTGATACCTAAAAAATAACTAATTATCTGACTCGATGAGTACAACTTGTCGTCGTTTAAAACAAAATCTATGCACTGGTTTGAGCACCAATTCAAAACATAAATAAACACAAATTATAGAAACCCTGATTTTTTTCTAATCTTTAAAATTCCACACCTCGAAACAATTACAATTAAAAAAAATATCCAACTTACTACCTACAATTTAAATCGGTGTAGATTTATATCCTAGAGAAGTATTGAAAAAAAATAGTAATTATTTTAAATCGCGAATAATATTGAAACAAAAGTATGCACATTTTTTTTTAATTATTTAAAACTCTCAGGACAAATAAAAAAAACTCAAAAAGAGAAAAAAAAACTGCGAGATTTGATCCAGAGACCCCTTGCGCGAAAGTCAAGCAGGTTACCGACCGGACTGGCTAGTACGTTGACAGTGATTTTCAAATAGCGGTTCTTGTACAAATGTCAACAATGACTGAAAATCAACATATTTTAAAATTGCTAATCCCCCAAGGGGAATAGCGTAATTATACATATCCTATTAATAGAACAGCAGTTTAAGGAATATTTGAGGAAATATTGACTAAATAATATCCAGTGGTTTAGCTTCCAACTATCAACAAACATCTAAAAACAACAAAATTCAAAATTGCTTATCTCCCAGGAAAAATAGCGTCATAATACATAGCATATTAATAGAAGCATATTATTAGGAATATTTGAGGAAAATTTGATCGACAACTTTACAGTAGTTTCGGAGATAGATCAAATCAAAAAAATATAAAAAAATTCGAAAAAAAATAAAAGTTGATCTGGCATCAGAATCGATCCCTTATCTCGAAAAAAATACAAAAAGAAAAAAATATTCAATGTACAGGAATGACATCTCTACGATTTTATTATATGTAAAGAAGATAAAGATGAGGATAATGCTGCCAATAACAGACGGAACCGAAGACTTGTACGAGTGTTGCGACTGCCGAACAAAGGGACTGGAATCCGATATTTGGACAATGTCGGTTTGGTGATGGGGCTGTGTTCCTGTGGGTAGCGATAGCGATAATATAGCATAGCTTGGAGTATATTGTAATAGTTTTATTTTACAGACAAAAAAGTATGCACATTATTTAACAATTGTGTAGCTAAGCATTAACAAGAGTTCCTCCTCAGTAAAAAAAGTTTTGTATTAAATGTTTCTGCACGTAAAATTTGTAATATTATGTAATGTTCAATACAATGTAAATTGTTATGAATAAATGAAATGAAATAGCCAAGTTCACTATATAAAATTCTTTTCTGATTAATTTCGTTGCAGGATTCAAAACAGGTGAATTCATTCTTTGGGACACAAGCTCCAATGTCTCGTCGCTTTTCTAGTGGTTGCCACTGTTGCAGTGGTTGGGTCGTTCCCAAAGGTCCACGATTCTTTTGTTCTTCTTCTGTTTCCCAACGGCTCCATGACAAATTATAATTGTTGTTTTGGTGGGTTCGGGAATAATGCGGTGGGTTTGTCGTCAATTTCATTATAACAAACAAGAGAGGTAATTTGTGTCAAGTCAAACCAAACAAATTGCGTGATTCTTGTTTTACAAATGCGTTTACAATGATTCATTGCTTCTGTCTTTACTTTGATAATTTCTCATCAAATAAAGTGAAATGGATGATAGTTATGCTAAACAAGACGGTAGAGTGAAATTAATTATTGTAGCATTATAATGCAAGTTTGATCATAAAAGGGGCTAATTTATTCCTTTGAACACTAATTGTGTACGTGATACCTAATGGTTACCATTGTGTGTGAACTTTGGAACTGACTGGTTTTATTACGAAATAGTGAACTGTAAAAAGTTCATTGGCGGTGGTAGGCCTATCAATTCTCGACCATACGTCCGGTAGGTACTAAAAAGTTTTTACTACCTATAATCCTTATGAGCTCCATCCTTGCAGTTCTTTGATTTTGGGTTAAATTGAGGCAAAAACAAAACACATTGTAAATAAAAATAAATAACTCAGAAAATCTCTCGCGAAAAGAGTCTTTAGCCTTTTTATGACTGAAAATCGGCTTCCAACGAAACCAGATGCAGCTTTATTTTTCGACAGCCTAACTGACCTCTACAACCCAGTTGGCAAAAACATACATAAGTAAGTATGATTCATTATAATTTATTAAAGTCATCAACAAACCAATTACTCGAATAAAGACATACATTTCAATCTCCCGAGGCGTAAATGGACAAAAAACATAAGTTAATCTAAATAAAAATTTGGTTGTAAAGTGCCGAAAGAAGGTCATTCGTTACTGTTGATTTACACATTGCGTGACTATAATAAATATGATTAAGGCTACCTTTTTAATGTTAAAACTACACCAGAAAATTATATAATTTGACAGGAGACCCTTAAAGCTATGTATTATTATTTAAATTAAGGGTATCATGGTGATATGAAAATGGGCTTTACGAGGAAGTATTTTAGGAATTGGAGCTATTTTATATTTCTGAGAAATGCAAGGTTTGATGCTATATAAAACAATCATCTCAAAAATTAATTGATATAATTAATTTACACAATATTACTTAAAATAAGGTAAGCTTACTAGATAATCATAGCAGACTAGCTGTTGCCGGCGGCTTCACCCGCTACAACTCGAAAATTATCCCACTTGAACATAAAATCGGGATAAAAACTATCCTATGTGTTCATCCAGATTATAAACTATCTGTGTACCAAATTTTTGCCAAATCCGTTCAATGGTTTTTGCGTGAAAGTATAACAAACATAATTATCTACATACACATTCATACTCGTACATCCTCACAAACTTGCGCATTTATAATATTAGTAGGATTATCTAACTAGCTTCCTTTTATAACAAAAAAAAACTACATTAAGATTAAAACATAGCAATCGCACTTCATACACCATCAACCCAAAAACCAAAAATAAAAAACCCGGACTTCATCGCCTAACACCCATACAATAAGCATAGTCCATATTGGCTACTAAATACCCTATTATTGTGTCCACCCCCTATCAATACAAAAGCGACGTCATCTGACTCTCCTATTGTCACTCATCACATTTTACTTGACATGGCATGTATTCCTCAAAAACCAACTTAACTTTTACTATTGCGAAACCCTTTGCCACAGTAAACTCAACCTTAATTCAATTTACTAGAAGAACAAAGCAGATTTTTTTGGGTTTTTCCGAGTTGTCGGTATAAGTTGGTTGTCATGTCATAAACCCGTGGACAGCCAGTGATGGTCATTTGAGCCGATCTACTCAGATTACTTGTTTACAAATATGATTATCCTGTTTCTAATAAGCCTCTGGCATAATGGGGATTTTTTCTGGATTTTCTGGCTTATGAGTTGTGCAATAATGTATTTGTGATTTTCTGACAGAATTGCACGTTGACAGGCTTTGGTTGTTATTTGAGCAGTATGTTATTCGTTTGTAATAGAAATGTGTTAATTGTGTGTAATAGAAATGTGTTAAATGTGTTAATTGTGTGTATGTGTTAATTCAATTTACTAGAAGAACAAAGCAGATTTTTTTGGGTTTTTCCGAGTTGTCGGTATAAGTTGGTTGTCATGTCATAAACCCGTGGACAGCCAGTGATGGTCATTTGAGCCGATCTACTCAGATTACTTGTTTACAAATATGATTATCCTGTTTCTAATAAGCCTCTGGCATAATGGGGATTTTTTCTGGATTTTCTGGCTTATGAGTTGTGCAATAATGTATTTGTGATTTTCTGACAGAATTGCACGTTGACAGGCTTTGGTTGTTATTTGAGCAGTATGTTATTCGTTTGTAATAGAAATGTGGCATTGAATGCTCTCTTGATAACAATAAAATGTTTTTGGTTGAGGAAAAATGTGAGATTATCTTGTTAACTATTTCTACGTATCCTGTTATTCAATATTTAGTTTTTATTCACCGAGGCGAAACTATTTTTCTTTTTCAAATTATTTAATGACATGAAGTTTCGCAAAATTGCGCCTGATTATTTTCCTGATTGAAATAATTTCATCTTTGAAACATATTCCTATGTACACAAGTTTCAAATAGGTCGCTAAAAAGTGGAGTAAATTAGGATCTCATCAGTCATCACTTCCACTTGTATTTTTCTAAAAGTCGGTTTCATTGTATTCAAATATTTTTTCATCTTCACCTCAATTAAATAAAAAAATATTCAAATTATTTAGCCACGTATACAAGTCGGTACTTGAGTTCTTAATATAAGTTTTGTTAATTATTTTTCAGGCTAAATATAAAAACACATTGCGAATGTTCGTGAGTTATGTTCTTTTATTAATTACAACATTTATATTCCTTTCAATGTGACTTTTATACCATATTTTGTGACATGCAAGCTTTTGTATTGTGCTCAACAATAGCTAAGCCATGAAAAGCTATACGTTAGGTAATACGATATTTAAATACGAAATAGCGTTGTACGTGGAACTGGAAATGAGAATAACAGAAATCCGTTTAAAAATAAGGCAAAAGATTTTAAACAAATAAAAGAAATACAAAACCTAAATCTAGCCTAAATAAACTTACGAAATCGTTCCGTGACGTACTGTACTTAAAAAAACTACATGTGGTCCTTATTTAATAAAATTATTCTGTACCTATCTATTACCCGCTCTAGTGCTTGAGCAATAGAATCAAATATTCCATTTCAGGAATTTTATCATAATTCACGTTATGATACTAATAAAGTGGGCTTTTAAGACCCTCTGGTCATACTATTTATCCTTATCACATAAACTCTAGCATCATACTGCTTTCCATAGCTTCCGTAAAACCCTATCTCGTTAACTACATAGCCTTAAATAGCATAAAAACAGACCGCGTCAATAAAAAAAAAATATCACGTTTATAAATTAGTGCGATTACATCAGTTGCGGGTTAAGATCGGAACCGATAACCAAACAAGCGTATTTTGTGACGGACAACACTAGCATTACAAATACAGAACCAAGAGCCAATGAAATAAGAACCTTATTTGGTGAGTGTTAAAGTTGGTGCTTGAATTTTTACGAGACCAAAATCAAGGTTGCCAACCGAATAACAATAACAAAGTCTGGTACACGTCAGTGGGCTGTCAAGCGGCATTCAGCCGCGTAATTATCACTCGTCGGCGAAAAGATTTCTTTGACAATACATGACATTGTGAGACAACCCTAATCCTTTTTGAAAAGAGGGTGTTGTATTTATACAGCTATGTTGGGTTCAATTTTTGTTGAAAGAAAATCCGGTTGTGCAATAATGTTTTATTTAATACAAAATAATCTAATGATAACATCAAAATGTTATCATTAGATTATTTTGTATTACTGAACCGGAATACTTATTCCTTTTCTTTGTAATCCGGAGTTACAGACAGTTATTATTAAATTGTACTTGAATTTGGTTTTTGCTTATAGATATCTTATTATGCCCGTAGCTTGACCTGCGTAGACTTCTGTAAGTATCCTACGAAATAGTACGTATTACTGGGAAAAAATACACTATTTATTATGATAATTTAATGTATAAACTATCAGTGTACCAAGTTTTGTTTAAATCCGTTCTGTGTATTTTTTTTCTTCTTTAGCTTGGTAAAATCATCAAAACCCACGCAGGACAGAGCGGGAGGAACTGTCAGACTCGTACTGACTAAAATCCACAGTGTCCTTCAATAGCAGGTCATGGTAATTCGTGAGACCCGCGACCGTTCAGCATTTATACCAAACATTCATCCATCTTCAAAAGCTTTCGCATTAATAAAAGGGGAAAGAAATGCATACAAATTTTACCCTTTCCCTCATTCCGGGACTCGTGCAACTCTTAAAGTGTCAAGTATTTAATGTTACCTCTAAATGCATGCAGTCCTTATGTAGTCCCCTTACATCTAGTAGGTCCTTACTTGAAGAGGCTTCAAGGCTTTCATTTTTATTAATTGTAGGGTTCTAGAAAAGTTACTGAAACTTAAGTATTAAATTTTTATTCAAAGAAATTCTCATTTACATACATACGAAATGTCATGTGTAAACTTCCCAATTACAATTAGGATACATGACATTTCGTATGTTTTCACTTTATACACAGCGAAAAATCGCAAGATATTTTACATCTTAACCGCTTAAAAGCATATTATACAAATACGTTCTATAGTTGGGTATACTGAAGAAAGCATATTATACAAATACGTTCTATAGTTGGGTATACTGAAGAATCATTTTTTTACGTTACGTACTTTCTAATGCATTTAAATTTAACTTTCGAATGAATTCACCGACCTGTGTGGACCGAATAAGGACGGTCAGAGTCGTACAGACTAAAATCCACGATGTTCCTTCAATCCTATACGTTCCAGGGTCACGGTTTCCTGTGAAGATATTCGCACCCAATAAAATACCTATTCTGCAAAGATATAGAAGTTTTTAACACAATATTCCACCAGCACATCCCTTGTCAAACAGACCTATTACTCAGTATTTAGGACCGCCCCAACCCCAAACCACAAACAACAAGTAATACGACATTTCCTGCCCCTTCACAAACGTGTTTGAAGTGCCGAGATGTTATCACACTGCTCACAATAGAACAAGGTTTCTACTTACTAACTGTTGGGCACAATACATGGATTAGGAGGCCATAGAATTAGCGGGGATCATAGGCGGCAGATGGTCAGTTTACTTGTTAGAAAAAAAATTAGTAGCTTGTTTTTTTTACGCAAAATAGGTCTTTTTGACACCAGCCCGAAATACAATACAATGAAGGATAAGTTTATGAAAAAGATTACGTTATTCGAAGTGGTATAATCCCAGGATAAAGATTAAGTTGAAGTAAGATTACGATGGATGGTTGTCACTTCAATCGTGCCGTCTCATTTGTGAAAAAAAGTTTTTCAGAGATTTCATGATGTAATGCAAAAATATCTGATAGTATGTAAAGCTGAAAGACTTTCAGTTTATTTATGTCTTTTTTTTAATATTTTGTTTATATGTAGGTTCATCTGAATTTATGACTGAACGCAACAAATTATAATACTCTGATAATAGTTTCATTTGTACAGTTTCACTCGTAAATTAGTCATAGTAGAGCCTAAATTTACACAGGAATGTCGAAAACAGCTTTGTCAGAAATAAATCTAGCTCAAAATAAAGGCACATTTCGTAGCAACTTGCGTAGCGCTACGCAACGCTACGCCACCCTACCCGCTTATTTAGAATCCCCGCACAACTTAAGGTGCATCCACACATGCCGCCGGCTTATGCCGCCGGGTTTCAGACCGCCTTGCCCAACAACAAACAACGTGCCGGCTGAGATGCGGCAAATGCCGGCGGCACGGCCGCCGGCCATGCCGCCGGCCGTGCCGCCGGGCATGTGTGGATGCGCCTTTATAATTCCTCGCGTCAATGTGTTATTATCGTCACACTTCTGAAATAATGTGCTAATCTAATTTATTATCAACTGTACCATCTGATAGCTGATGCGTGAAATTGATTTCTGACAAAGACTTCATTTATTCTGTATAAACAGTGAAGTTTAAGGAGTAATTTGCAGTCAGTAGTTTTTTATGAGACAATAGAGGGATTTTGTTTGTAAATGTTTGTGATAGTAATTTTTAAACACAATTGTGGAGAGGTTAGTTCTCCTTTTGGTCACACATATGCCCAAAAACTAAATCACTTGTAAAAGAAAACACCAATGCCTATCTATTTTGATTACGAACGGTAAAAAAGTGGGTATGTTAGTACATTCCTATTTTTTACCGAACAGTAATCAAAAAGCGATAAAACCCGTCACACTTGGGTGTAGGCTAGGCACCTTTTCAGGGTTTAACTGGCTGGCGACCACCAACTCGCACAACTAAATACATAGTATAATAATATTGATGTTTTAATAAGACATTGCCAGAAAACTTTAAATGTGGCAAATCGGTGTAAATAGGGAGGAATTTACACCGATTTGCCACATTTAAAGTTAACCTAACCTTACCTAACCTAACTTTTTTACGTTAACATAATCACAGATCGTAAATAGAAACTGAACACAAGCAATTACCATTTATAACAGAACATCAAAATTACCATAGTAATATCACCTATCAATCAGTCTACCAAACAAGTCCATTACGACACATCGAAAAAAAAACAAAAACGATTTCCCAATACAAAAACTTCTTAATCAGTACTTTGGAATTCAGTTCCTATACAGCAAAGACCATCAATAGCGTAGCATAGAGCGTGATTCTATGTACGTTGGCCCACAAAAACAAGCGATCATATAGCCTTGCAAATAAAGTGCCATCAAGTAGTTCCATCAAGTACCAATTAAGAGGAGGACGGCATGCAAAGTGCCGCAAACTATATGGTAATACTGCACACAAGAACACATTCATCTTTAGTGACAAGCTCGCAGACTGATGGTATATATTAGCTATAAATTATGTATAATTACCATTATTTATTGCTTGGTTTTGCCTGTGGGTTCGTCTGGTTTTGATATTCGCTTTGATGGTTTAAGTTGTTAGTCTAAAATGCTTTGAAGTAACAATTATAATCTCTACTACACCCAAACTTGTTTAAACGTAACGTAGACTTAATTTTTCATTTATTTCAGGAGAGAAACCACCAAATGATTTCATCTGCAGCAGAATGGTACGTCAGACTGTTACTTATTAAAGATCCACCCCATTCCTTCAATGTGTCTTAAAACAATAAATCAGTATAGCTTCAAAAACATTTTGTGGAGTGGGATCCCAATGAAAAACTTAGTAATGTGTAGCAGTCAATTCTGTCTGAGGTAATAAGATGCTACTTTTTGACTGAGCAGTCATTACTTCATTTGCGGCAATCATCTGTATGCACAAACGACTACGGCAATTGAAGCATAATGAAATAAAATGTATAGGTTTTATGATGGGATTAAATGAGTCAGGGACTGTGGGGCTTTCAGACTCTTACTCAGTGCCGTAACAATGGGTACTTAACCCTCTGCGGCTGATGCGGTAGTCCAACAGACACCGCGAAATACAAAATCCCGTTTTTTACTGACAATTTTCAAATTTGAGTACCGCCGCTTCGAGTACCTTACTTTAATGGGCTCAGACGTCGGTCAGTGTGCAGAGGGCTGTCGCATTCAGCGCAGGCTTGCGTAGCGGAAGGAAAGTGTCCACGAAACTACCATGTCAGTGTTAAAGTATGGGTCCACGAGACTACCACCTCAGTCAAATGGTTATATCTGTATAGTGTCCCCTAAGCTACCACGTCAGCCAACAAGTTTAAATTATGAATTATTTCGCTTTATATTTCAATTGTCATAAAATAAACTATTTACATATAATACATTGTATCTAACTACAAGTAGGATAGATTTGTACTTTTTTATGTTATCAATTAACGATTAAAACCTAAAAGAATATATACACATATTATTACTGAGTAACACAGGATGGAAAACAATATACATATAACATATATAAGCTATATTATAGCACACGAGGGTGTAGTCTCGGAGGAAGGTCAGAAGGAGATGGATATCACAAGTAACAACCCTAAACAAAGGACTTCTGCTCATAAGAGTAGAACATCAGTTGAAACTTTTAGACTAAGCTGATTGACCTCACAATTTTAGAGTCCATAGTTATCCAGTATTTCTTTCTGAAATGAGGACAGGAGTTTTTTTTGTTAGTTACTTCTCACTGGATCAGAAAAACCGAGTGTATAGTGAAAGATTGCCAAGGAAGCAGCGAATGATTATCACCAGAGTGTTAGGCAAGGATACTCCCCCTCCACCACCACTTGTTTGGTCATTTCTACATAATATCAAAAAATATATTATATTTGTCCAAAAAAAAAACAAATAAATACCGTTGCTGTGAATGTTCAAAGGCAATTTGCCTTCAGTGATCCAAGCCACTGCGTGAAAATTTTTCAAAAAAAGGTGTGACTTTGCAAGTCTCTAGTTTTAAAACTGACCAACCAATGTATTTCATTTTTCCTAGACTGATTATAAGAATTCTGAACTTTGAAAATGTATAATTTTAAATGTGAAAAACTTTAAAATGATGTTTTTTTATGTCATAAATTGTCAAAGTAGAAATTTATAGATTGATTTATGTTATGTAAATAAACGTTATTTAATTTTGAAAATACATATTGTTCTTTATTATTTCAAGTTAATTTGACACATTTATAGGCTAAACATTTAATAAATATGAATAAATTATCTGAATACTTTAAATCTACAAAAATATTTGCTGTTGAAATGGTGTCTCGTGTACTACCACGTCAGTTGAATTGTAAAACTTGAGCCACGTCAGTTGCAGAGGGTTAAAAAGACTAGTTACTGACTCTTCTCTAACTGCCTAAAAGCCCTACCTGTTCAGTTGCTTTTTTCGTTATAAGGACATGATACCAGGCAGCAGTACGATAGTAAAAAATCTAGTGTACAGTAATGGAAATAAGGGATAATCAATTTGTGCGTAATCGGTCATATAGTTTCTTTTAATCCCACAAATATACAAAGAACAAACAGAACTTACATATTAGTTCATGTTAGTCTGGTTGGGATTAGTAATGTTTCACATCATTTTCCATTATCCATTAAATTGTATCGTTCGTTCTGCATCGGTAGACGTTTTTGTACGATTGATTTTATGTTTATTTTATTCCCTTAGGAGTACGATATTAGAGGTTTAAATGTTTTGTTTGTCCTTGCTTGATGTGTGGTCTGGAAAAACGCCAACGATAGTATAGTCTGTTGTTTACTGGATATAATTAATTTTAATAATACCTAATGAATGCAAAATTAATAAAACGAACTAATAAATTTTAATTAATGAAACTCTTTAGAGATGAGACGTATTTTAAAGATCTTTGGATATTTCACGAACAAAACCCGCTTTTAGAAACAAAAGTGCTAAGTTTTGGCATCAACGTAGGTTAGATAATACTGATAATTATGCTTTTTCTTGGTCACCCAGGGCTAGGTTCTATTTGATGATTTTAACATAATTAAATTTTATAAGGCTTTTCGCCTTGGGTGGAGCCAAATGGACCATCAAACTCCTAGGCTGTTTTTTCACCAGAGATGCGCTATGCTACGTTGCTGCGGATGCGTGTGGTCCCATCATATTCATTGGCTTACATAGCACAGCACTGGATTCAACTTAGATGTGTTTTTTATATAGAAGGATGCGTGCTATGGCTGCGTGTTATGGATGCGTGCAATGGCTGCGTGCTATGGATGCGTGCTATGGAGGCGTGCTATGGGTTGTCTTCCTTATTATCGATACATCGCATCGCATAGCTCGAGCTGCGCATCTTCGTAGCGCAGCTACTTTGTCGCGGCGTATCTTCATAGCACATCTTACTCGCACAGCTACATAACACATCTCTGGTGGTAAGGCATCCTTACGCTCACGTGTACTATGATACCACTTTGAAAGGGTGGTTTTCCGACTTTCAGGCCTCTGCCAATGGTAGTAAAAAATCTACAGAACATGACATCATATCTACAGACCAGTATCTATAGGCCAGCCCATATCAATACCAGTACTATAATTACAGTCAGCTCACCTCACCATTAAAACTCAATTATCGGCATGACACGCTCGTCAAAGCTACCATAATTACTGCAATAGAAACGAACCAATTCCTTTTGTCACTAATTACTAACGAATTATGGCTATTCTCCACAAATTGTACGATCGATTTTGTTGTACTATACAGTTAGTTAGATGCCGTAAGATGTGGTAAGCAAATTGGTTGGTTTCTCTAGAATTTATTGAGATAAAAATCGGAATCCAATCTGTATGGAATGTTGAACTTTGACGTAGCTAGTTCACACAGACACGCGATGTGTTTGAGATCTTTTCATGTAGTAAATAAAGTTAGATTTTGAGGCTTAGTCCGGAAATGCTCAATTCTTTAAATGCCTAACATAATTTTCTTAAAATGCCCAATTCTTTAAATGCCCAGTTCGTAAAAGGCCCAATTCTTAAAATGCCTGACATAATTTAAAATTAAATGACCAATTCTTATGAGTTTCGTTTCCGTATAAATTGACCCTGATGACAGCTGTAAAGATGATTTTTGAACGGATGTATTACGAACAATGCAAGGTAATACAAAATACTAATGGATTATAACTGTCTCATAACACAAGAACGAGATAGTACATACATCCGGACGTGATTATATCATTTTTCTACAAAAGACAGTAAAGACTAATTCAAATCTTGTGAGTTTTTGAATGGTTGACTTAACGCGTACTTATCGCTTTAGGAATCGTAAAATCCTAGTGCCAAAAAAATACTGCATCATTATACATACATACAAGAATGCATTTGCTGTGAAACAGACTCAAGTACAAATCAATATTCCAATTCCCGATTTAGAAATTAAAGTAATTGACAGAACAAAAGACGGAACGTTTCAAACGTACAATTTCTGAGTACCGCTCGCAGGTAGTTAAAGGTAATTTTCTTGTCATTAGGTCTCAATTAGCTGTAATCAAAGATGTGTGTAGTGTTTTACAGTCTCTTTGTCATCATTTATTAACATTTTAATTATTACTGTGAATGACTTTGAAATGGAATAGAGTAGACAAAGACAATACATAGTACAAAGACAGAAAATTCACATAAACGCGAAAGAAATATAAAAACAATTAAATAAGAACATTTTCGAGTTCCCCTAAGCTCACAACGCTACATTTAAGCGTACTTTAAAACCATAATAATAAAAGTATACTCCCCTTAAAGTGATAGCAAGGCGATAAACGTCAAGTTATTGCTTCTTCTTTTTTAGTAGGCGCTTAAAATATTGCTAAGTGAATTTTAACAGGCGTTATCGTCCTCATGTTTGTGCGCACGTAACTTACGATTATAGTATGTCATTTGGATATTATATCGTGAGGCTTTTATGTCCCGAGTACAGTTATGAATTATGCGTTGATAAAACATAATTATGATAAAGTAACTGATGCCTGCGTCTTTGTCCATGTAACAGTCGAAAATTATTACACAGGAACATAATATCTGGATAAAAGTATTCAGTGCGTTAATTCAGGTTAAAAACTATCTGCATATAAAATTTTATCCAGAATCATTCTGCTTTTTTTGCTTAAAAGAGTAATAAACATCCATAATCCATCTTCACAAACTTTGACATTTATAATAGTAGTAAGAAGACAACACTTCAGATACAGTCCATCAAAAACTGATTAACTACTTCAACATCTTCACAGGCCATGAAAATTGTCCAATTCACAAAGGCCACAGCTCTCAGAGGCGGGCCATTTCATCAGGTAATAAAACACTCGCAGAGGTTACTTTTCAGGGAGAGTTATAGGGTTAGGTCGACGGGGCAGGGTAGGGGTCGCCCATACATCACCCGGGGTGGAACGAGGATTACTCCAACATAGACTTTGGCTTGTTAATGCCCGCTAAAGTTTTCCTTTGCGTGATTTTTGGCGAGTACTTTTTTTTGTGGGTTTTTTTGGCGTTCGAAGTTGGAATGTTGGATAAAGTTGTACTGGATTGCTACATCGTAAGTTGGAATCATGTAATTAATGGAATGTTACGTTAATTTAGAAAAAATATATTTAAACATTCATTTTGTCATATTTTATCTGTGCCTTAAGACATACCGATGGTAACTAATCCTTTATATTTATAAATAGACAAACCTCTTAACCAGCTTACCCCAAAAATTCTTCAGCACCATATTCCACAGATAAAATAAAAGAGAAACAACAAAGAAAATGTCGCAGTTAACAGCCAGACTGAATATTCATAAAGATAAAAGTGAATTTATGCGATCATAAAGACCGGGAGCGAATGATAAAGGCTGGGACCGAGAACGAATGATAAACTTGTGCTGCTGGAACAGTGCCCTATTTTTTTTGTTTCTTAGAGTTCTTTTTTTAAGCTGAAACTTGTCTGTTTAGTGCTACAAAGCTTTACCTGTGTGGAAAGCAACCTACATACATTGTGAACAAAGACAGACTGTCTTTTTTTTTTTTTGAAAGTTTTCTATCCTAATGTTGCTGCATGTAGATATGAGCTAAGTTTGAGTTCGAAACCACGACTACGACCACGACTAGTTGGACTACCCTTTTGAATAAACCTGTAGGTATGTTGAAGTTTCCAACAATGCAATAACCGTGTGGTCAGACCACTGTGACTCGTATCCAGCCACTCAAGCCAATCCTAATCCTAAGTGTAGCATAGCAGAGGTGCTATGCTACACTTAGGATTAGGATTCTGTACGTCCAAGTAAACAAACGGAACCCTTTTTCCTAATTGTAGCATTTTGTAAACCTATAACACTGCAGTTAATTCGATACAACAACAAAACGGCACGGTTGACGCAGTGATTGAGAGATCTGCTACTGCGCAGCGTGACCCGGGTTCGTTCCCCACACTGAAGAAATATCTATAAGGCCTGCAGACAGGAAAGGGGCTGAGTGTTTGAGAGTTCCTATGTTAAAAACGCACCCATGACACAGGAGAATTTCGTAGTTATACATTTAGGGTCTTACTTATAAACATTGATTAGACATTACATAGCTCTTAAGTCACTTGCCATCTCTATTCATCGAAATAGAAATGACAAGGACAGGTGATATTTAATCGGTAGATAAGCAACACAAGTTTTTATAAGTAAGGGGGTTATATTGCTTCTACATATAATCTGGTCTATTAATAACTCAGTTCGAGTTATCCCAGTATCCCTATTACCGTCCATCGCAACGCACTGGGACACCAATATCCAGTAGCTGTCAGTAAGACAATTAATGCTGCATAGAACAGAGCCAGATCTCATCCTATCCCAGGGGTGTAGTAAATACGTCCTTCCCATCCACTCCTGAATCGGATAGGAAATATCCCACTAATTGTTTAGTGAAAACATGCGAAGATTTTGATTTCCCTGAAGATTTGAGCTGTGGTCAGAAGTCAGAACTAATAAGATTTCCTGAAAAGTTTATGAAGATTTATTACCTTAGCTTGGTAGGAACATTTCAGGATTCAGTATTGAATGGCTGATAGAAATGCCTTTATAAGCAATTTAAGACTGTCCTTGTTTTTTCTACGTTTTATTTATGATTATTTATAAATTGTGCCTGTGAAATAAATACTTACGAGACCATTTCGAGATAACTTTCAATTTTTTTTAGAGCGAATTAGGTATTCATAATTACTCTCTTATTATATACTAGTGTTTGCCCGCGGCTTCGCTTGCGTTATTTTAGAATTTGAGAAACAATACGGATCGTGTGGCGCCATCTGGAATATGAACGTAATTGTTTTCTCGGCAACAGCTCTCTTCTGTTATTCGGGATGTAAGTTACCTTATATCCGTGTCTATACTCCTGACAACGTATATGCTAAATTTTGGGACTATCGATTCAGTAGGTAGTAATGCGTGAAAAGGTAAAAAACAAACATACTTGTATTTTTATTATTAGTTTAGATCAATAATGTTAAATCTAGGTACATAGTTTGCATAGGAAACGTCCTTATTTGAGCGACATTAATTTCAAAGAACCGTGTTTATTTTAAACATTAGACTATCATTTTTGGGTTGATTTACAGTATCGCTGCAAATTGAACGTACGATAGCATTGCTCTTCTCCCTTGCATTCCGCGTGATACCTAAAAAATAACTAACTATCTGATTCGATGAGTACAACTTGTCGTCGTTTAAAACAGAATCTATGCACTGGTTTGAACACCAATTCAAAACATAAATAAACACAATTTTTTCTAATCTTTAAAATTCCACACCTCGAAACAATTACAATTTTAAAAAATATCCAACTTACTACCTACAATTTAAATCAGTGTAGATTTATATCCTAGAAAACTATTGAAAAAAAATAGTAATAATTTAAAATCGCAAATAATATTGAAATAAAAGTATACACATTTTTTTTAATTATTTGAAACTCTCAGGACAAATATAAGAAAATTCAAAAAGTGAAAAAAAGAAACAGCGAGATTTGATCCAGAGACCCCTTGCACGAAAGTCAAGCAGGATACCATCCAGACTGGCTAGTACGCTGATAGTGTTTTCAAATAGCGGTTCATAAACAAATGTCAACAATGACTGAAAATCAACATATTATAAAATTGCTAATCCCCCAAAGGGAATAGCGTAATTATACATATCCTACTAATAGAAGAGCAGTTTAAGGAATATTTGGGGAAAAATTGACTAAATAATATCCAGTGGTTTAGCTTCCAACTAAAAACAAACAGATAAAAACAACAAAATTTAAAATTGCTTATCTCCCAGGAAAAATAGCGTAATGATACATAGCCTATCAACAGAAGCATATTATTAGGAATATTTGAGGAAAATTTGATCGACAACTTTAAAGTAGTTTATGAGATAGATCAAATCGAAAAAAACATAAAAAATTTCGAAAGAAAAAAAAGTTGATTTGGCATCAGAATCGATCCCTTATCTCGAAAAAAATACAAAAAGAAAAAAATATTCAATGTACAGGAATGACAGCTCTACGGTTTTATTATATGTAAAAAGATAAAGATATTGTTAGGAAAAGCTACATATTACTAAATGTATATGTATACACAAAATTGCTACTTGGCCATGCGCTAAACGACTGTCGAGTTACAACAGGGAAAATAGCAACGACGATATAATACTAGACTCCTAATAACAGGCGACCGATGTCTGCCAACACTTAAGGCAAAAAAGTCTTCTAATCGTCTTATTTCGACCAATCCTGTGAGCCGTAAACATACGTTGAGACAACAGACCTTGAGTTAGCCAATCACAACGCAGTACCCCGTCCCCCTCGCTTACGTAGTACCTCAGCGAGTTGGCAGAATAATTTTTGTTCCTTAGATCGTGCATGCGTAGTCTAGTATTATATCGTCGTTGGAAAATAGCATGCCGCAATTCATTGCGACGGGATTTATAGCATGAAGTAAACAAGTGAATATCATCGCAAGTCGCACCGTATGAGGTCGTGAACGAGGCATTATTTATCAAACCAAGGTCACCATGACCTTCAATATGTCAACCCTTATTCAACTTCCAATTTCTTCCACAGAAAAAATCCAAGAAAAAATAACAAAAGAGGAACACCAAACTACGATACGTCAGAAAAAGCTGAGAGGCACATTACGCATGAAAAATTCATGCTGTTACAGAGATTAGCAAGACAATCCCCCCCACTTGTAGAGGGGGTGGAAATATACAGAGCAAGGTGTCAAGAGGAGAATGAATTTGTCAGCATGTGATTCGTAGCCGCCCTCCCCACGATATATCACCCGGGTGATACGGCACAATGTGCGCGCACCCTTAATAATGTATGTGATTTAATATTTAGAAAGGTCTTCTTTTTGTTTTTGATTTGTGTTCTTGTGACCTTGTTTGTCGGTTGAATAGAGGTGTTCAGGCGATTCAAGAGGGCTGTATGAATATGTATTGGATAAACCTTTAGACACGTTTATCAATTTTAAAAATAAAATAAAAAGCGGGGTCATATTTTATGACCCACTTTTCGGCTACCAAAAGGTGCATTTAATCACAAACATACTAATTTAGTTTTAGTTAATCTACTCTCAATATCTCACTTAACCCTTTCACTACCATTCACCAAGAATAAGAAACATTCTTCAAGGGGCACAAAAGTACCCCTTAATTCCCGGTGTCCCCCGTTCCTGTACCCCATTTTCCCGAGGCGTCCGTCTGATTTATAGTACGATGAACAACTTCCTTCATAAAATACGACCAGCCCGCTGACACATCGCGTACACCCTTGTTTTTCTACTGAAAACTTATTTTTATTTATTTCTTGGTGTTATTTTTTGACAGGTCTTGTATGAGAACAGTTGGTGATTGATGAACTGATAGATCACATAGATAGTGTATAACGTGTTTTAGCATCTGGTTTGTTCTGAATTAAAATTTAAGATCTTCATCTTTTAAAACCTCCATTCAATGAAGATTTCCTTTAAGGTGGTGTAAAAAAATCCCACATAGATTATGTAATTAAAAACTGCATTAAAACGCACAGGAACTCAAACAGAGACAAATCCAAGATAAAAAATGGTTCCTTTACATTACCTCAAGCAAAGAGGAAATTGTAACCATTTGTCATAATAAAAAAGTAAAACCGTAAAAGTTTTACGCAATAAAAAAAAGTATTTTTAATTACTTTTTCTTATTTACCTTGTTCGTGGTTCACAAGACAAACTCTTGTAATAAAATTTACCTAAGTATGAGTAACGTTAATTTAAATACTTTTATTTGTAAGCTAATGCTGTATAAATTTTGCCTGAACAGATTACAGAGTGGACTAATAGCTTGCTATACTTTCTTTGCTGTTAGTAGTTTCGAAGTAAATTATCATTGTGCAAAATAGCGACTGAAAAAAATTGAAGGTGAGCTGCTTACTCCCTCGAGTCCACAGGAGCATTTTACCAACATTAATTTAGTAAAACCACAAATATAAACGTGGATGAAGCAAAAGTAGTTAACAAAATAAGGATCATCACAAAACTGCTAACTACGGAACGCCAACGCGTTCCATTGTTTCTACTTACGCTCATAAGAAAATGGCGTGAATAACATGTGTATGTCTAATAGGGCCTTAAGATGTCAAACCTATATCGCTCTATTTAGCCCAATCAGGAATAAAGACAAACAGTAAACCAATACTCAGTCAAACGCTCCAATAAAAACGATCAGGAAATCGTCCGGATAAATCGCGAGTCATCGAGCTCACAACGCGTCATTTCTCTCCAAATATATGGAACGAATAAAAACCAGTGAAATCTTTAGAGACTCCACATTTTTTCTGTCAGAGGGGTCGTAAATCTTCCAGACAGCGGTGGAAAGGACCGGAGAGCGCGAGGGGGTTGAAATATGTCGGGCGGGGCAACCATCCGTCAGACCAGAATCACCTTCACGACAAATACGTGTTAGTTGAAGATGTGTTACTTTTTTAGTGTCTGTACTTCTTGGATAAGAGGCTGTCAGGAGCTTTGAAGGCTGTGTCATTTTGTAGGGTAGGTATGATAAGGTAATGTGGGGCATTTGAGATGGAAAGCGGCAGTACCTTCGAGCTTCAAAATAAAAACGACAGAAATTGTGTCAAATCCGAAAGGATGTCTAGGACTGTCGAAAGACAGTAATTGATCTTAGTCCCGTATTACAGAACATCACTCAATACTCAAGCACTGGTTGAAACTAGTTTTAAGTAACGCTCGAATCTTGATGGAGCTTCTGTAATACGGGCCGGCATGATTGGTGTTAAACTGCCTTTATGATACGATTATCACAATGTGTCACCGAAAAATTAGGCAATGATTTAAAATTATATTTTGCCAGTTTATTATATTGAAGTCCCATTTAATAGGGAGCGAGATAATTCCCCTCAACGCGCAAGGATCTAGACTAGGTCGCCAACGATGTTTGTAAAAAGGTTGTTTAGAAAAGGCATCCGATTAAACATCCATTTTTTTTGGTGTTAAAATTATTAAAAAAGCTCCCTAATACCCACCCTGTACTTTCATTTGCCGTTTACGTTTCAAATTCACTGCTACCTTTGCGACGGAACTGAAACCTTGCTCCATTTCTTGTCTCCATTTCATCTCCAAGGTTAGTTTCAATGTTCAATGTAACAGCTGCATACAGCAGGAGAGGTTTCTTGTCGACGTATCCAGAATTCCAGAGAAGATGGTAGAACTAACTAGCTTACTAAATTGGTAAGTGGATAACATGCTCAGCCTCGCTTTGTTTTACTGTCTTGTGTGAAGGTAACGTTTACTGTGATTGCACTTTACACCTTATATGCAACGCTTTAAGTCAATTATAGTCTTACAAAAGGTCTTGAATAGTTTTGGTATTATCATAGAAGAATAAGAGCTGTTTTTCTCGGCGCCGATTAAAGAATATCTTTGAATTTTTGCAATTTGTTTACTTCTTATGTATGGTTTCCTACATACCTACAGGTGGAAGAAAATCGATTTTGTAGTTTATGAATATCAATAAAATTTGTTTTATTTATCCAGTAAAAGAATTCTTTTCTCTTCGACTCGCTGAGTCTAAAGACATGTCCCCAAAGAAAGCGAGCTCTACGCCGTCACCGTCAATGGCATGGAAATGATGAAGTTTCTAGCCAGTAAAATACAATGTCGTGCAAGAAACACGAAGAAGAATAATCCAGTGTACATCTTAAGAAGCTAACAAAATCCGTTCTCAAAATAAACTCGTTCCCCACAAATTATGACGCAGAACCACCACCATCTTCCTCCGTACCAATACATCACGGCATACTGCATTAGCAACGCTAAGCCAACGCTCTTAATCGGGCGCAATCGTATATTTCTTGATTAAGGGATCGTAAAAACGTCGTCCCGCTCTGATATATGGCCGCTGAGCAGGAGAGGAGATTAGCCGACGGTTTGCGAACCCTGGAAGTGATGTACGATGATTGATGTGCTACGGCCTGGTGGGGGATGGCTTATTAAGTTGATTGTTTACGGTTTTCACTTCGATGTGGGGGGAACAGATTGTTCTAATATAGACTTTACGCGTCTAAGTATAAGGGTGTTCTATTTATGATCTCTGATCGTTATTTTAGTGGTATCGAGTGTTTTTGGGGTATAGGTTCGTATTGCAACCAATAAAACCAGTAGAAAAAAGAGATACCAACTTATTTCACTTCTTTTTCTCTGTGTCTTTCTAGCCGTGTTTCAAAAGGAGAAATGACAAGGTAAATACGGAGTTATTGTAGGCAAATAACTTTGAGCCACGGAAAATTCTTAATCCAGTGACTTCTACTAGACCTTCTTTACTTTCAGGTTACAAATAAAACTACTTTCTTCTTAAAAATGCATAGAATTTTCCTCAAAACTTCACAGCTACCATCATGCCAGTTGCCAAGATAAACAAATATGAGTTAGCAGTCGGCAGGAGGCAGGAGGCAGGAGGCAGGACGTCGCAGCGGTCGTTCGCAGCTAATAAAACAGATAACAGCGAGATAATTTACATTTCAACGATAAAGTATCTTTGCTACAACCAGCCGAAATGAGCCATCTCGACCAAGCGAGTGCTACAATTTAGAGTTCTTTTTTGGTGGTCTAATTTATAAGCTTTTTTTTATGCTTGTTAACTTTTGAATAGGATTTAAGGAGCGGTGAAATAGGATTTATGTTTTACAAATAAATGTCTTGACATTTATTTGTCACCAAAATAATCGCCGACTGAACTAATATTTTTAGGATGTACGTAAAGCTGGCCCATATGGGGCTTTTAGACGAGTCAATTTTCGATCAATTTGCCTGGCGACTAGCCATTGCGGCCTAGCCGTGTGGCCTACCGATGCGATGCGATGAAAATCGACCGTCTATATGCGACATTTTGACTTAGTCGGACCGTGTAAATTCCAAAGTACACAGAGTTCTGTACTTATTTAGTTCTTCGAGTTAACAGATTTCACTAAACAAGAACTTCAGGATCTATGTGATGCAGCAACTATAGTTTAGAACTAAAAGAAGACGCAACTGCGTGAGTAGTAGATGGTTATTTTAGTAAATAGAATAGAATAAAAACATCAAAATACATTTTAGAGCGGCCGGTGTACTGAACCGAAAGTTCACAGGTTCAAATCCTGTTTGAAAGCAAATTTTTCTTCCACGAAAAAGCTTAATTGACAATTTCTTTATTTTACCGTTCATCAATCGCAATTTAGATGTTGCTGAACTGTATTAGATATTTTTCCTCAAATGGCTTCCTCCTTTGACTTGCACCACCCAGCTAGTTACAATATTTCACAGCAAACGGACATTTTTATAGGTATTTAGCGAAACCGTCGTTCCAGCGGACCAATTTGCAACTTGTTTGCGTCTCCAATAAATTGTCGCCTACATTTCCTAAATTACGCCGTTATGGGTGACGTATTGCTGGAGGTACCTCCACTGTAACTCCTGTATTATTGTAACTGATGTTATGATTATTGTTGGCTGGTTTTGTTTTTGTTTTTCAGTCATATCTGTAGGAAAACAAGTCTTACAGAGAGGTGGATATGTTTAGATGGGGTAAGAATTGTTAAAGAAGAACGGGTACCTTTTTTTTCTACTCAAAATTAAATCACTAACCAAATGTCAAACAAGGCAAGTTCCTCTCTAGAGACAGAGAAACACAATAGGACCACATAAATAATCTCTTAAGATAAAATAAAGGAAATTTAAGAGCGAAGCGTATGCCAATTTAAAGCCCATAATGGTCCATGTTCTATGTGTATCAACAAGCATCAGTATCAGCTGTTTTATGTAAGAACTAAGAAGATCATTGTTCAATTAATTGGCCCAAATATTAGCAGTATTTTATTTCGATAGACATCATGTCGGTAGAATGAGCTAACATTCAATTTGATCTAACACTTTTCAAAGTAACCTTTATTGCCACATCGCTATAAAACAATATTTTAAAACACCCACCTAAAAATTGCCTTCGAAAAAAATGGAATTCATATTCAACTCCCTGGAGTCTTGTAACTGACACTGTAATGTAAAGGACCCAGCCATGCCCCTTCAAGCTTTCTACATAAAAATACGATACCTCTCAAAGGGAACGCCGAACATGACAAAAAAAAACTATTTTATACATCAAACATTCTAAAAGAATAGACACATGATGAGGTGACATATTTTGAGATACAAAAACCAACTTTATAGAAAACTTACTTCAGACTTTGACACGCGATTTTAAACCCTGTTCGGTCTACGATAGAATGTACGTTTTTTGAAGTAAACGTAAGTTGTAAGTGATATTTTGATGTCACAAAGAATATTGGAGGCGATACATGATTGAATTTGATTTGAATTTATTACCTCGGGCTTTCGACATGTTGTTTGTTGTTAAAAGTATTCAATATGTCACAGTTTATTCAAGGAATATTGACGTGGCGATGGATTTCAGAGAATTTGGCTGGGCTTTGATGTTTTTGTTAAAATAATAATAGAGTAGATATTTATAGAAAGCCTAAAGAAACAGTCACATTTTACTACGTTTAAACATAATACCATACCATTTTACAGGCAATTTAGACCGTACGCTAGGAATTTCTCTTGCATCGTGGGTGCAACATAGATGCTCACACATACAAACACAAAGGTCTGAAACAACTACTTACAGATCATTCAAATATTTGTTCCGTGTAGGGATCGTCGACTGGACTGCTCTACCACTGCACCCACCCATGCCGTCAAATTTTGGGTTCATCTGAGCTCAGTCCTGTATCCTCATCAAAATAACTATACTCTTTTCTTTTTTTAAATCATCTAATGAGTCCTCCCACCCATGGCACTGCAGGAGGGACTGTCAGACTCGTAAAGACTAAAATCCACAGAACCCTTCAGTAGCTCTTTGTGTACCGCAGTCGCGGTATACGTGTGTCCCACGACCTTGGCAGGCTTTGGCCCTCTAAAAGCGGCCCCTTCATTGTGCTGACACTTGGAACTTGTTGGAACACAGCGCGGCATAAAATCAAAATCAAAAGCATTTAATTCAAGTTGACTATTTACAGGCACTTTTGAATTGTCAAAGACATACAAAATATAATTAAACACTACAAAGTTATGGTGCTACAGTCCCAGTCACAAGACATAAAAACTGTGAAAGTACCGTAGATGCCCGTTCCAAGAAGTAGATCTCTATGGAGACCTTTGCTCAAAAGAACGGGCATGAAACTCCATGGACACTCTTTTTAGATCGCCAAAATATTACAAATCCTTTGTTACATCATTCATTTTGAGATGGTGCACTATATATGAGAACGATGTAGCAAGTTAAAAGTGTCCACAGTCAAATAAAAAAAAAGACAATTCAGAAATAATTAAAATAGAAAAAATAAGTACTCTCAGGAAAGATAATTAAAACACATTACACTAAAAATATGCCAGTTTTAAGTTCAGAACCTCTAACTCACAATTCCCAGTACGACAGCCTCGTTTGGTAGCTGTCATCATATTTTTTGGCAATATCGCATTATGAGTCCCCTCGGGGCGGCCACGGCATCCGATACATCGCCGCTCAGCTCTTAACGTGTCATGCTGGCAGGATGCTTTTGAAAAACCGCATGTGACTTTTATTGGTGATGTTCAATAGAAGTTTACGATCAGTCTCAGGTATAATGGTTTCCAGATGATACATGGGTTCAGGAGTAGGAGTCTACCCATGGAAGAAATGCCGGAAGGTGTGTACTTTTGTCTTGGTAGGTACCGTTTGGCACAAGGGTTCGAATCTCAGGTCGGACAAAGAAATAATTAGACTTCTCCACAAGGAAGTGATGACAATAGGTTTGCCTTTAATCTTCTTCGTCGTGTCGATGATTCCTTTAGTTAAGTAAGGTATCATCGACACGACGAAAAAGATTAAAGGCAAACCTATGTATGGTGCTTAATATAACTGCCAAAATGTGAGTTTACTGTTGATAATCCGATGCCTGACTCAACTAGGATAACGGCCATGATATTGTTGTGTAATATTTACGGTTAAATAACACCACATAATAATTTCATTTTTTTTTAAACAGACCATATCAACCACGACAGTAAAGAGAACCACACAAAAACGATCATTAACAACACTAAAGGGTAAACCACAATACCTTTACTCAACAAAAAAAATGGTGTTCCACCAAAAAAAACACATTTCCACCAACCGCCGACAGACGGCGTTGCGGAAGACTTTACTACTTCCGGTGACAAGATGGCCAGGCGTTCGGAGCAGCCGGAAACTGCGGCGAGAGAGCCCAAAAACATGATAAAGTCTTCGAAACTAAACGACCTAACAACCACCATCCTCCGTTCAAAAACCTACCTTACCTTAACAAAAACGAAGTTCCTTTTCCCTTGCAGATTGTAAGTTCATAGGCTCTTTTAAAATAACAAAGGAAAGCAATAAGTAAGAGCATACCCGTCAAGTGCGATCGCTTATTTCCCGCATTGAATATGATGTAAGTTTTCCGGAGTGGTGATAACGTGTAATGGTATCGTTCGCCCTTTCATAGGGTGAGCAGGCTTTGTTACTTCACGGTTACTACCTGACTGGCTGGTGACAGAGTTGGGTAGCGTAATGATGATTTGAATATCAGGATCAATGAAGTTTTTTGAGGTGCACCTCATTCTGAAAGAAATGAGATTTGCAAATGGTTAAAACAAAATGGAATAGTTTTGTAGTTTCTGTTTACTACACTCATGGACGAAATGCCGGAAGGTGTATACTTTTGTCGTGGTACCGTTTGTAAAATGCGACACTGTGACCTTGGATCGCTGGCGGCAACTGAAGAAACGTGGTAACATTTTTTTCAGTAAGAGTTTGAGTCTCTTTTGATCAACCCACGGCGGGGGGATTCATTTTGTGACTATATTGCAAAAAAAATTAAGTACCGTACTTGAATAGATTGCCTTTCGTCTTTAGAAAACGCGATATGACTCAAAGCAGGACCAATAGATAATTCCATGACCAACGAGAACCAAAAATACGCCATATTTTACGTTATTATAAAACTTAATTAGATGTTAAATGTACCGAATTATTTATTTTGAATTAATTTCTCAAAATTAACAATGTCTAAGGATTTTTATTTTCACAAGTGGAAAGAAGCTTTACAAAATTTGAAACAATTAATTGATATTGATATTCATTATCAGGTAGAGTAAAAATATTTATTTTAGTTCAAATTAACTTTGCGTAATAGTATTTCATACTTTATTGTTATAAATGCTATAATTATTTGAGGCATTGTAGTAAGTCATCAATATCATCCTCAACTCCAATTTATCAACTGATGAGGCCATGTCCCTCACTCATCATTGATTCACTATCATCATCATCATCAGCCAAGAGCAGTCCATTGTTAAGACTAAAGTTTTCTAATCGCACAATACTCAACTCGAAACTTGACATCTGTCCCCAACTTGCTACGAGCCACTGCGAAACCTCATTCTCCTCTCTTTTGTGCCATGTTCCCCTTACCTACTGTGAAAGTCTAAACCATTGTTGATTAGTCAAACTCAAAAAGGGTGACATCTTCGGCGAACTTAATAAATAAGATTTAAGTATCTTACTGTTTTCTTTTTCTCAGGAGACAAAAGCTCACGACCCAACCCTGCCGTTAGCAGTGCGAAGACTGACGGCAATCCTGGGACGGTACATGCTCAGCTACAATGAAGTTATTGAATGTTTCCAACAGAACCTGCAAGTTCAGAAGACTGTGTACTACAATAATGTTGTGAAGGCAATTGTTTCTAGGTCAGTACGGTGTCAACTGATAGTGATTACCGATCAGAGCTTGCGGTATATGAATAACTTACCACTGGAGATACAAAAGCTAGATAACTATCCGAATAAGAACTGGAGTTACTGACGTATACTAGCTTACGCTGAAAATAAGCAGTAGTTAGGAGGAACCAATGACCATAAAATTTTGGTTGATTAAATGATAACATTGACATCACAGTGTCTGAGCGATTGACTGCGCTGCATATTATAGATTCGATCCAGAGAGGTACCAGAAGTACCGCCGGTGAAAAAATTACCCGTGGTGTTACCAAGCAATTTAGTAGTACCACGGGACTTTTTTATTTGCCCATGGTACTGGTACTGCATCGGGTAATTCCACGGGCAATACTGCATTTTGTGAACCAAGTTTAAAAAATAATCTTATCTTCATCAGAATACTAGAACTAAAAGCACACCTAGAGAAGTTAGAACACAGTCGCATCCAGTTTATCGGCCAAGGTCTGATCGAAGTCCATCACACAGTGTGTGACATTGAAATGAGAGCAATCCCAAAGGAGCCAGGTAGACCACAAAATGTTCAAGACGAACTTGGCAATATATTGGCCAGAGTAAAGGAAAAGAAAGAAACTGTTGTTACAATAGGTAAGACTGCAAGTAACATAAATTTAATAATCCTCAAAATTAATAAGTGAAGTAAGTACTTTAACATAAACAACCAACTGATTGCATTAATCTTACAATTAAAGTAGAACCAACACCAGTGGAAGAAGATAAAGAAGAAGTTCAAAAGTTTTGGGAGTTAGATGAAACGAAAGAAGAAGAGCCGAAGATAAAAGTTGTTGAAGTACCAGAAGCAATACGAAAGAAAAGGGAATATTTAGCTATGATCATGGCACATGAGAAAACAAGGTACGCCAAAGTAGGAGTAGTTAGTCATGAATCAAAAATATACAAAATAATTGGCCAGTTTTTTGATAGTATGCAAACACCTTATAATAAGTGCGTTAATAATTGTATTTTATAAAATTTTAGACAAGTGATAAAAGCAGTAAAATTTGGCAAACTTAAACGAGAGATGTGGGAAAAGGAACTGACTGGTCGTTTGAAACCTCCAGCTAATTATGAAGTTAGAGTTAGAAGTGCCGAACTTATACGCAAAGTATTTAGGTAAAAATCATTTAAAATAACTGTAAAGAAATGTAATACATCAATTAAGACTAGAGCTTTTCAATAAGACGATAAATTAATTTCAGAATATATTTTCAAATGAAACGAGAACGCATTAAAAGCTGCAAGCGAGATGAATTGCTGGGGTTAAATATTTGTGATATTAAAAGTAAAGACGTGCAAAGAGTAAAAGCAGAAGAAGTATGTACATATTTCTTTTCATCTATTATGGCATACGATTTTCATCTTCCTCCGATATTTGAGAAAACCATTTTGCTTCACAGATGCTGAGAAATCGTTCAAAATCATATCAAGAATACGAAAAGGAATGGCTAGCACGACGAGAGGATTTGAAACAAAAATTTCTTAAAACTAAAAGTGCCGCAATATGTGATGATTTTCGTGACCAAATTAGGGAGTGGTTTGTTGATTGGTAAAATAACTTTTTATGTAAAATCATTACATGATCTAATAGAGTCTTTCAAATGTTCAACAGATAAGCAAACGCATCCTGATTTTACAACCCTCGTAGAAATAAACAGTAAACTTTTGGGCAACACTTATGAACAACAGCAGAACTACACAGTTATGATTCTTTACTCAATTAAACCATTAATACCTACAATAATTATTATTATTTCAAGGTTTGAAACAGCTCAATTTTTTTTCGATATACCTAAAGACGGTTCTGCAGCAATCTTCAGAGCTGAAGTACCCACCCCTGAAGAATGGCTTGAAGAAAATAAAGCACTTGCAATTAAATATGAGGCCGACCGTAAGAAAAATCCTCAGGATGTGAGTTTTAGCAATGAATTATATGAACGTCAATAGATCAAAACAAAACAGGAAATAAATTATTCATGGCTTTGAGTTAAAATAAACGTATTTAAAACAATTCTATTCTCTAGCTAAAATTTGAGAAAAAGGAAGCAAAACGACTAGAAATGCTTATAAAAAAACAAGAACAAATGAAACTAAAGGCAGAAGCATTATTACTGAAGAAAATGATGAAAAACCCAACGATGCATCCTGGATATAATTTTCCGATTTCAAAGCAGACTCAACCACTTCTAACGGTAAGTTATTACCCTTCATTGACAATTTAGGCTAAGTCAAGTTCGCGATGGAATTCGCATCAGTAATAAAAAAAGCACATCCTTACGTAAATACATCCATACAATAATATGTTCATCCCCAGGATAATTGTCTTGCAATGTTTTACTTCAAAAACAGCAGTTATGCAGTAATTTAAAATGCTTATTACATACTAAAATATTTTTTCAGGTTATAGATTATTATCACCAATCTTGGGAAAGTTATGATCAATATGAAACTTTGGATGTGAAAGTAAAGTATGTTGATAGAGTTGACGTAGAAGAGGTAATGATGGAAGTCAGACTTGAAGTCTTGCCAGAAGCTGATGAATCTATGCGGTAAGCAAAACTGGTCATTTATGGCACATACAACCTTATCTAATATTTCTTACACACAACTTTCACTGTACTTCCAAAACCAATAATAGGAAAAAAAACAGCAACAATATGCACGAAACAGCTGAAAATTATATCCAGCATTTTTGTATAGCTATCATCATTGTAATGACCGTTACTTTTTATAATATAAATTCTATGTAATTGTATAGCCAAGAACTTCACAAACTGAAACAAGCATTAAAAGCTGACTACGAAGCACAAGAAGAAGAAATGCCAGTTAATTTTATGAAACCGATGAAGAAAGTTGGTAAAAAGAAAAAGAAGAAAGGAAAGAATGTTTTAAATGAACAAGTAGTTGCAATGATTGAGGTGAGTGTACTTAATGAAAGTGGATAGAAATTCAATGACATTCGTGACGAGGCTTCTTCCATCCCGAATGACTTTGAAGTATCACGAAATATGCATATCCCCATCAGTAGCAAGAAGTATACTAATAAATATTGTTATCTAATAGGAATTAGAATAAAAGGAATCAATGACCTTACATTTGAATAACATAGTGATATAATCAAACTCAAAAAAGAATCTAGAAGCCTGGGAACACGCCTAGACTGCCATTACTTTTTAAACTACTCGGTACACTCTGTCATGATTTATATTCAATTTTATTCTGTCTTTTTAGGAATTGGCACATGAAGGCTTCATGATTGAATATCCTAGAAGGAAAATAGAAGACTTCATAGGTGATGCCAATTTCGGAGGAGAGGATCTTCGTGCTCAAATAGTGTTAGTACATATTTTAGTGATTGAAAACTAGATACTTACCAGAATTTATTCAGGAATAACTATGAACTTTTTGAAAACGCAACTATAGCATAAGGAAAAAAAAGACTAGATAGGTACACAATCATAGCATTAATAAACAAAATAGGCAGGCCATTCTTAAGATGGTACACGAGCTTGAAGGACAAAGTTTGGCAGAGAGGATTTTGCCATATCTTAAGATTGTTTTAATCAGTACCAGTCTGACAGTTCCTTCTGCTCCACCTGAAAGAGGATCTAGTCTTAAATGATTTTCTAAATCTTCATGTCCATGCCTACCTTCTTATGTTGTTTTCTTACTCAGACCTGCCTTCCCATTCAACTTTGAAACACGTGCATATTGGTGGGAGAAATGTCGCGAAGCGAGTCTTGGCTTTCAACGAATTTTATTGGTTGGGCCCGAACTTAGCGGCAAGACCTTATTGGTCCAAGCTTTGGCTTCTGTGAATGGTAAGCATATTAATAGACCAATATTTGATATTTATTCCTACTTTGTCAGTCGTTGATATAGGACAGGACCTAGTCATTGTGGCTACCCAGCGCTTTTGCCCGGGGGTGGGTAGGTAAACTTCATTCGAATGATTACAAAATAATGATTTACTTATTATTACAATAATCATGACTAGTTTTATACATCAAGTGGCTTATTTAGCCGTTATTACATCATTATTAATCTGTCTTGTCCTTTTCTTAAATGTAGGATCGGCTCCCAAAATGTAATGTAACCGACATTAAATAGTATTCCAAATGCTGTTCCTAATGCTGAGGGATATTGCCTATCCTGTCAGTAATTCTGATTACAGATGCAGTATTGTTTGAATTAGACTCCGACAAACTAGAAGGAGAAATGAGATCCATGGAATTTCTGAAACGTTTGGTGCACATGGTGGTCACAAGTGCCAGAGCATTGCAACCTTCAGTCATACATATTAAACATGTCCAAAAACTTTTTTACAATAAGGTGTGTGTCAATATTTATAAAACATAATTTCACGTTTATCATTTAGGTCCGAATCCTCTCCCGCGACTTTGACACAAATAATGGCCTAGCCATAAGTATTTTCATTTTTTGACGATGCAGTAAATAATTTAAGTTTAAATATTTGTCCATGCAGATACCACCAGCGGAAGCAGAAATGAATTTACCATTATTTAGAACATTCTTCGTTCAGAAGTTAATGAAGAAAATCCGCAAAACTGATAGAATAACTGTGATTGGTAAAAATATCATTTTGTGACGAATGATTATTTATACCCATTGTGTCCATTAGTTTGATATGGTTTATGCTAACCATCCTATTACATGGGTCTCCTATCGATGAGAGCCTTGCCCTGAAATGTCTTCGATTTTTCGGTTTCGGGACATTTTGTATTGCTAACAGCGACTCCTGAGTCAGACCCGGATTCCACCAAAGCGGAGAGGAGAGGAGATGGTGTTTGAATAACCAATCAGATGTCCACATCTCCTCTCCGCTTAGCTTCAGTGGACATCTGATTGGTTATTCAAACACATCTCCTCTCCTCTCCGCTTTGGTGGAGTCCAGGCCGTAGTGTTGATTACTACGAGGCCACTTCGAGTCAAATAGTTCGGTATGCTCACTATGTGGTATCTTGAGGACTTTAACGTACCATGGTATAACGCGATTGCAATTCGAACGATTCCAACTACAAGTAAAAATCAACCTTACCACTATGACATTATGACATAAAACACGTTGAAAAAAAAATTAAACACAAAACACGATCGCCACGACGACGTCAAGTCAATCGAATTACATCATTAATTCTAAGTAGCCAGGTTGATTTTCACTTGTCGTTGGAATCAGTCGAATCGCGTAACATCGCACCATGGGTACTTTGCTTACAGGCACCTGCATAGATCCATGGTTGGCGAAATCCAGTACCTTACTGAAGCAGTTTCCAGAAGTGCTTGTTCTGCCAGACTGTAGCTATTCTCTGGTCGTGCAAATGTTGAAGGACTGGGTTAATCAGTAAGTTTTATTTTATTATGGCGCTAATGCTCAGTAATTCAGACTTGCCACATAGGTTTATTAAATATCTCTCAAATCAACCACATTTACTGGTTCTGCGCCTTTTACGCACTAGTATTCGTCTTTCCGCGCACCACTTCAAGATCAGTGACCTGTATTCGTGGCCCACCTATCATGCGATTAACTTCAGGTTGTCTGTCTTTTTACATGTTTCTTAATTCCCCTTCCTTCCTTGCACATCTGGACGCACGGTGTTATCTTCCCTACCTTGTTGCTGTTCCACTAATTTGCACTAAACGTTTCCAAACGTCTTCTATAATGAGAACAGCTAATGAGTGGAACTCTCTGCTAATTTCAACGAAGTTAGAATGCACAGGCTTCTTCTTAGTAAGCTCGCTCCATGTTCGACTTTGTATCTGTCACCCCTGTGTCAAGAGCAAACCCATCTCAAAAAAGTTGCTTCATTACCAATTTTCCAGTCATCAAATGATATCAGCGAACTTCAACGTCTCCAACTTGGCTCATGTGTTGCAAGGATATAGCTACGGATATCTGAAAGACGCACTTGAAAAGTTCCTCTCAGCTGACAGGATAGTAAAGTAAGTACTAATTCCATTTAGGTCTTTTTTTTTTTTTTTAGGTGGTAAAATCATCAAATGAGTCCTCCCGCCCTGGGTGGGGCGGAAGGGACTGTCAGACTCTTACTGACTAAAATCCACCCGTGTTCTTTCCTATGCCCTTTACGTTCCGGGGCCACGGTAACCTGGGTTAAGAAAAAACCCGCGACCCCAGCAGGCATTTGGCGCGAAACACGACGCGCCACCGACCCGGGCTTGATCCTTGGTCGGACGGCGAGCTACCCATCACTCACCGTCCGCAAGCCCGCTCCGCCGCTGTGCCCTCTGCTGATCAGAGAGGACACGCGTTGGAGCATCCACACGACAGGCTATTCGCATACGGGCAAAGAGACCACTTAGGCACACAGTGCCTAAGGAAGAGTTTTTGCCCGCATCCCAGGGTGCACCGGCCCGAAAAACTGGTCTTCCCCCCGGACGTATCCGAGAAGGAACTCCAGTCCACGGGCGCACGTGGAGGTTTCCTGTCATAGCACCCCATGCCATTTAGGTCTATTAGAAACAACGTTGCTAATAGTATGTTCTCTATAATACTCACTCTCTTCTTTCTTCTCTATAACTTGTCTAGCCATAATAATATCTTCAAAGAGTCGAACTATCCATTTTTTTTAGTCTCTCTTCATTCTTAGACGTATTTAGTCATATCTATATTCATACAGACAACTATCGTATAACTTAAAATGTCACTTACGGGATATCTTCCCTGATTGTTTTTTAATTTGAGTTTGAGTAATTCTATAATAATAATTATAATCATCATCATCATCTCAGCCGTAGGACGTCCACTGCTGAGGCCTCCCCTTTCGAACTCCACATATACCGGTTGGAAGCGACCTGCATCCAGCGTCTTCCGGCGACCTTATAATAATCATGACTCTTTATTTTCAGAATAGCCGCCTTTGGACTTGAACCTATGGAAGTGTATGATTTTGTGTTAGAAGATGGTCAAGAAGCTAAAGTTGTAAGTTCTAAAACATGTTATTTCGCACTCGAGTTATGTCGAATTTCAATGTGTCGCACTAGCGTGCATTCGAACTATAGTGAGTCGCAGTTTATTGCACAAGCAAGAATCGCACATACGTTTCTCGAACAACTGTCGCACATCCATTTTGTGTTTTCTGTTGTGTGTCTATATCGATATTTTTAATTGTGTTATTTATGTAGACCAAGTGCCAACCACAGCACACAAACACAGTCCTAATATGTATTACCTCTAACTGAGTGCACGACTTACACAAACATTAAACTTCCCCTTATTTTTTATTAAAGGCTTGTTTTGGAAAATACAGGAATACGACAAATACCTCAAATGGTACACTGACAAAACAACTGCGGGCATGAAAGAGATACAACATTTAAAAGAACAGAGAGAGTTCAAAGCAGCTGTGGAGAAGTTCGCGGCGAAGAAAAAGAAGAAGGCTAAGTCTGCACAAAATAGTTAGTTCCACGAACCTATAATAATAAAGTACCTATTTTAACATTATGTGTTGCATTTCTATGTAACTTACGTTCATAATTTTAATAGTAAAGATGAATCTTTGTTAGAAAAAAATAGCTAGCTAACTTAAAATTTAAAAAGATATTTCGTATCTCGACTGTAATCAGAAGTAACAATAAAAAATGATTGTTCAAGAACTTTTCGTAGGTACGAGTGCTACGATGCGTAACCATGCTACGCCGTCGTAGCACTTTTCTAACATATTGCTACGACACCGACTGCCTACGCGCCTATTATTTATGGATCTACGTAGTTTTTTTCTATAATTTTCTGCCGCTTCATTAGTAGATTTTTTAATATAATTTTATAGCAATACACTATACACTAAAATATAATGAGAAAATGAAAAACCGTATTACTAGTCAAACGAAACGAGGTATATCCAATCGTAGATAAGTTCACCATACCCCATAAACACCTATTCAAATCATCGTAAAAAGCCATGATACCACACGCCCAAAGCACACAACATTTATAACATAACGCCAAATTAAAAACATCACTAAGCCAGCAATTTGGTGTAAAATAAACACGATTTTTATTCTGCGTTGCAAAGATAAGGGCTTGGGAGCAAATAAAGGGGCTACTGTCGATATAGAGGGGCTGATGTTTATCTTAACATACGTGTCCGAACGAACGCTGACGATGCGGATTTTATTTCTTTATTGCACAAAAATGCTAACTTTCACTGTGAGAATAGGGTGGCTATATTGGAAGGGTTCTTTTCAGGATAATTTCATTTTATTGTCTTTTATTTTGCAGCTAGATTCGATTTTTGATTAGATTTGGTGCTAGAGTCTGTGTTTCCCTATAGCTATTATAACCTTAAGGTCTTTTTTATCGAGGTAAAATCATCAATTGAGTCCTCCCACCCAGATTGGAGCAGTAGAGACTTTCAGACTTGTACTGACTAAAATCCACGCTGATCCTTCAATAGCCCTTTACGTTCCAAAGTCCCGGTTACTTAATAACACAGCCCCGAGACCGAGTACTAGGTATGTTAAGATAAAGATGTAAAAGGGTCCAAGAAATTATTGCCATCGACTGGAAGCAAAACTGACTCGCTGGCTGCTTCTAAAAATGTTGAATAAACCCAATAAACTACCTCATTAGAGCATGAGGCGGTTTATTCAACAAAATCAACGAGTCAGTCAATTTCCCCACAAAAATACCAAACTGTGGCCACTCTACAATCCACCCTTTTAATATTCAAGCGGTGTATTTGGAATTAATTTCAGTCATTTAAATATTTTCTGGGGCGACCGCAGTAGCCAGTAATTATTGTTTGAACATCACTTCTAGTTAGCTACCTACTGTTTACTTTCAGCTCTTTGTTAACTTTTTACAGAAAGAGGTAATAATAACCTAATATTATGTACATACGTAATAGCCTTTGTTTTTTTTAACACCTGACATATTTTTTTTTTTATTAAAGTCAAAGCGCTAGGCAGAGAATACGCTGTGTGCTTGTTAAAAGCGTCTTTTTTTATGTGAGATGGGTTTGCTATTGACCTTAGTGTCAGGAATGACTAAGACAAGTTCGACGATGGAGCGAGCTTACCCAGAAATAGTCTCCTAGTACTTAAATAAACTCTTTTGCAAAAAAAACGGGCACTTTCGATTTTTTGCTCTACTTCAATGATGAAGAACAAGAAATAGGTTTTATTAGTTTGACGATGTATCAGGCATGTTATTTGAAGCATCCTGGCATGATTCTTTACGTTCCAAATTTAAAATTTGAAATTAAAAAAAGAAAAATAATGATTATTGTGGATTATATTCTAAAATTGCTTAACTAATGGCGCAAATTGCTGAAACGGTTTTTAACTGATTACGATATTTTAATACTTTTTGGATATTTTCTGCAAATTAAACAATTTAATCTTTCTTTTTACATTAAATACCACTTTTTGATATGAGTGATAAAGCGATAAGGGCCGGTAAAATTATAGCCCTACTTGAAGAAGGTTGTTCGCAAACTTACGTGTCTCAGCGGCTAAATGTTAGTCGTTCAACTGTCCAGAGGACTTGGCAACGGTATCAAGAGACCGGTTCGGTCAAAAGAAGACCCGGTTCGGGAAGAAAACGATGCACAGACCCAAGAGATGACCGCTTTTTGGTGAGTCAGGCTTTGCGGAATCGTAAGGCGTCAAGTGTGGACCTGAAGAAGAGCCTTGAAGAAGTAAGAGGAGTCGAAGTTAGCTTGTGGACAGTCAGGAGGAGGCTTTTGGCTGCCAATATCAAGAGTTACCGCCCAGCTCGGGGCCCTAAATTACTCCGTGAGCACCGTGTTGCTCGACTTCAGTTTGCTCGGAACTGTGCTTCATGGACTCTGGAGGACTGGAATAAAGTATTGTTTTCTGATGAAGCTAGAATCTCCTTGTGCGGAGAGGACCGACGCCGACGAGTGCTGCGAAGACCACAGGAACGCTATGCGGAAGTGTGTTTCGAAGAAATCACTCCTTATGGCGGAGGCTCCGTTATGTTTTGGGCAGCAATTAATTCGACGGAGCGTACGGAGTTAGTTTTCATAGAAAATGGAACATTAAATGCACACCGGTACATAATGGAAGTCCTAATTCCATATGCACAACCCACATTGACTGCACTTGGGGAAGATTCCATTTTTATGGACGACAATGCTCGCCCGCACCGTTCTGGCGACGCGGAAGCGTACATGCAAGAAGTTGGAATCCGTCGTTTAGATTGGCCAGCTCGAAGTCCCGACCTCAATCCAATTGAGCATGTGTGGGATGTTCTAAAGAGACGGGTAAGATCAGTGCAACCTGCTCCACAAAACATCAGGGAGCTAAAGAGAGTCATTGCAGAAGAGTGGGAACGTATTCCTCAAAACGTTATTAAAAACATCGTGGAAAGCATGCCCAGAAGGATTCAAGCTGTGATTTTGGCAAGAGGAGGTCACACTCATTATTAAGTTTTTACATTTTAACTTTATTTAATAAAAACAGTAAAAAAAAATCTTGTCTTTATTTCCGACCACTTCTTATTGTTTGGGCGTGTACATATCGGTTTTAGAGAATCCATCGTTTTTTTTCTTTTTATTGCCCGAATTCACTTCACGCGCTTTAATTTACACGATTATAAGTATACAGACTACGTCAAATAAATAAATTTCATTTAATTAACTCAAATCGACATTAGAACGTAAATTTCCTAAGGTGCCCGTTTTTTTTGCAAAAGAGTGTATATTATTGGGGGCCGTAATATCTGCCAACTATATTTTGATAGACATTTTCGGCTTGTTCTTCATTAAAAAATTAATGACCCTAAAACATAGGTATACTAGGATAGGGTAGGGCAGGTTTTAAACGATTTTTCCCCACTGCTCAACTGTAAGTGCTCAACTGTGAACAGTTGAGCAGTGGGAATCCCGTAATGCTTCACTTACGTACGTTAACTGCATCGAACAAATTGCAAATTCCAACTGCAAAAAATTGTTAAGGATCAATTAGTGAAAATAATTTTCCATTGATAACTGGGTGACAGAGAAAGACAGATCTTATATTATTATTATAGACGAACAGGCCACTTTTCAAATACAAATAGAGAAGTTTACAGTTGGGCAGTGGGGAATGTAAACTACACAACACATTTGAGCAGTGAGGAAAATGTTGCGGTTGAAGGTGTGGTGCATATTGACGGAGAGTGCTATCATATCGCGCGCTGTAATCGTCGATTCGATAATCCCCACCACCGAATCGCACACAGCGTGTACGCCGACTGAACACTTTTTACCCGACTGCGCGACGCAAAGGAGGGTAATGTGTTTATCAGTCTATGTATGTATGTTTGTTTCTATGTGGCGTTCTAGAGACCAAATGCGTAGGCCGATTTTGATAATTTTTACGTCAATCGATTCGTCTTAACCATAGTCTAAAAAAACAAGGTCTGGCACTCCCGCAGTGACACATGTTGACGTCACATTTCAGTTGCCAGTTAATTGCAACAAAATACGAAAATAAGGAAACATTTTTTGTTTAAAAAAAATAAATAAAACATTTAAATTGTATTTAGCATAGCAAACGATACAATTCAATACGTATACCAACAGAATTGTTAAATAAAACCACAGCGTTTTATCGTATTCGCTTAAGTAATAAATGCGCTTAGGGAGTTATAGCCACACACTACTGGTAACACAGGAACGGGCTGTGTCATTGTCATGCCGCCATTTTGTCGTGTATCGCTATCCTTGTTTTATGCGTATGCCTGTCTCGTTCAGTGACTGTGGAACCAGCGGCACTCAAAGATTTTTATTTGTGAACGTCGAAAAGTTTCTTTGTTATCTTTTATCCTAGGATGGATAAATAATGCTTTTTGTCACTGAAAATCTACTACGCTGAGGTAGGGGATGGAAGCCACGCGCAAAATTTAGCAGTAATGTAATAATTAGGTCAATGTTTTATTAGGTTAAATTTCCCCAAACTGTAAAGTTTGAGAACCAGCAAATAGCGATGATGACGTAGGCTTGTGTCACCCACGTGACCAATGTGTTTCGGAGTGCCATACCTGGTACCTATTATTATACCATGGTCTTAACCTTGCGAGTGTCCCTAAAGACATGACAGTAATCGAAATTCACCACAGCGACAACCAGACGCCATATTGACAAAATGAAAAAAAAGAATGTCGATGAACTATGTCATGTGGGGTATCGTTGAATAGGTATTTTAAAATCATCTTTAGGTTCCCTTTATGATTTTTCATTTAAAATAATGTTTTAGGATATATAACGATTTAAAGTTGTTTAGCAAAACAATAATTCTCTGATTTATTAACTAAAAAGTATGAAATAAAGAATAATATTTAACGAAAAACAAAAAACCAGACTGCGTTAAAAAAAAACTAAAAAGAAAGAAACAAGCCCTGTAGTTAAGAATTCACTCATTCACACTCACAGTCGGGGCCCGTTGGGAAGATTTGATTGGTATAATTTGAATGGGCCCCGACTGTGAGTGTGAATGAGTGAATTCTTAACTACAGGGCTTGTTTCTTTCTTTTTAGTTTTTTTTAACGCAGTCGGGTTTTTTGTTTTTCGTTAAATATTATTTTTTATTTTTATACAAGTGTTCAACAGATCAATGTTTAACTTTTCATAAGATATAGTAAAGGTTTCAATGTTTGCTATGAGATAATCATGATAAATAGGATCCATATACATTCAGTTGGTCAATAAAGAAAAATGGCTGTAATGTTATTCAAATTATTTATTTCATTAATATTCATAATAGAAATACAAAATATGTGAACAGTTACTTCTGTTAATCAAAATAGTCAGTCTTTTAGATTTTTATAATAACCCAAAGTTAATTAATATTAATCAGTCAACAGTTTTAATTACTAAATTATATTATCATCCTTGTTGAAACGAAGACAAAGAACTGCGGTGAAATTCGAATACAATTTTATAACTTGTAAGTAATAAAGCCACTATTAGTTACAACAAAAAGATATCAAAAACAGGCTACAGGAAAAACATTTTAAAAGAAAAACACACCTTATTCAGTGAGATTTCGGCCTTTACTAAACCTTTATGGTAGGAGCTTTACTATAAAAAACCCTGCATATATTTTTTTTAATTAAATAGGCTTTGTATCATTATCCAAATTATATAAAAGGAAAGTAACAACAGTTTGCTACATTGTTTGTCGAATTAACCAAAATGAAATCTGTTACAAAATTGTTTGTCCCTCTGAATTATACCACATTAGACACCAAAAACTATTCATTGTTTGAAAACTAAAACATATTATAAGTAGTCAATATTTTAACATTAGAAATAAGATACCGTTTTATTTCAGTTTTTACAATATTTTCAACAATAATATTCATTGTAAAACAATTCTGTTTCCAGTGTCTATCTGTATGTTTTGACACGTTTGTTTATAAAATATGTAATCGTTATTATTTGAAGATTTCTAGTGTCTTCTGTTGTTACAACAAAAACTAAATCATAATGGAATACATGCATTAAAACTTCATTTTAAAAGGTGAATTTTATTAAATAACTAGTGTTTGCCCGCGGCTTCGCTTGCGTTATTTTAGAATTTGAGAAACAATACGGATCGTGTGGCGCCATCTGGAATATGAACGTAATTGTTGTCTCGGAAACAGCTCTCTTCTGGTATTCGGGATGTAAGATACCTTATATCCGTGTCTAATTGTCTATACTCCTGACAACGTATATGCTTTTTGGGACGATCGATTCAGTAGGTAGTAATGCGTGAAAAGGTAAAAAACCAAACGTACTTGCATTTTTATTATTAGTTTAGATCAATAATGTTATATCTAGGTACATAGTTTGCATAGGAAACGTCCTTATTTGAGCGACATTAATTTCAAAGAACCGTGTTTGTTTTAAACATTAGACTATCATTTTTGGGTCGATTTACAGTATCGCTGCAAATTAAACGTACGATAGCATTGCTCTTCTTCCTTTAGCATACCGCGTGATACCTAAAAAATAACGAATTATCTGACTCGATGAGTACAACTTGTCGTCGTTTAAAACAGAATCTATGCACTGGTTTGAGCACCAATTCAAAACATAAATAAACACAAATTATAGAAGCCCTGATTTTTTTTTAATCTTTAAAATTCCACACCTCGAAACAATTAGAATTAAAAAAAATATCCAACTTACTACCTACAATTTAAATCGGTGTAGATTTATATCCTAGAGAAGTATTGAAAAAAAATAGTAATTATTTAAAATCGCGAATAATATTGCAAAAGTATGCACATTTTTTTTTAATTACCTATTTAAAACTCTCAGGAAAAATAAAAAAAAAACTCAAAAAGAGAAAAAAAAAAACTGCGAGATTTGATCCCGAGACCCCTTGCACGAAAGTCAAGCAGGTTACCGACCGGACTGGCTAGTACGCTGACAGTGATTTTCAAATAGCGGTTCTTGTACAAATGTCAACAACAACTGAAAATCAACATATTATAAAATTGCTAATTCCCCAAGGGGAATAGCGTAATTATACATATCCTATTATATGAAGAGCATTTTAAGGAATGTTTGAGGAAAAATTGACTAAATAATATCCAGTGGTTTAGCTTCCAACTAAAAACAAACATCTAAAAACAACAAAATTGAAAATTGCTTATCTCCCAGGAAAAAAAGCGTAATAATACATAGCATATTAACAGAAGCATATTATTAGGAATATTTGAGGAAAATTTGATCGACAACTTTACAGTAGTTTCGGAGATAGATCAAAACAAAAAAACATAAAAAATTTCGAAAAAAAATAAAAGTTGATCTGGCATCAGAATCGATCCCTTATCTCGAAAAAAATACAAAAAGAAAAATATATTCAATGTACAGGAATGACATCTCTACGATTTTATTATATGTAAAGATAAAGATAAAAAAAATGTTATATTTCGAAACACATATTATCGAACTCACTGTAGAATTTACGCTACAGGGTTTTTTTGCCCAACCTTACATCGCAGTTTGTACAATACCCCCTCTGTTACAGAACAACAGTATCATGATATAATAATATGAAAGTCACTGGGATCAGTTTGCCAGTAATAACGTTACTTTGCCATATCTTGGTATAATCTTGTGATAAACACTGAAATCGCCTAAAAAATGATGAAGTGATGAAATAAATATAGAAAAGGTGAGCATTGTGAGCAATTATCTCTTGCGTTACGAATAATTTAAATGGAAATAACTAATTAACAATGTGATATTAGCGCATCAAAACTAATAACGAAAACAAAAGTTAGGAAAATGATGATAGTATAAGTTTCGTATTTATTAAGAAAAAAAGTTCTGAAACATTGTTTTTGGACATCAGCATAACAAGCCTAATAGTCCCTAATCTTCCTACACTGCGCGTTACACTTGGCGAACCGGTGTGGTCTGTTGGACACCGCCATGCCCTCGATGTCCAGCGACGCGAGCGCGGGAGAGGACGCCGCGGCCGCGCGCACGGACGGCAGGTCTGTCTTCTGAACCACGCCTGCTTGTAGGTAGCCCAGTAGCTGAGGGACGTGTTCTTCAATCATCTTCTCGCGTTCCTTTGATACTTCCTCGCGCCTGAAATGAAATTATTTTATTGTAAGTATTATGATGACGAAGCAGTGGTGGCCCAGTGGTATCAGCCACGACTTACGAGTTACGGGACGTGGGTTCGAATTCGAACCCAGCCAGGCGTATTACTTTGTGTCATTTATTTCATCACCACTGCCCTCAAAACGGTGAAGGATAACATCAAGATGAAACCAGTATGTCCTAGAACCAAATATTCGAAGACATGTGACATCTACCAACACACACTGGGCCCGCGTATTGGATTATGACTCACTCCCTCTCACAGAGAGAAGGCCTGTGTCCCAGCAGAGGGAACATTATAGACTGATGATACCGAGCACGGCGTGCTGATGGCAGGTGGAGGAAAACTAAAGGAATTGCGTCCAACAACACGTAAGAGTATTGGCCGTCCAGTGGCGATGTTATACGACATTCCAATACTTGTTTCAGATTATTACAGAGAATAAAATCTTAGTGTTGATTGTCAACTCGGGAAAATTGTGGATAATACAGCAGCCCTTATCTGGATCACGATTATCTACCTTGTCACGTCGTATTTAATAAAACTGCTAGGTAAAATGGGAAAGGCAAGTCAAAGCTAATATAGATGGCGCCACAATAGCTTAGTCCTAATCCGACCAATGACGTAGTACTATTTTGAAGTACCTTTAAGATTTGAACTGATTTGAACCAATGACGATGCTTGGAACAAGCTATACTAGCGCCATTAGTTCACCAGTTGCCATCCCCATTGTGAATGATTATACCTCCTTCAGTGAAACAGAATAATGACAATGTTTTTGCAAGACTGTCCAAAACGGGAGTGTTATGTTTTTAAAGTTCAAATATGTATGTTTGACAATTTCTTTTTATAATAGATAAGTATGTGGACGTTGTTAGTCGGCCTTATGGCCATTTAGCTACCGACTAATTGGCTAATGGGCCACATTCATATCAATAAATTTTGATGGCACGTTAGCGTTCGATTACCGCACGGATCAAATATTTGTATGACCCACAAATTATCAACTGGGTGTTTGTGTGTGTTTCTATGTTTGTAAACGCGCCCACGATACAGGAGAAATTCCTTGTGTGGGCCAACGTAAAAAAAAAACCATCAGTAATAGGGATGGCAACTGGGGAACTAATGGCGCTAGTAAAGCTTGTTCCAAGCATCGTCATTGGTTCAAATCTTATAGTACTACGTAATGACGTAGTACCGTAGTAAGCTAATTATAGACAGCGCCACCATAGCTAAGTCCTAATCCGACCAATGGGTCGGATTAGGACTTAGCTATGGTGGCGCTGTCTATAATTAGCTTTGACCGGCCTTCCCCATTTCATCATCATCTGCCTACCCTTTTCCCAACTATATTGTGGTCGGGTTCTAGTCGAACCAGATGCAGCTGAATATCAGTATTTTACGTGGAGCGACTGCCTATCGGACCTCCACAACCCAGTAACTGGGTAATACGATACTCCATGGTAAGACTGTTTGTCAGACTTTAGAGCTTCTGACTAATCTGACAGCCGGGACCAACGGCTTTACGTGCTTTCCGATACACGGAGGAAACTCGCTATGACAGATGATGGTCACCCATCCAGAGACCAAACTCGGCAAGCGCGGCTTAACCCCTAAGATCGGCCTGTGCGGCTGTAATTATTTAGCCACGAGCTCCGGCTTTCCCCATTTGTATAGCTGAAAACAAAGTAAGCTCAACTCACCACTTCCTGTCGTACTCAAACATTTGTACGGCGCGATTCTCTTCCAACTCATTATCTCTCTTTCTCCTTTCAGCGTTGTCCTGAATCTGCTTCAGCAACTCTTGAGAGTACAGCTTCCCTTTCTCTTTAAGTTTCTGATTCTTCTCCCGCTCTTTTGCTGTGTCCTTGGCAATTTTTTCTGCGGTCTTAAAAAAGATAATACAATTTTAGTATGGACACTTTTAACTTGCTGTATCGTACCCCCGAACATAAAGGGCTACTGAAGGACACCGTGGACTTTAGTCAGTACAAGTCTGACAGTCCCTCCCGCTCTGCCCGGGGTGGGAGGACTCATTTGATGATTTTATCACGCTAAAAAAAAATCGTTCTCACATAATTTATCATCTCAAAATTCTGAAATTTTAAATTCTAAATTTTCTGTAATAATGTTGGTCCCATTTAAATTGTGCAGCCTACTGAACCACAACTGCTAGTTATTTTCGGTTCTCCATTGCTTGTTAATAATTCACTCAAATAAGTGAAGGCAAAGTGCTGTCACAAATCTCAAAGTTGCTGCTACTTATTTACTACAGCTAGTCTAGCGAAGCCAGGTTTATTGCTACAAATAATTTGCCCGAGGCCACCACCAACGCCCTAAACTTAGCAGAGATTTTGAAGCTTACATTTAATTATTACATTTTATGATTATATTGGGCCTTTTTGGCGCAGCCGTGAGACACACAAAAGCTAGATATTCTTTTTTTTTTTCTTGTTTTAGATATGTTTTTTTTTTTCTGCTTTATTAATATGTTATTTTACAGTCATCCCGCGATCATGACGCTTGCAACAGCGTCGAAATATCGGGAACTCAAAATCGTAAACAATCACGGAAGATATCCCGTAAGTGACATTTTAAATTGTAAAACAAACCGTGATAGCTTAAAACAGTGTTTAATATGTTATTTAATTTTAAATGTGTGTGTCCATTTGCACCAAATAAATGTTTTTTCTTTCTTTCTTTAATTAAGAAGGACGACGAAGAAGAAACTAGTCTAAAAGCAAACTTGGTCCTTATGAACATACCTCCTGCCTAAACTTAGCTCCAGCGTCCCTCTCGTCCTGCGCGGCCTTCTTATGTTCAGCGATCTGTCCCGCGATAGACTCCAGTGTCTCCTTCTTCACCCTATCAGCTTTCCTCTTCTTCTCCAGATCATCTTGGTGGTTCTTCTCCAAGAACTCTTGTTCTTGCAACTGTTTTATCATGTCTATACGTTCTAGGCGGGCGGTCTGTGGAATTATTTTTTTATTAAATTATAACTGCTATGTGAACAACCATTAGATTGTGGAGTTGATGAAGCAGTAGTGTAGTAATGTAAAATATTGAACACGTACTTTTAATTTTCAATAAAAATTGACAAAGATAAAACACATTGAACTCGGGAGTTGAGGTTCCTGCCGTCAAAAATACATACGAACGTTTTATGTGTGGTTTCTTCGTCAATTATGATTACATTACGTAGATTGATTATGAAATTTTTTAATTTTTTTTATCATTGATCTTGAAGCAATAACAGAGAACAATTATAATGTTAAAAAACGAACTGTTGTGAACGACTAATTTGTATTACCTCGTCAGCTAATATTTTGGCCGTCAATCTTTCACAAATCTCTTCTTTTTCTTTCATTTTCCGTTGCCTTTCAGCAACACTGTAAAATAAAACATCAGTTTAGTATTGTATAGTCAAGTCATATTTATAGACACATTTGAGAAAAAAATAATACTGCCAGGATAAATTGTTATATTTATAGATCATAATTAAATAAAGTCAACAAAATAGATATTATCTATATTCTACCTAAGATTGCTATTTAACATCACGCTACGATCAATAGGGCTCCTAGGGCAGCGGGGTAAAACCACGTAGAAGAACTAAGTTTCAAATAAAATGCGAGTACTTACACGGCGGCGTTCCTGTCAGACAACATCTTGCACTGCTCCTCGATCTGTCTCTCTTCATTGATGACCATCTCCGTTTGTTTCAGTCTCCAAGCCTCGCGAGCTTGCATGAACACCTTCATCTCATGACGCGATTTATCGGTCAGGTGGCGTTTCTGTTCCAGTTCCCTGTAATGTAATCAGGAGTTTATGTAAAGGTGCGCGCACAATATCCTATCTGTTTGACTTTCCGCTGCCGCGCGTCATTCCCTTCTAACAGTGGACTGGAGACCCGTGTGCAGGGTTAAAAAGCAGGTTCTCAGTAAAAAAAAAGGTTGGTAGATACTAATCAGTAGATACAGGTATAATGAAACCAGCTAATAACTAACCTAACCGTAACTGGCATTAGTAACGTTTTTATTTGAATGATTAAACTTGAACTCACCATAAAGTTGTTGTACCTAATGCTGGGTAACGAAAGGGTGCGAGCTGAGCTGTATGTGGTGAGCTTGTTTGGGCCTGTGTCTGTGTCGCCAGGAACTGTGTGATTGCACTTTTACACTGATACCTACTCTTTCCTTTTTAACGGAGTATAATTGATTAACCGTGTCTTAATTAGGTGTTAGGAATTTGTTAGGCACTTATTTTTATCAACTCGCTCCAAAGCGGAGTTTTAAGTATAAGTCGCACCTACTGCAGCGAGTTTTTTGTTTCTGTTCGCCTAGCGCCTGTCTGGCGCCATAGCGCAGGCAGCGCTCCCTATTGGTCGGTTTCCGCGCCACTGGTGGCGTCATTCTGGGCGCGTTATATTAAAAAACTTTTATTTAAATGGTTAAAGCGCACACGTTTTTAATGTTATAATAAATTTTAATATAAATTTTATTTAAGCACATACATTTTTCCGTACACACATTTCTATTTGTTTATGTTATTTAACACTTTTACTGATTATGTTATTTGACACTTTTATTTATTTATTTTTTCTTTGCCTACCCTCGTCCGTGTGTCACTGCGTGGTGCCAACTGAAAACCAGCGCTGGGTGTCTTTCGCCCAGCATATGCTGAGTTGGTTACCCTTTTGGTGTGGCCATGCTCAGCAAAATTCTCACTGTTTTTTGAATTTTTATTATTTATATGTCTGTGTGTGTGTCCATTATCGAATAAATGGTTTCTATTCTATTCTATTCTATTCTAACTCGCTCCAGTAACTGGTGCCAGCAACTCGCTTCAGTAACTGGCGCCAGCAACTCGCTCCAGTAACTGGCGGCAGCAACTCGTTCCAGTAACTGGTGTCAGAAATGGGCTCCAGGAACAAGCGCCAATAACTCGCTCCAGCACCTCGCCCCAGCAACTCGCTCCAGTAACTGGCGCCAGCAACTCGCTCCAGTAACTGGCGCCAGCAACTCGCTCCAGTAACTGGGGCCAGCAACTCGTTCAAGTAACTGGTGTCAGAAATGGGCTCCAGGAACAAGCGCCAATAAATCGCTCCAGTATCTGGCGCCAGCAACTCGCTCCAGTAACTGGCGCCAGCAACTCGCTCCAGTAACTGGCGCCAGCAACTCGCTCCAGTAACTGGCGCCAGCAACTCGCTACAGTAACTGGCGCCAGCAACTCGCTCAAGTAACTCGCACCAGTAACTCGCACCAGTAACTGGCGCCAGCAACTCGCTCCAGTAACTGGCGCCAGCAACTCGCTCCAGTAACTGGCGCCAGCAACTCGCTCCAGTAACTGGCGCCAGCAACTCGCTCCAGTAACTGGCGCCAGCAACTCGCTCCAGTAACTGGCGCCAGCAACTCGCTCCAGTAACTGGCGCCAGCAACTCGCTCCTGTAACTGGTGCCAGCAACACGCTCCAGTAAATGGCGCCAGCAACTCGCACCAGTAACTGGCGCCAGCAACTGGCGCCAGCAACTCGCTCCAGTAACTGGCGCCAACAACTCGCTCAAGTAACTCGCACCAGTAACTGGCGCCAGCAACTCGCTCCAGTAACTGGCGCCAGCAACTCGCTCCAGTAACTGGCGCCAGCAACTCGCTCCAGTAACTGGCGCCAGCAACTCGCTCCAGTAACTCGCACCAGTAACTCGCACCAGTAACTGGCGCCAGCAACTCGTTCAAGTAACTGGTGCCAGAAATGGGCTCCAGGAACAAGCGCCAATAAATCGCTCCAGTATCTGGCGCCAGCAACTCGCTCCAGTAACTGGCGCCAGCAACTCGCTCAAGTAACTCGCACCAGTAACTGGCGCCAGCAACTCGCTCAAGTAACTCGCACCAGTAACTGGCGCCAGCAACTCGCTCCAGTAACTCGCTCCAGTAACTGGCGCCAGCAACTCGCTCCAGTAACTGGCGCCAGCAACTCGCTCCAGTAACTCGCTCCAGTAACTCGCTCAAGTAACTCGCTCCAGTAACTCGCACCAGTAACTGGCGCCAGCAACTCGCTCTTGTGACTCGCTCCAGTAACTGGCGCCAGCAACTCGCTCCAGTAACTGGCGCCAGCAACTCGTTCCAGTAACTGGCGCCAGCAAATGGCGCCAGCAACTCGCACCAGTAACTGGCGCCAGCAAATGGCGCCAGCAACTCGCTCCAGTAACTCGCTCCAGTAACTGGCGCCAACAACTCGCTCAAGTAACTCGCACCAGTAACTGGCGCCAGCAACTCGCTCCAGTAACTCGCTCCAGTAACTGGCGCCAGCAACTCGCTCCAGTAACTGGCGCCAGCAACTCGCTCCAGTAACTCGCTCCAGTAACTCGCTTAAGTAACTCGCTCCAGTAACTGGCGCCAACAACTCGCTCAAGTAACTCGCACCAGTAACTGGCGCCAGCAACTCGCTCCAGTTACTGGCGCCAGCAACTCGCTCCAGTAACTGGCGCCAGCAACTCGCTCCAGTAACTGGCGCCAGCAACTCGCTCCAGTAACTGGCGCCAGCAACTCGCTCCAGTAACTGGCGCCAGCAACTCGCTCCTGTAACTGGTGCCAGCAACACGCTCCAGTAAATGGCGCCAGCAACTCGCACCAGTAACTGGCGCCAGCAACTGGCGCCAGCAACTCGCTCCAGTAACTGGCGCCAACAACTCGCTCAAGTAACTCGCACCAGTAACTGGCGCCAGCAACTCGCTCCAGTAAGTGGCGCCAGCAACTCGCTCCAGTAACTGGCGCCAGCAACTCGCTGCCAGTAACTGGCGCCAGCAACTCGCTCCAGTAACTCGCACCAGTAACTCGCACCAGTAACTGGCGCCAGCAACTCGTTCAAGTAACTGGTGCCAGAAATGGGCTCCAGGAACAAGCGCCAATAAATCGCTCCAGTATCTGGCGCCAGCAACTCGCTCCAGTAACTGGCGCCAGCAACTCGCTCAAGTAACTCGCACCAGTAACTGGCGCCAGCAACTCGCTCAAGTAACTCGCACCAGTAACTGGCGCCAGCAACTCGCTCCAGTAACTCGCTCCAGTAACTGGCGCCAGCAACTCGCTCCAGTAACTGGCGCCAGCAACTCGCTCCAGTAACTCGCTCCAGTAACTCGCTTAAGTAACTCGCTCCAGTAACTGGCGCCAACAACTCGCTCAAGTAACTCGCACCAGTAACTGGCGCCAGCAACTCGCTCCAGTAACTCGCTCCAGTAACTGGCGCCAGCAACTCGCTCCAGTAACTCGCTCCAGTAACTCGCACCAGTAACTGGCGACAGCAACTCGCTCAAGTAACTCGCTCCAGTAACTCGCACCAGTAACTGGCGCCAGCAACTCGCTCAAGTGACTCGCTCCAGTAACTGGCGCCAGCAACTCGCTCCAGTAACTGGCGCCAGCAACTCGTTCCAGTAACTGGCGCCAGCAAATGGCGCCAGCAACTCGCACCAGTAACTGGCGCCATCAACTGGCGCCAGCAACTCGCTCCAGTAACTGGCGCCAACAACTCGCTCAAGTAACTCGCACCAGTAACTGGCGCCAGCAACTCGCTCCAGTAACTCGCTCCAGTAACTGGCGCCAGCAACTCGCTCCAGTAACTCGCTCAAGTAACTCGCTCCAGTAACTCGCACCAGTAACTCGCTCCAGTAACTGGCGCCAGCAACTCGCTCCAGTAACTCGCTCCAGTAACTCGCACCAGTAACTGGCGCCAGCAACTCGCTCAAGTGACTCGCTCCAGTAACTGGCGCCAGCAACTCGCTCCAGTAACTGGCGCCAGCAACTCGTTCCAGTAACTGGCGCCAGCAAATGGCGCCAGCAACTCGCACCAGTAACTGGCGCCAGCAACTGGCGCCAGCAACTCGCTCCAGTAACTGGCGCCAACAACTCGCTCAAGTAACTCGCACCAGTAACTGGCGCCAGCAACTCGCTCAAGTAACTCGCTCCAGTAACTCGCACCAGTAACTCGCTCCAGTAACTGGCGCCAGCAACTCGCTCCAGTAACTCGCTCCAGTAACTGGCGCCAACAACTCGCTCAAGTAACTCGCTCCAGTAACTCGCTCAAGTAACTCGCTCCAGTAACTCGCACCAGTAACTGGCGCCAGCAACTCGCTCCAGTAACTCGCTCCAGTTACTGGCGCCAGCAACTCGCTCCAGTAACTGGCGCCAGCAACTCGCTCCAGTAACTCGCTCCAGTAACTCGCTCAAGTAACTCGCTCCAGTAACTCGCACCAGTAACTCGCTCCAGTAACTGGCGCCAGCAACTCGCTCCAGTAACTCGCTCCAGTAACTCGCTCAGTAACTCGCTCCAGTAACTCGCACCAGTAACTCGCTCCAGTAACTGGCGCCAGCAACTCGCTCCAGTAACTCGCTCCAGTAACTCGCTCAAGTAACTCGCTCCAGTAACTCGCACCAGTAACTGGCGCCAGCAACTCGCTCAAGTGACTCGTTCCAGTAACTGGCGCCAGCAACTCGCTCCAGTAACTGGCGCCAGCAACTCGTTCCAGTAACTGGCGCCAGCAACTGGCGCCAGCAACTCGCTCCAGTAACTGGCGACAGCAACTCGCTCAAGTAACTCGCTCCAGTAACTCGCACCAGTAACTGGCGCCAGCAACTCGCTCAAGTGACTCGCTCCAGTAACTGGCGCCAGCAACTCGCTCCAGTAACTGGCGCCAGCAACTCGTTCCAGTAACTGGCGCCAGCAAATGGCGACAGCAACTCGCACCAGTAACTGGCGCCAGCAACTGGCGCCAGCAACTCGCTCCAGTAACTGGCGCCAGCAACTCGCTCCAGTAACTCGCTCATGTAACTCGCTCCAGTAACTCGCACCAGTAACTCGCTCCAGTAACTGGCGCCAGCAACTCGCTCCAGTAACTCGCTCCAGTAACTGGCGCCAGCAACTCGTTCCAGTAACTGGCGACAGCAACTCGCTCAAGTAACTCGCTCCAGTAACTGGCACCAGCAACTCGCTCCAGTAACTGGCGCCAGTAACTCGCTCAAGTAACTTGCTCCAGTAACTGGCGCCAGCAACTCGCTCCAGTAACTCGCTCCAGTAACTGGCGCCAGCAACTCGTTCCAGTAACTGGCGACAGCAACTCGCTCAAGTAACTCGCTCCAGTAACTGGCGCCAGCAACTCGCTCCAGTAACTGGCGCCAGCAACTCGCTCCAGTAACTGGCGCCAGCAACTCGTTCCAGTTACTGGCGCCAGCAACTCGCTCAAGTAATTTGCTCCAGTAACTGGCGCCAGCAACTCACTCCAGTAACTGGCGCCAGCAACTCGCTCCAGTAACTGGCGCCAACAACTCGCTCAAGTAACTCGCACTAGTAACTGGCGCCAGCAACTCGTTCCAGTAACTGGCGCCAGCAACTCGCTCCAGTAACTGGCGCCAGCAACTCGCTCCAGTGACTCGCACCAGTAACTCGCACCAGTACCTGGCGCCAGCAACTCGCTCCAGTAACTGGCGCCAGCAACTCGCTCCAGTAACTGGCGCCAGCAACTCGCTCAAGTAACTCGCTCCAGTAACTGGCGCCAGCAACTGGCGCCAGCAACTCGCTCCAGTAACTGGCGACAGCAACTCGCTCAAGTAACTCGCTCCAGTAACTGGCACCAGCAACTCGCTCCAGTAACTGGCGCCAGTAACTCGCTCAAGTAACTTGCTCCAGTAACTGGCGCCAGTAACTCGCTCAAGTAACTTGCTCCAGTAACTGGCGCCAGCAACTCGCTCCAGTAACTGGCGCCAGCAACTCGCTCCAGTAACTGGCGCCAGCAACTCGCTCCAGTAACTGGCGCCAGCAACTCGTTCCAGTTACTGGCGCCAGCAACTCGCTCAAGTAATTCGCTCCAGTAACTGGCGCCAGCAAGTCGCTCAAGAACTGGCTCAAGTAACTGGCTCCAGTAACTGGCTCCAGTAACTGGCTCCAGTAACTGGCGCCAGCAACTCGCTCCTGTAACTCGCTCAAGCAACTCGCTCCAGTAACTGGCGCCAGCAACTCGTTCCAGTTACTGGCGCCAGCAACTCGCTCAAGTAATTCGCTCCAGTAACTGGCGCCAGCAACTCACTCCAGTAACTGGCGCCAGCAACTCGCTCCAGTAACTGGCGCCAGCAACTCGCTCAAGTAACTCGCACCAGTAACTGGCGCCAGCATCTCGCTCAAGTAACTCGCTCCAGTAACTGGCGCCAGCAACTCGCTCCAGTAACTGGCGCCAGCAAGTCGCTCAAGAACTGGCTCAAGTAACTGGCTCCAGTAACTGGCTCCAGTAACTGGCTCCAGTAACTGGCGCCAGCAACTCGCTCCAGTAACTCGCTCAAGTAACTCGCTCCAGTAACTGGCGCCAGCAACTCGCTCCAGTAACTGGCGCCAGTAACTGGCGCCAGCAACTCGCTTCAGTAACTCGCTCCAGTAACTGGCGCCAGCAACTCGCTCCAGAAACTGGCGCCAGCAACTCGCTCCAGTAACAGGCGCCAGCAACTCGCTCCAGTAACAGGCGCCAGCAACTCGCTCCAGTAACTGGCGCCAGCAACTCGCTCAAGTAACTCGCACCAGTAACTGGCGCCAGCAACTGGCGCCAGCAACTCGCTCCAGTAACTGGCGCCAGCAACTCGATACAGTAACTGGCGCTAGCAACTCGCTCCAGTAACTGGCGCAAGTGATACGGTCCAGCAACATTTTTCCTAGAGGTCATACTGATCTTTCTGTACCAAAAACAAGTTTCTTTTTGAAGCCTTTTAGAAAAAAAGAAATAATAAGACATTCTTGTGAGGAAATCATCAGTTAAAACTAAAACTATCTAACCTCTTATCCTCGTCTGCCATAGACCGCATGACCTCTTCAAGCATCTTCTTCTCAATCAAGGTCTCCTCATACTGACACTGCTTCTGCAGCTGCCTGTTTACGAGCTGCTGTTGTAGCTCCTTGCAGTACTGTGTTGAGCGTTCTATCTTCTCTTTCTCTGCTTGTTCAGCGGCATCCTTGTTGTCATATAGAGCACGGAGAAGTATGTTGTTTGCGCGCATGTCTTCAGCCTGGAAAGTAATCCAGATAAAGTGGATACAATGTTATTGACAGTTCGTTTAACACTGTACACTTTATTTTAATTTTTAGCACCTAATCTTCTAGTTTCATCTTCTGCCCACTTGATGGATGAAAGCATAAGCTGAATAAAATTTTTATATTTATTTTTATGAGGCTTGCAACAAATATCGAGTTTCGATTTTCTAGTTTCGAGATTCAAGATTCCACATACGAGGTTCGACTGACAACTGACGACTAACGACTCACTACTTACGACTTACGTCTTACTACTTCATTAAATTTATAAGAAAACAATTGAACTGTTTTATTGCTTTACATCTAAAATTGCCAAAATTGTGGAAAAAAAATACCTTCTCTTTAAATGTGTGAAGAAACAGATGATTTTTAATTTGGCAAGATATTACCTGTTGATTTTTAACATATTTGTCGCCTCTAAAAACAGACCAAGTGCTAAAATTCTAGCTTTATAAAACAGGGCCCTGTAAGTTTTATAAAAAAAGCAATGGATATGAGTACATACTTAACTTTTCATAGAAGGCATGTCACTTGTAACGCAGTGTAATGCAGACATGAATTTACAGGCAATACGAATTTAACGAGTACATAATTGTATGCTTCTGGGTAAAACAATCAACACTATACCTCATCTATCAACAAAAAAACTTTTAAGACTTAACAAAAAAGGTTGATAACATACCTTTTCCTGCAGTCTCTTATATTCATTATGCAGTATTTGCTGCTGCAAATCCCTGCAGATGTAACCGGCTTGCAGTTTCTTAGACAGTTCTTTAAGACTGGGGTCACGTTCTCTCAAGTAATGTCTTCTGAGCAGTTTACAGACCTCCTCACGTCGCACCTTAGCAATCTCTATGCCTAGTTTTGTTTCTTTTTCGGCTCTGGCATTTACAATAGCTGCATGATCAGTTCGCTGGAATAAAAAAAAATTACAGTGATTATGTTTAGAGTTTTAGGTAGTTAAACAAGTTTCAAAAGATGTTAGGTATGTACTAAAGACATTTATTTATATATTATTTGTGTTTTTAATCCCCTCAACTGTGCATAACCCCAAATCGGGTCCCTATAAAAATTATAATAATATATTTCAAATCAGCTAAGTATCTCTCTTTGGAGTTCTGACCATCTGTATCTTGGACCCTGTTCCTGATACAAATGGCCTGTAATATTTCTATTATGACTGGCCTGTTGGTCTACCCTGAGTGCTGCTGATTGCTGGTGATTCCCACCCAGTAAAAATGTTTGTGTGATGTGCACGATCATTATTTTGTTCTGTGTCTGGGTGTAATTTATTTATAATTTTGTATGTATGTATTTAGAAATATTATAAGTAGGTAGGTTTATCAGTTGTCTAGTAGGTACCCACAACACAAGCTCTGCTTAGCTTGGGACTAGATGGTGTTGTGTGTGAGTTGTGGAATATTAATAAAACTGTAATAAAAATGAATAGAGAAAATCACCTCTTGAAAATCCTTTTCCATCTCGGCTTCCCGGGATATGAGCGCTAGACATCGGTTCATACGGCCATCCTCCATGCGGCTGTTCAGCCACTGTATATCCAGAGCTCGCTGGTACTCTTCTAATTCTCGACGACGACTTTCAGCAATAGCATTGCGCACAAGTTCAGTTTTTGGCTCCTGAAAATAGAGTTAATAAGAATTCATGAACTGCAAATCATTTAACACTTGTAATAGTGGAAATTAAATTTGTAGAATCATCTTACCATGATTTCGTGGAAAATAAGATTATCCTAAGGCAAATATTTAAATTAGAAATATAAAACAACAATTCAACTAAATAAACCAAGCGTAAAGTTTGAACTTTTCTTTAGAAATTGAAGGATTCACAATTCGAAATTCGAAGTGACTTTGAAGTGTCAATGTCAAAATATAAATTTCCTCTGTTTGGGTTTCAGAACGTATTCAGCCAGGTCTTTTTGCTACCCCATATTTTTTAATTTGCATTGTTAAAATTTTAGACCTATAAAAACTGAAGATATCTAGCATCTGATTTAAATAATCAGCGATAGTGAACATATATTATTTATAAAACATTATTTTGTGTCCGCCATCTGTTAGCACAACACTAAATGAAGATCAATGGGTAGATCCCAAACCCACTAGATGGCAGTGCTACAATTTTGTGAAAAAATATTTTACGAAACAAACTGCATTTTGTCAGAATATTTTTTGCGTTTCACTTCATGCTTTTACTCCATTATAATATAATTACAAATACAAACAAAATAGGTAAGGATTTGGCACTAATTTTGTTTAAATATTGCGAAAATTCAATCCTTCTAATGCGCCATCTTTTGCTTTTGTCACACACTAACAACTGTAACTTCTGATGCAAAACGTTCACGACGAGGCGCTAGGGTGACAATTTTCTCTCATTCGCGGCTGTACAATACGGCGACAACACGCATTTGGATTTTGACGTGTGACAGCAAACAGCTGCAGCCAGATTCGGTTGCAGATTGATAGTGTATCGAAATAAAGACGTTTTGTAATGAAACAGTGATTGAAATGGCTGAAAGTAAAGGTGCGTTGATCGCGAAAACAGTGCAAAAACATGCCGGACGTGCGAAGGAAAAGGTATTTATTGTTTTATTCACCTTACGTGGAAAGAGTGATGTTAGTAGGTGATGGTGATTTTTTATGTATTTAGTTGCTGATGTGTTGTGAAAGTATGTTTTTGAGAAGATCGGCGACACGCCAGGGCAGGTTTCTTGCGACTAGACCGTAAGACGATTTCCTTGTGCATCGAATTTCACCTGTTGCTCGTCTGATAGTCGACGTAAGAAACACCTGTGTTTTTCCTTATATTTGTTTACGTACGTAGCGAATGCACACGTATCGTATTGTATCAGACAGTACCGCGGCAGAGCTGCAATTTTATAATTTCCAGGGCATTTAATTTTCTATTAATAGTTGTGAGCAGATGTGATAATTTTGGATTGGAACAGTTAGTTGAATAGGATACGACAAGTTCAGTTTCGAACTAGCATAGCACTCGATTGGTGCACATTAATTTAATAAACCCATTTATTTCACAAGACAGTTCTAGGGAATTGGGACCGTTTTAAAAATAACACAGTGGGATGGGAGCAGACTGAGACGGCCGATCTGTTGTGCTGGTTTCGCAAAAATAATGTGGATATTTCAACTCATCTATTTTTATGTGGACTGTGTCGCTGTGACTGTAGATCTGTGAATTAGAATTGTTACTGCTGGCTTAGAACTTTGCTGTAATATAATAATTAATTACTTATTTATTAAATAGCAACAATAAAAAAACCTCAATTATGTACATTTTTAATTTGAATTACTTAATAAATATTAATGTTTTACTTTACTCTTTACAAAATTCAAATCATCATCATCTCAGCCATAGGACGTCCACTGCTGAACATAGGCCTCCCCTTTTGATCTCCACAGATAAGAAATTCAAATCGCCTCTTAAGAATTAAAAGTGTGTACTTTCTATTAGTACAAAATAACACCTTCAATAAATAAATTACTTATAAAAAAGTATTTTCAAGATTCTTCTACTACATCCTGTTCACTGTCCACTTTCTTTTACTATATCTCAGCCATAAAATTTACCTAGTTACCTAGAAAAAAACTTGATTTAAACCTACCATAAAGATAGAGAGTCGGTTATTGACCCAGTCTGGCAGATGGCCCAGCTGCATTATCATTTACTATGGTATATTGCCAACATTTACTACAAATAGGATAGTAACAAACCTCATTGGTTAAATATTTTTTTAACATTGCAACACTTCCTTTTTTTTCCTTCCTCCTTTTATAAAATTAAATGAGCATAATTTGATAATAATGGTAATGATTTGGAGAAATCAGTTTGATTTAATATAAATAATTCTGTATAAGTTTAAAAACAGGGTTTTTCAATATCAAGTTTAAATGTAGAAATTATGTACATTTTGTCTGCAGAATTAATTATTATTTAATTCTTGAGTGCACAGTAAAGAAGGAAGAATTGAGTAAATAGTTGATGTATTTCTTTATAATTGTTTTGTGTGTTTACTCCCAAAATACCTAAAAGCAATGATATGTTTCTGTATAGGCTCATATACATCCAAAGTAGACAGAAACTATGGAATGATTTCATTTAATTTACATAATTTCATTTGATTGGGTTAATTAGCTCTATTTAAATCAGCAGTGTCAATTTATTAGTACCAGAACAAAGTGTAACAAACCACTCTATTTTGTTTGCAAAATTATCTACATGTTCTAAAATTAACAGCTTGATATGCCATTCAGAACTATTATCTATTCATATTTTATGATTATTTGACACAAATGCTGATTATGAAACTTGATAAAATGCACACATATTCTGCTATAAAAGCATTTATCGTACCTACTTTCTAAAATCAACGAATTGTGCAAAAACACATATTTTCAAACAGATTATTAGTATTGAAACACAATGTTCTCATATGGGTCATGGACTAAAAACACAGCAGACACAACAGAAAACCAGTTATCTGTTAATGTAATATTAATTACAGTTTTATATTAATGGAATGGCAATAAACAGCACAACCTTCTTGCTATCAATTGTTACTCAATCACAGTAATTAGTCATACCAAGGAGTCGTACGTAAGTATGAAGTTCATTCAACTCGCCGATTCGTACCTTCTAGATCTCCATCATTAAAATACGACATGACTTATGGGAATGTCCGGATAATGGTAACCCCTGATGACGTCATTTGAATAGGTAGCTGCTAATAATTCACCCCCAGGCCATTGAATGGGTGAATGAACTGTCCTACAACTTTGACCCTTCGAAAGTCGGACAGGCGTAAACATTCTTGGAAGGTTTCTTTTTATTTTGGTCCTTTGAATCTATCTCAATACTTCGGATTTCGTAGTTCTAACGTGCCAAATTCTAATCTAAGTATGTATCTTCGGGAATTTGCGGCAAAAATGTTAGGTCTTCGGATTTCAATAGGTAGCGGAACTTAATGCTGTCTTTGATGATATCTCCAACCGGTTGTCTGTCGTATTTAGCTTTTACTGCTCTCTACGTTACTAAAATTTAATCCTAAGGTCAAAGAGTGTCATATACCAAACCTACTTATGCTTTCGTCCACCAGGGCATAAGCTGTTCCTAATAATAATTTCCTATTACTGCATTTTCTACAAAACCTCTTTTTATTCATAAATCATTGTTTGAGCGGTCTGTCTTTATTAAGCAAAGAGCATTTAACTTTAATTTCTAGTCAGTTTTAGCTTGAAACAGAACTTGTCGGAAGTACACTTGCGTCAAGTCGAAGATCGAGAGCGCTTGAATCACCGGTGGCTATCTATGTGAGTGGCATCAAGTAGGCATCCCAACGTTCTTGAGATGAGCATACTCGTTGCATGAATGGGTTGCTGCACGTAACAACTGCAGGGCTTAGACAAGTTCAAATTCCAAAGATAACAGCTAGACAGGTGGACCATAATGTAATTTAATTATGAAATATTTCAATAGCCTCTTTAATTTGGACGGAGTCTTCCTAAACCGATATCGTGTCCATCGTTTTATTAATCGAATAATATTCCAGAAATTCCGTCAAATTGCCATGCATGCCCAACCGACTACTTTATTGATCATCACAGCATAATATTCCTGTTAAATATAAACGGTAATTTACAAATTAACGGCGGAACACTGGCTGCGTAGCCACACAAAACGCGTAAAACGTGACCCAAAGGTATTCGGCAATCTGGACATTTTACTATCAACCGGTTTCGTTCTGCCCTTTACTTCATTCTCAGCTTAAGATAAATGTGCAGTTGATGTGTGCTCAACGCTTTTTAAACGGAAGCGTTGTTGAGAAACACTATTACTTCTTCGATTGGAAATTTGACTTTTTTACTAAATTAAGATTTAAATTGATTATAAGAGTCAAACGTCAAGTTGCAATGAAATAGTGATCCGAATAATTATTTTCATCACGTTTTAAAATTAACAACTTTAAGGACATTCAGGAAAAAAACTCTTACGAAGGTATCGATCGACCAATTGAATAATGTCATTCCTTAATTTACCGCTTCTATGTGTATTCTAATTATATGGTTTTATTTTCCAATCAATCTTTGATCTGTGCCCAAATTCCGTGAGACGTAAACCTGTAAATAACTGGCCTCACATGTTTCCCTCGGCTTTCTCTTTTTCGAAAACAAAATTCTGACCCAGCAGGTACCCAAAATCTGTATGATGTTGAGTAAGGCGTACGATATGGCAGGTGCCATGATAAAAAGCGATTTGTCTTCTCGCTTCCCGCTTTAATAACTGCTTATAATTAAACCTATCTATCACTCTAAGCACGCCACCGAGATAACAAGTATATTATGTCAGATTTATATAATCTATCGGGATTTTCCAAGTCTGACGTCAGATTTAAGGGTCACTGGTTTTATAAAAAAAGGTCGATGGCCGATGATATTAAATGAATCTGTGTCAAAGGTAGGGCCGATTGTAGCCCTAAATGTCAGCTAAATAGAGACATTGTGCGGGCTCACGGCCTGCAATTATATAATTTCAATAGCAATTGAAGTCCATTTCAGTTGATCAACAATTAGAATGTTTTAAATGTCAAATTGAATCGGTCCCAAACTCCCCATTACGGATAAAGTATAGGTATACGAGTATACATCGCGTGCGTTAAATGTTAATATAGTTATTAGGAAATTGAGTCATGGGACTGCTATCGATGATATTGATGAAGATGAATCTAATTGAATTAGAAAAAGATACGTTTAAAGACTCCTGGTTAAGGAGTTTGAGAATTGCGTCATCAATCTTGATAAGTCAAAGACCCAGCAATATTGAGCAAAGCACGCTGACCATCATGCACCTAACACGTCAGTCTAAAAACTTTTTTGCAGTCCGAACGAAAATAGCAAAAAGGCAACCAGACATTCTGTCATGGACATGGTCACACAATGGGCGCGAAATTGCCAATCTTCATGTTAGGCCAGACCGTTATACCGAAAACGTGGACACGAGAGAAATGAGAGACAGATGTAGCTCTGGGATATATTCAATTTATTTTAATAGTGATCAATAACATAAACTTCGCGTCTGTGACCCCGGGTGTGAACTAAGCTTTTGATTTCATCTAATTAATCGTCTGTCTTCGCGCTGCGAACACGTTTGGGAACGTGAGATTGTTCTAAAATATCCACAGATAGAATAGTTCTGTTTGCTTTATTAAATTTTACTACAATGTTGATGGTGTGATTTAGTTATTTTATGATTAAACTATGAGGTTCGAACGCCTTTTCAAATAATATTGTGCAACAAAAATCATTTTGATAAGATTTGGAATCAGACTAGGATCTAAAAAAAATAGCAATGGTCACATTTGCATCTTCATCAGGTTTCGAAATATTCGGTTTATACCCTCGTAAAATATACGGTAGAAACGAATAGCATTCAACAAGCGCAAGATTTTATGATGAGTTCATAATTTCTTTAAACACAGTGTTTAAAGAAATTTCTAAACTTATATTTCTGAAAAATCGTTGGATATAACTGTAGAATCAGCAACAGTCGTTATCTCACATAAAACAAATCAAATCATGAGAAAGTTGCTATAATCATCATCTATTCATGCATTCCGTTTGCAAACATCAGGAGGAAGTCGCAAGCCCTTTACTATTCCAATAACTTGAAACGTATCATGCAAAATCATCTTTACTTCCTCCGTACCCTTTATTGCGTCGACATAGGGATTCAATTCGTGGATACTACCTAGTGAGTCTGTTTTGCAAAGGTCGATACGTGACAATGCTTAATGCTAACAGTTGGGTTAACTGTGAACTCTGCAACCGTCATGGGAACGTCAGCCGACGCCCACAACTCATAGTTTTTATTGTCTGCTGCTAGAGACACTTCTGTACGTCGTTTGTTGGAATTTAAATGAGTGAGAGTTAGAGATAAAATCAATTAGGCGGTAGTTTTTATGGTGTTGGCATGATTTTTCGTTTTTAATGCAAATCTACCTCAATCTACGTGCTTAGGTACATATGAGTGAACTATTGTTTGCATTACATTATTATCAACTCTATTAGCTTCAGTAGCGTACGTCAAAGTATATGTATCTTCACACTAAGATATTTTAGTTTCACAGTTAAAATTATCCCCGAAACTAAACCTCAGTTATGTTGACACAAACATTTCAAATATTCAATTTCATTTTCAACCACAGCCAAATGGCTTCTGATACGTTTGGACGGTTACCAAATAATGTCGTGTCGAAAGTGACCATTCAAATAGTTGTATTTCAATATTTGTAATGCAAATCCACACCTAAACAACTTGTGTATGGTCAATTTCAACTTTGTCAAGATGAAGAACTTTCTATGGCCCCGATGTAGACGAGACGCGACTGTCAATCGTTGAACAAATACTTCACATATGGTAATTTAAACGCTTCAGCTTGCAATTCATATGTACAATAGAATTTTCTAATTCGTACCTCTTTTTCTTTTGTCTTGCATCTTGCCACTATCCGGTGTGATTGGTCGGTTCATTTTTTGTTTGGTCAACAAACTTGTCCACAGTCATTATGTGCGAATTGTGAGCAGTAAATCAAGGCCAAACAATGTTATATTACGATGCTGTTATGTTAAGAACCAGAACAGGTGTTTGGGAAACAATGCTATGATGGTGTATATTTGGATGACCTAGTTACATAGATCATAAATATCTCAATGGTATTACGTTCGATACAATTGTTTCACTCTCGTTTTTGATTTTTTTTTCAGAATTATTTCTGTTACTGGTTTGACCTTCAGTAACTGCGAAAATAAAACTGTATTGTAATAATCAATTTTTCTTTAAACCTCTCACGGCCGATAATCAGGAAATGTGGCAGAGAGTATATATTGTGTGTCGTAATGTGTATCGTATGCGCAGCAGCTAAACAAATTATCATGTGTGTGCCGAAGTGCTTGTTAGTATCTTGTAGAGAATCAAACCAAATTCAAATACAACAATGTCTTGGAATCCAGAAAATCATGTGATTGTTTGTGCTCTCTGAAAAAAAGACAGCCAGACCGTGCTGAGGGTCTACGGTGACATCACTATAAATCCAATTTTGCGGTTTTTACATTAGCATATTTGTTCGTCACCAAACTGTAGGTGTTCTCCTTGATACCACTGCACCCACATAGAGACTGCGCCTATCCCACGCTCCGCCTACCATCACCAACCACTTTCGTTTAATCACATTGCTTAATACTCGGATTTATGTGGGGAAAACGTGTTGCCATAAATTCATCTACTATTTCAGCTTTTGTACTATCTCTTTGGAAAGTAAAGCGGCTAAATTCTATAGCATTCTTGTTCTATGTCTTCTCGAATAATCTCAGCAAATCGCTCACAGTCAATGTTATCGTGAAACCTGCAAGGTTATCTTAACCTTACACAGTTAAATCTCTTGCCGTATTATCAGCTATTTTCAAATCCTGTCCAGTTTTGTTTATCAATCGTATTGTTTTAGAAGTTAAAGGAAAACATGACGTGGGTTATCTTGTGTTTACTTAAAGCCCTTAACTTGTACTTTTCTATGAGAGTTTATTTCTATTTTGTGCCAGCTCTGAGTTCTGACTCATCGAGTGAGCTAATAACTACCATTACAGTTTTATCTATAAAGAGATTTAGATTCCTAATTGTTATGAAGATATTTATGAGAGTGCGCACATTGAATATTTAAAGCCTGCCAAGAAAATATCAAACCAGATGACTAATCTGTCGGTAAAAATCTACCACATTGTGAATGTGCTCTGTAATAATTTATCGGCTAGATAACATATAACTTTGTTAGTTTGAACCATCTTATTCCTGGGCAAAGGCCACCCCGTTTCCCTAAACTATTTTCGGTTTTGAATTCTTCTCGGCAATTTATGAGTAAGCCATAATCTTGAATGATAAAATTGCCCAAACACACTTAACCTGAAAATGTTGACCAATACACCTACAATTTTATTGGTAACTTTTCGATCAAATCGAGTACGTTGTTACGAAACATCAAAACACCGCAATCGGTTTCATCGACTACAAAATAAAATGCCATGTTAAAAACCTATGGCACATATTTCACCACAATCGCCCACTTCCTATGGCTGTTGCCAATTGTTACACTGCTAATAGTGTGGATATAGAATTGAATGCTTTTCGATCTATTAATAAAGGGTATAAAGGTAACGGAGATTGGAGTTCCCTGTTCATGACACGGATGGTATGAAGACTCCATTTGTTCTCCAGAGACATCTGTCCGAATGTTTATACGTAGGTATCATATTCTAGGAAGTGGTCACATTCAAATTGTGGTAAAACAACAACTAAAGAGGGAATTAGGATCTTTTCGTTTATAGACAGTTAATTTACAACGAGTCAATACACCAAATGCCATAACAGAACAAATGCCATGACACAAGGAAAACAGCAACGTAGGGCTGAATCAAACAGTTCTTATGTCACAATTATCGTTGAACTCCGAAGTGTTACTTCTAACAGCTGAACTATAAGTTTGTACTGAAACTGGGGCACTAGAAGATCAGTTTGCATAATCAAATTAATACTTAGGCTCAAGGCTATGGCGCTCTAAAAGGTTTGTCGTATGGTATAACTATCGACAATGACGTTAAAGTTGAATTTGGAAGTGGTCTAAATGAGGTCAGGTAAATAGCATGACTATAAGGATAAAGACAAAACATGCTCAGCCTAATAGAAGTATTTAAACTAGCATTTTCAATAATACTATCATTACAAATATTTTTTGCTTCGATTTGCCAATATTTCAGCAGCAAGGCAAATGAAACTCAATAGACATGCTAAATATCCCGTTTTGAAAGTATGAGTAATGAATATAACATTAATAAGTTAATTATAAATACTTCAATTACTTTGCATCATGAGAGAATAGCTCACAAGCAACATTTATATAAACCAACAACAGAATCTTGCATGTTTAAACAAAAATGTGTAGTGTATAGTGTAGCAGTAGATTAAAAACTAACATAAAAATCTGTTGCTATGCTTGTGATGGCCAATGTCACAGACTTCTTTATGAGTCATCTTACATTAGATCATTTCGGATCTCTAACACATTAAACTTGAAGATTCAAATGATCTGAAAAGAAAATAGTCACAATGTTTTATTGCTTTAGGAAATTAGTTGTATCTGTATGTAGGTTTATGTGTCCTTACATCCTGGATTTATGTTAACATTGGAATGGGTGTTAGTAATATCGTCGGAATTCTTGAAATTACATCTCTGTCAATGCCGCATGATGTCAAAAAAACTCTTCTTCAGCTTTTGGTCTTCCAATGCAGTGTGGATCTATTCCGAATTTCTATTATGGTTTAGTGTAAATATAAAAAATATCCAGTTTCTTCCGTAGAAAAACAGCTTTACATCAAAGGAAATTCATAATTTGCTTACATGGGTCTTTGTAATCAAGAGCATTTACTTTTACTTCCGTGTGTGCCTTAACAAGTGTAAAAATATGCCCACTACCCATAGAGACACCCAGATCACCTTCAGTGTGAACATTCCTTTGATTTGATCGTGACACTGTTAGCAATCTGCATTCCTACACATTATTTCTCCTGAAGGCCAATGCAATATAGATCGAAACTGTTAACTATGTTGATGATTTGCTAGAATGTTAAACAGACTTTTTTCAAACTGTTTTTCTTTAAATTTTTATCATTGTTGATCAAAAAACTTACAGTTATTGATGTGCTTAGTATTTTCTGAGAGGTTACGATCAACGCGTTTGTATATGAAAATAAACAACAAGACATCAGTGTTTATTGCTTGGTGATCGCTTGAAGGTTCGCGCAAAGCACATACGGACACGGAAAGATCTATTATGAAGTTGATGATGTTTTTTTCAAGAAACGATACATCTGTTATGTATATCATAGTATCATAATCATAACGCAAATATTTCTAAGATACTGAAATCCTTCAATACAGGCATGCGCAGTGTGATATTGATATAGCAAGATAATCGAATGGTTGAATTAATTAAACTGGAATCCCTCTCCGTCCTATTCCAATAAAGCACCAATCAAGTTGGCCCTGGGATTAGTTTTCGATTTTATCTGTCGCCCTTTTTATTATGATTGCATGGATGATACTGATTGGATTCGTTCAAACCTGAAAGTCTGCCTGTAGCCTGTATTTTCAACAAACCTTTGTCCCAAATATACCTGTTCTAATTACTTGATCATTAAGATCTAAATATTAAATAATATGTTTCAGTTTCATATTTTACACAATCTATGTTGAAGTGTCATTATGACTAAAAAAATTTCAAATCCCTCCAATTTTGACGTAAGACTTCTATATCCAATTCTGCATTCTCCCAAATCATTTTTCACAATCCCAATATTTTGTCGTTGTTCGCACGGTGGGCTGTGCTGAATTCCGATCCGACAGTCGGACGCTTGTTTTTGCGTCCGCGCACTTTCTTCTCTTACTTGTACTTTCTCGAGTCGGCATGTAGCCTCAGGTGCGTGTTTGTGGTAACACTGAATTCGCGACGCGGTATTTGTGCGGACATTTCCAACAAGACGACCTACTGAGGTTGGATGTCTCGTGTTCCTTCACTTGGATTCTTCTGATGTGGACAGTTTCGCAGTTCGTTAGTTCATTTGGCACTACCGTTGGTTTTTCTCTGAACATTGTAAACGTGGTGTGAAAGTTAAAACTCATTAATAGATCATGATTATAAATATTACTAAGTAAATTATGCAGTATGTTTGCTAAATCTGTACATTTTGTGTTTATTGGTTGTATAGGCATTTGGCTGGAATCTAGCGATGGTAAATATCTGTTGAGTATTGCAGGCCTGACCTTTTGTTAATGAGTTGTCTCTCAGTCTCTGTATTTTAATAACATCTGTATTGTGCAGGTACTGAATCATTTTGTTAAATACCTCAACTTCGTGTAGTTGTGTTATACTCAGACAATGTTTTTCATTTTATCTTTCGACGATATAGATAGATATTCTGTATTTTATATAGTTGTAAAACTTATACTAAAAGTTATATCTTTTTGTTCTCAGGTATGACTTCAAAATAATCTTCACCTTGATAAGGCGTAAGTACAGTGCAAAAAATGTCGTAGAGTAAATACTTTATGTCATTGGAGTTTTTCTACACGTGACGCTGGCCTTGTACTTCATGAAAACTATTATTAATGATGTGCACTGATGATACATCATTGATACACTTACATCTTGCTTCGCTGATCATGAACGTGACGATTACGTCATAAACCTCACTTTTCCTATAAATCCGTACGAGTTATGGACTGCATAGAACTGTACAAAGATTTCAGATTACCTCTTTTTAAGTGTTTACTCGTTTGACGTACCTTAGTATCTTAGCGCACATACATTTTCCTTGTCATTTTATCAGATAACAGTGACATCTCAATGAGACGATCTTTTCCATCACAAGATTGTACGTAAGTACCTAACTAATTAAAGAAACTACTGCCAATCTTGTTTTACTGATTTTCACGCAATCCTGTCCAGGTTTCCTTGCGGCTTTAAACAAGAGATTGCTTAAGTCAAACAATAATTCAAGGTGGATAAAAATATTGTTGGCTGTGAGATTCCTCGCATTTCACAATATGCGTCCACACCTACAACTAATATCATTAATATATTCTCAATCGGCGTTAAATACCAGTCTAGCGGTGACCTACAGCTATTTACTTATTTGGACATGCCTCGTTTTGGCGTTGACGCCTATCAAAAAACTTTTTAATGGTGACCCTTTTTAATTATTGCGAGATCTCTTTTAGAAACATTTAACGTCTAAGTCTGTAATAATCTGTATATTGAAGGCATATCACTTAAATGTTTTCATTTTGATAGGTAAAGTGAGTCAGATACAGTTCGATTTAAGATGTAGAACAAATACTCTATAACTCTTCGAAAATTCTGAAGGACTTGGTGTTAAAATTATAGTCACGGACGATTAAGAGATAAACAACAGACATGTAAGTCTCTCAGACAGCGGATCTATAAGTTAGATGACTAAACAAATGACAGCTCTTAATGCTGTGACCTCTGGCCCCAGACATGAGATTAGCGGTAAGCGACTGTACCCGTATCCTAAGAGAGCAGACAAATTGCTCAACTTAATACACTCTTTAGAGTAGAAGTCACGTCTAAGCGATATTTATTTTGTAAATCTTCTTTATAAAACCTTCAAATATTGTGATCCTTCTTGCATGATTATTGATTACAGCTGTTGCTTTTGCCTTTTCAGTTGCCCTCTAGGAAAAAGTGAAATTGAGTTGAGAAAAGAAAAACTTCGAAATTGGTTTATTATGCTGAACATTTGCCATTGTTGCTATTATTGTAACACTATGTATTATCCTTCAAAACACAAATGAGGTTCTCATTTTTATTTTGAATATGCTAAAACGAGACACTTCAAGAAAAAAATCTTGCGTCTATTAGTTTTTTTCTACAAATACTACTTTCCTTCTCCATCTTTCACTACTAATTTATACCAGACACTACAAGAAACTGCTGCAAAAAGCCAGTCTGCAGAACATTGCGTGTGCGATCAGCTAAATATTTACCTACATCATGTATTTGCACATTGCTGTATGGTACAGATATCACTATCTCTTGCTATCGTACCATTTGTTGATCTGCGTCTGTTTTACCTTTTTCAATATTATAATGTTCGGGTGTTTTGTTTTGTTCGTATTTCATATCATTACATGAGTGTACTTCTTTGTTTTCGGTGTTATGTATTGCCAGACTATTCAAGTCTCCACAATCATTACTATTTCATTGTATTTCTGTTCAACGAGCGCAGGAAACACTGGTAGTTTATTAATATTTCATTTTTCAGTTTATTGTTTCTGGCGTTTATTGCTTTTTATTTCAACGTTAATGTCGATCATTCTCTTTTTATCAACGCCAAGTGGAAAAATCCAAGAAAACAAAACACTCAATGATTTCATATTTCCGACGCTCCGTTGATCGATTGGTATGTCCCCATACTGTGAATACAACTTACTGTTTTTGGAGAAGGTCCAAAAACGTTTGTATTAGTCAGGGTCCACGGGTGAACGGCCTGAATTCCCACGCATTGCCAAAATGACACTAAACACTAACTTACATGGCGTCAGTAGAAACCCTTCCCCACCTGGTCGTTTATGGTCATTATTACCAAGACTGGCTCAGGATCAAGGTCCCTACGTGTCGATAGACCTACGTGACTCGATTCTGAATCCTCCATAACAACATTTTCTACTTTTTACATCGTGCCCCATCGATGGTGTAAATGCTTTGATGTAAATAATTTAATCGCTACATGTGTTGCATATCCAAGTATATTCTATCTCTTTTTTGTTGAACGCTTTATTGGGCTGTGTCCTTTTTTGACACTGTACATTACGTCAGAAGCTGTCTGATTGTGATCACGATAATATTATGTGAATCGGGGTCCGGTAGACAATCCTCAATGAAACATGGTCACTGTGATGGACCTATGAGAATATTGAACTGCGCTTCCTTACGTTTTCTTAACAAGTTTTCTAGCATTTACTTTGAAGTGTATGACACAAGTAGATTCCAGCACCCTTAGCATGAATTTTCAGTATTTGAGACGTAAAGTAAACTGGAACTTTGACAATTTCAAATTGACAATTTTCAAGGGAAAAATTCTTCTTCGCGCACCAGAGGCGCTGTTCCATTTTTTCATACAAGAAACCTCAAGAAACGCTGGAAATACTTGACAGTAAAAAAGTGAAAAGTGCTAAGGGTACAGACTATTGCCTTCATCATTGATTTGAAAGGATTGATCATGAAAGGATGTTTACTTGAAATACAACTCATGATAATAATGTCATTGACAATCATCAACCTAGGCAAAATTTTATTCGATATTTTTATAAAAACTTGCCAAATGCTCGTGTCTCGACCGTTCACGCATGTCCCAACTTCCTAATAAAGCGATCACGATAGTTCCAGTGACTAAAAAGGCCATAGTATCGGGCCAAAAACTCTTAGCTACCATGTGCTAATTCGTTTCGAAACTTTGCTTCTAAACATTTAAATAAAATGTTATAAACTTCTTTCTTACCGTTGAGTTGCATGCAATGCATACAAGTAATACTAGGGAATTTACGAGTTTCCACCTTCGCTTCGAATGACTTCAGAATGCGTGCATTTGCCTCGTTTAAATCCAAGAAGCTTCTGCTGTATATCTCCTTCCTAATTGGATTCTAAAGCTCCGAAACAATTACTTAACACGTTTGAAACCATCTCGTATATCACGGATTTATGAGGTGTCTCCATTCATTAATGTGACTTAGTGTTTTTATTTCTGGAATCCAAACTCATCAGTAAAATATGATTTCCCGGGAAGTATGTCATAGTTGAGCTGGCGGGAAGTATTTAAACTAGATGTGTTTTCATAGAAAATAATACCACGCGTGCGGAGTCTTTTTCATCATACGCTTTTATACTTTGAAATCTGGGCACTGCTTATCTGTAACAATTTCCGGATTGATTCAAACCGCACCTTCGCTTTCTTTAATCAAACACTCCACATCAAGTTCAAGTGCCGTCAAAACAACCAATACATCAACCTAATGGAGTCCATCTAATGGCTCTGTCTAAATATAAACACCTTGATCAGAACCCGCAAGGTCGTTTGATCTTCGACCGTACCTTTTGTGCACTGATTTACAATAGGGACATACAAAATCCATCCGTCTTCCGGAAGCTCCGTTGTGACGTATTGAGTTCATCGTCAACCGAAAATTACGTAAGGACCGGCGCAGACGCAACTTATATCCGTCCCATGATCAGCGTCCCGACCTACATCCACAAACCGGTCAGAGTAAAAGGCACCTAATACTTACGTGTAAGATTGAAAATTGCGATAAGGCGACGATTGAGTTAGGACATTTTAGAGCGGTTTCGCGTATGGACGGCCGCCAGGCCAGGCCGTGGTGTGACTATTCCCGTCTAGTAGGCTGGATTCTGTGTCCGATGGCATGCGAACTTCTTTTTGGCACGTGTCATTCAATTCTGGCGCCGTTTTATTGTGTACCGATGTCTCTGGACCTTTAAAAGTTGCGAACCTATTAAAATATTTGCTTGAGCCGATTAGCTCACCGTATCGCCCGATTCCACGTGCCTTGATTGTCATGCAGCGCTGTAATTACCTGCTCATTGTAATGTTTAGACGGCGCAACAAGTGTAGCACGATCGTTATGCGTCATTAATTGAATTGTGTTTTGGCGTTGCAGCGCAGCCCATTAATATCATTAATCGGGTTTTATATAGGCATGTGTATGCGCATATTCGGCAGCTGTTTTTGTTGACAACATTAAATAAATATTCAACAACGGTGACTGATGACATCATGTCAGGTTTTTGTACCAGACCAAGTTAGCAGGTACGCCTAGATTATTCAAGTTCCTGATAGTACTGAATAGTTAACGCACTACAATCGATTCAATATACCTTTCTAATGGGTTTTGAGCCATTAAAGGAGAGCTATCTTTCACAAGATAAACGAGTTTATTGATATTGCTATAGCTGGTCGAACAAAAAGCGCGCCGAGGAACCTGTCTATGTTAAAGTCAACACGGCGCTTGCTCTAACCGAACAAGTTTTGTACCATTTGTGTACACTTACATACATAATGCGTTTTCCAATGCATTCTATACGATCCGATCGGTGGAATCCGGTCTCGATAGCTACACGCCTTGTGAATTACATGCTCAATTAAATCTTTTTGGAGTCTTCGTTGTTCTTGCTTTGAAAATTAATATTATTCAAACTTTATTGCGAATTTAATTCTTTGCGTCTTTAGCCTCAATGCCCTATATCAATGATGATACTAAATGTTTAATCTCGAAGGTTTTATGACAACTCTCGTCTAGTTTATGTTAAAACGAAGCGTCAGCATTGCAATATAGCTCTAAAACTGTGCTCTACTTTCATCATATGATTTCATTTCAACCGTTAATTTGAGAATAATTATGAAAAAGTTACAGATGTTAATCTTTTTGAAATTATTTGGATTAACATTCAGGACGCTTTATAAATACATGCAGTTGAAATAAAATTGACTTGTGAAATAGTAACATACATTAAGCTTGCAATCGTCTTCAAAGTGCCGAATATGAAATAGTAAATGAACACATTGAGTTAGAAAACACTAAAGACGATGATTCACAAATATTTGAATCCTTGGTATTTGTCTTATCATGTCATTATAATAAAACCACCGAATCCAATGAGCATGACGTTAAAGCGATGGTGAACGAAAATGAAAACAAGGTCGTCACAGACGCTGAATATTTGGGGTATATCTGCTCTAATTGCTCTAATCTGATCTAAATTTGCTCTGAAATCATATAATATTTACATAGTAATGCGAGTTTATAGCCTATCAGAGTATCAGCTTATTTGAATTTTCATGTGCTAGTTGTGAGAGTTGCCCAGGGAAATTAATTTGTGATGTCTGTCAGCTACGTGCTGGAGCTAGACATATAAAATTATTTAAAGCGTGGTTTGAATGTGTGTGTCCTGACGGTCGTTTCCCTTGAATAGGATAATAGTTGGGGCTGTGTGGTCTTTACTACGAATTGAATTTTCCTGGTTTTGAGATAATTATGATGTGATTCTCAAAAATTATATTATTGATTGTCAACTGTGATTTGCTTTGCGAATGTGTTTCAATATCAACTTACTAAAATCTATGCTTTACTTGGTTTTGAACATACAGCTTATTCGCTATATCGCTTGGTATTCGTCCTCGTAAAATTTGAATCGGGACCGTAACATATTTATACATCATTTTAATAGTCGTATAAAGACGGCACATTTCGGTTGACGTATTCGCTCGTAGTTTTAAAAGAGAAATGAGGTCAAGATTAAAGACTGCTGCAGATATTTTTTTATGTAACAGCCTTCGGTTCACCCATAGGGCTATTATGATTGTTCGTATAATTCATGAATGATTGTCAGTGAAGTTTTGTCGGAACTTTATCAGCCGTGTTGTTGACTTATTGAAGCGACACAATCGGTTATTGTAAAGTTTATCAGTTACCATTTTTATTGTCATCAAATTCAGCAATATCAAAATTGCTTTTACGTATGGTTTCAATTCTTTTTCGGGTTTCAGTTGTAGTGCGCGTTCAACAAATGCATTCAGATTTACTTTGAATATTTTATCGCCCACTGCTAGTTTTTTTCAAAGTTGACTTTCAAAGTAAACAAAACGTAACTATTTCTACATTCATTCGCTTGTCGAGAAAATAACATTATTTACTCGAGATTGTTTCAAATTTTCGCAACGAGTAGTCTGTTTGGTTGGAATGCGGCGAGTGAACGTCCAAAGAGTTGAGCCCGAGGCATCCCCGGAGTGCTGCCTTTGCCTCGCTCAACTATGCGCTAAATGTCATGGAGGCAAAAGCGTGATACCCCGCCTACGGAGATGACGAAACTGCGTTGTTTAATTCAGTTTTCACACAACATGCATACATTTCGAATCTAATTGTTTGATGTATACGTGCGTCAGCTGTGATAATATTTGCAGCTTGTAAGCCATTAGCTTCATTTTATAATCAATGTTGCGTCCTTGTCTTGTATGTTTAGGTGATACCACACACGGCTCGTATGTTCGGTCGATTTATAACTTCCAAAGATCTTCTGTATTTTCATAGTATTTCTAGGAATGTTGTTTCAAGTCCAAAGTTATCGTGTTCCTAATTGCCCGAACCATCAATATTACATTTCTCTAGTTGCTTGGAAAGCCAGATGTTGCTATGTGTGGATGTTGTTAAACTGGCCGGTCCGCCCTGTCCCTTTTCTTTTTGCGTAAAATTAGTTCCGTGTATATTGCCATCTCCGTCTAGCAAGCCCCCTCTATCGCGTCCACCTGCGCCGGAGTCGCGACACACATCTTCCGTCCATTGCTTTCTATTTTCGCCTGTCGCACTCGATTTGTTTTTAGTATATGTGAATCTTATACCTATGAGATTATTTTTAATTGCTAGAGCTTCGTAGAGGTGCTTTTTGTTGTTCTTTGTTTCAGTTTTGCATGTCTGTTGTCGTTTATCACATCTTTTGTATTATGGACTGATGAGACTATTTTTGTACTTGCTTTAATCTTACACAGTGCATTGATTACAGTGCAGTGATAAATTAATAAAGCTATTGTTCTTAATCTTGCAGTAGCTTATCGTGTTTGTTTTATCACAAATGTTTTGTTGATTCTTATCGAAATGTTTGCCACATTGAGTACCTAAATCAAGAACCCGTTATTCTGTGATAAATTCTTCGTTCCGATTTTCCGAACTTACTATGCACTGAATGTCTGTTTCTAATACCATCCTTGACCGCAGTTATCAGTAATTGCTAAATTGTAGATGGTTATAGTACAAAGAGGCAGGCAGGTAGCCAATCTTCTAAGAATACTACTTCCTCTCGTTCATTTCAACGTTGTCCATGCCTCTTATCAGGATGTACTTTGTCGTTTGCTAATAACTGAACGGATGACCAGTTCTTTCATTATAAGAAGATTTTCCATACTCATTAAAGTTTTCCCTAGGTTTATGTCCAATGCTTTCTCTGTAGGTCACTGGGATGTCCCACTCACAATCAGAATCTTGATTCTCAACCTCAGCATCCTATTTGTCTCTATTATTATCTACATTGTCAACAATAACCAGTCGCTCCACTATTCATACGCAACCTACATCAATGAGTAACAGCTTAGCGCTGAATTAATTTGAGAGCGTCATTGTAGTGGACGCATATTGACAAACTTTGGTTGTACTTCACAGGTGACTAGTTTTACAGGTCGTTGATGTTTAGAATAAGGGGTTTATTACGACATGTTTATTGGAGCGCATTTCATGTGAATTTGGCTATGGAGGTTTTTGTTTAGCGTCATGGGTATCTTGCTTTTTGGGTTATGTTGGTCTCTAATCCAGAACTGGGTTATGGGAATGTCTATGTATGTGATACTTTTAATCGAATGAATGCATTTTGAGAAAATTATTCCTTTTCATAGAATATCGTTGTTCTAAGCTTATTCATCGTTAATTAGTAGGTACTATAGAAGCAACATTTACTATGACGTGATCTCGTACCTTATAAGGTTGATTGCCATTATTCCGTTGCCCGTATCCCAATTCTTTTACTTTATGTATTTTAAATATTTATCCATGTTCTTTCCTAAGTTTGACCTTCTGTAAAATACGTAAAAGGGATTTTAGACCAAATTCTTCGTCCAATTTGTTTCAGTTCACGCAACTAGTCGTGATTGGAGGCATTACATATTATTTTATCGTTAGTTTCGTGTTGTTGCGTTGAATTTGGAAATATCTTGCAGACCACATTTCCTGTAACGTGTTACACTAATACTTTAATATTCATATTTCCTCGAAATTGCAGTATTTGTGTATGTTTTTAGGTTATTGTACTTTGTAGGCCGTCTAATTCGAGAGGAAAGTTTCACCACTTCTGACTAACTCTGTCTTTAAGATAAGATATAGCCCCTTCGTACACAAGGCGACGTAATTGTCCGATATCTTACGACTTTGGTATCCAAGCGACTATCGCAATACGAATCCATAGAGGTTCCGTTTCCTGTAGAATTCAATCAGTTATTCACTTTCGAAGAAAAAGTTATCCAAAATATGAAATTAGCAAATAAAATGAGCAGAAGTGGCCCAGTGGTATCGGTTCCGACTAACGAGTTATATAGGTCGTGGGTTCGAACTTCGAACCCCGCCAGGCGATTTACTGTTGTGTAATTTACTTCATCACCACTGCTCTCAATTCGGTGAAGGAAAACATCGTGAGGAAACCGGCATGTCCGCATGGTGGATTATTATACTCCCTCTCACAGAGGAGGCCTGTGTCCCAGCAGTGGAAACATAGGCTGATAATGATGATGATGATGAAATAAAATTAAAAACTGGGTCAAACCCCACAACACTGTAGATCACTGAACATTATATAGGATACAAAGATGACAATAAACGCCTAATGCATGTGAATACAAGGCTCGTGATCTGTTGGTCCTCAATAGTATTCAGCGTCAACAAAGAGCTCGAAATAGCCGACACTGGACATGTTGATCTAGTTAAACGTTAACGATGAGTGTATTCTTGACGGTGAAGACGGTTCCAGAATTGAGGTAATTTCCATTCTGTACTTGCAGACACATGGATTAGTTTGAGACAAAACTGAAATAAAGTGGTTTTCTTATTTTTGAGCTAATTCATAACAGAGTTCTTTTATGGCGTCCTCCTGGGTTCTCAGGCCACCAGCAAATTAATATGCAGTATCTTGAATATGAACATAAAAGACTGAATAATTTGAAGTCATAAATACATCTCACTACGCCGCTGATACCAGGAACTATTTACCCCATAAAAATCCAGCCAAACTTGATACCTTACCTTTATGGCGGAGAAATCGATGAATGAAAAAACTGCCGATCGTAAAATATTGCATAACACACTGGCGGGTTTTTGCACTGGACGACGTTTTTAAAATGAACTTGTTGAACTTGACTGTGAAAGTCAAGAACGTGATAAGTGCGTTGGCTGATCAGCATTTGAATCAGGGTCACATGTTTTTGCATCACCTTTGGTCGTGTCTACATTTTGTATCGAGGCCTCCTTTTCTACAAAGTAGCATGTTAATGTAAGTGCCACTTATCCTTTCGTAGTCTCCGGGTTTTAGGTCAAAACACGGCAAAAGGCAAACGTGTTTAGAAAATAGTGGTCTTTATATTAGTTTATAATGACGAGGTAGGAAAAGAATTTGCCTAGAAAATCGATGTCAGACGATAGACTTTCTATGTAATGGCTAAACTGAAGAATTAGGATTAGATTAGCCTCCCTTTGAATAAAAATAATGACGAACGTCGGGCACTTGTTACAACTCGGAAAACGCAAGTATGAATTTCGTGTCCTACCCGAATCAACAGTACCGCTAGTAAAATCCGTTCTGCCAACGATCTTTATAAAAGCTAAGGCAGTGAAATTAGATAGTACATTGTCGCGCTTCATTGTGCTATAGAATAAATATGAATGGCAACACAAGGTTAGCACGGCCATTCATATTATTACATCATAAAGTAATGCATTTGAAAGCGAGCTTGCCAAAAATTGAGACTTGGCTTCAACAATCTCCTACTTCATCCAAAAGCTGTTCTACTGTTGTTGGAACTGTTAATAAAATAGTTACTAAACTGTCTGTGTTATCCATTGTGTAGCTGGATATTGCATTTCTAGGGATGCGTTAGCGTAAGCCGTCTCGTATCTTATTGCACCTTGTCTGTAGTCTGTTGCATTGAACACATGTTACGTATTATCACTTGCTTTTACATTTAATTGTTCGATTGCTTTTTCTTAATCCGCATAGTTATTGACAGTTGTAAGTCTAATAGGTGTTTTATTTCTTTTGACTCTCCTAACTACACGAACATTTTACTACTATTATATAAATGCCAGAATTTGAGGGAATGAAAAGATGCATTTTACACTTTCATCAAAAAACGGCTGAATGGATTTGAACAATGATAGTTAATAATTACACGCAGGACACATCCCCCTTATCACATTCTCATAACTAAAGACTTCTTTGCAAGCGAAGTTGCATTCAAAAGCTAAGCTCAGACCTGCCTCAGACCTAAAATGCCTTTGAGAAGTTTCTTCGCTAAACATAATATAGAACACACTTCGTATCGTAAGAAGCGACTTAGTAAAGGATTATTTATATCAGAAACTGCAGTGTTAATATCCCCTTGTGTAGTAATAACATTATACTAAGGTACGGAGAAGTAATCTCTACTACGTTCACTAATTCGATTGGAATTGTGAGACACAGCGATTAGAGTTAGACCTGCAGAATCCTCTAAAGCCAGTAGGTCAGTAGTATTCGGACGTGTCAAACCTACATAAGCGTAGTTTTGCCAGAATGTACCTAACTTCATGAAAATTTCTCTTTTTCCCATTTTTTCGGGCTTACATTTATGTTGTAGTTACTGATGAAACTGATTTTACTCGATATATTAATATAAAACATTACAGATATAGTTATAACGGATTTATAAAGAACCTCTGCCCTCGAGTTTGCTCGCCCTCCGCCTACAGCCCATGACAGACTCCAGGATACTTAACATGTCCCAAAAATAAAATCGATCCACCGGCTTACCCATTTTTAAAATAGTTCAAATATACATAACAAACCAACTGGATATGGAACCACAATATTTTCCTGTTAAATCACACATATTTTAAAACGAAATAATTGGGAAAGATGATTGAAGTTAAACATACCGGGAAGCTAGCAGTTATTTTTACAACTGGTTATAATTAAACATAGAAATAGTTTCATATTGTTAAGTAATCAGTTGGCTGTTTCTAAGTCGTAAAATTAATCAGTGTTTCCACATTTACATGGTATTGCGTAGGCATTGTAGGTTTCTATTAACTACTATTAGGTAATAGCAGTTAAGACTAATGTTGTATTGTCATCGGTAACTATTGTATGGTTGTGGAATGTCATTGTTCATTAGCAGTGCCTTGTTCTAGTATCTGACCCAAAGTTTCTTTGTTTTGAACCACATCAAATTCTATCTTTGCATCTAATCTGTGCTGTCATCCTTAAATCTTCTGGAAGATGCCCTCAGTAACCCATACTATGTAGGTATAGTCTTGTCAAGTCACATCAATACTTAACAGTATTTATATGATTTATTTACTGTAACTGCAGTGATAAAGAGAGCGGCCTCGTCGCCTTCACCACCGTCCTTGGGACTGCTTCCACTTAGTACACTGATTTTATTACACAGCTACTGTTTACAATCACAATTATTATTATCTTGCATGTTGCTAGCTATTACACTGCTAAGAAGTTATATATAAGCTCCCAATGTGTGTTCATCTGGAACTTCAAATCGATTTTTGTTTATAAATCAATGAGTTACGCTGATTGGAATTTATGATCAGTGCATAGGCGGATCCTCTTTGTAAGATTCATTACGCCTGTGGTAATATGGCATAATCTGTTTAGGTCTTGTGTTATTTCATCATCATGAATTGTCTCTTCAGTCTTCTATAATTTGCTGTACTGCTTAGGATACTCTCATCGGATTCAGCTCATTATCAACCACAGCCTGACATTACTCACTGCGCAAAGCCCTGATTGCTTTTGCCAATATTAACATGTTTGTTCGTTCGGAATCAAACAGAACAGTAGTAGAAGTTCTCATTCTAAGATTAACCCATAAATTATTCAAAACACAAGTTAGCCCTACTGATAGTAAGTGTATGTTTAAAAGCTAAGAGAGTCATTGTAAGATTGTAACAATACACAAACAAGCTTATCTCCTCCCACTTTTATGTACACAAGTTAATAATCTCGTATCCGCGCATTCTCGGATCAGTATGCAGCTAAAGTACAAGATTCAATAAGAATTTGAATGAAATTGCATCGGAATGAAGGTCACCCGACTGCTTACGGCATCCTACTGCAGGTGAATGGCCGCCTGGCGCAGGAGTCGCTATAATATCTATATCCAGAAATGGCAGTTGCTGTTTGATTTGCTCAGATAATAGTACTTTGTTTTAGGAATACCAACTTTAATATTTCAAGTTAACTAAACTTCTCTTCTTAACGAAAATGTCAGATCATTCTTGCTACTTTTTACAGCTGCTACTTTGTATGAGCCTCTTAGTCTCATCGTCATATTTAAAGTAGAATTGAAAGTTATCCCAAAATGTCCTTTAATCTTCTGGTCATAAATGTAATTTCTTTCTTTTCACATCCTAAAATAATTGGCTTTTAACCATAAGCATAAGCCTTCACGCTCTTTGAAAGCACCTATTGATACTGCCAACGCCATTTTGTAACCCAATACTAAATATTGTCTCTGTCATAATTAATACTCACGTCGTCACTTCCTACTCATTATGCAATTGTATTAACCCCTAACCCGCCATATCTATGCAAAACACGCTACCAAGTAGTAATTTAGCGCTCATCGTAACTGTTCTACCCGTTAGGACATTGCATTTATCCACATGAATGAATTGTATTGCGGTACTATGGAGTAACAAAGCTATTGCGTCCTGTTTGAAGCATAATTATTAGCCATAAAACGCCAAGGAGAAGACATTTGTGGGTGTTCTCGTCACGATAAAGCATGTTTCGCGCTGTTAAAATGAGTACCTGTTCAGGAGATGCATTATAGAACGTTCAACAAACATTTGCCAATCCATCGACGTTTTTAATGAAACCTTGCGGTATCACAATTTCATCCACATAAAATTAGAGTTGAACGTTTCATTTATTGCTTTGCGAAATCTAAATCTGGCAAAGATGAGAATTTGGGATTTAATGATCTTATTAATATGTTATTTAAACTGTCACTGATTTCAGTCTGAGATCACTATAAGCTTCTTTGCTATCGCTTTTGGCAGTTGTCAAAAAATGTTGATGTAAGCTTACCCTGTTTATTGTACATTTATTCTCTTCATCTGTTGTCGACACAATTCTAGTTGATCCTTTTAATTCTCATCAGCTTCATTCGCTGTTGATCCAATCCGATGCTTCCCAACAATAAACAATACAAATGAAAAGTGATATGGCAGAATTAAAAGGACGTTGGGACTGGCCCAGCACTCAAGTACATTGTGTACTAAATTACATACAATTAACACACCCATAGCTTGCAAGGTCGACCGGTCCATGCATCACACGTTTAGATATGGATGCAACTGAATGGGGCAAAATCTCAGTGGTACATTTTAATGACGGCGAACTTAATTTGTATAGAGATAGAGACCACTTTAAGACATGTATTTTCTAAGTACATAATATGTTTGATAAAATAGTGTGCTACCTGATACTGCTTTAAATGCGCAGAACTCGATAATACAAATATACTCAAATCTTTTGCGTCGTACCTGTTGCATTACGTCTTGTTCAGCTGACTCATTTCAACTCATTTGTTTGTATTTTATCTTACCTTAATATCTCAGAAATAGACACATCACGATGACAGCAAACAAGCAAATCAGATGCACTTACTACATAAGCGCATACATAACCATTATTACAAGAGTGTGCGTGAGCTAGTGCGACCCAATTGTTTGTTGCTATGCAAACTATGACGTCCACTTGTGTGTGTGAGCCAATGACATTTTCAGGTTCTAAGTGTGCGTGAGTAATGTGCATTAATGTGGCGCTACCAGCTTCCAAATATTTCGGGAATATTGCATTAGTTACTGTGGTGATCTGACCAACATAAGAGTAGGTCATGGTTGTCTTGTTATCTGCAAATAGACTAACATCGCTTTACATGAGCGTGACTAATGGATAATCGACATTCGCAACTAAAACAACAGTATTTTCACCGTTGAGTAGTAAGTTGAGGATTCACCTCAACTTACTACTCAACGGAGAATGCGTCATAATAATAACGAAAATGGATCGTTAATATTATGACTCATTTACCGATACGATTAGTTCCTAAGCTTAACTCTCAGCGTTTCAATTGATTATTTAATTGTTCTAGTTGGCTCTGTGTTCCAACAAAATTTCGTCAGCTACAATTAATATAATTTACAACATACTCTACGCAAGCATTACCGCATGAGTACTACATATTACTCTGATTTGGTGATTCCATGAAATTATAACTATTATGAATGACGCGTAACGCATTAGCGGGTCAATGATCCTTTATAACGTCACGTTTCTCTTCATAATCGTCTTTGTAACTATGAAGATAATGTTGAGATCTTTAAGAAACATACTATAGAATTCCCAAAACTTGAAAATGAATGTCGGTGAGCCACATAGGGCACTTATCTGACATCCTAATACAATCCTCCTAGCAGCACTCACTCTCTAATTGAGTGGTCAATTAGAACTGATTCCGTAGTATGCATTAGAATAGTAAATTGGAATTCCGTTTTCTTTAGAACCTCCATGATCCATACTATTGAAGCTTTGTACTAAGACCTTGCGAAATCCCTCTTCAAGTACTCCAAAAATCACGGTCTCTCCAGAGTGTGCCTACAAAACGTTTGATCCGTGTTCCAAATAACAAACGGCAGCACTTGACAGCCAGTCTACTGCGTTACGAGTACCCAAAACTCGGAACATTGCCAATGTTAAAAAAATTCAGCCATGCTTTCGTATTTGTTGAGTTTGATGATCGTTTCGTGTGTTTAATTAATTGGCGTGTTAAATATACTCTTCATAATGGAATTTTGAGATTCTTAAATTCTTTCTCGAATTAATATTATTAATATTATTTGATGGATACTATTGTATTTTGTTTTCAGAATATTCCCTTCTCTAATTATTTCGGTTGTTTTAACTAAGTCTTTCATTTTTTTCTTTTCGTGAAGCAAAATGCTAAATGTTATAGGTACCATAGGCATAGTTATGAGCTCATTTATCAGTGTTTGTTTGATGGTATTTTGTTCAGCAAAGTCTCTTGTAACTCACGCAAACCACAACACCCGCTGTTGCGTGCCCACGGTTGGTATTTACCACTTTATTTATTCTAGGCTATTGATGATGTTATGTTGATGACAGTTTGGCTTCGATACAAAACTTTCGCCTATTCACAATACAATATGGAACAAAAACTTTTGCAATCTACTTCGACTTGAACTTAATTTCCCGTGAGATTTATGTTATCCTGTTCGATCATGGTCTCCACCTTCTCTGCCCGTTGGCAATTTGTAATTCTTTTTTGTATCCTCCAATTAGATATCAATATTATTTACTATGATTGTAAATGGACGCTGAAAATTATGAAACTTATCTACTATAGATAAGAGATTATGGTAATCCTGCAGTCTATTTAAATAACATTCTTAAAGGCCCTTGCTTCTAGTTAGAAATGCCGTTACACAAACAACGGGCTAAAATAAATAGGTAGCAGCAAACGTGACCAATGGCCGGCTAGGTTTCATAACAAGGGCTAGATATTTCTAGATCATAGGATACAAGTGTACCAACGGTAAACCGCAAACAGTTGTAGAGGAAGCCTTGGTGTTGAAAGCAAGTTGAAGAAAAAAAACTTATATTGGCACTTGTTGATATCAAATGTTTGGGGAATAGCAAGATCTTTTACTTATTATAAAATAATGATCCTATTACTAATCATTATCTAGGCAAGCTGTTTAATAAAAATTAAGTAAAAAATCTAGATCTTTTGATACAACGCAACGCTCATTTTTAGAATTTTCAATTAAGTATCAAATATTAAAATTCTAAAAATCTTTAAGACTTTCGATAAAGGAACTTTATCAATTGAAAATACTTACCTCCTTGAAAGAGAAAGTCTAGCTCAGCAAAATATTCTTAAAAGCATAGCATGTAGGTAGTGAAAGTTAAAAACTTCAAGAGGCTTATTTAAAAGGTTCTTCATGTTTCGCAGTACTACTTGAAAAACACGCAGGTGAATCAAACAAAGCAGTGATGTTTCGTATATCTGACGGTGGAACGAACGACCTGTCCATTGTTAGCCTGACAATACAGCCATCAGTCAAGTCTTGAAGGATCTTTGAGATAGTTTGACCGTTGTGCCTATTGTAACGAAATCATTTGATGGTATGACTTCCCTGCATATGGGAGCAAGAAAGGCTGGATGTACTAAGCCAATGATTGTGCCAAACAATATGGCTGATGTAACAGTCAGTGATACAGGCATGCCACTCGACACTGCTGGTTTATCAACAGAGTTTCATTTCAATTTATCAACGAATGTTAATATAACCAAACGCGGCGAACATTTAATAGGAAAGCAACGACATTGACTTTATCATTTTGAGGTCAATGCTAGGGAATCCGTCAATTAGAATAAAATGAAATATTCATTAGATGAATATAAATCAGAAACATAGCAGTAATCCGGAAATGAATGCGGAGAATGTTTTCTATAGCGGTACTGCGGTACCGCACAGGTTTGATATAATTAAAGGTGACTAACTGTTCAAATTATTTTTACACACAGCAATTTTGACGTCCACACATAATTTGGATAAAAATTCTTTTCTAGTAAGAATTCTTATCCAAACATGATGAAAATTAAAAATATAACATCAGTAGTAATCCCTCAATCATTCAGTTTTCGACGGTAAACAGTGTCATTCATATCGCAGCAAGTACTTCTCAGGTCGCTTCGTTCATCTCAGGTTTTTATTGCATGATTGTCGTCGTATGTCATCTTGGGAACACCAATTACAATGTTGCTTCGACCGTGGCGTATTCAGTTAACCTTTGTTCGTGTAACTGCTGCAAATATTTCTGTATTGGAATACTTAGCGTGAATGCGGAGTATGTCATTGATGTCTTTGAGAATATTCGTCGTGAGATTCCAAAAAGTTTAGACATCATTCATGACCATGAAGACTTGTGTTGTGGGACACATTATTATGGCATTGCAGTGTGACTACAATTTGAGGTAAAAACCATTTGAAATCAATGGTGATGACACCAAAAATCTACAGACAGAGAAATGTAAGGGTGCTCCCACATCTATCGACGCGGAATCGGATTTTTCCGTCGCCCTTTCTCTTTCTGTCGCTTAGAACTGCCATTTGCTAGACCGTGACAATGCGATAGCACGCGGCCACGTCGAGGATTCCGCCGCATGCTAAGCGACAGAAAGAGAAAGGGCGACGGAAAAAGCCGATTCCGCGTCGATAGATGTGGGAGCACCCTAAACCGTTTAGTCTAGTGTACTTTCATGTGTTAACAGACAATCTCACACGTAGAAACTGCTAAATTCCTGGAAGGAAACCCTCGTTTATCTCTTCCTAAAAAAATCTGTGTTTATATTCACGTAATTGATATGCATCTATGCATAATTATAATTAAGGCTTGTAAAATTCATTGGTGGTTCATTTGTTGATTTTATCCCTTATTTTGTTATTTATGAAATAGGTAATTTCCTTGTTTAATTTTTGGATACTTGTGCTCATCTGTATTTAGCTCCATATTTGTTTATGTGTTTACAGCCCTTATTTATTATTCAATATCATTTATATATCTGTTATTTGCTTATTCAAGTCTGCATGGTGGCGTTTGAAGGCGAGCCAGAAATCTCTCGACGGAGCAAATTAGCGAATGATATGATATCTCATAGGTTAGACTGTAAGCAGTCAATCTGTCTAATGCTTTTGTCTGGACTTACCAAGTCGATCAGAAAGAGCATTAGATCATTTCCTATTTTCACGTATCGAGAGGTTAGCAGCCACTGCAAGTTTAATTCTCCGAATAGTTTATCGATTATAGACTAAATTGTTTATAGAGAGAACAGCACGCCAGTGTTGGTCTGAATTAGGGCTTGCAGAACCGGTACTTTTTCAAGCCCGGTACCGAAGTTTCGGTACTGGGACATGGAACCGGGATTTCCCGGGAAATTCGGTACTTTCGGTACTCACGTACAATCGCTATTAACTTATCGAATGAAAGGTACGAGTGCGTGCACACTACATAAAATTATCTAAATCAGTTGAAAAATGAACTCATTACAAATGTGGGTGGGATGGAGTAGTTCATAAAACATTGTTTTATTCGTAAATCTATAATTGACGATAATCATCAGAACATAATCTCTAAGAACCGAATTTAAATGCTTTTTTAATCTATTGCATAGCTTTTATCGCGGGCTCTGATCGCGGCGCGGCGACCAAATCAAGACATTCCCAACAAAAACCTAACGAAAATATCCGACACCACGCATCGTCTAACGTTGTTTCAGTTCGGGAGACTTAATATCCGGAAGAAAAATATCCGTCATAAAAACAATTTACTTTATCTTACTAATTCTAAACGGCTAGCTACAAAAAGAGTTTTCGTAATGAAACCTACTTATAAAATTATCCTAAAACAAAGAAGTTCTATATTACAGTAGTGCATCACAAACATTTTAATTTTCTTTTAAAATAAAATAGTTACAATATCAACTTTGCAGCCTTGCTTATCTTTTAGTGTCTTGCTTACGCTCAGTTTTCAATCCAAGTGCGATTGAAAACTGAGCGTGGCGAACTTTTCAAAGGTACGAGATGCAGAAAAACTTTGCTTCCGAATGCAACTTTTTACCTCACTAAGCGAGGAAATGCAGTAGGTGTGGCTCTGCGCCTCGCCTGCCAGTGAAGAAAATAATTGACTACAAGATATTTTGTCCGAATTTTGAACAAATCTTTGCGTTCTAGCGCGCAAAATGGAGTTTTGCGCGTTTTGCGTGCAAAATGGAGTTATTAAACTCCATTTTTCACACAAAACGCGCGAATGAATAGAATCTTTCCGAGCGAGTGAAGTGGAAAAAAAGGTAGCTTCTCACAATCTCCGAGTACCACATGTATTTTTTTTAATTGATATAAAAATAACTTTTGAATATAATAATTAAAATATGTTTTGAATATTGGAAATTCCTACTATATTTTGAATTAGAAATAAGCCTATCTTTGTCACTTAATTGCTTTCTTCTTTCCTCTATAGAATAAGTCTTTAACATCACATACTTGGTCACTTTTTTCCTTCTACTATAAATAAATATCATTAAACAAACTGTAGCAAAACAAAACTAGTATAATGCTTTAGCGAGATGAAAAAAATATAAAACTCAAGAAAAGAATGTAACAAACGCTATTTTCTTTAAAATAAAGGTAGTATCATAAAAAAGTAAAAGCTTTTTAGAGATTAATAAACCAAATAATTATAAATAAACAAAATCTGAGCATTATTAAAGTTATTCTCTTCAAAATGAAAGTAATGCAATAAATGAATCATAATCATCATTACACCTGACCCCTTAAAAATTCTCATTATTTTCAAATAAAATGTTTTATATCAACAATATTGTAAAAGAATAGTTTATTGGATATGATTTGTAAATTTATATTAACAAAAAGAAGGAAAATAATAAAGTACCGAAAGTATCGAAAGTACCGGGACTAAGGGACGAAGAACCGGTACAGGATTGCTTTAAAAATTCCCGGGATTTCCCGGTATTTTCGGTACCGGGATTTCCCGGTTGCATGCCCTAGTCTGAATAAACATAAGATACATTTTGCATAAAAACAATTTGAAGTAAAATTGCACAAAAATATCGAAGTTTCTCCGCACACCTGTTACTAGTCATGGACTACAGTTAAAATGGAGATTAGTTACTTGATGCTAAAATGGAAACTAGTACAGTTCAGGCTTGTCTCAAGTCCAACAAAACGAAGGAGAGAAAGCAGAACCTTTGAAAGATAAGAATATTAAACAAGATATTCAAAATACCCTTGAAGATCATACAAAAACATGAAAGATGAATGAACGTCGTTTATGGAAAAAATATAAATATCCGCTTTTACAAATCACCATAAGATCAAGGTAAAAGTAAATAGTAAGGTTCTAATCAAACGTGCTCCGCTTCAACCACATAAAAGTTTATCTAAGGCCGAATGAATGTCTAATAGAAAAAACAAATAGGAAAAATCTTGACGATAACATAATCCAAATAAACATAGGAAACATATAAAACTGTGAAAACCAAATAAACAGAACGCCGGATTTCCCTTGGTAAAGCCAAAAGTACATAGTAACCGTTAGAACGTGCATATAGCTGTCGAGAGTAATGCGGAAAACATTACGAAACAAGAAATAATGTTTACTACACCAACAAAATAGTTTTCAGTGAAAAACCTTAAAACAAATAAGTTCGGCGAGCAAACAAAGCGGACTTATCGACGACTATTTTTAGCCAGCACATGTTTGACGGGGCGGGCCGAGTGCAATACTATACATATTCATAGTGTCGTCCGTCCGTCTAGCAGTTTCATTAGTCAGAAGCTTATTATACCTACTTTTATAAAAACTAGCATGTAAGATGGTTAAATGGCCAGTGGCCACGTTTCTTATTCTGATTTGATTATTTTTTTATTTGTTTTTGTACTAATATTAGAATTTCTTATACAGCTTTTGTATAACTTTCTAAAACATTCTTCTTGTATAACTACTTCATTTGTCTTACAAATTACCATCATTGCCTTTGCCACGACGAGAGACGTTACTTCTAGACAAGCGTGCTTCACCGTCGACCTCATCTTCGCTTACCAGGCGATATAGTGGTCAATTGCCAACCATTAAGTAAAAAAATGGGATTGCTAAGTAAATAAAAATCAAACACAAAATTAGTGCAACGGAAGTCAAGGCGACGGATTCAATTAATATGAAACTCAACTAAAAGAAGCTATAAATAAAAGAAAGAGATCACATGAATAAATATTTTTTAGCCGTCATATTTTAATTTTAATCTTGCAGAAAATATGAGAAAGTGTTTGATAATTATTTACCAAGCGTAAATAATTTTCAAACAACACTTTCTTACAGAACTTATAGACTTAGTACATATTCTTTATTGATAAACATGTCAAACTTGACAATACAGAAATAAGATTTGATAAGAAAGATATTACTAACAATGAAGTATTGATAAAAATGAAGTACAAAACAGCACTGACGAAAATAGTCGTAAAATATACTCAGAAGGAGATCATGTAGGTCATGGAAATTTGGAAACCAAAAATATCAGCAAATCTGAACTTAATATTTGATTTACAATGTAATATGCATTTCGACAGCCCGTTTTTACCCGACTGCGCCAGAAGAAGGTTTATGTTTTTTACAACTTGTTTGCGTATACACATAGAGATGCCGATGCTGAACTTAAGATAAGAATCTAAATAGAATTTATTGGAAAAGCCTATTTCGACGTCGTTTTAGTATCATCGTTCCCTAGACAGCGTTTAATATACTCGAGAGATAAGGCAGTAATTGTTTTGATATTCATGAACTTGTTTTATGATACTTACTGGAGCAGGTCTACAGGATATTTCTTGGTATTGAATCTTCTATTTTAGGAGCTGTTTCATAATCGTTATTTAATTATTACAAAAGAGTACGCTTAAGACAACTGTGTTGCAGAAACTTTATTCTTGAATATAGCAATGTAACTTTGGGAATTATTTAAACATTCACTCTAAAGGAATGAAGGTTATGTAGGAAAATATAGCATTGATAGTATTCGCATGTGTAATATTTAATTTCACAACACAGTCTAGGATGCTAAAAAATATCAAGTCCATCGAAGCATAACGTTTCGGAAATCGCATCAGTATCCTGGAAGGTGCCAATCTTGATTAGGCGATGTTGCAACACTGATATTGTGAGTAACGACCCGTCTATTGCTTTACGGTGCTTTACTACATGTTCTACAATCATTACTTTATGTAGACTTACTGATTTCTTCGATATCACTACATACAATTCTTCATTCGTGCCACCATGTGCATCGGTATCGTGCACAGCTTATAAATCACAATTATTCACAATAGAACAATAACTCGTTTTCATTTAATTTATTGTATGGCGTTGGAAACATTGGCATGCTTCATTCATTCGTCTTTTAGGAGTCTTATCTATTGGTTTCTTCATCATCTTCATCAAGCATGCTTATAAGCTTATGATTGTTGAATGCAGCATCTAATTCTACTTTATAATTGACAACTTCATTGATTGGCTCATTACTCACTTTTTGCTTCCCATCAATTTGTAGTTCAGTATGTCGTCACACGGTTATTCTGTTCTATTCTGCAACAAAAACTGAACAACTATCGTAAACGGCGATAACGGGTCTAGTATAACAATCGTTTTGATTGGTTGATGACCGACCATATACCAGTGTGGTGGTAAACTATTCTTCTCAATGGGGTATACCGGGTATACGGCAGAAGGCAGATACCTACTGTTACATTTTGGCCTGTCAACATTACAATTAAAAATTTTCGTTTGCGCTGCAACCTACTAATATTCTTTTTTCATAAAATCTTTATATTTTTTAATGTTTACACCAATATATTCTATGTTTATACTAATATTGCAGACTCCAATCTATTTCGTAATTCATTTATCTTCTCACTAAAGACACATAATGAAAAAAGTTAGGTAAGTATGTCAAAGAACATCAATTACAATTATGTTAATGAAGAATACGTCTAAACAACCTTGTAAAAAGTGTCATGTCCTTAATGAAAGTAGCAATCAATTAATCTTAACAATGCTATAGCAGAAAATAGAAAGACAATAGTAATTAAATAATTAGTAACTGATTACAACTCTTCTGATGATCAACCAATTAACAAAGAAAACATCACTATCGTAATTCTAAAGGTGATAAGGTGCAAACCAAAGATGGAAAACAAATCATAATATCGCCGCAACACACACAATGAATGTAATTAGAGGCCTCGGTCAAAGACAATCGAAAACGAAAGGAAGCGACCACGGATGTGACGTCATAAGAGTCATGATGGACGACGGACGTAACTGAGGTAACCGCTTACACCTGATTGTCACTTCCGAAAATGTTATTAGAGTTTTAAGTGTGTGACTGTGTCTAGAAAAAATGCACGATATGACAGTCCTTAGTTAGTTCTTTGAGGAATCCCAACTGGGCCCGCTACTGATTTTTGCAATAGACGTTAACAATAGTTATCTTGATCATTGAACTAACTAACTATACAAAATTAATACTTATTGAAGTGAGGAATCATCGTCATATCACATCATCATCAACACTCTCTTCCTGCATTTTAATTTTTGATATTTCTGTGTCTCAACCCAACATTCAACATTTATTTTGTTTGTATCATCACACGATCCATTGGCTCAACTCAAATCAAATAATATTCAACATTCACAACTTTATTAAAATCATAACAAAATAATACATATAATGAGCGTAATGATTTCATGGTGTTGCGGGCATTACACTGGAACAATAGGAGTACTGGCCGGTCGATGACATTATACGCGTTTGGTATGTTCAATGGATCAATGGATCCATGGATCAATGGATGGATTCAATGGATCAGTTATGTGTCGCGGACTTAAGAATGAGATGTTTGTATGGGCAGGTTTATTACTTTTTTGAGTATATGGCTTTCCGATGGACTTCATGGTCGGTCACACTCCCACTATCTTCTGCTGATGGGTCGTTTGATACAAATGCTGCTTTCATGGTCTCATCTTGCCAATAAACTTGCCTTGAAACACATTTTTTTGCTGCCCGATCAAGACTTACATGAATACCATAGTAACTTCTCAATCTGGATTTGATCTGGTACAGTAAAATCTGCTGAGGCATCTGTAATCCCAAAGATTTATGATAATAAGTTACATAGCTTCGGAGTTTTCCATTATTTTCCCCGAAACTGTTTATAAACTTTGTACAATATGAGAAAAGTTTATATTGCTCGAAATGGATAGATCGATCGTATCTATTACAAAATATAGTTATGCTAACGTAAATAGATAATAAATAACTATTACAAGTTTTTGCTCCGATTATTCATATTGCGAGCAGCAATTACGGAAACTAACCAAAATTTGCAAGATCCATTTGTAAAATCTGATAAGTCAAGTGATGATCTTCCAATAGCCTTTCATAAACGCAACTTCTGAACAAATGAATGTTAGCACACTTGTACAAGAGTGGGGTATGCATGTTTTGCAAACAATACAGCAATAAGTGCTGAAGGCTGCAAGGTCACAGAATGACTGATAGGTTGTGTGCTATTATGAAATGAATTTGTGTAATGTCGTCTTGTGCATTTGAGAGTTGAAATTATTGTTCATAGCATTCTGGGTGTTGGGCTGTTATCGAAATTAGTTTGTTTCAAAGTCATTTTCTCATGTCGGCAACTTATGTTTTGCTCTACTGGTACGTAGAGACTCGGTCAGCTCTGCACGCGTAGCATGGCGATTCTATCTCTATTCTACCTAGAAAAGACAAAGCTCTTTCTATCCCACTTGATATGTCTTCTGCCCGAGCATGGCGCGACGTGTCAGACTCGTGTTTCTATGAAGACAAAACGTATGCTTTCTTTCCATAGCAACGGCGAATGATCGAATGAATGAACTAAAACGTTTAGTTAACCAAAAAAAGGTGTGAAATTCTCAAGTTTTCAATCTTTACATATAATAAAATCGTAGAGATGTCATTCCTGTACATTGAATATTTTTTTCTTTTTGTATTTTTTCCAGATAAGGGATCGATTCTGATGCCAGATCAACTTTTTTTTTTTTCGAAATTTTTATGTTTTTTTGATTTGATCTATCTCCGAAACTACTGTAAAGTTGTCGATCAAATTTTCCTCAAATATTCCTAATAATATGCTTCTGTTAATATGCTATGTATTATTACGCTATTTTTCCTGGGAGATAAGCAATTTTGAATTTTGTTGTTTTTACATGTTTGTTGATAGTTGGAAGCTAAACCACTGGATATTATTTAGTCAATTTTTCCTCAAATATTCCTTAAACTGCTGTTCTATTAATAGGATATGTATAATTACGCTATTCCCCTTGGGGGATTAGCAATTTTATAATATGTTGATTTTCAGTCATTGTTGACATTTGTACAAGAACCGCTATTTGAAAATCACTGTCAACGTACTAGCCAGTCCGGTCGGTAACCTGCTTGACTTTCGTGCAAGGGGTCTCTGGATCAAATCTCGCAGTTTTTTTTTTCTCTTTTTGAGTTTTTTTTTATTTGTCCTGAGAGTTTTTAATAATTAAAAAAAATGTGCATACTTTTGTTTCAATATTATTCGTGATTTTAAATAATTACTATTTTTTTTCAATACTTCTCTAGGATATAAATCTACACCGATTTAAATGTAGGTAGTAAGTTGGATATCTTTTTTAATTGTTATTGTTTCGAGGTGTGGAATTTTAAAGATTAGAACAAAATCAGGGTTTCTATAATTTGTGTTTATTTATGTTTTGAATTGGTTTTCAAACCAGTGCATAGATTCTGTTTTAAACGACGAAAAGTTGTACTCATCGAGTCAGATAATTAGTTATTTTTTAGATATCACGCGGTAGCATACCGCATGATATAGGGAGAAGAGCAATGCTATCGTACGTTCAATTTGCAGCGATACTGTAAATCGACCCAAAAATGATAGTCTAATGTTTAAATAAACACGGTTCTTTGAAAATAATGTCGCTCAAATAAGAACGTTTCCTATGCAAACTATGTACCTAGATATAACATTATTGATCTAAACTAATAATAAAAATGCAAGTATGTTTGTTTTTTACCTTTTCACGCATTACTACCTACTGAATCGATCGTCCCAAAATTTAGCATATACGTTGTCAGGAGTATAGACACGGATATAAGGTATCTTACATCCCGAATAACAGAAGAGAGCTGTTTCCGAGAAAACAATTACGTTCGTATTCCAGATGGCGCCACACGATCCGTATTGTTTCTCAAATTCTAAAATAACGCAAGCGAAGCCGCGGGCAAACACTAGTACAATAATAAAATGATTTATTGGAATCAGACAGAATTATCCATAATTCTAATAATATGTGCATTATAAAAAAGCTTTTGCGCATAAATCAATGCGACAACCAAACGCAAAAAGTATCTAAACCATAGACACGCAGTATGGACACGAGTCTTTCCTAGCCAAATGTCAAATAAAATTAACATACTTTGTAGAAAGAGAGAAAACAAGTGTTGAACATTATCTTTGTGTTATAGGAGACAGATATATAATTTATTAATGATAAATTATGATTGTGGCAATTTTAGGCAGATAATGTTAGGTCCATGCTGCATGTCAATGACTGACGACACGTAGATTCTTGATAAATTATAATATTTTTGTCTATTATTAAAACATTGGAAAGAATAGCTGTCTGCACTATTTCACTGAAAGTTTCTCATTTTAAAATTTTTCATGGACTCGTATTAAAAAAAGTTTGATGCACTTTCCTAATAAGTTTTATTCAGCCTTTTTTTTATTGTATAAGGCTTAAAAACTAAAGCGATTGAGTTGGAAGGACCCTTACTTGTTTTTAAACCAAATAAAAGTCAGTAAACACCAAAAATGTTTTAAAAAGAATCTTGTCTAGGTCTCATTTGATGTAGACAAGTTTCTCTTGTAGAGAAGAAATGTGTCTTCCCCCAAGTGTCAAAAGTAGAGAAAATATTGTCGCCATGCTCGACGTTGTAGACTTCTTTCTATCGTAGAGAAGAAACATTTCTTTTCTACGTGTCAAACATCGCCATGCTAGGGACGATAGAAATCTTTCTTCAATCTGTCAGTTTGTCGATTCTCCCGTCGACAAAACCTCTTTCTACGGCGCCATGCTACGCCTGCTGTCTTTTGTGTATATCTTCTTTAAGGCGGCGCTAGTCGCGAGCTCGAACTCACTGGCAGGCATGGTCAAAAACCATGATAATTCACCGGAAATCGAGCCATATTGTTCATGTGTGCGCGAGCGTCATCCCCCCGTGGAGAAAACAGGAGAAAACTTATTCAGTAAGATGCACGATCATTCAGAGTAAAAGGCGCGCATAAAAAAATACGAAAAAGCCTTTGGCTGTTGGGGTTTTATGAAAAAACCACTGCACTAATTAATTTCAAATAAAATTTATTAAATTCTTCGATAAATTTGCTGTGTCGGTACGGACTTCGTTTTGGAAATTTGTTGCTTCTTTAGCTTCTAATTTACACCTAAAGTTGTGTTAAAATTAGCAAAAAAACTAATCTTTAGAAGCTCGTAACTTTTTAATAGCTTCATATTTTACAATTCTGCTTCCGTACAGACAAAATTAATAATGAGACAAAACGATACCATGTTTAATTTTGGATGTACTTTGTCAATTAATGGAGTAAAACCCCAACGAAGTTTCTATGGAAAAAATGTTGACTTGTTTGCTCTTAAGAGCAGCTACTTCACATTTATTTTTAGGGCTTTTGGACGTTTTATTGTTATATTTGTTTTTTTTTTCTTCAGTGAATGCCTCGATGTTTGAAAGCTTTATTTTATGGAATCCCATGAGCTCTTCCATCTGAATCACACACATAATCATTTTCCTGCACCTTTCACATTGTAATTGAGTTCGGCGCAACACGTTTTCTGATGTCACGGCAGGATAATTTCGCCATTACGCTGAAATTAAACTGTAATGGTTTAATTTTCATGATCATTATACAAAGCTTTCACAACAAGCCTCGTTACCTGATTCCCCGCAATTGACATACGCATGACGTCAGAAAACAAATATATACGATCATATAAAAACGAGCCAGCAAATTTTTTGCAGCTTATTACACGGTCCTCAAACATGGCGTCAGAATAATGGAAACAAACATTAAATTAGTTAATGATAAGCTAGATAGTTTTAATGTGGGTGTGACAACTATCGCTTTATGCTGTCTATATGTCGCGTTACATTAGCATGTGCTACCTTTTAATTAGTTAGGAATTGGTTTTCAGGAGTTGCGTCATGTTTCGTCACGAGATAGGTAGTAGGATCATTGTCATTGGCTCTACTTCTTTTATGTTCAGGTATCTTTAATCTTGAGAGTAAATCGATTTACAGACGACTGTCGAAATCCTATCCAGTTGAACCTCTTCGTCAATTCGTAATAAGAACTACAGTTAGCATGGGACTGGACAACTACGTGGTTGCACCGACGAATTTTTCGAAAGTAACAAACAAGGGATTAGGTTTTTTCTTTTATATCATCCTCAGTACTCTGTTATTTCAAGTATCGAAAAATGATTCTTACTCCCTCCCAAGCAGTGGCTGAATCAAATTGTACTGTGATCCTATACACATAAAACTAGTTTACAACAAGCGCATTGGTGTTCCAACAGGAACAAAGCAATAAAGTTGAAATGGTAATAGATTAAATAATAATTGTTGCACTCATTCCTGCGGTGTACTAAACCTAGATATCCTTGCGCTGCCAACCAGTATAGGGTTACGCACACTGACGAAATCGGGTGAAATATATTCGTGTTTTACTGAATATTGTAACAAAACAGTCTCTACAAATGTTCTATTATACAGAATTCAATAGCACTGTCAGCCATAGCAGTTAACTGGACATAAGACACTCAAGAAACCATCGATGTATTTTAGTTCAAATCTAATCTGGGGCGAATGTCTTCTTGAAATGTTTACGTTTATATTTTTTAAAGTTTATAAACCTCAACCCACAAATAGCTGCTCATTAGGATGTTTTCTCTCTGATGAATCATGTATCAATAACACTAATAAGCTGCATTTGTTTTGTTCACAGTTCCTTCAAAACCTGGGGAAGGTAGACCGGACCCTCGACGACATATTCGAAGAACATCTACAGAACTTCAACAGGCAACACCAGCAAGCCACCAGGCTTCAAAAGGAGTTCAACAACTACATAAGATGTATACGAGGTAAGGACTTTTCATTCTTTGACGAAGACTCAATCGTCATCTGCCTGGCCTTTTCCAAGTATTTCGGCAACAACAACAACCAGTTCTACCAGTTGAAGCTGCTATTTCCAATATTTTACATGAAGAAATGTCCTATCAGACCATCCAATAAGTCATAGGATATACGACGTACAAGTGGATATTCAGCATAACAAGGTTTCCCAACAATATTTTGCTAACGGACTATAATTTAGCAAGAATTCCTGAAGCAATTTCGGGCAAGCGTTTGAAGGCCCTAATATTATATTTAAACATTGTGGTTATTTTAACACATAAAAGAATTCGCGAAGGAATTTCGGGCATGCGTTTGCCCTTGGACAGTGTCACATTACTCGCTAAAAAAAAAGACTACTGACTGAGAATAAACTAGATTCTCCATAGTTTTGTATTTGGGACAATCGTTCTATCGCGAATATCGATCAAGAAGTCGTCGGTGGTCACGCTCAGAAAGATTTAAAATTGTCGACACGTGCGAAACTGGACCGCCAGTTTTCTCATAATACTAAGCAACTAGTTCGGCCTAAGGGGCAGGACGTAGCTGATCATTTCATCTCCACATCCTTTATACCATTGTATGAGCACAAAGAACCAGCGAGTTTCAAAGCAATCTTCCTGGTACTCCAGTTATAGACTTTCGCTAAATTGCGTCAATCTGATCTAAGGAATGACGAATAACCAGCACTCTCGGATGTGCAGAGATTCTTGAACTTCTCCTGGGTGTGTGCCAAGTGTGTGCACATACTACCACGACAAATGGTTCGCAGCTTGTAATTAGGTCTAGAGTAGTGAAAAACTAAATGAGTCGCGCTGCAAAAAGGCGGAAAATCTCCGGTATAATCCGAAAATAAAAATGACTCATTCATTTTTCTGAGTGGCGACTAATACTCCGACGGTCTTATCATATCAGCCGAAATACTAAACACTCTTCTGACACTCTGTGAATGGGATGTTATCAGCCAGACCAAAGCCAACTTGCTAAAATATCCAAACTATCCAAACTAGCCAAAAGACAGTCACTCTTGGACATAGACCTTCTCTAAAGAAATTCAAATCCTATTAAAAAATTTTCCAAACTATAATTTCTCATTTCTATATTTCCCAGCGGTGCAGACAGCGTCGAAGACGTTGATGGAAGCGATCACGGAGGTGTACGAGAGCGGGTGGTCTGGTCACGACCTGCTGTACGTGCAGGCGCAGAACTTGGAGATGCTATGGCAAGATTTCTCGCACAAGCTCGGAGACCAAGTGCTCATACCGCTCAATACGTACACTAATCAGTTTCCTGAAGTCAGGGTGAGTTTGATGTTCAATCAAAAATTCAGAACCCCCTTAAATCTCAGATGTCTTTTCTTACTATGCATAAAACTTCCTAGAAGGTATGGTAATGATCAATTAGTTTTCAGCAATTTAAGTGCCCGTCTAGTAAATTAATAGTTATCCGTAACACGCAGCCTCATCTAATGAAAATCTAGTAAACTTAATTAGGAAATAAATAATGTGGTGAAGAGTTAAATGATTTGCGAGAATCAAATTAATGTAGTTATTAACCTTTTAATTATTTTAAACGAGGTTAATTAAACATGATAGTTTTTAATCACACTTCAAATATACGATGACAACTTTTAAAGGAAACCGACATCAATTTAAATCAGGTTAAATCGCGAAAGAATGCATTTAATTAATGTAAATAATGATTTTTACAGAAAAAGATCGAGAAACGTGGTCGCAAGTTGGTAGACTATGACAGTCAAAGGCACAGCTTCCAGAATCTGCAATCGAACGCTACGAAGAGAAGGGACGATGTCAAGGTAACGATACTACTCTTAATTTATAAACATTTCATGTTGTCATGTTCTGTAAAATGTTTGTATAGAACAGTGGAAAACCTATTTTGTTTCTATCTCGGATTAAAACGTGCGTTTATTTTGATGAAGCTGTTTGGTACACGCAACATTGGCCAGTATCAAATTACAGAATAAACATTCTATCTTGAGAACAGTACCTCCTTTATCATCATACAAGGGAAATACATTTACTGCTAGACATAGGCGTTCTCCCGCAGATCATCAAAATGTATTGAGACCAAATTGTTACACTATTTTTCTATTAACTTAAATTAAGAAACCTAATATCTTCCAGGTAACCAAAGGCCGAGAACAACTGGAAGAAGCCAAACGAACATACGAAGTCCTCAACTCTGAACTACACGACGAACTGCCCGCCCTCTACGACTCCCGCGTTTTATTCTACGTCAACAATCTGCAAACACTCTTCTCGGCTGAACAACTGTTCCATTCTGAAAGTCATAAGGTGAGAGCCTTGGTACGAATAAGCTTCTTCTTACTTCTGCTGTTTTTCCCCTAATAAATAATACTTTAACTGTAGTCCTATAATTTTCTGTCTTAGATTAAAGGAGGTCCTAAAAGTGTGCCTTGTGCTACTCCTTATTTGGTGCTTTCATTTTCTAAGGTGAAATATATGATTACTCTCTGAATATTAAAAATTAGAGATATCGTACAAAATGCCCGCTTATCTATGTTAACATAAATCCAAAAACCTTCCTTGACTGCAATATTAACCAAGTTTGAGGGTATTCCTATAATGATTTAGTATCTTAAATGCCTTGCATGGCTTTAAAAAGTATGTTTGCATGAAATTATCATTGGTGCTATTCTTTAGATACTTTTCTCGCATAATATCATCTGAACGGATTCAATTTTGAGTTTACAAAGGTTCGCTTCTTAACAGTCATGTTTCTAGCATACACATAAATGGTAAAAAAAAACTTGTCCATTCCAGGTATTCGGCGAACTGGAAGCGATAACGGACAAGCTAGCCACGGACTGTCAGCGCGGCTCGTACAGCAAGAAGGCGAACAACTTGAGCATCAACATGAACAACATCTCCCCCGCCTCCTCGCCCAACGCCACGCTCAACACGCACAACGGGAAGCCGGCCTCGCCCACTGACACCGTGCAGAGTGAGTTGGGGATACTTGACCATCGGACTTGGGAAGATAGGGCTCATGAAAATTGGGATTTAGTTGTACTGTCTGTAAGAAATATCTGAATTTTAGCTAAGCAAGAAGCTTATGGCTAAGGATCAATATTTCAATAAGCTTTGGTAAGATTGTTCAGTAGAGGTGACCATTTATTACACGTCGACTTTTACTCCGTTCCTCGAAAAACTGGAAGTCGCTGGTTCTGGATGTCATTTGTAGATCTTCGTAACCTGAAAAGTGAAATGTGTAGTGAAAAATGTAAGCCAAACTCAGGATTTGGGAAAATGCTTGATATAATATGATAGAATTTTGCAATGGTTTTCAATTACCTTTGACAGGTTTTTTTATTGGGTTTTGAAGAGACAACTTACGAAAGGAATTAGTTTTCAGACAGTATAACTAAAATCACAATCATCTTATTTCAAAATCAGAATTTGCTTAATATTCAAAGTTCTAAGATATTTGATATTCAAAGCCTCAAAACGATGTATTTTTGCTTTTGTGTTGTGTTGAAGTAAATAATTGGATTGAACTGATTTGAGTGATTGCTTTCTAAAATTAATGTTACTATTAAACAATGTTATCTGTTAGCATTTTATTCTAATTTATTGAGAGATGATAAAGTTACTGAAGATAGCCGTAGGTACCTTTTTTTTTCTTCAAGGAGAATAATCGGCCAAATTATCAAAGTAAACGTGACGTTAAATTTATAAAGAGTTAAGCAAAAGCAAACTTTATCATCTCTCACAAAATTAACCAGACGTACTGCATGTCCTGAGTGTGTGTGTGTGTGTGTAGCGCCCCCCTCCCCCGCACTCAACGGGTCGTCCCCGCCGCCCTCCCCCCCCGGCGGAGGGGAGCCCCGCGCGGAGTCCCGCAGCGAGTCCCGCAGTGAGTCCCGCGCCGACTCCCGCACGGAGTCCCGCGGAGACCCCGGGCTGCCGCCGAGTCCCGTCCCGCGGCCCCGGAGCCCCCCGCTAAGACCGAAGCCCCGACGCCTCCCGCCAAGAGAGAAGACAAAGCCCTCACAGCCGCCGTCACCAACAATAATGTAGAAAAGGAAGTCACTGACAAGAAGGTCGAGGAACTGTACGATATACCTGTTGGTGAGTATGGTGCCCTGGTACTTTCAAACGCACGGCCGGACGGATTGGCTCAAAATGTAGATGTAAGATAGATATTTCTTCGTACTCTGCACGGTTTATGGTGCCCTAGTACTTTTTATACAGAAGATGAATCTACAAGGTATGTTTCGATTGGCACGTTGATAAGCAGATTATTAGATCTCTATCATTGTTTCTTTCACACTTCGCATGTCTTATGGAGTCCTAGTACTTTTATATAGGTAAGGAATCTTCAAGCTTGTTACCAAAAATTGGTGAGTAGAGGGGAAGGTATCAGTTAGATGGTACTAATTTTAATGTCGTGGTAGATAGACGCATGGCTATAGCTATTTTAAATAGCTACTCTAAATCTAAAACAATGCAAAATTTTATTTTTATGCAATCAGTTTTAACTTCTAATAAATAAATTGAAAGCAGTAAAACCCCCACTGTTTAAAAATGAACATAAAAATCACAATGCCATACTATAATAAATTCAAAAGTTAAATTAATTCATTAGCCACAGTGCAACCATATTCAGTAGTTCAGCACTGTATTGCAAATGCACATGTACCAGTAGACAAATAGAAAGTCACAATTCTCTCAGGGTCGCCAGTACCACCGGAGAAGTCAAATAATAACTCGGAGGAAAAAAGAAAAGTAGATGTAGAACCAAAGGACGAGAAAGAGAAGGAGAATGACAGTGAGAACAAGAACGACGAGGTTTACGACATACCGATAGGTAAGTCTGGTCTGGAGAAAATATAAACAAAAAATGTTACTCTAAAAACTTATGGTTCATATATTTTGATTATATTTTCAAAATAAGCTAGCAGACCGTACACATAAGGCCTGTTCACACTATAACATTAACAGGCGTAATTTCATCCATAAATACAGGGTTAATATTTCAACTAGGACGTGGATTGGCTATATCCGAAACTATGAGTAATATCGAAAAACGTTGCAAGGAGTCTCGAGGCCGATTTTGACGAAAAATAAAACGGCATTATTGGATTTTAGAATAAATCAACTATTTCTGGCCCGGAATGGAACCCACAGGGTGTGATTTTTTTTTCCAAAATCAGCGGGTTCGATTCCTGGCTAGGATTATTGGTTTTTCCAAAATCCAATGATGCAGTTTTAGTTTTCCTCAAAATCTGCCTCGAGACTCCTTTCAACGTTTTTCGATATTCCTCAGTTTCGGATATAGCCATCTACGCCCTGTTGAAAAATTGCTTGTATATAAAATCTTCATTAAAAAATGTCTTTGTAAATACGCTTTTTCGCGTTACTTACGCATGATAACTTGTTTTCTTTTCTTTTGTCTTATAAAAATCAACTGTATAAATAAGCAGATAACGTATGTAATGCTTTGTACGACTAGTGTGAATAGGTCTTCTTAAATCTTAGTAAATAACGCTCATCGGTGGGGGACCTAACAGCTCATCGCTTATATCGTAAGTTTATATGATAACAGAACTAGATATAGAATATTTTAAAAAAAAAAACAATATGAAGTCGGTGAATAAATTGTGCCAAAAGTATGAGTAAAATAATTTGAAGTCATTGTAACAACGTTTTGTCTACTGATTTTCATTGACACAGGCATAATGAGGGTTACCAATTATTGCCTCCCTAGATGACGCCACTGTTTACTAGCTTGCTGAAGAAAACAAAGTAAAAAAACCGTATATATAATACGTCATCACCGTAGCCTGCATGTGTTGCGAAATCGTTGTATTTTGTCCAGAAAACTGATTCTTTTAAAGTATCTAAACTATATATATTATATATAGTATATTAAACGAGCAATTCTTGTATATTTATTTATATATAATCAGGATCTCGGAAACGGCTCCAAGGATTTTCATGAGAGTTACAGATTAGGGGTTTTTCGACTCAAGGAATCGATTTATCAAGGTCCCAGGTTCGTGAAAAGGTCGGTTCCCAAGATATAGACATTATAAAAACCGAGCAAAGCTCGGTCAACCATATATTTTAACATTAAGCAACACAAAAATGGTACATTAGCGGACTTATTGCCTGAGCCATTCTCATAATTAAAGTACCGAACTAAATAGAATCGCGTTAAAAACCGCTACACTACCGCTTCTGGCGACAAATTCATATGCGATGTCTACTGTTGACATGACTACTTACTCTTTCTCTGCTAAAGAAATGATTTATTCACCGATATTTTTTTTATTATAAATTTTTCTCATAAATAATGTGGTATGTATAATTTATAATGCTATACTCTATTTATATTCACTCTATATAGGTTTACCAGCTGATATACGTATGTAAATATTATATGATATGTATAGCTTTTACTTTTTGTGTGCAAACGATTTTGCTTTTTAGACGTTTTTTTGCGTGTATTTATTTGTTAACAATTAAAACTGCTTTTGGTATTTTAATAATTATGTATGCATTAGTTTGTTACCATGGAAAATAAGAACAAAAAAAAAACGTTTCTATTGATTTAAAGGCTTTAGTTTATAGATCCCTCATTTGTTAGTCAAACATACAGGAGAGTAGCTTATAAACTTTTTAAAATGTCATGTTTTAAATAGATTTCGTTTTCTGAAATCGTGTAGAACCCTGCGCTCTCTTGCGCTAAGAATCTGAAAAAAAAAGTCAGTGCTTAAAAAAACATTTTATTATTCATCTCTTCTATGCGGCTCTCCGTTTCATACCAAGTTCGAATGAAACCAAAAATGACAACTTGAACAATTAATACCCTGTATTACTTGCCCCTCTTACAAGTAACAAAAAGCTTAGATATTTAGGCCGGAACGTCACTCACTACTCAAGCATTACTTAAAACTAGATTGAAGGCATTTGATTGGTTGAAACTAGTTTTATGTAAGCGGCGTGGTGCGTTCAGCAATACGGGACTTCTTATTTCCCATGGTAATTAAGGCCGTTTTGACATTAGGACGTTAGAAGCACGACAGTAGCGCAGCAGAAGCACATTTCTTCACATTTTATATGAACAGCCGCGTATAAGCAGCGTCTGTCGCGCGACTGTCGCCCAAATGTGAAAGCAGCGTAAGACTAACACCAAAATAACCGACCAATCTACCGACCGTGTGTGTATGTGCCCCCCCCCCCCCCAGGAGCGACCCTGGCCGGCCTCCCCGCCGGCACCTTGTACCGCGTGCGCGCCACGTACCGCTACACGCGCGAGGACTCCGACGAACTCAGCTTCGACGTGGGAGAGGTCATCCGCGTCGTGGAGTACGACGATCCAGATGAACAGGTAGTTAGTACCTCTTTGATGAATTTTTAGGTATAACCACGCCTGGCGCACTCCGCGGTGTAGCCACGTCAACGTGGCCCCCGCGTGTGCTTGTAGTATGAAACTACATAACACGCAGGCGCACCGTGGACGGGTTTCACAGTCGGATGCCACCCGCTGCCCGTTTCTCACGCTTTCCATACATATTTTTACTTTATTCTCACGAGCAAAGATTTTAGATTTGCTTGTTTTTGGGAAGTGACACTTCTGTACGTAGTACTTTTAAGTATTCTGTGGTATAACCCACCTCGTCCACTGGAGGACTCATCATCATCATCCGGAAGACGTCCACTGCTGAACATAGGCCTCCCCCTTAGACCGCCAAGCCGAACGACAATTCGCCACTTGCATCCATCCACTGGAGGAGCTCGTGCCTAAATAATGGGGAAGGCAAGTCAAAGCTAATTGTAGATAGCGCCACCATAGCATAGTCCTAATCCGACCAATGATGTAGTACTATTTTGAAGTACCTTTAAGATTTGAACCAATGACGATGCTTGGAGCAAGCTATACTAGCGCCATTAGTTCCCCAGTTGCCATCCCCATCACAGCCGCATAGGTCGGTCTTTCGGGATAACCCCAGCTTGCCGAGATTGGTCTGTAGATGGGTGACCATATTCTGTCATAGCGAGTTTCCTCCGCGCCTCGGAAAGCACGTTAAACCGTTGGTCCCGGCTGTCATTTGCAGATCTTTGACAGTCGTTACTATTAGACAGAAGCTCTAAAGTCTGACAACCAGTCTTACCATGAGGTATCGTATTACCCAGTTACTGGGTTGGGGAGGTCCAATAGGCAGTCGCTCTATGTAAAATACTGATATCCAGCTGCATCTGGTTCGACTAGAAACCGACCCCAGTATAATAGGGTAAAGGCTAGGCAGATGATGAAGCTACCTCGTCCACCCACACGTGGACAGACCATCTTATGAAGACAGGATGACGCTGGATGCAAGCAGCTTCCAACCCGTCCTTTTGAAAGTAGGGGAGGCCTATGTTCAGCAGTTGATGTCTTACGGCTGATATGATGATGATGTAGCCACCTCGTTGGAGAATTTGGTTGAAAAAGAGTGGAAAAAATATTTTAAGGGAGAAATATGTGAACAGTAGTGTGACAATGTTGGTTGGAAAAATGCCACCAGTCTTGAGTTTTTTGCCCACTTGATACATTTTTTTTTTGTTCTCAAAATACCAAATGTGCAACCCCAGGAAAGACACCACTAATTGATGACTAAGATTTCATAAAATCAAGACACTAGTTTACGCCTGTTCTTATTTAGTTTCGATATTTACAGAACACGTATTTGATTGTATCAAAAAAAATCTGAGCTGGCCACAAGTTGATCGGTCGCGATTAGTTCTTAATTCAACGAAATTAAATAACATAGAAACTGTAAAACTAAAAAAATAAGTACTTGCATGTTGCGTGCATTCTTCAATAAATTATTTCAATTAGTCTTATTTTCAGTCGGCACTGAATCTTCATCTTGTCATATTACAGGAGGAAGGCTGGCTGATGGGCATCAAAGAATCAACCAATGAAAAGGGAATGTTCCCCGCGAACTTCACGCGGCCAATATGAAGTGAGCTAACTTCAGTCCGCTCCGCTACGTAACACGACGTAGCAACACCCGTAGGCCCCATGAGTGACGCGACCTAACTCGATGTCATCGGTACTGTAACAACCGATCTTTACTACGAACTTTCTTCTACCGTATAATTTTGATTTAATAATCATTATTTTTCGTTTACGATTCAAAACTATGTTTATAACGTTAGTCTAGTTGTTGAATGTTAATAGATTATATATTATTTATTATTTTTTGTGTTGTAATACAACGAATTATGATAAATCGTAACCGTTTAACAGCGTTTGTATATACAGTGTATGAGTAACTTCGTATCATCATTTAGTCACTGCTCGGTGTAGGGTTAATATTAATTAACTTATTGATTATTCCATGTCCATTTGTAGTAGGAAACACTGTTGAGATTTTAATGTAAGAAACAAATATATTAGACCAAATCATTATGTTAACTCATACATATTTGAGGTAACGCTTGCAAAACGCGCGTGATTATATTTTATTTTATGTGAAGGCTATGAGAGTCACTAATGTTTTTGCTCGTGCTTAAAACAAATACATCACGAAAATTCGTGATTCACCGTGACAAGAATCAGAATCAAGTGTGTTTCCTACTCCTCGATTCTTCTCCAATATTTATGACAATAATCTTCAACGATTATTAAATTGTATAATAATAAAAATCGAAATTGCTCATGTGTAACAAATAAATAATTATTTGACATTTATAAAGTGACCTTAAATTTTTCTTAATAAATGAAAATTATTGACGAACAATTCGAATAGGTAATTCAAGTTATCAAATTATTTATACAGTATTAATTATTATGTATCAATTTTATTATTTTAATTATTCTGGTCCACTGTTTTTTTCTCATAACATTGTCTTATTGTATTGTGTTTAACAAGTTTAAAAATTAACGCTTCCTCAAAATAAGCTAAAGGGAAACAGCAATTTTACAATTTTATCAAATTATGAGATTATACTATTAAGCCTTTGCAGCATTTAAAAGCTGCTTTTATACCAACTTTTCGCCTTCCAATTTCGTATATTTTTTACATTTCCGACGACGCATTTCATTTCAATTTTATTGCATTTTCAAAGCGAGGTCTTAACACATAATCATTTTATAAAAAGGTTAAGTTTTAATGTATATAAAATTGATTTTAGTTTTTTTTTTCGTTGAACCCATATATTATCATATTGTTAATATAACATAGGGACTAAATCAATCGAATATTATAGCTTTTGAATAAACAACTTTTTCTGTTTAAGTAGTTTTATATTTTTTGTTAAATTTAACTGTATGTAGAATCAGATACTAACTATAATAATAGTGTTTATGAATAACATCAGAATTTAATATTTTCAACTGAAGGTATTTTGAATAAGGAACGAATTTGAATATTGCCATATCAAATTCGTGATAAATAAATATAGTTGATGTCTCGAAAAACAAAAATAATTAATTAATACTATTTACAAATATCTTCAGAAAGAAAATAAGAATGAAAATACACCTATCTGCCCAGAACAAACATTGATATTACCGCCAGTGTCAAATGAGGTGCTTTGAAAGTGTACATAATTTATATATTTTACATTTTAATCCCATATTTTTAGACTAAGACGGTTTGAATTGTGTTCCATTTTGAAAATCACCTTCCCAGAATGTTTCCTGTTGCCAATTATAATTAATTTATAGTCAGGCAACACTGACGATTAAAATGTTTTATCATTTTAACTTTTGTGAGTTATGGAAACCCGGTAAGTCGTGCTCCTTGCGTGTGGAATTATGAAAAAATAAATTTAAACTAGTTTTATTTAACAATGTTTATTATGACGGGCCACTTTAACATATTGCCAGCAATTTATAGCTGCTCAAAGAATGTAGCTCCGCCTTTTATCAATCATTAGAACAATCAACTTTTATACAAATTTTTGAAAGACCTATTGACCTTATCAGATTTTAATATCAATTTTAAAGAACGACTGAAGTTTTTTGTAGGCAAGTGTTGAAATGTTGCGATATTGTGTAGGAGTACAATCCGACATGTTGAAAGTTGTGGCTTTATCGTCAGTGCCATGCAATGTCCATATGTAATGTTAATTTATAAGTTTGTTAGGACTTGTACAGTTTTTACAAGTGGAAAATAAAATATTTCGAAAATGTTTGGTTTTTATTTCACTTTGCTCCAACAACCTTAGCTTGCATTATACTTACCTTAAAAATTGGACTGCATCTTCTAAAATAAGATCCGACAAAGTTTGTAACTTGTCGACATTCTGTCTAGTCACCAAGACTAAATCTGAGGAAAACAGGTCTTGCTAGGTACTGAGCCATTACTGAGCCTTATTTTAATTATTCACACGGGGCCAAGCTGGGGAAACTCTCAAGCTCGGCCATCAGTAGGTACACTTGGGTCTGGTTTCATCCACCCCGCTGCCCCTGGCCCTTCATGTATTATCCTCCATCGACCGAATAGATTGGCTGAACCATGCTCTGTGGGTCAGTTCACAGAGCATGGTTTACCGCCGAGCTCCAGCAGATACTTTTTCGAACTATTATTTCAATACAACAAGAAAAGTGGATTCGTAAAAATGACATTGTAGGTCTGAGAGGTAATGTGATTGGAAATGGCCTCTCTTGAGCGCTCATGTACACGACGCCGCCGCCGCGGGGTCATCAATCTTCTAACTAAAAGCCTGGCATGACTTAGATCATTATACTAAAAAATTGTGGAGTACCAAATGTAACTTATAAATCTTCTTAGAGATTTATTTTTTAATTTAGTAGTATTATAATACGAGAGTTGCGGTCTGCTGACAATAGATGTCGCTAATATAGCTTTATACTATTATTTATCATGTATTTTATTACGTTTCCAGTTTAATGATGTCCCTGTATAGAGTTTCCCAACAGGTGGGTCTTAAAATGAATATGGACAAGACAAAAGTAATGTGTAATGGCCATGTTGTGCCCACCCCATTGTCAGTTGGGAACTCTATTCTAGAAGTTGTTGACTCGTATGTCTACCTGGGACAAGCCATCGCGCTAGGTAGGTCCAATTTCAAGAAAGAGGTCAACCGCCGAATCCAACTCGGCTGGGCAGCGTTCGGGAAATTGCGTAACGTTTTCTCGTCCAAAATACCTCAGTGCCTCAAGTCGAAAGTTTTCGATCAATGTGTGTTACCAGTGATGACCTATGGCGCCGAAACGTGGTCCTTTACTATGGGCCTCATTAGTAAGCTCAGTATAGTCCAACGAGCTATGGAGAGGGCTATGCTCGGAGTCTCTCTGCGCGATCGACTCAGAAATGAGGAGATTCGTAGACGAACCAAAGTAACCGACATAGCCCAACGAATCAGCAAGTTGAAATGGCAGTGGGCAGGCCATATAGCTCGCAGAACTGATGGCCGATGGGGCCGTAAGGTTCTCGAATGGAGACCACGCACCGGCAAGCGCAGCGTAGGACGTCCACCCACTAGGTGGGCAGACGATCTTATGAAGGCCACAGGACCACGCTGGATGCAGGCCGCTTACAACCGGTCCTACTGGAAGTCCAAAGGGGAGGCCTATGTTCAGCAGTGGACGTCTTACGGCTGATATGATGATGATGTCCCTGTCGTTTTTCAATATTTATATAAGTATGTTTTTCTATTTCGATATTTTCCCAAATTATTAATAGAATTCTATAATTATTTGGGCTACCTACTGGTAACTCTAATTTTCACTCATTCGCACCTTCGGTGGAACAAAGACGTAACAGCTCATTTTTAAATTTTACAGGAGAAGACTTTTTTTTTGCATGTTTTTCCTCGGTTCTGGATAACTATCTAAAGAAGGTTTGAAATCTTCACATTTAATTAATTGTTTTTTAGTTGGCTATACTTATACCACAGAATATATAATAGTACCTAAAGGCACAGAAGGATAACTCCCAAAAAGAAAACAAAAAAATGTAAAATCTATGCACGAAAGAATAGAGTCCATTTTTACTTGCACCCGCATCACCCACCTACTTTTATAATAGCCTAAACTTCCCGTGCGCAAGCAAAAATGAACTGAATAGTGACGCGCGAGAGTTCATTTTAGTTTATCTGACGCCAACGACATTAAAAGGTTACTGTCGGTCAAGCTCAATAGGGTTGCGACTCGCGAGTTTGGGCACAGTTAGGTAGGAATACGTATTTTATGCATTGTTTAATTACATATATATTTATGTTAATTAATATTAACTTAAATATATATCACTCCTCATTACCTCCTTAAGTCCCTCATGGAATTTTGTTTTTATCATCAGCCTATATCTTTTTCTGTTTCGTCATCGATTACTTCATATTCATATCGATTGGTAGCACAGAGTGTTAACAGTAGGTACCTACGGCACCTTACGTGAGGAATAATATATACACCGTGACTTTTTAGTCGCCTTACAACGGCAGCCCAGTTTATGTATCCAATGACTAAAACACGTTTATAATATAAAATATGTATTTAAGAGATTTCAAAATTTAAAAATAAAATTTTAATTCGTTATTATGACGCAGTCAGGTCGCAAGTCGGGTTTATAATAATAATTATCTTTTCTACGTATTATTTTTATATTTTTAAACATATTTTCATCTTAAGAACAATATTTAAAAATATTTGAAATGTTAGGCTTTATTACCTCATCCATGACATTCGCCACCCAAGTCGTGCGGTGCCTCCGCCGCGCGGCACCACCCGCACCGCGCGCCGTCCCCGCACCACGCCGTCAACGCCACAGATTACCAGATATTACACTCCATGTACTTACGCGCGCTAACCACCTACCGGGCGCCGGGTAGCCGCTACCCATAGCGCAGAGGGATGTCAACAGCCGCGCGGCGCGCACTTACTCATATTTCGGTCGTTTTGACGATAGTTTTGAAATCGATATGGTTACAACTGGTATATTTTGTGCAGTGGATGGATGTAGATTCAGTAAGAGAAGAGATAAAAAAAAATGTAGGTACTTACCTACAATATTAAATACTGTTGGTGTTCATTAAATAGTAGTAGGTTTGTCGTAGTACACGATCATACAAGTATCAACTTGTCTCAAAATGTAGTTAAGAAACAATAGTTATAATTTTTAATCTTTCTGTCTCTTTCTCTATGCTAATCGTCGAGTGTTTGATGCCGCCCGCGCCGCAGTCGTGTGTATAAATTGTAACCGTTTCGTTTTTATAGGTACCTGCTTATTTGTTAAATCAATAAGTAATACATTCTAAAACATTAAAAAACATGTTTTATTTTATAAAGTACCTATACTTAAAATCCCTACTAACATCTTTGTCGACAGAGGTAGCCCTGGCAATTCACAATATCCATGCGCGGCGCGCATCTTCAAAGCAAAATCAACTTTACGTATGTAAGGTACATTTTCGTTCGCACCGTCTATCGACTTGAAAGTGTAGGCTATTATAGCAGTAGGTATTGAACATTTTGTATGGAGTGTGTTATATGGTAATATGTGTCAACGCTCTTATGTTTAATAGTACAGGAGCAGTGACCCGATTTGGTCGTAGAAATTAATTCATACTAGAGTACCAAAAAACAACAAAGTGGTTTTGTGTGAGAAGTGTGAGAACACATTTTTTTATTCATAATACGTCATAAATAAGAAAGTTCTTTAGTTTTATATCGAACATTTTTATACCATATGTAGTTCGAAGTTCTTTTTTGACCATGGCTCTTGGTCTATAATTTTATTTACAGCTTGACATAAAACTGTAGAAAACCGGAAGTCGCCACTGTCTTCGCGCTACCAGCACATTTACAGCTTGACATAAAAATGTAGAAAACCGGAAGTCGCCACTGTCTTCGCACTACCAGCACTTTGAATGATTTTTTTTTTATTTATTTTTTCACTTATTACGTTAGTTTTATGGCACAATAATAAATCTAACAAATCTGCGGTCTTTGTTTACATCAAATATCAAAGATTTTAAAACGCTGTCAGAAATAAAAATTTTAGTTCCGTTTCAACCCGTTCTGGCCAAGCTGTAATTAATTTTTTATTTTATTTTTTTTCTCTTAATAAGTTAGTTTTGTAGCACAATAATAAATCTAACAAACCTGCGGTTATTGTTTACATCAAATATCAAAACTTTTAAAACGTTGTCAGAAACAAAAAGATTAGTTCCGTTTCAATTCGTTCTGGCCAAGCTGTAGTCATAACTTTAAAGATCGATTGTTATCGTTTACGGCAAAATAGGTAATTAGTCCTTATCATTTTAATTTCATTGTCACAGGCCCCGTGTTGCGTGTCTTTGTAGGTAAGTAGGTAAAAAAGTCGCGAAGAGAATTACGATCGCTGACCTTGAATGCGTAGTGTAGCCATTTTCTGAGTTTGAACGTGTCTAAACAATAACGTAAACATCTTCCTACTTTCTACCGATCATAATTCGACCTACCTACGTATTCAGCTTAGGTGAGTGAGAGTGATGTCAGGTTTGATAATCGTCTATTTTATTTATCTTGGTCGTCTTGTAGGCCAAATTTGTAACCTACCTAATCATGATTACTAGCCGGTACTTGAATGACATTAATAAGCACGCCACAAGCAGGTAGATAGTTTTTTGATCATTATTAAATATGTAGGTACTACATAGATAAATATTCACTTTTTTTCTTACCTTTCGAAATCACGCGGTAGTGTGTGAAACGTGAGGCTCCTATCACTGTCATTATTTAAACAACCAAACGTTATGCAGTATTTTTTTTCTTCATCATATATATTTTTTTTAAACTCATGCGTAAATTCAACCAAACACCAAACTTAAATATTATATAAGTAAGCGCGTGCGTAGTGGGCGGCTCGCGGCAACCGACTAAATGTCCACTCCGAAGTGGAGCCCGCCAACGCTTGCAGTTTTATACCTACACTGCGGAGTGAGCCAGGCCTGCTTATACGTAAAAATCTTGTATTTAATGGGAGGTTTTCTTTTCGCACTTAAAAAAAAAATAGTTTCCAAGAACTCTATAGATGGCGTTGAACTGACGGTGTTACTCTAGGAAAAAGATGTATGCCTTCATTTTTGCACAAATCCACGAGGCACAGACTTCTCTTCTTTTTCTCTTGGGACATTTTCTTTCTGGCGTGGAAAACTCATAAATTAAAAAGACTGGTAAATGAATATTTTTTTCTTTTTCCTTGTTGTTATTTATTTTTAAAATGCTATTTGTGTGATGTGATGTGACTGACAATAACATGACATGTACTTTTTGTTTTACGATCTCAAAATTACATCTAAGTGAAAAAAATCAAAAAATGACGTGACGTTCGTTTATTGCAGTAACATATCAAGTTCAGTGCCATCTATCCATTGATTAGGGAAAACATAAAAATAAAATCCCTCATTGCCAAAGAAATCCTAATAAAAGAATATAACAAAAAAAAATGTCCTGAACTGTGACTTTGTTGCACCAGAAGTTATTTAGTTTTATGACTGTTATGTTTTATGCCTTTGTTGCTCCAAGATTTTGAGCGAAAAGTACCTCAATAAAGTCGCGGGCGAGGGGGCACTACTTACAATGAAACGGTGTCGGCCCAAAACGCATGGAAAAACGGCCAATAACCACAAAGGCACTTCTGCCATCTAGTGTAGTTTCGAGATACTTTCGCGGATGTCTTTGTTGCCCCAAGTAAAGGCATGGTTTAGAAACAATTTGGCATACTTAGGTCGATTTTGCGGTGTATTCCCGTTCGTCCACTTGACTTCGTCCCACTAGTGGGACGAACGGGAATTTACAAAAATAATATTTAATTTGTTCCCGATCGTCCCACTCCTAATTCAAGAGGGGACGAACGGGAATATGTTCTTCGATTAGTGCCATTCGTCCCACTAAAAAGATTTGTGCAGAAATATGTTTATTCGTTGTTTCGTATTTTGTTTGTCCTTTACTCCACTTCGTTCTCGACAAGCGCTATAATAATTTTGCTTATAAATTTATTTTAATTTTTATAAATCGCAAAGTTGAAAAAATGTTGGTAAATGACGGATTTTTATTCCATTTTTGTTTTTTTACCAATTTAACCACCGGTCTTATATTATTTAGTGGGACCAATAGAACTACAAAAAAGAATTAATAAATTATTCCCATTCGTCCACTCAAAAAATGTAGTGGGACCATCGGGAAAATAAATAACGAATTCCCGTTCGTCCCACTAGGGGGACGAAGTCAAGTGGACGAACGGGAATACACGGATTTTGCAGTTTTGGCTATTTGTGACTTTGGTGCACCGAAGGTGCGATGTCTTTTCAATACGTCAATAAAATGTCAGTGTCACATTGCACTTAGCAGAAAAAATTGGATTCTCGTTTGGTGCGGCTCGTTATTTTTCTGCATTTTCTGCTTTTGGTCCTATTCTAAAGTAGTGTATCCGTGTGTTATTTCCATGCTAATAAAATTCTCACTGGAAAGCGAGATACTATCAGTGACACCGATAAATATCAAGTGGCTAGAAATAACTGTAAAAAACACTGTAAAAGGCCTCATAGTTGGGTCAATCTTCAATTTTTGAACTTCCGTTGAGGAAAATGACACCAGATACTTTTACTGCTAGTGCAACCATCCATTGACAAAAAACAAAAATATATATTATTTTAATTACGTTTAACTAAAATGAAATTAAAATAATTTGTATTTTCGTTCTTTGTCAATGGATGGTTGCGCTAGCAGTAAAAATATCGGGCGTCATTGTCCTCAACGGAAGTCCAAAAATTGAAGATTGGCCCAGTTGATGAAATAAATATAATTACATAACAAATTTATTTTATTTTTTTACTAATGTAGGCATATAATTATTATTAGTCAATTAAAAAACACTAAAAGGAATGAGCAAGCTTTGTATATACGTATATACAACCTATATATAAATAACTATATACAGAAATGTTTTCGTTCGGGAAAACTAGATGTCGCTGTTGTCCATTGCCCGATAAACCCGTGAAGTTGGATCTCTATGCCCTATGGGGATGGCAACTCAAAGCTAATCGTAGATGGCGCTGCGATAGTTGGTCCCCACGTCTACCTTGTACAAAAAAACAAACAAGATTATTTGTTATAAAAATTGAGTATAAATACAAAACAAATATGGAAAATTATTCGTCCATGCACGTACTATATAATAAAAGAAGAATTAAGACGCCGCGGCGCATCTACAAGAGGAAAAAAGTGATTTAATTGAGTGGTTATACATTTGATTTTACCGTAATAAATCCACAATTACTTGTAGTTGAGGTTTCAATTTTTGAGTTTAGGTATGTTTTACCTGTCCTCTCCTTTATCAAGAATATAATGCTGGTTTTGACTTTGTATTTTGATAAAATATCATAATGTTTTAAGTCAGTAATTTTAACCTTTTTTTCTATTTAGATTCGAGAAATATCACAATATATTTAATTTCTTAACACCACAACTATTACAAAACTCGTTCCAGGTGATAATTCTTCGATTTTCGAGCGATGTAATACTGGTACTTAACCTCCAAAAGAAAAGTAGATATTATTTTGAAAAGTGTATTCCATCATTTTTACAGCTTATTACACAACATCTAGTCATTTTACATCAATAAATGGTTTTTTTTTCTGAAAATTCCTTTGATTTTACAGTTCTTTTGGGACCAAACTGTCATTTTCACTTTGACACTTGCCTTCCCCATTAGTAAAAGTACTCTGTGGCCGCTACCGCGCCTCTAGGCTGTGTACACGGTCGCTACCGCGCCGCCGCCGCGATGCCATTCGCTAGTGTTTTATTTATCTAACAAAGGAGATGTCTCATTGCGGCCATTTAATGTTTTTTTTTTTGATAATTCAAGGATAACTTCTTCGTTTATGAATCGGTTTTGATGATTCTTTTTTTGTTGGAAAGAAGGTATTTCAAAGGCGGTTCCATGATATGGAGATTAGGGTTTGATGATGGAAGACCAGAGAAATCGAGTGGAGCTAAATAGTAAGAAATATCTGCTTTCCAACAAAAAAAGAATCATCAAAACCGGTTCATGAACAAAGAAGTAATCCGCGAATAAACATAAAAAAAAAACATTATGGCCGAAATGAGAAACCTCCTTTTTCAGATAAATAAAACACTATCGAATTGGATTCGCGGTGCCAGCGCGGCGGCGGCGCGGCGGCGGCGCGGTAGCGACCGTGTACACAGCCTAGAGGCGCGGTAGCGGCGCGGCGGCGGCGCGGCGGCGGCGTCGTGTACATGAGCCCTAAGAAAGTATGGATCAAATTGAATAGGGGTATTCGATTTGATCCACAATTTTCGGACTACAATACTGATAATATTATTTGCCCGATAATTAAAATTGATATAAAATATTTGCCCGTTTGTGCAGTGTACATTGATAGAAGTTGTACAAACGGGCTCCATATTCTGCAATTGCATGAAGATTTGTCTTTCAGCTGAGCAGTAGATTTCGCCTGTTATCTAATCGATTCTGCAATGTATGACTCAGTATTGTTATTCTTTGATAATTATTTATAAATAGGAATTTGAAAATCCATAGCTATCGAAAATTCCAAGATAAAGTCACTTTAAATATCATTTCCGAACGGCTATCTGACAGTCAGACGCGATTCGTTTCACGTAAGCCGGTGGTGGTTGACACTTTCATAAAATCGATACGAAATGCGAAATGGAACGTCATTGAAGATTGATTGATGTCAGCAATTTTGGTTTCAATAAAACTGCGGGAATTTTGTGTAAATAAAAAACATGGTGTATAGTTCAAATTATGTGTTGAAAATGTGCCGAAATATAATTCGACTGTTCCGGTAGCCAATTAGCAATGTTGCTGGAGGACAAAGTAAGAAAACCTGTAACAATAAAAACGACTACCGCGCGCACAGTGGCTTTGTTATTTTCGCTGATAATCAAATCAATTATTATATTTTCAGGAACGTGAAGTGCTGTAATATCACAGAAAATCTGTAAGGTATGTAATTTCATTTTAAAGCAAAACTCGGGTTATCCACAAAGTCGCAGGCGGGTCTTTTTTTTTGTACTTAGAATTTTTTTGCGCCTTATTTTTTATTTGAGTTGTTTTTGTTTATGTTAATTTTTTTTTGTTACTCGCAGGGGATTCAACTGATATACGTGTAAGCGAAATGGCAGAGCAGCCAAGTCCTATTTTAGTAAGTTATTTTGTTTTTTTAATTTTATTTACATGTTCAATATTTATGTGTTTTATGTTAAACATAATTTTTGGTATTCTTTTACTTTAATTAGGCCCCATAGGATTATCTAAGCCTAGCTAAGTTTCTGCAAAATTATTATCCAAATTAAAGGCCTATCTGCACACAACATGTCCATACCGTGATACTGATATTGTACCATACATTTTGCACGACGCTATCCGTACTCATCAGTGTCAGGGCCATTCAGTGATTTTCGTTCACTCATATACACATATGAATAGCACTTCACGTCACGGAACATGTCGGCACTGTTGTGTGCGGATAGGCCTTAAAACTTTATTTAAGTTGATCGCAGGAAATTAAATACTATTGTATTGTATTGTATAACGGGCTGGTATCCGCAACTCCACGTCATATGCGCGTATTTTGCGTGCGGGTGGGAATTAAATAATAATAATTAAATACTATTTCTGACTTCACATCAGTTTTATAGGATATGAAAGAAAGGGCTCCTTCTTTTTGAAGACAGTCAGACTATAACAAAACACCGGGTGGTATTTTGTTCTTGCACTTGCCAAACGGTTCCCTTCCATATGACTGGCTATTAGAGTTCAGTGTCTAAGAACTTGAACATGTTTTGTAACAACATGACAACCATTACAGCTGGTCCATAACAGGATTGTTGTTTTTATTTGAAACATCTTTAAACTTTAAAAAGATAAGTTTTTCCTTTTTATTTAAAGATAGGTTTGCATTTGACCACCATCTCGCTTGATGGTAAGCGAAGATGTGGCCGACAGTGAAGCATGCTTGCTTACAAGAGTCATTCACGCTTGACTTCAAGACTCCAAGGTTATAGTTGTCGTATTATCGACTCCTGCAGGCTGCAGGGAATTCTGATCCTTAGCTGTGCGCACTATAAAATTCATATGATAATAGATGGCGCCACATGTACGATCCGAATTGCAGTTGCAAGGGAAGCCGTGCAGTACAGGTAGAATAAAACAAAAAACTAGAATACTTGCGTATACCATTTCCCGCCTTATTACAGACTACAGTCACCTACACAATCTAAGCCAAGTCAAAGTTACCAGCAGCGCGAGCAGTTGTGCCAACACGACGAGCAAAAGTTGCGAAGTGCCCATTCAAACAAGTTGTCGAGTTTTAGCTGCTAACTTTAAATCTGAGCTGTTGGACTTTCATGACGCTATTCATAGAGGAATACTTAGTTTGGTAGTAGTCTTTCTATGGGCAGAGTACCTGTGTTGAAAGTCGGATCTGGGGGCACGGCAGTGCCCCCGCCAAGGTCCTATTTAATATTAAAGGGTCCGTAACTTCGAGACCCATATCATCGATTAATGAAAAGTCGACAGAACGATTGTTTGAATGTTTAATAAATTTGCGGAATAACCTCATGTCGCCAAACGCTACTTTGACTGAACGGTTGATTCACCCAAACCCGGAACACATCTTTCTTACAAATCTTTAATCTTTTCCTGTGGGAATTGAATCCGCGAATCGCAGCTCAATCAATCGCTCAGCCACCCCGTGCCGTCAAAATGTAAATGGATATTACTTACTCGATCTGAAGCTCTAGCAGCATCAAAAGTTACCTATAATATTTAGGTACCGTTTCCACTCTGGGCCCCCGCTTCAACCTTTCACCCCATTTGTCTATTTCGACTTCTGATATTTATTGGCACCTCGAAATATTGACTTCTTACTCCCACAATAAACTGTCGATAAAATAACCCCCAATAAACACACAACTTAACACGTCACAAACAGTTAGTACCCACTACGTTTACTCTGCCTTACCTTATTCTATTACGAGAGCTTCCAGCCAGGGTCGGACTCACCTGGGGGCCTAGCATGACGGCGAAAGTAGGTCCACGGTGGGAAAGAGACAGAGCTATAGAAGTCGTCTAGCACCATCTCTTTCCCACAGTAGGGTACCTGGTGGCGTTCGCCACAATTGCCACCCAGGCCAGAGACGCGAGCCGCCCACAGGCCACGGCAGGCAGTAGGTAGAATTGGAGACCCGAACAGATCAGTTCCCAGCTCTTGTAACCAAACTATACTAGATTAGATAGTTTATAATAACTATCATTAGAATGAAATGGAATCGGTGTGAGGAAACCGGCATGTAGAACCATGTATTGTGACATCGCAACTAATCCGCACTGGGCCCGCGTGTGTAGATAAGAGTCTATTCCCTCCCACAAAGACGCGAGGCCTGTGTCTCGGAAACATTATAGGCTGATTGTGAAAAAGAAAATTACGAAAAACGAGCGGCCCTAGCATGCCATCCCTAAAAGTAACGTTTTCCATGTTTGTGTCTCTCTCTATCTTATCTACTTTCCTTTTTTGCTTTCTACTTTACTTTATACATATTTCTGAACGGCTATTACCCGGGCCATTCCAGCCCAGTTCGACCCTGCTTCCAGCCACATATTACATAAACACCTATATACTTCATCTAGTTCGCTTACATGTTATGTAATGCAGAGTGCACTAGACACCTAGTAACATGACGTTAATTAACAATTTCAGCGACGACCTGTAAACCGGGGTTAAGCGGGGCTAAAGACCTGTTGTTTTATAGTATCTCTGAAATGTGTAATCTTTAAAGCAGTACCTATTTAACTATAAACAAGACTGTGTTCCTGGACGAAGAGATCAAATTGGACAAAGGCATGGAAAATGGTATTTCCAACCTTTTACATTTGAGTCGGACGTTGCTACTTTTTACGGTTACAAAGATAGGCGACAACAAATGGTGAGATTAAAGAAATACGTTACGGAAACAAGGAATTTCTCCTAGGTCATGGGTGCGTTTACCAGTATGAAACTCACATACACAAACACCCAGACCCGGAACAACTAATAGATCAGATAAATATTTTATACCGTGTGGGAACCGAACCTGCGCAGCAGCCCTCAGCTACTGTGATAACCGTGCCGTCGAAATTGAATAGATTGCAATTTTATTATCTTCAAATTATTACTTTAATTAATAGAGATTAATACTCCCAAAGAGAGAATCTTTGCCCTGGCAAAGTTTCTCTCTAATACGTGGTCAACTTTCACTAGTACCGTAAGCTTTTGATTCTACTTTGAAACACTCCTGAAAAAGCGGGGCTGTAACAAATAAATTCCATCATTTTTTGACGAGAGCTTCTCTCTGACGTCAGTTCCGATTCCGATATAATAAAAGCTGTAAACTCTGACATTTACATTTAGAATATGGCGAACTGAATTGAGGGCAACATGCAGAATACCTAGCTACATTCAGCGATTCGTAGTACTCGCTCGGCGATATTCGGTGTTCAAAAAATTCCTTTGTTGTTCTCTATATTTTTCCAACAAGCACCACTCCTAGAACTGGGTTTTGTCGTTTAAAAATAGACAAAGTGTAGAAAGATTTCTACCGTCCTAAGCAAGGCGACGGTTTGAAATTTAGAAGAGGCCTTAAAAAAATATACTCTGCATATACTCGTAATTATTAACGTGTCATAAATTAGACCCAATTCTGAGGGCTTAGCGCTGCGAATAAATCAACGTTTTATTTTTATTAATTAATGAGTTATCAAATTAAGTACCTACAATAGAGAGCTATAGGCACTTCTTTTTTCCAGAACTTTATAAGGACCTGTCCTAAAATCGAAAACATTGCGGAAAATCAAAAGAAAATGAATAGCTTTGTCACAACAAAAGAAAAGCTCTTGTTTGTCTTCAGCCGTCGTAAACAAATACACTCTCTAAAGTCGTTCAAATGTCCAAAATGTCAAGCAAATGTCAACAGTATCATTAGAATGTTTGTTTGCTTTTGTTCACCCCTCTGTCCAATCCCTGTCTGGGTTCCAGGTGCGAAAGGGACGTTACCCTGTCTTGGTACGTTGCACTCTTGAAATTAGTGCCTTTACACCGTGACCCGATCACGACCTCAGGGGAGACGATTCGCGACACGACAGACAAGCTATACGCCCTTGTTTCTCTATTTTCAAATATTGAGAGTTTACTTGGAGTTATCTCAAGCATAGCTAGCTTAGTCTTATCTAATTAACCTTATTTGGAATTATTGTTCTTATTAATACGATATGCTTGATCACAGTCGTTTTAAGAAGGAATTAGGTACTTACGGATGAAGCTAGGTGAAATCAACAAATTCTAAGTTTGCTCTATAAATCTCAGGTTAAGTTTTCTACGCGTGAGGTACCAACAATCGCGTCGTGATAAATCCTAACACTTTTATTTTTTTTTCATATACAGTCGATGTCGCAAACTGTCGTCTGTATCGCGGCCAAGAGTTTAGGTCTGGCCATAGACTGTAGACGTGCTAAATCTTATCATTGTGGTATTTTACTGGAGGAGAGACGGTATTATGAGGTCTGTGAACCTTTGGACGGTTGACTTTCACTGTCGGACTGACCAGTGCTAACTTATTTAAAGTCTATTTTGTTAGGGGATTTTTTGAGGGGAAAATGCATTTTTAATTTGTCTGAATATTTACTCAAGACAGAGAAGTTAATAACCTTTGGCAGTTTATATTGATGCCTTACCAAGCCGCAAGTGGTGGTTTAAAGCCCACACTCTCCCACATAGAGGAGAGCTGCCAAGCATTAGGAATGATTAATTAGGCTGAATGATGATTATACGTATATGTGTAAAACCTTTATGTTTATGGTGGTAAAACTCCAACTTTTAAATCTGAAAAAACTAATGTTTAAAAACGCCGACGTACGCACGGCTACGCATCAAGCTATACAAAACCAATTTATCGTGGTCTCGCTTTCCGCAGATCGCTGTGTAGCCGTGTGTACCTTAATTTATTTAAAATAATGGAAAATACTACCGGGGTCAAAAGTGTGCATTACGAATACAGTAAAGCTAAATATGAACAAACGCAATAGTAACTTACTCATATAATAAATTACAATATATAAAACGTTGTTTTCTACCCAATTATAATTATGAAACTTTTTTCAGTTTTTTCACAAAATATCTGTAATTTTCTTCGCAAAGTTGTGGCAAATTGTTCCACAGTTGCCTCACTGCCTCTGCTCGAGTGGTTGCTCAATTTGGCAAGCACGAGCATCGAGCAGTCATCTAGAATACATAAACATCTTGGACTGAAAGTCAGCCTTAAAAAGTTTGTTGAATTTGCGCAATTTTGTGCTCTAAATAAAAGCAGTCGGCTTACAATTTGAAGGAAAGTTTTGAATTAAAACTTTTATCTTTGCTTAATTAATCTTCATCAAATTAAGAAATGTGTTCAGGATTTAAAAAGCTTAGATGTTTTTGTATTTGAATTATTTTTTTTTGGTAAACACACCCTCTCCATACAAGAAGAATTGCTAGTGTGGGACAAACACCCGTATGTGTGGGATACTCCCCTGACCCCCCCCCTGGAGGGGGTCAGGTGAAAAAAAAATGAGTTTCATGGGGATACCCCAAAATTAGGTTTTTTTTTTTTGTGTGAAAATCCTAATGCGTTTCACAGAATACATTAACTTACCAAGTTTCAACAGGATAGCTCATATACTTTCGATAAAATTGGCTGTGACATATGGACGGACAAACAGACAGTCAGACAAGACGGGTCTATAAGGGCTCCGTTTTTTGCCATTTGCCTACGGAACCCTAAAAACCTGGTTGGTAATGTACACAGATGGTTTCAGAAGATAAAAATAAGGAGTTTTTATTCGAAACAACTATTTTCACAAACTACGTCAGAAAAATTAAATAAGATGACAAAATCACACTTAAATTAAATGACAAACAAAAAATATTTCTTACGATCATATCCGTATTACAAACATCGCGATTTTATGAAAAGAGCAAATAGTAAATTTTGAACCAAACTGTCAGATATGGTGTCATACACGACTTTGTCCAAGACCAAGTAAATATTGATTTGTTCCATTATAGTGAGGTAGATAAAAGGAAATTGTAGTAAAACGCTGAAAACAAAGACAAATTGAGAATATCTACATTTTTTTATAGATGTAATGGAAAAGTTCAAGATTTTTTTTTTTTGTGATGGACTTTTTGAATGCAGAACACGTTGCATTTTGAATAATTCGACACGCACTTGGCTACTCTCTGCTTTGTGATGTTTAAAGTGTTTCCGTGAACAATATTATTGAATCAGTTTCTACTATAATGTTAATATTTTTCCCTGGATTGCAAATTGGGGACAATTAATTCAAATATTTCCTCAAACACCTTCATTTTCATAGGAATACAAAAGTTCTTCACATGTTATTTTTTAGAGTTCACCCGGTAAATTGTATCAACTTTCAGCAACCTTTCCGTGACTAATCTACATACCAGCTGCCATAATAAAACAACAGTAACAACAACAAACAACTCAATCAAAACAGTTTAACCGTAATAACAGAAATATAATAGTTTTCAATCTTGTTGGAGGCACGAGCATTTCCCCTGAGTTTTCCAATCAGTATCAATTTGTAACTCCGCGAGAGGCAGAATGGATAGATACGTTAGTCTTGGCTGAGCGGGCGTAAGGAAAACCCGCCGTTCCCGCCAACGCGCACCTTCCCGCGCTTTCCGTAATAAATAAACCGCGTAAAAATATTTATTGAGTTTCCCCTTCTGAAATTTGGAAGCTGATTTCGTTTGCGAGACGTGCTGTTTTTGTTTTGAATTTTAGTGTTTGTGATTTTGAAATTTTGATAAATAAAAGTGAGTAAGTACTTATATATTTTTTTGGCTTTTAGATTGGGTGTTGTAGAAAATAAACGCAATTTTATTGTGTAGGTATAGGGTAGGTATCCCTGCGCAACCGCAAAAATAAATCAATTTACATACTTGTTTGTAGTTTGCATTTTTGTAAATTTATTATTTGAAAAGTCTATTTTCGCTCTAAAAAAAATATCTAAGGAAAATTCTAAGCTAAAGAAACCATTCCATTTCCTAATTGGTGCTATTGTAGCCGGTCCAAATGCTTCGATATATCGGGAATTTGCTCAGAACTCCGCACCTGAGCACCTAGCTAGAGGAACTCCGGACGTTCGCGGTCAATTCATATAAATCAATGAGATTTCGTGCTTTCGAAATCCGTTTAGGAACCTAGGGACATCCGGGTGGACTTACAAAATGTCTGGACTAAGAGTATGAACAGAACCAGTTACTGACTTCAATGATCCTTGTATCTGATATGATCATCAAAACGTTAATTGACTAAATAAAAGTCGTGGTCTGCGTTTTATTATAGTAATTAAAAAAATTGCATATTTAATTGTTGTTTTGAACAATGTTGTACAGGAAGTGCAAATCTAGCATATTCGAATACTTATAAAACTTGATTATACCATCCTAGCAATTAAAGAAGATTGGTCAAGATAAATTATTATAGAATCAGGCATTTCATAATTCATGATTCCGCCTAGTAACGCTTGATTAATACAAAATTAAGACCAAAATTGGTCAAATATTTTTTGAATTGTTATGGTTGAAATTGAAAAATCATTAATTTCCTACACTTGGGCATGTAATTCATTAATCTAAAATTAATTAATCATTCATCTTTTTTGTATAAATGCTTGCATGCTGCTTTAAAACAAAAACATTTATACTTAAAATATTAGACGCAGTCGAAGATTGTGTGAAAGTGGTATTTCCCAGTTGGTTGCCCATTTTGCACAGACAAATCGGTCTACCCTCCGTCTCGTTCGTTTTTTGCGTTCGACTCCACTACCATTGTCACTAGTCTCACTCACAACACGATATTGTTCCCGACACACAAAACTCACTGTATCTGCTCGCGAAGTAGTTACCGTGTTTTTTGGGTTTTTACACAATTGGACCACTGGGTTCCAGGCCCTCGACAGTTGAAACCCATCCTCACGATTGAAATTTTTATATTTCGTGATTTCAATCGCTTCACGAACCAATCTCGGTATGTAGTGGCGTTCTGTCGAGATGACCTGAGGGTTATGTAACTCAATCCAGTGGTTAGGACCCGATTCCAATAGATGTTGAGCTATTGCTGATTTTTGGATATCGTTGTTTTTCACTGCCCTAATGTGTTCCGATATTCTGCAAGCTACAGTTCGCTTAGTCTGCCCGATATACGCCTTTCCACAGCTACAGTCACTTTATAAACACCGGGTTTCTCCAACGGGAAGTTGTCCTTCGGCGAACGCAACATTTGAGACACCTTCTTCATTAAGTTATTACATCACTGTTTGTCTACCTGCTACTTCATCTACCAAGGCCAGTACTACCTGCAGATTGATGGTGTAGCTATGGGCAGTCCAGTAGCTCCGGTGGTAGCCAATATTTGGATGGAGCATTTTGAAGAACTGGCTATCTCCACTGCACTCACACCTATCAAACTGTGGAAGAGGTATGTCGATGACGTTTTTGCTATAATTGAAGGAGATGAAGAAGATGCAAAAGTATGCTTGTCACACCTAAACAGCTTACATAGCAAAATTAATTTTACCTATGAGATGGAAAACGAGAGAACAATTCCTTTCTTGGACGTGAAGATACAGGTACGTACTGATGGTTCTCTGGGGCATTCAGTCTACCGAAAATCTACTCATACGGATCGATACCTACACGCTGATTCACACCACCATCCCAAACAGCTGAACTCTGTAGTGACGTCACTCACAAACCGCGCATATGATTTATGTGACGAAGAACATTTACGAGGTGAGCTAGCACACGTACAGAAGGTCCTACAGAGGAATGGCTATACGGTAAAAATTGAACAGCGCAGGCATAAAACTGGACATAAACACCGGAAGTGCGAGGTTGAGAGACAACCAGCGTTTTTGCCATACGTGAAGGGAGTGACAGATAAGGTTGCAAACATTCTTAGAAAGTATGCCGTAAAGACTATCTTCACTCCATTCAAGAAGGTGTCTCAAATGTTGCGTTCGCCGAAGGACAACTTCCCGTTGGAGAAACCCGGTGTTTATAAAGTAGACTGTAGCTGTGGAAAGGCGTATATCGGGCAGACTAAGCGAACTGTAGCTTGCAGAATATCGGAACACATTAGGGCAGTGTAAAAAACAACGATATCCAAAAATCAGCAATAGCTCAACATCTATTGGAATCGGGTCCTAACCACTGGATTGAGTTACATAACCCTCAGGTCATCTCGACAGAACGCCACTACATACCGAGATTGGTTCGTGAAGCGATTGAAATCACGAAATATAAAAATTTCAATCGTGAGGATGGGTTTCAACTGTCGAGGGCCTGGAACCCAGTGGTCCAATTGTGTAAAAACCCAAAAAACACGGTAACTACTTCGCGAGCAGATACAGTGAGTTTTGTGTGTCGGGAACAATATCGTGTTGTGAGTGAGACTAGTGACAATGGTAGTGGAGTCGAACGCAAAAAACGAACGAGACGGAGGGTAGACCGATTTGTCTGCTCATAACATCCACCCGCAATAACTTCAGTTCATCCGTGATCATGGTGCTTGCAACAGTGCCGAAATATCGGAAACTCAAAACAAATAATAAACATGGTAAATATCCCGTTTTAAACCCTAATATTTATAATAGTGACCATGTCAGTTTAAAAACTTACATTTTGCACAGGTTACAATTTAGCTTTCTCCATTCAGCTTTGCTTGAACATTTCATATTTAGAATCCGATCTCAACAAAAATCCTTATTCCTATAGCTAAAAGTGCATTTAGCATTGCGTGTAAACCACACAAAACGTATTCGTCTGTGTCTCTAACTCTATCATTTTCAAATAACTGTCAGAAAATGAGAGATGAGCCTTTCATGGTCAGAAGAAAAAAGACCTTAGGGATCACTTATTGACCTCCTCCAAATATATACAGACTTCTTGTCATGTCCTTATCATGATGAACTGGTTATGACTGATAGAACCACGAGTTCAGAAGTCTAGGACAGCTCTCATGGGTTCATGTCTTCCAAGTATTATTTAGCTTGGCTCAATACGCTCTCGCGTGTCTAGATTGTATTCCATCTCCAAATTAAATAACATTATTTCAGACAGAGTCTATAGTGTTAGTAACAATATTATGAAGTAGTGTTAGTAAGTACAAACATTAAAATATTATCAATAACAATATTGTGTGTGGAGCCGCAACCGTCTCCATAGCAGAGAAATCCAACTGCCGCTGATACGTGTTTTTTTTACTTTGATTTTTTCCTGGCACAATATGCTCTTTCTGCACATCTTTTCCGGATGATGGCAGCGAAACCGTTTGTTTAAAAACAATTAATCAAAACATCCCATTTGTGAATCAGGATTTAAATTTTTCAATGGACAGTTACACACACAATGTTTTGTAAACAATTGCTGCAGATGCTCGTACGCAAACTAGTCACATTTCATTAATGATGTGCAAGTCTTATCATTCGACTGATAAGGTAAAGGTCTTTGTCCATCAATCGGCCGTTGTATCCGGGAATGATGCAAGTTTACAAAATAAAGGTTTATTTATCGCATTATCCTTTTCATCCATCCGTTCTACCATCCACGCTTGGACAAGCGTTTTTTCAACTGATGATATGATCTGACATTCTGCCCGATTTCGATTGTAACTGATCCAAGGTGTTTGCTTCAATTACGCTGTAGTTGTCGTTCATGCGCTCGCATAATATGGTTTATGATATAAATCTTCTTTCTGAAGATGCATATTTTCATGTGGTATTATTTTCAACAATAGCTATTTCTTATACAAGAGTGCAAAGTTGATTTTTAATCATGTGCTCAATTTCAATGACCGAACAAGCGAAGGATCCTAAAATTGAATCACGAGAGCAACGAGAACCTAATTCAAAAATTAAAATCCCGAGCGGTAGCGACGGAACCGGCCGCCATTACTGCTACAACTCTTTAGTGTCTTTAGTAGTTTAGTGCACAAGATGTTCTTATTTAATTCACTTTATCCTCTAGAGGATAAAAACGGCTTTTGCGCTCAGATAACGAATAGCACCGAGATGGGGGGATGAAAAGTATGTTTTTTCTAACCGGGTAGAAATTAAACCTAGATGTTTATGTGGAGCGACTGTCTGTTTCACCTCCAAAACTAGGTAATACGGTACAACTTCGGAAGTCAATAACTAAGAAATCTCCGGAAATCGTCAGACTTCCGGGGTTCAACACCGTTTACTTGAAATACTTGAACAGCCAACTGAGATAAGGAAGAAACTCTAATTGGGAATAATTTATGCAATGCAAAAAAAAACTGCATCCTTTTTCAGAAGTGGGTTTTCTTATATAAAAATTTTAATTGGATTTTTTAACAAAAGTACTGAAATAAAGTATGTTTTATTTTGTTTTTGTTCCATTGTGTTCGTATTATTTTCAATTGTTAATTTTAAAATTATTCCCTCGTTGTTTAAATAATTACCTACCCAAACAAATTTGCAAACATAAATGAATAATTAAAACTACCTAACCTACCTAGTAAAAAATTGCTTTATTCACAAAATAAATCAGGAAATATTAAATTTGACGTAGGTAGGTAATTTGATTTAGTAGGTACAAAGTATTTAAGAATTCAAGTCTAGAATCATGTAAATTCTCTGGAAATTAATTATTTAACAAACGTTGCTACATTGCGTGGATATTCAAAAGCCTCTGATTACCATAGTGTCTGCACAAACAATGTTAATTTCAACTTTTGTCATAAATTGGACAGTTGTTTGACAAAGTTGCGTCCTGTCAGTTAATTCCCGAGCGCATTCAATGTTTTATTTTATTTTCTGGTTTTAATTTTTACCCGAGTATGGTGAAGCAAATAGGATGGTTATGATGTTGACCGATGTCTGTGTATGTATGTTCATCTGTCTTCTCATTACTTCTTTTTTTTTTTTGTACAATGGGTTTTTTTCTTGGCCTTAGTCTAAGTCAGGAATGACAAACAGGTCGACAATGGAGAGAGCTTACCCAGAAGAAGTCTGTTCACTCTAACTTTGAAGAGATTAGAATTGTATGCGTTCAGAAACACAGACGCAGGCTGAGAGTTCCATTTCTTTGCTGTTCGCATTTAGAAAAGACGTTTGGAAACGCTTAGTGCGAATTGAATAGCAATAAGGTTAAGGATGGTAATTTTCCGAGCGTTCTAGATGTACGATGATAGATGGGGGCTGGTAGGATGAGGTCTTGGAGTTCTTGGAAACATTCTCCGAAGTACAATCTTTAGAAGACCGGGCAGGTAACCTTGCGGCGATGATCAATACATAATACACGCAAAATAAAATAGTGATGAATCGAGACCCCATGTTTTCCTATGAAATAATGTATGCTAATATGATGGCAGATTATGGAAAATGTGAAAAATAATTTATTACACAAAGGAACATGTTGTATTTATAACCTTTATTTCTTTCGTATTTATGAGACTGTAATGATCGTGATTAATAACTTTTTAAGACTTTAAAACTAATTGATGTCTTAAATCACGATTTTTGTTTTAATACCACGACTATTATTTATTTAGGTATTTATCTTTCAACTCATAAGTTACACTTTTAAATATTTTTACAAAAAAAAAAAAAAAAAAAATAATAATAATGTAACTAATAATATAAAAATTACCAGTCAACCAGTATCGGGAACAGGGTCCAGGCTACCGGTGGTCAGGGCTCTTAAGACGCGTCGTGTCCAGGAATACTGCCTTCTGAATCAAGCGCTTGATCCAGCCACCCAGCGAGAGCCTCCTCAGGTGTTGGTCAATGACCTATTTCAATTTCATTATCAAAGAATAATTATTATTATCCCTAGAGTGTGTATCTTCCTGCCGGAGTCACTGGAAAACAAAGAGCATGCGAAGGAATGTGATGATATTTAGTCAGGTCAGTACCTAAGAGTCTGGTAGTCCCTTCCACTTCAACTTAGACGGGAGGAGTCATATAATAATTTTACAGCACCCCAAAAAAGTACTGCACTTGTTTACAAGTTTAACGGTAAAAAAATCACGAGTAAATAAAGTTATGAGCCACATAAAGTATTTTTGATCAGATTCCCTTGAAAAAATCGCTTTTAGTGATAAGACCGCCCAGTGTGTCACCCTAGGTATAAGATACTCTGTACCAATAATTTGTAAGTCAACTCGGCGAAGATCGTCTGGCGGGTAAGACCGTACAGTCACAGGTAAGCAATACAACATAGTCTGAATAACCACAACGAGACAACCCGTACTACAAAAAAAATAGTTTTAACAGTTTAAATCAACTACTTTTTCATTTAATTGCTGTGGTTATTTATACTTTTTTTATTGCTTATTGTACGGTCTTACCCGCCAGACGGTCTTCGCCGAGTTGACTCTATGGTGTGCACTCAGATCAAAGAAATAGGCAGATAGAGCGCTCAGAACACGCGAGTGGTTCCACCAAAGTTATCAGAATTATGTTTACCACGAAAAGAAATGCCCCAATTTATTAGAGCATCGCGATTGCATACAATACATAGGATGTTACAATTCAAAACGTGATCCTTATACAATCTACCTTCTATTAGGCATGCAACATTATAATTAAAACTATTTTTGGCACATTAACACATTCAAATAGCAAAAAGGATTCAAAAATAATATTAAATTGTAATTATGGGAATTAAAATAGAAATCATAAAAGGCATAGTCATCATCAAAAATTACTAAATTATACAAAAATTAAATGTCAGCGTCATTATGGTAATTAAAACATTATTAATTATACAAACTCATATAAAAAATACAATATGCATCTACAATATATATTAGTAAAAACTAAATGTCAGTGTCATTAAAAAAAAACCGGCCAAGTGCGTGTCGGGCCACGCACAGTGTAGGGTTCCGTAGTTGCCCATCAAAATACTTATGCGAACTAACTAAACTGATTCGCTGAATTTAATTTTAAGAAGAAGAATTTTCAAAATCGGTCCAGGAGTCTTTGAGAAATCGGGGAAAATACATAAGAAAAAAGATTACAACGAATTTAGAACCTCCTCCTTTTTTTGAATTAAGTCAAAAATAGTTGACGATAAAAACCTACCTATCCCCTAAAAACATACCTATAAAAGCTGTAAAAATAAAGTTGACAAACTTACATTTGCAGTTGTCTCCGATACATTTTGTTTAAGAAAACATGGATATAAGTACATTTTATAAGTTGGTCGACTATTACTCGTAAAGTTGTAAAGCCTACTTAGTCGTGATAATTTTCTTTTAAACTTCGTTATATAAACTACTATAGTAGTTTATATATTTAAACGGTTATGTTTGGGGGTGTGAAAAAATTCACAATATATTGTGAATTTTTTCACACCCCCAAACATAACCGTTTAGCTGGTAGAGGGTGGGGACACTCGAATCGAGCAAAATTTAGCAATTTAAAGCTTAAAATTTCACAAACGAATTTATTTATCAAAAAATTGTTAATGGAAACTATCATTATTTTTTAAAGGCCTATTTAATGATACCCCACACTAAGGGGTACGCGAGAAAAAAAAATCCTCACTTTACGTGTAAGTACTGGAGGTACCCTAAAAAAAAAATATTTTACGAGATTTTATTTTACCACTTTTTTGGCACAACAAATCCGTATATTTACACCAAATTACAGCTCTCTAGTACTGTCCGTCTCTGAGCTAAACTGCGGACGGACGGACGGACGGACATGGCGAAACTATAAGGGTTCCTTGTTGACTACGGAACCCTAAAAATCTGTTACAGAATAGTAGCATCTTTCAATTAATAATGCATTCAGTTTTTTTTAAGTTTTGAATTGTTTCATTTTATTGGTATAAGGTATTTTGTTGTAGATAATTGGACCCATACTACCTAATACCTAATAGTTTATTTTTGTAACGCGGTGTTACAATTTTCGACACGTAGTAAATATTTATACTTACTTCTTAATGGTCTGTTTCTATCTTTTGACACGGCAGAGAAAAGATTAATGTTACATTTAACATAAATTGCGACTTCTAAAATGTACATATCTGGGAAGGTTAATATTTTTTTTTTTTTTTAGAAACGCTATGAACATCGCTTTTGGGCTTTGAATACTTGTTCTCTTAGAGTACAGTTTCCCCAGAAGATTATTCCATATCTTAACATGGATGCAACCAAGCCATGGTATGCAACTACCTACAGTCGTGGTGATGTTGACGTTTTTCGCTAGGTTGTATAAAACATAAGCCGCTACGCTCATTTTTTTACAAACTCCTTCTTGAGGTTTCCATGTCAATTGGCTGTCAATCATTACACCTAAAAATTTTGCGACTTGTTGTACCTGATCTATAAATACATTCATTACATTCAATAACCACGTGTGGTATTGCTGTGCGTTGATAAAAATGGATAATATAAGTTTTTTGGCGGTTAAGTACTAGATTTATTGGCGTCGAGCCAATTCGCAATGTCCTTAAGGGTCATAATAGGTTGAAATGTAGGTATTAATATTACAAAACATACTCTTTATGTTCGAATAACTCCGATGACGTGTGTAATGGTAACAATCTTCAATTAAAATTAAAAACTAATTATGTATTCTGGTAGTACGATCTGACGTATGTAACTTATTTTGGTATGCTAAAAGCATTTTACCAATACTATGTTACGCCTGACTTTTTTGTATTTACGTTTAGATTGTTGTTTTTAATTCATTTGTTTTGTTTTGTCGCATCCCATAACGTCCGCAAAAATTGTGATAGCTCAATTTAATATGCACGATGATAAAAATATAATTTAAGCCTGTGGCACTCAGAAATAATGTAGCTTCCTACCACATATTCCAGGAATGCAATTTTCACGGTTTGAAAATAATGGTGCTAGGCAACTGGGCTTCTCCCAGTTGTAATGTCCCTTTGTGCCTATTGGCCTTGTTTTATTCTATCTTCTGCTTGCATGGAGGGAAGTGGGAACATATTTTTCCTATTCCTTTCGATTAATTTCGTTGCAGGATCCAAGACAGGTAAATTCATTCTTCGGGACACGTCGAGCTTCATTGTCTTGGCGCTTTTCTGGTGATTTTGGCTCTCAGGAGTTGCAGTGGTTTGGGAATAGTGTGGTGGGATTTTCCCATTTAAAAAAAAAACAACGCCACGGCGGACAGGTTCCGTCAAACGCCACCGGCGTCGATTCCCGTCAAACGTCGCGGACGTGGATCAGAAGGAGCTTACTAGCCAAAAGTGCTCAAGTAGCCACCAGACTTACAATCGTACATAGCTTTCCTACATTGAAAAATAGCCACTCGTGGAGTCCATTTAAATGCACCCCAGCTGCCTCATTATTCCTTATCTAAGGCTTGTTAATCTTTCCTGACCCAGTTAACTGCTGGGGACAGCTTTAAAGCTCATTAGCTACTGCTGCCAAGTGGCAAGCGGCGCTTTTTGAGTGATTTTCTTATCAGTTCTAATGTTGTTGAGATGGAAATCAAACAAAGCCTGTTACGTTCCATTGTTAGGGCTCTATGTAGGTAAACAATTCATAAATGGAAAGTCTTTAGACTTCGTGTAATTTTTATGATGTAACTCTTTGATCTAAGCATCTTAAGTTCAACCACTGCTGAGAAACATGCCTTCTTTCCGTTAGAGGAAGAGAATCAATTGCATTTGCTTGATGTCATAATTTCGTTCTAGAACATACCTACTAATTGCCTCAAAATGTTTTACCTTCACCGTTTTGAGAGCGACCAAAATGATGTAGGGATCCCAAATATTCAAGCATGGAATTGATGGTAAAAGGAGGATGCAAATATTTGTTTTTTTTTAACTTTGACCCACTCTAGGTATTTCTCCTGTACCATTGTGTGCGTTTACAAACATAAAAACTCACACGAAGACATAAATCTGAAACAACTTTGCCGATCATTCAAATATTTGTTCCGAGCGGGGATCGAAACCGCGACACGATGCAATATTCCGTAAACTCTTTAAAAAGAATTGAGTCCATTTTTTTCAGTATTGTCATCTGGTACCTGGGTACCTGGAAACCTCTCTACTTGTACCGCCATGCATTGTGAAATTGATCGAAGAAATTCGAAATGAAATGAGTCACTCGCCCCTGCCAAAGGCACAACACACTCGGTATTTCGGGTGCTGAAATGCACCCGAAATACGAAAATCTAGAACCCCTTTCATTCAATCAGCAGAAGTTCGACATTGACGTCCTGAGTATATATATATATATATATATTTGTAGTTAGACGAATTATGTTATAGTTACACCTTGGCCCTTTCCAAGAGAATCCTATTGGCCATAGATATTTCTGTGGCTATTACCCACCAGTCGGTACCTACATTACAAGCTGACGATATCTAAACCAGCTGAATTAAAATCTTTTTTTTTTGTGAACGCTCAATAATTATAACTTCAAACGAACAATCTACCAAAGATTGTGCGCCGTGAAGTATTTAACATGATTAACGGAATTCTACAAAGGAATCGATTTCATTAAATATTTAGACTGTGGTGTAGTAAGTTTGTACTTGTTTTGTGATACTTATATAAACTTTCAATTTTCAGTTGTTTGATTCAACTTGACGCTTATATTTAGTACCTAAATTGATGAAAGATTAACTTCTAGGTACTCAAAAAAGAGTAAATGTAAGTACATTTCAAGTCATACTTTCCATTATAGGTCTATTTTCCGATATTCTTGAAAACTTCCCAAGTCAGGGAGGTAAAGCATTCTGCATGAAATATGAAGTGAATTAATGTAACTGCCAAGCTCCTGCACGGTTGTAGTTGGGACTTGGAAGTGCCATGTATAATGCAAGTGGTTTATTGTAACTGAAACTTGAGGGAGGTTTGTTTCAAGTAACGATATCAGCTGTTTCAGTTGAGTAAACTTCATTGGAGTGATTGCTTTGTTTAATAATTTCACTCATCAAATTTTCACACGTGATCGTGTTCACTGTTATTTTTAAAATCTTTTCCTCTGAGTACCTATGTTGGTTCTATTTTATGGTTCAAATTATTTCTGTTTGAAAATATTCCGATCACAGGTTCTAGAGATGAATTCTCATTAGATCCGTTTTACTTACTTTTTTCATTTCAATAGATCTAATGAGAAAAACAATTCATCCATCATGGATCTAGCCAAGTATCTACTGAGAATGAACCAAAGTTTTATCGTTTTGTAAGGCAATCAATGCATAGAGATTAAACTCACTCTCTCTCTCTTCTTCTCTGCCTTGTGGTAAGACGGTCTAACTTTCAAGATTAAAAGAATGTCCATGTGATTAAATACCTTTAAAGAATCTTTATGCCTTGGGGAAGTTGCTCCAATACCTACGTAGTCAACTTTCGCTAGTGTAACTTTTTTGGCAAAAGTGGTCATAACTTTTGAACTGTAGATATAGCAACATGTTCGGAGGTAAAAATATTGGAAATTATTTGTCCCTTATCCCTGTTCGATTTGATTGAAATAATACCATGTATTTTTTTAAGTATAGGATTGATAGATTAAATGTTTTAATATCCTTGATAATACATGCGTAATAATCTTTTTGTTAATAGATAAATACCGATGTGATGATAATATAATTAGGATGTTCTTTTTTTCGCACAACAAAAATGTCAATGTCAAAACAACAAAATGTCAATCGAGTTTATTGATTCAGGTTTCTATATACTTCCTATTATGCAGGTCTATTCGGTTTTTTTTATGAGACCCATTCAGATTTAGTGGAATAATGATGATTTTGATATAATCTAGCATGAAATATTCGAAGACATGTGACAGTCGCTCCGACTGACACGGTATTCAGCATAGATTTTAATATTTCTGTGCACACCATGTGGGCTCAATGCACACCCCACTTTCGTCTCAGAAAAGAGGATTGTGTGGCTGTGGGAAAAAAATGATGATAAAATATTATTCTACTATTAGCTAATTCTACTTTGATGTAGCGTCGCCCGTCAAACAAGCATTTATAGTCTTACTGCAAATTAATTTCCCATCAATTGATTTAAAAAAAAATCTTCCAATAAGAATATAAGATCTTGCTCCCCATTCTTTCAAAGAATTAATACAAATAAGGCTCAGGCGGTGGTAAAACTCTTCAAACTTCATTTCCAATTTTAAACAATTTCCTAAAATTATACTTTTCTTCCTAATTTTCCAAAAGTACCTACACCTTTCTTGTCTACCCAACTGTAAAACCAAAGCTATGTACTCATGATCAAAGTTGATTTTTGCAAAGAGATCCAACATTCTGGGGGCACCTTTATAAAGTGTACATTTTCTTGCTTTAAATACCTCGTTACGGTTTTTAAGATAACACGCTCCACAGCACCCCTAATTACGCTAGATAGTCTATAATACTCCCATAATTTTATGCAATTTTCAATCTTGTAATTGTTATTATAAGTGCGGCTATCGTGAACGGAAAATGGAGCAGTTGGTTTACTGTTTCATCATGCAATTATTTTGCTGATAGCATGTTGTGTATTTCCATTTCATCAGCCAAGCCTAGCTTTCGTTTATAAAAGCTATATTTTGCGTTTTTAGGTCAAATAGACGTGTCGTTAATAGACTAGAAATAATACGTTCTATAAGTGAGAAGTTGCAAACTTATATTTACCAAATCGGTGGAAAACAGTTCATAAATACCTTGTTATATCCGTTTGGACAGATAATTAAGTGTCATCCATCAATCATAGCAAAAACCTCCCGGAATAGCCTTTTTAATTACGTAACTTCGAATATACGATTCGTCAACTTTTTCAAATTCCACGAACAGTTCGTTATTGGGAATCATCTTGTTTTAAAACAAAAGTACCTATGCTACTGCGTTGGTATATCCAGTTAGTCTCCATAACTGAATGTTCGCCGGCGTCGGTAACGATAAGCCTTCTGCCCGTCACTGACCTGAAACATTTGGGATGACCTTTAGCTGATGGACGCAGATAACTCGCTGGCACCGAGCCAGCTTTTTGGAGCAGCTTAACGGTACCTAAGTCCACAATATGTTTGTTTATTTCATTTGCATTAATTAGAGCTAGAGAAAAAGCTGAAGCTCCACAAAGCTCAAAATAATATTTCATTCGGAAGTTCGGAACCAACAAGCCCTTTGATATTTTTTCATCTGCTACCGAAACTATATTGGACTGTCCAAACAAACAAATATCTTACCTAAAATATGAAAGGTCAATTTCGCAATCCATTTGTCTGCGAAAAAACAAACAGCACCCGACCTTTTTTGTGCAAGGTTCTTACTCAAACCTAGGAGACAAATGATAAGTCCCGAAACACGGAAAACCTTTGACACTTTTAATACACTTCGGGCTCCACTTCTCATCTGGCAAGTTGAAAGGCGAACGCCCTGGAGGTAAACATGGCCGTCTGTTTTACGGAAGGTTGACGACATCGTATCGATCACACTTGTTGCTCTAGACCTGCGGTTGAGAGGACGGCACGCCTACAAATGGCGGTAATTGAAAATCTGGAACCACAACGAATCGTCCAAATATGAAGTCCTAGAGTACTAAGTACCTACTGTTTGGTCTAATATTTGATGTTATAATTATTGGTTCAGCTTAGTCTGGACCAAATCGAAATTAATGAGTAATAATAGAACTAGTCGCTATAAAACCAAAGGAATTGAAAGAATTTCTTTCAATTCCTTTAACGTTTCTTTCTTTTTTTTTTCGATTTTTTTTGCACCAATAATTACTATTTACATAAAACAATTAGGTAAACAATGATAAATTAATTTAAATTCATTAAATAAATACATCATTTAACATATTTAAGAAACTTGTTTTTCGTGAATTCTGTAATAACATGGAGCTTTAAACTTTAGCAGATAGGTACAATTATTGTAAATAATTCATACATTATTAATATGACTGTAATAAGAAAAATGATTTTGTTTCGTAATAGGAGTTGTTTCTACAGTATTCACTTATCGCATTCCGTTATCCAGTTTTAGACTTCTTTTCATTCTTATACACTCTTCTAGAACTTATAAAACTATTGTAGTTTTTCTTACAATATCACGTCCATTGTCAGCCTTCGCCAATCTTTCTATTAGGACCAGCATTTTGTGAAGTAATAGACTCTGCTCCGAACAAAAGGTCTGATCCATTTGTTGCAGGCGCGTTACAAATGTGCTCAATTGTCGAACTTCCCGTAAATTGTTGTACCAATCTGTTATCGTCTGGCACACTAGACTGGACATTTGCACTTGCAGTATAAGGTCTGTTATGTATAACTACATATGTTTCTTTATTTCTATTTCGGAAGCCCACTTTCATAAATTCCTTCACGGCTAAATATGCTTCAACATTTTTCTGTTATCCTTAAATGCTTGACTAAATCTCTTGTAATTTTGCATTAAATCTTTGTTTTTAGAACTTCGAGCCGTGAGCACATTGCTTGCGAATTTCGACCGTAATTTCCTTCGCGTGCTAGTCCAAGTGTCATTAATTACAAGATTGTCTTTATTGAACTCCCTGCACGGAACGACAATACTCTCTTGTTCTACATCAAGATTAGATCAGCGAGCTCCAAGGCATTAGAGCTACTGCCGTAAACTATCCAATCTAGGGTAATATCGCCATTGTGGGTCAGTATCACGTACGCTACTGACTACTGAGGTCGCTGCCAACCTTGGATTTACAATTCGATTATTAGCATTTAGGGTTGTGTAAAGACTATCTTTATTAGATCTTGTATCTTGGTTGAAAATTGAAATATGTTATTGGACCTATAATGTTCCCGCTTCTGGAACATAGACACATATCCTCCTCTGGGAGTTGGTTATATTTCAGAGTGAAGGCCTCTATAGTAAGGAATGAAATCTCTAAGTTTTTTTTTCATGTTTTCTGTGCATGGTTTCTTTTCAACCTGTTGTCAGCTTAGTTACCAGACCACCATTGCTCTCGCGTCGGTTTCCTTAATTAGAAGTTATTTTGTTGTAGACACTTCTCCATGAAGGAAATTACTAGTCATCCCTCAGTTGGAATCTTAGCTTCTTTTTGCTTTGTAGTGTCCTCTGGACTAGAAGTGTTCTTGATTAAATGTTACTTATATTTCTTTGACATAAGCTTATGCGGAGGTTGTTCGCCCATTATACCGACCGACGTCAAACGTCTCTTATGGAACCTGGTGACGTTCTAACAGACAATAATTTGCGAGGTATATTGTTAGATTATTTCATGAATAGAGCTAGCTTATTAGGTTTTTTCTGGCTTCTGCTACTTATTTTTTAAACTAGATTTAAAACTACTCAAAATTCTCTGACTCTTTCTCCTTCAGCAAAAGTCACAGAATTTCACGCACTGTGACGCAATGTCGTCATCATCATCACAAAATAGATAAAAACGTAACCTCTATGATCTGTTCTGTGGTCATCATTATCTACAGCCTGTGCTCCTCGTTTCTGTGCCAGTCCACACAGGGCTATATCCTGGACATATACCCCTGGTGATGACTATAGTTGTCTGCCTATCTCACCATTTCTGATTCTCTTTCATGTAATACTGACCGCGGCGAAAGTTACTAATTATGTTCGAATGCTGTCTAAGAAAAGGCTATGTTTTTTTTGCAAAATTACAATTTTCAAACTCAGTAACTGTACTCAGATGTATACCTACCTACACTTAGCAGTAACAAGTTGTATTGTTTGTGTGTGATTCGATCATTCCATTAGAATAAATCGTCAATTTGTAAAATAAACGATCCTTGTTATACTGACAATAGACAATTGATCGTAGCAACTAATGAAGGAAAACAAGCTGTTTGTAATGGCATAATGGACATGAACACATGATCAGTTTTCCAGAGACCTACTGTTGCCAGTAGATAAGCTTTTGCCTGATGATAAGCTAAGGTAAGGTTCGGTGAAGCACGCTTTTCTAGAAGGAACTACTCTTGAATGAACCTAGCACAGGCTTTCTGTTTTTAAGAGGAAAATTACCATGCTCAGACCCATTCCGGAATAGAAGTTTTTCTCCTCCAGGAATTTCTGTTGTATCGTGAATGCATTTAACTGGAAACATAAAAATTCAGCCAGACCTTTAGACTAAGAACCAATCATTAACCCATTAGAGGTCACTGTACTTGATTGAGTACAGCCATATCCCTAAGCGTAAATTACAAATCTCGTAAAGTTAATGAATGTATTTGTGTTATTTTACTTCATCATAACACTGTTCAAGTATATTGATAAATAATACGCGGTTAGTGTAACTTTTTTTGATAAAAAGTGTCCGTTGAAGTTTTGTTACCAAAACACTGTGGAGGTAAGTGCATGATTTTTGAAAAAAAAATGATTGCTTAGAAGTTGTTGTTTTCATTTTGATTGCATAAAATACATGTCAGAGTAAATTATAAAGAACAATATAATTGATTACTTATTACCAAAATAAAACAAAGGTAGTTTAAATGTTACTGTACTCGGTTGAGTACAGTGACAACATACGTGAGTTAAAAAAATGATTTTTTTCTTTCAGGTTCCTTGCAATAATGAAGTAGAGCGAGTGAAACACAATGCGCCGTCGATCCGGGCGTGGTTCATAATCAGACAGCGAGTCACCCACTACTCTTCGCCCGCATGCCCTCGCCTATGGTGGTCGCTGACCTTCATGCGACTTTAGTCACCGTGGGCGTCTACCACTGCGGCTGGGTCGTGACGTGGATGTTATCTTCTTCCGTACGCGTGCCGCCTCCCCCTACGCTAGTATGACTGCTTCGCAGACGGAGGCGACCGCTTCCCACTCCGTCTCAGACATTGCGATAATCTGGGCAAATGTCAGGCGCGAGAGGTTACCGCCTATCGCAGTCGTGAGGACAGGGCGGTGCTCTGCCCAAGCGGGGCAGTCCTGCCCTGTATGCTCGGTGAGGACCTAGGTCAGGCGGTAGGTCAAGACACCGCGTGACTACTATCCAGCCACTCCTGACCTTCATCTTGTAGACACGCGACCCCGGCAGGCTTTGGCCCTCTAAGGAGCCCCGTGATTTTGCTGACAGCTCTTTGAGGCGCACGTGGTACACGACGATCCATCAAACCAGGCTTGGTCCATGATCGGACAGCGAGTCGCCCTTTACTCGCCGTCCTTATGTCCGCACCTACGGTAGCCAGAAATCGTCTTGCGACGTCCGTTGCCGTGGGCGACTCCCACTGCGGATGGGTCGTGAGGTGAAATAAAAATTTAAAAACAGCTGCGATGTGTCCTTTGCCATTCAAGAGTGCACTGGCAATGTAAAAAATGCCTAAAAACATTTTTTATCCGAAAAAGCTTGCTTGGAAATTTTTACACTTATGCGGTCAGTGTACTCAACTAAGTACACCCCTGTAACTTCATGAAAACTGTAATTTTGTTTATTTTTCTTGTATTATGTGTTATTTTATCGTTATTTCAATACGAAAATAAAGATTATTTAAAAAATATTTTGGTACTTTTTGTTTGACCTCTAATGGGTTAAGCCACTACAGCGCCATCCAAATATGAAGGCTTCCTTAGAGTAGGTACCACACAATGTTTTTCTTCACTGTTACTGGTTCTGTGTTAATATATGAGAGTGTTATTTTAGGCACTAGCCTAGCTTATTAAATAACACTAAATGACACTGGAAGTAGAATAAATAGTGCTGCAGTTATAAACCTGCATAACTGCTTTACTAGACTAAACTCAGACATCCTGTCACCCTCCACAATAGATGTGCCATTTGCTTGTGTATGTCATTCGCACAATAGGCTCTGGGGTATTGCCTCCATAACTTCCGTAGTAGGCTCGTTCACAACCTCAGGTGATTCGACTTGTATCAAGCCACAAGTGTTTTCATTGTCATTCACTCCCAGAGACAGTCTAATCAGTACGAATACAAATGAGATTCACTTTGTATTTAGTAGCTCTAGTCTAGCCTTAGTTCGAGGATCCTCGCTAGCTCTTCGTCCTGTGTCGATTTTTTTGAATGACAACTCTGAAAAGATATAGAAAGAACACTCTGATCGATCACTTACCACTAACATAATCTATCACGTTCATCAGTTTTCTCCGCAGTGAGTCGCTACACGCGTGTCGCTTGAACGTGTAAGTTGTGGCTCAGCAGAATAGCGGCTTCAACTGTTGTATGGTGTTTGTACACATACGGCTAGTTGAACATACGTGCCGCATTGTTCGCGGGTTCAAATTAATCTTGCATAATGCATATTGATGCATCAATTGTGTCATCGTCAATTTGATATGCATTTTAAAACAGATTTCAACCAGGGACATTTTTATCGCTTGGGTGAAAGTATCATCTATTCCTGCCTCCTCTTGCTACAAAATTTGTCCAAAAATAAATAGCCAGGAATAACTAGGTTTTCGGGAATTTTGCATATGAAATGGGTCAGCCATTTCATATGCAAATTCCCGAAAACCGGTTCTTCCAAACAATCAGGCTCACTTTTGCATTTATAATATTAGTAAGAATCTGTATTTTAAAGGAAAAACCATCTGGAATTCTCCTTAGAAATGGTAGTTTCTTTAAAAAGCTTTTGTGAGTAAAATTCTCAGTTATATTCCAGAGTTTTGTGAGATTTTCATCCCAACAATTTCTATAGGGACTCGTCTTAAGAGCTTGCAAGATTTCCAGGTGCTCCGTTGCGGAAACCCTTTATTGCCACTGCTTGACTGTGTTTAAAAAACTGTTTATTTAACTGAAGAGAACTTTACCTTTTTTTTTTTTTTTTTTTTAACGTGGTAAAATCATCAAATGAGTCCTCCCACCCCGGGCAGGGCGGGAGGGACTGTCAGACTTGTACTGACTAAAATCCACGGTGTCCTTCAATAGCCCTTTATGTACCGGGGTCACGGTAACTTAACCTTTCAAACAACTTAAATTATATTTGCCTGATTAGCTTGCGATGGAAGTTCATTTAGCAAATATTCGAAATCTAGTTCAAGATAGCAATGTGTCTGTACAAAGGTGATAACTTTATTCATAACGTTTTCGTGACTCTATTCAATGAATTACTTCATTGAATAGAGTCACGTGAATTCAGTGTGAATTTTTAGCTGCGTTGATTCAGACCAGAACTAGTCTTGAATTTAATAAAATCGTGAAAGATATCGGAACACCGCGTCTGTGAACCTTACACAGGTATACAGGAGTGTGTAGTCGAGTTCAATGATATAGGGAAACAAGGTAATGGCATCAACATGGCATAAATTCAGTCTACGGTCTAGCAGCCAGGAGTAAATACTATACAACGTTTTGAATGTGGACGGTTTGTTCCTCCAAGGAAGAGGAAGAAGGGTTGCGCCTTTGGTCAGCAGAGGACATCTTCAGGCTGTAGATGAAAATCATGATTCCTCCTTTACTCTGCGGACCTACCATACCTCTTGTGATATGGTCTAGTGGTATAATCAGAATAAGGTTTATTTGGTACGCTACGCTACGTCTTCTCGATTGGAAGACATGGGGCGTAGAGCGCCCTCCAGGAAAATCACAGATGCGCTGGAAAAACGATGTGAAAAGGGTATCGAACAAGGAGTTTTGCTTCAGAATTTTCGAGACAGGAATTATCGAGTTTGTCTTTAGTCGAGATGGAAAAAAACTCAACGCATCGGGAATCCGAGAGATCAAATTCGTGTGAAAAAAACTTAGAACACGTTGAATTGAAACTTTATTTCTTTGTGGTTATTTCGGGGTTTAGTAGTTTAGTTTTAGTTGTCATACTCTGAGCTCAATGTCGTGATGAGTTGAAGAAGGCCCTACGTCAAGATAGTCTAACATCTGAAAAAGAAAATAAGTTATACCATCTAATCAGATCTAAGAAATAGGCAGATAGAACGCTCAGAACATGCGAGTAGGTCCACCAAAGTTAATGCAAAATCAAATCGAATTACATTCCTTAAAGTTTTCTTTGTTTTTGAGAACAACTTTTACAATGGGTAAAGACACGTGACGGCATATTTTGGCAAACAACAACAACGACGCGCAGCTTTGTACGACTCGTAGCTTGGTACTGTCGCGATTTTGTATTCTATTTTGATTTTGTATTAACTTTGGTGGAACCACTCGCGTCTTCTGAGCGCTCTATCTGCCTATTTCTTTGATCTGAGACCATCTACACAAAATAATCACGAGCATGACACATAAAACAGATCACAAATTGAAAGACAAATAAAGTCTATCGCACATTTAACAAGAAAAACGAGTGTATGATGTAATTCGTCGTTTGCATACGACTGTGAACTTGACTATCACGAGATTTGCTATTGCCAAGGCCATATCAGTTGCATATAAATTGCTTGGAATTGATAATGAAAAGTCTTGAATGAACGGGTTTCCAATTGAAATATGTACCTAGGTAAATTTACTAGTTCAGGCGTTCACAAACTTTTCGCGGCGAACTTAAAGTTTTCGAATTTAGCGTTTTTGCTCTCCTAGCACAAATCTGTGTGTTCAAACGGCGTACTGTTGAAAAACCAAACGTGGGCTCAGTCATTGCATATTTCGAGTCTGTAAAAATAATTACTTATGTAATAAGACAACTCAAATAAGTGGTCGCAAGCGTTACCTACTGTTAATCGTGAGGTCTTCTTTGGGGTAGAACGTCATCATTAAATGAGTCTACCCACTCTGAGAGGGGCAGAAGGTCCTGCCAGACTTCACTGACTGAAATCCATTCTGTTCCATCCAGTGCTTAATTAATGGCAATAGGCTTGCCCCAATTGGGCCCTGTGTTCACCAACGCGGAGAGGAGAGATGTGTTTGAATAACCAACCAGATGTCCACATCTCTCCGCTTAGTTTCAGTGGACATCTGATTGGTTATTCAAATACTACTCCTCTCCTCTCCTCTCCGCTTTGGTGGATACCGGACCTTACACGGGACTATGGTTCTAGTATTAGGTTACTCTACACAAAGCGGGAAAAATCCTTGCATTGAAGTAAGTAGGTGCTGATTTATCGGTTTCATTATACTTATCCTTATGTATGATCGTTTAAAGATACATACAATGTGTGTTGTTCACATATTGACTAAGGAATATCAAGTAGGTACTACATAGTCAACTGTACATATTTTACGAGCTTACTCGTGGACGATACTTAAAGTAAAGTCAACAAAACACAACTCCATTAAACCTGGAAAATGAATAATTTTTAATAAATTATCGTCATTCGCCATAGCTACTCTTGTAAAAAATGATGTGTTATAAAAATGACTCCGATGATTTCAGGTGGCAAACTTTGTGCTGCCATCGGGAATTATGCTTAACCGAGGCGCCTTTCTATTAAATGATTATTAATTTATTAAATTTTGTTTAGTTTTAAGTTTTAGTGCCAACAAACATAATTTTCTTTCACAATCGCACTATCTCAGAGCCGCATCTTCAAAGGCCCTTCGCACACAAGGCGACTCAAGTTTCCGATACCTTACGACTTCGGTATCCAAGCGACTATCGCAATACACACCCATAGAGGTTCGAACACAGGCACGCGTCAATGAATACCAAAATCGTAAGGTATCGGAGACTTACGTCGCCTAGTGTACGAAGGGGCGAAGAGCACATCCATCGTAGAATACAACGCTGAGTCTTCTTAAAGAGAACATCCTCCATAATTATATTCTCCTAGTATAATCTTATATCTTCCTACCCATATCCCATTTTACTTGTGATCGGTGCAAAACGTTTTCTTCTTCCACTCTCCCCTATCAGACGTCACAACATCATTCACTCCTTTTTCATTCATAATTATCATTCCTTAGACAATCCATCACCTTATATTTCGCCGATCCTGTCGCACTATTATGTACCGAACTTTATTCAGGTGAAGTCGTGATCATAAGCTATGTCTGTCATAAAATTCATCCTTGACAACTACCTCTATCCATGTCCCAATCACAAACTGACAGACCATTCTCAATGGTCAATAGTCAACTGTCATCGTGACAAGATTACAAAATACGCCAAACACTCAAAGCATCAACATTGGAAAACTTTTGAACACAAATTGTACAAGAGTACGTAAACAAAACATTGCCTTTTGAATCACGATTCATGTCACATGGGATTTGAAGAGCAATCTATTCGGACCATCGTATAAATTATAATTTTTAATGAGCATTGCAATATGGAACGGTTTCAAGGATTGAATCGGCAAGAATCTGAAATGATAAATGTGAGGTGTGTTTGAGACGTAAAAATCAGGTACCTACAGCCCCCCTAGACAAGTCGCAAACGATAATCGTTAACGCTCGGGTCTCCCCAATAGATTTTCAATCTTATACCTTCTCGAGTCTTTAGTTAAAAATCTATTGAAGATTTCATGGCGTTGTCGTTCGTTCCAGTCGCTAACGCTTAGAAATCCTAAATAGATTTTCAACTAAAGACTCGAAGGAATAAGGTTGAAAATCTATTGGGGAGACCCGAGCGTTAACGATTATCGTTTGCGACTTGTCTTGGGGGGCAGTTTAGATATGGTATTACCTAATACCCCACATTAACAGGCCTCCTTCCATCATCGTACATCTATGTAACGGCAAGTTATCATGGCCTACCTTGTTGCTATTCCACCAATTCGCACTAAGCGTTTCCAAACGTCTTTTAAATTGCGCACAGCAAAGAAGTGGAATTCTCTGTCTGCGTTTGTTTTTCCGAATGCATTCATATCTAAAGTCTATTTTCGACACACGATATTAAATTGCTACTCTACATAGCTAATGAAATATTTGTTTTCTAATAAGGACACTTGACTGACTAAGATTTGCTTAGGAGAAACATCCTCAATGCATAACAGGATAAACTACGAACCAAAGGCTACTAATGGTGCTAATGGTCATGACCGAACTGAAGGAACGCGGAAGTTGAAGGATGCCAATCATTCTATGATCTAGCCATAGATGGATACGATAAGATGGACAGGTGGGGTCGAATGGGAACGAAGGAAATCTACTAATTTGTTGGGGATAACCTGTATCTGCTGGGACATACGGCTCATTTCTGTTTGATAGAAGTAAGATATCTTCGAAAGGTTCCAAAAACAAATTAAAATACCAATGTTAATGTAGGAACTGGATCTTGTGTATGCTAAAAAACATGATCACTCAAAAAAAAATCTATGTATAATTCCTACATCAATACATCATTTTTAGGGTTCCGTAGTCAACAAGGAACCCTTATAGTTTCGCCATGTCCGTCCGTCCGTCCGTCCGTCCGTCCGTCCGTCCGTCCGTCCGTCCGTCCGTCCGTCCGTCTGTCCGCAGTTTAGCTCAGAGACGCACAGTACTAGAGAGCTGTAATTTGGTGTAAATATACGGATTTGTTGTGCCGAAAAAGTGGTAAAATAAAATCTCGTAAAATATTTTTTTTTAGGGTACCTCCAGTACTTACACGTAAAGTGAGGATTTTTTTTTCTCGCGTACCCCTTAGTGTGGGGTATCATTAAATAGGCCTTTAAAAAATAATGATAGTTTCCATTAACAATTTTTTGATAAAAAAATTTGTTTGTCAAATATTAAGCTTTAAAGTGCTAAATTTTGCTCGATTCGAGTGTCCCCCCCCTCTACCAGCTAAACGGTTATGTTTGGGGGTGTGAAAAAATTCACAATAGTAGTACATATAACGAAGTTTAAAAGAAAATTATCATGACTAAGTAGGCTACAACAAGGTAAGTATTTTACAACTTTAACAAGGTAAGTATTTATAAAATGTACTTGATATCATATTTTCTTAAACAAAATGTATCGGAGACAACTGCAAATGTAAGTTTGTCAACTTTATTTTTACAGCTTTTATAGGTATGTTTTTTGGGGATAGGTAGGTTTTTATCGTCAACTATTTTTAACTAAATTCAAAAAAAGGAGGAGGTTCTAAATTCGTTGTAATCTTTTTTCTTATGTATTTACCCCGATTTCTCAAAGACTCCTGGACCGATTTTGAAAATTCTTGTTTTTAAAATTAAATTCAGCGAATCAGTTTAGTTAATTCGCATAAGTATTTTGATGGGCAACTACGGAACCCTACACTGTGCGTGGCCCGACACGCACTTGGCCGGTTTTTCAATTCTTAAAGAAAACGAGTACGAGATAAGCTTCCAATGGTCATGCAACACACATTTCTAGCAGTCCCTTTTAACCTGGACTGTTTTGAGCCGAAAAAGTATTTGTCTCTTTAGGCATTTTACTTATTTTTCATCATCATCATCAAATCAGCCGTAGGATGTTGCTGCACTGCTGAACATAGGTCCCCACCAAATATTTCCAATAGAACCGGTTAGGTTAGGTTAGAACCGGTTAGAAGAGGCTTGCATCCATCGCAATCCTGTGGTCACGCGATCAGTCTTCTATTCACCTTATGTGTAGATTCGAGTCCTTTCAAGAACCTTAAAGTATTAATTAAAAGCAGTACAAAAACCAGTTCTAATATTCTGTCCCTCTCCCCCCAGGATGGAGGTAGGAGTCCAGCTGGTGGGTATAATCCTGCGCCTGCTCAACTTCTTACTGGCGCCGCTGTTCTGGTTTCGCGCGCGCGACAACCGTCGGCTGCCGCCTGCGACTAATCCTGTGCTGCGCAAGAGTGCGGTGGAGTTAGCTGCTGCTGTTAGAAATGGTGAAGTAAGTGCTTAATATATTTTTTTTAACTAGCTCTCTCTGTCCCACTCTTGGACAAAGGCCGCCCTACAAAATCAAAATCGAAAGTCATTTATTCAAATTAGGCTGATTTGTCAGCACTTTTTGAAGGTCAATTTTTACATAAGACACTCCCCAGCAACACATCTGTCTGTACGGTTAGAAGAATCAAGATTTATACAATTTAATAGAACACTCTTACAACCTTACACGACATCGTGCGTCCTCCTTCCAAATTCTGTTTCATTCCAGTTCCAGCAATTTTTTTTTAATTTCATTAAAATCGGCCTCAAGATTCAGATTTGGCCATCCTACGTGATCCTACGTGCTTTTGGAAAATATCTCTGTTAATGTACTTAGGTATTTCCAAAATTCCGTTATGATGATGAATTACATAGTTCGATTCTTAAGAAATTTTTGAAACCCAGCAAAGCTTATAAAAATCGCAAATGTCAGACTATAGTCTATTGTTAAAACCTAATCGCTCAATTCCAAGCCGTCCAATTTATTGCTGCACACCAATTGACATACTTGCCGCATCCTGACAAACGCCCATAAAATGTCAACAACTGCAACTGACTGCAATTTTAGTTAATTTGCAGTCGCTCCTGTCAATTATCAGTTGGTTGACATAGTTGTGCAGTATGGGCAGTCAACGGAGCGTGATGTCCATGGATACTCCTCGGTAATAACTAGTTGTGACAGTTTTAATTGAATTTCCATTAGGTCAGTCATAATAGCCAGGAGCACGGATGTGTTACCGGGAAAAGCTTTGCCCCTCCTGTATTGCAAGAAAATTATATTATGCGGGGTCGGAAAAGGGGAAAGGTAAAAGCTGCTCGGCATTAGAGAATGCCGAAACAACCGAAACAGAAATACCGATCGGCATGGACCTTATGAAACCCAAATAAACCGAGGACTGACTAACTTATGAGGTTAAGTTTAACTTATCCTCGTTTGTCCTCAGCCATCCTCGGTTTATTTGGTTTTCTACTAAGTTTAAGGAAAAGTGATAATACGTAATGGGATAAATTGAACCGTATTTTTAACGAATAAAGAGGAAAATGTTTGCTTTCTGCTTCACTATAAAAATACAGATATTTATATTTAAATTGCGCCAGTTATGCTTCATCCAATTACAGTGGTATTTATTTTTCCAGTTAAATGCGTTTTATTCGATACACAAACTGTCAGTAAAATTGGAACCACTGAATGAGTGAAAGTGTTGGAATAATATGGGCCAATTAATATTCCTGCTGATTAAATAAAGGTTAATCGGTGCTATATTTTATTGATGAAATTCCCGTAGGTATTACAAGTGCATAGTATAACATTTGGCAAGTTGATGAAGGGTACTATTGAATGAATTGGAACTTTTTGCACTCAAAATCGTATCTTTATTAACTGGTTTGTTTTAATCCCGCTACTTCCCAGCCAGGTCTAATGGGGATGGCAACTAGGAAAAGAATGGCGCTAGTATAGCTTGTTCCAAGCATCGTCATTGGTTCAAATCTTATACGTACTTCAAAATAGTACTATCTCATTGGTCGGATTAGGACTTAGCTACGGTCGTCGCGCCATCTACAATTAGCTTTGACCGGCCTTCCCCATTGAAGATAAATAACTAGTGGAAAAGTGTTTAGCGTGGCTTAAATACCTACCCAAAACTCACATGTAGCTCTCAGGCCATGATAATAAATCCACAAACTACAAATATATAAAACCCCAAAGCCATCTGACGTTGATATACAGTGTCGTCTGTAACACCTGATTTGACTACAGATGGAATACCTTGAACTATAGGCGAACAAATTCAAGGGCTTGTCCTGTAATGCACTTACGACTTTATTTTGTTTATTTTTCCTGCCGTTGCGATATAAGACAATAGTGTAATATAGGTAATTTAACGACTAAGTAATGGTACTTCTGCTTTTAATTCATTGAATAAGATAGAATTCATAGAGAATATTTGGTTATGTAAGAATTTACAAGTTTTTTTTTTGCCTTTATCTAGGCTGCAGTCTTAATGTACGACATGACATTGATTAGAGGATCCGTTTCTAAAATAATTACAATTTCGTCACCTTATAAAAACAAATATAAAGGGTGTCTCAGGAAGGATGGATGGCCCATAGACATCCATATTATATTTGTTTAATATTTTTTTAAATAGGATTATTGATTATTTGATTTGATGTAAACTTCCAAGGACACCCTGTAAATACAACAACTGGCGACAAAAGGGTGTGTAAAAAAACAACTTAATCTTAATTTTCTTCACACATTTTTCTCCAAAATATGTGTAGGTATTATAGAAGCAGTTCACAGGTGTTAGTAATAGTATCCTAGTTGCTTCGCGAAAGATCTCCATAAAACGAACTATGTCCAAAAGTACCTACAGCATTCTAAATCAATATGCATTGTATTTTTATTTCTCTCCCAGATAACCAGCGAGCAACTAGTAACGATCTTCATAAACCGCGTGAAGGAGGTGAACCCGTATATCAATGCCGTGGTAGAGGAGAGATACCGGGCGGCCACGGAGGATGCCAAGAGTATCGACCGCCAGATCCAGGAGGCCAAGCAGAACGGCTCCTTCGAAGATCTGGTGAAGGAGAAGCCGCTGTTAGGAGTGCCGTTCACTGTGAAGGAGAGCTGTTCGCTTGCTGGTGAGTGGATGGATTGAAAGAAGAAAAAGTGTTCGTTTTGGAAAAATACATCGTATGGGTGCTTAAATATCCATTGATAATGTAAACTTTTGCGTTAAAAAATTAAACAGATTTTCAGAATAATCAAAAAAAAATGTAATACCTACAAGTTTTTTTTTTTTGTAATAGGTACCATCAAATGATGATGAGGCTTTTAATCATGATAAGGTAGTAGAGACTATCATCGCCATCATCGTCATCAATTTTGAAAAAATAACTTCTTTAAACATTATATTTTGTTTAGGTTTGGAATCCCAATTACTTTTACTACTTTCTTTCTTTCTTTAGAAAGAGAGAAAATGAATTACATAATGTGTATTTTCAGATGCTTTTAAATCAAATATAGTTTACTATTACTTCTATAGGCACAAAAATAGGGTATGGTATACATAATAAAGTGTATTCCACCATCTTTCCAGGCTTATCGAACTCAGTAGGATGCCTGGAGAACGCAGGTCGTCGCGCCACGTCGGACGGTGGCGTGGTGCGGCTGGTGAAGCAGGCGGGAGCGATCCCCCTGCTGGTGTCCAACACGCCCGAGCTGTGTCTGGGCTGGGAGACCACCAACCTGCTGCGGGGAACTACCAACAACCCCTATTGCTTGAATAGAACACCTGGAGGATCTTCTGGGGGTGAGGTGAGACACAATTTTTTAACAATTTTATGTTCGTTCTTTTGCTCGTGGCTTAATTATTACAGCCGCACAGGCTGATCTTCCAGGTTAAGCCGCGCTTGCCAAGGTTTGTCTGTCATACTGAGTATCCTCCGTGCTTCGGAAAACATGTTGGTCTCTGCTATCATTTCTAGACCTTTGACAGTCATTACTACCTATAAGTCAGAAGCTCTAAAGTCTGACAACAGTCTTACCATGGGGTATCGTAATACCCAGTCAGTTGTGGAGGTCCGAAAGTCAGTCGCTCCATGTAAAATACTGATATTCAGCATTGTATGCATCTGGTTCGACTGGAAGTCGACCCAAATATGCATGGGAAAAGGCTAGGCAGATGATAATGTTTTTTTTTCTTCTTTAATTTGCAGTTCATTTTTATGCTTTTGTTAATTCAGAATTAAACAATCAATTCTAAGCGTACACGTGGCGCTATTATGATCGTTATTGATGTTTTTTGTCTAGGGAACAATAGTTTTTTTCTAAAACAAAGATACTCTATATCTGCTCTACAACGTAATAATGCAAAATTTCAGTGTGATCATCGGGCCTAAGCACGACTTCTAACAATTTTGTACGGGAAATATGACGTTGATTTGCTAGAAAAAAAAATAGATCCTCGTTCATTATAGATACGCTTTTTCATTTTCCATACTTCAAGTATTCGGCAGGGAAAATACGGCAATCTTTAGCCTCGGTAGAAATACATACCTAATGTTGTTGTACATGTGGTTCTTTATTGTTTGTAACTTCTACGTCAAAGGTACAAAGGCAATGCTCGCGTCAATTCACACCTCCATCACTGTTACAGTCCTAACTGATGTTTGTTATATTCATTATGGAAGTGCTACTATATTTTACTACTACCTATTAGTAAATGTATGACGCAATGTTAAATATAGCTGGCGAAATGTCGGTGTGCTTACGGTGCACAAGCGCAGTTTTTAGCTTAGAAATGGCCATACCAGTGGGTCTAAATCCGCCACTATAAGCAATAATCCTAGTGATTCACTTCTTAAACTAGCAACGTCATTGGCTATTCTTTTAGTAATCATTCACGAAGTGAGTAATAGTGTGTCTGTGCAATGGAAATATACAAAAAAAAAAGTAGCAGGGGTTGTTAGTGTATCGATGCCGAAACCGAAATCGTAATCAATTTTTTTTTGTCTTTTTGTCGTTTTGTCTGTTTGTCGGTGTGTTTTTGCACGCTAATCTTTGGAACTACTGGACGGATTTGAATGTTTTTTTTTTTTTGTTGTTTATGTATTAAGTCCGGTTAACATATAGGCTACAATTTATCGAGGAAACTTGAACACCTGATGCAGAACCGCAACAGACCTGCTGAACTATAAGAGATACAAAAATGGTGCCATAGCAAAAATTGATCCACGTGATGAGCATTTTCTACTGAGAATAAATTTGAGGATCCTGAACACTTGATGTGGAACTTCAAGAGCCTAGCTACAATAACATATACAAGAATGACGTCTTAGCAAGAGCTGTTTAATCTGAAGGGTATTTCCTGGTGACTTACATAAATGAAAGATCTGGAACGTCTTGAATCATCTCGCGCATCCCGTTGATTTCCCGTCCCCAGGCTCCTAGAATTCGACATCAGATGTTTCAGACCTTCGATTTTGACGACCCCGTTGTCGCAAGAGCGAGAAGCAACAGGATCCGCTAGTTACTTACTAAATATGTTCATTCCTGCTAGCAACTTCCTGTGATATGATACAAGCGCAGGCGAAGCAGCTAGGGATGACTAGTTGCTCATACGGTTATGAATGTTACTACTCCAAAATCCATAATTTTGTTTAGGTGTTCGTCTGGAAGCCAATTTGGGAACGCTGTAAAAGCAAAATTTCGTTCATAAAACTGTTGTTTATGTTTGTTTTGGGTCCATAATTTAAACAATACGATGTTCTGACGAATCAGCTTAAATATGCTGACAGTTGAAAAATTTACGTAAATTGGATGGTGTATACAATCTGCTAGGTTTGCAACTGTGCAGTATTTTATAATATTTGTGGAAATTCCGCGGACACTGGACTCTGACTAGTAGGTACTTTAGTTTTGAAGACATTTATCATTTATTTTTTATTTAGTTTAGAAGTTTTGTCTGAAGTCCGGTCCTACAATTCCAATATCGGTAAGAGCTATTTTAGAGTAGCGCTATCGATCGAAGAAGATTTTGATCCTTTCTTATCAAGTGTTCTCGGCCAGAAATTGCATGAGGCTTGACTTGATTAATATTTTGTCTGTACTAGTTTTTACTTCCAAATTGTGTTTGAAATGTAAATTAAGTTAGCTTTGCTGATATTCAGCCTCTCTTAAAAAGGGCGTTAATGTATTAGTTAACATATTTTTACCATAATTATAATAATATATCTATATATATCTATGCTTAAATATCCTAAAATCAACACCTATACTTAAAAGCACTTAATTAAGTTCTAAAATCTGGCAGAAGTTAAAAATCCGATTGTCACAATGATTACACTTCTCATAATAATATCTAAAATTAGCTGACTCATTTATTACGAAATTAGTAGAAGCATCAACAGGGTGATTTGGCAATATTTATAGGAGACTAGCACTACGCCCGCGACTTCGTCCGCGTGATTTTCGAACGTTGCCTTTGTGAATTTATATCCCAGCCACCCTCTATACGGGATACTGTTGAAAAACGCACGCAAAATACGCGCATATGACGTGGAGTTGCGGATACCAGCCCGTTATACAATACAATACAATACTGTTGAAAAAACTAAATCAACATTCAACAAAACCGAAAAAGCCCCTTAGGGGTCGAATTCCGCAAAACCGTCTTAGTGAGTATTTACATCTTAAAAAGAAACCCTCGCAAAATTCGAGACGCCTCGCACTTGTAGTAAAAAGTTTCGCACAAACTATCAAACACAAAAACAAACCTCTTTGGGGTCGAATTTCGCAAAACCCCGCCATGGTGTGCATCTAAGTCCTATAGGAACCCAGTGCAAAATATGAGACTCCTCGTACTTGTAGTAACAGAGTTTCATACAAACTGTCAACCCCAAAAACAACCTCTTTGGGGTCGAATTTCGCAAAATCCCGCCATGGTGTGCATCTAAGTCCTATAGGAACCCAGTGCAAAATATGAGACTCCTCGTACTTGTAGTAACAGAGTTTCATACAAACTGTCAACCCCAAAAACAACCTCTTAGGGATCGAATTTCGCAAAATTTGGTGTGCATTACCATCTTAAAAAGTACCACCATGCAAGATTTGAGACGCCTAGCACTTGTACTAAAAAAGTTTCATACAAACTATCAACCCCAGAAACAAACCCTTTAGGGGTCGAATTTCACAAAATCCCGTCATGGTGACCATCTACTTCCAAAATAGAACCCCTATGTAAAATTTGAATCTCAAAATTATCAACCCCAAAAACAACCCCTTAGGGGTCGAATTTCTCAAAATTTCCACCTTGGTGAGCATTTACATCTTAAAAAGTACCACCATGCAAGATTTGAGACGCCTAGCACTTGTACTTAAAAAGTTTCATACAAACTGTCAACCCCTAAAACAAACCCCTTAAGGGGTCGAATTTCGCAAAATTCTGTCATAGGTAACTCTTACGTCCTCAAAAGAACCCGTATTCAAAATTTAAATTTCCTAGCACTTGTAGTTAGGAAGTTTCATACAAACTATCAACCCCAAAAACAAACCCTTAGGGGCCGAATTTCGCAAAATCCGTTCTTAGTGCTCACCTACGTGGTATAAGGAGGATTTATGCCAAATTTCAAGTTTCTAGGCCCAGCGGTTTGGGCTGTGCGTTGTCAGATCAGTCAGTCAGTTTTGAATTTTATATTTATATATAGATAGATAATTTGACGATGTTGCTGGGACGTGGTGAAAAAGTGGATCCTTTTATGCATTCCAACCTTTTAAGAAACTCAGCCTAATCGAATAAATGAAATGAACATATCTATAGTATGCATTCCATCTGAACGTTGCCAATATTCCCAAACTTAAAGCAGCCCTTTTCAATGCCACTCGCAAGTATTTACGCACCTACAAACTCGCTAAGTGGCAACTCGAAATGTTAGTTAGTTATGCAACACATCATTGTTGACAATGACTTAATGTTTGTTGATTTTGTGGAGCTCATCATTGTCGCCATTTATAACATTGTATTGTCTTCAATCAAACATTGTGGATGTGATGATAAACATACTCCAAAATTAAATACTCAAGGCATCCTTCATCCGGATGCAAATAATACCAGTGTTGTATATGGAACGACTGGTATTATCTGTCCAGCTCCACAGCGCAGTTAGAACTGACAAAAAAACCCCCTGGTAAGACTGGTTGTCAGACATTACCACCTGAAACGATTTGCAGAAAATCTGCAAATGACAGTTGGGTTAGGACCAATGGACTTAACGTGATCCCAAAAAACTGAGAAGTTTGTTCCACCATTTCATCTCCTCAGCTAAAACACTAGCCGTCATATCACAAAAACCTTCAATCGTCTGTTGAACATTTGTCTAAAAAAATTACAGTTTATGTCGTTGAAATAAGGTCCGTTTTGCAGTCACACTTTTTTTAGACAAGTGTTCAACAGATGTTTCAGTTTTTGTAGTAAGGCTGCATTTAATGATGTATCATCACCACCTTCCTGCCCTTATCATAGACTATAATTAGGGCTCGGCGCCACACGTTCTCGTTCCATTTTTCCCTTTTAGAAATCACGACATCATCTACCTACTCCTTTTTCTTTCATAATTTAGGTATCATTCCTGACAAAAAAGACCAAAGAAAAGATGGATGGATTGTCCATCCATCTTTTCTTTGGTCTTTTTTTTCCTCTCCATGCATCCAGATTCAAAACTGTTAGTCTTTCTCTTAGTCAAATGAGTATCATCCCTTCTCATCACAAGATGAGGAGGGATGATATGTCACCGTACCAATGACAGGTGTCCGTACCAACATAGATAAATCCTTTCAATGTTAAGAGCTGTATGACCAAGACCATGATATATTCTCCTTATTCCAGGCGGCCCTGCTAGCGTGTGGAGCGTCTCCCTTCAGCGTGGCGTCAGACATCGCGGGCTCCATCAGACTGCCGGCTGCCTTCTGTGGAGTCTTCGGTCATAAACCCACGCCTGGTGAGTAACAGCTATACAGGGCAAATTTTTCAACTGGTAGCCTACCATGAGGCTGCGGGAAAGAGACACAGCTATACAAGTCGTCTAGCGCCATCTCTTTCCCACAGCCTAAATGGAGCTCGTGGTAAGGCCTCTGGGCGTGGATGGCTATATCTGAAACTATAAGGAATATGGAAAAACGTTGAAAGGAGTATCGAGGCCGATTTTGGCGAAAACTAAACTGCATTATCGGATTTTAGAAAAATCAATAATTCTGGCCAGAAATCGAACCCACTGATTTAAAAAATCACACCCAGTATTACTACACCATTCGATAGTGTTGCTAATAAGGATCAAACTCTGAGAAGTAACCATGTACGACAAACTTAAGTTCGGACACAGGCTTGGATTTTCTGAGTCCACCTAAACCACTACATAGGCGATTCCCGCACGGAACAAATAGGTCTAAAAAGTGATCTACAAGTAGTTGTTCCGGGTCTGACTGTGTGTTTACTTGGGTTAAATTAATGTTTTTAACAAACCCACGACACAGGAGAAATTCCTAGTGTGAGACAAAATTTTCGAAAAGTTGCCTTTAAACTTTGGGCCGAACCAAAAATCATAAACAAATCCAAACGCTGGAATATTTCACCACGTTAAAAACTCATATAATTATAACTCTATTGTTTCAATATTGCACCGAAGTTACAGTTTGTTTCTTCAATATTTTCTTTTTATCCTTCATGAAAATTTTCTCATAATCACTTTTCTCCACAATTCCAGGTGTGATCTCAATAGAAGGCCACATCCCGACGTTGAGTGACGAGGACTTCCCTCGGTTCCTGACGGTGGGACCCATGACCCGCCGCGCTGAGGACCTCACACTACTGATGAACATCATGGCTGGACCTGACAACAACCTCAACCTGAACCAACCTGTTGATATGAAGAACGTAAAGGTACTAAGGTTTTTTCGTCTGGGACTTGCTAAAAGGGAATAAAGAAGGTATTTCGAACTCTTCGGTATCGTTTGTGGTGGAAATACAACGCTCTGAGATCTCGCTACCATCTTATGGTAGCTACGCCCCTTTAGTGTCAATCGCATCAATGTTAGGAGCCCTTTTAGTAACAGGGGCCAAAATTGAAGGAAAATATTTCCTTACCTATCCTATTCCATGGGCGACTTGCTGTCTGATTATGAACCATACCCGGGTCACGTTGTATTCCACGCTGGTCTCAAAGAGCTGTAAGAAATATGACGGGGCCCTCCCCCCCCCCCCCTGGTGCTTATAGACCAGATCTAAGAGGACAATAAAGAGGGTTGTATCATCACCGCCGTGTCAACCATATAAATGAGCAGGGGCCTGTGGTAAAAAAAGAAATTTGTAGACAAGAAGACTGAATTTTTGAGTTCGCGTCACTAGTGTGTAGGTTCTTCGTAGAGGCTCGATCAAGATTTTTCACAATTTTCTAAAACATCACGCTCTTCCATTATCTTAATGAAAAAAAAGCCAAGCATCTATTTATTTTTAATCGTGATCCCAGCAACAGCTGCTTTTTGTTTCTTTTTAACTTTATAAACTTTTTAGTTATGATCTTTTAATCGGTAATTTCTATAACCTATTAAGTCTTATTTAATTTCCATTTTGACATATAACTTCTTATGTATTTTCAGGTCCACTACATGTATGAAGCGACGGACTCAGTAGCACTGTTGCGAGTGGACAGCTGCATTAACGATGCTATTCGCAATGCTGTCAAATACTTGGAAACTGAATGTGGATGTACAGTTAGTGAGGTAAGAAACTCTATAATCTTACATAAGTTCATTTGTAAAAGTTTATGGAAGCTTAATGCTGACGCGATGCGACGCAATCCGACCGATACAAACTACAAGTGAAAATCATCCTTACCAGGGACCGAAACCGGTATGATCAATACGGGTATTTTCTCGGTAACAACCTTTTTTCTTTTACAGGTAATTTTAAAGATTACCTTTATTATTAAAGTGAATACATAACCAGTATTAATACTCGAGAAATATAATAGAAAAAATATTTATGTTAAGAAAGATAGTCATACAATATTATTGTGTTTCTCTCAAATTCTCTCTTACTAGAAACACAGAACACGTAGTAGTAAGAAAGTAATTGGCCATTTTAGAATGAAGTCCACGCTCTATGTCTACGCTTCCAACGTGACAATGACTAATTTGACTTCATTCCAGATTTTAAATAAATCAAAATAGAGTTTTTGTTAGTTCACGTTTATTAAACATTATTTTCTTATATTTTACAGGAAAAATTTAAAGATTTAGAAGACTCAGTTGAAATATCGGTGTCCGTATTTTTTTCCATGAAGGACATTCCGAATCTATTGCAAGATCCCGCCAATCCGAAAGTAAGTGCCGCGAAACGGAACGCTTCCATTTTTTATAATGTTACCAAGGAACATAAATTATTTTCCCCTAATTCGGGGTAATTCAACTCAATAATTTTTATTATTATATTTACACAGATAAAAAATATTGTCTTTAAATAAATTGTTTATTTTTTAGCGGGATAAAAGCTTGATTGTTGAGCTTATAAAATACATGTTTGGAGGTGGATCACGATCACTGCAAGGACTGAGCTTCTCTCTTATAAACAGAAGTCACTTGTTCATTCCGGACTCTCGGAGAGGATATTACAACGGAAAAGCAAATCAACTACGTGCGCATATGCAGGTACCTAAATATTACTAACCTTAAAAAAAAACATTTTTTTTTTAAGGTTGGTGTAGTTTATACAAAGCGAGACCAAGATAAACAGCCGTGTAGTAATGTGTGGATAATTATTTAATCGATCTTTAAACTGTTCTTCAAACTAAAACAGTCTGTCAATTAAAGCAGAAAATAATTTTGTCAGTTTGGAAAGAAATCGACTTGAATTGTTGGAACTTCGGAACTACATAGTTATAATAGCGCTATAGTTCAAAACTTGCCACCCCCTTATTGACTAAGCTCTTGATGTTTTGTAGAAAGTCCTAGGTGACAACGGCGTGTTCATCTACCCAGTGTTCATCGGCCAGGCTCACCATCACAACCAAGTGTTCCTGAAGGCTTCAGGAGTGATGTACACGATGGCCTTCAACATCCTCGGCATGCCGGCCACGACTGTGCCCATGGGACTGTATAAAGGACTGCCGGTTGGGGTACAGGTAGGGAAATTAATTATTTTGTTCGGTATGCAAGGTCAAATTGTATGAGCTGGCCTACAATTTCAACACCGAGACTTGACATTAAAAAACAAACAACATTAAAATGACAATGGGGAAGGCCGGTCAAAGCTAATTTTAGATGGCGCCACCATAGCTAGATCCTAATCCGACCAATGACGTAGTACTATTTTGAAGTACGTATAAGATTTGAACCAATGACGATGATGGGAACTAGCTATGCTAGCGCCATTAGTTCCCCAGTTGCCTTCCCCATTACGTACAGAATACTTTTGTTCATAAATTACCGATTAGTTTAACAGTAAAAGGTACTAGTATCTAGTGCTATATATCTCACACTATATTCTAACAAGCTTTTTCGTATTTCTTCAGGTAATAGCGGCGCCAAATCAAGATAGGCTATGTTTAGCGGTGGCCAAACAGCTGGAAGTCGGCTTCGGTGGCTGGAAACCGCCCCAGTAAACTATACCTAAGTAAAACATACCAAATACGTTACTAATTTTATCAAACCACATGTATGGCGTGGTTTATCTTTTTTACCAGACAAAAATAATATAGGATTGTCATAGGAAATTTCATATTACCTTATTCTATTTTTTAAGTAAATGTATGTGATAGTAAATCTCTATAAAAAAATCATAAAAGTAATCGGGTACTTGACTATTTTTGAAATTGTTATACATAACCATAAAAAAACTTTTGAAATTGAAAATTTGTGGTTTTATGCGTATGGAGTCGATGTCTTTACAAGAATTTTATCTTATTCTCTGCGCGTCAGGGTATTTTTTTGATTATTTTATTTTTAATACAAAATAGTCGAGCACCCAATTTTATTTTATTGAAATTAATATCTACGTATGTTACTTTGTTTGTGGAGTTAAGGTCAACGCATAATTTTAAGCACTGCAGCAGTCTGAAGTCTGAAACGAGACCAAGTTGATACCGATGCGATGCTGAGCTTATAATTGTGCTTTAAAACTATTTTACGTGTACTTGTTTTAATAAATTTATTTTTAGCTATTTAGAAGTCTAGATTTCAATGTTACAGTATTTTATTTATTGAAAACGTTACGAAAAATTCCATTTTTTTTTTTTGCGTAAAGTATTGTTAATATGTCTAGCTGGACCGCCTTATTACGGCAAACGTCCTTCCACTGTGTGTGTCGGTCACAATTCTTCGCCACCTCTTGACAATTCCAAAGGAAGAAATGTAGGTAGTCATGCCATCTCCTTCGTGGCCTGTCAGGGCTCTATTTAGCGGTTCAAGGTATCTGGAGGGTACAAAATTTATACCTTTATTTGTGTAAAAATATTGTGTTGGATTATCAAATTGATTGAAACCTGAAATGAGAGTACTTGTCGTTGAATAGCTAAGTGTTACAAAATGTTTTAGTTTTGTATCTCCTATCCTCAGAGCTTCGAATAAAATGGCATCTTCGCCCCAAAATCGGTTATATCAGTTTCCTTATTGTATTATGTACATATATTTCGTGTAATATTATGGGCGACAATTATTGTAATATCTTAAATTTATTTTAAGAATGTAATGTGATTACATTCAAACATTCAAATCAATTATTAAAAATTGTACAGTTCGCAGAAAAATTTAGGTGTTATTATAAGCCCATGATATTATATAATATCAAGGATATATTGTGGTAATGGATGTTTTACGATATATATTTGGGATGGGTGCTTAAATTATTTCAAAATAAATGATGCGTTCCAAAATTTTAAATAAATTATTTTTTTTTTTTAACTTATTTTGAAGTGCTGTGAATGTTATATTTAGTTGTGAACTAAATATTAGTTACATAGATCATTAGACTTATAAGTTGACTATTATTCGCACTCCCTTATATTGTAATTGACTATAGCGAAACAAATAAATGAAGTGGTGCGAGGAAAGTCGTTTTATTTCCCTTGTCTCTCTTTCTTTTCTTTACCTTATCCCAATACTTGGTAATATTGCAGTAAGCATTTGCCCAGCTAAAACCTTATTTGAGGTTTCTAAAGTAAAAAATTAAATAAAATGAATGTCAGCTTCAAATATATTTATTTATACTCTGTGTGGACCCAGTATAAAACAAACATTGAGAGCTGACTGCCGTAACGTTACTATCATAACGGCACTGTTGGAGCAGTGGCTGAGCCTTGGCTGAGCGATAGACTGCTGCGCTACATAGGGTGGGTTTGATTCCCTCAAAAAAAACTTAGAGTTAAGTTAAGTTAAGTGTCAAGAGACACTCGGATGGAACGAAGTTACTGTGTACACCACTCTCTACTTAGTCTGTGGTGTACACTCAACCAAATACTAAAAATAATCGGCGCAACACCACACTGCGGCCGAATAAAATGGTTGTCTTGTTTTTTTAACGGATTAATTGTCCTACTGATTCCCACCAGTAGGACAAATCAGTAAAACAAGTGAAGGTCGAAAAACATTTGCCTAACGATAGCAAGTAAAAAGAAAACAGGTTCAAGCGATTTTTAACCGTATTGATATTTATAACATTTTAATACACACATACTAAACGAGAATGTGAGATAAACAAGCTAAATTTTAAATATCAATAAGGTCGAAAATCGCTTGAGTAAGACTGTTTTTTAACTTGCTTATTGATGCAACAGGTTAAAAAAAATAAGAGAGAGAGGGAAACATGCGCACGCCGCAATGCGACAAGAGTCATGTGGAACGGGGGTTGGGTGAGGGCTACGGGGCGCGGGGGCGGGAAGTGTCATGACAACTTTTCGTCTTAATTTTTTCCGTCTAGCCCTCTTTCGCAACGCGCGATAAGAAACTTCGTTCCGAAAAAAATTACCTACAGGTAGTTGTTCCGGGTCTGGCTGATTGACATAAACACATGCCTGTCAACGTATATTGTCCCTCCTACTGTAGCTTCATTATATAATACTAGCCTAAGTTGTTAACCCTTGACGGTGCCCTGACTGGCTGGCATACCTACATAGGTAGCTAGCCTATCTACATTATCTATGAATAATTTTTTTTGTGTTCAGTATCAGTATCATCAATAAATTATGAATCATAACGAGAGGAAAACGATGGAATGTAACTGAAGCCTTCATTTTTTATAACAGAAAACTGATTTGGAATTTTGGAATTCTCGGGGGTATTCCTATGTGAGCAACTATTTCCTACTAAAACTAAAAATGCTTGCTATGAAATAGTTGCTCAGATGGGAATAACCCTCACTCAATGAATGTCTTTGATAGTTGCTAGAGCTAGATCAATGCATTATCTCCATTAAAACAAATCAAAGTTATTTTGCGTATTTCAAAACACGTGGTTTGTGAAATGGAAATATGTACAAACGCAAGCACATCAAGCAACCACAGTCTCAAACTTCTTTATCAGCTTTTCAACTTTATCATAAAACTTGTTTTATGATAATTATAGTTGCGAAGGTTCGCGTTCGAATGGCATAGGCCATAGGTAATTCAAATTCAGGTAGGTTGATGTGCTGGCGTCGGTAGTCTGTATGTACCGTATGTACATACTTATCATTGCGCAACAAAATTATTAATTTATATTTATTTGTTTATGTTATGAAATAGAATAGGAAGCTTTAAGTAGAAGTGACGTCATTATGTTGCATAATATTTTGAAAAGTTCGTTATAACACTAAAATTTTAGTGGTAAATTAAAAATATACATGGCAACACTAAATAACGACGTTCTTTCGCGGTGCGTGCGACATGACGCGCCGGTGAATTTTATTATAAATTTGACGTAATTCTTCAGTGCATATCTCGAAAATAAGGTGAACTATTACTAATAGCGTTACATAAACAGTGTTCTAGTGAGTGCATGTGTAAATAACCTGTAATATTGTGCTTGCAGACTTCACAATGGCCGATCAAGTCGATTCAATGTCAGATGCGGAGCTGCGAACGAAACTAGCGGAGCATGGGTTCCCTATAATGCCTATAACGGCGTCCACAAGGAAGTTGTTGGTGAAAAAGTTGAAATTAGTATTAGATAACAAAAGCAAACCTAGAACTAGCGTCGATAACAAAGCCGATACAAGGCGGTCGCTAGCACGCTACTCGAGCGGCGAGGAGTCCGATTTGGACACAACTACGAATGCTAAAGAGAAACGTGGCCGCCGGGCGACGACCGGCGGGGCGATGTTGCCGCCCGCAGCCAACAAAACACGTCGCCCGCCTCCCAAAAAAGATTCTCCCGCTAAACGCGACTCCGACAAGGGATCTGAATCTGATGACGAAAAGCCCGCTTTAAGGACGCGCGAAGAAGTAGAAACAGTGACCACACGTACTATCAAACGCACGTACGCAGCAAACGATGCGGATGACTATGAAACTGGCTCCGACAGTGACGTAGATGTCGACAAGAAGACGTCCAGTCCTTTCCGAAGCAATTCTAGGTCGAGCGACTATATCTCGAGCACATTACCCTCTGTGGATGTCAGCACCAGCCCCCCAAAGACGTCGGTGTTCTCTCGAGCATCTATCATACCCACTAACTACTCATCCACATATTCATCTGGTATGACTTCATCTGATAATCTCAATTCAATACGCTCAAGGTTGGGTTTGACATCTTCATTGGCAGACCGTCCATCTATTATTCCCACATCAAACTATAGCTCAAACTATACAACAAGTACTTATCAGCCATCTACTTCTACTATTGATGAGGTAGAATCTCCGTATTTAAGTAACTTTACTAGGCGTTTGTCTGCGCTCAAATCAGATCCTCCTAAAACCACGTCTTTCCTTGACCGAGACACAAATAATGGAAGTACCGTAATACCACGCAGATCTTATATCACTGGAGTGAACAGGCCTGACGTAGTGGACTATAAGTCTGCTACTGACAAGAAATTTTTAAAGAACAACCTTGTGTCTCTTGCTCTTGTTGTGTTAGTTGCACTTTTTTTTTTTTGCTTATTTTTCATGTATATAGTTAAGAAAAACGATATCACGTCAGTGGCAGATGATCAGAACAGTGTCATACCCATCTGTCAGTTAAACATACCAGGCAACAGGCCTGGAATCAATTGTGTGCCTAAAGAACAAGTCAGTTATGCTAAAGATCTCCTTAAAGTTATACATCCTGAGTTGACAACTAGAATAGCTTCGTACAAATGTGGTCAACCAGGAACTCTGCCTTATCTCACTGAGCGAGAAATAATTGACATCGCCAGTGCCAAGGCAGAAACTGCTGATGTCAGCCAATGTCGCACAGATTTGAATAACTTGCAAGTTCTTCTGATTAATAATCCCCGTTGGGGACTGAATGTTGTTCAACTCAAAAGTCTTTACACAAAAGATGTAGAGTTTTCTCCCATTAGCTCCACTGACTTGATAGTCCAACAAAGAACTAAAGGCACTGTTGCTATCACTCTCACAGACCCCTCAACACCTCTGTCATGCTTATTCATCAACACTTTATACTCTGCTGGGTCCAGTCTTATTATCGTTGCCCTCCTCACTTTACTAGGCCTAGGCCTCCAAAGAGCTTACAAATACTATGTGGTGTATCAGAAAAGGAAAAGTGAAGAGATCTATTATATGGTGGAACAAATTATTGATGTGATATCTCAAGAGACTGAGGATAGTGGAGAACCATACATATCTGTGGACCATGTAAGAGATACTCTCATCTCACCACAAAACAGGGAGAAAATGGCATCTGTCTGGGATGCCGCTGTGAAGTTCATACAAAGAAATGAGAGCAGAGTGCGCATGGAGGTACAATCTGTTGACGGAGAGGACTGCCGCGTCTGGAGATGGATTTCTCCCCACAGCAGCCCAAAGCGTAGCGCTTCTTGGCAAGGACAAGCTTTTGAAACCCAGGAAGGATCAGTCAATAACCTAGTTGTCTCCCCGACACCCTGCCTCAAAATACGACACATGTTCGACAAAAACGACGACAACTCTTTATTGAGGGTCAAGATTCAGGATGCTATTTTGGAGAAATGCGATACACACTGCAACATCCTGCACATCGACATCGACAGGACGTCGTGCTGCGTGTACGTGAAGTGTGCGTCGCCGCAGGACGCCGGCGTGGTGTACCGCAGCCTGCACGGCTGGTGGTACGAGGGCCGCCTCATCACCGTCAAGTACTTGCGCCTGGAGCGCTACATGCAGAGGTTCCCCAACTCGCCGTCCGTGGGCCCCTACCTCACGCTCGCGCGCCACGCTCGGCGCAGCGGCTGGGCCGAGGACTAGAGGCCAGCCACCAAGTGCAGCAGCACTTCAGGAATGTTATACTTGTGTGTTACAGAAGTTTCAGAACTCTAACCTGTAAGCTTCATTTATTTATTGCGAGTAACTTTCAAGGATTGTTGGCTGCAGCTCAAGTTGATTTTGATGCATTTCATTCATTCTGGTCTAGAAACTGATGGATTGATTTGACAATGGCATAGGATGTTTGGAATTGTAAAGATTGCATGCATATTGACTCCAAAATAATCTGCCTTCGTTTTCTATCATATTTTCATAATAAATGTACTGCATAATATTTTTTTCATTCGCATTTTGTTTCCACCTCATCTAAGATTGGTAAAGCAATGGTCACATGAAAGAAATGTTATAAAATAGAGTCACTAAATATTTGGTTTGTTGAATAGTCTTGCCTGAATACGTCAATGATTGTAATAATATGTTGTACCTGTGTTATATGTTATAATAAAATGTATATCCATAAAATGGGCTGTGCCCCATTACATGTACTAAAGCTTAATATCCTTGTACTTGTCAATTAAATTTTTTACGACTTGTAGTCACTGATCTGATTATTTTCCTTGTGGTAAGGTGCTGGTCTTAACTTATGCCTTAGATTGGAAGGAAAAATGTTTTTCAATAGTTTAAGCATGTGAAATTAAATCTGCACTTTTGAATTGTTGTAAATATTTGACATCACAAGGTTCAAATGTAATTTCTACTGTTTTAGTAAGTTTCACAGGCTTATATTTGTTACTGAATTTACTGATGTTTTGGAACAAATTGTTTAAAAAATGTTAGTTTTAAGTAGGATGTAAGTTTAATAGGATATATCCGACACATACATACATTTGATTTATTTTCTTATAATTTGTAAGTTTTCCGACGCGGTAGCACAAACGTGAGGAAACCTAGATGTGTTTAATTTCGTATAAATTGACATTTTGTTCTAAGTATTTCTACTAACTTCACTGTTCTTAATATCTAGTTATTTTTATGGATTGATTTTCATTTTTTAATAAATTGATAAGTAAAATTATTTGTTTTTGTTAACTGTTTCCCAACATTTATTGTTAGATATTCTGAATACAAAATAAAACCAAAATTAAAATTTATACATTTAATAAAGATAATCTTATAATAGCATCAACCCCTATTTGAATCTTTCACATTTTTTATAACATTAATACTCCAGGGTGTCTTTGAGCGCCTGGAAGCATCGCCACTTGTCGGGCAGGTAGAACGGCTCGAACACGTGCGGGAAGGGAGCGTCCCAGCCAGCCACGCGGGAGATCGGGGCTTCCAGGTGAAGGAAGCATTCCTCCTGTAGGCAGAAATAACAAAATGTTCAAGGCAGCGAAGAATAAGAGGCTGTATTATCGGTCCAAATAAAAATAATCCTACTTGCAATGGGAAATTAAAACTTTCAAAATCAAAGCATTTATTTCAAGTATATCTAGCAAGCCAGTTACAGGCACTTTAAGAATTGTCAAAAACCAAAGAAAAGTAATTCAACAATTCAACACTAACACTACACAATTATGATGCTACAGTCTCAATCACAAGACATAATAGCTGGGTACCGTGGGTGTACTACTAGTACACCCTTGCCATACCCTCCGAGGATGACAGGCGTGATGTTGTCATTTACCTGAATGGTAGCAGCCAGTTCAGCACCAAACCCTGATGTCAAGGGAGCTTCGTGAGCGATCAGGCAGCGGCCGGTTTTCTTGACGGACTAAAACAAAAATTTATCATTTGCCAAAGATTTTTTGATACAAGCACTATTTCTGTTTTTTTTGGCATTCTTATTTATAAAAAGCGCAAAACAGAATATATTATATTTCTTCCTGAGCGATACATTCCTCTTCCATTCTTCCTTGACAGGCATCATCATTTTCCTGGCATTACATTCTTCAGACAATACATCCAACTTCTTAACCGAAACAAAAATCATTTTTCTTATGTCTCGAATCATGTATCAACTGTCAAAAAAATAGACAGACAGATGAAGGTAGTCTTTTAACAGTTCCTTTAGAATTCTTGAATTCTTTTGGCTCTGAATATCTACAACCATTATTTTTGTATGGATCGCTATGGCACTGAGGAACATCACCACAGGTTGTTAGAACTTTGTGCTCAGATCAAAGAAATATGCAGATAGAGCGCTCAGAACACGCGAGTGGGTCCACCAAAGTTAATACAGTCGCGACAGTACCAAGCTACGCGTCGTACCAAGCTGCGCGTCGTTGTTTTCTTTGCCAAAATATGCCGTCTTGTGTCTTTAACCATCGTAAAAGTTGTTCTCAAAAACGAAAACATTATGGAATCTAATTCTGTTTTGATTTTGTATTAACTTTGGTGGAGACACTCGCGTGTTCTGAGCGTTCTATCTGCCTATTTCTTTGAACTGTGACTTTGTTTATAAAAGAGGCGTTATACTCACATTACAGACAGTCTCCTCGTCCCAGGGCAGGATGGACTGCAGGTCGATGACGTCACACTGCACACCCAGCTCCTGCCGCGCCATGTCCGCTACCTCCAACAACACATGCACCTGTGTGCCCCAGCCGACCAGGGTAGCCGCGTCACCTGCTCACAAGAGGTACCTTAGTGCAATCCTACTAATATTATCCTACTTCCTACTAATAATTAGGTTTTTTTACGTGGTAAAATCATCAAATGAGTCCTCCCACCCAGGGGAGAGCGGGAGTGACTGTCAGACTCGAACTGACTAAAATCCACGGTGTCCTTCTGTAGCCCTTTGTGTGCCGTAGGCGCGGTATACGTGTGTCCCGCGACCAATAATTAGTAGGTACCTAGGAACTAATTCTACTATCCTACTATTATTATAAACGTGAAAGTTTATTATTCTTTCACGCAAAAAACACTGCACGGATTTTGACGCAATTTGGTACATAGATAGTTTTCCTAATTAACAAATAGGGTAGTTATTATTCCGATTATTATGGTCCCTAGGATAATTTTCGAGTTGTTGTTGGCGAAGCAGATGGCACCAGCTAGTATTTTATAAAACCTCTGATTTAGAACAATTGTCAAAATCACAGTGATTTTATCATCTTTTTTAGTTCTTTACGCTGAAAAACAAGCATACAGCCCTTCTGTTAGTGCGCAGTCACCATAGCCTGCATGATTTTGATGACTATCTACCCACCCAAAATTAACCTTGGCATGCGCGATTTGATATTAACCCTTTTACCTTCTCTCAAAACCTGCGCTTTCCCAAGCGGCAGGGTATAATCTTCGACGGGGACCTCTTCAGCAGCTGATCGGTACAGGATCTTGGGCTCCAGGAACAGGCACGGATCACGCTCTTTAATGCATGCCAGCAGTAACCCTTTAGCTGTTATAGGACCGCGGGGTACTACTACCTGGAAAAATAATGGTGAATCATTAAGCCATCAAACATGAGCGAACGGATATCTTATTGTTTCACTCGTGTTATCTCTATCTACTCATAGTCTGTCAACTGATTTTAAGAAACGGCCAATCACTAGTTAGGGGATTGAAATGATGGTGAAAGGAAATTTTAAACACTGTTTTAGGCTATCACGGTTTGTTTCACAATTTTAACTTGGTGATACTGTGTGTTTCGCCGTGACTTAGTGTCGAGTTCCAGTAGTGCGCGTAGCAAGAGACAGATAAAGAGGGTAGACAAATTTGTCTGCTCTTAACAATTTATTTCCATCCACCCGCACTCTCCAGTCATCCCGCGATCATGGCGCTTGCAACAGCGTCGAAATATCGGGAACTCAAAATCGTAAACAATCACGGAAGATATCCCGTAAGTGAATTTATTATTTTAGAATTTGCATTTTAAAAAGGAAATTTTATTTAGGGGCTGGTTTAGAGGACCTTTTAAGTAAGGGGTCCTATATTTATGTGGTAGTTTAGGGGATGTTGGTGAAAACGGGCATCAGAGTCGTACTGACTTATATCACCGGTGTTCTTTCAATACTTTTATGTTTTAGGGTCACGATTAGCAGTTTAAACAGTTCCGCATCTTCTGAGACAGTCTGGCGACCTCGGGAGTCCTTCCGCAATGGGTGGAGCGAAATGGACTGTCAGACTCCTACTGACGAAAATCCACGATGTTCCTTCAATTGCCCTTTACGTTTTAGGGTTACCTGTTCAGAAAGTGACCGTGGCAGCCGTTTTCAACTTAGCTTTCTTTTCCACCAGGCAACACCAAGTTCCCCATGAAATGCAGAAGTTTAGCCAATAACAAGAGTAACTCACCCTAAGTCCAGGTACGTGTGAGAAGAAGGCCTCAGGGCTCTGCGAGTGGTACAGTCCACCATGTCCTACCGCACTGCAGGGAGTGCGGATGGTGAGGGCGCCACAGTCGAACTGGCCCCCCGAGCGGTAGCGAGCCTTCGCTGCTTCATTTACTATCTGGAAGTTCAGAAGGTAAGTTGAAGTGAGGTAGAAATGTTTTTAATAATAGGTAGTCATCCGTCAACTGTCGATAGGAAAGCAGCCCGACATGAGACAGGGTTGGACTAGGTCGCAAGGGTTACGCTTGTCCAAACAGGGCATAAGCTCCGGGTTCAGAATTTTCAGAACTAGTTTCTGGGATGGCTTAAATAAGACCAGACGGAAATCAGGCGCAGGACTTTCATACTCTTTGCGCTACTGAGAAATTCCTAATCAAACAGCCCAATAACACTTTCTGCCAGATCCTGGAAACGAACCCTTGACCGTAGCTGTGTTGGTGACATCGAAATCAATCGTGTTAACCATATTGCAACTGTATGAGATCGAATGTTAATAGATTGATTCGCGATTTATGTACAGTACCATAATAAATCAATAACTCGTCCATGTTCTTGCTCACTTACGACCGCAAAGTGTTGAAAAAAAAATTGAATTTGCAATATTTTTATTTACCAAGAGCTTAGGTGCGAGAAAGACGTTTTATTTCTTAATAGGTACTTAGTTAAATGAGTAGATAACTTATTTATAATATTTGTATTATACGGTATCCTCAACTAACAACAGTACTTTGTTCTGAATACTATTCTCTGGTCGCATACAATTAACATTGTATTTTCCCCTTTCCTGTCTTTGTAACTGAATAAAGGGCCCTATCAATGCTTTTCTCTTATTATATTACGAACAAAGTTGTTTACAAATAGTTGCTAATGACGTCAAAGGAACATAACAGCAATGCTTAGTCATGTTCTACAAATGTTTCAGTAACTTAAACAAGTGCACATGGTGTTTACATGATAGTGATACAGACATAGGTATTTATTCTGTTCAGTTTGTAGAACATGAGTAGTTAAGAACTAATTTATAGTTCTCGTCAATGTAGTATTGTGTGGATGTCTAACCCCCGCTGCTCGGCTGCTATTGGACGTAGCTCTCCTTGGTACATGGACTTTTTGCAAAAAGATTTTTTCAATAATATGCATTGTTAGTTCATACTCTTACCTTGCAAGATTATAAATCGTGATGTTGTGGAGCAAGGCATTTACAATTTAATGCACTACGTATTCGACAGTTTAATCTATTTGTGGAAAACCATCAAAATGTGAACTGGCACCAAGCTTGAATACAATGGAATGGAACGCGCTGCATGAATCCTGAAGCAAAATTCGATTCCAAATTTTTGCTATGTTAGTCATTTTCTGATTTCTAAGAAATTGGTTCATAAACATTTCTAAGATTTTTTTACAATGATAATGAGATAAATACAAACCTGATCAAAAGCTGGGAATATGTAGTCAGCAAACTGTATCTCAGCTATAGCTGTGGCGCCCGCTGTGGCCAGTCCTATGCCGAAACCTGCAATACCTTGCTCACATAGAGGAGTATTGAAGACTCTGTCCTTGCCATATTTGTCCTGAAATTTAAAAAAGATTTGTAACTGAAATATGAATGCCTGATTAAAAACTAAAATAAATGACATATCTTAAGGTTATTGAGGCACTAAAGATTCAAAGCAGTGTAAGTTAAGGCAAAAATTTTATTGCAGTAACAGGCATACTATTCAAAAGGTAATTTAAATCCTTAATTGTTTTTTATAACATCTATTCATCCATCCTGTTATTGTTTTGCATTTTTATTTTTAAATGGGATACGTTTGGTAGGTCATACAACACAGAGACAAAGTCTATGATGGAGTGAGTCGGTCAGCTTATCCAGAAGATGCCTGTTCACTGTTATGATATTACTAGATCAATCAATCAAACAATCCAAAGTGCCCCATTTGTTTCATGAGCTGTTACTATCTCTACCTGTAACCCAAGAGCACATCGGAAAACTCCTCCAAACGCTACATCTTCACCGAACAGCACGGCTGTCGGGTCATTCTTGAGCGTGAGATCCATTGCATTATTGATGGCCTGCATCATGTTCATCTTGGTGGTCTCTCCTGAAAAATAATAAGTATTCTATTGTATATCAGGCCCATATCCATTTCACACACATTTTTAGCCAAATTAAAAATGAAAGCCTCATCTGTCTGCCCCTAGAATGTAATTTGGTCTGATATATTTGCTGGGTTGAAACTAATATAGCTAACCTGGCTTTACCCAGTAAGATAAAATAATAGCCATATCTAGAGTGGCTATTGTAAAATTCTTTGAAGGTTGTACCTATCATGGAACTAACAAATTACTATTATTGGCTATTGAAGGACTCCATGGATTTTAGTCAGCGGTACAAGTCTGATAGTCCCTCCCGCTTGGGCGGGAGAACTCATTTGTTGATTTTACTAAGGTAAAAAAGGATGTACTTATCAATACAGATGATAGAACCGTCAATAATTCTTCCTACATGTTACATGGCTTTAAACAAATTAAATTATTAGGAAGTTAAAAACAAAATCATAACTTATAGGTAATAAAGAGTGCATTAATTTTTATTGGTTAACAAAATAAAGTCAATACATTGCTGATATACTGATTTGAATCAGTGCTATCTTTTAGTTCTTTATCTTGTTGTTATTCAATAGTAAAAAGTAATACATAACCTGTTGAAAAATTAATAATTTATAGAACAAGAATAGTTTATTTTGGTCATGATGATATTTTATCATTGTAAGTGTAAGTTACTCGATGTGAATTCAATTTATTCTACAAATTAGATAATAAATTGTTAATGTTTCCATTGAGAGTTTTTAGCCAACATGCTGTGTTTTGTAGTATTATTACATGCCATATAAAACTACAACGAATCATATCTTACCTTCCACGGGTTTCTCATTGTCAGGATAGTAAATAAAATGAGACGAAAGTCTCTTTGTGCAATCATTCACATTTTTAACTAATTTCACCAAAAGACCGCTCTTTTTCGTCACTAAACTAGCCATTTTAACGTTTGTGGCGACGTGTGTAGTGCACGCAGTAAAAACGGTTAATAAATTAGGTAATACATCTTATCTACAATTGAAATTAGTTGTGTTGTGATTAAAATTCGTTGATAAGGGGTCGAATGACGAAAGGCGAAGTATTCTTGTTGGCATTACAACGTGACGTTGGTGATCGATGATAATGACTCTGCTATGTGTATTTCTTTCCATTTTAAACCTTGTTCGTTGCAGTTAAGGGGTAAAATATGTGAGAAATAAAGTTTTTGAATAAATAATGATAACACAACCTATCAAAACTTTCTGACACTAGTTGTCATCTGTCATGTCATGTCAGTGTCAGTAATGTCACATTTGACATTTATGTCAAGGCTGTCAAATTAAATGGATGCGTTCGTATTTTTCTATTTATTACCGCGAATATTTAAATACCGCGAATATTTTTTACAGCTTGGCAAATTAGAGTAGAAATCCGGAAGTCGTCAATGTGCTCTCGCTACCAGCACTTTGAATGATTTTTTTCACTTATTACTTTAGTTTTATGGCACAATAATAAATCTAACAAATCCGCGTTCTTTGTTTACATCAAAGTTCGTTGTCAGCAAAACACACAAAGATTAGTTCCGTTTCAAGACGTTCTGGCCAAGCTGTATGCATTTTGTGACTTCGCCGTTGTTAAATGATCTGAAAAATCAAAAATCTGGCTATGATTATGAATTTAAACGATTCACTGCGCGTAAATTATGAGTAGTGATTTTGTTAAAGTAAACGTAGGTTTTTAATAGGTTACAATAATAATAAATATGCTGATGAATTTACACTGCAACTTTTTATCGCTGCATCCGTAATCTATTTCAATTTTAGTAATTTTTATATCAAGTTTTACCAGGTACCTATGTGTACAACAAATGTTTGTATTGATTCGTATTTGTTTTGATCGACTATTCAATGTAAACATCTGTTATCTAGCTCTCTGTGGGGTTGAACCCAAGGATTGCTCATGTCCGTCTGGCCTTCCTATCAGCTGTTAAGTTACTTGGTAAACTTATCAATTCTTGTGATGCAAAGGCAATGCCGTATTAGGTATTTGTACATAACTAAACTACGGAAAAAAATAAAAGTTATGAAAAAAAGGTATCTTTAAATCCGCAACTACTGATTCTGTAATTTAAACTACGAAACCCTTTATTGTGCGTGATCCAACACGTACTTTGCCGATTTTTCTTTTAACGTTAATGAATTTAACGACTCAGTTATTCTTGAAGTTTACAATAAAAGCTATATTACTCAACAATATCTCAGAGAAAGACTTGTAGCGATTTGTGCAATGCAATGAACTGATCAACATCTGCTGGTAATGTGTAATATAGATCTTATCGCAAGGACAAACAGGGCTGACATTTTCCTCAACCTGCAACGGTAAAAGGGACCCGTTTCATGGTCCAAGTGTATTTGTAAGTAATGACCATACTAACGTAAGATCGACCTTATAAGATAAGCTGAAAAAAATTTCACAAAGACTACTTTGTGAATTAGTTTAAGTGCGATCTAATTTCGTAAATAATCCTCCATATCTGAAGCTGTAAACATGTGTAACATATACAACAAGTGCAGTGGTGTGTTAGAAGACGAAAGGACGTCAGTTTTCAAATGCTTCCAAGAAAAAAACGAAGAGAAGATGGCGCATCATACTTATGAAAAACAAGTTTTAACCAATTCATCCGGGATTTTTCGGAGTCATCAAAAAAGAAGCAAACTAAAAACTAAGAACATGACCTAAACGGATTTCTAATATTAGAGGTATTAAAAGTTCATATTAAATATAAGTAGGTACTTGTTGGAATTCATTGAATGCTGTTTCTGTCATGCGTGTTTAATGCTGAAATGTTTTAATAAAACATTAAAAGGTACAGCGTGTTCCAACTAGAGAATAAACAGTTAAAAGTTTTTGATAATTTTAAATGTAAAAGTCAAATGACAACTAAGTAATAAGATTTTTACTTATTCCTTATATGATCCTTTAAGACTTATTACAGCATATTTCTTCATATAAACAATGTGATTAATTATATGAAGAAATGATGCTAACATTAAACTAAAATTATTCCATTATAGCAAGAAATACTTTCTAGGCTGAATCGTATAATGTCAATGCCTATAATTACCTCAAACAGACTGATTAAAAACGTGAATTCTGTCATTCATTTATGTGAAATTACGGGCATGTCAAATTTGCTATAAGAGAGTGCCCTTCTGAACCTATCTAGTACTGTGATAAGGATTATTACTCAATATATCTCGGAGAAAGCTGTAGCGATATTGCAATGCATGAACAGATCAACTGTTTGCTGGTAATGTGTAATTAGATCATATCGTAGACAACAGAGCTGACATTTTCCTCAACCTCTAAAAGGGATTCATGGTCCAAGTGTATTTGTTAAATAAATATTTGTAATGACCATATTAACGTAAGATTGATCTTGTTCCAAAGCTGAAAAAATGTAGAACTACTACGCTAGGCAAATAGTAAGTGCGACCACATACTGTAAGAAATTCTGGTGCTCGTCGGAAGGCGTGCATTATATCGTAAAATGCCGATCAAAAATCTGTATGCGCATCAGAATAGATCTGTCAGTGTATGCGATGCCTAAAGGATACACAATGGATACATAATGTGTCAGATGCGTCTTGAATCTGTTCCTTATGAAGTTTCTGCACATTAACTTACGGTAATTTAACCCTCGACCCGTCGCGTGGGGTCTTTCAAAGCCCAGGGTTTAGAAAATTGGAAAATAAATAGACTTAGAATACGTTTTCGGATCTCTTACTTTAGGTACCCTCCTAAAAAGGCACTTCACCCTCCCACCAAGGAAAATTAAGCAAGCGCGTGCGCCCACGAGGTATGGACGTATTTCTACACAAGGCTCTCAGGGGCCCACGCGCCTGGCGTAAGTAAATTTTTACGTGACTTAATATTCCCTTATGATAATTTTTATTTTGATATATTTTGGTTGAAGATATTTTTCATGAGTAAAAATGGATAACAGACAAATTTATCGCCCTTCAAGTTGGTTGGAAGGATGTGGATGTTTGTTGAACAGTGTGATGAAGAAAATGTTAATTATCCGGATGAAGTTAGTGAAAAAGACAGGTAGGACTGGAATAAAAGATGATCACTGTGAATAAATTACTCCTAGTATCGTCCATGCGCAGAAACTCATACCAAGCTATGTTAAACAGTTCCAAAGAAATGGTTAGGGTTACTTCATGAAAAGTATATATATTTTTTCATGATTTTTAGCTGACATATGGTTGATTATCATCTTTGTTCATTGAGCACAAAGAATTACTATTAAAGGAAGACGTTTCACACCTGTTTTTTTATTTAAGTTAATAAGATGACTCAGAAAAATGTAGGCCAAAGAGTTATTTCTAATACTTTGGACGTTTTTTTAATAGAAACAAATGTCTGATTTGCAATATCTTTTGTTTTTCTGAATTCAATAAATTCCTATTGGATGCGTTGGCCAAAATATTGTCAATAATTTATGTTACAATACTAATTGCCCTTGATATTTAAAAGTCTCTGAAGACCCCACGCGACGGATCACGTAATAAAAAAGGCGCGACGGGTGGAGGGTTAAGGATCTTTGACAGAGGGGGACTGTTGGAAAAATGTATTACCTACCTAAAAAACAGCCGTGACATATAATTTCTTATGTTGATCAAGCAAAAGTTTTTTGTGCGGAATTTTAGTAACGCTGGAAGGGCTGGAATTTTATAATCATTCACTTAAGGCTGATTTTACATTAGACATTAGCTAAATCCAGCGCCTCTGGATTGAAATAAAAATAGGGAGGTGCTGGGAAAAATGTGATCTAATGAAAATCAGTCATAATGACGGAGGTTAGGTCAGACCTTGCCATAAATAAATAATAACTGTCTTCCACACGATGATCTTGATCATCTCAATATCAACATAAACATCGATTTATAAACAACCTACATAATTAATCACAGTGATGTTTACCATGGCAACGAAGTAAAACCAGTTATTCAACACCTGCATACCTGCATTTTTGTAATACAATGCGTTTTCCTCAACAGGCCTTATCAACGCATTCTTTGCATTTCCATTTAGTGAAATTATTTCTAGGGCAACACATACCTACTTAGGTGTCGGGGAATTTTGTTATCTTGCAATACTGATAGACAGGTAAGAGATAGAGACATCAATACCTAGCTACGGGCGCAGATAAGCTGAAAGCATTCATCATCATCATCATTACTGTTTTCTTGGTAAACCCGCATTTTCTCATTGTAGAGCAAAGAGCTCCCTTGTCCCTTTACACCTCTTTATGTATTCATAGAGAGTAGAGAGTCATAGAGAGGGAGTTACAGGAGGACTCCTATAGCTACTAATTCTGATTTATTGATGTGACCAAAGATTGCATGTATTTGCCTTCCAAAGAGAAAGAACGTTACGAACATAAATTAAAGTTTGCTTATTATTCTAAATTCACGTCTATTTGTGGATTTGAGATTTAAAATTCTGGGATGAGGCATGTGAATCATTAGTGATGGCAGTGTAGACAGAGAATAGATAGTGGATAGCAGTAGTCTAATGAAAAAAATAGTAAAAAGGTACTGAAAGCATAAGTCAATCCAGTTTCAAGTCTTTAAAGAAATAAGAAAAAATTTGAAACCATTTGTAACTTGTCTGTTGGAATTGACCGTTAAGACAGGTTAAGACGGCTAAAAATGACCGATCATTCAATTGAATAAATTGCTAATAAGGCATGCGCAAGATACCATTTACCAAGTCCGTTAAGTTAAACAGTTCACAGAAAGAAACCGTTAAACTCGAGGCCAACAAGATACAACTTAAAAATTACATATTTATTATGACATAACGAAAAAATAAAGCATTCGCTTCTAAATAGAGCTAACAAAGACAAAACTAGTTCAAGAATGAGCATGCCATTCACACAAACAAACAAAGGTATGGAAGTAATAAGTATACACACATGAACAACACTGGCCACAGAGTAAATGATACCAGTTTGGCAAGTGCAGTTATTTTTAGAGCCTGATGTTCTGGAGTTTTTAATGTTGCCAGTATTTTTCTGGAATTATGTATTGCGGTTGGATCGCTGGTTTTATGGGCTGCTAACACTCGTTTGCTCTTTATTGCCCTTGATTTGTTGGTTATAGAAACTTGACTCTTTCTTTAAAATTAAATAATAGTGTTGTTATGAAAAACTTTTATCATCAGAGTTAATTTCGCTTGTAGTACTGGTTTAACTTAGTAAAGGCATCTAACTTTGTGTGACCTACATAGAGCTAATTCCCTACGATCTTCTATAATAAAAAGAAAATGAAGTACCAATAGAAGACTTCATCTTAAATCATCGCAGCACATATTATCGATTATTCAAATAACTTCAAGCGCATACATAATTACATAGAAAGTAGTTTTTGTTTACTCATCGATTCCAAATAGACGACCATAAACGGCAAACAAGTGAAGATCAACGATTGACGACACAGTTAAGACTTATTTCCATTGATATACTTATTAGCTAGATCCAGCGCCACTAGTTTGGAAAATAAGAACAGCGCTGGCAGGCGCGGTCCGAAGGGGGGGGTCACAGGGGACATGACCCCCCCCAAAATCTAAAGTCAAATTGAACAATGACGGAACACTTACAATACTAAACTTACAATGACGGAGACTTCGATGGTATGGAAACTTTTCGTTTCCATACCATTGAAGTTTGTGATGATGATTAATACCCAAAATATGAATAACAAATGATTTATTCTCAAAAGTCTGGCAACTCTTCCCATATAAGTGGTGCGACAGCAGAATCGCTCTGCTGTTCTACGCTTAGCCGTGTAAAAACGTGGTTGAGAGCTAACATGTTAGAAGAGCGATTAACAGATTAAGCTCTTTTAAACATTCACCCGGAAATATGTAGTACCAGACAGACGTCTCAAATATTATCATCCGATTCGCAAATACAAAAAGACGAGTGACCCCCTCCAAAATTTCAGGCTGGGACCGCGCCTGAGCGCTGGATACTAGACGCTGTGTTGGATTGAAACATATTTACAATATTCCAGTGCTAATGTCATGCTGGATCCAGCTACTGGATTGATGTAAATCAGCTTTTAGCGAAGTGCTTGAGCGATTGGCTGCTGCGCTCCGTGCAATCAAGGGACAAATATTTGTTTACCCTACAAGAAGTTGTTCTGGCTTTGGCTGTTTATTTATGCAAGTTAAAATATTTGTAAACGCACCCATGACACAGGAGAAATTCTTATGTTCCCACTGCTGGGATACAGGCCTCTTCTCTGTGGGAAGGAGTGGCGGGTTTAATAACATACAGACAATATTGAGAAATAGAATATTGCCGTCTTCTCACGATGTTTTCCTTCACCTTTTGATTGAGAGCAAAGTATGTAATAAATAGGGTAGTTTCCAGGGTCAAAATAATTACATTATATTTAGTCCGTATTTTAGATTATAAAAAAATATTGGACACGTATTTTTCCTTTTTTCGATTAAACAAAAAAGAACAAAGATAATAGCCTATTTAAGTTACCTGTGACGTCACTCTGCGCGAAAATGCCACGCATCGTGACGTCACACGTAACTTTAATAGGCTATATCTTTGTCATTTTTGGTCTAATTTACAAATAAAAAAACACGTGCCCTTTTTTTTTGAATAATCTAAAAGACGGACTAATTACATTTTTTTAGGCAACTAGCCTATTACACAAAGTAACGTGCCATGCAGGGCTCGAAGTCACAACCTATAATGTCAGTCGGGTTCGATACCATTGAGCCACCACAGCTCCGGGTAAGGCAACGTTTATAATAAAAAAACCTTATTGTCAGAACTTCTCTCAGCTGGTCTACACAAAACCGAGTCATACATACTCTGTGTACATTCATGAACATGGTTGTCACTTTTACTTTCGATCACGAGAGTCGCACGGCCGATGACTCCGGCGCACTCGATGTACACGTATTTGTACATTGAGCTGTATAATCGTCACGCCTCATGCTGAGGCCGAGTCAATAAAACGCTCTCATTTGTGTATACCTGAGATATCTCATTAAAGATTTGTTGAAGTTTAGACATGGTTTTGAGACGTCAAATAGATGAAATTCAGGAGATTAAAAAAAAATAACCTTCTAAAATTATACTCGTTCAGTTTATGGATGTGTCAGGATGGGGTGGTGGCGTCAGCAAGTCGATGAAGTGTGGTGAATTTCACGAAAAAAAAAACTTATTCAGGCCAGTATTAAAGTTGTTATAGAGGCCGTGGAACATTAACAGCACCACTGGACCTGTTACTATTTGGGGTTGGTTATTTTTATTTCATAGTTTTGATGAAATGAGAGATTTCCCTTTTTTATGGTGATGTATAACTATCAAATTAGTTCTCTCGCCCTGGGAGGAATGGACTGTTACTTTTATTGGACGTTAGGTAGCAGAAAAACTATTTATCTCGTAAATGAGATTTTACCACAACAGTCTTTTCCCCCAGGGCGGGATGCTAAAGGCGGCCAGATTTGTAATGACTGAAATCCACGGTGATCCTTCAATAGCCCTTTACGTACCAGGATCACGGTTACCTAATGAGACAGTCCCGCAACACCGGCAGGTTTTAGCCCTCTAAGGGGGGCCCTGTTAGACCCTCCCGTCACTTCCAAATATTTCTTTGCTGGGCAGCAAAATGGCGCAATAAACTCCTCAGCAACACATCTGTTACCCACCACCACTGATTCCTCCAATACGCCGTAAGTTAACCGCTTGCTTAAGAGTTAACACCGATTACCAACACGTAATGACGGCGCTACACCTGTCATGTTGCATCCACAGCTAATACTAACACCAGACCTTTGATCCCATACGTTTTTATTGCACCTGGTCCTGTGATAATTTCTAATGTGTGCGTTTATTGGTAATTTAATAATAAATTATTGTGTTAGATGAGCGCTTGATTTATTAATGTTAATTAGTACTTCTGGATATAGCACGCAATGCAATTTTGTGAAAATATTGCAAGCAGAACTCGAGCCTTATAAATAAACTATTGCATTCCTGCCTGGAAACGTTGAATCTGTCATTCCATTATTAAACTACTTTCGGTAGCTTTTTTCGAAAAATGCTTTACGGTTCGCGACCTAGGCGTAATTAAGGTAGGAGGTTCCTCTTTCAAGAGCCTTGACCACCTAGTCAGGTAGCCTAGTCCCTTTTCCCGTTAGTGGATTTAACCACTGTATTTTATTTACCAATGTAAACGGTTTTTAAACACTTTTGTTAAACATGCAAGCCGCATACAATAACTGTAGAGAAATATTATATATTAGAGAAGAAAATACGGCCGCATCTCAAGTTAGAATATTTATTACCTTTAAATTAACTCCACTTTGTAATTATGATCTTCCCGTCTAAAGAATGATCAGCTTATGATAGTAATGCATAGTTTAATTGATCTCCGAGTGTACACCCATGTTTTACTACTTATTACTAAGTCAAGTGAGAGCAGTGGTGGCCCAGTGGTATCGGTCCGACTTACGAGTTGTAGGTCGTGGGTTCGCCAGGCACATTACTTTGTGTAATTCATTTCATCACCATTGCTGTCCAAACGGTGAAGGAAAGCATCGTTAGGAAACCGGCATGTCCTAGAACCAAAAATTCGAAGCCATGTGACATCCACCAATCCGCACTGGGCCCGAGTGGTGGAATATGGCCCACTCCCTCTCGCAGAGAGGAGGCCTGTGTCCCAGCAGTGGGAACATTATAGGCTGATGATGATGACTAAGTCAAATACTAGCCACTACCAATACCAGTTTTTACCCGACCTAAAGATCGAATCCAAGACCTCGAGCTTACTAGTAGTTACTAGACACTCATTCTATTAATATAGAATGGGATATCAAAGCTACAAGTGATTGGAATTTCATCAATAACCTTCAAACTAAAGTAAAGGAGCTGATCCACTAATTAAATATTTAATGATCCATAAAAACCTGACCAGTCCAAAACCAGTTAATGTTTATATCGTAGAGATTGTATGTACTTGCCCATCTGCCTGCAGGCCAAGCCAGGGGCATTAAAGAGAGATTTCTAATAAAAACATTGCTGCAGTTCTATAATGCCTTGGTCACAACCCGAGGCGATGCGAAACGCGCGAGTCCTATTTGTTTTCGTTATCCAATGTGTGCGTACCGCCCGCCGCCGCCGCCGTGAGACTAGTACAGTATGCTCGTTTTCTATTTTCATTATCCTATTTGTGAGTACCAAAAGTAGGTAGTATGCTCTTCAATTTGTTATTTTCCGTAGTCATAACTTTAACTAGCATGTTGCTTCCGAGAGTAGCCAATGGCAACGGCATTAGTCATTTAAAAGTCATTGAGTCAAACTTTTGTCGCACGTAAATAGTTAAAGTTGACTCTTAATCATAAAGTTAAGTTTGGAAAGAAAAGAGACAGATTTCTGTACTCCTTCTCTTTACTGTGCTTTTATTTTTACCAAGTTTTATACTCCTCCGTTAGTGTTTTAATACATAAAATCAGCACTTTTGTCCGTTAATATTCAAGACAAAAGCGGTTATTAAGACAAAAACGTCCTCTTTTGCCTCTTACTAGAGATAATGCAAGAAGTGGCGGAAAAACCTTCGCTTGTGAGTCGTGGCCAAGCAGTATACATACATATATTGCAGTACTATTGGAGTTACATAAGAGTTCATTATTAATAAGTTTTCTATTAACCCGACCTAGAAAACGGTGGCAGATGTAACAGTTAGTAAATAAATAAATATACATCGTTACGATAAATTTTATGACTAACATGAATTGACGAGGCTTTTTCTAGACAGTAGATCAATTAAACATCTTGGCTCTGAAGACAGGTTTTTTTTTGGTGTATAATAATCATCGTATTTATAAGTCCAGCACTGAGTAGAGCAGAAAGAACTGTCAGACTCTTACCGTAGTGTCCACTTTTTTTTACGTGGTAAAATCATCAAATGAGTCCCCCCACCCCGAGCAGGGCGGGAGGGACTGTCAGACTTGTACTGACTAAAATCCACGGTGCCCTTCAATAGCCCTTTATGTTCCGGGGTCACGGTAATGAGACAAGTCCCGCGATCACCGCAGTTTCCACTAAAGAAATTTTCCTTTAGTAATGCGTAATGCAAAACGCCGTCCACGTCGACTCGAGCCAGAGTCCTTGATTAGTCCCGGATTCCACTAAAGCGGAGAGGAGAGGAGATGTGTTTGAATAACCAATCAGAATGTCCACATCTCCTCTCTGGTTAGCATCAGTGGACATTTGATTGGTTATTCAAGCACATCTCCTCTCGTCTCCGCTTTGGTGGATGACGGGCCTTAGTCTGTGAGCTACCCATTACTCGGCGTTCGGATGCCCGAGAAATGGTCACTTCGGTTTTTCTCTTAGTTTTAAAACGGTAACAAAGCATAACAAATAATCGTAACTTTCTTCTGACTACTATTGTAAATGTGATGTACAGGTTAGAACTAATGGATGTTTGTTTTTTGTTTCAAGCAAGAACTTAATTTCGACGGCCGAACACCAAACTAATTGGTCAATAACATTTAAATTTGCAAAAAAAAAACATTATTGTATTCTACTTCTTAATGAAAATATCAAACAATTGTTAAAAAAGTAAGAAAATAAGTTTTTCTTTAAAATACGTAGATTTATAAGAAACGGTCTTAAGTTATCGATTCAATCAATTTTGGAATGTGGTCCAGAATAAAAGAGTTCAACGCGTCTGCTACGAAAATAATTTGCTACGAAAACGAAATGCTACGCACAAGACATTTTGGAATGAAAGAGTAATAATTTTTTTTTTCTCAAGATGAATGGTTTTAATGTATATCATAGATTTGTAAAATGGGTTTTTGAAGTATATATATTAAATAAAAATTAAGGCCCTAAGTATAAACTTTAACTAGATATTTTTTATATACATATGTAACATAATTAATATAATAATTAATTGTAATATAATTTATCTCAATAAAAATTCAGACATGTAACATAATTAACGCACATCCTGAAATTAGTTTGTTCAGAATCGTTTATGAATCGTTTTTTTTATAATTTTTATTAAAGGTATTTTCTTATCAAAAATAATTAAAACTACGGAAATTACAGTGTACAGTCAAAACAAACTAAGATAGACGATTAAACGTGCAATTTTATTTGTATTAATTAATACAAATTCCGTCATTCAATAACAAAAGTGTAACTGCAAAACGACCCTTATATCAAGGAGAAATGTCGTTCTGACGTTGTAAATTTTTTTAGACAAGTTTAGTGTTCAACGGGTGTTTAATTTTGTGATAAGGCCTGTATTTTCAAATAAAATGAGAGCTGTTGCGCACGAATTCGCCTACGTTTATGTCGCAAACTCACGCGAATCTTATCGTGTGTTTTATCACAGACTGTAACCTATATTTGTACCTAGTCTTGTATCCTAATCCGTTCAGTCGTTTTTGTGTGAAAGAGTAACAAACATGCACAAAAACTTTCGCATTTTCATTGTGAAGTTAGATGTTTCTTAACTGATACTTTATAACAATCTCAGGTAAATGTAATTTATGAATACAAGTACAAATCTAGACCTCTTTTCTCAATAAAACCAGTTTCCTCACAAGTTTCCGAGGACTCATCAACAAAAGGAAATGATTCATGGCGTCCAGGAAATAGGGTAATAAACCTGTCCCGGGATATTTATTATTTTGATCTTTAAACCTTGCACCTTAGTGTTGAAGAGATAAGGATTATCTTATTTAAATGAATAACCTGTAACGTTACCGCGAAAAGGGCCTTTTATCGTGTAGATAAGGAAGAAATATTCGCATATAAAGGATCTTACTTGCATTTACAAAAGTCAGTTGTGTTATTGTTTCTTGTCCATTCTTCTCCATGCAAACATACCCTTGCGAATGTGTGTAGAATCAATCCCATCCCAAACCATTTTCTTTTTTTTATATTCGATGTTCAAAAGTGCCTCTTCGATGGCCTGAACCCTTATCGCGAGTTTTTCACTATTTTACTTTACAGCGTCTTTCCAATATTTTCAACACATTTGCTCGAAAAATGCATTTACGAAGCCTGTATACATTGTTCGAAAGTTAAAAATTACGCACTATACAACGGAGCGTGCGGTAAAATAGGTACTCTCACCTAAGTACCTACTTTACCGCACGCTCCGTTGTATAGCACCGTGCGTTTTCTTTACGGTTTTATTTTTAATTTCCATTAAAAATAAAAAGAATTCCACCAAAGAGTTTCACGTTCTGAGAATAAACAGCCTGACTGATCGAACCTCCTTGGAAGCGCTTTTGCTCAATACGTTGTCTCACTTTAATACCTACGAGTAAATGAGACGAAAGATGTAGTACTAATTTCCACCACGTGCATGTGGCGCTATTTGCGAATAAGCGCCATTTTCATATTTTAGGAACTTCAAAAATTGTTGCGACTTTTCTACTGTTAAATAAAGTTTTTTTAATTACATATTGTACTGTTTTCTCGCAGATGTGTTGAAAAACATTGTATGACACACGTGCAGAAATTGGTATTTACAAACTCGTGACTATGGTAAGCCCTCGGCTACGCCTCGGGTTTACATTCGTCTATTCGTTTGTAAATACCAACTTACCGCACTAGTATATAATATCATAAACTATTACAGCGTTTCTTGTGTTGAAAAATGGAATAGCGCCTCTGGTGTGCAAAGAAGGAACAAATTTTTTACCTGAAATTTGACAATTTGAAAATGTCAAAGTTCCAGTTTACTTTACGTCAGAATCTTAAGGAACCTACCTCAATCCGACGAACATTTATAGATTTTCAACCTTATTACAATAGTAGAAGGTTAATGTTCGATTGGTAAAAGACACATTTGGGTAAGATGACCTGCTGGCGTCTGTACTTGTTTGGTGATTGGATGGGACAATGATGTCTACAAGGTGGCTAATAGCAACTGAATGGGAATTGCCAGAAATTTGTCAAATGTAATCGATGTGGAAAAATAAAAGAAGAAGTTAGTTAAGAATTTCGTAACGTTCGTCAATAGAAAATGCTGTTATTTATAATATAAAAAAAGTTTGCTAGATTTGATTGATAACGTCTCGCCTAAAATCAATCAGCATTGCACCATTTTTTAAACATTTTAATTTTTATTGAATCAATCATTCTAGGTTTTAAGCGTTGCATGTTACTTTGACCTTATCACCATATACCTAAAGGTTAAAATATTAATCTATCTTTCTAAACCATCACTATGACGTAACGACTATCTCTGTAGTAATTCTGACGTTATGACATGACCAACTGACAGTAACTGACATTCTACTTAACCGCAAAAGTCACGTGCAAACGCATGACCGCAAATAATTTGCGAATATTCTTTTTAGGATTCCGTTGCTCAAAGAAAAGAACGGATCACTTCTTTTTATTAAATATTTTATTAATTTTTATAACATATTTTATTACATTTTTTTTTATAAAATATTTTGGGTCACGGGTTTTTAAAATAATATTTGTTTAAATTTTCCAGATGCATTGTGTTAGCAAAAATAGTAAAAAATGCATATTTTTCATTGTGAAATGGTTGTTACCGTGTTGTGACCTAATTTTGGTATACTATTAATTTTTCTCTCGATATTATTCATGGCTACCGACCAACACCAACATATTAACCTAACCTTCAAATTTCTTCAATAGATTTTCAACTTTATTGCAAAAGTAGAAAGTTCTGTTGAGAACAATGACAGTTTAGCGGTGGTGCTTCTGTATCAAACATTTGCAAACATAATTATAAGGGCATTTCTACGGACACGGTGATTTTTGCTCAATTCCGTGGGCAATTTTTTTTTTCACATTATGACTAATTGTATATCACCAAAATAAAATGCATATTTTTTTAAACAAAATGGTGCTAATTTGCCAGTAATTGCTCCAGTAGTTTATGAAATAAATTTTGAGTGCCATGGAATTGAGAAATGTGACCACAGAATTTAGAATTACACATATTTTACGTAACCGGGAAAGACAAATTCAATTAAAAAAAACATTCAAGAACATATTTTAGCAGTTTTTGGTATTTTGGGTATGTAAGTTTACATTGAGTCTGCCTTGAGAGAGATTCCTTGAGTTATCATGCTTAGTTAACTAACTTTTAGTCAAATCATTTAAATGAGCATTTTTATTAAACTTATATGGTAAAATGTATTTATATTAAGCATTTTCGTTAAACCTTTAAATTACAAACAAGAGACATTAAGTATAGACGTCAAGTCAGTTTTATTTATCAAACCGCAGAAAGTAATAGACATAATCGAAGTTTTCGGCCGTATATTAGTCAGGTCAATTTTTTACTCAAAAATTACTGAATGTATTTTAATGAAACTTTGCAGCAATATAGTTTATACATCAGAATAAAATATAGGCTATCATAATACGATCTTCCGAGGCTCGAGTAGCTAGTCGCGGTAGTATTAGCTAAAATCAGATCTTGCAATTGCAACGTCAACTCTAGATACTTTAAACCTTTTATACAACATTATAGACACATAATATATGGCGGTAACTACTTTACCATGACAAATTGTGAAGTAAATGACTTTAAACCTTATATAAACCGAGATTAGTTACATGGGTAAACCATCGTTCTCAATTCCGTGGACACCAGGGCACAAAATTGAGGGCCACGGAATTGAAAAAATATCGTACTAATCAAAATAACTTATTACTGTTACGACTTCAAACAAATTAAACGAAAAAACCATGCTGGTGTCCAGTTAAACTTCAGTCTAGGGAAACAAAACATTTTAAAAAATAAAACTGTCAGAAGATATCTTTGACACGGTATTGAGAAAAGACCCCGAACTAAAGACACGGAAACAGGTTCTCACCTTCGAAAATCTAAAAAAACAGCAGCACACCACACATGCACTCACATGGCCTGCTCGGGAGCACCTGACAGTTTACAAGAATCGGATGGTGATGTCCAGTTCGCGGGTATTTAGTATCGTAATCAAGTGTTTTTTGTATGACACGGAAATGACTCATTAGACTGGGACAAATCTTTACGCATCCACAAATATAACAAAATAAGCAATTACAGGTTTATTTATTGTCAATGTCTCTTGGTTAACTATCCATATACCCAAGAATATCAAAAGTTTGCTTGAAATTCAGCTCCATTAAAAAATATAAAATATTTTACACTCGATTTCGGAAAAGGGACAGGTCAAAATCAGTGAAATTACCCCCGTTTTTTCACTTCAGATTTTTTTTTAGGAAAATTAAGAAGTAGTACGGAATTTATGTTATGCTCTCCAGTTAGAATATAGATTGGGACGTCCGTTTAAAAATTTTGGGATGTGTATGTAACTTCTAACCATGTTTTTTTTAAAAGGACAAAAAAAATGCCCTCTTCGTAGAAATGCCCATAAGTTCTTGAAATAAAATAAAATATTTAGTCATTCAAGTGACTACGGAACCCGTGATCTGGGTAAACGTTTATTTGGTTTGAGTAAATTGTTTCGAAAATGGGTTTTATTCATTAGAGCGCTCGTTTATTTGTCAACGTGGCACTATTTAAAAATTTTCTTTGCAATTTTTCCTGGTTTTTGCAATTTGTGAGTGACTCAATTAAAAATTGTTCAAAAACTGCTGCGACTATGGATTCGTTTTTCGTAGAAATATACAAATAACATCTCTGATCTAATTTGAAAGATAAGCTATAGATTAACTGTTCCCCACGGTTTCAACACCGTTGCTTAGCTCCTATCGGCCTTAGCGTGATGTTTCTCTCTCTTTTAACTTGACATAACTGTTGTGTGGTTAGTCATCCAGTCAGGATCACTAAGCCATGCCGTCGTGGGTTCGATTCCCACCCAGGACAAATGTTTGTGTGATAATCATGATCATTTGATCTGTGTCTGGGTGTAATTAATCATTTTGACATTACGTCTGCGCCCGCGTCTCGTTCGTCTGTGTTGCCCAGTGTTGCCAGTCAAACTTGGCATAGACAAGCGGTGGCGTTGGTGTAGACTATCATATTAATTATTGTATGTTTATCTGTTATAGATATTTTATATTATTATATAATTCCCATATTTAAACAAGTATTTAAATATATATTTTTTTTTGCTGTATCTGTCCGTGATGTCACTTAGGGCCCTATCAGAATACCAGCGCTGTGACTTTTTTTTGGGTCACAGCATATGCTGAGATAGTGGCCTTTTGGCCTCGCACAGGACGCATCTTTGCAGCATTCTGTGGTTTTTATTTTTCTTTTATGTTTTCTGTTTTATTTTTTATTAAGTATTCATTTGTTGTTGTTCTGTCCTGTGTAAGTCCAATAATAACTTTTTCTTTCTTTTCTTTACGCCGCGACTTCGTTCGCGTGATTGTCGCCTTTGTGATTTTCTAGTCCCGGCCACCCTCTTTACGGGATACTGTTGAAAAAACTAAATCAATATTCATTAGCATAAGAACACCTTATTGTAACTCTAAATTTTAAAACGTTATGTACCTACCTTATTAAATGTGAAATTTGCATGCCCTAAACAGGCAAAATATGGTTTGTGCCTAAACCACCATTATTACAACTGGTAGTACCTGTATTTTAAGCAAATAAATTATTCTTATTCTATTCTATTCTTATTCTTATTCTTAACAAAACCGAAAAAACCCCTTAGGGGTCGAATTCCGCAAAACCGTCTTAGTGAGCATTTACATCTTAAAAAGAAACCCTCGCAAAATTCGAGACGCCTAGCACTTGTAGTAAAAATTTTCGCACAAACTATCAAACACAAAAACAAACCTCTTTGGGGTCGAATTTCGTAAAATCCCGCCATGGTGTGCATCTAAGTCCTATAGGAACCCGGTGCAAAATATGAGACTCCTCGTAGGTACTTGTAGTAACAGAGTTTCATACAAACTGTCAACCCCAAAAACAACCTCTTAGGAATCGAATTTCGCAAAATTTGGTGAACATTAACATCTTACAAAGTACCACCATGCAAGATTTGAGACGCATAGCACTTGTACTAAAAAAGTTTCATACAAACTATCAACCCCAGAAACAAACCCTTTAGGGGTCGAATTTCGCAAAATTTGGTGAGCATTAACATCTTACAAAGTACCACCATGCAAGATTTGAGACGCATAGCACTTGTACTTAAAAAGTTTCATACAAACTATCAACCCCAGAAACAAACCCTTTAGGGGTCGAATTTCGCAAAATCCCGTCATGGTGACCATCTACTTCCAAATAGAACCCCTATGTAAAAATTTGAATCTCAAAATTATCAACCCCAAAAACAACCCCCTGGGGGTCGAATTTCTCAAAATTTCCATCTTGGTGAGCATTTACATCTTAAAAAGTACCACCATGCAAGATTTGGGACGCCTAGCACTTGTACTTAAAAAGTTTCATACAAACTATCAACCCCTAAAACAAACCCCTTAGGGGTCGAATTTCGCAAAATTCTATCATAGGTAACTCTTACGTTCTCAAACCCGTATTCAAAATGTAAATTTCCTAGCACTTGTAGTTACGAAGTTTCATACAAACTATCAACCCCAAAAACAACCCCTTAGGGGCCGAATTTCGCAAAATCCGTTCTTAGTGCTCACCTACGTGGTATAAGGAGGGTTTATGCCAAATTTCAAGTTTCTAGGCCCAGCGGTTTGGGCTGTGCGTTGTCAGATCAGTCAGTCAGTTTTGAATTTTATATATATAGATAGATATGTATTTAGAAATATATAAGTATGTTTATCAGTTGTCTAGTACCCTTAACACAAGCTCTGCTAAGCTTGGAACTAGATGGCTTTGCGTGATAGTTGTGGAATATTAAAAAAAAACTCTATTATCATTTGTATTGTTATAGTTTTAAGTTTTGTGCCAAAAAAACACAATTTTCTTTCTCTCTTTCTTTCACATACTTGTGCACTATTATGATCTCTCGCGCAGATTGCGAAAATTGGCCACCATGGCCGAAATCGGCCAAAAAGACTATTATTACTATGCATAATTAAATTTATTGGGTGTTAGTAAATACAAATTGGATCTCATTACTCACTACATGGTGCTGGTTGTTTATTACTTAAGTTTGACATTTAAGTTTAAGTTGCTAAACTTAAACATAATTTGTTGATACGCTTCATAAGGCGCGCACTGATTTGGAAGAATTCTACAGAAATTGCGCAGGTGTTATTTATTGTTATTTTAAATATTTAATAATATAATATTCAAATCCATGATTAACTTTAGCATGCATACCTAATGCTAAATATAGTATTGGATTTGAATTCGTAACATATTGCATAATTTAGTTAGCGATTTAATGTTATTCGTAAGGAAAAGTAACTTTTCTGAAAGTTTGACTTTTGAAAAGACTATAAATTAAGCCGCGTTGATGAACCATGTCAATATCGACGTGTAACGACTAAAATTACAGTATTGCACACAATGACAGTAATTTTGGGTGTTGCTATGCATAAAAATCAAATAAAGCTACCATTTTTTTTTTTTTTTTTTTTTTTTTTTTTTTTTTTTTTAGCGTGGTAAAATCATCATAATTACTTTCAAGGTTACTTCATTCATATAATAATATGTTTCTCGGCAACACCGATGATCACCAATAATGATAAGTGATTGGTGATGTTGTAACGGTGATCAAAATTAATCATCTATAGATATCTAGGAGGCTTTAGATTACACAAGTAAGGTGTGTTCTAAGACTGATTCGTACGTAGTTGCTAAACTTCAGAGAATTCATATTTGCTGATGTTAACTTTACCATTTTTTTTGTTGTCTTATTATGTGACCCGCTGCTAGACCAAACCGGCCCCTATGGAACGATTCACACCAACCGGCCGGATCCGGCGGCATTTTACAATGCGGTAAAGAACATTGCGCGGGACTCTCACTAGGTAACCATGGCTCTGGTACTTAAAGGGCTACTGAAGTCCCTCCGTCCCGTCCCGGACTGATTTGATGAATCTACCAAAAAAAAAGACCCCAAGATTGAAGTTATCAGGTAACAAAGACCTTCGTTCGTAATTGTAAAATCAAGCCATTTTCTTAAGTCCCAAACTCCAGCTTACCCGACTAACGTTAGTTTAGCCTAACAGTCACAAAAGCAGTCGTTAAAAGTACTGTCTGCGTACGGCTCGCTCCCCGGGTATTTGCATATTGCTTTATCATGTACCTCCCTCAGACAAGGTTTTGCAATAACTGCCCCATGTCACAGGGGAACGAGGGCAGAAGGTTTAGTTGAAACTTATCTGTGCATTAGGGTACCTCTGTAAGCTTGATGTCCGATCAGTGACCATCTGGCATCGACGGTGTGTCGTGATCCACGCACGCCTCGAAATCCAATCAGATGTCTGTAATAAGCGTCTGTCAATAAGCGGAGAGGAGATTGTGGACATTTGATTGGTTATTCAAACACATCTCCTCTCCTCTCCGCGCCTGAGGCCCGTCATCCACCGAAGCGGAGAGGAGAGGAGATGTATTTGAATAACGAATCAGATGTACTGAAGCTAATCGGAGAGGAGATGTGGACATCTGATTGGATAACTATCAACTATCTGACAGGGGGTCTCCATAGAGGACTTTACAGACAGGCAGGCAGGCGTTTCCAAATTTGCAATGATTGAAAGTCAAGTTTTTTTTTAATAGTTGATTTTGCAGTAATATTAGTTAATATGTATTGGCATCGCATTTGTACGAGCAGGTATACTTGCGCATCAATAAAATAGCCTTTTTATATCGTGGCAAAATTATCAAATTAGTCCTCCCGCTTAGGGGGACAGGAGGACTGTCAGAGTTGTACTGTATCCATTAATTCCTTCAATAGTGTACCAGGGTCACGGTTACCGAGTGAGACAGTCCCGCGACCCTGGCAGGTTCTGGCCCTCTTAGGGGGCCAGAGCCTGATGTTGATTTTGAGACGCTCTGTATTTTTTAATCATGTTTTTTTTTTCCATATTTTTAGACACTATTTTATTTATTGTTTATTATATTAATTGTAACTTAGATTTTGGCGTTGCAGTGTGTTTTTTTTATTAAGTAAGTTTATGTAAATAAACAAGAATTCATAGTTGATCTTCTGTAACTTCCTACCAAATGTCTACACCATTACCCGACGCATTATTATCAGTGTCAAGCGAAAATAGTGAAGCGAAAAATTGCGAAAATTGCCATCACGAAACTCGGAAATTGGTGCTGTGATGTTTATGTAAAAATTGTTCCGCAAAAGCTCGCCCACATATCATTTTGAAGTACGTCATTGCTTGTGGGTGTACTAGAACACCTACGCTATTTGTTTAGTTGTATATACAGGGATCGCCAAAAAGACAAAATTTACTTCAGTTTCCGTGACTTTTATTAGTCTTGTTAAGTTTGTAGATACCTCTTGGTATCCGAAAAGTGTCACACCTGACCATAAACTTATACCGTTTTAAATGAACTATGTACCTAAATAAATAAGTTATGCAAATAATACATCTGTAGGTACTGTAAAACAAATAATCGTATTGAAAGCTGGCGCTTTATAAGAAACGGCAATATTAATCAGCAAAATAAGATTACAGGACGAAAACAGAACAGTATCCTTAGGCACGAATTTTCAGTCCTTTTGATCTCCGGCCACCGTAGGCGCGGGCATGCGGGCAGCGAGTAAAGGGCAACTCGCTGCCCGACCAAGGACCATGCCCGGGTGCGTTTTCCCACGCGCGCCTCAAAGAGCGTCAGCATAAGACGGGGCCCCCCTCTCAGAGGGCCAAAGCCTGCCGGGGTCGCGGGATCATTCCCTTACCGTGACCCGGAACATAACAGCTATGAAGGACACCGTATTTTAGTCAGTAGAAGTCTGGACAGTCCCTCCTACCTGCCCTTTGGAATACTCAATTTGCTGATTTTACCACGCTAAAAAAAAAAAAAAAAAGGGTACTGATTATGTTATCAAAATTTATGACAGTTTTCGGGTTGCATTCGGTGGGCATCAGAATATCTTTGACAGAAATTTCTTACAGTATACGGTTGCGCCAAATCGAATCCACACGACGGTTATCGTCACAAGCTACGTTTTAGGAAGCACATTAACCTAGCAGGGGAACATAAAAGTTTATTGTAGCATTAAGTGCCCTGACATGTGTACTGCGTCACTGAAGACGAGGTAATATTCCACTGTTCTGCGTGGAGGGTATTTGTTATGGGATCGGTGATGATGATGATGATGTGATCAGGCCAAACGGGGGACGCGAAACTGTCTAAGCCATGACCCTGATTCGTAAAGGGCTTTCATAATCAGCATATAGATCGGATTAGGTATCGTAGTGGATTATGGCCCACTCCCTATCATAGAGAGGAGGCCTGTGTCCGAGCAGTGGGAACATTAATAGGCTGATGATGATGATGATGATTTAGGTTCATTGATGTTAATATGGATATACCACGGGATTCCGACTATATACTAGAAAACAAGCGTGTTTCTGTCGCTAGAGTGACGGACCTGTTTTAGTCTCTTTCTGCGTCACTAGAATTCAATTCACGGGATATATTATTCTGGGATATTAAACAGCTCTAGGTATTTCGACTTCGTAGTCCTATTGCTGTTAGGACACTAGCCGCCTCTAAGATTACATGTCTGGTTTCACCATACGACACTTCATTGCGTTTTGAGATTGTTACAGGTCTCAAAACAGTCTCTGTCAGGTCAGTCAGGTTGATTAGAGTAATGTTGATGTTGGCACAAGTTTATAGCCGGCAAAAAAGTTGCTCTTCGCGCGCCATGTTGCTCCTGAGTTATAGGGTGAGCGAATTGTGTGAGTGATTGATTGAAAGGATTGAAGGAATCCGGAAGGAAGTGAATGAATGAATGGAATGCAGGATTGGTTGGAATGCGGAAATAGTGATTGTGCAATTAGTCAATTGAATGTTTTTATTTTGTTTAGATACTTTAACACACCCCATATATTAGGTATATAGTACACAACTATAAATCTCCAAATTATATTTCAGCTACATTGAATATGAACACTGAATGACAATAGTAAAACGTTTGCCTTCAACCAGCAAACGAGCTAAAAAGCCTGAATGAGCAGCATTTTGCGTGGGATGAGAATTCTGTAATATGCGCGAAAGGGCGTCAAAAAAATGAAGCAAACAATTTTGATGGTAAAGCAATTTATCGTTAGCGAAATCATTAAAATAACTTTGAATAATGGAGTTTTCTTGTACAGTCAACAAAAAGAGATAAGCCGGGCAAAGTACAAGCTTTTTTTTGAAAATATTTTGTACGTGCGCTCAGTATTAAAATCTTTGACATCGTTCTTTTGAGTGAGATTTATTATGTTTGCAATGTTAACGAATTTTCCTTAAACAACGCAAACAACCATTTTTGTTGACCGTACATAACTTCAAATGAATTGCAAGAACAGTCCTAAGTGTAGTAAGTGAAAAAAGCGCGAGTCATTTTCATACTCGTAGACTGTCAAAATCGTATCAACACTAAAACGTTTCGGAAGATGCCATAAGTTTAAGTGTTTTCCTTCAATTTTACTTGCACTTCTCATCAATAATGAAAATAAAACAGTTAAAGAGACTTTGAAGGACGCTAGCCAAGACTTCTCAATATTGGAATTGGAAATAGAATTTTAAAATATCATTTAGGAAAGGAACAGTTACGAAATTCTCTTAAAAGGTCCTATTTTAAAATAACAGGGTCAACAAAAGCAAACAGACATTCACCTACATAAATAAACAGTTCCCAATACCAATTGGAACTGGGCTTAATAAAAGTGATAAGGTCACCCAATATTGTTTGGTAATAATTCCATCTTTAGTGAACTATGTCCTTTGTTTGTCCCTTCAGCTTTGTTCTATCGAGGATTTTGGCTAGACAGTTAGTTAGTGCCCCAAATTCCCAAGGGTTTCTGGCTTTTATATCACCATTATTGAATTACTAGTAATTAGAGCAAGGATATATTGGACAGGACTCATCCAGACGAGCGAAATATGGAGCGACTGCTCATTACTAGTCCTTTGAATATTCATGCGTCGTTTACCGTCGCGACGTAACGCAAATCGGTCGTGAAGGTTTCACAAAATAATGGGAAACATGTTTTTTGTCTGATTCCCAGATCATGTACTACCCACATCGAAGCGTTGGCGGCTTTCAGCGCCAACAGGATTGCGTGATTCAGAAGGAGTTGATGCAAGCTAATGAGCACTCAAATTGCCATTGAAACTTTTCCCCACTTTTCCTTCGCGAACTACGTGGGAGGACGAGCGTATACGATTTGACATATACATTCACAGTTTCGCATACTTTGACCTTTCATAAGAGGCTTGCATTTAACAAACATGGAATGCATGTGAGTTTCGATTCTCTCAGTCCCAAGGACCGCTCCCGAAATCGTGACATCGATTAGACGCGAACGGCGCACAGTAATCGAGTAACACGATTACGAAACTATAAAATATTATGGAGTTAAGTTACGTTACGTAGGTATTTCGAGTTGCGAATTGCCGTTCGCCTCGCGCCGTGCCGGCCGCTCGCGCCGCCGCGCCAGTAGCGTGTCGACCGTCGCGCGAACCACTCGCACGCCGCGTTCGCGCTCTGCCCGCGACTCGACTCGTGCTACCCTGTGTACCTGTGCCCTGTGTTATACCCCTGAAAGTACGTAAACAAAACACACTAACTTACCTGTGAAAGTGCGGTCCGGATTTATTTTGGAGCGGCATCAAACGCGTGCGTATTGCTTGTTTGTTGCGAGTGATAGAATCTGTTGCATTCTGCAGGTGCTTGCTTGTTCTTTATTAATTGAAAAGTGATTGTAAAGCGGTCACGGCCGAGGCACACATGTCCGGCCCAGTTTTCACGATCGTTGCCTCTGTCTCGAACGAATTCCATGGCTTGGTTGCTTTTCTTTGTTTACCGCCGGGAGATGTTGTTGGTGCGTCTTGCACTTGTTGATTCGTGGCGATCTGCGGCGTTGCGTTGCTGATTCATTTTGTTTCGGCAGACGACGAATTATTTCCCCATACAATTTTGGCATCAAAAACTAATATTACGCATTTAATGGTTGAGATGCCAGAAGATTATTAACAAAACATTAGTCTTATTGCTTTATGTGGTGAATTGCGACAGATTAGGTAATTCATCATATTTCTCATAACACAACCGAATCAAAATATCAGATTTATTTCTTATCTACTTCCAAATAAAAATATTGCGACTATTTCAAAAAATCCAGAATCGAGAGTTTTCCGAGCACCTGCCTACATCGATGTCCACTTTGAGAAACTACCCTACAAAAATAGAGAACTATTTGTAAAGCTGATCCATATTCTGACTGATAAGATTAAAATTATTGAAGTGAAAAGGGGAACGGACTAAAAGAAACTAAAGACAACACAGAACAAATTTTAAAGGAACACTAAATAGAAATAAAAAAATATGATCCAGAATCATTAATTAGCAAACGTCCTTGATTGGACGAACATTGACAACAAAAACATAAAATGCATTTATGACAAAAACGGAATGCATTAGAAAATCGGCTGCGTATTTCCTTTGCCCCATAAAACAGATGCAGTTAAAGAAATACGCTGCTTAAAATTCCTCGTTCAGTTTTAGCTTTTTTTTCATTGATCTTGAACTTTGATTTTGTCTCAACACTGTGTATTTATTGCCAGGCAATTTGGTCTTAGTAAAATACCTGAATTTTTTAGATCTTCGATAGATTTCTAGAACTGAACATTACATTTAATGATGCGGACTTTACTCGGCGATTTTCCAAATAATAGAAACCTTGTAGATGCTAACGAAAATTGTTACTGTTCTTCTGTTTCTTTTCAATCTTTGACTTGCTGATACATTACTTGAGTTTCTATGGCTCTGGGTAACCATTGGATACATTTGGAATTTTCATTAATATATTTTTTTTCAATTACGCAGTTCATAAATAATTTAGATTTCAACCGCCATCATCAATTTTTGGACTATCACCATCAGTTTTGAAAGAATTAAAGTTGGGCTAAATATTATACCTATCTTTTAAAGTAATGCCGATCACATGAGCGATAGGGCAGAGTGGAACAAATGCATCAATTTTAATACGGCTCGAAAGCGAGCGATTTACAACGACCGAACGATAATACTGTGCAAAACATAATAAAACTTTGATAGTGTTTATGGAAATTTAATAAAGTTAGAGTCATCGATTAAAAAATAATAAGCATGGACAATCTAATTTAATGCGTTGCTATGTTGCGAGTGACGACGTATTGAATAAAGTTTTATTATGATTTGAATATTGGCAACTTGTTGATTTGTGAAATTTGGATATACCAAACTTAAGAAATTAACTATTGATGAAGGAGACAAGACCAATGAAGATCTTTACTAAAGCTAGGACAATGTATTAAAATAAATATTCCTATTACAAGTTGGCGCAAAATTAGAAACGGTAATTTCGATCAACCAGCAAAATAAGATTAAAGTCAATAATAGAAAGGGAATGTAATGAGAAACACAGAATAAGCAAATAGCTACGATAATATTGCTACAAAATAAGTAAACCTGGGATATGATGACAATATTATAGGCTAGATAAGTGATCAGATCGATGGGTTAGTGATGAATGTGAAGATAAACATGTTAATCATCCGGCGAATAGATGCACAGACGATGCCAACGTTGTTGCAAATGCAGAAATCCTGGATGAGTGTTTCTCAAGAATATGGAAATTGACAAGCCATGGACCAACAACTACCCAGTAATAGATGAAGTCAAGCAATGGATGATAATGATAATTGATGAGTTCAGAATGAACCAAACAAACTCTTTGATAAATCTATACACGTGCTTTCTGATACAGTTTAATTAGAGCAAAAAAACAAACGATAAAACATGACATACCTGCATTTAGCAAAGGTGTATTTGAAAAAATTACACATGTAATCTATGACGGCATGCCATTACCTGAAACAGTACTCAGTTTATCTCCATATGACATGCTATAGATTATGTATAATCCTGTTACTAAAACGTGACCAGGCTAATCTTCTTTGTAGGGAGGTTTCTGTGTTACCGGCTCATTACAATACTTTAGTTTACCTGTTTTCTAATGTTATTGAAGTCTTAGTTCCTACCACAGACCATGTTGTAAAGCATTAAAACATGGTCAGATTTTTAAGGGTCAATCTCTAAGTTCAAGTTTCTAGGGGTTGCCAAGGATTCGATCGAGTCATAAACAAAAATGGAGCAACAGTTCTTTTAGGTTTTAAGGACGTAAACGTCATAACACTTCTATTTCTTGAAGAATTAGATAGAAAAAGATATACGTAATAGAACAGAATATGCGTTCTTTGAACCGAGTATAACTTCTACTTCAATCACCGGTCCATCTGCTATGACGATCATAACATTATCTTGTCAAGGACAAATTGCATTTGCTTCCGATTTCATAATACTTTCAAATTCTTTTAAATAGTTCTCATTTCTGTCGTACAAATATTAACATCCATAGAATTTTTCAATCTACAAAGAAGCATGCTTCAAAAAAAACATACACTACTTAAAATAATGATAGTGTAACACCGGATGTGAGATAATGTGTTGTCCAGTTGTTCGTCGTATTGAATTAACTTGCTATCGGTACAGAATCAGAACTAATTGTTTGATTCAACTCAGTTGCTTACTCGTTGCTGATTTACGTCCGGTCTAAATTACGTGAAGATGGAGTAGATAATTTTTTTCTCCTGAGACCCTACCACAAATCTTTCGAATTTACGTTTCATTTACTACGTGGTGCGTTTGTGTTACAACAAATTGTCTTTATTACAAAGTTTATGACCAACTTTAGTTTCTTTATTTATTTTTAACATTAGGATTTATCTAATGCGTTGGCCATTTATTTCGGCATGTCCAATTTTACAAAATTTAATAAAAATACACAACCTGTTAGATGGTCTAGGTTTGTACCCCTCATTAGTAATGAACAGTTCCTTGAAACAGAACCAAAACAGTGTCAGTAATGAGCAAAATATCATTGATATTATTCTATTCACAAATATTTTTCTTCAGATGCCACAATTTGAAACACGAGGCTCCGACATACACGTGCTGAAGATGAAAAAGAAGCTAAAATTGTAGTCATATCTAGTGAATTGGACATTATTAAGGCTCATTATAGATGTCTGGATATAGATGTCTTTTTCTATTCTAATAAAAAGTCTTTTAAGAATATGATAGAGATTTATTTTCTGTCATTCCATCTGAAGCCATGATTGGCTTAGTGGCTGAGTTGGCTCTGGTCCAATTCCCACTCGGAATATAACCGCATGGTCTGCAAGTAATTATGCTGGTTCGGTTTAAGTATGTGAATTTGTAAAGGCACCCACGATGCAGGAAGAAAAACCTAAGCTAAAAAACATTGAAGCCGATCAATAAATCTGTCACAGCAGCCAAAGCCACTGTATTATGCAGAACGATAGTTAACCGATAGTTTAGTCTTGTTTCCGCCATATCCACAGTTCATACATCTTTAACCACTCCTTAACTTCTGCTCCAAGATCCAGGCTAAGCTTTGGATCAAGAGTTATGCATATTTTGATATTCAGCGAGTTTTGAAGTCTCTAGACTGTAAACCGTACTCCATTCTCATCTGATTTACCTAACTTTAAAGGTTAGAATCGTGGGCTGGTGTTACGATTCGTAGAATGCGAACCGAAGTCGATAATCTTTTAATCGTTACTGCGAGAATGGCTGAATTTTTCCTTGATGGTTGTAGTGTGTTAATAGGTCTTATTGCTGAACGGTTTATTGTTGCAATTAATTGTTGGAGTGAGTAGATTTTTGTTTTGAGCAGTATTGATTCAGACAGTTTTGTTTGGCATTTACACGTTTTTGTGGTCAATGCTTGTGCCCTCTCTGTATAAGCCTTTATCCTACTAAACAATAATTAAATCAGATGTACATTTAAAGGTCAACACGTAAATCAAAGTCTTGTCTATTATTAATAGTAGGTATTCTCAACAAAACCTACCTAAAAACAGGTCGTGCCCTTCTCCGTCGCATCTTTTATAACTAAAACCTTGAAGGTCCGATTGTGTCCTCCTTTTTCGTATTTTTATAAGGCATCAGCATCAGTTGACCTATTGCTAACCTTTTCTGAACCGGATACAGCTATGTAAACTAGTGACACTCCTTGACAAGTTGCTAGTGCCATCATCTCCGTGAGATAATCATCTGCATTGTACCATTCTGTATTATTATGCTTATCTTTTGTGTCTATGTTTTGGTTATAAATGTTCATTGAACAGTCATTAGCAACTAGGATGGTTGCAAACTTTCCGTCGGGCCGGAAAGAAATGCGATGTGCGAATGAGTGACCTACTTTTTTTGTAGCAATGTTGTTGGTCGGTTGTGTTTGATTTTCACGTTTAATATGGTTTGAATTATGTTGTGTGTGTTAAGAGTGTTGTCAGTAATTTATTGAATCTTTGTGATTGGGTATTTTGTCTTGGTCTTTAACAATTGTTCTCGTTCTCTTGACTGAAACTTCTAAATACTCGATTGTGTCTCTAAATCTGCGATATTGAGGTCTTATAAAAGTCCTCTAAGAATTAGAGAATTCAACAATGCCCCAATTAATATAGCAACGTAGTGTACACAACTAATTCGATAAGATTAACATCGGTACGAAAGAAGAATTGCGAATTACCGACTGAAATCGAAGTTTCAGCACAGTTCGTTGAGAAATACCTACAGTGTAACCGGACCGTCATATGTAATTACATTTTACTATCGCAGTAATATTCCTTTCATTGGCTTTATATAATTCTTGCGCATTAACTTTTATGATTATGTAGATAAAAATGTTTTTGTTGTTACACAGAAATGGCGAACAGGAAAAGAGTAATTTGAACAATTATTGAAAGTTTAAAAATTATGTTTTGAGATTCATTTCAACCTATTTTTAACTGAATATTATTTTTATAATTATCTGTAAACTTAGGCAGTATATTGATGAAAAGGTCTTGTCCATTTTCACATCAACATTATAACATCGAATTTCTTTTTAACGTGATCTATGATTTAACTACGCTGAATATAGCCTTTTCTTCTTCTTGAATCGGTCCCTCATTACCGAGGGTTGTGGTAACTGGAACCTTTCCTTTTACCTTTAGTAGACTGCTTCGAATCTCTGTAGAATCTGCTTCAAAAAAATTATTTCCTGAATATTTTTTTTGTACACAACTATTTTATTAAGTAATCTAAAATCTTTCTGTGCCTATCTATGTTCATTTGTCACTTTCAATGGTTATAATTTTTAACCGACTTCCAAAAGGAGGAGGTTCTCAATTCGGATGTTTGTATTTTTTTATGTTTATTCGGGCATAACTCCGTCGTTTCACAACCGAATTGAAAAAATCTTTTTTTGGGAAAATTCAAATGCCTTATTTACGCTTCCCGTGGCGGTTTTTATTGGAGCTACCGTCTTTAGACCATCAGTCCATCTTGCCCTGTTATTAGTTTAGTTTTTTTCGTTATTTGTAACAATTAATTTGGTTAGCGTATGCCGTTAAGGCCAGGTTCCAGTACAGTCCGCAGCTATGAGCGCACTACCTCAGCCCCCGCAAAGGGGCGGGGCAAGTCGACAGCGGTGCGGGCGGGAGGGACCGTGTGTGTATATGCCACAGCGTAGCGTAATGCAGTTAGTCAATTACGTTCGAGTGTGTCTGGATTAGATTTTCGTAAAATGATAGTCGAGATAGTTTTGATTTTACAAAGTGCATACAATGGAGTACTTTCTTAGGCAGCAGTATATTTGATATGTGCCGAGTTTGGGCTCGTTTTGTTATGATGACATCTTACCTCCGGACTTGATGGAGTAGAGGTACTGTACCTCTACCATGAGTTTTTTTTTACGTTTACGGTACAGTAAACGTAAAACAATTTGTATGAGAATCTGTACAGCGCCTCTATTGAGTAGTAGCGGAACTAAAATCCGTACCATGAGTTGAAAACTAAAATTTACTTTACCACATTTGTTTCAGTTTACCGTAGAGAGTTTAGTTTACGTAGCGTTTTGCATACAAATCGGTACCATGAGTCACTGATTTGATAGATATCACAGTAAATTACTGTAACTACTGTGGTTACTTCTCTCACCGATATTTTTATTGTGAGAAGTATTTTTTTATTGTTTTTCGTTTATTAAAAATGTCTGAGCGACAATATTTCACTTGGAGGATGTTTGCCGAAGGCCAAGCGGCAGATGAAAACAGATTTTATAGAGGACACGATCCGAATATGCAAAAGCAAGTTGTAATGGACGGACCGGGATTCCGACAGCGCGTCCACTACAGGGACGTATTGTTGTGCACACGTGCCTTGCCTTCGCTGGTGACGCATGCATCCACGCACCCCTGAATGCGTACGTTTTTGGAAAATTACGGAAATGCAATAGGGGGACCACAGACAACGGAAATAATAAAAAACACCAATTTGAAAAGTTCACTTTGAAGGCTTCGGTCTTCTTTTAGTGATGTTTCTTCTTCGGTGGCTCGGCTGCGACTGAACGCAGTGCCGGCGGTCGTACCGCCTTTTATACCGCCCGTCCTTACCTTAAAGAGACACACGTATTTTGAGCCCGTTTTTCCTTGTGATTTTTACTAAGACCGAGGCCTTCGTAGCCTTTATTTTCTTATTAATTAAACCTTAAAACTATGTATTGTACCTTTCTAGATTCCTTATTAAGTCTATTTGTATATAAAACAAACAAAATGTACCTATGTCTAAATACAAAAAATCCTAGAACATAAACTACAAAAATTACACAGGAACAAAAGTTTGATTATACAAAAAGTACAATAACTTAAAAACTACTGATCCGATTTACATGAAACAACTTGTGCAATCACTTTTATAATAAAACACACCCCTTTTAAATAATTTAATTGAAAAATAACCATAAACAAAAAAGTCACTTTTCAACTTACGTAATTATTGAAGAAATTCTAAATTATTTACAATTTCCCTTTTCAAACAACCGGTGACGTTTGTCCGGCCACAGAATATATAATAGTACCTAAAGGTACAGAAGCATTACTCCCAAAAAGAAAATAGACAAATGTTAAATCTATGCACGAGAGAATAGAGTCCATTTTTACTTGCACCCGCATCACCTACCTACTTTATAATAGCCTAAACTTCCCGTGCGCAAGCAAAATGAACAGAATAGTGACGCGCGAGAGTTCATTTTAGTTTATCTGACGCCAACGACATTAAAAGGTTACTGTCGGTCAAGCTCAATAGGGTTGCGACTCGCGAGTTTGGGCACAGTTAGGTAGGAATACGTATTTTATGCATTGTTTAATTACATTATTAATTATATAAATATATATCACTCCTCATTACCTCCTTATGTACCTCAAGGAATTTTGTTTTTATCATCAGCCTATATCTTTTTCTGTTTCGTCATCGATTACTTCATATTCATATCGATTGGTAGCACAGAATGTTAACAGTAAGTACCTACGGCACTTTACGTGAGGAATAATATATACACCGTGACTTTTTAGTCGCCTTACAACGGCAGCCCAGTTCATGTATCCAATGACTAAAACACGTTTATAATATAAAATATGTATTTAAGAGATTTCAAAATTTAAAAATAAAATAAAATAAAACCTGCGGTCTTTGTTTACATCAAATATCAAAGATTTTAAAACGTTGTCAGAAACAAAAAGGGTAGTTCCGTTTCAATCCGTTCTGGTCAAGCTGTAGTCATAACTTTAAAGATCGATTGTTATCGTTTACGGCAAAATATGTAGGTAACTAGTCCTTATCATTTCATTCATTTCATTGTCACAGGCCCCGTGTTGCGTGTCTTTGTAGGTAAGTAGGTAAAAAAGTCGGGAAAAGAATTACGATCGCTGACCTTGAATGCGTAGTGTAGCCATTTTCTGAGTTTAAACGTGTCTAAACAATAACGTAAACATCTTCCTACTTTCTACCGATCATAATTCATCCTACTCTTAGGTGCACACAATTCAGCTTAGGTGAGTGAGAGTGATGTCAGGTTTGATATTCGTCTATTTTATTTATCTTGGTCGTCTTGTAGGCCAAATGACAATGCCAGATCCTGCCCCACCTTTCAACCCTTGATACGGGAAATATAAACTAATGAAAAATATTAATGAAAATAAGACCCCTGATTACATAATTGTTATTCTGCAAGAGATGCTTTTAAAAAGTTAGTGATAAAAGGATTTCGAAAACCCAAAAAACCATTTCCTGTTTTCATCTCGGCCATGTGCGTTACGCAATAAGCATACCTACACGCAGAGAAAATGACAAATGACACCTTTTAATGTGTTAATGTTCGGATTTAAATATGCAATATTCAGTTTTAATAAAAACATTATTTTCAATAAGTGTGTTTACCGAAAATAATGTTTTTTTTATATAAATCACAGTATGAATATACACGCTTAAAATATTTCACATTTGAGCATGAATGAATAAGTACAACGAAACGTCATTGACGCGGAAATACCTAATCAAAACATAGAACTATCATAAAATCTGGACTGAGCACTTCAAGTTACCTAGTACTCAAAAAATGAACCGTAATCGCCACCGCTAAGGTTTTTTTTGATTTGCTATAATAATTAGCGTGACGAAAGAGAAAGAGAAGATCAACTTGGATGGCGCTTGTTCCTTTCCTCCTATTGCCAGAAAGTAATATGGATAGAAACAGTAAAATATAACTCTTACTTGCTAACCTTATTTACTTTTTCGGCTTTAAAATATTGCTTTCAGGTTTCTTTTTCAATATTCATGTTATAATAATTTTATTACATAAAAAATAATTTATATTCTGACAAACTGCAGTACTGTTTATCGGCACACAATTGTACAATTGGAAAAATTATAAAATACTATGATGTTTTAGTACCTAATCACTCTAGTATTATTGAAATCTGACGTACAGCTTGACATAAAATTATAGAAAACCGGAAGTCGCCACTGTCTTCGCGCTGCCAGCACTTTGAATGTTTTTTTTTTTTGTTTTCACTTATTACGTTAGTTTTATGGCATAATAATAAATCTAACCAACCTGCGGCAACCAAACAAAGAGTTTACATCAAATATCAAAGATTTTAAAACGTTGTCAGAAACAAAAAGATTAGTTCCGTTTCAATCCGTTCTGGCCAAGCTGTATAATGATGGGTGCGATGTGGCGGCATTACCTATTTTAGTTGTTTTTATAAACTTCCTAGAAATAATTCGTTTCAACTTCATCTCTCCTTTATTTTTATTGAGTCAGAATAGGTGTCATATCTGTTCTCAATCGTTCTCTCACTGCTGAGATTCGTAACTTCGTTTCAATTTATTAACTACATCAACATCTAGTGCGGTCAGTGGCCTGATGGAGTGCAGTGCTGATGATAGGCATGTCGAGTTCTGCCGACATTTGATCAGACCACCGTTTTGGGCTTCGACCGCTAGGTCTTTTGCCTTCTATCTTTTCGGTCACCATTAGCCGCTCCATGTTGTTGGTACCTCTTCGGGCAATTTGACCTTAATATTTCATGACACGTTGCGGGCAGGTTGAAGAGAGTGGTTGCGCTTCCTCTATTTTTAGTTGTTTACGGATCGAGACGTTTATGCGGTGGTGCATAGTATCGTATATTTTATAATCATAATCATTGCTAACGGCGAGTACTTACACAGGCATAACCTATTAGCCAGAATTATCCACCAGCAACTTGCTTTGTAATACATACTAGTGGATTCTGAGGTACCGTATAATAGGTTTGTGCCCTAGGAATCTGCCTTTATCACTATAGACAGGATTATTGTCGCCAATTAGCCTGATATTGTTGTAATAGACAGATCGGCGCACCGCGTAATGATAATCGATGTTACCATCTCGCATGACGAGAACCTTGTGAAAGCTGAGAAATATAAAAAATTAAATATCTCAACGTAGCACGCGCGGTTGTCGAAATGGGAATGTGAGCTCGGCTATAATTGTGCCGATTGTCGTTACAGCCAATGGCCTGATGGCAAAGGGCCTCGACGAATACCTTTCGGGGCTCTCTCTAGGTAGTTGGATCAAGGGCCCATTTTGAAGGCAGTGTTTTACGGCCGGATCCGTGTGAGAAGCACACCACAAGCAGGTAGATAATTTTTTGATCATTATTAAATATGTACCTACTACATAGATAAATATTCACTTTTTTCCTTACCTTTCGAAATCACGCGGTAGTGTGTGAAACGTGAGGCTCCTATCACTGTCATTATTTAAACAACCAAACGTTAAGCAGTATTATTTTTTCTTCATCATATATATATATTTTTAAACTTATGCGTAAATACAACCTAACACCATACTTAAATACTATTTAAGTAAGCGCGTGCTTAGTGGGTGGCGCGCGGCAACCGACTAAATGGCCACTACGAAGTGGCCCCCGCCAATGCTTGCAGTTTTATACGGTCAGCCAAGAAAGTGGTGTACCAGTTTTGATTAAGTTTCCCGGTCATCAAAAATTACAACAAGGTTCGTTATAAAAAGATATTACTGAAAGAGACAACATTATCATGACGTAAACCTATGTATTTAGTATTCATACGTCATATGTCACATATAAGTACATGACATTTTAACCTTTAGTATAAATGAAAAGGACATTAGTTTCTACAAAGCAATTGAAATGTTTCCAAACAAAAGTAATAAAAACTATTTAAATAGACAACCGAATTCCATTTGAAAAAGAAAACTGACAATTGACATTTTGTCAAATATATGCAAAAAATCGATATATTTTCCGTGTTATTTTTCAATCAACTGCATATAAAATCATCTCAATGCCTGCCAACTTGACCATTGCCGAAAGAGCACAAATAATTGCCCAATTTAATGAGGGAAGCAGTATCAGTGCGATATCCCGGAATTTGAGTATATCGAGGCGTTCTGTCCGCTTTTGGATTCGTCGTGAAGGAGAGGAGGGAAGTTTGTTGGATCACAGAAGAAGTGGTCGCCGGCCTGCACTCTCCAATAACGATAGAGAATTCATGAGACGGGAATATGAAATCAATGGTTTTAAGCCCACAAAACATTTTGCGAAGATATTCGATGTGAGTGCCCAAACAACAAGGAATCATCTACATTACATGGGGTTGCACCACAGGCATTACGCCAAGAAAATAATTATATTTGACGGATGCTCACAGACTTGCTCGTCTGAACTTCGCCAGAGAGCACTTAGAGTTTGATTGGTCTAATACAGTGTTTTGTGATGAAAAAACGTTTAGATCCAGTCAGCATGGACGTCTTCACCTTTGGCGATATAATTCAACACGGTATAAAGATGATCATGTAATTCCAAATAGAGAATCAGGTCGAATTTCCGTAAATATTTGGGGCTGGATGAGTGCGGATGGTGTAGGAGAATTGTGTTCTCTACCTCCTCGAGCGACGGCTGTAAATTATATCGACGTGCTTCAGAATGCAATGCTACCGACAGTCCGTAATGTTTACCCGGAGAACGAAGTGCCACAATTTGATTTTGTTCAAGATAATTGTTCAATTCATAATGCGAGGATCGTAAGAGCCTGGTTTCGTTCACACACTGACGTAAGGGTAATTCAGTGGCCCTCAAGATCGCCGGACCTCAACCCGATAGAAAATCTTTGGGGCCTTATGGTCCAACGATGGTCGCATCAAAATGAAAGAACCAAACAAGCTCTTATTAGTCACTGTAATTATATTTGGGAGGAAATGCGGGGAACCGATATTTGCTCACGGCTTGTTGGTTCAATGAGGTCTCGTCTTTTAGAGGTTATAGAGGCCAACGGCGGTTACACCCGTTTCTAATTTTTAAAAAAATTCAATATCTTCTAAATATTACTATATAATGCTATGTTTTTGTTTGTTATAAGTATTTTAAAATTGATTGTAGAAATTTAATAAAAGGATAAATCTATTTTTAGCTTGTTTTTTATTGATATTGTAATTACAAGTTTACAGAAATTGTAGGTTTGTGGATTCGCCTTGTGCCTTTACAATTTTATGTAACTTGTTGATTACAATTCTGAATTTGTAGATACAATTTTGTCATCAAAATCTACAGCCCCCCGCCGTTGATTTTACGACGTCATTGGTTCCATCAAGTTCAAAACTCCGTCGTCCGATCCGTCGCCGAGTTCCAGTGGCAGTCACCGATGTAGACTTTCAGGTCACTCCCTCAAGTCCGGAGGAAAGATCTCATCGTAACTAACAAAACGAGCCCAAACTCGGCACATCTAGTTCGATCCGTCGCCGAGTTCCAGTGACAGTCACCGATGTAGACCTTCAGGTCACTCCATCAAGCCCGGATGTAAGATCTCATCATAACTAACAAAATGAGCCCAAACTCGGCACATCTAGTTCAATCCGTCGCCGAGTTCCAGTGGCAGTCACCGATGTAGACTTTCAGGTCACTCCCTCAAGTCCGGAGGAAAGATCTCATCGTAACTAACAAAACGAGCCCAAACTCGGCACATCTAGTTCGATCCGTCGCCGAGTTCCAGTGGCAGTCACCGATGTAGACCTTCAGGTCTCTCCATCAAGTCCGGAGGTAAGATCTCATCGTAACTAACAAAACGAGCCCAAACTCGGCACATCTGTTTCAATCCGTCACCGAGTTCCAGTTGCAGTCACCGATGTAGACCTCCAGGTCACTCCATCAAGTTCGCATCCTAGCTAAAAAATACGTGGTCCATAAAAAAAAATTACATCGTTTCAAAATTAGATCACTTGACTATTTTATTCTATTCCCGCAACTAACACGTAATCGTTTGTGTGTGTGACTTTGTTTCCATGTAGTAGTTCAGTTCTATGCCTGCTTACGTAACCGCGCGGGGGGAATTTTTGCGCAGCAACGACGTACGTCCATCCTCTATCACGCCTCGGCGGGCACTGGCGAGCGCCCGGCGAGCGAAATAATGCCAATATTTTGGGTATTTTATTTCTTGGAGAAAAATTATAACGAAATTTTAAAATCTGCTTTTACCATGCACTTCTAAATAATGAGCTGTTTTTATTTATATAAGTTTCATATAAATTCATTGTGAAATCTCTAAGCAGTGGATGTTTGAAAATTGTGATTTAGTGTCTTGTTTGAGAATTTTTTCTATCGAGCCAATTATTCCAATTCGTGTTTCTATCTTTACCATTCACTCGAGGATATGTTCAACTTTAATATTATGATTTTTATTTATTAAAAATATCATTGTTAATGAGACTTTCAGACGTTTGAAAATCATAAAAATTACTGAAAGCCCGCCTTAATAAATGTATCATAATTATGTAATCTTCAAAACCCAAACTTATACTACATCATACTAAATCTTGAAAGAATCCTTCGATAGTGCTGTCATCCTTCACATTTCATGCTTATCCTTATTTATACTTGGCCCTGTCCACTGTTAGGTCTCCAAAGGGTCCCAAATTTACAGCGGCTCTCTCCTTATCACGTCCAAACGGGTTTTATCATCAGCTTTAAAGCCTTCTACTGTTATCAGCTTTATTTATTGCTCGAGAGAGCCTGGTTTTGCTTGACCACTAATTTAATGGGTGGGTATCACGCTTTTTAAAGAAGGATATCAGTTCTAAGTTCATAATTGACGACGAGTAAAACAATTCACGTTGGATTTTGACTTGAGCATTATTTCCAACAAAAAAAACCGTAAAGTAAATGGGGACTGAAGTTTTTTTTTAATTTTTTTAAAGTAATTGGTGGCCCAGTGGTATCGGCCCCGACTTACGAGTTGTAGGTCGTGGGTTCGAATCCCGGCAGGCGCATTACTTTGTGTAATTTATTTCATCACCACTGTTCTCAAAACGGTGAAGGAAAACATCGTGAGGAAACCGGCATGTCCTAGAACCAAAAATTCGAAGACATGTGACATTCACCAATCCGCACTGGGCCCGCGTGGTGGATTATGGCCCACCCCCTCTCGCAGAGAGGAGGTCTGTGTCCCAGCAGTGGGAACATTAATAGGCTGATGATGATGATGATGATGAAAGTAATTAGTACCAAGTTCGTATACAAGAGGCGCTTACTCATTTTGCATACAATTTACGTCATAATACTTCAAGTACTTAGATTTCATGCTAATGCCTCAATAGTCGGTATTAAATTCAGATTCAATTTGGTCGTCAACTAACCACTTAGCAAATGAATGATTATGAAACAGGTGCTGAAGAAAAGTCTTGAATCGTTTTTAACTTAATCTTAAGACTACTATTTTTGTTCTCATTTCTCAAAAGATTTAATGACATGTACCCTTAGCACGAATTTTCAGTATTTGAGATGTAAAGTAAACTGGAACTTTGATAATTACAAATTGACAATTTTCAAGGAAAAATTAGTTCCTTCTTCGCACACAGAGGCGCTGTTCCATTTTTTCATACAAGAAACGCTGTAAATACTAGAAAAGTAAAAGAGTGAAAACTCGTGCTAAGGGTAATGTTTGGCGCAGTGACTGAGCAATCGTCTACTACGCAGCGTGTCGCAGGTTCAATCTCCACTCGGACCAAATATTTGTATGATCTATAATTAGTTATTCCTGGTCTGGGTGTTTGTGAGTTTCTATGTTTCTAAACGACACAGGAGAAATTCCCAGCCTGGGGTAACTTCTGTCATCTAAAAGGCAAAAATATTGTCCTTTCATTTACATTATGTCTGATGTACCTAGTAAATAAATGTAGCACGCACTAAGCAAGGCCACATTGTAACATAGATCTGTAATTGTCTATGATACATATTCACCTATACACGAACATTTGAAAGCAGAATCAGCACAGCCACGTCAAAGAATGTCAGATATTATGCTGAATGCGTGAGACTCGATCTATCTGCGTCGCCTCGGTATTAAATATCTTCGTATAAAGCGGTTTTACCTGGCAACACTGTGAGGGTATTACCCTGTTTCGTTATTGCACAATTTTGTTGTGGAATAGGTCATGTTAAGTTGTTGGGTGGTCCTTCCTTTTGCTATGAGGGTGATTCAGAGGCTCTTGAATTAATTGGGTGTTTCTATATGTGAGTTTCTATGTTTGTAAACGCACCTACGACTCTGGACAAATTAGTTGTGCTGCAAAGTTTAAAAAAAAAAACGTATTTGACTGACATCGTTTGTATGGAAATGTAAGTAGCGCCTCGAGTGAACGAACGAGAAACTAAATAACACGTAAAATTAACGTCAGGCCCGATTACTTCTTGTCGTGAAAACGTGAAAAATATTATCTAAAGTGGATGATATTTTTAAGAGTCATCATCATCAACCTGTATAAATCTCACTGTTGGGACACAGGCCTCCTCTCTGTGAGAGGGAGTGGGCCATAATCTACCACGCGGGCCCAGTGTGGATTGGTAGATGTCACATGTCTAAGATTTTTGGTTCTAAAACAATATGCCGGTTTCCTCACGATGTTTTCCTTTACCGTTTTGAGAGCAGTGGTGATGAAATAAATTACACAATTAATGCGCCAGGGTGGGTTCGAACCCACGACCTACAAGTCTAGGCCGTATACCACTGGGCCACGATTTGTAGGAATATCTATTTAAAAATGTTCTCCTAAATTGGACTATTAGTTCCGAAAATTACCCCTTGAATAAAAACAAACTAATTTTACTTCTCTATAATATTACGAGTAGTCTAAATAATGCACAAACAGAACTTCTAGTAACTTCCCGAGTGTGCAATAACTCATCCTTTAGCACTAACTTTTCTACGAAGAAAACCACTTAAAATAGCTATTCTTGCTTCTAATAAATTCTACGTCCAATTTCCTTCCAATAATCTTCCAGTTTCCTTCACCAGCGCACCTGGCATAATTTCCTCGACTATTGAAATTCCTGTAGAGCGTATTAATTGTGACCTTCCACAGTTCCACGCCGATTACAATAGTTATTAGTATTGTATGTATTTTATTAACTATGAGTTTTATTGTAATGGTGGTCTTTATTGTGAATTTGTTTTGCGAATTGATTAAACTAGAAGCCAGCGGCTTCACCCGCTCGAAAATTATCCTTAGAATCAGTTTGGTAGTTTAAATATGAGTTTATCCTTTATATACAAAAGTAAAAGCTTTTCGTTTTCTTTTTTTTTTTTTCATTAGTTAAAACGTAAGTTCTTCTAATGTTAAATGTGAAATCGGGAATGTTTACATATGACATAATTATGTCCCGGTTTCACATCAAAATGGCTGAACCGGTTTTGATTAATTTCAGTAGTTCTTGAGATAGATAGGACCCTAATGACTTTTTAAAAATCAAAATCACAAGGGCGAGTGAGACTGCGTCCAACAGCTTACAGTATTAAATAAATGCGAACTGGAAATTCAACTACACAACAACACACAGCAGTGTAACTGTTAAGTAATCTGCGACATACCACACATTTTTAACTACGTTTAATTAAAAATACTTGCCAATTACCTTTCAAACCTTATTTATACGCAATACGAGTGATTTTAATAACAGAATAAAGCCGATAGTAATCAGTGTGGGGCCAATCAGGAATGCCAAGGTCGCACATTTTCTCAGAGAGTTAACCGATTAGAACTATGTAAACTGGGCTTATGATGTTAATTTACAGCCAGTTGTAAAACTACGTAAGTTTACTGGAAGTAACTGTACTTGAAAAATATACGTCACATGTATGTATTACATCAGTCGCGGAACTGTCTTATCAGCTAACCGTGATCATGGAACGTAAAGGGCTATTGAAGGATCACTGTGGATTTTAGTCAGAACAAGTCTGACTGTACCTCCCGCCCCGCCCTGGGAGGACTTTTTTGATGATTATACATTTATCTCATTTTTATGAAAGAAAATCAATTGACTTGACTTGACTTTGACTTTGAAAGCCGCGTATGCGGGATTTAATTTTAAAAAATGGAAATAATATGTATATTGCACTATTGCAAAAGTAGTTTAATCTTGTTTATAAACATAGTCGGCTTATAATAATATAACTGTGGGGTGACATTGGACCAACTTAACAAAAAAAAAAAAATGTCTGAAACTTACGTAGACTTGTCAACGCGAAAATTGGTGACAAATTCTTGTAATTTTACCGTTTAAACATGCTTGGAAGTTTTAATTCAATTTAATTTGAAAGCTCTTAATAACTTATTCTTACATCACATTTCTGACATAATTTGGAATTCGTTTAAATTCAGTTTTCTTGAAAATGTAGGTTTATTTTTTTGTGTAATTTTAATTAATGGACACTTTGTATTTGAAGTTTTTCTCTTCCCAAGAAAGTGTAGTACTTTAAGATTATATATTTTCACCCTTCAGGGATCACAAGTGTCTTCTAAAAGTGCTAAAAACCATACTTCGAAGATTACAAAAAAAAAAAAAAAAGTTGGGTGTCCAAAATTTTTGTTATTTTTTTTTTTTATTTGGGGCAATAAGAGTGTCTTGGGTGCGTTTAATAATATTTAAACTCACACACACCTAGACCCGGAACAACTATTTCTAGATCATTTAATATTTGTTTCGTGAGGACACCGAACTGTGCCAACCCTGCTGCCAAACGTATACCAAAGCAAAGTAACAAGGTAGTACAGTTAGCATTCCTTAAGGATCAATGACCTCACACATAAGTCGGGAAACACGGGATAAAAAGAGAAATGAAGTAATTTCATTGTGTATTACAAGAGAACGACTGATGAATGAAAGAGTTCATACACTCATTCATTCCTTCGTTCACAAGCAATGTGGGAAATGCGAAATTGCTTTATTTAGTGTTGTTTACGACTTGTTTGACATGCGAATGTAATTTATTCAGATTCTTCCGGTGTCAATTTATGTGTTTTTTTTCCACGATTTTGATGTAAGTACATATTTTAATTTTAGTAGTGAGAAAGGTTTTGTATTGTGTTTAATTAAACGTATTTCGGTTTCGTTTGATATTTTAAAAACCACTTCATGTCCAATCTTTAACTGATTAAATAAATAACAATAGGGATTTTAATCAGCATCATCATCATCTCAGCCGTAGGACGTCCACTGCTGAACATAGGCCTCCCCTTTTGATCTCCACATAAACAGGTTGGAGGCGACCTGCATCCATCGTCTTCGGCGACCTTTATAAGATCGTCTGTCCACCTTGCTGGTGGACGTCCTACGCTGCACTTGCTAGTCCGTGGTCTCCACTATAATACTTTTCGACCCTATCGGCCATCTGTTCTGCGAGCACTATGGCCTGTCCATTGCCACTTTAGCTTGCTAATCCGGTGGACTATATCGGTGACTTTACTTCGTCTACGGATCTCCTCATTTCGGATTCGATCACGTAGGGATTTAAATGATTAAAATATAATAAAACTAACCTATTACAAAACATTGAAAAATTCCTAATAGATAACATCCAAGTACATTATTTGCAATTTTAGACAATTTCGTTAAATTGTGTAATAGTGCAATTTAATGTTTAATTCATATTTTTACATTGCCTTCTTCTGAACATTCTATATTCTACTGACATCACCCATTTAAATCCCTATTGATTCAACAGAAAACCCACAAAAAATCCTTTCATTATTTACGTCACAAGACCCGTCATAGTCCAGGTCTGACCCAACACTTCTGAACCTAACACAGTCTGCCTACTTGCTTAGATAAAAGTTCAGTTAACAGACTTGTTACACATGTGTATATCGTTTCAAGGTGTGAAGTGCCAATATGCGTGATAAGGTTAAGCTAAATCAATACTTGTGGTAGGACCGTTTAACCTTATTTTTTGCGAGTGGAAAGCCTCATAGACTTACGCAGTCCGCGTAAGGCGCATGTCACGGGACTGTTCAGGTGGCGGGACTGTTTTAAAAGAACCTGAATCACGGGCGCCCAGCGGTAAGATCTAATGTAAAGAAATATTTGAAACATGCTGCGAGGCGCCGCCAATAGAGAATTGCGTACTTAAAATGATAAATGATAATAATTATTTATTCAGCAAATTGTTTTTCTCAAACTCTTTTACAAGTCAAAAAGACACTATTTTTACACTGGATGTGGCCGGTGTTTCGTACCTGACTACTCTGAGAAGAAACATCCGAAACAAACTCAGAGGTCACTCTTTTAAAGTCCAGACAATTATGTATTGATCAAGATATATGAGAATCATGCAGGTGTCTGAGGTGGTCTTTCGAAGAAAGAACCACACAGTTTTGAGTGGACCTGGATATACTTACAAAGAAATGATTATTAATATTGATTCGCGTCATCCACCGCTCCGATAGCCGCTAAGGCTAATATCGTGAGCGACCCGTATGTAGTTCCACAATCTTGCATTGTGTGAATGCCGCGAATATTCAGAGGTTAAAAGCTCCAAAATCAAAATAAGGCTCTCCTGCTCGCATGTAGATATTAAGAGTCTGTCCGTCTATTCTGCTCTATCTAAAGACAGAAAAAGGGACCATGTCAGACTTAAACTACACGGTGTCCTTTACTACCTTATACCGGGGGTACACTCACGCAAGTACCACTCCCCGGCAGTGTTATACCGCTCAAATCTATTAGGGCTATGTTCTAGATAATCTAGATTATAGCTATATAATTAAATGGCTGATTGATCGAGCCAGGTGTAAAGTGAAAGGTTTTGTAATTGATTCTCAGGGTCGTCATTAAGTTTATAATCTGGCTGATTAGTCACGTTTATGTTCGCAAAGGATATGCTGGCATTCTCTTCTGGAGTACGGTCTTCATTTGTTTTTGATCATTGAAAGTCCTCAGCTCCAGTGGTATTTCTTTTTTTAAGAACTGTCCCTCTTAAAGAAGACTTTTCTAATGTCGTTAAGTTGTTCCCTTGGACAAGCCCCCTTTTTAGGGTTCCGTAGCCAAATAGCAAAAAACGGAACGCTTATAGATACATCATGTCTATCTGTCTGCCGTCCGTATGTCACAGCCACTTTTGTATTAATCAAATCAATGATGAAGAAGAAGACTTCAGTAGCCATTTACGGTACATGGTCGCGGTTATCTGTTTAGACAGTCCCCTCATTCTGGGTTTGTTTAGGAAAGGTCATCAAATCCAGCACTGAAAATTAAAAAAAAAAATGTTGCCCCACACTAAGGATTTCTTTCTGTAGCGGTAGGTAGGCTGTTTTTTTAAAGAATTTACCAGTAGCACGTTTATAGATGGGTATTACGACACCCTGCTCACATTGTTCTAGTAATTTTGGCATATCACCTAAATAGTCTTGCTTTTGATAGCTGAACACTGAACAGTCTCCAGGGTTTATGATACCTTTATTAAACCCAATAAAGCCTACCTGACATACATACCGACCATGTACATATAGTATGTCAGTTTGTCATCGATATTAGTGTGCCAGTGAAGCAGGATGTTAGCGTAGGCGTCTGTATCTTATCAGTTACGTTTTGGAACACCTATTGAATATTTTGTGACGGATATGTAGGTGTCAAACTGTTTATGCAAATACATTGTCATAAAGTGCAATTGGTGCTGAAATAAGGTTTTATCTGTAACTTGCTTTGGCTAGCGGTTTCGCCCACGTAATACTCGAAACATATCTCATGGGAAACGAAATACCGGGCTAAAAAAACGTGTTGCGCCGACCCCAAGTAAAATGGGATAAGGGCAGGAAGATGATGATGGGAAACGAAATACCGGGATTAAGCCCCATATTTAATTACCGGCCAAGTCCAATCAGGCATAACACATTACAATCGTGTCTTGATGGTTCTTAAACATCATTAAGTTTTATTAAGCCGGTTATAACATGGGCATGCGGGCAGCGAGTAAAGGGCGACTCGCTGTCCGACCATGGACCATGCCCGGGTCGACGGCAACGGCGCGTTGAGTTACACGGGCGCCTCAACGAGTGTCAGCATTGACGGGGTGCCCTCTAGACGGCCAAAGCCTGTCGGGGTCGCGGGTCTTATTTCATTACCGTGACCCCGGAACGTAAAGAACTATTGAAGGAAACCATGGATTTTAGTCAGTGCGAGTCTGGCAGTTCTTCCCGCCCTGCCCTGGGTGGGATTGATGATTTTATCACGATAAAAAAAAGCCGGTCATAACATGAGCAAAGTGTCATTGTCACTGAATAATGCAACAATGTTTTGGGTATGTCATATCATTATTTTGCGTATCAGCACAAAAAGAATGCAATGAAATGGTCCCAGGTTTTAAAGCCAGTCATTATTTATTTAATGTGTATTAGTCATTTTGAATTATCTTTGTTGTTTATTTATGTACCTTACACATAATGTACTGTAGCTTTTGATGTAAACCATATTTTCATGCATTTTTGTTTTGGATTTACTTACTTTATCGTCTTTAGAATAGAATAGAAAATTATTTATTTTATATTGAATACACACAGAAATAATAAAAAATAAAATTAGAAACACATATATAAGTGAGTTGTTGATTTTGTTGAGCATGGCTGAAAAATATCCTAAACAAAGACTATGATTGATATTTTGTGACTGCAACTTTATTAGAAAGACATCATCACCAAACAAAATCAAGCATGAACCTATAATCACAAAAGTGCAAACTAGATCGCTACTTTAGCAATGTTGCTAATAGTGATGTTGTAAAAATGTTCTTTATCTATTAGCTACGAGTACTTTATTGAATGAGTAATAGAATAGGATATTCCATTTTACGAATTTAAATGCATATTATGATGTGTCCTTTTTAGACTAATTGCAATACTGTAGGGCTTCAAAGTACGGTTTTTGATCAATGCAATGTCTTTGTCTATGCACTAACCTTCGTCTTTACATAGAACAAACTCACGTACACACGGCTAAACATCAAGCCATAACAAGACCATTTTAAGCTGACCTTTGATGTGCTGAAAGACCATACAGAAGCGAGACCAAGACAGACTGGCTTTAAAAAATGGGTGTGTAGTCGAGTATACTAGATTATTTTAAAATTAAAGTCCATATAAATTGAATACGGTGGGTGTAGAAAATTACTAATTATGCTATTTGAACGCACGCTGCGTACGATAATCGATTGGAACACGCGTATTATCGCCTGGTAATTCCTTGCTGTATTTTAGTAGTAGTTGTAGAAGGTTATATAGGATTTATAACTTCACGCTACTATCAATAGGATCCTATAAGCAAGGGAAAAACCGTGAGGAACAGCTAGTAGGGGTATGATGGAGTTGCTAGCCTAAAAAATAAAAATCTTTCGCGTTTCTTCATCGTATTCCCGCCTATCTACAATATTTCCCTACATTACAAATTAATAGTGGGTGTGTTAATAAACGTTCAACACATATACTCAAATGGACCACCACACTTATTCTGATACCATTTCTTTTCATCATCATGGCATGAGGGATTGTTAGACTTGTACTGAATAAAATCCACGGTGTCCTTCAATCGCCCTTTCGTTCCAGGGTCACGGTATTCGTTGGTCCCACGAGCCCAGCAGACTTTGGCCTCGTCATTTTATCCCGATACTTGCTGAATGTATGGTCTCCTTGTACTTCTAAATGCTAAAGCAAATAACGATGCAAGTTTCGAGCTTTGCATTCGATGTTCTACAGAGATCCCGGTGGGAATGTTCTACATAATTTTCCTAATTGCTCTGTAGTACATATATTATACCAACGATTATTCCCATGAGATTTATTGCTTGACCAAACAATAGAACTAACCGAATAACTGATAGAGGTGTATGTCAATGGGTCCATGATGAATTCGAGGAGCAGATAGAGCTATTTTCAAATGAGTCCTCCCCACTCAGGACGGGACTGGAGGCACTGTTAGATTTGTACTTACTTAAATCCACGGTGATCTTTCAATAGCCCTTTTTGTTCCAGGGTAACAGTTACCTAATAAGACAGTCCCGCGACCCCGGCAGGCTTTAGCTCTCTATGGTTTAGAACATATCCGTTGAGAAACTTAAAGTTTTTTTTTTATTAGGTATTTTCTACTGAGATTATTTCAATTACCAATCTTGGAAAAACCTCTGATAAACAGTAGTACGTTCTAAAATACGCATGCTCAACATAAATTGGAATAAAAATATTTCCAACAAAAACCAACACTAATTAGTAGACAACTGTAATTAACAGAAAATACACGTCAATTGGGAATTTTCTGTTTCCGAGAAACAAATTAACTGGTGTATTAGCGAAGGAAATTGTTAATTTTATATTGAATTTTAATTGAGAGTGTTACTTTTTGTTATTTTGGTGGCTGATTGAATACCGTTTAACAAATAATATTCGATGTGGATGATAAAGGAAAAAGTTATATTATTATTTTTTCGTCGTTAACATTTTTGTCTTTCTATTCTTCAAACGGGTGACGCAAAGGTCACTTAATAAAATTCAAACAAAATAACGAAAAATACTGGTTTCCACTTTGAAATAAGACCTATTTCGTAATAGTATGGCTTCCAAAATTGAAGTCTAGTGAAAAGGCAAAAGTTTAATCAATATGTATAGTAGCAGAAAATCGCTTTTGAATACTGCTTAGTGTATACATACTTTTGCTCGTGACTGTACAGTACTCGTACACACTACATTTCGCTATCTTTAAATCTCATGTTACATAGAGATTGTCATTGTCTATTGCAATCATCATCATTATCACCTTCCCCGTTACACTGCCAAGTATAAGCCTCCTCTCTTTTATCTTCCTTATGCCATTATTGCCCTGACCTACGCAAGTCACTACTCGTACTTCTGAATTTCGTCCATCCATCTGACTGAAGGTCTTTAAAAACATCTTCTACCGACTCTTCGTAACCGTTCACTTGATGTTGTAATACACCTGCTATTACCATCAACTTTATTCAGCAATCCAGACTTATATTTAGAAATGTCTATTGAATTACTAATTGTCACTTAATTACTCATGATAAGTTAAATGTAACTGATTTTAAAACCGATCCTACTAAAGCTAACTTCATCAATAGACAAAGATGAGTAGGAATGCAGGTTGACGTTTCCAAAGCCGGTCCTATAACACCTGTAACTCTGACGGTACCGGTTTCATTAATAGGACGGGTAAGACGATAGGCGTAGTACAAGATCCTGCCTTAGAGGTTCGTTCCTAGGAAGATATTTTAAGGAAGTTTTAATAGCAAAAAGGGAATAGTGTTAGAAGGCTGATCATGAAAGTTTTTGATTTGAAAGAAGAAGAGTTTGATTTGTAATACGCGCTTTCAGTGCTGGACTTAAACAATGCTATACAAGCCCAATGAACCATGAACCTTATCAAATATTAGATCAGTCTTAGAAAGAAAGAAAACTATTTTATAATATATATTATGATGACCAGAAGCCGTTGCAAATAAAACCGATCATAGTAACTTAAGACGTTGATGACAAAATACTAACCAAAGAGATAGACAAAACGCACCACACCTTAGACATTAAACAAAGACAAACAACACTTACAAACGAACTCAAAAGCTAAAAGCCGCACAGTCAAACAAATCAAAACAAGTGAAGGCCGTCAAACAAAACCGCAACAGTCACAAACACAGTATTAAAAGGGTGAGCTATGAACAAGTAGCGCGAAGGGCCGGCAACAAGTACAAGTTAGATAAATACGCGGACCAATCAGCTGTCGTGTAACTTTCACTGCGCTGCGCTGACGCAATGTTCGGACATAGTTGATACCACTATATGGGGAAATTGAAAAGGACCACTTAAAAAAATTAAGCAGAAAACCGCAGATATTTTAGAAACAAAAAAAAAAACATTTATTGACAAAGGCCACAAGTACACGCAACATAAAGAAAGAAAGCAAAATTTTAAAAACATGAAAATTAAAAAAAAAATGTTGTGTCATACGAGTTTAGCTTCTCCCGGAACAGCCTGGGTGGTGGATTACAGCCCTATTGCTGTCAGAGAGACTTCTGTCCTAACACTGGGAACAATAAATGAACTAATTCCATTAATAAATGTAGCAGGTGCCAATCTGGCAGTTCTAAGCTGACTCAACTTAAGTTGTCGTCGACAATCTAAGAAGACCGTAGCAAATCATCAATATTTTACTACATAGTATAAAACAAAGTCGCTTATCTCTGTCTGTCCTTATGTATGCTTAGATCTTTAAAACTACCCTGCGGATTCTGGTGCTGTTTTTTAATAGAGTGAAGAATGTCAAAATGTCAGTTATCATCCGTAGGTATTTTGTTGTTAGTAGTTTGATTGGTAGCGAAATACTACCTAACTTTGCGGTTAACCAAAGGGTCACCAATCTTCCTTAGTCGTTTTTGTTAAAATCACTGATTTCACCTTCATTCATTGTTCAGATGTTAAAATATCTTTCAAACGAGCGAACGTGCCTTCTACATCTTGTATTGATTGTCCGACCAAACTCGGTGTTGATCGGGTTTTGTTTAGGGACGCACGACTTTGTTTATTAAATTACATAAACTTTCCATTGGAGCCCAATTTAGTTAGCTAGTAGTCTAGCTCTCATATCAGTCTATTAATTAGATATTTTAGCAAGATTGTGGAGTTTAGTACACCATTATTTGATAGTTATGTTTTTCTTTCATCTTTTATTAATTGAACAGGCCTAAATACCAGTTACTATGTAGTCTGTCTTTATCTTCGACTAGTAAAATTGACGGTCGTTTTCTATCATCTTCTGCCCAGCCTTTTCCTTACTATATTGAGGTTGGCTTACTATGTTGTTAGTCTATTTGGATGCAGCTAATTAACTTCTTTACACGAAGCACCCTTAGCTGATATTTCACCGGTTTTTAGCACTGGGGAATAAAATACAAGTTTGATTATATAGTACGTCAGATTTTCGAGCACTAACTAGCTACTACACCCAAGAAATACAATTTTGTATGAATTATGAATCTGTAAAAGTCACATTACGCTTGACTTATTTCCGAAGCTACGAGTAGGTTGAAAATGCAAACACTACACGCGTCACAGTCACGTGCGAAGTTATTTCCATACACAGGACATATTTCTCCAGAACTACACCAATTAATCTCTTGGTACCAATGTGCTTCGTACATATTCTTAGAAATTGCCATCAGTATACGATTACGGCGACCGCAGTCTTTCGCATGAGCGTCTAATTGCCTCGTGGATCTGCCGAGGTACCGCGGCTTCTCGCAGCATAATCGCATGATCGACTCTACGACATGTCGCAAACATAATCGCTTCGACGATTCGCTGATAAGCTAATGTGGTACAATTATTACTCAAGCGGATTCTTTGCATCTCAGCATTCTGCTTCATTGTTTAAACCGTTGGTTGTTTTATGATATTGTTTACCAGCAAAGAGTTGCAATGTTTAGTATTATCTTGTACCACACGGTTAGTAGTTTTTCTCTGCCTTCCGCGAATACCGTGCGGTTATATGAACTTAGCCTTAGACTATCAAAGATCTCCTGATTTATGGTCCCGAGAAAGTAAAAGACTTGGAAAGGAATGGAAGAGACCTTTGTCCAGCTGCGAGTTAGACCAGGCCAATAAGTAAGAACTGATACTTAGATAGATTTCAAAAGAAATAAAAAAAAGTGCAAGAAATGTCTGCTCACAATTTCAAAACTGCAGAAAAGCGTGATTTTGAACAGGAAAAATCGTTAAAAACAAGATAATAACGACAAATCAAATTAACAATTTGGTTTTACGAAATCTGAACCTACAAAAAAAACAATTCAGGGAAACGTTACATACCTCTTACTTACTTCCACAGATATCAGAATATGATCGATAAAATATCAATTAGCACACTTAAAATTATTGTTAAAAATATCTCCATAAATACTACAGTTATACAAATGCATGTGATTAAAAAGTGATAACAAAAGAGCGAACGGATGCATGACGGTTGACAAAAGAAAATAAAAGAAGAAACCATGTATCACCAACTCCAAGTGGCATCAGACATGAGCCACGAGATGGAGATAATTAAAACAAAGAAGATAGTGTTAAACGTAAAAGTTAACAGAAATGGAGTAGTTGTCCAAGAATTGATGAGTGCTGATATAAACACAATCCAAACATTGAAAAGTAATAAAGATGTTTTAATCTATAGAATTGTAACAAAGGACATTGGTATTATACAGAGTGATTCCAAACAATATTATCATTATAACAGGAGGTCGGGTTTGAATCAATGTTTACAATTCCACATTGTAGATTCATAAGCATTCCTTAAAACTATGTAGATTCAAGCTAGTTGATTTGATGTAACCAGTTTTAAGTAACGCTCGAGTCTTGAGGGACGTTCTGTACGACCCTCAGTGAATCTTATTGAGTTCGGTCTTGATTTTAGTGTTCTCTTTATTAATAAAACAATATGAAGCCTTGGCTTCTTTAAAACTATCTTTAGCTCTGTACTATTAAATTGAATTTTGATAATTATAATGATCATCATGCTCTAAAATTAGTACTGTATAAGCTGTTCTGTTTCTTGTTTCTTTTACTTTTTATTATTTTCTTTTGCTTTATAAAACTTTATTCCGTCCTTCTTATTCTTTGTCCGACTTGACATTTGTCATATTAATCTAAGAATTACTAACCACAAGTTCTTAGGGAAGCTTCAGGAAAAGATTGTGTAGGACTTAGTCATAGACCACAAAATAAAGCCCGATGATTTTAACAATGCAAATAACGGCATCAGTTTAATTTAATGCTTGTCAACTATACGATAATAATGTTCAATTACAAATGCTGTAACAGCTATAAAATTGATAGTTATTAACTCAATGATCGAGTAAAACAAAAGAATATAACACAGCAAAATAATTGCTTAACTCGATTTTAAAATGTCAATCAATATTGGCCTACATATTTACAATTATGTTGTCTAAATTAGCAATTTTCAACTCTTTGTCTTTATTATCAAAGGTTGTATTAGCTGCACAAATAATGTTGCCGTTCTACAAATCAGCATTCATAATAAATAAAATAGTTATATACAAAAGTGAGTGTACCAAGGCTGACTAGTGTTCATACTACTATCGTGTGCTCGGATTTTTACCATCGAACTAATATACACCTTGTTCTAATACCTGTAAGGTTGAAATACCTTTTGTAGGTCGCCCTATAGGTTTTTGTCTAGCACGATAGTTCGTTGCCATTTATGGAGGTAGCTTTCCTTGCCAGTGTTTGTATGTATTTGATTTATTACTACAAAACTTTGCTTCAAATATTTTTTTCTGGACTAGAATTATGGATTTGGGGTAACCGGCTGTACTAAGTTTTTATTAAAAATAGTGTTTTCTGGGTTCAGTTTATTCTCCTTTGACCATTTGGGAGTTGAGCCTAATTAGCTTTGAGTTCGAGAGATTTACGGCCGATGAATTGAAGCATGAAATTCTTTGATCCTTATTTTAAACCTGAACGGGCAGAATAGATGATAATCTACAAAACTACAGTATTATAGTAAAACTAGGTACTTCTATTATCTGTTAAAGGAAATAGATGATTCCGTTGATTGTTAGTGATCAGGAGTAATTTGTCACTCATCATCATTTGATAAAGATCAAGACTGATGCAGAGACACAAACTCCGAAGGGTAAACACTTACTAAAACTAACTCGTTTAGCAGAATTCCCTTGTCTAGTATCCAACAATAAAGTTGTAGAGGATCGTACAAACAATTGGATTAAGAAAGAAGACTCAGTCGGGAAGGTATGCCAACCGTCGACGTAATGCCACTAGAAAAAAGAAAACAGATGTCGGAAAATACTTCGTTCTTTACTACTGTAATTGTTGTTTATTTTTTCTTTTTAGAGTCTAGAAAGAATTACGAGGCATTTTGATATTTCGTAATAACTTTATCTTATTGATGCTACTGTCGAAAAAAGCAGTTTGTGAATTGTGTGAAAGAGTTTAAAAATTTGAACGTTCAGTCTTTTCATAGTTCTGTTAAATGGTTTTTTTTAAGTAAACTCATTTTTTTTTTTCATATTTGAGTGTTACTTTTTTTGGGGGAGAGGGTCTCGCCATCCTATGACAAATCCATTTTATGTCTGCTTAGAAATTTCCGATAGCGCTTTGCTCCACCTTGGAATCGAACCGAGGGTTCGAACCTCATTTTAACAGAAAATATTTGCGACCACTAGACCAATGACTTTATGCCTGTTTACATTTTAAGTTTTATCATTATCACCACAATTATCACCAGTCTTTACATAAGAATTGGCTTTCATTGTTACTAACGGATGAGCACAACCGGTAGTTTCCCCAACATTGTATCATTCTATAATCATTTCTAATCATTTTGTTCCGAGAACTTCTACTAGTTTTTAAGTACCTTCTGGTTTTACCTGGCATTCGCCAAATGATATGTCATCTTCAGCTACTGTGTCATTAGGTGTCAATAATTATGTCATTACTTTCTGTATGTGCCAGTCATCTTTACTTGGCATAGTTTACATCTCTATTGTTTTCATATAAATGTGCTGTATGTTACGGCCGAGGCTACATAACCGCAGATGTTGGTGAGATTTTAAGGTTAAGAATTTTTCTGTGCTTTTGGAATCCTGGCTGTCATATTATAGTGAGTTTTAATCAGTAGTCAGAACCCCTAAAGTCTGACTACAGGTTTTGTCAAGGCAGCATTACCCAGGAAATGGGTTATGGAGATCAGTGAGGCAGTCCGTATGAAATACTCTTTCAATTGGGAGAAGTTTCTTTATGTCTTGATACATTTTTTACTAATCAATTTGTGGGTTAATTGATACTTATTGCATCATTTTTTACCAGTGTAAAATACTAGATTAATGAAAGTTCATTGCACAAAACACTAGCCGATAACGATTAAAATTGAACGATAAGTCCTAAAATAAATGAACAGATTCATAGATTGTAGAGTATATAGTCGTATATTAAAACATTGACATGAACATGCTCTCAAAACTATAACATCCAAAGGCCCAAAACAGCGCGTAACAGCATATTTAATGAACTTTGATTACTCGACCGAACTGGTAAAGTCATTAGGTCTGCATTTCAACTCATGTGTCACATTTATTGCTAGCCTGTACTAAAACGCGGCGCATGGACGAATACTTGCTGTGTTAGTCCAAACTCCCCGGTTACTGCTTTCAAATCAGTTTATTATGAATATCTAAATTTAGCTTCATTAGTTGCTAATTGGTTTCATGTTGTTATGTTTTGTAGTTTAGTTTTTATATCTACATTTTAATTTTTGCGTATATTGGTGTGGTTTTGGCTGCATAGAGGCTAGAAATCTGGGTATGATCTGTCGGAAATGTTATCGGTATCATCATCAACATCTCGCCAAGGCTTTTCCCAACTATCTTAGAATGAGCTTCCAATCTAATGGACTTTGTTTTGAACGTGGTTAATTCATCAAATAAGTCCTCCCACCCAGGGCAGGACGGGGGTGACTGTCAGACTGGTACTGACTAGAAATAAATATATCTTTATCTTTAAATCCACGGCAACTGAATACGACATATACGTTGGTTTAATTTATGGTCTCCACTACTCAGGTACTCAGGCACTATAATTACAACCCCTATCTCTCGGCATGACTAGGACCGTAATATCAGGGTAAATAAAGATTCCATAGGTATCCACAAGCAGAACTCGTAGCACCACACTGTAACGAGTTTTGTCGACGGATTATTAGACGAAGTACCTAGCAAAATGTAAAAATATTTCTACGAGACGTATTTAATTGTCATCAAATATTGAAAATCCACGGTGATCTTTCAATAGCCCTTTACGTTCGGGTCACGGTTAGCTGGTGAGACAGCCCCCTAAGGTATTAGGATAAAAAGACAAAAATAAACTTTCCATTTTAAATACACTATTATAGAAAATTGCCTAAATTCAGCAGTGGACGTCTTCGGACTGATGATGATAGAAAATTCACAGAAACATAATTATTTTAATCCAAATTATCTTTACATTCGTAATGTTATTGACCTCTACTGTGAATTCAATTGCACTATCTCGTAGTTCAATTAAAAGTATCCTGTTAGTACTCTTATCAGTTGTCGATCAGGTGATAACAGATCTAGTGTGATTGTCATCAGTTTAATTGTACGAATGTTAACGTTGATATAGAGTAGGTATTAGGTAACTATGTTTAGTAGCTGAAATTATTACTACTGGGCTGAGGGGGTTTCCCTGGTTGAAACACATAACATAATAATTTATTAATATCTGGTTGACCGAGCTTCGCTCGCTTGGTTTTTAAAATGTCTATATCATGGGAACCGAGCTTTTCTCGAACCTGGGACTTTGATAAATCGATTCCTTGAGCCGAAAAACCCCTAATCTGTAACTTTTATGAAAATGCTTGGAGCCGTTTCCCGTTCCTGATTATACAGGGTGGAATTTTTGTAATGCCACCTGGAGGGAAAGTACCCATAATACTGTAAATAGAAAATTTTACTCAAAGGAAACATTCCTTTATTTTTGAATAGAAAGCAAACTGCATTCAAAGATTTTCGAAAATTCTCTTCTCCTATCCGGGAATCGAACCGGCTAAAATCTGAAAAAATTACACCCTGTACTTTTATTGCATCGATCGTTAGGGTCAATTATAAGTATGAAATCTCTCTAACAAACATGATAAATTAAATGAAAGGTCAACCAGGAAATTTTAAATTAATGCTCTCGTAACATGTAACATGGTTTCATGGCTCGATTCCCGGGTGTGGGAGAAGAGAATTTTCGAAAATCTTTGAATGCAGTTTTCTCTCTATTCAAAAATAAAGGAATGTTTCCTTTGAGTAAAATTTTCTATCTGCCGTATTAAGAGTATTTTCCCTCCAGGTGGCATTACAAAATTCCACCCTGTATATAAATAAATAAAAAAGAATTGCTCGTTTAAAGTTATTAGATAATATATAAATATTATCACTACAATGAATGATATGAGAGCATGACATAAGATATCGAAATTATTAAGGAAGCATTGTTGATTGGGAATTCACAGAAAAAAAAATCCCTCAAAGGACTCTAAAGTCTAAATATATAGGTGATTTAGGTATGTCAATATTATCACTACAATGATATGAGATCATGATAATATAATATGATATCACAATATCAATATATTAACATGGCGGTTTTTGCTTAAAATCGAGGTTAAACTTTAATCCAAAAGCTGATATATAAATTTTAATAACTTTTAATATAAATCTTTTGTAATTTTATTTCTGAATAAAATCTAATCACGCAATAATGTTATCGTACGCTTTCAATCCATGGCATAACACTTTTGTCCATGACTGTATTTTTCATGTTTTTTAAATGGCCGTTGGTGCTGATTAAATACACAGATGTGCGGTTGTAGCGTGACTTGTGACGAATGTGCACGTGTGCTCGCATGTACCTAGTGCTTCCGGTTAATGCTGGGTTATAGAGGTTACTTGGTTGCTGTTTTAGCAGGTGTTTAGGGTCTTTTGGTTGAGAGGGTCATATGGGCGGGTTATGTCAACCCATATACGACCATATAGGGCCTTGAAAATACCTTCAAAGGCCTTTTTTAGGGTGGAAACTCATTTTTTGTGGAGAAAAAGACAGTCAGACTCGTACTGACTAAGAAACATTATAGGTATGTATTTCTTAATCTGCCCTTTGTGTTTCAGTATGGTACTCTGTTTAGAAAGTTCCGTTACCCCTTCAGACATTTGGTTCGTACTTAGGGGCCCCGCCAGTTTGCTATCAGCTATGTTTTTACATGGAAGCCTCATTCAACTTTATTTTCAAGATTGGAAGAGTTAAGTACTTAAATGAGGGATCATTGGGAGCATTCGCGTGTAATGTAACATTATAGATTCGACTTTGTGCATTACATTACAATACCATTTCTCTGACTGACATTCGCGTACATTTAGTATAGATTTGATACAAGGTGCGCATCGTGATGAGCGATTGTCTTCCGTCACTGATAAAATCTTCGAATCTGTAACGTTACATTACAGGTCAATCCTCGCGGTGAGGGAGCGCCTTAAAAAAAATCAAGGTTTTTAAGAGTCGTTTCATAAAGATCCAAGATAAATCGTCTCTTAGTAAAAACCAAATTATTAAATAGCTTTGTAAAATTTCAGTTTATTTCTCCATCAGTCTATCAATTATTTACGGCGTGACCTTTTACGGGTGTTTGCGTTTATCGATAACGCCTTGAAACCGTATCAAGTTCAGAACGTTTCATTTCGATCACACCATTAGAGGTGGTTAAGTTATTGAAACGATAAAACTGTGGATAACGGTTATTTATTTTTTAATGTGTTTCGTTGGTATGTTTCCGCTGTCTGTCTGTCAGTCTCATAATTGGGTCGTGAGACTGTTTAAACAGGAACGTTGATCCTGGAACGTAAAGGACTATTGCAGGAATACCTTTTTTTTAGCGTGGTAAAATTATCAAAAGAGTCCTCCGGGCAGGGCGGGATGGACTGTTAGACTTCTACTGTCTAAAATCCACGGTGTCCTAGCCCTTTATGTTCCGGGGTCACGGTAAATAATACTGCGACCCCGGCAGGCTTTGGCCCTCTGAGAGGGGGGGTGGCCGTCATTATGCTGACACAACGCGCCGTCGACCCGGGCATGGTTCTTGGTCGGGCAGCGAGTTGCCCTTTACTCGCTGCCCGCATGCCAGCGCCTACGGTGGCCAGAGATTGTCTTGTGACGTCCGTCGCCGTGGGCGTCCACCACCGGTTGAAGAAATACTTTAGATTTTAGTCAGTACGAGTCTGAACGTCCCTTATCCCCATCTTGGGCGTAAGGAGACGTTTGATTGTCTTACCACGTAAAAAAAGGGTCTCATAATTCGTGTTGAAATTTTCACAGAACTTCTGTAATTTTTCTCTAAATAATCTCATAAAAGGCACCATAACTAAAGCCATTTCAAATTGTCATGTTAGTACTAACCTTGACATCAAACCCGGAACGTTGCGTGTGAGTTAACGATTGAACCATTGGAGTATGGATAATAATTTTCCACGCTTATTCGAGTTTTCACAGTTGACCTGATGGATAGGTGTCACAGTATATGAAGATATAGTAGGGCAACTTAGATTTTTTTCTGTCTTATATTAGTTTTTTTGTATCGTTTTGTATCTAGTATGAAGTTCTCTATAATTGACATCGTGAGGAAACTGGCATGTCCTGGAACCAAAAATTCGAAGACATGCGAAATCCCCCAACCCGCACCGGGCCCATTCTCTCTACAGAAAGGAGGCCTGTGTCCCAGCAATGGAATCATTATAGGCTGATGATGATGAACTTACATTACTACTTTCATAATCAGGCCATTTCTCTATTTAGCCAGCAGGCATGGTTTTCGAATATTCCAGTTTCTCACGATGTTTTCCTCCCTCATTTTAAGTGCCAACCGCATGCCGCAGTGCAATTTGATCCTTTAACTTAATTCTGACCTAAGGGAATTAGGAATGTTCCAAATTAAGTTTACACCACCATCGATGCAGCCAACCGCCATTGGAGAACGCCATTAGTTACGACCCCATGGGAAATCATTGGCGAGTCTATTTTTAGTAAAGTTACGGTTTTTGTAGTAATTCGTGTCGTCTTTCGTGAATAAATCTTACGGTTTTTTCCTTAATTTGATACGAAAAGACTATTTCTAGTATTTTTGTCCTACTAACAGCTAAGTACTGTTTTTCTTAATATTTCCTTAAATGTCAGAGATGATGAAAATAATAATTACATATCTAGACATAATAAATAGTAGTTTTAGTTGTAACATAGAATAGATTAGATGAATAGATCATTAATCTTCATTTTTTGAATACAACAAAAAATATTTAACGGTTTTCGTAGCATAAATTACTTTTTTATTCTGTAACATTACCCACTGAAAGAAACTTAATACTATTATGGTCCAAGTTCTCTCTTTAAAAAATATTTTTAGCAAGAATTGTAAATCCTACAAGATGATGTAAGAAAATAAGTATCCTAAAGTTTTGAGACCCAAAAAATCCACTTTTATATTTTACTGGATCGATTTTCAGCCCAACCAAATGCTGACTATCTATATTTTACATAAGGTTCTGTCTGTCTGGCTGCAAGGTTGGCGCAGTGACTGAGAAATTTGTCTGCTACGTTGCGTGTCATGGGTTCGATTCCTGCATTTAACAAATATTCGTATGACCTACAAGTACCTGTTCCGGGTCTGGCTATTGGTGTGTGATTTAAATGTTTATAAAAGCACCCACGACAGGGACTAGTTTAGTTTTAACTTTTATTTTGATTTAGTTTTCTGTTAAATTTTATTGTTGTTTGTTTGAATTTTGCTTCGATTTTAATTTTGTTTTCATTATCATAAATAAAATTGTATTGATTTAAATTTAGATTATTATTAATTGTGAATTATAATTTTGGCATTAATTTAATTGTCAGTGTCAATGCTGTTTAGCAATTCAGGGGAGGAGCGAGGCACCCCAACACAAGTGTTACTAACTAGTTACTGGGGCTGTTTCAATCACACTTTTTTATGTTAAATGAGACTCAATAATCAATCCATTTATTATTATTATATTACGACACAACTTTCATTCTAGAGTGGAGCAATTTTTTTTATTCAAAATAAGACTTTTAAAAATCTCTACAAATTACAGTAGGCACGAGAATCAGGACCAAAAAAAATGATCCCTAAAAATTCCACAACTTTTCCTTAATCCCATATAATCTTGACCTACTGTTCCACTAACTATGCTACACTATGTCACGTCATATCCAGATTATGTCCCCGTAATAATCTCATATGGCTTTGTTCACTATCCGTGAAATAATGGTCTCTTATTGGACCCTTACTCATCTTTACATCCCCCAAGGTATCTGGATAATTTGATGCCCGACGACCTTGCAAAATGACACTTTGATAAAGAAAAAAAGTAATTGGATTCTATGAATTCCGTCACAATAAGAACCTTGAATTTTGGACTTGTTTATCATTTTATTTCAAAGAAATAGAAATGGCTGTGACTTATTCTGTCAGAAGTATACAATAACATCATCTGCCTAGCCTTTTCCCAACTATGTTGGGGTCGGCTACTAGTCAAACCAGATTCAGCTGATTATCAGTATTTTACGTAGAGCGACTGTCTGTCGGGCCTCCACAACCCAGTAACTGTGTAATACGATACCCCATGGTTTGACTGGTTGTCAGACTTTAGAGCTTCTGACTAACGGTAACGACTGTCAAAGATCTACAAATGACAGCCGGGACCAACGGCTATACGTGCTTTCCGATGCACGGAGGAAACTCGCTATGACACAGACCAACCTCGACAAGCGCGGCTTAACCCAGAAGATCGGCCTGTGTGGCTGTGATTATTTTGCCACGAGCTCCAAGAATACAATAAATAATGTTTTTTTAACATTAATTTTATCAGTAGTGAACTTACAAATTCATCGGAGTCATTATATTGGCAACTGTTAACTGTTAGGTAAAAGGTCTCAGCGAGGATTCCTAATGTCCACCAATTTTTATTCCCCTTTGAAAAACAGTGCCACAATTTTTAAAAATATTAAATTATTTTAAAAATATTTCCCTCGGTCGTACAAAAATGGGGGACATTGACACAACCTTCTAAATTACTTCCCTTGGGAACCACTGGTGGACAGTGACATGACATTTTTCAAATATTTTTATGTTGGCTGTCACCGGAAACCAGCGGCACACTTCTTGTGTCTTTCTCTTCCTATCTTATGGGAAAAAGGCGTAAAGTGTGTATTGTTCATTTGACCAGCTGAGAGGGAAAAGGTTGGAAGGTCGATGTCGGGTAAAGGTAAACGCAGACTTAGTCGCACCGCAGTCTCCGCAGTCCCCGCATAACGAATTCTTTGTATGAAGTTCTATGAAACCTTGCACACACACCCGCATCGCAGTAGCCGCAGAAGCGGTAAGAAAACGATGACTGCGGGGCCTGCGGAGACTGCGGTGCGGCTAGGTCTGCGTTCACCTTTAAACACTCTTGGAAATGAGGTGTTAAACTATTATGGGGCCATTGGGAACTCTTTCGTGGTTTGTGATCCGTATTACGATAGATCAGTTGAACATTTATTTATGTTTCGATAAAGATCTTCATTTCTCGATTTTTCTTTATAATACTTAACTGATTGGATTGTGATCAAATCTGTTGTTACTGTTTTTCTGGAAATTGTTAGGTATTGAGTGTTTTCGTTTACTTCCTCAATAACAGCCTGGAGGCTGGATTTACTCGTTCTCTGTTACATGGACTTTAACCATAATTGGCCAAGTAAGAGTGTATTTACTATGGGTTGGTACTTCCTTATCTTTTGGGGACACCAGGCTACTGTGGAAAAATTAGAAAGGGTTATTTTTGTCTTCCTAAAGCCACCATGTTTTAGTTGTCACCTTTATTATACTCTGGTGTAAGGTGATTTTTTTTATAACGTGGTAAAATCATGAAATAATCCCCCCAGCAAGGGCAGGGCTGGACTGTCAGACTTGTACTGACTAAAGTCTACGATGTAACGTAATCTACGGTCTTTACGTTCTGGGGTTATGGACATTTTATAATTTTAGGATGTAGGGTTATCTACGAGATAGGGATCTCTGAATGTGTTGACCAAGAATAATAATAATAATAGTAATATGCCATAACTATCACACAACGCCATCTAGTCCCAAGCTAAGCAGAGCTTGTGTTATGGGTACCAGACAACTGATAAACATACTTCTTCTTCTTCTTCAACCTGTAGTCACCCAATGCTGAGTGTAGGTCTCTTCCAAATCTCTCCACTTCTGGCGGTTTTTTGTTATGGCTATCCAGTTTCTTCCGGCCACTTTAACGTTATAAACATACTTATACAGGGTGTTTCTTTAAAATGGGACAAAAGGGAGAAATCCGAATCCATAAGAGATACGGGAAAACTATCTTAGAAACCTTTAGCTCTTTTTTGATGTTGACAATTTTGGCGTTTTTATTTTTTTGGTCAAGTGTGAGTTGTCCACAGAAATGAGTGAAACTGGTCAAAATTTTTTTTAGTGCCGTTCGACTCTGTTTCATGTAAGGATCATTTCATTGTATCACAAGAAAAAAATCGGGACGGCGGAAGTTGGTCAAAAATTGCAAAATATTTTTCCATACAAATTGTTTGAACGAAAAAATTATCACTTTTTTTTATGGTGTTATTTGGTTTAGTGTCTATTAAGGATCATTTCATTGTATGGGAAGGAAAATGTCTGGGCAATAGAAGTGTGTCAAAAGAACAGTAAAGTTTCTTCTAACAGCATGAAGTTTATCAGTAGAAGTCAGTATTTCATTAGATTTGACCCACTTCTGTCGCCCAGACATTTTCCTTCCCATACAATGAAATGATCCTTAATAGACACAAAATCAAAAAACATCATAAAAAAGTGATATTTTTTTTCGTTTAAACAATTTGTATGAAAAAATATTTTGCAAAATTTGACCAACTTCCGCCGTCCCGATTTTTTTCTTGTGATACAATGAAATGATCCTTACATGAAACAGAGTCGAACGGCACTAAAAAAAATTTTGACCCATTTCACTCATTTCTGTGGACAACTCACACTTGACCAAAAAAATAAAAACGCCAAAATTGTCAACATCAAAAAAGAGCTAAAGGTTTCTAAGAAAGTTTTCCCGTATCTCTTATGGATTCGGATTTCTTCCTTTTGTCCCATTTTAAAGAAACACTCTGTATATTTCTAAATACATACATATTATAGATAAATTACACCCAGACACAGAACAAATGATCGTGCTCATCACACAAACATTTGTCCTGGGTGGGAATCGAACTCACGACCTCCGGCATAGCAGTCAGGGTCACTAACCACTAGACCAACAGGCCTGACAAGTTATGGCACGTTAGTTCCGCGATTTAGGTTGATCTAGTTATCATAATCGTGCAAAAACTATTCATATACATACAAAAGCATTTTCTAAGTAAGCACCTGAGTAGGCTTTCATCATGTTTTGTAAATTCAGCATCGTTCATCATCTTTTTCTTCCGATTCATCAATCTTGTCCTAATGGTCATTGCTTATTGCTAATGGGACAAAATTAGCGATTTGTTAGCTTCTTAGACTGTTTTATTGCTCAACTTTGCATTGCAAAAAAGTCATTTGATTTAAATTATTTTGGGCTTTTGTATATTTATTGTATTGAATTAACAAGAAATACGTGTCCTTTATCTTTAAAAACTCTAGTTGTCGGACTAATTAAATTTGCAATTTATTAATGCTGTCAGCATACCTATTGAATATTAATAAGAAGCATAAAACACAATATACATATAACTTAGTATTTTAAATATATTGGGTGACTGGTAATAAGTGAACGGTACTTAAACACGTGATTGTACTCATGATAACAAACAATTTTTACTATGGGAGCAAAGCCGAAATCGTGAAAAAAATATCAGCCTTTCAGTACATTAAGCAAACATAAATGTACTCAACGGCTAATTTTTTTTTCGAGTTTTCATGTTTGTTCCCATAGTAAAAGTTGTTGGTTATCATGAGCACAATGACGTGTTTAAGTATCGTACACTAATTACCAGTCACCCTATATAAAATCAAACATAAACTCACATCTACATACTTCCCGTGCAGATAGGCAGAAACTACAGGTCACGTCCTTACATACTCCTTTCGTCTCATCCAAATTCTTACATCTTGATTTGGTCGTCTGAATATTTTGAACATTATAAATGTCGGCTCCGGTATCTTAAAATTGAATTTAAAATGATGTAAACATATTATTTCCGCTTTTTAATTCAATAAACATTAACAGAGATAAAACGCATAAAAAATCAAGAGTCACCTCTTGACGTCAGACCTAGACTATCTAGGAATGACGTACCTATTACGAATTTTAAAAGGGTTTACGTTACAAGAAAGTACGGGTCAAATAATTTATGAAAGTCTAACTTACAGACTGATTCTATTTTGTCAGTCATCTTGCAAAATATAAGTTTTATTACAGCCATTGTAAGACCTCTAGTTTACTCCCAAATCCTATATTACCTTCGCCTCAACTAAAGGGAGAAAGGTATCTCCGATGTTAATTTCGACCGCCTATATAAAGGCACCGGCGCACATTTCGCAAGTATTTACGCACGCACGATATTATTTCCTTATTTAATAAATTTAGTAGAGACAGAACACGTTTCGCTTAAGGATTTGTTCACAACTGTTGGCTATTTTAATGGTTTATTGATTTATGGATGAATTGCGTGGTTTGTGCAGTTAGTCGTTTAAGGATTGTCCGTAAAGGAAATTCATTCATTATAAGTATCAGTGTCTTTTGTGTGCACTTAACTCTTCTTAGATTCTGCAATCTTACTTCTGTTTTTATCTTTTTTTCTTTATGTTTACTTCTAGACTCAATCCTCCTGTCATTTTTATTAACTACTTTTTTTTTCACTCATTCATGTTTTATTGCTCTTCTTCTCTTTTAATTGTTTCATCATCTTTGTTGTTATTAATTGAATGCTCTATCTCCGCCTTTTTATCATTATCATCATGGTAATCTAGTCACCTTTATGACTTATGTATGTGCCTCTTCTCTTTCTATTTCATGCTTTCCTTGTCTACGTCAGCGTTTTCCTTTACCAATATCAATAATATCTTCCACAAACTCCACCACTCTACTACATTAAAGTTTATCTCAAGTTCTTTCACTTGTGTCCTCAGCCCTAGTAGGCACTTGTGTACCAACCGTAATATCTGGGCTATTCGTACGGCCTCGTGAGATATCGGACACCAATCGATATGTTTCGTAACTTTCGGCACTGCCTGTACCATATCAAGTTCTTAATTAAAGGTTTTAAATTAGATATGTATTGGTTTGAATGTTGGTGTTGATTGGTTTAGAATTAATGATTGGAACTTGTCTTGTGGAGTTTATGTTGTCTCCTTGTCTGTTAGCTTTGTGTCTTTTGATTTGACTTTAGTTTTTTGTTAATTGAAGTCTGTGATCATTGCTTTTTTTCCTTTATTTTGTAACATTTTTGTATATTATTCTCTTCATCAGGCCAGTCTCTATAACAAATATACTTGGTTAAAGTAGATTACTGCACGTTATAGAGAAAGGCTTTTGCCTAAAAGTGGAATATACAGGCAAACAGTTATAACATCATTGGTTTTCTTAAGAGATATGTGAAGTCCTTATGCAAATAAATCGATAACTTCCTTGTGTTTAAATACAGTACTATCATAATCAGGTAGCAGATCTATCTAGCCCCTTGTGTCACCCTATGTTTGAGTCATATTTATAATATAAATACCTTCAATTTGTATGGTGTGCATAAAAAACAGTGTCCATCTATCTATCTTCTCAAGTACTTTCTTAATCTTAACTTTCTCAAAACGTTAATTGCGTGTCGGTACTTTAACACTATTTCTGCTTTCCGTTTAGCTTTGATCTATCACTTAAAAATACTGATGCCATTCGTAAAGAATCTATTCGAAATTAAATTCTGAATTTAATGGCCGCCAAGTCGTAAATGAAAACGATTGTAAAAATGTGTGAGTTGAGTGTCTTTCGTGCGATTATCTGGACACTAAAAGCCATTCAATTGTGATGTTTTTACGTTTAGCGTTATAGTTTTATTTATGAGAAATCGGGAAGGCGAAGGAAGCTAGAATGAACTGAACATTAAAACTGAAAGTTAAAATGACGGAGTACGTAAAACTACAGAGAGACCCAGAAAAAAAGTTTATAAACAATACCAACATGATAAATAAATAAGAATCTTCATAATGACGAGATAATTAGTAAAATAACAGTGCATTAAAAAAAATCTTAGAAAACTTACTATAAACAGTACAAATACTTTGATAGTAATTAAATACGAGCTAAAATTACCCACTCTGTTTCCCATAATAAAGTTCCCCGTCAGCTATTAAAACAGATTTCTTGTAACTGGATGCGAATTTCCTCGAATTGCTCCAATGACGGCTCCACTTAGCTGATAAAACTGGCGAAACAGGCTGCACTCGCTCTGACGTAACGAACGCATCGAATAGAAGCCGACACCAACGAGTCGTGAAGAAATGGAGAGTGCGACCTAATCTTGAAAGTTAGAGGCGTTACATTTCCTAGTGTAACATTGAATACTTCAGTAAAGGTTTAGTAACATCAGTCAGATCTCGAATGATCGCTCTAAATATCCAAACCAGATAGATACTTGATCACGATTACGTGAAACTTCTTCTACAAAACTGTTATCTTGTAGTTTAAGGTGATTGCGACGATGTGGCCCGCGAAATTCAAATTTTCTTGTGTTGTTTACAATTTGCAGGCCATTGCTAGGTTGTTTGTTGATTAAAATATTATTTGCGGCTGTAAGACATATGTAGTTACAGAACTATAATCAACAAAATTATCAATACGACCCTCCAAGTTCATAAAGGCGTAGGAACAAAAAAAAAAAACAGAAAAAGTCATTCCTACGGCCAACATACAACCTAATACCAATCTGTGAATTGCAAAAAACAAGAAAATTTAAAATTCGCAGGCTACATCGACGCAATAACCTTAACTAATTTATCCATTCTTGATATTATTTCATAAAAATCTCAGTAGAATTCGATATGTATTTGCCATGCGTTTGTTTTATTTCGCGCACACAGACACTCCATTTCCTCCCTACTCCGTGGCGTAACCATCGAATTGACTAACGCGTCTAGCTTTAAGCCTGTCTAGTATGTTATCTCCCCTAGTCTAAACTGGTATGCGGAATGTAGACTGAATGAAAGGCATGCACTCAATCCTATGCAAATCTGCATGGACGTGTAAATTGTGCCTAACTTAAGTAGTTAGGCACAATTTCTGTCTTTAGTCTTTGAGCAATCATTTACTCCGTGACGAATTATTTCCAGCTCTCTTTAAATTTTAATTGCCTTTGATTTTTCTATAAATGTACTGAAACAATAATGCAATTATATTGAACCAAACTTTTTTATTGAACTGTTTTGTTTTCACTGTCGTAGGTAAATAGGACAAAAAATGCTTCGAATTTATAAAATAGTGATCCATTAACATTTGGATTCTTATTCTTGAAGTTTGGTATTTGGCACTGTTTGATATCACATTGCGTTTTTAGGTGACTCTATTATTAGGTGAGACGGTACTCATTTATAAGGGTATAGGGAAGTATGGTGGCAGTTAAGGCTCTCATATTTTGCAAAATCGACGTCCGATGAGCGGGGAAAGTTTGACGATTTCCCCGCCACCAGCGCCACTGTCGCGAAATTATTGAAAACCTAAGTTTTATGTATTTCATTTCTAAAACTTCAATATTTCATACAGTGTTCCCTTCACGCAAAATACATTTATTACTCTAGTAGAAATATTTTATCACAAGGATGTCAATGCATTTACGAATACAAAATGATATAAATACCTGTTGATGCAAACAAATATTTTATAAATATATTCGTCCATTCACAGACCTAAATATATTTTATAACATTTTGACACAGATTTTGATGTCCCCAGATAACAAAAAAAAACTACTATTTTTTAGAAAATTTATGAGCATTGGCATACTGTGCCAAAATGACAATACCCAATTATCTATAATGCCCCAAACACACGAGCGGAGCGTTTTATTAACATGCGTTCACATTTTCACAAAGCGGGACGCCCTTCACCATCTGGTGGTGTGTACCAGTACACATTTTACGAATAAAACATTTACTGATTTGAATTTAGAAACATATTTTTTTATCTCTTTTATCATCAATTCATCATCATCATGATCATACGATGTTTTGTGTATAATTTAAGAACAATTTTTTCACTGATGCATTTTTTTTTTTTTTTTTTTTATTAGCGTGGTAAAATCATCAAATGAGTCCTCCAACCCCGGGCAGGGCGGGAGGGACTGTCAGACTTCTACTGACTAAAATCCACGGTGTCCTTCATAGCCTGTTACGTTCCGGGGTTACGGTTAGGGAATAATCCCGCGACCCCGGCAGGCTTTGGCCCTCTCTGAGAGGGGGGCCCCGTCATTATGCTGACGCTCTTTGAGGCGCGCGTGGGACACAACGCGCCGTCGACCCGGTCATGGTCCTTGGTCGGGCAGCGAGTTGCCCTTTACTCGCTGCCCGCATGCCCGCGCCTACGGTGGCCGGAGATCGTCGCGCGACGTCCGTCGCCGTGGGCGTCCTACACCGCGGTTGGGGCGGAGGGAGAACTCTGTCCTCTCTCGCTCGCGGCGCGCCTCCTCCTTCGCGAGCATTACTGCTTCGCAGAAGGAGGCGACCGCTTCCCACTCCGTCTCGCCCCGCAGCATGGCCGAAACCAATGCCGGGCGCGAGAGGTTTCACTGATGCATGGAAAAACATTATCAAAATTAGAACTTCGATAAATAAATGTTTATTAAAAAAACTACAAAGAATATGGAATTTATATTATTCTAATTCTATTATGCATTTAAATTACAACACCAAATTATTCATAAAATGTGTTTAAAATATAAATTTTAAACACATTTTATTTTATTTTGTTGTTTATTTTATACAACAAAATTGCAGGTTTTTTGTCCGATCGCCATAAAAAGACTTCTTAACGTTTCTGGCGGGAAATCAGAACAAGATGGAGAACTTTTGTTACTGCTGCACTTTAGCAGCTGGCTAAATTAAGTAAATGATGGTAGTGTCATCCTCTATTCGTTCTATTAGAGCAACCAAAATTATAAATTTCCCGCGAACGTGCCTTTCCCATTTTTTTGTAGGATAAAATATCACACTTCATGTAAAAATAAAATTGCTATTATTTAGAAAAACTATTACTAAATACAATATTAAAAAGAGTAATTTCTATGAAACTAATGCAGTGTCGTTTAGGCGATGCTAATTCCTAGTAAAACAGATTGTGGACGCGCCACAAAACTTGAATCACGATCACTATTTTTTTTAATTTACTAATTATTCTTTATATTCTAGACAAGTACGTCTAAATTCTTTAAAAAAAAAAACAATATTGTACATTTGGTCTTAGATAATTATGATTTTCAACCACGTCGCAAAAAAAAAATAAATAGAGCGACAAACAACTTGTACTGAACACATGGTGAGACTGAGCAACAACCACCGATTTTTCATCGCATTCGCAGTACTTTGTGGCCAATCGCACAAGTGTTTTTTTCTGGGCATGGGAAATAGAAAAAAATGTATTCCCATATTGTATCTGTTCAAACGTCAACGATTATAAAACGCGGCGTTTTTGTTCAAACTCCATTTGATTTTAAATGCTAGGCGGTGACAGTTAAGTTCAATTTTATGTACCTTTTTGTTAAAACTCTGCGTTTTTTTACGTCCAAAAAACAGCGCTAGTGAGAATGGAGCTTTATGCGATATTTAACAGCGTTGTGGGTGTTACTCCTTATTTGTAGGTGACATGGGTGACATGTAATCTTGAAGTATTCAAAATATTGACAATACAGTAATTTTCATTTAATTATTTTAATCCTGTTTCTTCGAAATTGTTATAAATCTTTGACGAAATGAAATAAATAATAATAAAAGTGAAGTGCATCTTATCCTATATTGCAATTCGATACCATTAGTGGTTGTTTTCAGTTACATAATTATTGTTGACTGAAATTCAGTACTAATAAGAATAGTTCACGTGAAATGTTATATAGATCCAAAAGTATTGGACGATGGAGAATGCAAAATATTGCAGAACGATGAACAAGAACCGTACTACGATATCACGATAACATTGATATAGGTACCTGTGAGTAATTTATTATATTGATAGAAACAATTCGTAATGTATATTATACGTATTCTAAAATTCTCATTCTCTCAAATCCCTTATTTGCTCCGTACATCAAGAATGTCTGTGCGTCAGAAATTTCCTGCAATTAAATTCAGTAAGTTCGGTTTCTTTTCAATATTTATTAATGAAAATAATATGTTATTGAAAATAGAAAGTTTATAGGTCTATTTTACAGCCATGTCCGTTTAATCAGGTCCCATTAAACACAGCGTATATATGCCTAAACATATTTTGAATAATCAATAAGCCTACGCTATCTTTTTCTCAATTTCCAATTTTTCTATTACGAAAATCTGACAGCCCCGATCAGAAAAAAAGTGACATAGGTCTAGTCTGTAAGAGCCACGCTGGCTGACTGATTCGTCAACGAGCGACAGTGATGACACTACTTTTGAAAGGCAAAAGATGAGAGGACGATAGTGAATGTGTGCTTAGAATAAAACGGCGTATGTGCCCAAACACATTGACGTCTTTTTATAAATTAAAATTGTTATTAAATGAAAAAGTAACCTGATACAGTTCTGACAAACATCATTACCTATTTATTGATATATTCTTCAGGACCAAAAGTTTGATCTACTTCAAGTACCACTCAAAAAACGTTAAAAAAATCTCTATTTTCGCGATTTTTTTTGATCGAGTCAAGTTATAAATATCGCGTTTTCAACTGGAAAATAACATAGACAGTTTATTGAACTATAACATACAAATTTTTTCAGATCGAAAAACGAATATTTGATTGTTTGCCGTTGAATCAAAAATAGGTTGATTCCGAATTACGTGGCCTTAAAAGTAACCGACCTTACTTTATCTGGTCTGTTTTCAGGAAATTATTTATTATTTGTAGAATGATTTTTTCCAGTGGCTCTAGCAGGCGTCCGTCCCCAGATGGGACGCGTAAGTTTGCTAACAACTACTTGAGGTTGATCCTTGATCAACCTCGAGCTACCCGTTACTTGCCGTCTGCAAGCCTGTGCCTGTCATTACTTCTTGCTAAAGTTTAAGTTGATAACAAAAACGCATGAAACTGACCTGCCACAATTTACAATATTAAACAAATTCCCATAAAACAGCACAATGCCTATCTTTTCAAGCCTAAACTCCAAAACCTGGCACCAATTTCCAGTGATGTTGGAATCCTCAATAAAGTTTACAATCACCGGCATAGTGGGGAATGCCGGATGAATGGACGGCGTGTCTCGAATGTTGGGCCGGCGCCAGGCAGACTATCAGCTAACCTTGGCTTTGAATGCACTTTATTAAATTGGGTAATTACTAATTTAATTGGTGGTTTTTCAGGCTGAATTTCAGAGATGAGGAAAGGCACTCAGCAGAATACAGTTTGATAAGATTAAATAGTAACCGTACAATGTTGTTGTAAGACATTCTAGCAAGGCCAAATATTCAAAAGGTAACTCAACTGACTACAAAGTTTTGGTACATGAGGCAAATAACAAAAGTGTAACAGAACCTATAATTGAAACACTGTGTAGGTAGGTAGGGGGGGTATAGGTACTGTTTCACGAAAACCAAAAGGTCAATCAGCAATCAAAACCATAAACAGAAAAGACGATGGAGGCCTTAACTACGTGCTTATTATCAATCAGTGAGATATTTAACCCATATACGGCCTCAAATGCAAAAGGTGAGACGACAAAGTGCATGAAGCGCACTCAAATGTCACAATGAATGTTTTCATTCTTTCACAAAATGGGAAATATGGGAGCATTAAAGTAGATGCTGAAAGTACGAAACCGAAAAGCTACCAAAACAATTGACTTCTATGTGCAACAGGTGGCATCTTGCCAAAACCGAATGCGTCTTACATTCCCTTTTACTCTAAATTAACTCCTAATTGAACTCAATAGAGTCTATGTTCGAATAATAGAGGGAATGGTGTTTATTACGTTACGTAATGGGAGGTTATAGTGTGACTGTTGTCAAAATGACAACGAACTCATTTTGGCTAGTAGCCAAGTGGCAGCAGATAAAAGAGTATTTTTAGCTTTATCAAGCGTTACAAATTGTTTGCACGATTTACTTAACGAGGATATAGAAACCGTGTCACATAATGAAATTCGATGTTATGCTAGGAAAGTTTATTGATTATTTTGAATTCATTTTTATCACCACTCTCATCTTTCACACTTATCGTATTGTTCTTGGGATTTGTCTAATATGTTATCGTTTAGTCCATCTTAATTGATGTAAACTATCCCTTTCATAAATTCTTCTTCTTTTTCTGCCTTGGTTTAATCTGTACGGCAAATTCTCTCTTCTATGTTTTTGTTGCAAATCAGGTGTCGTTATTCACCTACTTAGAAATTGCACACAAAGTGTTACCGTAAATCTACTAACTACTGTAACTAAACCAATTCTAGCAAATAAAGGACTCTAGCCAAAAAAAAAGTGTAACAAAATCCCAGCCACCGTATTGCTAATCAACAGTCCATAAAGTGAAGCCAAAACATTGCTCCAATAGACACGAACTGGGGAAACAAGAGTAAACATCTATAACTTTTCATTTTCACGGATCGACGGTCTCGAGGTAGCTCCGTTGGAGTTGGATGGAACTTTTTTTCAATCAATACGGATTTTTCATTACCTACGTCTGTTAGGATTTGCACGTAGCTGTGAATATTGAGGGGTAGTTACTATTTTACGCGCTCCCTTTTTTGTTTTAGTTGTTTGTTTGTTTGTAGTATCAGCTTTTTATTTGATTGTGTGTGGCTAAACTCGAAATATTGCAATGTTTGGTCAAATTTTAGCTTTTAGGCGATTGAAATCAATATTACCTTTAACATAAATATTTCTATCACTATACTTGATTGGTTATGTTATTGTACATCTTATACAAGATTATTTTATCAAAATTCAGTGAGTCTTCTATTACGATTGCATCAATTGAACTTCTATTGAAAATTGCAGTAATTTTTTTTTTAATCTTGCGAAGGCATAATTATTTATTTATTTATTTACACTTTCATGTACAATTGTGGTACATAAGGCGGACTTAATGCCGCAAGGCATTATCTTCCTTTCTTTTTTATACTTAACAAAATATCCATTGAAACCTGTAGTGTTTGCACTTTGCATAAACTCTCTTCAAACACCTTATACATTTAATCCCTATTTTTTATACACAGAACTTGTTATTGCACTCTCCTAACCACAGGGCTAATACAAATTGAAAATGCTGTCAAAGCTTTACAAACTACAAAGTGCCATCCCCAAGAATAAGTAGATATCTATCTATCCTTTAAAAACAAAACCCACACAAAAGAAAACATTCCACGGATCTTTCCGATGGCTCAAGGTGAACCCCCACACCAATAAGAAAACCATAATGCAACAAGTGGTAACCCTAGCAACCGACACAGGGAAACAGAAGGATTACAAAGAGGGTGTAAAAGGACCATATGCGAAAACCAAAAGGCGCAAGTGTTTTTTCCTGTTATTGTGGTCACATTTTGTGTGTGATGACAGTGTTACTTAGCTTATTGATGTCAGCACGTGAACGTATCCCAAATTGCAAAATTTTTTCTTCGTTTGTGACAGAGTTGAAAATCTTAAAATAAAGACATATTGGGGCAGGTCATGAGCAAAATGCTTGGTCGGTGGCTTCGTGAAGAATCTGTTTGCATATTATAAATAACAAGTGACGATCGTGAATGGCTCTTACTTCAGCATCCTTTACCATCCTATGTCTACGTCATCTGTTTGTTATAAAAGATTCAACTAAAACTTTTATTTCTTCTTCATTATCTTCTTGCCTTTTAGCCTCGCTTTTTTCTCGTGGTCTTATACGTTCTTGGCGAATCATTAGTACATTCACCCCTACCCTATTACCCTTCACTTATTTATCTCCGGGATCAAAGCACGTATTTCCAATAGGCCAGTTATAGCCACTTCTGAATTGTCTTCCATATCCTACCTATGAACCTTCTGCCCCTATTTTCCTATGGATGGTGTTAAGCTAAGCTGCTGTGCCTGTGACCCACTTTTGGTGCCAAGGTCACCGTCCCGGAGCAACAAGTAGGGGCCTACTTACACTCCCGGTAAAAGTGATCGTGATAATCAAACATGGCTGTATAACTTTTATTAGGTTGGAACAATAAGTTTATTGGCAAAGGGAAGATTGTACCAGAATGTTATTTGTTGGAAATTGATTAGTTTTTGGGTTTAACATTTATGTGGACGATATCGTTATAGATGATTTTGTGGATGTTAGTGTTTTAATATGTTTGCAGTATAAGATTTTATGTTATGTTCCCCAAAGTTTTAAGTAGATTAGTATTTGAAAATGTCTTACCAAAATGTAATTATTACCAATAGGTAATAATAGCTTCAAAAGAAGTTTAAGTTTTAAGACGCATCGGATTTGATTAGAAGCCGGTCCTAACGTAGTTTGAAAAGGTTAGGTATATGACAATAGTGATTTGTTTAAAAATGGCTCCAGAACAACGTTTATTAAAAAGAATCACCACTTTGACCTCCTAAAACCTTTTTGAACTTGACCTTGAAGAATTCACACATAATAAAGAAAAATTCAACCCACAATGCCGTTGTCGTTGACCCATTGTTCATAAATGTTGTAATAAAAACTGTCATAGTTTCTTATTAATTACGTTTTTGTGGTTAGATTTCAATTGTGGTTTCTTTAAGAAAGAACTACACGTCATGCGATGAATTGACTAATAGTACTCTAAGTGTTTACTTGTTACTCATGTATTTTATTATAAACGAAGTTTGTTTTCTCAGCCCTAGGTGGCGAAGTCCACCTAGGGCTAAAAAACAAACGGACTTAAACAAAAAAAAGTTATAAAAGAGTACCCTTATTATTAATCCTCTCTTTTTTAACCTGTTTATCTTTGAGCGATCTTGGGCCATGTTTCTGCAGCCAAAACCAAAAGAAAAGAATGGGGAAGGCCGGTCAAAGCTAATTGTAGATGGCGCGACCATAGCTAAGTCCTAATCTGACCAATGAGGTAGTACTATTTTGAAGAACCTATAAGATTTGAACTAATGTTGATGCTTGGAACTAGCTATACTGGAGCCATTTGTTTCCGAGTTGCCATCCCCGTTATTATAATGATATTATAATAAAAAAAAATCCATATAAATAATTATAAACGTTTACAATGTTTATTTAATCGTTTCCAAAAGTTAAAATCTCTTACACTAAAATCTTAATCTCTTTCCAATATACTTCATAACTAATAATCTAAGCTCGGTTATTACATAAATATTAAGAAAATCGAGGCTGAACGTTAGAGGTACCGCAAAATCATCAACCTTTCTAAATTCCGAACAATCGTATTATAATAATCCCCACTTTGAATATGATATAACATAACAAGTTTTATCGTAATAATATTAATTAATTTACAAATAAAACTTATAGTCAAAACCGGTAGAGAACTGGAGACATTAAAATTATATGCTTTATGAATATACATGATTGAATTCTCAATCATCCGCCTTGCTACATGAGCATTCAAAGGAAAAAAAACCTAAAGATGAAAAAAACCGAGTGGTATTTGAACCTGCGTCTTCTGGATAAGTACTCCTGACACCTTATCAATTAAACTACTGCAACTTACACTCTGAAGCTGAATCTTCTATTCCTTCGTTTGAATGTTTAACAGGAAAAAAACAGAAAAATCAAACAGTTTATTTTTTGTTTGAGTTGCAGCGTTAAACACTCCTTGTTCTTATAGTGTCCATGGCAATCTAATGTGTTGGCTTAAAACGAAATTGGCACTATCAGAAGCGTCTATTTATTCCAAATCTTTCGCATGTAACTCCAAAAATCGGTGGGTGCGTGAGATCCTCTTTCTAGCTGTCCTATCTGAGCATCAGCACCACAGGCTACCTATTATATACGGTAACTGTTGAGCAAACTCCTGATCTTGTCTGACCCAATGCCACATAGTTTTACAGTGTTCTACTGTTTCTTTCTGGGAGAGCTCCATCTTAGACCTCATCTTTTGCTTCTGGACTAGATCAAGGTCAAGAGTAAACTTTTTTTTTTTAAACCTTTAAGCCTTAAACTAGAAGCAACTCAGTATACAGAAGTGCTTGAGTTTTACAGTCAATATTTACCAACTACAACGAAAAATCCTTATAAAAATCTCATTTAATCTGATCTGGAACAAAAACTCCTCATTTTCCAAACCCAAAAAATCTCCAACCCCCATTCGAGAAGTCTACCACTTTTACCGTAGACCGCAGAACATTACTCGCCCCAAATCCTAGTCAGTGTGCCGATGAACTCATAGCGAGGTCACTTGTTGCGACGAAGAGCGAAAGTGGCTTGACTGCCGTCACATTAGTGGACCAACGAAACTGAAAGTGCTGTGGAATTGTTTGGGTTTATTTTGTTTTTGTGGTGATAGTATTGTTGGTAGAAATTGGTGTGTTTTGGTTGTAATGACAGGTACTTTGTGGTCAGTGTTCTTCTTTTTTTCTTTTATGGATGTCGGTGTAATTGGTAAAGTATAGGTACTTGTACTGTCTTATTAATGCCTTGACCAAATGTACCGGGCAAACGGGCAAGACTCGGACATCGGGCGATACTCACGGCCGAGTACTCGATTTGTATAAACATAGGGCCGAGCACGCACCGCTGACTTTATTCGAGTAGGTATCGAGTAGATGGCTGAGAGCATTGTCCTGTGGCCCAATAGGTCATCACGTTTGATCAAGGCATGTACAAAGTGTAACGCCAAAAGCGCAAAACCTCTCGTGGGGTAACTCAGCCCATGTCACTGAACAATTTCTGTTCTAACACTTTTGGAAATTCGCAAAAAAAAATGGTTTTTTCGTACAGATGTGCCCGACCAATTTCTCATTGTGCATGAAAAACCATTTTTTTTGCGAATATTAGCTTTTGGCGTTACACGTTGTATAACTTTAAGAATTACCTTTACTGACTTATTATTTATTATTATTTACCCAGGGCGAGAGATCCAACTTATTTGATGATTTTACCATGATAAAACAAAAGCAGTGGGACATAAATGGATAGAAAAAAAAAAAAAAACAAAAGCAAAATAATTCCCATAAAACGCTGCCCGGAACTTTTTTATATGGCCAAACTTTCCACACTACCAGGAATATAATTATGAAAGTAAAGCCTTTATGGCAAGCTGGAATGTAAATCAGTTCTTTCATTAATATTTTCCTATTTCGCAGTACACTGACCTTTATGCTCATTGCTATAAGGTTTATTTCAGAAGTTATATTACTGTGAAATAACTGTATAGATCGCACTGTGATACACACACACAGCTTAACCTGATTCAACCTTCGAGATATTTTTACCTTATTTCTTTGATGTTTTTTTCGTTCCTGTCCCTTGGATCTGGGATCCGATTATCCTTATAGCCTTCGATCGAGTGAATTTAGTAGTTTTCTCCACTTTTTTGGCGTTATGTATCTTTTTGGACTTTAGGCAAAATCTTATGGACTCAAGTCACCAATTTCTCTTTTTTTTTTTTGAGTGGTTCCTGAAATGAAATGTTTTTTTTTTCTTCTTGAGAGGGCCAAACCCTGCCGGGGTCGCGGGACTTAACGAATTACTGTGACCCTGGAACGTAAAGGGCTATTGAAGGACACCGTGGATTTTAGTCAGTTATTGTCTGCCACTCCCTCTCGCTCTACCGTGGGTGGGAGGATGTCATGGCCTGTCCTCGAACCTCAAAAATTCAAAGACATGACATCTGCCAACCCACACTGGGCCCGCGTGGTGAATTATGGCCTACTCCATCTTACAGAGAGAAGGCCTGTGTCCCAGCAGTGGGAACATTATAGGCTGATGATGAAGAGTCAGGTAGTCCCTTCCGAACCTGCCAGACTCTAGGACTCATTTGCTGCGGTCACAAAACAAAAAAAAGTCTACAGCGTCGCGTCTGTCGTGAAGATTAAGCAGCATCTTAATTTCTGCTAGTTATAATAGACTGCGCTCATCAATTTTCCTGCCAAGTATAATGCTCATGGAATGTACCTTTTGACCCTTTGTTATGAGATAATTAGGAGGCTCGTGATTAAGAATACCTTTTAAGGGTTGGGAAATTATGAACTCTTCTTGTTACTGGGGATGCTAACTTTCTTTCTAAAAGAGGTTAAATGTGGTTACTGAATATACACCTGCCTAATCCTTCGGGAATTACAGGTTTGATATTATGGTATCTTATTTGAAGATACAACATGTTTAGCTTAGAGCCTAAGCGATCGACTAGTGCACTGCGTGTCACTAGTTCGATCCTCGCACTGTACTAATATTTGTATGAGCTAAAAGTATTTCATCCGAGTCTATTTGTTTGTTTGTATGTGTCATTTATTTTTTGCAAAAACACCCACGACACAGGACGACATGGCCATCTCCTAATGTGGGTCAACGTTAAAAAAGAACACTGTCCTAGATCCAGCAAATTCTGCACTCTGCATTAATTCATAATTCCGCAATAGATTAGACATTTCCGTTGAATTTGCAAAGGAATTGACTTCGAATTGGTCCCAATTTGTCTTTGGGTCATCTTTGTTGTTGGCGTATTGGTTCATTGGACCAATGTTTGCCAAATGTGGGTGTGGTTTGTTGTTATAGGTTTTTGTTTATTACTTTTTTTACTGCTTTTAACACTTGGTCTCGTGACATCATTTTTGAACCGGTTTTTATCTATGTTTGATGCGCATATTTGTGATGTATGTAACTGAATTTGACAGGCGTATATTTTATATGTGGGAGTTTAATTATGTTTAACATAATTATAGTATGTTTGTAAATTGATTTAATTATTATGATGTTTTATTACACAATGTTTAAAGCCATACTGTTAAGCTGATAATTAACTCTTCAAAGCATTGATAGACTGTGCTTACACTTGCTACTCACCCAAATGTTTAATTGGTTATTGAAGAATGTAAACCTAATATAATTTTCTCTTGTCCACAGGGCGCTACCAGTGATCAAGTCTCCCGTACCAGCATGTAGTAGTCAGTGAACGATAACAAACACAAATTTTCACTCGCGTTCTAACTCAAGTTTAAAATGGCCGACGTTCTCGGAATCGACCCCGTCGACGATGACCTCGGTTACGATTACGATACGACAAAGATCCCAGATATCATTGCCCCAGACGAAATGATCGAATCTGGGTACCAAGAGGGTTCCGAGCAGAGCTATGGGGACCGTAGGGATTCCAAGGAGGGTTTTGGGGGCGAGGGAGATTCGGACAGTGGTGTGGATGGGGTAAGCAGTGGCTGTAGCGTCGCTGATGACTGTCCCGTGGTGTCGATCAACGATGTGGTGGCGTACTACGATGACATTCGTCCGAGGAGGCGGCATGTGCCTCAGCTCAGCTTCTACAATGTGGACATCGAGCGGTTGGCTATGGATGCCCTCATTCAGGTGAGTTTAGAAACTAGTTTTGATCTTCACGGTCTACAATTGATATTGCAATGTATTGCACTTAATTTATGTTTGATATTTGATTGCTTGGTATTCCACATTGGTCACCTGCCCCTTTTTTTTACTAGGTAACGAAATGACTCCTCAATACAAGGCAGTGTGGGATGGATTGTCAGACTCGTACTGACTAAAATCCATGGTGTCCTTCAATAGCCCCGTGACGAAAAATTTTGACAGCACCCGTATGTGGGATAGTTAAGGTGCTATTAACTCAGGTGCCAGTACAGCGGGTGCCCAATGTGGAGTACCTTTGATTGCTCAGTGATCTACAATTAAAATTGCAACGAATTCAGCTTCTTTTATGGTTGATATTTACTTGGTCAGATTAGTTTTGACTGCTGGGATTTATATTAAAGTCGAGGTATCTTAAATCTACGTGGCGTAAAAACGTAGGTATAAGGTATTAATGTCAAGAAATATTAGTGTTAGTCGGAAGCTGTATTTCTTTACCGACTGGACGTTGTTTTTGCCAGTTTTTTTATAACAAAGATATTTGTGGTAAATGTTGCAAGACGGTTGCGGTACTTATTGAATTAACGGGAACCTGGAACGTGAAGGGCTATTGAACGTTACCGTGGATTTTAGTCAGTTCGACTTTGACAGTCAGTCCACATTTGATGATTTTACCACGTAAAAAAAAGATGGTGCAAGATTAAAGCCTATTCACTAGGGATCTACGATTATTTTCATCATTATTTAAACACTAGGAAAGGAAAGAAAATAAATAAAATATTTAGCCGCTTAGAGTCCAGTCCTACATAACTAATAAACGTACAAATATTTATCTTTAAAATTAATATTATTAAATATTTGTTAAGATAGTGGAGAATAAAATTATCATTAACTTGTGCAAATTGTGCAACTTACTAAAAAAAAACAGAAATTTTCCGTTCTTTTAGCAAAACCAAATACAGGTCTAGTACTAGGCGAACATAAGTATGTAGTAAGTAATCCCAATGTTCATTTTAATATGCAAAGCATATCTCTCAATTAGAACGGAGCTATTTCCGTACGATCTCTTGACAATTAATGACAGAATAAGAAATACGGAACAAGACGAGACTACTGCTATTACAATACGGTAAGAAGTTTTGTATTCTTTACGTGTGTTACTGTTTTTAGTTTCATTGCAAAAAGACACTGAATTCTCGATTCGTGAAATATTTGCTGGCCAGTAATGTCATCTTGACTTGACTATTACAGTATATAATATCATTAATACTGTAATATACACTGTATATTAACCTTATCTTAATAAATAACTGAATTGTGATAAAATTATGAACAGATATCCCCTCAGAAACTTTCGCATTTCTATAATTGGTATGATATTTTATGAAACTGGCTTAATCTATATATATAAAAGAACAGGGGTTTTTCTTTTGACACGACTACAGCCGAAACCGCTTAACGCAGAAATTTGAATTTTGGACAGCATTTGCAGTCTACCATGTAGATTGGCAATAAGACGGGATTTTGCGAAAATCCTCCTCTAAGGGGGTGAAAAGGGGTGAAAACTTTTGTATGAAAAATCTTATTCCTTGGGTTTATAAACTTGAAAATTACCACGAATAAGAACATAAGTAGATAAATAAGATTAGCAACACTATTTTTTTTAAACTACCCTCCATTGGTATTCTAGGGGTTGTTAAAGTTTGTATGGGAAAATCATAACGCGTGAGCTGATGAATTTGAAAATCAGTATTTATATACTACATAAGAATTAATCAAACACGTGTTTTTGGATTTTTCGAAAATCACCCCCCAAGTTGGTGAAAAGGGGTATTCAAGTTTTAAGAGGGGAATATTAAACCCCTAAACGTAGAAACCTGAATTTTGAATGGTAGTTACAATTTATAATGTAGATGAGCATTATGAAAGGATTTTGCAAAAATCTCCCTCTAAGGGGGTGCAAAGGGGTGAAAACCTTTGTATGTAAAATCTTAATTCTTGGGTTTTTATACTTGAAACTAGGTACGAATATGAGTATAAGTAAATAAAAAAATATTCGTTTTTTATAACTACCCTCCATTTTTGGGTTTTTCGAAAATCACCCCCTAAATTTTGAAAAGGGGTATTCAAGTTTTAAGGGAAGGATTTTACTGCTTGCTTCGATAAACTTCAAAACTTGGCCTAAATAATCTCTCAATCAAATAAAGGATTTGTATTCATCTATATTCAAAAATCAACCCCTAACGGGGTGAACATGGGAAAATCAGGACTGGACCATTTTTAGATTTTCCAAAAGTATCTTATAAGTAGGGTAAGCGGGAAGTAAATTCATTGAGTTCGAAGTTACAAACACGCGCAGACAAAGTCGCGGGCAAAGTGCTAGTTGTAAAATAAAAAGGCAGAATCAACACTGTATAAATAGTTTAAATTTTGGAATGCATCAGTTTTATATTTTTTATTTGTCTATGATAATTCAAAAGTGCCTGTAACTGGCCCACTTGAAAATAAATGCTTTCATTTTGATTTTTAGAGGTTGACCTCCTTTTCTATTGGTTAGGCATCCATTTAGATTGAGTTCTCTGTTGGTGAAACTTATGACTCCTGGTGTATTTCAAGGCACTCTTCCAAGAATTCACATTTAAAACTCATTAACATAGAAACGATGCTATAGTACAAGAGCTAGCTCACTACAATTTAATGTCGTCTCTAGGAAGTCAAAGAGCTTCAAAATAATGTGAAAAATGTACTGCATTTCTTGCATTATTTCGAAAGAGTTCCTGTTTTTGGCATAACTCATAATGATTAGCTCTTTTAGGTAACTCCCGGACTATTATCTAAAATGGAATGCAAGATAAAAAATACATAAAATTCGCATTACTGATGTAACAGAATTTAATTAGCATTACAACGAATATCGTTGCATATCTAGGTTATTTTTTAATTATTGCTTTTCCGAATATTTTTATTACTTCGGAGGAATGACCTCTTGAAGTCTGTAATTAAATTATGAATTGAGAAATTTTTATTATTCTTATAAACCATGGCTTAATAATAATTAAACATGTGTCCCTTTACTAAGCTGAACGCGTAGCATTACCATTTCTATGTCTATTTTACTAGGAAAAGAATGAAATTACAGTACCAGTCACAAGGCAAAACTTGCTAAAATATTGTTGTTTCCCGAGTATCGATCTAAATACTGGTTCTGTAGTAACAATGTTCTCAAATATAAATTACCAAAACTGTCCAAACAATTTAAGTCCTCATCCTTTAAAACTTCTTTCAACATAACACACTATAGTGAATACAACATGAAATAGTTATATAAGTCTAACTTTGTTACAAAACGTATGTTTAGCTCAGTTGGATCGGTACCTTTCTCTTAATGCAGTGTTCTGTGCCGGGATGGATTATATTAGAATTACGTAATGTTGTTAGCTTTTGTTACCGCTTCACTTAGTGCCTTTGGTTCGGTTCAATTGAATTTTGATTGAGGAAAAAGTTGGTAAAAAATGTTCTTTGGTTAACAATAGTTTTGAGATATCATCGTTGTGAGTTCCGTTTTATACTGTGTGTGGTCTGTATAATGTTATCTCTTTTTTAAAACGGTCGTTTAATTCTGATGTCTTCAATTCCGCCGGGATCTAAATTACCCAGTCCTGGAGTTCATTCTACTGCCATTATCCTTATTCCTTTGTGATGGACGCAGCATGTTCTTTCATGACTTATCTTAGCAGTCATCTCCTTTCTTTAATCCTTCTCACAATACATCCGTCGTTTCTTTGCTCTTCCTCTACTCTTATAGCCATCCACATTCATAACTCGCTCCTTTTCTTATCCTGTCCTTTTATCAATTAGTTTTATTCTTTTTCTTTCACCGCTTCTACTTCCATGGCATTTTTGGTACTGCTGGACATTCCGGGTCCAGAAAGTCCCCGAATTTTATCATCATTAACCAGTTTTTTTGTCTTATTTCTATCAATATTAAAGGATTCATTTTATTTATCTTCTAAATCATCACCCGTTTTATGCATTCTACCAAGGGACTTATTTCTTTCCTTGTTAAATTGATCTTTAAATAAAACTCAATAGGGTGTAATATTCAAATAATCACGGACATTACTTACAATGGTCTTGATTTTTTGCTTGTAAACTTTGTTCTCACATTGTGACGTAGATCACATTAGAAACCTCAAAAATAACAGTACTTCTCCTCTATTTAATGGATGTTATTATACATATAAACCTTCCTCTTGAATCACTCTATCTATTAAAAAAAACCGCATCAAAATCCGTTGCGTAGTTTCAAAGATTTAAGTACAAAGGGATATAGGGACATAGGGACAGAGAAAGCGACTTTGTTTTATACTATGTAGTGATTCAGTTTGTGTTGCTGAACATTTCTCTTCAAACAACTTTTTCTGTAGTACTTTTTATTCTAATACCGTCTTTATGGAATCAACTTTACTTAGGTTAACAGAACAAACATTACTTCACATAGAATCTTGACATTTAGGGACGCGTTCTACTTAGTATCTGTCCTTCATTTTTAAGTCATGTCTAACTAGCGTCCGGCCATCCGGCTTTGCCCGGATAACAGTCAGAAAAACTATATACCAGCAAAGTGTTTGATTATGTAACTTTTTATTGCTAAATTATTTTTAATACCAATTTTTTCCTGTCTTCGGTTGGATCTTTGCCTGTCTCCTACGACCGAATTTACCAATCAGAGAATTAGAAGCAGTTCCCAAAAAAGGAACAGGATTTGAATTAGATTTTAATTTGGGGCGTAAATTGATAGTAGTTTTTGAAACTAGTCATAAGAAACAAACATACATCTCTGTAACTATTTGATTTATTAGGATCTAAAACACTAGTGTACTAGTCTAAAACATGATACAATGAAAGAAACATAAAAATAGAACCACCCACATTATTGTCCACGAATGACGAAATACATAAATTAAAAAAAAAAAAATTAAATATAATTCTCTTAATCAAATCTCAATAACAAAGTTTAGCTAACATTTTGAGATCAATAACGAACGGTAAGATATCCTACTTACCACACTAGCTACAGATGATCTCTTGTGTCCTCGATAAGTAGAATTTCTGGTTTAACATGAAGCGTCTGCTCTCGGTCTTGAAACCTGTTTCTTTTTTAATATTATGATGTCATCAATGTACAGGTGGATGTTGATTCACTTCTGTTATTATGCTTGTAGCGTAATGTTTTAAATGCATACGATTGTATTTATTGAATCATGCTGTAATTGGACAATCCCTGTTTTGTTGTTGACTGAAAATCAGTGACTTGTGGTTTAGGGTCATTGACATCCGAACACTTGTCTTTAAAAAGTGTGACTGCAAAACGACCCTTATATCAATATCAAATGCCGTTTTAACATTGAAAATAAGTGGATGTGTTTAGTCATTAGTTCTTTTTCTCTACGATTTTTAGCTCTTGAAGTAAATTGAAGAGAGTTCTAGTTTAATGTCGTTAGTTTTATGTTTGAGGTTGTTCTTTCTTTCCATATTTTGTAATTGCATTTTAAAAAACAATGTCTTTTGCATCGAAAAAGTCTCTACTGTATCAGTCCCAACCTTAGATCCTGATACCTAGATTAATTATATTATTGTACACTGCAGAAAGTGTGCTAAGGTCTCGGGAGCATTGCATTCCGACTTCTGAATTGACAGCCACATAAAGCATTTTTCTGGAACAGACTGTCGAACAGCCACAGACCAAGTTTTTTTTTAGAAACGCCCCGCACTAGGAATTTCATCATGTATCGTGGGTGCATTTACTAACAGTTAAATTCATTTTACAAACCGTCAGACACGAAACAACAACTTGCTAATCACACAATTAGATAATTATATGTGCAGAGCGGGATTCAAACCCGAGTCAAGCAACGCAGCAGTCGATTGCTCGACTACAGCACCAACCGTCCCACCAGTCTTTATCTTTTACAACATCAATCCAACCTTCTTTTATCTAAAAAGATCTAACCTTTTAACAGTATCGCTTACTCATAGAACTGTTATAGGAAACTAAACTGTATTACAATTACCTTATGGCGTTTGCTAAGATGGAGCATAGAACTGGGGCATTTTGTTACGTCATTACCGTCTTTCATCATGCCAGTAAGTGGTTTAGATCTTGGAGAATGGGAACCAATGGTGGGATAGTGTGAGGTTCTAGAGTTTTGTAGTTTTAATAAAACGCTGATTGGTGCAATGGAGTAACTAGGGAAGTGAGGAAAGTGGTGATTAAAAATGAAATGAAATGGTAACAGGCTTCGTATTAAAATAATAGCTAGTCTAATCTAGCCGTCTCGCGTCTCCTCCTGATCGTTTTGAATTATTCCCGTTGAATCCCACTTTTGGATCCCATTTTTTAGGTATTCCCGATGGATGCCACTTTTTAAACATTCCCGACTTATTTTATGAATCCGCCTTACCTTTTGACAACATGAGTACATATCAGCACAGAAAACTGTTACCGTTAGATTTTACTGATGTATTCTGACAATAGTGGAATTTATTGTTTACTAAAAAAATTACACAAGATCCGGCCACCATAGGCTTTCTTTTTATAGACCGGTCACCAGTGTGTGTAGAAAGATGGCAGAGACACATTCTTGAGAATCTTGTTTCAGTATTTACTTAAAAACTGATAGAATGTCACTAACCAGCAAAAGTACTAGTCTAGTATAAGATCAAGGTATGTTTTATTACAGTCGTAGTAGAGTTATTGCAGTCTGGTGCCACGTGATACGCAGCGCGGGGGTAAGGCAACTCTAAATGGCCTGCCAAAGTACTAGGCTTGAGCAAAAAGCTAGCTCAAGTCTAGTGGTGAACGTTTTTCAACTTGGGGTCGAGCGAACTTTTGATTCATTTCATAAGCGCTGTGATAATCACGTTTGACAGGGGGGGGGGGGGCTAAATGCCTGCTGTGCTCTAAGATATGAGCCCCTATTGATCAAAAGGTAAAACACTCTGTGGTCCGAGTCATTTGCAGCCGCTTCTGGACGGGAGTCCTTGGACCCGTCCGACCAAGGACAGGCCCGAGTCATGGCGCGTCGTGTTTCACGCTTTCCTCAAGAGAACTGATGGAGACTGGGCCATAGGGCCATACGCCTAAAACGACGCGGGCGAAACCGCAAGCAGAAACTAGTTTTATGATAGCAATTTTGTGATTGAAAGTACAGTCACGAGCAATAGTATGTATACACTAAGCAGTATTCAAAAGCGATTTACTGCTACCATATTGATTAAACTATTGCCTTTTCATTAGACTTCTGTTTTGGAAGCATACTATTATGAAATAGATCTTATTTCGAAGTGGAAGCCAGTATTTCACGAGTAAATTGCCTTTGAATTTTGTTAAGTGTATACAGGTTATTGCTCGTGACTGCTACTCGCATTCAGATTTTTTAAAGCATGTCCAAGGATCCAACGGGAATAGTTTTTGGGATTCAACGGGAATAAAACGAATAATTAATTAAATCAATATTCGATGCGACATTTCAACGGGAATACATTATTAATTTTTAGTGGATCCATTACGGGTTTAAATAAAATTAGTGAATTTGAAAATTCGGTCAAATTAAATTTTTTGAAAGAAAGAAATAGGCTTAATAAAAATGTAAAAAGTATTTATTCGGTGAAATGAATAATTCTACTAAACGACTTTATAGTAACCAAAATTAGCCGGAGTGATTTTCGACGAAAAGTTGTTCTGCCAAACAAGGGTAAACCGTTTGAATTCCCGAAATAACCTAAGAAATTAATGAATGTACAGTAACTTTAGTATAGTTTGAATACTGAATATTTGTAGTTTTAATGAGTTAGTATGAAGTGTATTTTAGTTTATGAATTAAAATAAAAAATGCACAACAATGCATATATTAAGCATTATATTTATTTTTTTAACAAAATATGTCACATTCACAAATGGGAACAGATCATTATTTTAATCGGTGCACACGTGTACTGATATAGATATTTTCGTAGCTGATAATTCATTAAGTAAATTAAATTTTTAAGACGTTTGTGATCTGTGCTCTTTGTTATCTATTAAAAACATACTCGTATGATAAGTAATAGTAGATTATTGCATTGAGCACAAAGTAATTTATTGTTGCACCGAGTGTCTGATTTAGAGCTCGAGCGTTTGCGAGGGCTCCTACCCAACAGGCACGAGGGCATATAAATTAAAGCATAGTTGGAAGAAAAACTTATTGTTACCGTAAATACAAGAAAATGCAGTCAAAATAAGCGATTATTCTCTAAAAACACTTGTGCCTTTCATATGTTTAGGCATTGTTGATTTCCTTAACAAATAAATCATTTATCAAGACCAAACATAGACTTGTTGCGGTAGTGAATGGCAACACAAAAGGAGTTATTCCGGTAGCGATAGCAACACCAAAGATAAGAGAGATTCTAAATAATTTAAGAAAAAAACGTAATTTAAAAAATAGAATTAGCATATAGAATTCAGAAGCTGTTAAGCAACAAAGATGTAATAGTGGAGAATGTATCTTATGCAACAACGGGCAATCGCGATGCATCATACGGCCGAGTCCACAACGAAGTTTGCCGAATATCGACGAAGAATTACGAGTGGACTGTGGTAGTGGTGACAGTCTGAACAGAACAGTATATTGAAGGAACACGGTGGCTTTTAGTCAGTGTTAAGAGTCTGGCAGTGCTTTCTACTCCATTTTGGGCGGAAGGAGGCAATTGCAAAAAGATGCGTGTGGCACTCGAAGACTGCCGCGGCAAACGTATTACAAAGTAATTTAAAAAAAAAACAAGAAAATAATATCGGTTACTGCGAATATTTAACAAAAATATTATTCATTTAAAATGTTTGTGGTACACTACTGTAATAAAGAAATGCTTTGTTGTAGGGGAATTATAAAAGTAGGTTTAATTGTAGAAACCTTTTGTAGCTGCTGGCCGTTTAGAATCAGTAAGAAAAAGTAAATTGTCTTTATGACGGATGTTTTATGATTGCCGAAGTCTCCCGAACTAAAACGACGTTAGCCGAGTGTTAGGTTTTTTTGTTAGTTAGTTCACTCTTCTATGGCTTAATCGCGTTTTTAGGGAAGAGGAGAACTAGGTAACATGTTCCCACTGCTGGGACATCGCCTCTTAGTAATCCATAATCTATCTGGCGGACCCATCCATGGATATCGCATAGATGACCAAAAAAACCCATCAACATCATCTGCTTAGCATTTTCCCAGCTATATTGGGGTCGGCTTCCAGTCGAACCAGATGCAGTTGATTTCAGTTGAAAATTAGTATTTAACATGGAGCGACTGCCTATCGGACCTCCACAACCCAGTGACTGGGTATTAAGATAGGTACTCCATGGTAAGACTGGCTGTCAGACTTTATAGCTTCTGACCAAAAAAAAACTAAACTCCATAAATATTTTCATTAGTAGTTCGTTCAACTTCTCATTTTTACATTACCTATACTCATCACTCATAAATAAAATACCTACTACTTTTACTAAAATTACTACTTGTTATTAAAATTTTATCTGTTTTAACCGACTTCTTAATAAACATAGAATTCCTTATCGCCTTTACCTTTCATGACAATTTATTTCATTTTGTTTACTTTAAAACTGAATTACAATTTCCGTCAGATAAAAATATTGGTTCCGATAAGTTCTGTATTGTTTTAATTTTCACGCCGAAATCGATTCAGAATTTATTCGCAAATATTTAATTTAAACTTTAGTTGCTATGCGACTAATTCAATGCTAATAGCAAATCGATAAACTAGTCATGGTATTGCAAAAAACTATGCGGGTATAATCGTACAATCTCTCTTTAATTTATTCGATGAAAACGGCCAGACTTTCGAAATTCATAATGTACACTCATTATTATCTGCCTAGCATTCGGCTTCCAGTCTTAACGGATGTAGCTTGATACTAGTTTCAAACATGAAGAAATGCCTGTCTGACCTCCAAACTATTTAGTCCACATTTATGAGTGGCTAAATCATTCAAATAAGTTCGAGTTGTCTCATTTACTCCAGAGGCCTTACCACGAGCTGTTAACGTGATCCAGTTTAGGCTGTGAGAAAGAGATGGCGCTAGACGATTTGTATAGCTCTGTCTCTTTCTCACAGCCTAAAGTGGATCGCGTTATGAGGTCGTGGTAAGGCCTCAGGACTTATTTAATCATTTTCCGGTCAGACTAGCGGACTGCCAATTCCTTTGGCTGTCATTGTAGTGTCAAGGTCATGATTACCTTTACACACATGGTCCTACGAAATTCAATACACCTTGGTTGTTCTTGTTTTCAAATTTTCGAGCCACTGACTTTTTTTTGTCGTGGTAAAATCATCAAATGAGTCCTCCCACCCAGCGCGGGCTGGGAGCGACTGTCAGACTCGTACTGACCGTGGTCACGGTAATTCGTTAGTCCCGCGACCCCGGCAGGCTTTGGCCCTTTATAGAGGGGCCTCGACCCTGTAAATGTTACAATTAAACTTCCCCCACATCTTCGTATAATATTCGTATTGTGCACTCGGCCTTATAAATCTTCTACTTTACAACAATCTCTTTGGTAAAGATGATTTTTGAGGAAAGAAAAATTTCAGTTTGCAAGTGGGATTCGAACCCGCGTCTTCTGGATACCTATCCAGAAGACGCGGGTTCGAATCCCACTTGCTCCATCTCTTAATCTGAAATTTTTCTTTCCTCAAAAATCATCTTTACGATGCGCGTCGCATAAAATAAATATCTGGTTGACCGAGCTTCGCTCGGTTTTTAAAATGTCTATATTTTGGGAACCGAGCTTTTCTCGAACCTGGGACCTTGATAAATCGATTCCTTGGGCCAAAAAACCCCTAATCTGTAACTTTCATGAAAATCCTTGGAGCCGTTTCCGAGATCCTGATTATATATAAATATACAAGAATTGCTCGTTTAAAGATATTAGATTATTAATCTCTTTGGTTCTTTGACTACTCCTTTTTTATTTCGTAAGCATGGTTACTGTTGATTTTATCAATACTGTGTCAATTTGTTACAATATCTTCGATTCTGAAGTTGTAAAGTGTACGTATATGGTAAGTAAAGGTCGTAGTTACGTCAATTGAAAGGTATTTGGATTGAAAAGGTGTTTAAAGTTCAGTTATTGACTAACTTTTGGAGCAAGGAGAGGTTTGACAATGATTTTGGTGTATGTTGTAAATTTTTGAATCGTTGTGCAAATCATCGAAATGTAGAGAAAAGGGGGCGTAGTAGAGTAGATCCACTGTAGGAAAGAGATGGTGCTAGACGACTTGTATAGCTGTATCTCTATCCCACAGTGTAACTACTTCCACTTTAAGACAATGGTAGGCTACTAGCTTTCTTGTTGCGATTTCTGGGCTGGTCCCAATCGTTTTTAATTGAAAAAAAGATTTTTCAGCTTTAACTTTGAAATCAAAGAGTTCTTTAAAAAGGAAACATTTAATTTCAATATCATAACAGTTTTTGGTTTGATTGAACATTACTATTTCTTTTATAAATGAGCATCACTTGACCTTTTAAAAGGACGGCATCTAATGGTTTATATTAATTTAATTTTCCTGAAAGCACTGCCTGAATATTTTCTTATGAATATGAAAATATTGGTACGCCCTCAGATTGTACTCTTAAAGTAAATACAGAAATACCATCAAATTCTTCGTTGCGTCAATGAATAATATATTCAAGTTAAATATGATTTACTTTTATGATTTTACCACTCTGTAAAATTATCAAATGGGTGCGGACCCATTTGATGATCCAGGGCAGCCTGGGTAGAGGGGAAGTGACTGTCAGACTTTTACCAACCAAACATCCATCCCATTTAAAAGGGACGAGTACTAATCGGAACTGTGGTGCCTAGTTGAGAAATTACAGGTAGTAAAATTTGTCTGACTTGGGAATCAGTCCTATCTCACAGCCTAATCATGGATCATCGTCAACAGCCGTGGTAAGGCCTCTGTTCCTTTTCTTGCACTTTGCGTTCGACGGCGTCTTTTTAAGAAGATCCCTTGAAAAGTTAAATATGGATAAACATCACGTCTGTAATCCCGAAAGGATTAGAAAAAGTGTATCGTATGAGATGGCCTGTCTACGCTGTATCCCCGGTCCGTGGTCGCCACTCGAAAGAACCCCCTTTTCTTTCCCATCGAGGAGTCAGTTCGTACTGAGCATACTCATGATTAGCACTCGTGATTCTGACCACTACAGTACACAAAATGAACTTTCTTTCTTACTAGAATTCTACTGGTCTCGCCATTTTTTATTAGTATTTCGAATTTTTTGGACTTGCATGATCTGGATCACCTAGACGATTATCTACCTATATTTTTAGATAAATATCTAAAGTCTTTCGACTGTATCAGATGTCTACTGGTCTCGGGATATCTTCGTAGCAAATTTCCCAGGAGACGCTGGATGCAGGTCTGCGTGCGGAGCTGTAGGTGATGTGGATATCTAAAGGCTTGGTCATCACGTTCACGTAACTATAGTCCAGTCATTAAAAGCTTTGGAAAATAACGTCCGCCGAGTACATGGCCATCTCACCAGTGCTCGGAGTTCGTTGAGAAGGTTAAAGCAATGAGTCGCGCCGACATACATTTTTTCAAGCAACCCTTCTGAAACTTATTCTTTCAGTATCAGAATCGGGAATATGAAGACCTCTTGTCTAACAATCCTTTTGTATTCGACTTATAAATAGGACATTGTTCAGTATTTCAGGACAATAGGATTGCTTGTACTTTGTAGGGTTGTGGGACCTCCCGTCATTTCGACGTACCTTGATGAAAATATGTTGTTTTTTTTTCTTCAGTAATTTTTTATGTTGATCTGTTATTGTTACATGCGTATTCAGGGTTTGCATTAAGTTTATCTATTACAGTTACTATTATTTATTTGTAGTTTTACATTGTTCACTGAAAGTAGGTTTACTTTTATTTAGGTTTTGATCATTTTTGTGTTCCAATCTAAGTTGTATTAAGTTATTGGGTTCGCTAATAAAAATAAGTTATATAAACTTTTTTCTTGTGAGTAAATACTCTACATACATCAAGACATAGCGAATGCTATGTCTGGATTTGGTAATAAAACATGCTAATCGGCATTATTTCCTAGTGCTTTGCATTCTGCTGCTGTGTGTGCATTCTGAACGATGTTCATTTTAATCATTTAGAATATCAAAACTTCCTTCAAAATCTGCGTTGCGATGCAGTTTCTGCAATTAATTTATTCCTGTTCCCAGTTTCAGTTACAAGCATTTTACTACTCGTAAACCTGAAAGCCGGAGCTGAAAGTTGAAACCTAATTTTCCCTGAAACTGTAATGAAAAGGTCAGAAATTAGTTAGGCCAAATTAGCGCTGGCATAGTGCGCACGAGTCAGACATTGCGTGGGTGGGAAATTGCTAGACAAATGATTAGTATTACCTTTTTCTTTTTACAAAGTAGCCAGTGGTACACCACGTGTATTGATAAAAATAGAGATACTAAATACTGAAGTAAAAACAACACACTTGTTGTTTTTTGTTTAGGTACGGTCGTCTATTGTCATATTTTTTCGTAAACGTAGTATGTAAGATGAATGAGTTGTTCTTTGAGTATGAATATACAAGCTATTGAGCTCACTGAGTACAAAGAGGAAGGGTTACAGTCCTTATTAAAAAAAGATTTCCCTTTCATCGTTTGACCGTCTTTGTAAGTAAAAATACCAGATTTTTGTGGATCGACTAATTGTTTAATTTTTTTTAATAAAGCCTTTGCAGGCACTTTTGAATTGTCAACTAAAGTTGTTAAAATACGACAGTCAAACTCACAATATTTTCCTTAATAACATAACATATCTTGGTAAGACTGGTTGTCAAAACCAGGGACCGAAAACCTTTATAAATTACGGTACAGGTATTAAAGAATTTCGGTTATTTTTTAGATTTAGGTTACCGCTATCTGGGTAACCAGACCGAAGAAAAATGTAACCTCTATTCAGGTTACCGTTTTAATACCGGTTAACTAAAGATAACGACTCTTTGTCACACACACATGCGATGCGCGCCCTGTGACTATTGCCGACGGCACGTTTGAAGTGTGCAAGATAGGGGTAATTTTTATTTCGGTAACCGGTATTAATACTGGTTATGTTTTCACTTTTAATAATAAAGGTAATCTTTAAAATTACCTGTAAAAGAAAAAAAGGTTGTTACAGAAAAAATACCGGTATTGTTGATACCGGTTTCGGTCCCTGGTCAAAACATTGTACGTCTTACCAACCCGTTGGCTCTGTTATTCCTATGTCAAACTGAAAAGCGTGCCAAAGCATTTTTGTTTGTAATGTATGGAATTGTTTGAAGCCTGTCACATAGACCATCGGACCGCATTCGCGTTTTTATATGACAGGATTCGGATCGCATTCGCTTCGCCTTGTCTGTTTGACAATAGCTTTAAGGATATTTAAGGAGTAAGCAGAGACAAACGCTTACCCTGCTTACTACTTTATTTGCCCACATAACGTTTGTGAACATAATCTGTATTAAAGTTTTTATTCAACTTGTGCTAGTTATGAAACTAGCACAAAATAGTACCTGGTGTTGACCGGTAACGTCGGCTTAATACATTTATAATGCCTCATCATACGTCAAACGATTGCATTTAAGTACATTGCGGCCTATGTGTCAAAGACAAGGTTGAAATGTTTATGTGCATGTGTTCTCTTTTTTTCGAATTATAATTATTGTGTTTCTTTTATCATTTCTGCTTCATCTGTAAGCATAAAATGAAATTACCATCTTCAAATCCCTTGACTGACATTGAAAAAAATATTGGCTTGGCCTTTTTTAACTAATGTTCTTTACAGCCACGTATTCACTGAGCAACAATTGTTTATAAACTCTGTTTCAGATACAAAATCTACGTGTTTCTGAAACAAATCATTTTGTTTCTGTAAACACTACGTGCTTATCGGTATGTTTCGGTGGTCCCCACTTGCGGCGGAGAACACTTAACGTGATGTTTCAGAAACTGTGTATCCGAAACACTGTTGCTCAGTGAATACATGGCTTAAGTAACACATAACTTGGAATAACTCAAATTCAAACTCAACCATTTATTGCATTCATGAGGTGTTACAAGATGCTATACAATTTTGACAGGACCTCTCTCATGAACCCTGCAAGGACACAGCAACTTTAAAATGAACATAGCAGGTATTACAAAATACAAGTATTGAATATTTAAAATATATAGACGCCAGGACATTAAGCCTTATCCCATTGTAATAACGCTTTTTAATATTTGACGGATGGGGATCTGTCAAATAATCAGTAGTTTGGGCGTTTGCCTGGGGTTGAGCTGTGTGCTGTGTGAGATAGATGTGTTAAAGTGTTCACAATCACTCGTATCACATAGAAAACCCACAGGCCCGTCTCAGTAAAACGGTAGGGCTTTAGAAGAATTGTTTAAACTATAAAGTTACTTTTTTTAAATACTCTATGATATTCCCATTGTTAGGTTGTGATCAAGAGGAAGTCGAGTCTCATCAAGAGGTGTATTACGATCAACCATGCGTTGATGGATGATACCTTGTTTTATTAATACTTCAGCGTAATCATGAATCAGTTGTACGTTCGACAAAGTGGAATTATGACCCACCATAAGCTTATTTTCCTACAGTCTTTCAAATACAATTAGGTCCACATTCGCGTAAACATATATATCCATGGTAATGACTTTGATCTTTGCCGATTTGACGGATTCAAACGATTTATTGTCAAAATGGGTCATGATTCCATTTTGTTGAGTGTACCATCATTCATAATATCACCACGAGCGATCGTCATTTGGTTTTTAATTTACCACCATTTTTGTTTCAAATTCAATTGTTATTTTATGAAGGTGACAATTCGAATTAAAGTTTTTGTCATACGTTGGCAATGGAATAGCGTTTTCTGATGTCATATTGTTGAAACATATGAGGTGATAGATCAACGATATTGTGGTGGTGGTACTTTGATTTAAAAGAACCTATAGAGCGGGCATTGGGAAAATTGTCATACAAAATTGTTGATGCCGTGCGTCAGTAGCACTATCTAAGCGTTGCTATGCAACGCTACTACTAGACTGAGGGACTTTTTACCTATTGGTAAAAAATTTTGGATCACTAATTTCTTCGTGATGTCCCGTCTACTGCTCGTATATAGTTTAATGTCTTTGGGTGGTGATAAGACCTTGTTTGGTTCAATTCATTAGTGCTAATAGTGCAGCCTAGTTGTTATGCCCTCAAAAGGACCATTGTCAAAAGCCGTCAAATTACACAAACTCACAAACAAATTAGAAAACGTGAGGCAGCACCTATCAATCCGTACTTGATTAATTATTTCCCGCTCCCTGTCATAGGAATATTTTTGGACTGTGTCCCAACATTAGGAGCAACAACCTCTGACATAGCTCGTAGTAATACATGTAGAGTTTGGATATGAAATAGGAAAAAAAACATATTCTTACGCAGTTTTTATCAGGATACAATACTGTTTTGACTTAAGACAATCGTCTACCGAGCGCTCGTCCATACTAAAAGAGAAAACGTTTTCCTGCCTCTAAATGTTATCCTATCTCAATGATTTTTTGGAATGCTTCTGACACAGTAAAAACTAGGTTTAAAGTTACAGGCGCCTAAAAGTTACTTTTGAAAAAATAAAACCTATAAACCTAGTTTTTTACTGTGTTAGAAGCATTCTAAAAAATCATTGAGATACGATGACATTACAAGTGCAGGAAAACGTTTTCTCTTTTACGTCCATACTAAAAGAGCGCTCTGTAGACGATTGTCTTAATAATCTTATTGAGTGGGTATCCTTGTAAAACGTTGTTCAAAGCTTATCTTGTATTACAGCCAGTTTTAGGAAAGACATACACGGACTGCTTACAGCAGTCAGCATTGACTGCTTCAAACTGCGACTGCATAACAAACTACAGTCTTCAACATACACGGAACTATACGAGCAGTCGAACTGGATCGGTCGTTGTAGTCAAGCAGTCACAATACTTTGACTGCTCAAGCAATATGTACATGGGTGGCCTCAGTCTTCTTTAAATAATTATTCTGATATCTCAGAAGCGCTAATTGCATCCTCCCATTACGTAAATTAGGTGATTCAAGAACCTTTCCCGGTTAAAGTATCGGTTTTATTTTCTCATTTAAATTGTAAATGCGAACGAATCCTTAAGAGGGAGATGTTAACGACGTGCTAGTAATCTGATCACGCGCATACGCAGCCAGACTTATACATCTTTGAGGAATTTAGCTGATGTTGTTTGCGAGATGGTATTGAAGGAATTCATATCGAAAACTTTTCCAATACGTGTCCAAATCAAAAGTTCCGTTTAAAATTATTATTGAGCTTTATTTTTAACATAATTTCGATTGCGAACATTACTTGAACTTGCGAATTCTGATTCAATATAGATACGCTTTTCCAATTCCCGCAGCAAAATCAAAATCAAAGCATTTATTTCAAGTAGGCTAGTTACAGACACCTTCGAATTGTCAGAGAAAATTAAAAGAATAAATTGTTATTAAACAGTAAAAAAGTGATGGGGCTAGTCCCAGTCACAAGACATAAAAACTGTGAAAGTACCGTAGATGCCCGTTCCAAGAAGTAGATCTCTATGGAGAAGAACGTGCAAGAAACTCCATGGACACTCTTTTTAGATCGCCAGAATTATTACAGAACCTTTGTTACATCATTCATGCAGCCCTTAGGTTCTTCATCTAGTATCTGAAAAGCTCGATTAAATGTCTGATAAAATATACATAAATCGATACACTGGAAATTTCCCTCGATTGCTATTATTAGCTACTGTTGAAGAAGGCGGTTCGTTGACCCAAAAAGAGCGTAAAGAGGATCTTTCATTATTGTTCTCTTAAATACTGACTTAATAGAGGATACCTAAGGCTTTGATAGGCACGACTTATTATTTGAAATGCCAATAACTTATTTATAGAGCACTAGCTTTTGCCAGCGGATCTGTCATCTCATCCTTTTAAAGCCTATTAGGTATTTTATAACGTTACATTCAATCGGTGAAAGATTTTTTTTAAATCGGTCCAGTTGTTTTTGCGTTTACGCATTGACTGTGTGTGTGACTTTTCTTAAAATGTCACAGCATATGCTGAGATAGGGGCCTTTTGGTCTCATGCAGGACCCAACTTCTTTCATAATAATTAGTTTTCATATATTATTTCGTTCTGTTCAGTTTTATGTGGTTGTTCTGTCCTGTGTGAGTCTAATAAAAACCTTTTTTTTCTTTCATTACAAACGTACGAAAGTACAAATATTTCTAATGACTAGTTTAGATATTAAACAATTGTACGTATATTCATCAGCTGGAAAACGTTTAGTGTTGAACAATAGTTTCTTCCTTAGCTTGCCTTGCATCCATAGGTTGCCTTACAGCAGCGACTTTTACGCTCTCAGGCCTTCGGTCGAAGTAGTGTTATGTTATTTCTTACTATTTTGTAAAAAACAGGCTTTCCCGTCTTCAATTTATTAGCAAACAAGTCCATTCAAATTTTCAACAGTCAAGTTAACGATACGCAATATTTAATTTAACCGTCAGTATGTCAATTCAAAACTATATGAGTATGTAGTAGCTACTTACAAATGTTAGAACTGACCCGATTTCTTTCTCCAAAGAATTAGTGGTACTTCATCAAGGAAAGTTGACCAACAAATACGTTTCTTACAAACAATTAGTTGTGGAAATCGAATCTTACACAAGGTCATACGTTAGAGTACTAATGCCTATACTTAATTACTGCTGCTCGGTCACAACTTAGTAAGTGCTATGTTATCTTGAAAAAACTTAACCGACAATTCCACTCATACAGAAATCTACTCTGTTCTATAGTTGCAAGGTAGGTTTTACCGTGTGTGGGATTGGAAGATAAGTTGTATATTGTAACGCAAACATTGTGGACAGTGAAGCCTTATTGTAAATGAATCTATGTACGTAAAAATCGATATTGCGTTGGCGGATGCTCGCTCAAGGGCGAAACGTATTAAGTACTCTTCAATCGAGCGGTTTGCATGCCCTATCAGCCGCTAACATGCGTAGGTTTCCTGCCTGTACGATTTCCATTGCTGGTGTTATTAGATCTTTGAGGAAAATTGGACAAAGAAAAGTCGTAGTGTATGGAAAATTTAGGCTATTGATTTTTCATTCAATCGTAGTGTATTGTGTTTCTATTTCTGGGTAAGGTAGTGACTATTGTAGGCTATTTTAAGTTGAGTTGATTAATGTTTACGCCAGAATGGTATTACAATTAATTTTATTTTATCAGATATATTATGATGATCTCACAAACACAGGAATAATAGACGGTTTACCTAAGCTCGGACGGCATCTAATTAGATACTTTTTAAATCGCAATGGCTACGGTTAGCCGATACAAAATCTACACAGAAAATGCTGAACAGTCAGCTATCTCGCTCTGCTACTCTGTAGCTTGGTTTCAGCGCAGCATAGCTGACTGTTCAGCATTTTCAGTTCAGATTTTGTATCGGCTAACGGTACCCAATGTTCGCGATATTCTTTTTCTAATGTCCTCAAGGCTTTGACTTGCCCAACAGCTCACACAGAAATCCTTCTAGAAATATCTCCCTCTCTTTCTTTTTACTCAATCGAAGTCTTCCTCGTCTTTCTGCCAGTTATCAAGGCTCTGACATCCTCAATGGTTTTCACCAAAACCAACTAATTCAATGAAAACCCACAAGCAACAAGGACCTTGAGATAGCAGGCGGATCCCGTCGTGATTACTATATGTGTATATGTAGATAATGAACACGTGGGGACATTCGCTAATAGGATTACCTTTTTGTTTTTGCGCAGTTCTTTCTACAAATAATTGGAGCTATTAAGGATTTTCGGGGCGGGAGTTGGAAAAGAGATTTACGGGTCATAATGAGGATGTTACGATCAGCACCCCAGTTTCAGTTTTTTATCCCAATTCCGAGGATTTTGTAGGTTTTTTTTGTAATTCTAGCTTCATTATATTTTGTTAGTAAATGTTGTTTGTTTAGAAACGTAAATACCGCAGTGGAAAGAGGCTCTTTATATACTTTTACCGGCCTCTTAGCAGAAGGTAGAGGTACTCCACATTTTTGCACATATTGTATCTGTGAACTAGAGATATTTTAACGTATTAAACTATCCCTGAGAACGGTGGTTTATTAACCACCATAAAGGTATATTTCTCACCATACACCATATAACGTTACAGGTTCTAGCACTAAATCAATGAAGGAAGTGAGCAGTAATTTACCATTGAGATAAGTTTGAGACGGTTCTCAACAATAAGGCCGCCTATACACGGACTCGAGCAGTCAGTGATTAAATTCCGACTGCGTCAAACAGTCCAACCACCCGAAGCAGTTTGACAGACTACTTCAAGCAGTTCTTGTATGACCGGCCTTTATCATATACATACTTTTAAAAAAAGTATCACACTTGGTATTCGTCCTGAATCATCCGTGCGAGAACACTGAAAAAAAAAAAAAAAAAAAACAAATAATAATGAACTAGACAAAAACCATCAACCATCGCAACTTAATTTTTCTATTCCAGTTACTATCTAAACTAAATCATGTCTACCATGATATAATAAATTGAAAACCTGAAGTAATGTCATCACATAACCCATCTACTTGAACAATACATAAAATTTCACTGTCACAATGACAGTGAAAGGTCAAACTTTTGTTAGAACGACCTCTAGCCGGTAAGCTAGCCGAAGAATAATACAATAGACTACTGTCATTAGGAGCAATTTATATATATTAATCTACTTATTTAATATTTGATGGCGCTTATTACGATTGTAGTTGTTGCTCAGTTACTTCGCACGCATCGTAGACACATCAAAAAATGATTGAGATCACTAGCAGTGGCGTAGGGCAGAAAATTTTGAAGGGGAACCCGGACCAAAACGTGAATTCTAGTAACTATAGCTTTGGGCTAATTTTAGCCTTTTTAGTTAAACATTCAACAAAAATTTGGGGCACTAGAATTGTAATATCCGTAGCACCGGTTATAACATCGCCCATGTGCTTACATAATAAGCTAAAAATGTTCATAAAATAAAAACTACTGAAACAAACCAAATTATTTTTTATGGGAACAAATGGCAGGTATCGAGGCATCGAATAATATAACCCATATAGGTGCAAAGTTCCCATCACCATAAATGAATTAAGTCCAAATACAAGATAGCTGCTATAAACCGTTCAGGAGTTCTCTGAAATATCTTCGTTTTCGTCATCAGTCCCCTAATGACAATTGCAACCCGTCTAGGTGAAAAGTTCTCATCAATACAAATTAATGAAGCTCAAACACAAGGTAGCTTCTGTGAATCGTTGAGGAGTTCTCTCAACTGTCTCTCGGCTCCATCATCAAGATATTATACTCCAGACCTTTATTTGAAATACTTAATGAAAAAAACTTACAAACACACTAGTCGCCCGTAAGATTTTTGAAAGTTCCACTCGACTTCTCTAGTCTTCTATCATCAAACCCTGATTTTCTTAACATGGGACCACCTTTAAAATATTTACTTTCCAACAAAAAAAGAATCATCAAAATCGGTTCTTAAACGACAAAGTTATCCCGCGAACAAAAACATTGTAATATTAAATTTTCTGGATACTTCGAGTATTTGAGTAACCTCCTTGTCCACCTTTTCTGTAGTCGGTTATCCAATTATTACAATCATAAATATTGAACATTGAACATTATTGGTATTCCTAACTCTGAAAAATTCTATGTTCACAAAACCTTATACTAATCGCCTACAGATCTTAACACCGCGATTCAAAAATGTGACGAAATTGCACAACGCCATCTAGTTGAAAACTTGTAACTAACGTACACTGTTTTGCAGTGAACATTACCAAACATTATCATTGAACTGAACGATCCATGTTTTTACTGCGCTAACTACGCAAAACTTATCAATTTCAAAAATAATACAAAATCAAAAACAAATGGACAGTTGAAAACAATGGTATTCAAAACTATAAAAATATAAGCGGGCCAAAACTAATGTGAATCCAAATGAAACTATCTAAACAAATTACGAAGTCCAGTATCATTCCATCTCGGTCTGGCGTAAGCATTTCATATCTCTGTCCTTATCATAAGCCGGAGACATTCGGCTTACCAGCGTCCTTAATTCAGCGGTGTTATGTAGCGTCAAGCTCACGATCGCTACTAGAGGAACTATGATCGGGATTCCTGATTTGCCGTGCGGCTTACAAACCTTTCTGTTTTGCGGGAGTTGAAATTGTTTATTATTTCTTTGATTGTTAGTTTTAGTTTTAGAGTGTTTTTGTTTGATTGTTATTTTTACAAGTAATGTAGCTTCGTAAATTTTTATTTTTTAATGATAAATGAAAATCATTGATATTTAGGTATATTGCTATATTTCGAAAGTAAAGCCGATAGGAATCGGCATGTTAGGTAGCTTCGCTGCTGATCACTAGTAAAGCTTTTTTTTACTCTTCTTGAAAAATTCTTCGTTGTGTTTTCTTTAAATAGAAATTCCCTGTAATAATAAAATATAAGAGAATTTTTGCCAACTAGATAATTATATTCAAATCAAATCGTTTATTTCAACTAGGCCAATTACAGGCACTTATGAATTGTCAAAAGACATAAATAAAACAATTACAAAAATAGTTATGGTGCTACAGTCCCAGTCACAAGACATAAAAACTGTGAAAGTACCGTAGGTGCTCATTCCAAAGCGTAGTTCTCTATGGAGAAGAATGAGCAAGAAACTCCATGGACACTCTTCTTCAATCGCCAAAATTATTACAAAACTTTTATTACATCATTCATCATCAGATGGTACATTATTTGACAATGATATAATATGTGGCAAGATAATAGTGTCCATAGTAAAATAAAATAAAAAGACAATTCAAAAAAAAGTTATTAATAATTAAAATAGGCCGTGGCAGCTAAGAGATGACCAGTCCCAACTGGCAGCGCCCGTTTACAAACATGACACATATATCAGCACCATTCAGCTCAACCATTTTGAAGGAAACTAAATGATCTGACTTACACGCCACCATCAGCGAGACCTTTGAGTGAGCATGACATACTCTCAACCGCCAAAGTCATTCAAGTAAAATGAAAGACATTTTCGGTTTGTTTGTCATTAAAAAATAAGAAAAATCTAAAAAAGTGTCATAAAAGGATAGGCTGCATATTAAATTTGACAAGCACGTCACTCTGCGGGTGTCCCCAGTTAATCAGATATCTGTCACATCGCGCGCTGCGATTTGATCGATTTGTTAGTCCCCACCACACAGCGTAAAACACAACAGTTGAAAACCGTTCTAATACTGCCTGCCTACCTAATTCTTTTGCGGTCTGTACATCTGCTGAGCTGAAAATTTAACGAAAATAAGTAGTTATTGGTATTTATAAGGTCAACATTCGTTTTTTCGTCTGAAGATAATGGTCGACCCACGGAACAGAAAAAGAAAGGTTGGACTTTAAATTGTGCGAAACAAAGTTGCAATTCATAGAACCAGAAGCTTTGAAAGCTGTAACCGACGGTTTAACAAATGGAAGCTTTTACATCTTTTGTGTGTTGATAGTGGAAAATTTTAAAATGTTGAAATGTACCCAACTACGAGGTTTCTACAAAGTTGTGGAAAGACGCTGCTTTCTGGCTAATATTCAAGCCAGATTCTTTGTTTCCGGAAAGCTACAACTTTGGGGTCTTCAAGAATAGAGTGAATAGGTTGGGTACTTCTGGGCAAGCGTTATATACGAGTACCATCAAGCGAGATAGAGGCATAATTATGTACGTTCAATACGTGTAAAGACGTAAGTGAAAATAAGTCTAGTATATTTTAAAATACAGCAGACCTTGAAATAGTACATACTCAGGGTTCAGAAATGCGGAACCAATAAATTTTCATGTTCATAATAATTAACATTTTCATACCCTTACTCCAAAATATATTTGAGGTTGCCGCAGCATATCTTCTTTCCTTTTTTACAAATAAACATAATCAAAGATGTTTTTTTTAAATATTAATTAAACTATTAAAATACAAAATTGTCTTCTCTTTTAATTGTCAACTGATAGGTTCTTTTCTAGCCATACGTGTCCATATTGGTTCTAAAATAATATTATATCGACGATCCAATCTCCCACAAAGGGTTATAACACCTTTGTCAATAATATACCACACGATTATTTCACAAGAGACTTCCAATTACCATCCACGTTGCGGTTCCGATAACTGTGTGATCATGACAATCCCCTTTTGTGAACACAACCAAGCTTTTATTATATTTTCATTGAAAAATAAATGTTTCAACCTCCACTGAAAATTGGACTCTGACTTCGTATGCTTAAGGTTGGTGTTTGATTGTAAATTGTTAGGGAAATTAGGAATAAATAAATATTTGTAATAATAAAATGAACCTTTTAAAATCACAACTTTAGTACAGGTACAGCTTCCACAGAAAACTAAACTCTGTTTTGATAAAGACAAGGTAAATTTGACTTGTGTAACCGAAGGGATTTAACGCCTCATTAGGACTAAATAATATTTGCAATAACATCATTTTGTCATACCTTTTTCATTGAAAAATAATACCACAACTCTGATATTCAAGCTTCACCGAAAAGTAAACTCTGTTTTGTTCAGGTTAAGTTTGGATTTTCAATCTATAGAAATTAGGAGTAGATATATAGTGTGCAATGTGTGTAATAAATTGTGTGGCAAAGGATAGTGTGAATCACGACGTCTGCATTATATTGGACAATTCGTGATCGACGCGACTCGATGAGGAATAACGTGTGCATTTAGTAAAAGAATAGAAACAGACAGCAACGTGAGGTAACTTAACTCATGGTTAAAAGCCTGCTCTACACTACTCACGAAGTTGGTCGAAGTTGACCGAATACGATAGTGTACTAAGGGCACTTCGCTTCGCTTCGGGCGACTTCCATTTGTTTGTTTTTGCGACCGAGTCAAAGGGCACAATGATGATACAGGCAACTTTGCGAGTAGTGTAGTCACATACTTCGGGACTTTGAATAAAAAAATAAATTTTCTTTCTTGAAAAATATATAGTTTTAAAAAGTTCCCTGCCCTTAAAAATGTTCGCCTGTAATGAACAAAGGTTTTAAAAGATAGCAAAATACATGAATAAACACAACGTTTTTGTAATGGGAGTGAACTGAAACTACATAATGCTTCCATTTCTACCTTTTTCCTTTTGCGTACTTCATCTTCAGCCCCAAAATATATTACGGTCTAAAAAACCCACTTTTTCAGAATCATAATTTGAATTTCTGTAAAATTCGCAGAATGGTCTATTCTACGAGTATTTGTTTGATTACTATAATAAGAAAAAGGTGACAAATTCCTTTAATGAGTCCTCCCACCCTAGATGTAGCAAGAGAAACTATCAGACTCTAATTGACTAAATATTCCCTAGTTTCTTCACATACCCTATGCGTCTCAGGATCGCAGTTCCACTAAACACACTTGGCTGTGCAGAAACATGTAACAGGAAGCGTAAGGCGTAAGGTTTTAAAAGTTAACTTTCACAATATCCATCATTGCTAATTCCACCTACTATTATTGACAAATCCACACTCCATGTTCACGTTTCCTTTCTGTCCCTACCCGTCACAGTCTCCTTCGTGTCACGTCTCTTTGTGTAATAGCCGTACTGTTTGGTAACAGATTGTGATAAACGCCTTAATTTAAACATAAAGGTACATTATATGGTCTTGGTTACACAAAGTTAACCAAGCTTTCAATATCGAGTCCCATAGTTTTATTATATTGTCAGCATCTGACCATGTCATTTGTTTTGGGTTTTGGGTTTTTGGGTTCGAACTCACGACTCACAATATCTTGGCGTCCCTGACGTACGAGGTTGTGAGTCGTGAATTCGAACACAGACAGACAGACAGGAGCAATACTTTGTGAAATGTATTTCGCCATCACTGCTCTCAAATCCGTGAAATAAGTTAGCAAAATAACATTGTGAGGAAACCGGCATGTCCTAGAACCAAGAAACTCGAAGACATGTGGCCCCATACTCTACCTGCTGGACGTAATCCCCTTCGAACCTAAAGGTACTTGTACACGGCGCATGTAACCCGCGCAACATGCTCAAGCTACATGCGCCGTGTACAAGCACTCCGCGGGTAGCTTGATCAAGTAGTTTGCGTATGTTACTCGCGCGGGTAACCCGCACCTTTGATTGAGCGGATTACATGCGCCGTGTACAAGCACCCTAACTTGTCCGGATCGGGGTACACCAAGTCCAAGTCGATGATTTAATTTAAATAAAAGACGATCATCATAATTAAAGCTTCGATAAAAAAGGAGCAACCCAAAACCAAAAAAGCGAAACAATTAAATACTCATACCTTACGTCAGTCCCTGCCTCAATACAACTCAAATTGGGATACACAAACACAAACATAAATACAAAACTATAGTGAATACATAACTAGCAAGTGTGCCAACTTGCCTGGCTTAGGTCCAGATCTTCCAATCTCTGCTGCGTTGTAAGTACGTGCAGGTGGGTTAGTATTGGTAATTGATACGTAAGGACTGCTATACACTTAATCGGGTCGGCATAAGTCGGGCGGTAGCACCGAATACATACCTCACTTGCTGGAGTGTGCTAAGTGTGCCTTCACCTGCATCCTCGACAATCTAAACAAGGCTTCTGGCGCCGCTGTTAAAAGTGGTCACTTACTGAAACCAAAATAGTTATTATATCATAAACGTGAAAGTTTGTTTGGATGGATGAATGTTTGTAACTCTTTCACGCAAATACCACTAAACGGATTAGGATGGAATTTGGTACACCGATAGTTTATAACCTGGATTAACACAAAGGATAGTTTTTATCCCGATTTTATGTTTCCGTGGGATAATTATCGAGTTGTAGCGGGTGGTAGCTGCGGTCGATGTTTCACGACACGAAAGAAAAAAGAAGACCGAGCACATAAGATACAGATTAATGTTAAGGAATCAAAAACCGGTCGGCTGCCGCAAAGTTTTTCTCGGTTTGAAATATGACATTCGGCTTTTAAAGATACTTTCAGTTTTGGTTTCGCAAGCCGCATCTAATGTCAACCCCAATGAAGTCCCGATCGGCAAAATCTGATTGAAAACGAAACAAGTGCAGCGATTTGTTCGGGTCGGCCTTTTGTTCGAACCGAAAATAATGCCCCGTTTATGAGTATGGTATGGCCTAAGGGAAAGGTGCGCCGAAGAAATTGTAGCAATCGGTAGTTGCTTGTAATCGCATAGCTAGTAGGTACTGAAGTTGTTTCTGCTTAAAAATTTTTATTTAACTTCATATTACTGCAATATTAAATTAAATCAGAACTGCCAAAGTCAGTAAGCCAACTTCTTTAATAGGTAACATTTCAAATCTTCTTTCAAATTCATCAATAAATTTAGAAAAACTTGACGAAAATAAAAACGAAATGTATAATACCTAGTATGACAACCATACCAACAGCATACAGAAATAACGAAGGGCTGGGATTTATAGAGATATATTTATTTTCATATACATAATTGTAGGGCCTAACTAACGGAAAATACCGATGATTATCACGTTAATGGACGTTTATAGGAACATTTACAGACTATAATCGCGAAAATCAACGGGAAATGTCGTTAGTAAACCACCTTCTTAACTTAACAGTCTTCCTGTGTCATCCCACTGCTGGGCATCCTTGTGTATCCCAACTGTTCCAATATAGGTGTGTACTAAAACATATTTCAATCAACGCATTATGAACAGCGTGACAGTAAATAATACTGATATGCAAAACTGCTCGTCCAAAAATAGTGCGATTTAAATATGAACAACCTTGACATTTGGCTAACGACGCCAATCCGATCGCGGATATTTCAAAGTGTTATTATTTTTTACTCTCTGTCATCTGCTATTCGATTGTATGTTTAAGCTTTATTTTAAATGTGATTTAGGAGAAGTGTAATTTAGTGAGCTGGTTTCCTTAATTTTCTTTTAGTGACCTAGAATTGTATGAAAGCAGAAGGTATATAACTTGTTCCTTCTGATTTCAATGTATTTTATGTACATAAAACAGACAAAATGAAAAGTCAATCACTTTCTAAGCCAGAAAAAAAGCACAGAGAAATGTGATTTTACTCAATGTTGAAATACTGATGAAAGATCGAAAAAGCCTGAAGGACATTTTTGACATTTCACAAAATGACAGTTTCATTTCACAAAATTCACGGATGATTTAGCACTGTTCAATTCTTATTACCATTTTGCTAAAATTCCGAAGCAAAAGGTCAGAGAGCAAATGCCTCAGTTTCCAATCAATGTCCGATTTTCAATGGAGTAATATCCCCAAAATTGTTTACATTTCCACCTGATATTTTTGATATAACACCGGCCAAGTGCGATGTCGGACTCGCTTACGGAAGGTTCTATATCATTTTCCATGTCAATATCCTTAAAAAATTAATTGAATGATTTATTTTTAAAGTAGTTAAGTATAACTAAATATTCAATTTAGTTATCTATATTATGTATATTCTGTGAATGTTTCAATCGTAGACCTGAGTTGCCGTTATCAATATCGAGCAAAAATTAGTAAAATAATCACGTTTGGTGTATGGAAGCCCCATGAATATATTTTTTTCAATACATCATCTGCAAACTTTTAACTATCACAGTTCATGCGATACAACATGGTGACGAACGGACAGACAGACAGTCGGACAGCAGTGTCTTAGTAAGTCCAGTAGGGTCCAGTTATAAGCTTTGAGTACGGAACTCTAAAAACGATTCTCATGTGTGTACAAAAAAAAAAGATAAATGGACCATTGTCCTTCATACTTTATGTAATACGTATTATGTACTACACGAGCAAAAATGTATGTACATTTAGCCAAATTTAAAAGCTACTTACTTCTACTGAATTGGTTATCATTTTACTTATTCACGTCCGTTGTGTTTTACAAGCTATACTATTACAAAATAGGTCTTATTTTCAATTAGATAGCTCTTATTATGAGAAAATTGTTTTAAATGTTTCTCAACTAGCCGCGAAGGTCCTTCGTGCATTTGCGACTTTAAGTTTGTCGATACATCAGTCGCAAAGTATTGCATGGACATGTATACAATCGTCAAGTGCGCTCACTGCTTTATAACTCCATACTGATTCTCTGACCAATAAAACTATCGGCCGAGTGTGCGCAGAGCAGACTCTAAGCTGAAATGGGACTTTGCTGGCCACGTCCGCCAGAAGTTCGACGAAATGTGGTCCAAAATAATCCTTACATGGAGCCCTGACACTACTAGAAGGCATTGCTGCAGATCTTGTAGGATTAAAGCGGCATTAGCTAGATAAAGCTTATGATCAGTGACTTACATTTTATTACACGGTAAAATCAATGAATAAGTCCTCCCACCCAAGGCAGGACGGGAGGGACTGTAAGACTTGTACCGACTAAAATCCACGGTGTCCTACAATAGCCCTTTAGGTTCCGAAGCCACGGTTGCGTGATTGTCCCGCGACCTCACATAAACCCTGGATCGGAATATTCAGAAGTAATCGTGAGAGACCTTAGCTTAGCAGTTGTATTCATACAACTTACAACAACAGAACATAACATAATAATATGTAAAATGTACGTAATGTAAGAAGAAACATTATACATAATAATCTTACCATTTTCCGGGTCATCAAACTTTGAGTAAAAAAATAAAAGCGCAAGCAACAAGTTGTGAGCCTAAAGGATCAACGCCTGATCGTAATGTTTTGTTTTTGTTTATTTTTTATGCTAAGAATAACTTATTGAGTAATATTCAGATTGGACTTTGAGTTTAGGACTCGTTGGATGTCACTACATAGTATAAACAGAGTCGCTTCCCGCTGTCCCTATGTTTATGTATCTTTTAAACTACGCAACGGATTTTGAAGTGGTTTTTTTTAATAGATAGAGTGATGCTACAGGAAGGTTTATAATGTACCAGAGAGAATAACAGAGATAGTTTGCACCCGTGCGGAACCAGGGCGGGTCCCTGTGTGGTATAAGAATTGATCAGTATTTGAATTAAATCTTACTTTTAATATAGACCTCCTGAGATGTTTTTCTGAGAATTGATGGATGTTTTTAACTCTTTCACCCAAAAACGGCTGAACGGAATAAGATCCAATTTCGAAAATTATTTTTATTTCGGTAGTATGTTCTCATGGGATAAATTTCGGATACATGGGAAAGGTTTCTTTTAATTGGGACAAACCCACCGCACTATTCCCAAACCACTGCATATCCTGAAAGCCAGAATCATGCGCAAAGCGTGCATAAAGCTTTTGAAATGAAAAAGCTCTAAAAAGTACTAAAGTGAACTAAAGTGCGATATCCTAATCATCTAACATCTCGCTGCTTGAAAACAAGTCTCCTTGGTGAGAAGTGCCATAAATCAGTCTATAACGTTCTGGTGCATCTTCCTCAGATTTCGCCTTCGAATTTGGGCTCAAGGGTATCTAGGACTAATGGGTGACTCGCCGTCCGATCACGGACTATGCCCGGGTCGACGGCGCGTCGTGATCCATTTATCCATCCATCCATCTCATAAAGCTGTCAGCAAAATGACGAGGGCCTCTCTTAGAGGGCCAAAGCCGGGGTCGCGAGACCCACAAGGTAACCGTGACCCTGGAACGTAAAGGGCTATTGAAGGATCACCGTGCATTTTAGTCAATACAACTCTGACGGTCCTTCCCGTCCCACCCTGGTTGGAAGAAGTCATTTGATGATTGTACCACGATAAAAAAAGGCTTTCTAGGACATGACAGAGACTTTTGTTTCCTTAACCATTTAGGGAACAGTTGTGTTGATCTAAAGTTACATAAAGTGCCTACCTTGGTTCGTAGGCGTACCTACTGCTGTGGCACTCATGTATTTTTCAATAAGCAGATGCAATATCTTTGTCATGTCCAGACATGTCGCTACTCGTTCAGCTCTAGTAATATTAGCAAAAATATGTTATTCAAATTGGTCGACAACAATCATATAAGCGTTTTTATGATTCAGGTTCTGCTATCAAAAACATGAATAATTTGGGACAAGTTTCAGTATATTGTTATTTGGTGATAATGTATCTAATCTGTCAAAGTCTGGGTAATAAGCAGTTGTTGGTCTAGATTATTTGGAACAGTATACCTTCACTTAACTATAGAAAGGGGTGTTTTAACAGATCAAATCATGATCTTCCTTCTTCTTATCCTATTTTACTTGGGGTCGGCGCAAAATGTTTTTTCTTCCATTCTCCTTATCAGACCACAGTATCATTTACTATTTACTCCTTTTTCATTCATATCATTCCTTAGTCAGACAACCCATTCCCTTTTTCTTTGGCTTTCCTCTTCCTCTCCATCCATCAACATCAGATCAGATCAAATATTTCACAGTATTTACAACTTCCTTTTTGCAAGCTAAAAAATCCGTTGTGTCATATAGTTACAGCGCTAGAGTTGAATACTTTGCATACGCTTTTCTAAGAAGACAATTCGTATCCTCAAAGGTTCTCTAAAAACAAAAAAGTGGACTGCGGAAGTATTTCAATAAACTGGGAAAGTCTTCCCATGTATCCAATTGTTGGTCGCGGGATTATTTCCTTACCGTGACCCCGGAACATAACAGGCTACTGAAGGACACCGTGCATTTTAGTCAGTAGAAGTCTGACAGTCCCTCCCGCCCTGCCCGGGGTGGGAGAACTCATTTGATGATATTACCACGTTAAAAAAAATGTATCCAATTGTTCAATCATACAACACAACTGCTTCTAATTGGGAAAAAAAAGCGGCACAAATATGGTAGCATACTGCACTTGGCGAAGGACACTCTCGTCAATCATCGTAATGACAGCGTGCGCTTGCGATGATAGGCCGGATATGACGTCAGAAGGACAGAGTTGTGTGTAGTATTGTTGTGGATGGATGATGTTCAGAAGATTGCTGGTGAAACCTGGTTGAGGCTTACACAGTTCAGGGTAACATGGCACAGAAGGGAAGATTTCCAGCAGTGAGTTGAACAAGGCTGGCAAATGATGGTGAAGATGATGGAGTATAAAAGGTGTGAGGAGAGTAATGATGGTCCAGTTCCTAAGTTATGAGTTGAAGTTGAAGGAAGGACATCAGATTCTTGAAAAATGTCAATCTACAAAATGTTCATATTTTTTTTGGATTTAAATGGGTATGCCACACAGCTAAGTCGATCGGAATATCTGCCTGAAAAAGCTGGATTAATACGAGTATATAGGATTTTATATGCCCGTGGGATAATGTTCGAGTTGAAACGGGCGAAAACGCTGGCAATAGCTCCTACCTACATAAAGCATAAGGCAGATTCTGAAATGAATGCAGAAGTAAAACCCCAAAAAAGACTACAAAACAAATTATATTAAAATGACATTCCACGACAGAGGAACTCACGCAAAAAACAGTCCAGTTACCTTTAAAATATTGGAGCAAAAACGTCACTGACCTTACAGTTATGTATTTAAAGATGTAAACAGGAAAACGATTAATTAAAACGTTTGTGTGTTATGTAATTATTGTCTGTTTTCACTTTTTTGTTCGTGCTCTGTTCGTGTAAATGGTCTTTGTTTTGTTTGTTGATGCACGATATTTGATTCAATAAACACCGGGTCGGCTCCATAGAGATCTTTGCCGTATTAATTAGTACATGGTGTAAATATTTTGCTTTGTTTTTAAGGTAGTTTTGTCAAGTAAGTTTGTTTATAACTCAGGAATTGATTAAGATTAGGGTTGTACACTTTTATAATAATTATATCTTGCTACGATAAAGCGCCATTGACTGGAATTTTTTTTTCGTCAGTGTTTGCTTGTCCAGTACTTTTTTTATACCTCTCTCTGTGTGTCGCTTATGTGTTACAAAGACTAATTCGTTATATTTGAGAAACCTAAACTATTCAATAACAGTCGCGGTAACATTACATTTAACTCTAAAAATTCTTTTCCCACATCGCGATATTGCATTCATGAATTCAATATGATTTCAATATCGTTGATGATATTTTAAAACGGCTTCAGAATGCAGGATAACTTATGTATAACGGTTTCCTCTTGGAAAATGTGAAGAATTTTCATATGGGAGACATATTTCTAGAAGTGAATTTTATTTTTAGGAATTGTCTATTACCTCTTGAGGTACTTGAGCTCCTAGTACCTGCAAGTGTTAGGGCTATACAGATTCCTGAGCGTATCTAAGCAGAAAAACGTGGCTCTGGAACACAAAGGGCATGTGAGTTTTAGTAAGGAAGGAGACACTCCAATGCGCTCCACCCGGGGTTAGACGATTTATTTGAAAGCTTTTACACCCGGACAAAAATATTTACAAAGACATTTGTGTGCCTTGTATCCACTCCACAATAAATAAGGCTTTTAATATCATGACATGTCATTATCATCATCATCAGCCGAAAGACGTCCACTGCTGAACATAGGCCTCCCTCTTAGACCGCCACGTCGAATGACAATTCGCCACTTGCATCCATCGGTTGCCCGCGAACCTCACGATGTCGTCGGTCCACCTAGTGGGAGGCCTGCCTACGCTAATCGAAAATAATATCGTGTGTTTTCTGTCAATTTCTTTAATACAGGAACTGAGACCTGAGAGAGTTTGCATCCATTGCTTCTAAGGTACCAAAATCTCAGCCCAGTTCTTGGCCGACTCAATTCGGGTCCCATCGACACGTTAGAATGTTTGCTAAAGAAATCTCCATTATTATTACGTTGAATTTGTATTATGTATCCAGACTATAACGGCACTAAGTTGCTTTTCGTATTTTTCATACAATTACCTGTCAGAAATATCAAAATATAATTTGCCTGTCAAGTTTAGTAGTGATAATAAATGGTAGCGCCTAGACAAATCTAGTAAAAAGTGTGTTGCAAAATAATGTTGTTCGTTGTTGCCCAATGGAATATACGCTATTAATTTTCTTATTACATCATTTTCGGATTCATAGAAACCATTGAATGATTTTTTTCGTGATGCAAATTATGGCTTATACGGGAAATGCCCAATTCTTAGAATGTCCAACTGCATCAGTGACTTAGGTATTTATGATAGTTGCAAACTGACCTAAAAAAACCAAATGTAATTTATTCTTTTGTTTTTGGCATACAAAAACAATTCCCTTTATGCTTGGGCCCACACTTAATGGAAATTTCGTTAATTATCGCGTTAATGAACGTTTATACGACCATTTAACGTCGCACCACAAATAGTTAAACACCTGTTGAACACATGTCTAAAAAAAGGGCAACTTCAAAACGACCCTTTTATCAATGATACATGACGTTTTGCAATTGACAGTTCTTTTAGAAAAGTATTCAACAGATGTTTAATAATTTTGTAGTAAGACGGTTTAAGTCTATGGTCGCGAAAATTACGGCATTTTCCGTTAGTATCGCCCCCGCATTGCAGTACACTCTAGTTGTGCACTTAGAGCATAAACCATACTTTCTATAGCAGATCAGACACATTTATCTGTTCATAAAGGTGCAACATTACCCAAGCGGTTACAAAACGTTCCCGACACGTGTGAGCGATGGCGCTCTCCGCTGCAAATGTAAAGCGTAAGCTACATTGGGAACGGAGCGAAGCGAAGCCGAGATCGTTTAGCTTTGCTCATGTAGCTGACGCGGCTACGTTTTGGTTCATACACGAAGAGAACTACAGACTATTGTACATAATCGTATAGTGCACTTTTAGACACGGCTGGAAAAATAAAATGGAAAGAGGACGCAAATGGTAAAACTTGCTAGTTACTATATGTATAGTGCTGTGAATTTGCGGTATGGCGAACTAGACAAACTCAGCCGCAAAGCTGCCGTCTAGTGCTGGGTGAAAAGAAGTCAAACAATCTATAAACAATTCGGTCTATTTATGTTCTTAACTTTCGGTCGACCAGACTTCGTTTAGCTAGCTTAGCGTTCGGGGAAATGAGCGAAGCTAAACGGAGTAACCTTCCTCGTTTCGCTTCGTTCCCAGTGTGGACTGCGCTTGAGCAATATCGCTCTGCGCTACGTTAGTAAAGTGGGTTCTATAAAGTACACTCCTTCATATAAGTTATGTGTTCTTGTCTAGGGACAGACGTTATGAGGCTGGGAAATGAATGGATGCTTCTTGCAGTGAGGATAATTATAATCAATTTAATTGCTATTATCTGGTAAACTAGCTCGATTAATTGAGATAATGAGTGAAGGCCCGGAGGTTTAGCACTTCGCTTCTGATTCACGAGGTTGCGATTTCAAACATAGGTAAGTTGCATTGTCCGTTTTTCAATTAATTTATATACTTTCTCATTGGTATTGATCATTATAGGTGGCAAACCTACTATGCGCCCTTAACCTAATTTGCGGCGACTTGTTTAAATTATTGTATTTTATTTATTTCAATTGTGTATTATTTATTTTTTAATAATTCAATATGTATAGTTTTATAATTCATAATTTATTATGTGGATGCAAATCTGGCAAAATAAACAATTTCATTTCAATTTCATTGATATCAATGACGGAAAACATCGTGAAGAAATGTGCACTCCAAAATATAGTCCGAAGCCATGTCAGAGGCGTGTGGTGTTCCCAAAGTTGGCTTAATTAAGTCTGACATCAGAGGGTGGCCATATCCTCACACGAAAGAAAAGACTTTGAAGATCTACCCGATTGGCTGTAAATATTTTGCTACTACATACGCATTCCTCTATTAGTGAATTAATGATTTTTATGAAATAGTTCTATGATAATTCGATAATTACCGCTCAAACCAACGAAAGCTAACAAGGAAATAATAGTCGACAATAATATAAACATAACATTAAGCGCACGACGGAAGTCTAGTTCGGCAAGTTGATACGTATCTCGACGGCGCTCGATATCGAAAGTGAATAGTGAATAATAAAGGTGCGTCTAAACGGGCAATATTTTTGCTGCAACATGTGGCTGTTTCCAGCAAGAGATCTTATTACAAGATTTTTGTACATGAAGTATTTACTGTGTACCAACGTTTTCTTTTCCAACCAATAATAGTTGGAAAAAGAAAACGCGCCTCTAGTGTACAAACGAGGAACTATTTCTTTCTTTACAATTAACGTCAAAGTTCCAGTTTACGTCACAAAACGTTAAAGTCATGCTAGGTAATAATGTCTGGACCAGCATGGCGTATACGTTTTATATTACTTAAAGACCAAAAATATGAAAAAAAACTTTTTTTTTACGATGATTGATGATGATTTCATTACGATTCTCCATTTATTTGTACGATGGGTTTGCTCTTGTTCTTCCTTCCATACTAGGATTTTCTGGATGATTCTCACCAGTTCCACTGTCAATTAGTTCCATGGAACTAATTGACAGTGTGTGATTGTTTTTTCCCAGTAGCTCCATTAGTTCTTTGGATCATGAAAAAGATTTTGCCTGAACTCAATGCGGAATTTAAACTAAAAGTACTAGGAGAACAGGGTCACAAAGAAGATGTTAAGATGCCCGTTTAGACGCACCTTAACGAGAGCTGGTGCTGCACGATATATGTTGTGCGTCCACGCTGAGTTATTGTTAAGCTGCACTGATAGGGCTGGCTGAAATATAAGATTTCTATCAATGTGATGTACCTAAGTAGGTTTTTTTTTAAACACGCTTCCATGTTTTTGGTTTTGCAAATGTAGGCCGGCGTTTCGTACTGGCTATTTAGAAGGAAATTCAGGGGTCACTGTCTCTCCTAAAGAAATCGGAGAAAAGTAATTTAAAAAAAAAAGAAAAACTCATAATACAACTTTTTTATATAATAAGGCTATTTTGACTTGCATGCGCAAAAGACTCAATATTAGTGTTTTCGATAAATCAATAGTACTTTTTACCCTTGAAAAGTAGTAGTACCTAATATTATCAATATTACCTCATTAGTTGCATGTTATTCGAAAGAATAAAATTAATGTACAAAGTAAATAATAGTACGTTTATTCCTAAAGAAAACATGGAGATGACCAAAGCTATACCTAATTACCTATACACATATAAGAGTACCTATGTATCAAATGGGGTTTGGAAGATGAGGATATTTTTTCCCTTAGTCTGCACATTTGCCCCTATTTTACCCAAAACATGGGCATTTCCGTACAAACATTTACGTGTGAAAGTAAATTGATACTCGTGTGTAATTGAATTGTTAAAAACGTACTGAAAAACCAACGCAATTTCGATGAGTGCGTACAAAAATACAAATGTTGATTTTTCAGAGATATTCCCTTTATCGTTTTGTTTTCAATAACTTTTTGTTGCAACCTACGCAACCAAAAGGTCAATTTACAAAAGTGGCATAAATGAAAAAATAAAATAAAAATAAAACTCATGTTTTCTGTGAAATGGAAAGATTTTCAGGTGAACGATTTGATTCAACGTGTTGTTATGTGTCATCATTTTAATTAATATGTTATCTATGTAGGTTAATGTGAAAGGCTTTTCGATTGCAATTATCTCATGTTTGCTTTTGCTTGTATTTGTTATGAATTTCTTTTTAAGTAAGCAGCTCATAAATATTGTTATAAAATGTATTCAACTTTTATACTTGAACTACCTTATTGTTTTCTCTGAAATAGTTGGGCCACTAATGTCTTTAAGTGTACAAATGAAAGTCCAATAACGCGATAATTATTAATGTGTAAATAAATAATGAATTTCCAGTTAGTGTGGCTCTAGTGCTTCGATCATTAATTATATATTAATGATCGAAGCCCTAGGGAAGAATCGTTTTGTTCTTTTATCAAATGATAACACTAGTTTTACCCTAATGCTAAATGTATATAAATGGGTTGTAGTTTTCAAGGTATATTATACCATTTATATGAAAGGAAAAGGACTAAACGATATTGTATTTAGGGAGAATGGGAGAAGAAAACGTGTTGCGTCGACTACAAGGAAAATGGAATAAGGACAGGAAGATGACGAGATAGCGTCTCACTAAAGCAAAGCAAAATTTAAGATCAAAAGTAATAAGTATGTAAATGAATGGAGGCTTTCGCTAAACGAACTTACTGGTCAAAATTTATACAGTCTGAAACTTACTAAGAATATTTACATCCACTAACTTTGCGTAAATCAATAGACCCCTAACTTATCATTCAGTTATAAAGAGACTAGCGGTTAAATTGCCAGCGGATTCACCCGCTACAACTCGAAAATATCCCACGGGAACATAAAATCGGGATAAAACTATCCTATTTGTTAATCTAGGTTATAAACTGTCTGTGTACCAAATTTTAGCCAAATCCGTTAAGTGGGTTTTGCGTGAAAGAGTAACAAACAATAATAATTATATACTCACAAACTTTCGCATTTGTAATATTATTAGTAGGATAACTAAATCTTTAGCAACCCTAATGACAATTGGAGGTCTGTATAAATTTTGGATTCGTTCTTGCATTTTCTTGGCTTTCAGACCGAGGCATAAACTCAGTTACCCAGCTGAAATGCTACTTTTGCCAAAAAATACGGCAAACATATTTGATGAAGTATATTGCGTGCCCACCACTGGGAAACCACAGAAGTGAAATGAAGACCATAGTATCACGCTGGATACAAGCCGTTTCCAACCAGTCCTATTTGAATTCTATACTTATGTTTAGTAGTGGACGTACTTCGGCTGATATAATGACTAGGAAACAGTCTATGTGAAGAGACATTTGATTCAACTCGATTATCGGTACCTAACTCTCATCCAGCTATCAGCCAACCTTTTTTTTGCGGTGGAAAAATTATCAAATGTCGCCGAACCGACGGCCTTCTTAGAGTCGGTCACCGTCGGTCCTTTAATGAAACGGCATCACGCTTTGAGTCGGAAGGGACTCTCAGTTTTCCTGACCAAACTTAGGCAGTCCCGCAAACCAGCTATCAGCCAACCAGCGAAGATAAGTCCATGGTATCCCTAAATTCGCCGAATCGTGGTGTCTTCTTTACTCACACGACCAACAGCCATCGATTAATTATAATAAAGCTTAGATTACTTTACTAATGTAATTTAAAACTCGCGATTCGATACTTTAAAAGCAACGTTAAGCTTCATACCCAAGATATTTTTTTTGTTGCACAAAAAATAGTAATAAATAAGGCTTAGCAGTGCAACCCTATACTGGTGTTAGCTAAGCCGATCGCCTTTCACGGAACTGAGCACAAGGCCGCGCGTCGCGTGCCCGACTGCCCGTGCGCCCGCACCGCTCTCCCCGTGTCATATGCGCCGGCGCAGCGCGTTGACACAACATTATTAGTTTCTTTTGGGGTTTTTGTTTGTTGTTGTCATTATATTTAACATTAGAACATCCCGTCTTTAATTCACAAAGATTCAATTTATTCATTTCCATAAAAATTTACATCTAGTTCGAATTTTTCACCTGAACAATAATAGATTTTGGAATCCCCTGTAATATTGGTCAAATCTATTGCTATCATACGAGCGCTAGCCTAGACGCCAGATGCTACTGAGAAATTCCTCTTGGAGATTTTAGTTATGCATAGAGATGATGATGAAAATGTTTGAGTAGATCACGGCCCCCCCACAACTTGCGACATTTAGTTCGGCGACGTAAAACGAAGCAAATTATGTCTTTTTCGAAGCTCTCACTGATCGGTTCAGGATGCTTTCGTGTTGATCAGAAACTTGTTTTTTGTTTAGTAATGTACAACATTTTATTCACGACAGACTACTTCTAGATATGTCCTGTGTATCACATTATTCATACAGAAACAATTGTAGCCTAACAAAATCGCCGTCGCAAAATAGACTTCAGCTCCTGAATCATCTGACCTTTATACCGCTCTTGACGTAAAATGTGGATAATGATTCGACAAAATATATACCTTGTTATATGCCCTTGAAATAATGATCAAATTATTTGGGAATCTAATGATATAGACAAATATTTGCTCAACATTATTCAAGTGATAACCGCAGCGTGTGTAAAAAAAAACAAACCGATTATTTTAACAACAGCATAAACCACGATCATTTGACCACACATTATATGAAGTGAAATCATTCCATACACGTGCCTATATTTTAGAATACATAGACATGCCTACATTTTAGAATAATTTCCATTGAAAAATTTTTCAGTAGCGTCAACCGCATAGTGGTCGCGGCTATTGGTGTCCGTATGTCACTGCTGCGGATCCAGCAGAATGTCAGTGTCAGGTATTTTTAACCTGTAACTTGCTAAGCTGTGGCCGTATTATGACGTCTTAAAACCAAGCTTGTTCCAGTGAGTGAAAGAGACGGAGCTATACAAGTCGTGTAGCGCCATCTCGTTCGCTCACCGGTAATACGGCCCCCGATACTCAATTCTCAGGTACACACCGCACATGTCATATATATGCACGTTTAAAATATGAATGACAGTGTCATTTCCTCACTTTTTTTTTAATTGCCTTTTTTGTACTCATCCATTTTCGTTTAAGGCCTGATCAAAAATGTATGGCCATAAGACTGGGCCACACTCAGAATAATTATTGTGATAGTTTTTTGCATAGTCTCGCCGCGATTGCTGGCAATTGTATTGCAGCCATAATATATATTCATTGCAGTAAAATATACGTATCTCCGGTTAGACACACATAAAAAAAAACCCAGAGCCATGCAGTCATCAGTACCTCGCGATTGACAAGTAGGTAAGTGACGGGGGGCTATTACCGCGTCCACAACCGTGACACTGCCAAGGTCGAACGTTGTCGACGACACTCGATATATTTCGTGTAATCGACTGCTGTTTATGTAATTGAAGTCGACAGTGTCGGATGTGGTCCGTGATTGCTACTTTCACGTGTGTGTTATTTATTTTCTGTCTGATTTTTGTTGCTGGTTAGTTTTCGGTATTTGCTTTTTTATTGTTAGTAGTATTTTTTTGGTTTGTAAACGTTTGTGGATTCGTGAGAGAGTATTATAGATTAGACCTTAATCTACACTGATGTTATAAAGGTTGAATCATTTGATTTTGTGTCTGATAGTAATCGATAAACTTAAAAACTACTGAACCAACTAACATAAGCTACATTTTCTTAAGATACGCACGAACGTTGTCGCCGTATTAGCAATACTTACTATTAATTGATAAAAAGGTGAATTTAATAAAATTTATTGCTATTTACAATAGATAATTATGAGTATTGTACTCAGGATTAGCAAGGTTTTTCATGAAATGTTCCTCTCTGGGGTCTGTGAAAGTCTCATTCAGGATTTGATATCGTTTTGTATTCGCTTCTAAATTACACTATTTTTTTATGTAACTTATGATGAGTATTATATGACTTGCGTCGTAAATGACGTACGTTATATAAAAATAAAAATTGCAGATTCATTATGATTTGCATAAATGAAAATATGAGTAATTAATAAATAGTGTTTATTTTAATCGCATGCTGTCAGCTAATATACCTACTGTTACACAATAAGGGTGTGGTTTGTAACAGTGTTTGTATAATTGCCGGGGACAGTGTTATTTTGATTGGAAAATTCTCGTAACGTGCGAATGACTGTCAAAATTAATTTGGCTATGAGTTTGCTGCATCTTTGGAAGCGTACTTCATTAGTTCCTAAAATTAACAATCGACAGGACACGATAATAAGTGCCCCGCGGTTTCTTTAGGGCAGCCTTCAATAAATCTCTGACTGAGTCGATTTTCTTTGGCGGTAAACTGGCTTGGATATTAAATTACATTGTAACGTTTCTATCTTCATATTTTGAAACACACTTGTTTATTTTCGTATAATGCGTAGTGTGTACGCTTTGCTTATTGTTATAATTATATTCAGACGTGATGAGGAAGAATGCCACTGTGAATAAGATGATGGATATGAATATCGACGAATGTAGAGGAAGAGGGAAGCCAAAAAAAATATGTATAGACTGTGTGAGGAATGTTATAAAAGAGAAAAAAGGGTAAATGATACTGTGACGTTTCAAAAGTGATAAAAAAAGAAATAGAGAATGGGACAGGAGCAGAAGGATTATGACTATTTGCTTATTTGTTTTCTAGGGCAATGAATTGGTTACAAAAGAGAACAGCTCAGAACTGTACCCTTAGCACGAATTTTCAGTATTTGAGACGTAAAGTAAACTGGAACTTTGACAATTTCAAATTGTCAATTCTCAAGGAAAAAGTTAGTTCCTTCTTCGCACACCAGAGGCGCTGTTCCATTTTTGAATACAAGAAACGCTGTCAATACTGTAAAAGTAAAAGAGTGAAAATTAGTGCTAAGGGTACTGAAAGACATGTGTGGAAGAACATGACTGAATAAATTGGGATAAGGAGATGATGATTATGATGATGGATTTGCTGATTGCAGCACCGATTGACCTAATACAGTAAATAACTTAATAATAAATTAATTCGTTGATAATTATTTGTTTGAACCGTAACGTTCAGCCTTCATCGCCTCATATAATAACTAACGATTAGCTTCTCGTGTTTTAGAGTGTTACGATTCGACGGCGCGTTGTGTCCCACGCGCGCCTCAAGGAGCGTCAGCATAGCGACGGGGCCCCCCTATAGAGGGCCACAGTCCTGCCGGGGTTGCGGGACACACGTATACCGCGACTCCGGCACACAAAGGGCTACCGAAGGACACCGTGGATTTTAGTCAGTACAAGTCTGACAGTCCCTCCCGCCCTGCCCGGGGTTGGAGGACTCATTTGATGATTTTACCACGTAAAAAAAAAAAAAAAAAGAGTGTTACGATTTATTAGAAACCGTGTTTTTATGTTGTTTGTTTAGTTATATTATGATTTCAGAAGTAATAAATATATATTGTATGGTTAACCAACTCTATCTCTTAATAGATATAGTTAAATAACGATGCGGGCAACGTCACGGGATATTCATAATTGTTATGTAATAAAACCTTCTCCTGAATGTAACAAATACTTTTCTGAAAACTAAATAAAATTAACCCCTTGCCCTAACTTAAGTGGTCGTGTGAGTGTGGAATTTTAAAGTTCATGGAGTTTGGCAGGACATTTCTCAATAAGGTTTTGATCGAATGGTGGCCAATTTCAAATATACAAAGTCCATCGAACTTGGACTGAAGACACTAAGTCTGTTTTAAAAAAGCGGGGAACAGATGAAGTACGTACAGAACCGAAAAGAATGCTAGAAAAATAGGGGTAGCCCTTATTTAGTAGTGAAGGATCCTGATCTTCAAGTTACAAGATATTTATTTTGTAAAACATGAGTGCAGAATTATACAGGTCTTAAAAATAATAGGAAGTAGCTACATATTTTGCCAATCGTAGCGTACAAAATTAGTCGCATTAAGACAACCATTACAAAAAAAAAACAATTTTAAAAGCGTCAACAAAAAAATAGACAATTACTTACAGAGAAAAAAAAAACAAAACATAGGATTAAATTTAAATGTCAACAATTTAAATTCAACTTAATTAAAATACAAATTGTGATGAAGAGACCGTAATTATAATTATATATAAGTTAAGTAAGCTGTAAGGGCTATTGAATGACAACGTGCCTTTTAGTCAGTACAAGTCTGACAGCCCTTCCTGTTCTGCCCTGAGTGGGAGGACTCATTTTACCACGATAAAAAAAAGACGAGTTTGACTAGGACTCTACCTTATAACTTTATCATTTGTTTAGCCTTATCTCAACTATATTGGGGTCGGCTTCCAGTCGACCCAGATGCAGCTGACTACAGTATTCTACATGAAGCAACTGCCTATCAGACCTCCACAACCCAGTAACTGATTATTACGATACCCCATGATAAGATGCTTTATAGCTTATAAATAGTTTTTCCTTGAATAACAGAATCTATCCATGTGTAAGGATCGTCAATGACGTGAAAAACCTTATTGTTTAATAATAACAGTTCTAGGAAGAACTGATTATGTGGAAGATATTTCTCATTATTTTGTGGTGCTGGTAATTGTGTTTATTATCTATTTCCAAGTAAAAGAGTAAGTATTTTTATGGCATTTTATTATTAGAACATTATGGCTTTGATATACACAAATCTTCTTAAGAGTTTTCGAAAATCTGAAGAAGAAGCTATGAGAACATTTTTTCTTCTTGAACATTATTTTTGAGAAAAATGTTAGATGTAACAGTTGTACTGCGAAACTACTTATATCATTTAGATAAAAATATAGACATAATTAAAAGTCAATAACGTCACAATGCAGCCAAACATTGAACTAAAATAAACTAAAAACTCACGCCATACAAAAACTGCGCAAATTGTTAATGCAAACGTATTATTTTGTTGGCAACACAATGGTTTACTCAAATAATGGTGATTCTGTACAAATACCGATCGGCATAATCGTGACGCGCTAATCGGTTCGTTTGCCGACTGATTGTCATAATTGGAACCTCCATATTGACGGTGTATTGTAGATCGGTAAAGGATATTGTTGGATTTGGAGATAAAGAATAAGTGATAATTGTGTATCAGAAAAAGAGACATAACAACTGTTATAAATATAAATAATTAAAAGAAAAAAGGTTTATTTGCACACACATTATTAGAAAAGAAAACATAGAAAAAAAAAGTTCACATTTAATGTAAATTGTGTTCTAGTTTTTTTTTCATAGTATTAAACAAAGTTACTTAAGTTTGTCTGTACTTCCGAACGACTGCACCAAATAGTTTTTTTTGTTGTATTTTTAATTGGAATACGGTTATGAGATGAATTTAGTCAAGGAAATACAAGTATTGGGTTTTCCACAAAGTAGATGTAGAAGATATTGCTTCTTGGATGTTCCATGGGTTTTGAAGCCTCAATAAAGTGGAAATTCTGGATTCAAAAAGTAGGTTTTGTAGCTCTGGTCGGACATTGGCTATAGGTACGGTTAGCCGACACAAAATCCGAGCAGCACTTAAAGAAAAATGGCGAATGCTTAGTAGCATAGGCTTTTTTTATCGTGGTGAAATCATCAAATGAGTCCTCCGGCCCAGGGAGGGACAGGAAGGACTGTCAGACTTATACTGACTAAAATCCATGGAGTTCCTCCAATAGCCCTTTATGTGTATGTACCAGGGTCAAGGTCAGACAGCTGTCAAAATGCTTCACTCTCGTATGAACACAGCATGGTTTCAGCCGATAATTTAGACAGCATTGCTGATTGTTCAGCATTTCTGTCCAGATTTTGTAGAGGCTCCAGAACTTACTACGCAAAACGCAACGATACGTCTGATGAAGTCAATATACATAAAATAATTGAGTGTTCAAACAAAATTTGATGTCGTTGCAAACCCTGGACTTTATTGATCTTTATTGCAAGCACAATAACTTTAAAAAGTTATAGACTTCATGACCCACTTTAGCGTATCAAACACGAGACTTCTAATACACGTACAACATGATTTTAATACTCACTTTCATTGAAGTGAACCGCCATATTTATTTTGTTGACAGTGCCTAGACATACATTAAAAAACAAATCAGTCAATTCATAGATAAGCGATGATTTGACAAGCTGTCTGATATAGCTAACAGCATTTAACTATGTTTTAATAAAACATGATAGATAATGTTTTTGCTTAGTCATTACTCATTATCATTTGTTTTCCATTTTGTTCTACGCTAGTACCCATATTTACAAAGAAGAAAGTGTTGTCTTGAAAAAAATATTTTCTTTTCTTAAATATGAAACCAGCCAGAATGAGGAAGGCCGGTCAAAGCTAATTGTAGATGGCGCCACCATAGGTAAGTCCTAATCCGACCAATGAGGTAGTACTGTCTTGAAGTACCTATAAGATTTTAAACAATGACGATGCTTGTAACTAGCTAAACTAGCGCCATTCGTTTCCTAGTTGCCATCCCCATTAATAGTGAAGATCGTCAGCCGATGAAGCTCAACGATGACCTTTAGAATGAATTTAACTGTCTTGGATCAGCAACAATAGCGGAGGAGTAGGAGAAACATAACTTTTTAAATATTTCTCGACTCCATGGTTCTTTTTCTCCTCTGGTGGCTTACCATGACGTCATCTTAAAGCGTGAGTGGTTAGGCTGTGGGAAAGAGACAGAAATATACAAGTCGTCTAGCGCCATCTCGTTCCCTGAGCGGAACCACTCACGCTTTCGATCCATCCAGAATCAACTACACTAACCTATACAAATATTATACCCTAGTGATTCTTTCTGAATGTTAACCTTTGCATATCTTTGCGAAGATAAATGAAGTCAAACATTTCACCTTCAGGAGCCTTTTTGTTTGGGTAGCTATTATAAAAAAAAATATCAAAGAAAATAAGTTTCCGTACGATGTTTTATAGACCCGTTTAACAAGAACTCGTGTAGACCTATGCGATAGTACTTTAACGTTTAGTTTAACGTTCTTATTTCTTAAAAAGATCATTCTAAAATTAGCCAAAGATTATGTGCCTTGAGCAACAGCTATTAGTAATACCATAGCAAATGTCAGTATCAGTACATGACAATTAACCCTGTTTACAAATTAATCTACCAACCAACTCCGTGTTCCACCGGACGCGACCAACTTGTCCCACAATTATAAACCACTTAACTATCCCAACAACAATTATCCCAATCTTGGCAACTTCTCACAACTTGTCCTCCACGGTAGATGGCGCCACGATCAATAGAACCTGTTGCGAAGGGTGTGAGAATGATCCACTGACCTCAAACAACACCTCCTCACACCAAAAACAACTTTACCGAACCAAATATAAAGAACAAATTCCATTGGGATGTTTCTTAGGAATATGTCAAACTTTGATAAGTAATTTTGTGCTGTATCTCGGAGAAAATAGAGCTGGTTTTCTATTGGACGATTGTTATCTTAATGTGAATAAATAGGAGACGTCTGGAAAGAAAATTGTTCTGATATGGCAGCTAGGACATTTGGAGTCCCGTGGGTCTGGGACCCCGTCTTGTTTGTTAGCGCACTTGTGTCTCAATTAGGAGTTAATAAAATTGAGTGTGGCTCTACGTTTCCTACTTTATTTTTGTAATTTGAAAGGAGCGCTATTGGTGGAAAATTCTGGAATGGGATTAGAAGGAAGTTGTTACTTGCGTATACGTGTGCTGGTTTCAGGAGTTTTCTGAAGAAGTATTGTTCTAGAAGCATGATTTTTTGAGACTTATTGCACAGTATTGGAAATACAAAAACTGTTGATTTAACTTAACAAGACGTACAAAGAATTCAGGTAATAATAAAACATCTAAAAACAGTTAGTATGGATTTTAACAGACGCCGAAACTCAATTAAATAGACTACTATTTATCACAATAATGGGACACTTCTCGTTTTTGTGAGTTGTAGTGGGCCATAATCCACCACGCTCCCCCAGTACTGTTTGGTAAACCATAAGCCACATGCCTTTTAGTTCTAAGACATCGTGCAATGTTTTCATTCACCGTTTGAAGCTGCAAAATTTATGAGAAAAAATATATTCCACGGAACCTTTGCCTTTAAGCTTGCGTCTCAGTGGATTTTAAGCCGGTTTAGTTATTTTCTTTTTTTTATTCTGTCTTCGCACACGAGTGGCGACCGCAGCTTTGTCACCAGCCAGTGTTTATTTAAAAAATAGAATACTTTTTTTTTAAATAGTTGTGCTTAGTGAGCTCATGTTGCCTGTCGAGTTCCCTCACTAAACTTAGTTTTATGAGTTTTTTTTTTAACGTGTTAATTCATTAAATGAGTCCTCCTACCCAAAGCAGGGCAGGAGGGACGGTCAGACTTGTTCTAACTAAAATCCACGGTGTCCTTCAATAGTCGGGGTCAAGGTAGTTCGTTCTTCCCGCGACCTTGGCAGGCTTTGGCCCTCTAAAGGGGCCCCGTCATGAGGTTTTATGAGCTATACCTGTCGGGGTCTCGGGACGTGGCACTTCACCCAGGTACGCCAAAGGCAAGGAATATAGTGATTTTCAGTCAATACGAGCATATCACAAAAATATCTAAACAAAATAAATTTCCCGATTTTATGTTCCAGTTGGAAAATTTTCCAGTTATAGCAAGCGAAGTCGATGGAAAAAGTTAATTGATTATAATTTATTGCCTGATTTCTTTGCAAGTGCTCTTTCAAGAAATTTTTCCCTTAGTTTTTTTTTCGTAGTTAGTTATTTAAGTAAATCAGTGAAGTATGAGTAACTTAACAAGCAAACAAACTAAGCCCTTAACACTAAAATAATCAAGGACAAGGTTAAAAACTTTTCTTAACTATTTTAAAGTATTAAGTGAAGCGCAGACGGTCTTCCAAGAAACATTGGCGGGTTGTTGTTGCTCTTAACTCCCACTATTTCCTTGAAAAATTCCTCGGTTAAGTTTTTCCTCCTACTACTTGAATTCTAGAGGAATTTTGCTGATAAAAGAATACTTTATTTTTGGTTTGGTCATATTTCAGCCTCTATTCGGTAGTTTTTTCAGCTCTAAACGTTTTCGGAAATTATAGACGTGCACCATTTTTTTTAAATTTTCAATTATGTAGACATAAAGGTGTCTCCACGCGAGCGGAACACGAGTCAAGCACAAATTCGTGTAGTCTGGACTGACTTACAAACGTCGAACGAATGCGCTTCGAGCGTTTGGTTCGTGCTTGATTTTGCTCCACTTATTTTCGACGGATTATAGCGGACAGACGGACACACGAGTGATTTTATAAGGGTTCCGTTTTAAAATTAGGAAAAAATATATCATAATAATATATAAATACAAGAGTCTTGTTAAAATTCTTGCTTCACCATTATGAGCAGCTTGCAGCGACATTATCTACGTTATTAATGTTTCATTAGATAACTAAGTAGCTGTGAAAGCGTGAGCATTAGTGTTAAAGTGATTTCATTAATAAGTTACAATACTTAGTGATAATTATGTGGATGACAGTCACACCGAACCGTGTAGTAAAACGATGATGCATCTAATTTAATTAACATATTTTTATATTATAACCATAAAATGATAACCCCATTTAAGATATTTAAATGAACATTATAAAATGAAAATATTCGATTTAAAATATTATCGCAATTTTCTGACTCAAAATTTTACTACCTACTATGATAAAAAAAAAGTTCGCTTTTAGAACGTTACATTATCAGCGAGTAACAACTGGGTATTTTATTTTCAAATTGCACGTGCGGATTGCTAGAGATTAATTCAACTTTATTTGAGGATAAATATTAGGTTTACTTCAATATTCTGGGTCATCGACCGTTTCGTATTATTAATTCGACAATGGTACCTAGTGACACTAATTTGTTCGCGTGAAATATGTCCCTTATATGTATTAATGATTTATTAATACATAAAAGGGACATATTTCACGCGAACAAATTAAGCGTAAGTACTAACATGTAACACATACCTATTTATGAGAAGCATAACAATAACTTAATGACCTATCAGTTATCTTTTTTCATTAAATGTTTCTTAACCCGTTGATAATTATGCATATGTATTAACCTGTAACTTATTATGTTTATTCAAAAAACAGCAAAATAATAATGTAATTGCTATTCCATCCACTTTTTCTTCAATATTTTAGCATTCGATAAAGCTAATCAATTTTTGATACGTATTCTAAAAACAAAGGTTAACATGATTACTGTTTACCTCAGTATACATTTTCGTAAAGCCAAGAACAAAGAAAAGTCATTGAAAAATTAGGAACGCTAAATCGTGTTGTCTTATTGTTTTACGTTTTAGGAAACCTAAGCATTGTTTGTTTTTTTAATTAAAAGACCTGAATGGTGACTGATTGATTAGGAAGCAGTTTACTTAGGTTTTAAAGACTGGGCTTAGTGTTTAGCAACAATAGCCCAAAGCTTAAGGCTGCAGAATGGCAGGAAATATGACGCAAGTTCGTAAGCCGTCTGAACCGTTTACGTTATTTTTCTACTAGCTGATGCTAGCTACATCACCCGTTATTACTCACAAAATTATCACACGTAAGGTAAAATCGGGGTGATAAAAAACCCATGTGTTAACCCATGTTACAAACTATCTGAGTACCAAGTTCCATCCTAATGCGTTCAGTAGTTTTTGCGTGAAAGTTTAACAAACATCTGTACATCTTCATAAACTTTGGCATTTAAAATATTGGTAGCATAATAGAAATACAAACAATAGTAAAACGACAGTATTTATGTTACTACACTTTTAAACATTTATATTGTTTATAGCAAATAAAAAATGAACGTAAAACGATCTATGCCAAAGAATTACTTCAACGAACCGCCCCACAGTGGTCCGAAAATCGAGCTCCATACTCATAGAAACTTAAAGTGAGGAATTAAAAAAATAAAAATTGTAATGGCTCTGGTATACCTCCCTTGACAACATATTAAAGTATGGATGGTATAAGTTACACTAGGCGTGAGAAAAAAATATTTTTGTTTTTTTTTGTATGGGGGAAAACACTAAAAGTACGTTTTCTCGAAACTTAATAGAACTGTTAGGCTGGCGGTCACACGAGCTATAGTCCCATACACGGCGATCAAGATGACATACAATTCATGTACCGTTAGGCGCCGCTCCGCACGTAATAAATTTTTGAAATTTTGAATTTTCGACATGTGATTTTGGCTTGGTTAAATGACGTTGCCAGTCGATTTATTTTTATTATTATACGATTAAGCCTGCGAATGACTATTACGATGACAAAAATTAAAAAAAATGATTGTACAAGTTTTTTTGCGCATTCTAAGAACTAACTCATAACTAATTATTTCATCTAAGAACTTCTTCAACTTTTTCATTCCCGAAGGAGTATCTTTGCTTATATCACATGTCTGCTCTGCTTTACAACATGGCTTCCCATAATAATCCAATAGAAGGCTGCAGTGCTTCAATCTCAGCCTCAATCAAAGCCTGTTCTTCCACGGTGTTTCTTGTTTTCGTTTGAAAACTTAAAATAAGTAGGTCTGTAAAACATGGTGGAACATATTTAAAAAAGTATGAGACACGGCTTCAAGAGAACATCAAATGGCTTGAGATCGTGAGGGTAAAAATGACTACTTCTGTAGTGTCGCAAAGTAAACCAGCAACCATGTTCCAGTTCTGACTTTGGTGTAAATGAGGGTGCATCAACATCCTACACACCGGAGACATGCAATGTTGGAACATCAACACCAGTTGTGACGCCGAGAAACCATTTGTGGAGCTAAGCCCGCTATAGCAAAGAAGGAGAGTGGAAGAGCTCCAAACGCATAGCACTGAAAGCCTTGCTCATGGAACTGGTTTGAAAGCCCAAATCAAGAATGTGCCTAGCAGATATCATTTAACTGGTAACTTAGAATCCCGAAGACTTGATTGACACAGCTTTAGGTATTTTGACCTCATTGAGGAAAGTCTCTCTAGCCACTTCTAAAGAGTAGTGGCAGTATATTATCACATTAAGATCTTGTGTAAAAGAAGAAGGAATACCATTGTATCCTTCTTGTACTGCCATCCCTGAAGCGAAGAACTGCTAACCCCCAAAAGATACCATAGACATCACGGAAAGACAGGTTAAAGTAAAGCTCCCAGTAGTTTTGGACACAACTGTGGCTAGGCTTGGAAAGTTGTCACGTGTGCAATCTTCGCTGGATGGCAAAGAGTTGTTATATGCAAATGGGGCTTTGATGGTGCTTCAGGGCAAAGCTTGTATAAGCAAACTATGGCAGACGAAGACGATTGCAGTATTTTTATTTGTTCTTTTGTGTCTCTGCGTTTAGTTTGTTAGCGATGAAAAAGTATGGGAGAACCCAAATCCCACCCAGACCTATTCATTTAAGGTTTACAAACGAAAACAAGTTAAACATCTTAAGGTGATTGCGTTGATGTAGCCCGCGAAATTCAAATATTTTTACGTTTTTTGCAATTTGCAGGCCAGTGACATGTTGTAACTTTATAAATACACACATCAAAAGTGTCTAGGGATCAACATATATTTTTGCAATAACTTTTCTCCTGATTGATATTAATTAAAATGTTCTTTAAGGATTCATCAAATAAAGTGTTATCGTTTGTCACAGTAACGATAAACCAAGTTACCTTTGCATTCATAAAGAAATTTGCCATTTTCCTAATAAAGGGATTTTTGACATTTGAACCACTAACATTAAAGTTCGAAAAAAAGACTGAAATAACAGTTTTCTTTAAAATTTTATTGGGTAACTTAAACAATTAATAATCCGTGTTTCTACCGCGAACACTAACAACACAAGAACATCGGTTTGGCATACTCAAAATGAGTTCATCCAAATCACGCTGTGGAATGGCCGCCCATGTTCGTTGCAACAACAAAAAAAGGTCTTCTTGCGACTGGATACCCTCCATATTCGGCAGAGCTCTTCTCTGTAGCATATCCCATGCATGCTCAATCGGGTTCAAGTCTGGCGACTGAGCAGGCCAGGGCAGGACATTGATGTTAGCTGCGGCGAGAGTCTGTCTTACAACTCTTGCGGTGTGCGGTCGTGCATTATCATGCATTAACTGAAATAAGGGACCGATTTGCACTTGTAGAGGAACGATGACGTCTGATACAATCGTCTCAGCATAAATTTGAGCGTTGAGGTTGCCTCTGATCCAAATCAACTCAGTTCTTCCGCCGATCCAAATACCCGCCCATACCATGATGGTTCCACCACTATAAGGATGGACTTCCTGGCAGGATTTTAATCGCTGTTAGCGTCCAGGGGTTCTCCAGTGTCGTATACGTCTTGTATCCGGTCTCATACCAAAACGAGACTCATCAGAATAGCACACGAAACGCCATTGTTCTTCTGCCCAATTTCTGTGTTCAAGAGCCCATTGATATCGAATCCTACGATTGTGCATTGCTATAGGTGGTACCCGTAGCGGTCTTCGGGAATGAAGGTTCACTTCATGCAAGCGGTTTCTGACTGTTTGGTAGCTAATTAAGTTCCCTGAAGAGTGATGAAGCCTCACGGCTAACATCATGGCGGTTATTGTTGGAGCTCTTCGAGTTAAGATTTGAATGTATCGGTCTTGTCTCCGTGTGGTGCAGCGATACCGTCCTCCATGGCGCTCAGCCACGGTACCAGTGCTTCGGTAACGTGTCCAAAGTCGACTGATAACACTCTGACTTGTATTCAGAGCTAAAGCCACAGTACGTTGCCGGGAACCAGCTTCTATCATTCCCACGGCTCTGAGCATTTCTTCCCTGCTTAAATGACGTCGCCGTTCCATAATAACGTTGGTTTTAATCAGTAGTAGGGAAACAGTAGCGGGCTTTTCGCGGCAATTTCGCGGGCTGGTTGGAGCATCCCCCTTATAGGGCTGGCTCTGTTTGAGGCTGAGATTGAAGCACTGCAGCCTTCTATTATGGGAAGCCATGTTGTAACGCACTCAATGCTAATGATAGCTTCAATGAGGTCAAAATACCTAAAGCTGTGTCAACCAAGTCTTCGGGATTCTCCGTTACCAGTTAAATGATATCTGCTAGGCACATTCTTGATTTGTGCTTTCAAACCAGTTCCATGAGCAAGGCTTTCAGTGCTATGCGTTTGGAGCTCTTCCACTCTCCTTCTTTGCTATAGCGGGCTTAGCTCCACAAATGGTTTCTCGGCGTCACAACTGGTGTTGATGTTCCAACATTGCATGTCTCCGGTGTGTAGGATGTTGATGCACCCTCATTTACACCAAAGTCAGAACTGGAACATGGTTGCTGGTTTACTTTGCGACACTACAGAAGTAGTCATTTTTACCCTCACGATCTCAAGCCATTTGATGTTCTCTTGAAGCCGTGTCTCATACTTTTTTAAATATGTTCCACCATGTTTTACAGACCTACTTATTTTAAGTTTTCAAACGAAAACAAGAAACATCGTGGAAGAACAGGCTTTGATTGAGGCTGAGATTGAAGCACTGCAGCCTTCTATTGGATTATTATGGGAAGCCATGTTGTAAAGCAGAGCAGACATGTGATATAAGTAAAGATACTCCTTCGGGAATGAAAAAGTTGGAGAAGTTCTTAGATGAAATAATTAGTTATGAGTTAGTTCTTAGAATGCGCAAAAAAACTTGTACAATCATTTTTTTTTTTAATTTTTGTCATCGTAATAGTCATTCGCAGGCTTAATCGTATAATAATAAAAATAAATCGACTGGCAACGTCATTTAACCAAGCCAAAGACTTGAAAAAATCACATGTCGAAAATTCAAAATTTAAAAAATTTATTACGTGCGGAGCGGCGCCTAACGGTACATGAATTGTATGTCATCTTGATCGCCGTGTATGGGACTATAGCTCGTGTGACCGCCAGCCTAACAGTTCTATTAAGTTTCGAGAAAACGTACTTTTAGTGTTTTCTCCCATACAAAAAAAACAAAAAAAAATTTTTTCTCACGCCTAGTGTAACTTATACCATCCATACTTTAATATGTTGTCAAGGGAGGTATACCAGAGCCATTACAATTTTTATTTTCTTAATTCCTCACTTTAAGTTTCTATGAGTATGGAGCTCGATTTTCGGACCGGCCCATGGAAATTGGAATTGTAATTATTTGTTGCGTGATAATCGCGTTCATAGCATTATTGTACAGTAATTTTATCTTTTACCTAAGTTGAATATTTCTTTTTCCACTTCATCGTTTAATTTTACTTCTTATTTCTATGCGGATCGAGGTATTATAAATACTTTTTCTTTGCAATTTTTTTATTGCATAATTTAACAAGGCTGTGAACAATTTTTTTTTCACTTCAGCTACAAAATAAAAAAGGATCACAGCAAGAAAAAAACATAAACAATGTTTTAAATTTTCCGCAAAATAAAGTTGATTTTAAAAATTAATGAAAATTGTTCGTTTAAAGATTACGTTTCGGTGTAAACACGCCCTCTATTTTACAACTTACACCAAGTTCAGTATTTAACAATTTCATTCAACTAAACACTTTCTAGTTTCATTAATATTCAATATTCAGACAGTAAATCATAAATATCGTGTGTCCGTATCGATGATGTATTTTAAGTTAGCAAGGTCATCAAATTAGCGTTTAATTGTCTTTTTTCGCACGTTCGTGGTTGATTTTCAAATAAAGATTGATTGTTCTATATATTTCTATTCCGACATTTATAGGTTTAATGCTTCATATATACAGGGTGAATTTTTAAATAAATATTTGGTAATTTTTAAATCATATTTAGGTTTAATTTTGGAAAAATATTTTTCAATTACGGTGTGATAGGAGGTCGGATGAAATATTTTTCGACACAGAAAACTAATAGTGTGTCAATTACTCAACAGAAAGAGCTAACTGAAGTTTCTTGAACAAGTGTTTGTTATTTTTTTCACTTGGAGGATAGATATTTTTCCGAGTCTAGAATAGTGAACATTTTGAAATTTCCTTTACATTACAACATTTCTAAATGAATACTGCCAAATTATAAATATTACAAAATTTTACCAGCAAACCTAATAAAAAATTATATTACCGTTTAAAGAAATATATACCAACCGAACATAGAACCACTATTAAAAAAAAATTGTTTTATAACTTTGCTCTGTTAATTGTTACGATATATTGTAAAAATGCTCAAATGATTTCAAGATCTGTTCACAGAATTGTAAATTTAATATAAGGTGCCTAACATTAGTTCGGATATTATACTAATTAATTACCCACTTTGTAACACCGTAGAGACAAATCCCCGTAATCGTTATTAATGTTATTGACAAATATAACAGATGAACTTAAATACAACCTTACACTTTGCGGCCACCAAACTAATTGTCAAACAATTATGTGTTCTACAGCTTTGTAAATAGAGTATTATGTATTTATTTGATGTTTGTTTGTAACCTGTTGCGCAAAATGTGAAGGACCAAGACGTCCGCTCTCTATTACAAAGATCTTTACAAAAGGGCGTCGGTTTATTAGTATTTAACGGCCCTATTTAACTGTTGGTAGTCACAGGCACATTAAACATAATATTGACTTATGTATACAGTTACCATCCGTCCGGGTTTTCATGGATTTGTCCTAGTTTTCTCCCCTATCCGGGGAGCGTCCGGAGTGAGTTTCATTTATAGTCCCGGTTTAAAAATTTACCATCTTACCACAAAACAATTAAACACCCGTTGAACACTTGTCTAAAATAATTGACAACGTCAAAACGACATTTCTCCTTGATATAAGGATCGTTTTGGAGTTACACTTTTTTTAGATAAGCATTCAACGGGTGTTTATCTTTTTGTGGTTAAAGCGGTTAGTCTTGCGCCGCTTAGGACGCGGCTCCTCATAGGGGGAGGTGACGCGACGGTGCGTGCAGGACGCGGCTTTTCATAGGGAGAGGCGACGCGATGGTGGGTGCAGGACGCAGCTTCTCATAGGGAGAGGCGACGCGACGGTGCGTGCAGGACGCGGCTTCTCATAGGGAGAGGCGACGCGACGGTGCGTGCAGGACGCGGCTTCTCATAGGGAAAGGCGACGCGATGGTGGGTGCAGGACGCGGCTCCTCATAGGGAGAGGCGACGCGACGGTGCGTGCAGGACGCGGCTTCTCATAGGGAAAGGCGACGCGATGGTGGGTGCAGGACGCGGCTCCTCATAGGGAGAGGCCCGTTTTAGGTGGGCTACACGTTTTGGGCTTACCTCCCCTACCTTCACCTGAAGTATCAAGTATGGCTTAGCATTTCAGGTAACGGTTTCGATTGTGACGCACGAGAATGTTCATAAAGGTTGGATAATTAAAGTTTGTACTTGGTAAACTAGAATTTGCATTGGAGATCTCTAACTTGAGGACTAAGTTTGTAACTTTAATTGAGTTATACTGAGAGAGAAGACTGGAGTAAGATCGTTGTATTATTTTTAAATGTTGCTTAGATAACATAACATCAATGTTTTCTTCAAAGGGTACACTTCTGTTTAACCATGTGAAAATCACCTAAAAAAATACTTAAAAAATACAATGACAAAAATACATAAAAGTCATCTAATTTGTTAAATCATAAATCAAATTAAAATAACACTAAAAATAAACAAAACCTCCATATCAATAACTTGAAAACACTAATTTAAATTTAAATAATGCCCGGTGTTACCATTTCAATTAACCTATGACTAATCAGCCGTTTAATTTCAACAACGATTAACGGCTGTTAATCCTCTATCAGTACCTCTATATAAGGTGTAACGGGCATGTCATATTTCTTGTAATTTTAACCTTAGTTATAGTGTGGGTGATTGGTCAAACTAAGCGTACAAATTATATAATTTGTAACGTATTGACCGCTGGCAAAGCAAGTGACATTTGACGTGGGATTTAAACAGCTGCCTAATATGCTAATCTAGGATTTGTCATTTAGATCGTATTTATTAAGTGTTCTTTTGATTATTATTATCTGATTATCCTTGATTTGTTTCTAAAGTTCGACAACTTATTTAAGCTGGGAAACGTTTAGCTTAGATAAGTTGTAATGCCTTTTGAAGGTCTTGACAACCTAGTTTCCATCAAGACCTACCGAGAAGTCTTAATTGCCGCAAAACGGTTTTGGCTGGCTTAAAATTTTCAGAACACAAAACCGATTAATTTTGTTTAGTGAAAGGTACTCCTTTCACTGTACACTGACTAAAACGTTGCGTACATTCCATTTAACGATTATTTGGAAGATATAACTATCAGCGATACAAAAGCCATCGTAAAATAGAATTAGCAGTATTGCCAAACAGTTGTGTAAAATTTTTGGTTTACGTACAATAAAGTACCTTCTATCTAGTTCATCTAGGGATAATTTCGTTTTATAAACGTATAACAAGTATCCGCAACTACTGTTTAACTTACGTATTGTGCCACTCATCTTTAGCCAATAAATTATGACCAACACAGAAAAAGTCAAAACAGGCTCTAAAAATATGATTATGGTACAAAATTGTTTACGCATCTAGTTTCAAGAATATTTTTCCCGTCTAGCCAATTTCCATGGCTTCTTTTACTAAACAAATTATAAAGTCAGTGATGAATAATAACAGGGTAAGATGCTTCCTAAGTAGTAGATTCTGCGCATGCCCGACTTGGTTACTTATAAAGTTTACTAATTAACGTAAACCACCAAATCTTTGCATTGACTTTAAAGTGGATTCAAGTATTTATTAAACCGTTTTGAATTATTGGAGCAGAAATTGTGCGAGAGTGAAATGTTATGTGTTTGTTTTTTTTGTGTCTCATATTGCACTAAATAAAATCGTCTATCCATCTATCTATCTAAATACTCGATGGATGCCAAAAATACACAGAAATCCGTATTTGTTTTTGCGTAGGTTTGTTTCAAAAGAACATTCCTTTTGATCTAGGAGCTCGGAAATAATAAATGCGTACTTATTTCTGACAGTTACTGTGAATAGAGAAACTCATACAACTTGATGCAAGATTGTATCCTCTCTTTTCGAAGAAGCAAACTCGCTGTGTGAAGTAGGATTTTTATCTTTGATCAGGTACAACCTGCAACCTACCTTAGCGAATGGGTGTAGAATCAATCCCTTCCCTTCCTATTCCCTTTAAATTTAAATATCGACGTTCAAAAGTGCCTCTTTGATGGCCTAATTGGAATAAATGATTTGACTTTGACTTTGGTAGTGCCAGATTGACGAAAACTCAATTTCTTAAACATCATTTGGACAGCAAAGGTAGTGTCTTTCTTTACAAATGACTTGTACCCTATGTATGATGAGGCGGGCCGCGAGAGAGAGAGGACAGCGTCCTCCCTCCGCCCCAACCGCAGTGGTAGGCGCCCGCGGCGTCGGACGTCAGCAGACGATCTCCGGCCACCGTAGGCGCGGGCATGCGGGCAGCGAGTAAAGGGCAACTCGCAGCCCGACCATGGACCATGCCCGGGTCGACGGCGCGTTGTGTCCCACGCGCGCCTCAAAGAGCGTCAGCATAATGACGGGGCCCCCTCTCAGAGGGCCAAAGCCTGCCGGGGTCGCGGGATTATTTCCTTACCGTGACCCCGGAACATAACAGGCTACTGAAGGACACCGTGGATTTTAGTCAGTACAAGTCTGACAGTCCCTCCCGCCCTGCCCGGGGTGGGAGGACTCATTTGATGATTTTACCACGCTAAAAAAAAAAAAAAAAAACCCTATGTATGATTATCTCAATAACGTTACACTAATTGTTGCCAGCGATTTCGTCAGCTATATCTCGAAAATTATACCACGAAAATATTAATTAGGGATAAAATCATAACATGTATTTAACCAAGTTATAACCTATCTGTGTTCCTTTCACCCGAATCCGTTGGATAGTTTCTGCGTGACAGAGTAAAAAACATCCATATTATATCCTCACTTGCGTAGTAGGATTTTTTTACAAACTTTATTTTTCTTCTCAAAACAAAGAGGAAAAACACTTAAAATGATAGTTTCTTTTGTTTCTCTTTGTTGTTTTGAAACCCATCATTAAAATAAAAAGAAGAAAGATAAAGTAAAGATTAGTGTGGGATGCTTGCTAGTATTAGTATATACTACCTAGTATTTCTATGAATCATTGTGTAAGTAATCAAAAACGATTCTGGTTCCAAAAATAAATAGTCTTAACAAGGTTTTTTTTTGTTTCAGGTAATCATTAGAGTTAAGGAAGTTCTAGACGACATCAACCTTGTAAGTTTAGTAACTGCCAGTTATAATCTTGCAAAAATCGTCACTTTACTCCAAGGTTTGGCGTAATTATTAGTCATAGCGTACTATCCTGCTTACTTAAATCACCCTCTTCATCATCATCATCATTATATCAGGCTTAGGTCGTCCACTGATGAATATAGGCCTCCTCAATAAACCAATAAGACCAGTTGGAAGTGTCTTGTATGAAGTGCGATACTGAGGTCTTACGTCTTACCTCATCACGACGCCTTAGTTCACAATTGCACTAACTACGAAATTCACTTTTTTGAGGAGAGAGGTTTAAAGTTTTTTAAACTTTAGACAAGAATAGTACAAAAACCAAGGAAGATAATAAAACAAATATGCATTTATTCATAAGACTAGTCCTTAAACTCCATCATATCACAATATTGAAGTATTAGTTTAAACGTAACCTATTCAAAATAGCTAAATAAATATAAAACCCCTCAGTTAATACATTTGTGCACTAAGATTGATTATGTTCATCAGTACTAAGTGAAAAACTCAAAAATATTTAACAGCATTACCAGGCTGGTACAAGGTCCAAGAATAAGGATAATAATAATTATGGGTATTGCATCAAATAGATAAAGTAATACACTAGTGATCCATATTCATAATGCTTATTTTTATTATAAAATACAGTTTAATCCACAATCAAAAAATAATTAATTATGTTTCAAACCCACAATAAAAACAAAAAAAGTTACAGTTTAATTAAGTTTTGACTGTGGACAGTCAAAAATTAATTAATTATGTTTCAAACCCACAGTAAAAACAAAAAAAAAAAGGTTACTGCCCAATTATATGAGCCAATCTTTAGGTTTTGTCCAAACCAATTAGTTTTAGTTTTTAATTAAAAATAAAGCTTTGCTATACTCTAAGAATTTTCCTTTGTCGTGGGTGCGTTCACAAACATAGAAACTAACGCACACGAACACCCAGACCCGGAACAACTATTTGTCGGTCATACAAATGTTTGTTTCGTGCGGGGATCGAACTCGCGACACGCTGCGCAGCAGTCGATCTCTCTACCAATGCGCCAACCGTGACATCTAAACGTTTCTGAATCATTCCAATAAGAATTTTTATAAAAAAAATAACTTTTTAACTTAAATTTATTCAACAATGGACTCTTCATCTTGATCATCATCAGACGATTCAGTGTCATCACAATCTTCATTGATGTTTACTTATTCATTACATTTTTAAATATTTCAACAATAAAGAAATACAAAAACATTTAAACATTTATAAAGCAGTCTACCAGCATCGGGAACAGGGTCCGGGATATCGGTCGTCAGGACTCCTGAGAGACGAACCTCCTTCTGATTCAAGCGTTTGAGCCAGCTGCCACGTGAGAGCCTTCTCTGACCTCACGAGGTTCTCGTCATGCGGGAACTTTATATCAACAATCATTGCGCGACGCTCAGATCGATCTATGACTATAATGTCAGGCTTCCTGGCTACAATAGTCCTGTCAGACACAATAATTGTTAACAAGGAAGAGGAAGAAGTGGATGGAATACCTTTGTAATACTTCCATTAGACATCTACTGGGAGGAGAAATTTCATGCACAAGTGTTCTAAGTACGCACTTAGCACACTTGTACATGAATTTTCTCGATCCTTTTGCACTACCATCACATAATGCACACTTATAGCACTGCTAAAACATATGCACAGTTATAGCAAATGTATATAATACGTTTGTGTTTTGAAATTTTCTGCAGTTGTTAAACTTAAAGTCAGTTGAAGTGTGTCTTTATTGTTTTTACAAAAATAAACGTCATTAGTACAGTACAACATTCATGCGATCTCAATAAATACAACTGTGAACCACGTTTTTGGCAGAAAGAGACGAAATAACGGTATTTCGATACGCGGAAATGAAAGAGCATGAAATTTAGTGTATTTGGCACTAAATAAGTGAGAATTGAAAATTTTGTAGTTAGTGCAATTGTGAACTAAGGCATCGACATTTTCTAGCTCAGCGCTTGAATCCACCAGTGCATTGTCACCTATGTGAGTTTAAATGTATTTAAATACACTCACGATACAGGAGAAATTTAAGTCAATAGTTGGATTTAATAGAACTCATTACAATATCATTATTTTAGCACATGCTTGACTAAAAATATTCCTTTGACATACTCGTACAGTATATCCACAACAGTAAATAAAATAAATCCGATTCTTTATTTCAACGTTTGCTGAAATATCTTTCACTTCAGCGGATCCCACTTGAGAGCTAAAAGCTACGTCACAGATACTAAATCTTATTTTTGAAACATTTCAGTTTCTTTAGACCCGCTGAAGTGAGAGTATAAAATGAAATATCAGATAGTATCTGTGACGGTATTGAGAGTGTGTCGGGATTTATTTACACGCGTTTCTAAGCCTGAAATCTTATCACATTTAGATTTCCCTAGCAGAAGTTTTCAGGTTTTTTCTGACGTGAAGTAGACGCGAATTATCACGTTGATTTTATGAATGAAATCGGTATCTTGTTCGAACAATAGAGCCGCTTTTTCTATTTCCATATTTGCGTCGTAAATAATTCAAGTACTAAGTACGGTCAATAACGTAGAATTTGTGTTATGGCTGTTGTAGAGCGAAGTAAAATTGCTTGAGCGCTTACAGTAATACGGAGTAGTACAGCAGTAAAAGTACATTCTAAAATAAACTTTGAATGTTCAATAATTAGGATGATGTTTTATAGATTCCATTTTTTAAATAATATAATGTAGGACTCATATATAACGTACAAATGTTTAATGGTGATAGTCCCACTACATTATCATCAAGATACCTCGATGAGCCAGAGGCCGTATGCCACGTGAATGATGATCTTGAGTTCTTGGTTTCAATTCCAGGCCAGCAAAGGATTTCAGAGAAGCAGCCACGGAGTCAGGAATTGTACCCAATTCACGACAAAAGGCTGGCCCAAAATTACTTAGGAGTTAACTATCTAAATGTGGGATAACTTATAAATTATTATTATTACTAGCCTGTACTGACCCACTGGAGGGCAAAAGCTTCCCTCGATACCTTCCAATGGGTGCGTCTCATTTCATATAAAGTTATTTGATATATTTTCATTTCAATAACGTTCACATGATATAATCAACGTGAGATATACCAACGGTTGATATAATTTCTCCACACATAATGTTTGTGTTACTCTAAAACTCATTTTATATAATTTTATTTGATATAACGTTTAATAAAGCGAAAATCATTAAATGTAACGTTTGAAACGTATAATTTTTCAGTTATTTGACCTAGGATGCAAGAGCGAGCGAAGCGAGCTCGGGACTTGGGGCACCCCGACACGGACAGGTTAGGTTCGAAGGGGATGGCGGGGTCTGAAAGACCCCGCCATCCCCTTCGTGTTAGGTTACTTTAAACCCTGTACGCAGAAATAGGACCCGCGAAGCGGGGCTCCGTCCAAGATTCACGGCAGGTGGTACTATTACTAGGTACATCAGTGTTAGATTACTTGCCAGGAAGAAAAAAAAAATTAGACCAAATAAGTTTTATGTCTTTTGAGCGGTATACAAAACGATTTTATATTCATTGATTGTTATGCTTATAGAAATTAGTCATTATAAAATTATGTCAATCGTTTATTATATTAACAGATCGTTATATCAAATAAAATTATATGTTCAGTTGTTATCTCTTGTAAGTTTTAGAGATTTTGTAGTTATATCATATATTACTTACCCCCTTCCAATGGTCTCGATTGTGCACTGTTTACTTCCAATTCTCTAGACAGGCATCCTGTTCGACCCGCCATTAGGCGCTATTATCTAATAATTCTGGAATAACCAGCGTGATCATTGTGCTTTATTATGATCAAATAATAATTATATAGCATCAAAATCAATGTAATCAAACAGCAAACTATGATCACATAATCCATAAGATTTATTACAAATATATCACTTTAGTGTCCAGTTGTGCATACAGCTAATTATTCAGAACCTAGTGACAAGCATAATTTACATGTATTAATAAATCTTGCTGCAAAATAATTGCGAGGACCGATCTAGCAAGTTTTGTAAGTCTCACTTGCAATCAGTTTGTTTAAGTACTAATAACTGTATGGAAATTGCAAAACTTGTTAAGAAACTTTGCCTATATAACTTTGATATAAAACGTGCATAATTTTCTGATTTGTCAGATTTGTGCAGGTATTCGTTGTATTGTATGACATGTTAATAAACTCCGTTTATAAAAGTGTGACTTACGGCTGTCCTAAGATTATTACTTTTTACATTGCTATGCTTAAAACGGCATAAAACTTTATCCGAGATCTTAAACACTTGTCTTAAAAAAGTGTAACTGAAAAACGACCGTTATACGACACTTTTTTTAGACAAGTGTTCAACAGATGTTTAACAAAAAGTAAAACATCTGTTGAACACTTAAATTGTCTGTCATAAGGCGGTATACGATCGGTGCGGTGTCATGCTACATGTGTTGCATACACATATATAGTAGCACGACATCGTAGAAATTTTGAAAGGTTTTAAAGTTTGAATTTTTTTTAAGCTATTTTTTAAATATGTTGGAACGTGATCCAAATACCATTGAAGAATTAAATATTTATTTATGACTGACAGACTATCCAGATTAATTTATGGTATTTTCAATGGTCAAGTGTGATTGGACAGCATAATCATTCCCTGGAAAATTAACAAAAAATAAGCAGTGTTGCGTTAGAATGTACAGTCGACAAAGTTTAATCATGACCCACCATACGCTTATTTTCTTACAGACTTTAAATACAATTAGGTCCACATTCGCGTAAGTATCATATCCATGGCAACAACTTTGATCTTTGTCAATTTGAAAGATTCAAACGATTTATTGTCAAAATGGGTCTTGATTCAGCTTTGTCGATAGTACATAAAACCGCAACATAGTTGAAACAGTCGTAATAAATTCACAATAATTTGTCCAGCAATGAGCCCCAATAGGCCTAAAACCACAAACATATCTAACGAACCATCAATACATTACACGCATGCATGCACGCATGCCAAATTATTGTAATGCTGACCTTTGCAGTTGCGTTACGATATTAACATACATACCAGTAATTAAGTGAATGTAACTATGATTTGTAGCATAAAACTTACTATGTTGCTGACATTTGTAATATCTTTATACCTAGTCAATTCGTACTTAAAAAACTTATAGGTCCTGTAAACTTTATATGTATTGTCAAATTTGTATGTGCTGATTGTGGCGGGCTGTAAAAGGGTCCGGTGGCCCCGTAAACCTGATTCATCATCATCATCATCATGATCAGCCGGAAGACGTCCACTGCTGAACATAGGCCTCCCCCTTAGACCGCCACGCCGAACGACAATTCGCCACTTGCATCCATCGGCTGCCCGCGACCCTCACGGCCGAACCCTGGTTCTCGATCAGAAATTTTCAAAACTCTTGTTAGTACTTTTGATTTTGTCAAATTATATGGACAAACTATATTATTTGATCTAGGTCGGGCCCATCATCCTACGTTAAGCCTGTCTTGCAGCAAGCCAGGCACGTGTTGAGAAGCCTGCGTATACCTGGGACGATAAGGGCGTGGCTGACAAATGCCAGCTTGCTGTATCGTCTTCGTTGACTTGATAACAGCAAATCGACGATAGCAAATGACGATACCATTGCTCTTGTTTCTTCTCTCTCTTTCCTTTTGTTCCTACTTTAAAATCTTGGTATACATTTACACTCTCTCTGTCATCATTAATTATAAATATTTTTTCCATCTTCATTCATTCGTTGTCAAACGGCCTTCATGTCTGCAATTGATGAGTCTGACTCAAAAATAATCTTACCTAGAACAGTAGTTTTCCAGTTCGAAGAACTTCAATCCATAAATAAAGGTTATGTCAGTTCAGTTAACTGCACGCACTTCATAAACACCATTTATTCTCGAACATGTCATGTGCCTGTTTCTACATTTTACGCATCAACTGTTACGATCTTACGCACGCTGCATCCACCCACGCACTGTATCAGCGTGCATAGTCACTCTTACTACCTTGTTCTTCAGTTGAAATTCCAACAACTCGAATGCAACCGTAAAATTGTACAGCAAAAGATCAAATACCAACATCTTCAGACTCACCTGTTCAAGTAGCCTCTATTTGCTTACAGGTCATGTTTAACTGGTCGTATATGACTCATAATGCATTGTTATGGTAGGACGCATGCAACGAAGTCTTACATAATGAGGGCTCAATGAGGGGGGGTGAAGGGGGGTCTTCTAACAAGTTTACTGAAGACCTTGGCCGGGTCACGTGGTAGATGACACGCGGGTTTTTGCATGCCTACAGTTATTATGACGATGTACTTGACAATAGAATTTAGTGTTTAGATTTTAGAAGCGATTTTTGTTTGATGACACGTTGTTGGTATTGCGTTAACGCAGGTCGGTTGTGACACAAAATGGTGGATGCGTTCAGTTGACATTGGCCGAGATTTGTTGAGTAGACGTATGAACTTAAGTTCGCAATGTTTTTTGCAAGTTGAATGAGCTAGGAAGAGACGAGATAGATTTTAACTTGTTTGTTTAAACTTCCTATAGAGTTGTTTCAATGACAGGCTTTGAATTTGTCACTTAACCGCTAAAGTTCAACGTGTGAGCTAAGTTGTCGGTCATTGCATTTACGAGTAATTCACACCTGTTTCTATTGAAATGTAGCTTTACTTTTGCTTTATATTTAGACGTGCCCTTTCACCGGAGAATCTTTTGTTTTTGGGATACATGTTATTAAAAACAAAAACAAAAATATTTGCCCCGCACTAGGAATTTCTCCCGTTTACAAAAACTTAAACTCACATTCATAAATATCCAGATGACAAAGATAAAAATCAGTCGACACAGATTCAAGTGAACTTGTTCAATCAGTGTACCAACACTTAGAAGTAATCATGTAGCTCACACACAACTCGAGAAGCTCAACGACTTGACGAACACGACAGCAAATTAACAGCAAATGTCTTCGGCCTCTACTTAAATTGGCTTTGCACAGTATTAGTTACAGTTCAAACTTGATGTACAAATCCCTAAACCAGTGGCGGATAAAGAGTTTCCGAGGCCCTTAGCACAGCGCCTGTGAAGAAAGTATAAAATGAAAGTTTCATCAAAATAGAAAGTGTAGTAGGTATAATTTAAAACTCAAAACATTTTTCTTTGCCTTATTCAGAGCAAACGCTCAGGGGGCAGCCGCAGGGCCCTGCGGGGGTGTATGAAGGGTCACTCCCGGACCGCTTTCGCCTTGTGATTTCGGAAATGTAGATGAATCTCGATAAAATGTAGGAAAACAATGAAACGCCAGCAGAGGATGGAGACCCCTGGAGAACAGGGGCCCCAAGCACGTGCTTGTAGTGCTTATACGTTAATCCGCCACTGCCCTAAACACGCATTCTTGCGTACCTTTCGCGGTACAGGCAGTTCACCTTCAAGCCGGGTGCATCTAGAAGTGCAGTCATAACCGACAGCCGTTCACGTCAAGGCTGATATCTGAGGAATGCGGAGAGATCGTTCTGTGGCGCAACGCTGTTTTGCAAACCATCCTCTTGCTTTGAACCTCTGGGTGTAACATTTTGTTGATGTATCACGGTTTTTTACTGCGTGCGTTATTAGCATAAGTTTAATCAGCCTATAACATTCCCACGGTCACAGGTTTTTCTGGCCCAGAACGCACTAAAATTGCACTTGGCCAGTTTTTTGTGATTGATGAGAATAATGGTGCATTAGAGATAAAAAAAAAATGATTTCAATGATGAGTAAAAGAGAAGTATGGAATATTAAGAAATCTTGCAACGACCTGAATCAGTTAAGATAACACTGCAGAAGACAGATGGATTCTCTATCTAGTTGTAACGGTCAGATATGGAATATAACTATATTCTGCTGCAGAGGTCGCGACAAACCTGCCGAAATCACGCTGGGTTATGACACATAGGGAACTTAAAAAACACTGCGAGTGTATTCCAACCAAACGTTCGACGTGAAAAGTTCCGGTGGTGTGTTGCGTCACTTCAGATTAGAAGTAAAATTCAATATAAAAGTGTTAAGGAATTATTTAAGGAGCACCACGGTTCTGTTTTCCAGTCAGCGTTTACCTACAATCATTCATATGGTCATAATATAGATGAATACCTATAAGAAATAACTTCCACAGTGCGATTACCTTATGACCCTACTTAACTAACCGGATACAACAACATATCGAAACACAAAAGCCCATAATGAGCTCACAATCTATCTTAATCTAACCTAGCACTGTAATGTTCACTTGTCACATATCAACGATGAAATGTCATAAGTGACTTACTGCTTGCTGTTCCATTTTCGACTTAGTGTTCTTGACTGCACAGTTACAATTTCTATAGCATACTTTAAGTTGCTTACGACAGTTTAAAATTGCAATTGTCAATATTTACACCACTCTTTCATCACAGCTTCTTCTGTAAATTGCGAATAATCAGTATGTACTACTCATCTATCATCTTAATGCCTTTGTGATAGACTAACTAGACGTTTGATGCATTGTCTTTACAAACTACTGATCAGTTGTTTAGGACTACCTTTTGTCTATGACTTTGCCGGTACTTTACCTTTGCCATCTTACATCACTTTTGTAAGGTTTTTCTCTAATTACAAAATTAGAGAAAAACCTTACAAAAGTGATGTAAGGTGGCATGTGAATGTGTACGTGGATGGATGTAGATTAAAAGTCATTGTTTTCATAGTGTTTCATTTCAGCAGTGGTTTCTAGATTAATTGACCTTAGTTTTTCCACCTGTTTCTTTTGTTGCCCTTTGTGTTCAAGGGCCGCAGTGCCTTTTAAGACAGTCTCACAATGGCCTAATTACTATACAATCCTTATCCACGACTCATTGAAAAGTTAAATTAAAATCAGTTCAGTAGTCTAGTATAGTGTAACAGACAGAAATACAGACATTTTCGCACTCATAATTTAAGTACCTATAATATGGATTGCGAATCAATGCATCCATTTCTCATAAAGGTGTCTCAACACCAATGTTACCCGTCGTTGTCGACGTATAAATGGTGTTGCCCTGTCTGTTAAATGTAATGAATGGGTTAAGTTTAGACGCGTTTTTTATACGACTGATCTGTATCTGAAGTAGTTTGTGTATGAGTAATGTGATGTGTGAAGTAAATATGTTTTTTTTTTTTTGTAAAATATCGTTTTAAATTGGAAGGCCTTCTTTTTATTTTTAGCGTAGTAACATCATTAAATGAGTCCTTCAGCTCTTTGAGGCGCGGGCCACATACGAGTAGAAAACACGTAAGACGCAGACAGGGCAGAGACATGTGTCTCTTCGGCGTCTCATTCATACAGAATGTATAGAAGCGTCGCGACGTAGAAAACACAGAAGAGACAGGGCGCGGACGCGACTCTCATACATTTTCGCCCGTCCGCGACGCGTCCTCGTCTTAAATCGTTTCTCTACGGCCCGCGCCTAAAGCGCGTGTGGAACACGACACGCCGTTGACCCGGGCATGGTCTGTTGTCGGACAGTGAGTCACCCATTACTCGCCGTCCGCATGCCAGTGGCCACCGGGACGATTTCCGTCCCGGTGGCCTCGATCAGTGCCAGCCACGAAGGACCCAGCTCCCTAAGTTTTTTTAAATGTGCAGAAAAGATGAATGAAAGATAGATAACATTACTACGAAAACTCTAATTTTATTACTGACAGCGTTTCATAGAAAATGACGTTAATATAACAGTCTAACAAGATTCTGTTCCGAGAAAAAATATTGAATGAAGTTTATTATAAGACTCAAAATCCTATATAGGCCCGTTACGACAGACTACTACGTAACCAACCGTTCTATACTTAGCCGGGAACGAGTCGCAAAACTAATTTAAAGCAAGCCATAAAAGCATCGACTAATCAAATCGAAAACGCACAAATGCAAAATTCAACGAACATTTAAAACGCAATAATTCACGACAGTCTGATTTATAGAACTCCTAGTTCCATACTGATTGGAAAATGAAACTGTTTTCTGCGACTTTTTTGCGGTTTTTACTACTAAACGTTCGTTATTGTGCACCATCCGTCATTTGACGTCCCGATACGGTTTTTCCTTTGAGTCATAAATATTGCTGGATGAGTTTTAATATGCAAAATTTTAAAGCGTCCTGTTCACGACGCGATTGATAATAACGAGTTGGTCTTTTGAGTTTAGATTTTTATGGCTTTTTGAAACTATTTTTGGTGTTGATTTATTGGATATTAATCGTAATTGACATATTATTAAGGATATGCTATATGAATTTTCAAAATATAAATTTATAGGAGCTTTCATTACACATATTTTTATAATTTTGTTTCTTTCATATTTTTGTCATCACATTACTATGGTTTTTCCAAAGATAAGCTATATGAAGGTTCGAATATAAATTTATAGGAGCTTCCATTACACATCTTTTTATAATTTTGCTTCTTTCATAATTTTGTCATCACATTACTATGGTTTTTCCAAAATAAACAATTTGATTATGACCTTTTTATTTTTAGAACAGTTTGAAATTCCACCACCGTATCTCATCAAATTAGTCGCGTGTTCGATGCCCACCCTTAGGTAATACAGAGCGGTATCGGGTGAAAATTTTCAATTACCGCATCGTATCCATGCCCCTTTAATTAAGGATCGCTAAGTTCTTGGAAATGTTACCTAAGGACCACCAAGTAATGAACCAGCTATTTTTATTTCATTTATATGAAACTGCTCAACGGTTTTTATATAAACGATAGAATTTTGTTCTTCAAATTATTTATTTTTATATTGTGTGGAATCTCTGAAAAACTTGTGGGATTGTTTTCTTTAGAAAATTGTTGGAATTTTTATAAAGTTATTATTAGATTAATAATTAATTTTAACTTTTTATTAATTCTTTGAGGTTTCCTCATGTCCTCATTTTTTTATTTGTACAGTTTATATTCTGGATATATTAGAAGAATTTTTGATTTATTATTTAATATGGTCACTATTAGTGAAATAACGAGTCTTTGTCGAGTTTATTATTTTCGTAGTCCAAAAATATGTTTTGATATTTTCCAAAATTATTGTTCAGCCAAAAATATGGTTTGAGGATCATTTTTGTTCAATGTTGGTCACAAGACACCCGTATATTATGCTGGTAACTATATGCCAAATACATAGCCAGGCGCATGCGCAGAGCGTAACGCGTAAGTAGCGCGGTGCGGCGCCGGCGCAGCCTGCCCTTTGTGCACGTCACGCGCCGCCGACCACATCGACGTATTAGGCTTTTAGACAGGCTGCTTGAGGAGACAGGTCTTTCAAGAAAAATGTAGCTGTATGTCACGGTTACTATTAATTGTGGGATCCCACTGCTGGGCAAGGATTGACTGACTTCATCCCGTCTAATGTGGATTACTGGTCGTTAGTGTCTGTCTTCTGCGAAGGTCTATGGTGATTGGTGAATAGATAGATAACCATATGATTTAGTAGCTGACCCGTGCCCACTTCGTGGGGCGGTAAAATATACATGATATCTTTATAATTTATAACCTATAGCACTCACGAATAATGTAGCTTTTAACCCCTACATTTTCACCTCTTTATAATATTATATACGAGTATATTATATATTTCATAAGTATAGATTACACAAAGAGACATTTTCTTTCGTAGGATTACGTTTGTCAGTTGTAACAATTTTGGTATCAGTTACAGGACATTCACAACAATTTAACACTGAGTTAGATTGAAAGTTATCAATTTTTACCGTTAAATATTTCACAAAATCAACACCATCCCTCTTTCAACTTTACTATACACCAAATGATTTATTAACATACACAAGTAAATATGAAATGATTATGAAGAATAGAAAAACTCTTCCCTGAAAAATGCTCTTTGCAAAGTATCTCAGAAAAGTAGGTACGGAGCTCTCTCTTGAACGTGTTCATAAAAGAACTATTATCACAAAGAGTTTTCTTCGAACTATCTTGCCTCGTGTGTTTACTGTATAATATAAAGGGGTAAATTAAATTAACTGGAAAAGCTTCACAGATATGGATATCGACATTTTGAAATGATAGGAAGAAAAGTATTTTGAGAAATTGATATGTTTTGAAAACCAAAATTCGAAGACATTATGAGATCTAGAAACGTACACCTCAGGTAGACTGGTAGAGAATGCATACGGCATTAAGTCCGCCTTTGTACAAATTTGTGCATAAAGTTTTGATAAATAAATAAATACACGGGACCAGTGTCTGACTATATGGTTCAATTAGGTATAGGAAAAGAGATTTTAGAAGGAATTATGGAATATTTTTCATTAAATAATACATTTGGAAATAAAATTCTTAAACTAGCACAAACATATGATATTAAGAAAATTAAGGAACGCTTATGACCATCTATGACAGGGTAGGCGAACCAATGGCACGCGTGCCATTGATGGCACGCGACACAATATTTTGGGCACGTCGCAGAATTAGGTACCCTAACATAAATTATTTGTCATCTAACCTGCAGCAACAGAAGTCACACTAATTTTTCTGAAATTTAATATAAACATTCCAAAATGTACCTCTTTTGCTTACTTTATTTATTAAAAAGAGTTTTGATAGTATTTATAATTATTATTTTGCCAATAATCAGAAAGTCAAAATTATGTGATGGCACGCGAATGACCCCATTAAACTTTTTTTTAGAAAAAATGGCACGTTGATGCATAAAGGTTCGCCTACCCTGATCTATGAGATAGTCAAGGCAAAGTAAAAAAACGCAGTTGGTAGATTACTTGAATTAAGTACCTAACCAAATGATGCTTTTTTAAGACTCATTGTGTGCTAGCTGTTGCCAGCGACTTTGCTTGCGTGTAACTCATAAATTCCCAACCTGTACCCTTAGCACGAATTTTCACTCTTTAACTTTACAGTATTTACAGCGTTTCTTGTATGGAAAAATGGAACAGCGTCACTGGTGTACGAAGCAGAAACTAAGTTTTTCCTCAAAAATTGTCAATTTGAAATTGTCAAAGTTCAAGTTTACTCGTCTCAAATACTGAAAATTCGTGCTAAGAGTACTGAACGTAAATCTATCTCTTAGCCAGTCGTCCTTACGTGATTGAGTATCAAAAATACATCCATCCATTCAAACGTTCAGACTGTCGCGTTTATAATATTAACTAGATTAGACACGTAGTAAGATTAAGATTTAAGGCTTATTATAAATTTTCCAACCAATATTTACCCTTCGACAATTTAAATACAAACTCATCCCAAGAAAATTTCTAAGAATAAATCCACAGACTAATCAAATAATAGAACAGTAAGAAAGTAACGAAAAAGATGAAGATGTCAGTTTCAATTTACAACTCAGTTTGTAAGTCAAAGAAGAAAGTGAACTTATTCTGTCTATAAAAGTAATTTCCTGTTGTTTGTGCCATTTTTACGGGGAAAATCTACTTAGTTTTCTAGACGTTTTTCAGTTTCATTTTTATTCATAGAAGCTTTGGTGGTGAATGAAGTTATAAGTATTGTTTATTAAGAATTGTTGATATTTTTTTATTTCATGGTTTTCACCACTGTTTTTTACGTGTCTTTCTATAAAGTGGTTTACGTATCCGATCGTAACCGACGAAAGATGGAGTAGGAAGGTTCTCGAATGGAGAACGCGTGTAGGTTAGCGCCACGCGCCTCAGAGTGTCAGCATTATGCAGGACCCCTCTATAGAGGGCGAAAGCCTGCCGGAGTCGCGGGACTAACGAATTACCGTAACCCCAGAACGTCAAGGGCTATTTAAAGACACCGTTGATTTTAGTCAATACGAGTCTGACAGTCCTTCCCGCCCCGCCCTGGGTGGGAGGACTTATTTCATGGTTTTACCACACTAAAAAAAGATAGCGTAGGGTAGAACGCCCACCAGCAAGTATTTATTAGTAGGTATAGAAAGTATAAATATTTCAAAATTAAAGTTTTTTACTCAAAAATGCATGTAATGTGGTCATTATTTTGACAACCTTGTTTGAGCAAAGTCGCCTTTGCCGGAGTGTTTCAAGGAGCGGCCAGTAATGTTTTTGCTGGCCGCTCTACAGGTCGGTAATACATTGCCGGCCGCTATTTTGACGTTTCAACGTTTTAAAAAAACAAATGCAAAAAGATTTTATTTAAAAGACAGCTGTTTGTATATAAAGAGGTAGGCACAAAAAGATTGTATTCCATATTAAAAAAAAAAATACAAAGAAGTAACAAAAGCGCGGTTCAGCGAAATTTTAATTTTTATTTAGTGACTTTTTTTTTTGCTTTAAGTAAGTGAAGAAAATATACCTAACTGTCAAACACCGCATTAAAATTATCGCAAACTATTAGTAAGTAATATGAAACCCGGAAACCAGGTGTTGAATTTTAGTAACTGTACTTTTCATATTGTTATTTTAATTAATTTTCTAGTTAATACCTATATGTATTTTATTTAAATCACTTGCTGGTTTTATTTTGGTTAGGTACTTGCATTTTTGAGTAAAGCACTATACAAGCCTTGGCCCATTATGACTCTTCGCTGGTCACGCTATGATTGCCTCGAGCTAGCCTAGCTACGCTCTAGGCCTTCCAGCTTGGCCATCATGCAGCCCTTGCTGTCCTCACTGTAAAGGCCTCGGCCTCCGGCCTCGGCCTTTATCTCAGCTCGTCCATCAAGTGGTGCATGCTGACCGCGCTGTGTCGGCCTGGAGCTGCGCTAGGCTGCGCTGTCGGCCATCATCAGCGCGACCAGCAAAGTAGCCATTATAGGCCGCGGCAGTAATGTACTATTACAAGCAAAAATATGTTTTTTTTAAAATATCATCCTGTTTCGTTTGATTCACAATTTTTTGCCCATCCTCTGTAATGCATTTTTTATGTCCGGTTAATGAACTTCGGGGAATACCTATAATGCGCTTTTTACTCAAACAATTTCACAGATTTGAATTCCATGTAACTACCAACAATATCCGTAAATAATCAACATTTCCTATTTAAAAATGACACGAATCATTGCCAGTTACAAAAAAGTATTAAATACTCATATAAACAGAGTCAGAAAAACCCTATCGATTGATTAAATTGCATTGTCATTGTTTTGTTATGAATTTAGACTTATAAATGTACGGGTTACTTACTTTTGACTACGGTTGCTTCCGTTGCTTTAACGCAATTGGAATTTTCTAAATTAAATATTTGTTGAAAATTAAAATGGGATAAATAATTAAAATAAAGAGCACACATAGGTCTTAATAAGCACTTAATTATAATACGTCGTAAAATGATTATAAGCTTTTGCCTTGCTCGTGGAGAGTTCGGAATAAGTAATTTTTTAAAATTATTTTTAACACACAATAAAACTACATACAGATGTAACAGACCACACACAGATTTGACAAAAATATTAAAGGAACAGTAAATTTGGTCATTTATCATAAGCTAGATTACAGAGTAACATAATTGTATTAAAGTTACTTGTCGAGATAATCTAGAAAATTAAATATTTAACAGAAAAAAATGATTAAAAAACCTGCGGTTCTGTCCGTACCTACGGTTATTGAAAATGATCCTTCAGGAGCTTGCAACTGAAACAAAAGGTATCCCATTACCCAACCTAAATCATATTTTAGCTATATGCCAAATTTTATCTCAATCTGTTTATCCGTTCGCGTGATACTCGAGTAACAGACAGACAAAGTTAATTTCGCATTTAGAATAAATAACTATTATTATACATTTTTTGTTACACAAGGTCGGACAAGGACGTATGGTAATCGTTGGTTTTATGCTCTCAATGGCTACAATATCCGCCTTCATATGAAAGGTTTATGATTTGACAGATTGAATCCGTGTTGAACAAAAAATAACTGGTCTTGTCTATCGATTGCTATTTACATTTTTTAGTCGACAAACAATTAAAGGTGAGAGATAAGTATTGTATGACTTTTATAATAAATGAAACATTGAATGTTTCATTTATTATTAAAATTAGTACATTTATTTCTAGTAGCAACACATGAGCAGGTAGGATCAATTTGCCCGTTTTATCTAAAGCAACAGCTGCCTATGTGATTGCCACAATCCAGGTAGTTAGTGCACATGGTATTTGACACAAAAAATCTCAGAAGTTCCTCAAATAGATTACCAAAAAAATTTTCACGTATTTTTTGTTTTTATTACTTATACCACAATTGACAAAAATATGACACTTTTAAAATTTCCAAGACGACCCAAGCAAAAAGCAAGCAAATATAGTTTTTACTTGTTTCTAACGTCACACGACTCCACTCTCGATTTTTTACGCGTTATGATTATCTTTGCAAATATACATTGATTGAATATATATGTATCTTGCAGTTTTCATGAGATAATTTACAATTTAAACGCAGGTAAAGCAGCTAGCAACAGCCAGTCAAAATGAAATTATAATGTCATTCTATAGCTAAACAGGACTTAGTCGTCTATAAAATTACCATGAAACTGTTGCCAACCAAAAATGATGTAACATTCAATTTGGTTCGAACCAAAAAAGGAAAATAAAACTAGAACCTGTTTCAATGACATTGAAACCTAGATTTGTATTTTAAGCCAAGTTTAGGTGTAAACTAGATTTTGCCCGTGATTTCGTTCGCGTAAAGTTTTGGTCCGGCCCATCGCGTCACATCCCATCGCCTATGCTTTTATTTTTTCCGACTTGCCACACTAAAAGTTTGATAGCTCGCCTAATAAGTAAGATAAAACTATAATAATTTATAGCCTGAGAAGTAATACAGATACTAACGATTGCATATTTCTTAAATTTTGACTTTTAGTTCTGGAGATTATCCCAGACAAAAAAATTTCATCAAAATCAGATTATATAATATGTATATGTAGAAGATATAAAAAGATGAAGCTTAAGACAAATCTGTCTCTAGTTAAGGAGTCGTTCATTTACGTAAATCAAGGCTTTATAGTGTTAAATCAAGGATTAAGGCGATGGATAAAATACCTACTTCTTTAAGTTTTAAGTGGTTTACTTTCAGTTTTAAAACTGTTTTAGTATTCGTCCGGTAGTTCGTGAGCGTCTAATTCAGTCAATCAGCAAAGATTTAACGATGAATCTCAATTAATTTACGTAAACAAAAAGCGCTATTTGCTTTTTGAATTGGCACATATTATATACGACATTGATTCACATTTATTTTTGAAAAAGAAAGACAATCTAATTTTTTTTCATTTAAAAGAAGTACCTACATTTGCCTACCTTGGATAATATTATTATTATACCGATCTCCAACTCGGCTCAAACTGTCTTAAGCCGAGCGGCATTTCCTTATCTATTATTTTGATTTTGCCACTCGACTGTGCCGAAAGGTTCCCGAACATGTCGGTAACTCTTCGAACTGCCCCTGCAGGTCTGGTTTAAAAAAGAAAGCTCCATAGCAGCTGCAATAAAACAGGTGCACATGAAAATTATTCGCAATATATCTCCATTTGTCTTCACACAGAAATGCGTGGGCCTTAGAAAGGCTTACAAAAGTTCAATGTACGTTATTTACAAAGCAGGTGTAAAACCACCTGGTTTGACCTTTGCTTCTATTTGTTTTTAAGTCACAGCTGTTTAAAGTTTGGTTTGAACATTTTGCGGAAAAACGATCGTGGTTACACCCACACTTCTTTAAATTCTATGTCTCTTTTCTTGCGTGGGTGTTTTATTTGCACAGAAATGTCTTTTTTATCTATTAAATAAATGAAAAGATATTATTAATGCAAACCGTCTTGAGTTGGGACTGTCTGGTCGCGAGACTGTCTTAGGCACGGGTCACATAAAAAAGTCGTAAGACGAGTACGCGTCATGGACGGACGAAAATGTATGAGAGTCGCGTCCGCGCCCCGTCTCTTTTGTTTTGTGTGAAAGAGACGCCAAAGAGACATATATCTCCGCCCGTCTGCGTTTTACGTCTTTGCTATGTGGCCCGCGCCTTAGGTCCTGGGACTGTTGGTTCGCTGGACTGTCTGAAAAGGTTACCGTGACCCTGAGACGTAAAGTCAATTGAAGGAACACGGTGGATTTTAGTAAGAGTCGTTAATTTTTCAGGTGGAGTCTGAAATCCCTTCTGCTTCACTCTGTCACTGTCTCTTTGATTTTCTTGTCAAACAGACAAGCGTGGCGAACGCGACGCGAAGCGATTTTGTTTTTTAATGTATGGAATTGTTTGAAGCCAGTCACATAGACTATCGGATCGCTTTCGCTTTTTTATAAGACTGGATACAAACAGTTCCATAAATTACAAATAAAAACGCTTCGGATCGCATTCGCTTCACCTGTTTGTTTGACAATAGCTTAAGTCTAGACTTTTTATCAATTCATGTTAGGACTATGTATGTTCTCGACTGAGACCATGTTTTGAGGAAAAAAGTTTATTTATTTTTAAGGTTCTATCCTAACGAGAGTTCGCAAATCGTAGCAAGAACAGCAGTTTTTACGTTATCATGCCTAGACTTTTCTCGACTATGTTGGGGTCGGCTTCCAGTCTAACTTTGTAACTAGAAATGAAAAAGTTACGATACTTTGAAGTTGTATTTTCAAGAATAATTCACACGCTGAAGAGCGACAGTCAAAAACCCTATTTTTACGACAAAAATATTTTTCTTTTTGTGGAACCTTTCATTACAGTAAAAAAAAAAGAAAACTGCAAGTTGCGTCAATGCGCCTGCGTTAATCGCAGGCGCATTACCATCGGCGCATACCAGCCCGCACTGGGCCCCGTGGTGGATTAGGGTTGAACTACTTCTGGCAGCACGGAATCGCCTTATTCCGTCACCCTTCCTCTTTCTGTTGCTTAGAACTGGCATTTGCTAGACCGAGACAGAAAGCATAACGCGATAGCATGCGGCGGAATCCTCGCGGCGGCCGCGTGCTACCGCATTGTCTCGGTCTAGCAAATGGTAGTTCTAAACGACAGAAAGAGAAAGGGCGACGGAAAAAGGCGATTCCGTGCTGCCAGATGTGGTTCAACCCTTATGGCCCATTCCCTCTCAGTCCCAGCAGTGGTTACAGTTATAGGCTGATGATGATGATGATATAGATTTAATTACATGTTGTTAAGCATTAGTAAAAACGGGCATAAGGAACTGCTAACACTTACGCGTTACCATAAAGGATAAAAGGCAGTACTTATCCTGTTTCTGATTCAAATAATAATGTTCGTACGCTTTTAGGCAAATGGATGCGTGCGTACATTACTTGACGGGGCACTGAACCTATGCTCGTTTTATTGCGTAGGGTAATGGCTAGCGTTTCTAGACCATAATGCTACTGTTTGTTTTGGTAATAACGGAATTTCACGACTGTAATCTTCGAAGCGTATGGTGTAAGTGTATTTACAGTACCTACGCCTTTATTACCCGACTACGGCAAAGCCAAAAGGAGGGTTATGATTTTGACCGGTATGAATGTATGTATGTATGTACATGACAAATGAGGTGTCGTGAGAAGCGTCTCTTCATTGGGTAGGTGGCACACGACCACGGCTAGCACAGTATCGGTAAAATGAATATTGTTCTTATTTAATACTTTTCAGTGCGCGTTTTCTTCTTAGTCATATTTTTCGCTATTTATTTTTAAATATATAGTATGGTGGTTTTAGATAATATGCCTGTTATAACGTTTATATAATTGTCACAGAAATTATTTTAGGACAGGCTGGTAGCTTTTCTAGAATATCGCTTCAATAAATAACTTTGTTAAGAAAATATTTCTTCATATTTAATTGGATTAATAAATCTTGCTTAATTGCTAAGCAAAGAATGATCGATTTGTTTCAGTTTTAGACAATGTCATCAAATTAGTCGTTTAAAATTTTACAGGGCTCATTATACTTTGAAAGAAGTTTCAGACAACTTTCAGTCGGTCTTCAAATAACCTTTAAATAAACCGCAGTTTTGATCCTTTCAAAACGTTTTACCCTTACTAATATTATAAATAGGACAAAGTTTGTTTGTAGGAAGTTATTAATAAACCGATTTTCAAAATTCTTTTAATAGTACAAAGCTACATTTTTCTTGAGTACACCTGTGCGAAGCCAGGGAAGATCGCTAGTTCTTTTTATAAAAGTTTTTAAAGTCTCGTTCGAAAAAACGGTCTCTTTACGTGCATAAACTCTCCATTATACTTAAAATATATTTTTAAGACGGAGCAAAGACATGCAACTAAGTTCTTTTACATCTTAAAATTAAATAAAAAAGAACAGTCTTGTAGATACTTGTTAAAGAACTACTATCTAAAAACAAAGCAGGTACTAATGAAGACGAATCAAACGAGTGTTTCATTGCAGAGTTCCTCTGGCTGCCTTACCGCTCCATCATCAGATCAACCTATATCATCATCATCATCATCGTCATATCAGCCGTAAGACGTCCACTACTGAGCATAGGCCTCCCCTTTAGACTTCCAGTAGGACCGGTTGTAAGCGGCCTGCATCCAGCGTGATCCTGTAGCCTTCATAAGATCGTCTCCTACCTAGTTGGTGGACGTCCTATGCTGCGCTAGCCGGTGCGTGGTCTCCATTCGAGAACCTTACAGCCCCATCAGCCATCAGTTCTGTGTGCTGCATGGCCTGCCCACTGCCATTTCAACTTTCTAATTTGTTGGGCTATGTCGGTTATTTTCAACCTATATGTCATCATTATATTGCATTGTTACGCATGAAGGGTGCATTTCAGATCAATTGAAAACTTGCAAGATTTTCTTAAAGACAGACAACGAGACACGTGAAACTAAATAAAAGCTGCAGAAATACAAAACGCTTTTTTATAGATTATACAGAGTGTTCTATCACCTTGTCCAGGGTGTAAAATATAAAGTCCTGTCGTCCCAACATCGAATCACATGCACAATGGCCACACTATATGCATATTTATAGAAAATTTTCCGCCGAACGCCTTTGTAGATTCGATTCTGTACGGATACATTTTAATCCTAGTTCACAGAAGCATTGAGTTAGGATTTATAGGCTTCAATGGTTTAAACTTTTCGTTCTTGGGATAAATATGAGAAAATATTTTGTATTTATCTTGTCTGGTATGGATTTTTGAAAGAAGGTTTGGATGTAGGACCGTGGATGATTCAAAAGAATTATATTTAAGATATTTGCTAGTGGCGCATGAGCTGTAAAAGATTATGCAATGTTTTCGAAGCTTTTATTGAATGAAGTTTTAAATTATGCTATATTCATTTTTGTCCCTTATGCTTTACATTTTTAAATATTTTCAAAATAATAAAAAAAATACACCCACCGATATCGGGGACAGGGTCCCAGCTACCAGCGGTTACGGCTCCAGAGAACGAAACCTCTTAACAATGCGCACAGTCCAGAAGAACTGCTTTCGAGCTTTCCCTTGATCCAGCTACCTCACGAGAGCCTCCTTTGATGTTGATCGAGGCTCTTGGCAATTAAGCCATAGGCCGACACGACTATCGGCACAATGATCGCTTAATCCACATCCCACATTTGGACAACCTCGCAAGCCAAATCAAGAGTTCTTATTATTATTATAACATCAGCCCAGTCCCACTGCTGGGCAAAGGTCTCCCTCCATTACTTCGAACTCTCGTGGATATCAGCGACTGTGGTCCAGTCCTTCATGAAGCGGTAAAACTCATGTCTCATCTTCGCTTGGACTTGCCACAACATCGAGTTCTCCCTTTGAGCACCCATTCTGATGGTTGGTTTGTCCCGCGATTGATTGACATTCGACATTAATAGAGTAGGTAAAAAAATATTTTAATTTATAAATTATATGGTGTACATTTTTAGGGTTCCGTAGTCAACAAGGAACCCTTATAGTTTCGCCATGTCCGTCCGTCCGTCCGTCCGTCCGTCCGTCCGTCCGTCCGTCCGTCTGTCCGCAGTTTAGCTCAGAGACGCACAGTACTAGAGAGCTGTAATTTGGTGTAAATATACGGATTTGTTGTGCCAAAAAAGTGGTAAAATAAAATCTTGTAAAATATTTTTTTTTAGGGTACCTCCAGTACTTACACGTAAAGTGAGGATTTTTTTTTTCTCGCGTACCCCTTAGTGTGGGGTATCATTAAATAGGTCTTTGAAAAATAATGATAGTTTCCATTAACAATTTTTTGATAAAAAAATTCGTTTGTGAAATATTAAGCTTTAAAGTGCTAAATTTTGCTCGATCCGAGTGTCCCCCCCCTCTACCAGCTAAACGGTTATGTTTGGGGGTGTGAAAAAATTCACAATAGTAGTATATATAACGAAGTTTAAAAGAAAATTATCAGGGCTAAGTAGGCTTTACAACTTTACGAGTAATAGTCGACCAACTTATAAAATGTACTTGGACATCATATTTTCTAAACAAAATGTATCGGAGACAACTGCAAATGTAAGTTTGTCAACTTTATTTTTACAGCTTTTATAGGTATGTTTTTTGGGGATAGATAGGTTTTTACCGTCAACTATTTTTAACTAAATTCAAAAAAAGGAGGAGGTTCTAAATTCGTCGTAATCTTTATTCTTATGTATTTCCCCCGATTTCTCAAAGACTCCTGGACCGATTTTGAAAATTCTTCTTTATAAAATTAAATTCAGCGAATCAGTTTAGTTAGTTCGCATAAGTATTTCGATGGGCAACTACGGAACCCTACACTGTGCGTGGCCCGACACGCACTTGGCCGGTTTTTTAAAGATACAGATATAGGAACGAAGATGACGTATCAAAAGGATTATGCAAAAATATCTTCTATAAAATGCCAGTTCTGTTTATGGTTACGTAGGTGTTAAGTATACACCTACGCATTTTTCTTGCTTGAAAATTATTTATAGTTTAGTACCAAGTTTATATTTAGCCACGAATATTGATGTTATTATTAAATAATTATCTTCAGAAAGGTGTTACTTTGGTTAACCGCTTGTCAAATATTGTGGTTACATTGTAATAGCATACTTCGATTGGGTCTCATGTTCTTAACTGGACTGTGTACTTATACATTGTCGGTGAAATACATCTATTTATCTATCCACCAATCTATCTAACGAATTATCTATCTATTTATCTATAGTTTTTTCTATCTATCTATAGTTTCATATACAAGGTATTTCTATTACTACTTAAACTTTATTTGTCAATATCTGACAAATATATACAGATCATCGAGCCACAAAATAAGTTTTAAATTAATGAATGACATGAAATAAGTATTGCTTTTCTTTGAACCAATTGAATTGCCCCAATTATTCTTTTGCACATGAACGAATTCGTAAACAACAAACCGTTTTAACTTCAAATACTTATTCGTCATTTGCTGTTGAATTTTTGTGATACTTATACATTATTTTTATTATTTTCAGGTATGTTTGCTGTATAAACGTAATATTGAAGCATATTGTGGACCAGAAATGTTTGGTAAGTTTTATATTAACAAAACTTGGAGTTTAAAGTAGAAATCTTCGTAGTCAATTAATATGCGTATTAACGCGTAATTGACTACAAAGATTTCATCGAAAACTCTAAAAAAGTTGAGATAAAAGTATATTGCATTGTGTGACATCAAACTAATATTATAAATGCGAAAGTTAGTGAGGATGCATGTATGTGTATGTAGGTATGTTTGTTACTCTTTCACGCAAAAACCACTGAACGGATTTGGCTAAAATTTGGTACATATATAGTTTATAACCTGGATTAACACATAGGATAGGTTCTATTCCAATTTTATGTTCCCGTGGGATTATTTTCGAGTTATAGCGGGTGAAGCCGCTGGCAATAGCTAGTAGGCTATATTTTCTTTGGACGATTCTATAAATTACTATTTTTTGGCATCATTATTAATAAAAAAAATGAAGGATAAGTAGGTAGGTCTAAATGTCCTGACCCCTTTTTTCTAACCATATAAGATTGCAGGCGATTCGTGTGAGCGCGTAGAAGAAATTAAGCCTTTATTCTCCGATTGACCTAAATGCACGGTACTGAAATGTTTTTTATCTGTGCGTGTTTTAGTATGAATTAGAATGAAAGTGTTTCTGAGCATTGAAAATTCTTATAAAACTTTTCTCAGCAGACGTTTTCTTTTAACTTACATTACTTGATAGTTATTTTTCAGATTTAGACACAGCTCTTGTTTCAATCAAAATGATGAGAATTCAAACACTGTTAAGAAAAAATAATGTTTCTTTCATAATCGACCTAAAGTTTGTAGGTACAATTTAATTGTATTTTTAGTTATTCATTTATTTATTTTATGGAAAACCTATAACAAACAAAATCACAACAAAAAAAGAGGTAACAGTCAACAGAAAGCTAATTACCAGGGTTTGTTCCGCGTTCAACCCTTAAGATTTTCTACCCTATTCCGCGTTCGACCCCTAAACGTTACCACATTCGACCCTTAAGGCTTGAAAGTGGAAACGTTTAAGGGTCGAACGCGGAAGAGGGTAGAAAATCTTAGGGGTTGAACGCGGAACAAACCATTACCAGTCCTCGCATAAAAAGAAACAAAACAAATTGGTACATATTCGATTCAGACGTTTTCGGTTAACAAGAACATGTAAAATAATTTAAGTCTCACTCGATGGTTCCACGAGTACATCACTTAACAACAAATGTAAACCATAACGTCTATTGTTATTCTTGTTGCTCAAGCGTATTTGGTAAAACTCTGAGAAAACATTTACGTTGTTCCCGGTTGGTTTATTTATTTGAATGAATGTACGAAAATATATAATAATAAGTAAAATGGAGAGTTCGTTTTTAGAACGTTTTTTTTTTTACTACGTTAATATTTTATTAAAAAGCTGTTTTTCTTTCTTTTTTTTTTTGACTTGTGACACACTATGATTTACTCCTGTATCGAGGGGATTGAAACCGCCACACGCTGCACAGCGTCGATCGCTCAGTCACTGCGTCAGTCGTGTTAAGATGGGAAAAGTTTCGGCATAATTATGATAATGAATTTCCCACTGCAGGCGTAGTACGGAGCCGTAGAAAAGGGTTTTTTCGACGGAAGAATAGACAAAATGACAGAACGTAGAAATATTTTTATCGCTTTAAGCATGGTAATGTAAAAAATATGAAAAAAAAAGTTCTTTTCTTCAATAGTGTACAAATGATGTCGTATTGTGCAAAAAACCAGTCGATTTTGTAGAAATAACGATAAATAACTTTGTCTTTTCTTGGTAGAATAGAGATAGAATCGCCATGCTGCGCGTGCTGCTAGGTCTATTCCATACATTGGCCACAATTTTGCGCTTCTTCTCTCCGATAACAAGACAAACAAAGAACCTTTTGCAGCAAAAAAGTGTCCTCATTTACCCAGATGAAAATGTAGAAAGCTCAGAAAAACGTTGATTCTTGAAATCTTGAAACATTCTGTGAAACACTGCTTTGTCACTGTGAAAATTGCTTTCGCATTACCCTAAGCTGTTGAATTTGCTAAACCGTTGCGCGTTGGTGTCAATCACTACACCCACGCTGAGCATTCACGTCGAGCAAGCGACGCGTAACAAAAACCTGACCTTTATTTTTGTGACTGAATATTCTTTTGTATAATTTTTGGTCCATGTTGATTTTAGGGTAAAAATAATAAAAATGTTTTTGTTTTATTAATTTTGGTTCATTAAGGTGAATGCTCCAACCAGACCGCGAAATTCAGTTTTCTTACATTTTTTGCAATTTGCAGGTCATTGCTAGGTTGTATGTTGATTAAAATATTATTCGCGGCTGTAAGACGTATGTAGTTACAGAATTATAATCGACAAAATCATCAACGCAACCCTGAAGTTCATAAAGGCGTAGGAACAAAAAAAAAGTAATTCCTGCAGCTAGTTTTATTTAATAACAACAGAATTAATTTCTGTTATTAATATGTAAATAAAACTAGCTGATACTAAAGCTAACTGTAGTATTACAACAAAACGAAAATCATAACATCGAATTTGACAGGATAATTATTTCAAACTTATAAAATGTTTTTCAAATTATAATTTTGAACGAAGTCCTTAGGTAAACCTTCAAAATTCAAGTATTTTATTTTTATTTTAATTTAAATTGATTGAGTTGACAGTTGTTGACGGTTGTAAACAAATTGCTACGACAGATTGATTAAATTATTTACGTAAAAAACCAACAAACAAAATACAACAAAATTTAATCCATTTGGTATGGATTTAGTAAAAATCTATAGAAAAATTGTGATCCCATGTTTCGATGATTATAAATAAGATATCAAAATATTACGATTACCAAAAACTTGTTGCACTAGTAACAGTAGGGACCAGTTAGCTCTTAGCATATCCAGCCTAAAGTGTTCCCAATGTTGGGACACAGGCCTCCTGTTTGGAAGAGGGAGATGGCTGTAATCCACCACGCGAACCCCGAGAGAGTAGTTAATTACTGTACCGCCTTTGGTAAGTTCCAAATGTCTTTGAGAACAAGCTTAAAAATACCAAAAATCTTGCCCTTCTAGGCCTAATAACGCCTTTATTTCTAAACACGCCCCCTCTCTATCTTCCTCCTCTTGTTAAAAAAGGTCAGCAAGAGCCTATAAAGCTGAAGATTAGTGTGGTGAGTGATGATGTCTCCGTACATCGTGAACAGCGTCCGAACCATTAATTACAATGTTCTCTGTTAGTCCAATCACGTACCAGCAGCTGACAAATGGCCATAAGGACAGCGGTTGAAATGTAATTATTTGGCTATGAATGTGGGGCTTTGAAATCAGCGATAACGTACGCTATGCCTTTACACCCACACTTATTAGAACACCCATATTTCGTCATTTGTTTAGGTCTCGTGTAGTAGAGGGTGACACTATCAATGATACAATAGGCGCAATTCCAGGCTCTGGTGGCCTAATAAAGAGTACCTAGTTTAGTTGTTAATGTGCGAAAGAGACAGAGCTATACAAGTCGTCTAGCGCCATCTCATTCACACAGTGGAACTACTCGCGATTTAAGACAACATGGTAGGGTTCTTGGACTCCGAATAAAGAATACATTATGGAAAAGCCGAATATTAATTTGAACTATTTTTGAATCGATTCCAGAATTTTCCAAACTTCGTATAAGTTGTTGAACAGTGGCTGAGCCATTTGGTGTACGCTGCTAGCAGCGAGTTCATTTCCCGCACGGAACAATATTTGTATGGCCTACAGATCTGACTATTTCTGTATGTGCGTTCTTCCGGATCTGACTGTTTGTGTACACATAATATGAGTTTAAATGTCTGTTTTATGGTTGCCGCACTTATTGAATTACCGTGACACCCTGGAACGTAAAGGGCTATTGAACCAGTAAGAGTCTGACAGTCCCTCCCGCCACGACCTAGGTGGGAGGACTCATTTAAAGATTTCATCACGATAAAAAAATAGTGTGACGCAACGTTTTTATTATCAGTAAAGTATCAAAACTTGATCAGTAAAGTACAATAACCTAGTGGAATTTTAATTACAATGACCTCCTTTCGACATTAAAATCATAATTACGCAAAACAAATTACAACTTTTTTAATTTCTGTTCAAATTAAACAGTAAGAGTTTATCGTCAATTTTAATTAAGCATAGACTTTTAAGTATTCTGTGGTGTATCTACGTCATAAAATTCCATTTAAAGTACAAAAATCGTTTAGACACGGTTTACCCGATATATAAAAAAAAGATGGTGTCAGAAGCCTACGCATCACTTGGGAATTTCCAATGCAAGAAGAAATGACGTAAGTGACGTCATTAACAGGATACTCGTTTCTGATTGGCTGTCTTGAGAAGTGCGTAGCCAATAAGGATATTTGCAAATGACGTGGATAACTGTTTCTTTTTTTATTAAGGAAATGTAGTCATTTAATTTTTGTGCCTCACGGTTATCCTTTTTTTGTTTCATGACAAGTATGGATAATAATCATTAGGTATAGTAATTTATATTTGTAAAAATGGCGCTTTTCCTGGCTGCACAAGCGTAATTCGAATGAAGTTTTTTTTAATGATATAATTTTTGCATGTTTCTTATTGTGCTATGCCCTGTGTCTGTACCTATATAATTGTTATTTCTTTTTTTCTGATAAATAAAATAAGAAATTGTAAACCACAAATACAGCAAAAATATGTGTACATTAATTTTATCAGACTTACTTTACGAATATAATTATTCCCGTAGTTATATTGTTTGTTTTTTTTTTTGCTGTAATGCGATATCTTCCAGACAGCCTCTTAATGGACTTCACGAAATTTAAAAAAATTAAATGAGTATAGTTAATGAAAGTGATGAATTCCCATATTTAAAAAAATATGGGAATTCCCTCTCCGTTATTTGTCAAACTTAGTGGCCACATGGGAATGTACTAAAAGAATGTCACGCTTGGCCGTGGCTTTGTAGAACAACGTAATGGTGACATTTAAGAAAAAAAAAAAACAGAAATCACGTCTTCAAATCTGTAGAGAAAACTAGGCGTACATCGTAATTGATCACGTAAGGAAAGGTCAACGACACCTACATATTGCCTGCCTTTATCAGTTGGTGTTTAAATACTACCTGTCCTCTTCCTGAAAGTTCCGCATGAAGAAACAAATAAAGGGAAACAACTTCGAAGCCATCCAACCTTTTTTCAAAGCCTGTATTGAATGTTAACACTGTTCAGGTCTTTGAAGTAGTTGAAAATAGCAGACTCTCTTTCATTTGGGGTGTTAAGGCCGGTTCCCACTGCAAGCCTAGCGGACACATTAATGACTCAGCGGTTGAAAAGAGTAAAAAGCTCATTTTCGCTTCGCTCTGGGAACGCAAAAACTATTTGTTGGTGGAAATACAAGTATACAGTTTGCGCCTGCGAGATTTAAGGACTCATTTATGTGTCCGTTCCACTCGCGGTGTAAACCTGGCTTTAAAATCATTAAATAAGTCCTCCCACCTCTTTGGTAGAGTAAACGGGACTGTCAGACTTTTCATCATCATCATACAGCTATAAGACGTCCACTGCTGAACATGACCATCCCCAAAGACTTCCAGTAAGACCATTTGGAACCGGCTTGCATCCAGCGTGATCCTGTGGTCTTCATAAGATCGTCTGTTCACCTTGTGAGTGGACGTCCTGCACTGCGCTTGCTGGTGCGTGGTCTCCATTCGAGTCTCTTGCGTCCCTGGCGGTCATCAGTTCATCATCATCATCATATCAGCCCGGAATCACCCACTGCTGGGTATAGGCCTTCCCCTTTTTCTGCCACATCTCTCGGTTCTGTGCCTCTCTCATCAATTTTTTCCCTGCGATGTTGTCAATATCTTCAACCCAACGGACTTTTTGGCGACCCTGGTTTCTTTGGCCGAACCTTGGACACCATTCTGTCAAAACCTTACTCCATCTGCCATCTCTGCGTCTAGCCGGATGCCCTACCCAGCTCCACTTAAGGCGTATCGCCCTGCGTATCATCAGTTGTGCGAACTAAAAATTCATCATTTTCCTTAGGTTACCCTTTGCGTTCATCGGCCACGATATCCTGCTTAGAACCACCCACGAGTTCAGCAGACTCTTAGATTGGACTAAAACTCACAAAACCTCTTTATCTTATCTTGAGAAAATCTCCGTCTTTCTTAAAAATGTTTTGAATTTTATATGAACAACTGAGAAACACGGTTTTTTTTACTGCCTTTGCTGCTTCTGGCTTTATTTTTATGCTTTATTTCTAAAGAAATATGATTAATTGTCTCCGTGACACGTCGGCAACAAGTGGGGGTGTTTCTATTTCAAAGAAATCTGCCTTTGCCTCGTTTCAGACGGACTTTTTTGTAGCACAAGCTATGATGTCCCAGTGTCCGTGATTTAGATATGATAGAGCAATTTTATGTTTCATTGAATTTTGTCGGGAATTGTAATTGTATGAAAATGTGTTAAAATATTGATTGATTTCTAATCCACTAATGGTGAGAAGGTTCATTTCGTCTGAACATTTTTTATGCTTGTTTGTTTTATCACTGTTTATGTACGAGTAGGTATGTTTTTACTTCTCAAAGACACCTCTACCGATTTAGAATTTCTTTTGTTTGCGAGGATATACTTTCCATGGTAATCAGGATTTGATGATGGGATCCTGGAGAAATCGAGGGAACTCTCACTAAACTCCTTTCTGTGGTTATTGCGTGAGTAGGTACCAAACATCCATCCATCATCCATGCAGACATACTTTCACGTTTATAACATTAGTAGGTGTACCGGACGGTACATTCGATTCGCTGGATTGGTGAATAAAACGCTGGTGAAGCTGGTACTTGAAGAGCTTTATTCTTCTTTCATGTTTCTTCTAGGTTTTCTTTCTTGCTGCTGCTGCCCGCCGACTGTGTCGATCGCCCGGACCCACCCGTCTTTTATACAATTTCGCTAAGAAAAATGTAAGGCCTCTGATTGGTTGGCCAATCAGAGCGCACGAATTTTATCCAATTAGAAAAAGGGCGGATTCGACGCAGTTAGCTGAAGTACAGCGAAACGTTACCGTAACGAGAGCCGCGTGACAATTTTCGCGTATTTTACAAGTTTTTTCTATACTAACATATAACAAACTATATATTTTCTTAATCTATAAACTTATTTCTATTGGGGAAAAATAAATTCAACACGAAAAACCATAATTTAATATTTTCGACCTACGTACAAAGTACTTGGTAAAACTATTAAAAAACTATCAAATACTACGAAATAAAACATTCTAATAAAACTTACAAACTAATTCTTAAAAGATATAACTAAATCTATTACTAAAACAAAGTTCTAACAAGGAAAAGATTCACTTATTCTAATAAAAATACTATCTTATAAGATTATAACTGTTATCACTGTCTTATCAGTTTGTTTGCACTATTCACATAAACACTTTACTATTTACAATCAACGATAGTTCATTCGTCCCGCACAGTAGGATAGGATTAGTAAGCATGAAGCAGGTATACGAATTACCACGAAAACGAATAGGTTTATATAATATACACGCGTAAACTAATTGTATTCAGATTAATGTTGGCAAGCAATTTGAACGTTATTTCACGTCGTTGGGCAAAAGCCCACGAGTGGGCGGACGTGGGAGTACGGCGCCTATCAACTGTACACTTGTTTCAAAGTAAAATTGGATCAATTTTTGGATTAATGTTCTTTTTTCAATTTAAAATCTGTCTCAGGGTTTTCATACTTATTTAAGTCTGAATTGAAGTACTCAATTGCCAATACAGTCCAGTGGTATTGGCCTCGACTTCCGAGTTGTAGGTCGTGGGTTCGAACCCAGGCAGAAGCATTACTTTGTGGAATATATTTCATCACCACTGATCTTTGAACAGTGAATGTGATGTTTTCCACATCGTGAGGAAACCGGCATGCCCAAGAACTAAAAAAAAAATTGAAAACATTTAAGAATCCGCACTGGGCCCGCATGGTGGATTATGGCCCACTCCCTTTCACAGAGAGGAGCCCTGTGTCCCAGCAATGGGAACATTTATAAGCTGATGATGATGATGTGCTGATTATACAACGTGTAACGTTAATAGCGCAAAACCTCTCGTGGGGTAACTCAGCTCAAAATATATTTTTTCCCAAACATTGATCAGTAACATGGGCTGAGTTACCCCACGAGAGGTTTTGCGCTATTAACGTTACACGTTGTAGAATAGACACGTTATGTGTGTAGTGACTTTAACAAAACTCTCTATGTATGTTTTACGTTACTCCTAAAAAGTTTTTAATGAGTACCTATTTTAATTTCTCATTGTTTTAGAAACAACTGGGTTTTGGGTTTCATCGTTATTTTTAAAATATTATCGTTATTATGTTGACTAACCCTCTTTTCACTAATGGTCCCTGGAGGCTGTGGACTGATGATGTTTATAAAATGAGAAGGAATGGTCTCTTGGCTCTGTTATCCTGAATTTGTTATTTTTACGGTTTTCTGAAAAATAACATAATAGTATTTAATTTTACTTATATAAAACATTTATAAACTAAAATTCAAAACTCAACTTGGGTTCTGAATCAACAGTAAATTCTTCCTATGCTTTTATAAATGTAAAAGTTTGTGAGGATGTATGTATGTAGGTATGTTTGTCACTCTTTCACGCAAAAACTACTAAACGGATTTGGCTAAAATTTGGTACACAGATAGTTTATAACCTGGATTAACACAAAAGATAGTTTTTATCCCGATTTTATGTTCCCGTGGGATAATTTTCGAGTTGTAGCGGGTGAAGCCGCTGGCAACAGCTAGTAGGTAATAATTTTATCCTAGCTTGTGGTGTGGCAATGCAAACCATTTCGTAACAAACTTTTTTTATTTATTTAAGACTGTGTTTTAAAGTTTTTAAATAAAAGAGATAAAGGTTTTTACAAACCAAAAAAGAAATGAGATGATCTTGGCCAGTTTAACCAGTTTAAAAAAAGACTATTTATTTTCTCTCTAACTGCATAAACAAACTTACTATCTGATCTAGATTACATTTAGGTAAGCAACAATAACCCCCGTATCTATAAACAAGTAAAAGGTTTTACTTGAGTAAATGTCATTTAATTATGAGACGATTTTTAATAAGTAGTTTAATAATTACTTGAAGTTTGAACTGTAAGAATATAGAATATACCTTTGCTTTCTTTTACGGCACCCACTTTGTTAAAATTCAGGTCTATTACTTAAAAAAAATTGCATAAGTAATTGCTTAAGCTAAAGAAATTACTTTCACTTGACTATAGATACGGCTGTAAGTACCTAAGTAAGCAAGCAAGTAATACTCTACTCATAAATAAAAAAACTTGAGAGGTGCCAAGGGGCACCCGGATGGAACGAAGTTACTGTATACACTCAACAAAAATAATCGTCGCGACTCCACTCCACTCCGCTCCGCTCCACTCCACTCCACTCCACTCTTTGAGCTCTAGCACCCTTTCGCAACGTGCGATAAGGAACTTAGTTCCAAAAAGTAGTGTGACAACTTTTCGTAAGATTTTTTTTCCGCCTAGCCCCCTTTCACAACGCGCGATAAGGAACTTCGTTCCAAAAAATACTATACTCGAGTCGTGGGTGTTAACCAATCAAGATCTACTACCGTCTAATAATGTTCAAAGAAGTGTGGTAATCATGTTATTTTCTCCTCTTTTCATCCGCAAGTTATTTTCGTCTCGGAAGCCTCTTTAAATTGGCCTTTGAAGGCCGTGTCTCTAATCGATTTATAAATGTGGTTTTGGCTTAATTGGGTATCTAAAGGAACTTAATGTCTTTCAGTTTGGGGTTGGTTATTTATCTGATTAAAATTATTTTATGCGTTAACACCTTTCATTATCGTTGAAAAGGAGTGTAATAAAAATTAGAAGATACGTTTGAAATAATTAAAGAAGTGAGCTGCGGACTCGTGTAAGATCATGGCAATGAGTACCGGGCCCCTGGAACGCATAAGTCATGTTACGAAAAGGGTCGTTTTTGTTCGTAAAAGTCTAACCTTCCGCGTACCGTGGAATGGATTTATTGATACATTTAAACCTACCAAAAAAACAGCATTGATCAGGATTTCGATAAAACGGGCTAGCTAATGATCAATCAAATTCATAATATAAATAATAAGTACTGAAATGTAGAACAAACAGCTCATCTGTTAAACAAATATCTATACATAGTTTTAATACTTACATTACCAAAACACGAACCCCTGTAACTCATAAAAAAACCACAAAATCGAAGATCACTTACACCCTTGTAAAGGACCCTTCCCACGGATCATGTCAAAGCGTATCCCTTGACAACACGTTGGCGCTAACCTATAAACGAGACAAGTTGGTAACAAAACACCGCCGTGTGCTATCGCTTTACATGAAGTGAAATCATATCTGATTCTACTCATAGTTCGCGAACGCAGAAAGCGTACACATACGGGTTTTTTGTTCATCGTATGTCGTGTTGAATCGTGTGATGTGGGCATAAACAGGGATGTTGGAATTGTGTAATGGATTGATTTATTGATATACCTATTTACGCCAGAATTAATAATTATTCAATCATTATCCAAATTGTGTTCTTTAGTTTTTGACGGCTGCTTCTGATTGGAAATCTTAAAGACTCAAGAAACATGTACAAGCAGTGACATATTTTTTCTTATTTTTTAATATTTTGATGTTTAATGATCAAAAAGGATATTTCTGCAATAAAACTAATCAAATACTTAATCATTTGAAATGCGTGAAAAACTAATATTCAATTACTTTTATTGTGGACATAACCTTTTTTTGAAAAAAAAACCGGCCAAGTGCGTGTCGGGCCACGCACAGTGTAGGGTTCCGTAGTTGCCCATCAAAATACTTATGCGATCTAACTAAACTGATTCGCTGAATTTAATTTTAAAAAGAAAAATTTTCAAAATCGGTCCAGGAGTCTTTGAGAAATCTTGGAAAATACATAAGAAAAACCGGCCAAGTACGTGTCGGGCCACGCACAGTGTAGGGTTCCGTAGTTGCCCATCAAAATACTTATGCGAACTAACTAAACTGATTCGCTGAATTTAATTTTAAAAAGAAGAATTTTCAAAATCGGTCCAGGAGTCTTTTAGAAATCGGGGAAAATACATAAGAAAAAAGATTTCAACGAATTTAGAACCTCCTCCTTTTTTTGAATTTAGTTAAAAATAGTTGACGATAAAAACCTACCTATCCTCAAAAAACATACCTACAAAAGCTGTAAAAATAAAGTTGACAAACTTACATTTGCAGTTGAAGCACATGTTCTCCGATACATTTTGTTTAAGAAAATATGATATCAAGTACATTTTATAAGTTGGTCGACTATTACCCGTAAAGTTGTAAAGCCTACTTAGTCATGATAATTTTCTTTTAAACTTCGTTATATATACTACTATTGTGAATTTTTTCACACCCCCAAACATAACCGTTTAGCTGGTAGAGGGGGGGGGACACTCGAATCGAGCAAAATTTAGCACTTTAAAGCTTAATATTTCACAAACGAATTTTTTTATCAAAAAACTGTTAATGGAAACTATCATTATTTTTTAAAGGCCTATTTAATGATACCCCACACTAAGGGGTATGCGAGAAAAAAAAAATCCTCACTTTACGTGTAAGTACTGGAGATACCCTAAAAAAAAAATATTTTACGAGATTTTATTTTACCACTTTTTCGGCACAACAAATCCGTATATTTACACCAAATTACAGCTCTCTAGTACTGTGCGTCTCTGAGCTAAACTGCGGACAGACGGACGGACGGACGGACATGGCGAAACTATAAGGGTTCCTTGTTGACTACGGAACCCTAAAAAAAGATTACAAATAATTTAGGACCTCCTCCTTTTTTTGAATTTAGTTAAAAATAGTCGACGATAAAAACCTACCTATCCCCAAAAAACATACCTTCATAAGCTGTAAAAATAAAGTTGACAAACTTACATTTGCAGTTGAAGCACATGTTCTCCGATACATTTTGTTTAAGAAAATATGATACCAGGTACATTTTATAAGTTGGTCGACTATTGCTCGTAAAGTTGTAAAGCCTACTTAGTCATGACAATTTTCTTTTAAACTTCGTTATATATACTACTATTGTGAATTTTTTCATACCCCCAAATATAACCGTTTAGCTGGTAGAGGGGGGGGACACTCGAATCGAGCAAAACTTAGCACTTTAAAGCTTAATATTTCAAAAACGAATTTTTTTATCAAAAAACTGTCAATGGAAACTATCATTATTTTTTAAAGGCCTATTTAATGATACCCCACACTAAGGGGTACGCAAGAAAAAAAAAAATCCGCACTTTACGTGTAAGTACTGGAGGTACCCTAAAAAAAAATATTTTACGAGATTTTATTTTACCACTTTTTCGGCACAACAAATCCGTATATTTACACCAAATTACAGCTCTCTAGTACTGTGCGTCTCTGAGCTAAACTGCGGACAGACGGACGGACGGACGGACGGACGGACGGACATGGCGAAACTATAAGGGTTCCTTGTTGACTACGGAACCCTAAAAAAGATAAAATGGTAAATTTTTGACAGTTCATAACTCAGAAACGTGACGGTTTACGAGGTTTTGCCGCTTACATTTTAAGTATGTTTGTATTGTAATGTGATCTATCGATTTATCAATGTTTCATTCGTGTACGCCGTATTGAAAAAAAAAACTGAATGGCGGATGGAACTGATACAAAAGGCACAAAGCCCTTTGGAGAAAGAAGTCAAGCGCAAATTTTTAGAAAACCTCTATCTAAGAAACAACAAACCATACAAATGTTAATAACATGAATTCTCGTAAGGAAAAAAGGAAATAAAAACAATTACAAATGTAAGTAGCGAAATACGTCGGGCTAAGTAAAAGTAAGTAAGGCCATAAAGTAACAATACGGTAATGTGACAAAGGGAGCCATTACGTCACCACTCTCTGCTGTAGACGGGAACTGGGAACTGGGAAATTGTAACTGGGAACTGGGGTGAGGTTCCGTATAAAATATTCGTTTGATTAATTTTATTATTTGAGTATTTTTTGTGAATGTGAGATTTTGTGCCTGTAAAAATCTGGGAATTGGGAACTGGGGTGAAGTTACTTAAAAGAAAAGGTTTTTTTTTTTTTAGATTTTTTTTGGAATGTTTTTGTGCGTAATTGTAAACAAGGGTTAGATAAATATTTAGTACCATAGATAATATCGCAAATAATTTTATTTTTTGTATTTGGTAAAAAAAGTGTGGGTTTTCTAAGTAAGATTTATACCTCATCGTAAGCAAGGGAGTAACAATTTCTCGAAGAAAAAGTGGTGCTTAGCTTATAAGTAAACGTAATATAATTCCAGGTCTTTATTCCTCGAAGGAGTAGACACGTGTATTTTTTCATAATTTTATTCATGTCAACGGATCAGACAGAATTAGACAGAATTTAGTGTTTGGCATTCGTGTGGGAGGAATTGTTAAGCGAAGTTAAAAAAAAATGGTTGTGGTTCAAGACATAATAATGTACCTATTAAGACAGAAGATGACAATTTAATCGGAAATCATTTTACTGTCCTTTTTCAAAATATTTTTTCATTCTTGTTATTGAAATTAAAAGATAGAATAAAATTCACTATGTATTGTTTCATGGTCGCGGGGCGATTCAAATTACCGTGAATTGAAAGTAATACTGAAACTGCTAGCCGGCACCATTCATTGCTGAAGATCGGTCCATTTTTTTATCAAGGGCCAAAATGGACCACTAGTCGTTTGTTGTCCATCGCATTTAAAAAGACTAGAGCGTTCGTCAGAAAGTTAGTGAAAACTTTTGTAGTGATTTTTGGCTCTATGCTCGACGCTTTTCTTTTGTATTTCGGCGAGTGCACGATGATCTGTTACAGGTGCTTGGTCAAGTCTTTCAGTAAAACATATTTTATTAGTTTTTTTGGGACAAACCCACCACACTATTCCCAAACCGCTGCAACTCCTGAGAGCTAGAATCAACAGTGACAATCACCAGAAAAGCGCCAAGACAATGAAGCTCGACTGTCTTGGATCCTGCAACGACATTAATCAGAAAATAATGGTGGAGGAGTAGGAAAAATAATTATGTTTCCACTTTCATTATACGTTTGTCATACGAAATAGTTTTTGACTTTAACACGTAGAAGCTATATAATCTCAGAATCTTTACCCTGAATTCATAAGTGCAGTTTACGGTAGTCTTAGAGTAAAGTTTAACCCGATCCTGTAGTAAATATTGCAAGTTTACTGCTTCAACTTTCAACTGACTCGGGCCCCGTGTTACCGTCATAGTTTAAAGTTCGCAAACTAGATTATATTGTGCCAACAGAAGATTATTTTGAACCACAAACGTTAACTTTATAATCTAAAAATAGTTGTTGTAAATCTATTTATAATTAATTTTCCATTCCAACTTACATCAATAAAAGTATTTTGTTTAAATAAATACCTTTGCGTTAATCTTTTTAAGTTGCTGTAAATGATAATTATTTATTTTGCAAAATAGGTTTTCACAAACACTTTTACAAGTCATAACACTATATTTTTATAGCAGGATGAGGCCGGTGTTGCTATACACATAGCTGCATTTTTATTTTATTTTAAGAAAAACAGATGTAATTTAGTATTTGTAATAAAAAAGGTGTTTTCAAGGTTTGACTAGGGAACCCTAAAGCGGCACAACGCAACATGTCAGAGTGATAAATAATAAAAAGCGCCTGATATGAATGTGGACTGAAGTTCGTATTATCACGACTCTGACCATGGGAGTTGTCCAGTAACATGCATGTAGTAAATAAATATACATATAGTTATTTTATTGCACAAAATTCTATAGTATGATAAAACGTTTTAAAGTTGGTCTAGCAAAACGATTTTAATTTTTTTGAGTTTTTTACAAAAGGCTCCCCAATTATTATTACACTAGGAATCGTGGATGACAAATCCGAAACTGTTGGTCTAGTGGTTAGTGACCCTGACTGCTATTCCGGAGGTCGTGGGTTCAGGACAAATGTTTGTGTGATGAGCACGATCATTTGTTCTGTGTCGCTAACTGGGTATTAGGTTTAAGGGTAATTTATCTATAATATGTATGTATAAAACACTGAATTAGAAATATATAAGTATGTTTATAAGTTGTCTAGTACCCATAACACAAGCTCTGCTTAGCTTGGGACTAGATGGCGTTGTGAGATAGTTGTGGAATATTATTATTATTAATTCGTAGTATCGTGGATGCGTTTACAAATCCAAAACAACTTATTATTAATTGTAGATCATGTAAATATTTGACCCGTGAGGGAATCGAAACTGCGACACTCAGCGTAAACAAGAAAATGTTCAAGTCAACCTGAATGCCAGTTATGAGAACTACACACCTGCCATTTTGTAAATACATGAACATAATAAGGGCATTCCAATTAAAGTTTCAAGTCGGTAATTAATGGGTTGTCTCTCCCAAGCTAATGCACATGCACTTTAATAATGTCCTGTCACAACATAGAGCACAATTATCTATTAAATGTAATGCCTTGTCACTCATATAATGAAAGTTGGCAACGTCGCTAATAGCTGTCAAATATTTACAAGTTTTAATTAATTTGGAAATGTTACTGTATGGAAATAAGAAATATGGCTCTGTAGTGCACTAGAAAATCGATATAGAAATGCAATTAAAATACTGAATTGGATGTTGTAACCGTTTCAGGTGTATAAAATAAACATTTGGAAAGTTTCCAAATGCTTTTTTTACGTCTTAAACTATATATTCGGTGTTACGATATTAATTATTGCATTCCCTTTACAATTTTTTAGTGCATCACAGAGCCATATTTCTCATTTTCATACAGTAAAGTAAAAATTATTAAATCTTGTAAATATTTGACAGCCATTTGCGACGTTGCCAACTTTCGGAATAAGCGCTCTTAAGGCCCTTAGTGCATAAGGCGATGCAAGTCTTTGGTACCTTGGGACTTTGGTTTCAACTGACGCGTGCCTGTGTACAAACCTCTATGGTTTTGTATTACGATAGTCGCTTAGATGTATAGGAAGGGGATGAGGGTCAGTTCACACATACTCGTACGTTCGATGCGACGTGATGGAAATATATAGGTACTCGTATTATCTCTTCGTGTAGTAAATATAGTTATATTTTTGAGTCTCTCTATTGCAATATGCGCCCCGCGTTTCGTTTATTGGATCAGATAGCACTTTGCGATAAAACACTGACTAAAATTCACATATATATATCACAGTTTTTCATTAGAAAAACACAGAAACCTCACATGGAAAAAGGGGTTCTAATTTTCAGGACCACACCTTCAATTTGCATACCGACGAGATTCGCATTTCGCTAAAATACCCGCAAAGTATTTTAGATACTTTACGCGCATCCCTTTTGCCCTAATAACTGAATTCATTTAGAGCCATTTTAAACCCCAGCCTAATTTCTTATTATTCAAATCTGGCCTCATTTTGAATAAACTACATAGCAGTGAAATTCAATTGGTTTTGCTGAAAATTAAGGTTATTTATATCTAAGTAGTAGGTATCGTTAGGAAAAATAAATTGATTTGCCATTTTATTTCAAATGAAAATTTATTTAAGCATTTAAACTATTATAAAACAGACAGGCATGGCGAACGCGAAGCGAGGCGTTTTTGATTTGTGGAATTTATTATGGAATTGTTTGAAGTCAGTCACATAGACTATCGGATCGCTTTCGCTTTTCTATGTGACTGGATTCAAACAATTCCTAAAATATACATTACAAATAAAAACGCTTCGGATCGAATTCGCTTCGCCTGTCTGTTTGACAAATAGGTTAATAGTTATATACGAGTGTCTCATTGAAGTGCATTTCAAGTTTCGTAAAATTAATTTTATCAGGCTGTTTTTCTAACTGCAGAGTAAAAGCCTTTTTCTAAGAGGAAAAACTTTGTGTATTTCCGCGATTCGTTTGGCTCATTTTCTCTTAACGTATTCATTGGATGGGGCTGTACAAAAAGTAAAAAAAAATCTTGAAGATAAAAATAACCTTCCCCATATTACTACACATATATAAATATTGACTGAAGTGAGGAATTCTGGGCCGACATCAACTTTATATATTACGCACTGTTGTGGAAATAAATGGAAAAATCTACATAATTGGAAAGTGGGATCCAATCATTGGTGTCGGGGAAAAAGTAAATTGTACGCAGCTTTAGCAGTATACCGCGGTGCTTTTCTGTGAAAATTGTAATGTTCTAGTGAAGGGAAAATCTCTGAATGTAATAAATAAGTTACGCTTTTAGTAGTTCTGAAAATATTTGCTGACAACATTACTTGTATGAATAAGAACAAAAATGATTGTATAGAATTATGACTGATTTACCAGGGTTGCGGGATTGTTTATGCAGCATATCAGGTCCTGGAACACAAAGGGAAACCTAAAGAACAGGATTTACTTTAAGTCAATGAAAGTGTTACAGACCTTTGCGCTCAACCCAGAGCGTTAGAGCTCATTTGCTGATACTTTTACAAAATATTGATAAAACAACACTTTTTAACGTCCATAAGCTGATAAAGTCTCTTTTTAGGTAACTTTCTTGTTAGGTCCCTTCTTGTAAAGACACATCTACCTAAAGAAGTAGTTGTGTTTTTATAAAACGCCATAAAGACGTGCTACGAAAAATCTTTCTTTTAATCAAGAAAGCTAACTATCGCGACGTGACTTGACCCATTTCTTCTCAGTTTTCAGTCCTCAATTAAATATTTAATTCAGTTAGGTCCCTGCGAGACGGTCGAGTAGAGCAGGCGAGTAGAGTGGTGGAGTGGCGAGTGTTCGAGTGTTTGCTACCCGTTTCGAGGGCACTTGATATGAGACTGGTATTGTAATGTCTGCCGGCAGGATTAGTGTCGTAGATTCTGTTTGTTCAAGTCTGAAGATTGATTGAGAATTAGGAACTGGTATCTTCAGAGCCCTTGATAAAATAAATAGTGTTCCAATTACTATACCGCTTCCATACCTTTATGCGACAAGACTTTATGCCAAAGGTATAAAGGTAAGGTAAGGTTTTCTCCGCGCGTATATTCTATTAGAAGACACTGTCGTGAGCTTATGTTATGGTTACTAGACAACTGATAAACATACTTATAATATATTTCTAAATAAATACATAATTATAGATAAATTACACCCAGACACAGAAGAAATGATCGTGCTCATCACACAAACATTTGGTCTGGGTGGGCATCGAACCCACGACCTCGGGCATAGCAGTCAGGGTCACTAACCACTAGACCAACAGGCCAGTCAAATAATTAGGGGTGTCTAAAATTCTTCTTCCTTCAAAACCGACGCAATTCTCTCAAGTGACCTATCTCAGTACCTAGGTTTCCCAACATACTAATAAATAACTTACTAAACCAGTTATCATAACCAGTGTGGTTAACTTTAGGTTCAGTACCAAGATTGTTGCTTTACAATCGTTAATCCCCTGTGTGATCAAACTAGTGTGTTTTGGTTACTAGTTCATCTACAACTTGTACTTGAGATAGTTAGTTTGTAATAGTGTATTTAATACTTGCTAGCTTTTGCCAGCGGCTGCAAAGAATACAACTGAGGGCCTAATTTGACTGGCCTGTTGGTCTAGTGGTTAGTGACCCTGACTGCTATGCCGAAGGCCGTGGGTTCGATTCCCACCCAGGACAAATGTTTGTGTGATGAGCACGATCATTTGTTTTGTGTCTGGGTGTAATTTATCTGTAATAATGTATGTATTTAAAAAAAACATAAGTATGTGTATCAGTCTGTTGTCTAGTACCCATAACACAAGCTCTGCTTAGCTTGGGACTAGATGGCATTGTGTGATAGTTGTGGAATATTATTATTATTATTAATGTAGTTAAGGCTAAACTCTTATGACAAAGAAGGCTTGACACGCATCATAATTATAGTTTATTCTTCTGTTTTTCCTTTTACTGGTAAACTAACAAACAATGGAAAACCAATGTTAAAATTGCTCACATTAAATAGAAAATTGCTCATTGCTCCTTAAGTTCAAACCCAAGTCCTCCACATGTAACGTACGTGAAAACCTGAAACGTTGAACGTTCACTTCAGTTTCCTTGTTTTCTTTTCATTCCAATTTTATTTGTTTCCTCCTATTCCCAGTTCAATCTCAACTTCAGATTCATTAGTACAGGTTTCGTTTACTTATGTATTTGTAAAATGAAATGAGGATTTTTTTATATTGTGGAGTCGCTGAAATAGAGCTATTGTCAAACAGACAGGCGTGGCGAACACGAAGCGATGCGTTTTTGTTTGTAATGTGTGGAATGTTTGAAGCCTATCACAATAGAGTATCAGATCGCTTTCGCTTTTCTATGTGACGGGATTTAAACAATTCCATACATTACAAATAAAAACGCTTCGGATCGCATTCGCTTCGCCTGTCTGTTTGGCAATAGATTTAATGATTTTTTAGTTTTGTCTGATATAAATTTTTTTAATTGTTTTTTACAATGATTCGAAAAAAACAAGTATACCTAGTGCATCAAGCAAAAAACCTACCTAAACCAAAATCTAGGAGTGATCGATGTAAGCACAAAAAAATCCGACTGTATTAAGAACATTCTCCTATTTGAAGTCGGTTAAAAACAGTTGATCCCAGACATAAAAATGTAAAAAGTACTAACAGTATGTAAATCTATAATGAGGACTGTTTATTTTGAACCAAACATTTGCACACGTGCATTTCTGTGATAAATATGCAAATATTTGAACAGAATTGCGCATGTTATGATTCAAGGTTTTTTTTTTTTACAATATTACGTATTAAATATTGGTAATTTATGGTACACAATGGATCCCTGTATACGGAAACCTTATGACAATCTTTTTTTTTTAGCTTTGTAAAATCATCAAATGAGTCCTCCCACCCCATACTGTCAGACTTGTACTGAATAAAATCCACGGTGGCCTACATTTGCCCTTTACGTTCCAGGGTCACGGTAATGGAATAAGTCCTGCGACCCCGGCAGGCTTTGGCCCTCTAGAGGGGCCCCCGTCATCTTGCTGACGCTCTTTGAGGCGCGCGTGGAACACAACGCGCCGTCGCGTCGACCCAACCGTATGATGGGCTTGATAGTTAGATAAAAATTTCGTAGAATAATAATTAATTTATATTAATAGGTAGGTTTTTTTTACATAGAAATATAATAGTAGTGCGCCGTATTATGCGTGACGAACAACTGCAGTTTTTACACACTACGGGGGGTGTAGTTTATAGTTTAATTCATCATCATCATATTAGGTCGTCCACTGCTGAACATAGGCCTCCCCTATAGATTTCCAATGGAAGCGGCTTGCATCCAGCGCGATCCTGTGTTCTTCATCTGATGGCTTTGTTTACTTGTCAACAAAAAATTCAATCACCGCCGTTTTCAGAGTTTTTCATTATATTTTTCTTAAAATGGGATTGAACTCAGGCGCCCAAGGCTACCAGCAGGCTGTCGATCGTATACAAGGCTCACGGAAAATGCACTTTATACACGCCCTTGAACAATCGAGAGATTTATGAAAAATTTGGTGGCAAATGTTAGAAAAAGGTTTTGCAAAAGGTTTTTGAAAAATGATGATGACAATGATAAAATTACAATGTTTGTTTCACCATTTTTATGAATGTAAATACTTTGATTGTAAGTTTTTTGTTTTATTTGATTGAGATCACTGATTCCATGGACTTACATGGAATCAGTTCTCCCGCCCTGAATGGAGCGGAAGGGATTCTTAGATGTAAAGTGACTAAAAATCCACCCTGTACGTATGCCCAAGGCATGGGCCACATAGAAAAGATGTAAGACGCAGACGGGGCGGAGACATTTATGTCTCTTCAGCGTCTCTTTCATACAAAATGTGTAGAAGCGTCGCGACTCTCATATATTTTTGCACGTCCACGACGTGTCCTCGTGTAACGTCTTTTCTATTATATGTGGCGCGCGCCAAAGGTCTCTCAAGGCATTCATGAAAATTATCTATGTATAATATATTATTTTCATCCTAGGGTTAATTTTATTTTTTTGAAACACGAAATTGTGTCGCGAACTGTAAAACGGTATTAAATTTTTGACAAAAAATACTGTCACTGAACTAAAATTCTGCCTATATTTTGAACGTTCAACTCTAGGATCTACTAAGATACAAAAAGTTGATGAAACTTAAAGTATAAATTTTGTTTTGAATAGACTTGACGAACCTCTTTAACCTCTTTTACTTTATAAAAGTTTCTGGTTCCAAATTAATACACTTTCCTCCGAGTTTCGGCTCCAAAGTAAATAAAAATATAAACATCGTGCACAAATCCTCTTCTTCGGTATAAAGTTGGTGTAATGGCCGTCGTTCATCAATCATCGTTTATTTATTTTTGTGCAACTTTAGCGTGTCCATTAATCATTGTAAATGATTGCTACTTGCTAGCATGTTTTAAATTATTTTTTGCATAATCTCTTAAAAGGTACATTTGTTTCTGTTCGACTTCGAGATTTTATCTTTTACTTTGTTGAAAGTGTGGATTAATTAAGTTACAGATACGGGGTTATGGACGGCGAGTAATTTGTAATCAAGGGTGCGTTTTGTAGCTTACAGCGACATCTATAGGGCCAAATGACAATCGAGATCACGGGAAAGTCTGAGCAGGATACTGTGGTTCTGGAAAGCAGAGTGGAATTAAACCAGAAAGATTGACACAGATTATGACGCTACTTGCAGTTACTAAATGTTTTTGTAGTTAGTACATGGTACTCACCATGCCCTCCCGTTCAATGACCATTGTAAGTTAGACAAACAAGCAAGTTGCATTTGTGCTATTTCAAAACCTGAATCATGCACACCAATATTCAACCTGCTTTAAAAACACCGAATGAGGCAACACCATTACATGTAACATAAATTCACCCAATCATTAATCAATATACGAAATCAATGAATCCAAACACCTTGTATTAAAAAATAATAATAATTAAAAAAAAAACGCACATCAATCATTAGAAGCGTGGGTGATAAGTGATAAGCGAAATTGATTGCTTTTTATCACTGCGCTGCCATGACGCCATACCACTTGAGGCAATGACGTGCCGTCTGTGGCAGTGACGTCACTGATTGTAGCGCCTACGAAGAATTACTAGGCTAGTGTTATGAAAATAAGATAATGGGTTGTGAGTGGGTGGGTGATAATTGTGACGTGGGGAGAAAGAGTTGTGGTCACCTCAAACAAAGATGTAGAAAAGAAATGAACTATGGAATTTCATTTAATTGGTTTAAATGCCACTTCATCATCATGAGCCTATAATGTTCCCACTGCTGGGACACAGGCCTCCTCTCTGTGACAGGGAACGGGCCATAATCCATCACGCGGGCCCTGGCGGGTTGGTAGATGTCACATGTCTTCGAATATTTGGTTCTAGGACATGCCGGTTTCCTCACGATGTTTTCCTTCACCGTTTTGAACAGCTGGGGTTCGAGCCCATGACCTACATCTCGTAAGTCGGGACCGATACCACTGGGTCACCGCTGCTCTTCTATGCCACTTAGGTACATAATACATGTATTTGCAACGAACGAAAAAATTAATACTTTGATATAATTAGACCCGGCAGTATATTATGAACTCAATCAGCCTAGAATCGGCCAGCAAGTTTGGCAACTTCAGTGATGTCCGTCAGGTCGTATAACGTGTTGTACCTGGACTCACTGACAAGAAACAGATCACTAATTTAATATACCTATGTAAGTTTATAATTAATGAACGCCAACATGTAAAGTACACAGGAATCAGGAGGCATCAGGAATTGACTCTGTTCCATTGTTTGTCGCCTACATTTAAACCAAATATATAATTTTAAGAAAGCTTTTGAGTACATTGACACAATTTACAAGTACGTTCAGATAATAATAGGTTCCATATAATTATCTTGTTTCTATTTATAAATTTTAATTTCCGAAACTCATACATTTCGAACGTAAAAGCTGCGTAAATTTTCCTTATTAAACATTCCAAATTAGTGTACCACAAGGTTCTATTCTCGGCCAACTTATTCTTGGAAAATCAACATTGTTAAGAGCTGTGTAATAAATTTTGTGTATGTTCTATCTATGTATTACCCGACTTATTTACTGCAGGTTTAGGTACGGAAAAATCCAGTTATCAACAGCAAATTGAGATCAATGCCCCATGATCACAGCCAGTCGTTATCTCGTCCATCCCCAGTAGATGTGTCACATTGCAAATGGCGGCCGGCGCCACGGCGGCGCACCCCTGATTATAGGCAACGCTGAAACAACGACAATTAACTACGCTCTGTGTTATGTATGTTGTTTGTTATTTACTTGTTATGGTATATAATAGGGTTATGTAGACGACAATAATGATAGTAGGTAGGTATTGACGTAAGAATAAATCTCATCGTCTCAAATCTCGCTTGCGGGACTGTCTGAACCCTGGAACGTAAAGGGCTATTAAAGGACCACTATGTGGATTTTAGTTAGTTGTGATGGTCCCGTCCTGGGTGGGAGAACTCAATGGATGATTTTATCACGTACAACATATCGTCTCAAATCTCGATGTGTAGACAATTATGTTAAGTAGACAGTTGTGAAGTTATAAATATGATTACAAGAAAAAACAAATTCATCATCATCATGTTCATTTCAGACGTAGGAAGTCCACTGCTGGACATAGGCCTCCCCTATAGGTTTCTAATAGGACTGGTTAGAAGCGGCTTGCATTCAGCGCGATCCTGTGATCTGGAAAAAAAAGAAATTGCTTGAGTATATTTTAAACATAGCGCTACAGACAGAATAAAACATTGAAAATAAAAAAAATAAAGACAAGTGTCTTTGCAACAAACCAGATGACAATAACAAAAATAAGTACGTTCATAAAATCTTCCTAAAAAGGCCACGACGTCTGGTGAAGTCCAAATACTTGTTGATCAGACAGTAACAAATCGTACGTGAAAGAATCAACAAGTACTCGTACCAGCAGAAGTTGTGAAACTATTCCCGATGTCACTTGTTTTGATTTTCCAACTCGTGATTACTGCCTCGGGGAATTGTTTTACGAATTCCGAATTGGTCACGAGTTTTGGAACTGTTCGAGAGCTTTATTTTGGGGTTCTGTACCCAAAGTGCCTCACTGTACAATCATTTAGCATTGTTATTTATAATCGTTTATTGCCCGTGGTACTACCCGTTGTACTACGGGAAAAAAATACCCGTGGTACTACCAAAAGATCTAGTGAAGTCGGGAAATTTTAATTTACCCGTGGTAGTACTCGTACAGTCAATTTGAAAAAATAGAACCGTTTTTCCCCCGTAGGGAACAAAAACGGATATTTTGGGTCTAGCCAAGGCTTGACCCTCTGAGATTACACTTTGTATTTTGACAATGAATAGCACGTTTTCTAGCTCTCTTTCACAGTACAACTGCTCGTTCTACATCGCCCCGCGGCTCGGGATGAGCGCGGGGCCCCCCGCGAGGGGCGCGGTAACATGGCCGGCGAGCGCGCTGCGCGCATTCTCCAGTACTGTCATAATGTAAAAGGCCGGCTAGGCCTTAAACCTGGGTCAAGCCTTGGCTAGACCCAAAATATCCGTTTTTGTTCCCTACGGGGGAAAAACGGTTCTATTTTAGGTCTAGCCTGCGGCTTGACCCTCTGAGACCTGTTTGGTTTCTGCCGGCCATAGCAGCGTACTGTGAAAACTGATTGGGGTTACTTTTATGTCTAAGATGGTTCTAATATTATATTGAAGAAATTAAACACTGGTTTGAAAAACGAAAATCATAAACTTTTACTTTTTGAAACAATCTTTTGAAAACTTAAACTATAGGAACTTCTTTGTAATCAGTATCATTCATAAAATAAACAATCAACATCACAGTCTTAATCTCAGTATTAGACTATTGGAAACAATAATAAGAGTTTTAATATTATATAATATTAATCAGTCTTAAAGTTTTACGATAAAGCTTTAAAGGAACCATTTAAACTATTTGGTCTTTCATTAGAATTAAAATCAATACGATTAATTTCCTTAAAATAATGTTTAAAGAAGGTCGATTCACTTCGCCAATTGCCCATACTCAAGACCTCATCTAGAGGTAATGAATTGATATTCTTGGAAGCTACTGCTGAGCGTACACTCCCAGGCGGTGCGCCAATACCTGCGCACTCAAAAGCTGTTCGTACCCATCCCGCGATAACACTACGAGACGCAGCTTTAACCACTCCTCTTGTGGTAATGAATAAATTTGTCAGATTTTCACGAGCTGTTCTACGATTCTCAGACAAAGAAATAAGCTTTAACGTCCAAAAAGGAATATCTAAGTTCTTTATCTGACCAGATTTAAGCTCCCAACCCGACTGTCTGAAGCGAACAGAGTCCGTTTTGGACCCGAACTTAGGCCAGAATATTAGTGAATCTTTGGTAGTAACCATATCGTCGGAACTTATGTGTAAAAGGGTTAAATCATGGATTCGACGTCCAGAACTGAGCAATAGGAGCAAAGTGACATGTCTTGATAATTGAAAAAGACTATTCTCTTGCGGTGGATTATCTGATATCCATTTGATTATTTCTGATACATCCCAAATATTCCTTTTGACAGTGGGTGGTTTTGACAGCTCGATTCCTTTTATTATTCGTGCCACTATGGGGTGTGAACCAAGACTAACAACATTGGTAGGATTCGAGAAGGTGCAGACAACAGATTTGTGCAGTTTAATTGTTCTAGGAGCTAAATTCAGGTCCGTATGAAGATAACATAGAAAAAGGGCCAAATGCGTGGCCGATGGATTAGACTGGTTTACTGAATTTGAAGCACACCACTGGAGCCAACGATTCCATGCTGCTTTATAGGAATGCAGCGTTGACTTTCTCCAAGAGCTTTCTAATAGGGCTACATTTTCCGATGACCAATCTTTGACTAAGTTGCTCCACCCCGAATTCTCCAAGCCTCCAATTGTAATTTGTTTACTTCGGATGGGGGAGCTGCGGTTGCTAGATCTATCAGATGGTGTTGTAGATTTCGAATTTGAAAAGGAGGCGCAGTGGCTCTCTGCCGAAGGTCGACTCTCCAAAAAGATTTTTCCCAATTCGGAGCTATGATTATGTATGACCCTATTGCATTGTTCAGATGCTGTAGTACTTGCGGCATTAATGCCGGTGGAGGGAATACCCAGGCTAGATTGAAGGCCCATTGCCGACTGAACGCGTTTGTGAAAACCGCTTTTTTGTCTCTCGGATCTTGGCTGACATATAGAGGTACCACAGCTGATGATTCGGTCGCGAACAAATCGATCTCCGGAGTTCCCCATCGCTCGAAGATCTTCCTGGTAACAAATGGGGACAGACTCCATTCTGCGAATCGTTTCTTGCGGGACAGGCTGTCGGCCGTCAGATTGTAGCGTCCCGGAATGAATTGCGGCTGGATGACTACACGTGCTCGATGACACATCTCCAAGAGACGTCTTGATAGTTTTAGTAGACGCACTGATTTTGTACCGCCTTGCCGCCTTATGTGTGAGATGACTGTTCGGTTGTCGGATTGAATCACTATGGCTTGACCTTTCAATCTTCCGATGTGCCACTTGATTGTCTCGTAAACTGCATAAAGCTCTTTTACGTTGATATGCCATTGTTTTTGTGAAGGTTTCCAGGGGACCGACATCATTCTTCCATTGAGATCTGAACCCCAACCCCAATTGGACGCATCGGTTGACAAAAAAGCAGTTGGATTTTTCGTGAAGATCGGAGAATTCTTTCGCACATTTGCTAACCACCAGTCCACGTCGCGAATAGCTACCTCGGACATAACGTGTATTTGATCCGGCCGACATGCGTTTAGTTTGTTCACAGCTCTTTGCATCAATCGGCAATTCAAAAGGCCCAAAGGAACCACGAAAGCGGCGAACACTAACAGACCTAGCAATGACTTCGCCTTTCTCCAAGTCCAGCGACGAACTTCTAGAATCTGACGTAGAGCTTCTTCTATCTTTCGTACCTTTTTTGGACTGATAGATTTTATATCCTTTTCGGTGTCCCAAATAATCCCTAGGAATTCTAATTTGTGAGTTGGAACCAAGATTGATTTCTCCCAGTTTATGATCCACCCTAATTCGGTTAAGACATTTATTGTTAATTTGATCTGATTTTGTAATACGCTCAGGTCCTGACTTGCGAGTAAAAAATCGTCCAAGTATACGATTATACGGACTCCTTTGGATCTTAACAGGCTTGCCACCCAATTCGTCAGTCGAGCGAAGACCACGGGAGCGACCGAAAGACCAAATGGTAGTGCAGTCATCTGAAAACACTGGTTGTTGTACGAAAGAGCTAGGAACCTTCTGTGAGCTTTTTTTATGGGTACATGTAGGTAAGCACTTGATAAGTCTATTTTTGCTAGAAAATCGTTTAGTTGCAGAAAATTTGGCACTTTCTGGTGATTGACGAGACGAAAAGGTTTGGGATCCATGAAACGATTCAACGGCTTCAAATTGAGGACAGGTCTTTGGCCGCCGTCTGACTTCGGAACTAGAAAGAGACGTGAAAGGAAAACTGAGTTGTGGTTGCATTTTTCCAACGCCCCCATTCGGAGCAACTTTGTTATCTCTTGATGCATAGCCTGGGACTTCCCGGTTTGCAGCCTCTTTAAATTGTACATTGAATTTGACATTAGCGGGGGCTTGCGTTTGAAAGGGATCGACATGCCGCCTAAAATATTTCTTATATAATTCGGAGCGCCGTAGCTCTCCCATTTTTCTATAAAATATTTTAGACGCCCCGCTAGGTACATTTTTCCGGCATAGTCAATAAGGTTTAGAGGGCCTTCCAGGTGAGGGTTTTCGATGTGCCCCCCCCTTTGTTTTCCTGTTGTTTGTTTTTCCCTCGTATGGTTTTCTATAACCTCTATTGACAGAAGATGATGCGGTAGTTGACGGAAGCTTCTTTTTGTGGAATTGTTGCTGGCGGCTGTCTTGGGATATTGATTTTTTATTGGCTTGATCTTGACGCTTGAAGTTGTTATTAGATGAAGTCTTCGAGGCGGGAAAAAACTTGTAAAAACCACCATTTTGTTTAAACGTCTCGGACAACGCATTCTCTTCAAAAAGATGTGTAGAAGAAGGAGGTACTTTATGTAGTATGCCATGCATGAACTTTGATGGAGGTTTGTAGAGAGAGCGTCTGAACTCTATTAACTCAGCACGACGCCCGCAAACATATTGGAGTACATCATCACTGGACTTCCTAAAATCGGTATCTTTTCCAGTAATATGTTTTACAATAGCCTCATTAAGTACTTTGGAATTCATCTCGCTCGCCAAATTAGATAGGGCTTCTATTAACTGCTTCCTTTGTAGCAGGAGACCATGTGTCAAAGCACCCAAAGCTTGATCGTACTTCACAACTTGTTCATAAGGAACCCAGTTTGGCGTTTTTCCAGCCAATTGTGCGTTCACTGACAGGGAAGTAAAAGCTGGAGTGGCTTGAAGCTTTTTATTGACTTCACTATATCGAAGGTTGGCCCAAGACTCATTACCAAACCTTTGACAATCCACGCCTTGTTCTAATAAATCAGCAGGTGCCTTGCTGATTTTAGGTTCGGCTTCCTTAACGCAAGGAGACAAATCAAAAAGATTGGTAGAGCATCCTGGTAAGTTTATATCCATACCAGGTGCTTCAAACACAGAGGAAGCCCGACCAATATTTTCCTTTTCTTCACCATTTAGCGACGAAATATCTACTTCCGAAATCAAGTCATCTTGTTCACAGTTCTTCGAACAATCACTTCTTGAAGTGCTATACTCTCGAGTATTCAAAAGCTGTGCCATCATGTCCTGCAAGGTTTTCGTTTGTTCCTTGAGGATTTTAATTTCTTCAGCTGAATCAATTTTTGGCTTTTTGTTACTGCCTTGTGATGACTGAGATGATGGTCTCCTTCTCTTCTCCCTGCCAGACATCAATCTTTCTGCTTCTTCCCTTGAGATTAGATCGTCTCCAATATCTCCAATCGCTGCCATGAATAATTCCAAATTTGATGAAGAACCATGAATTCTAGCCGCCAGTGATTTAGGGTTTATAATTAAGGCCCTACAAAAGGGCCATTCCAAAAGTGATAATTTGTAACTCTTGAATTTCTTTTCTGATACTAACGTAGTATCCGGGTCAAAACATTTTATCATAGATATCGTCGGGATCGCAAATCTCAATTTATTGAGAGTTTGCGGATCCATTCGTGATCCAAACAGATCTTCTTTCGAATAATCGATAACGTTCCATTCTCGCCATGTATCTGGAAACACTTGATCGACGACTTCGATGATGCGATCTAAAACGTCCCTGTCACCTGATACGTCGAGTTCAGCCAGCTCTCCCAGGGTTGTGAAGGCCCTTGGTAGCGCCATCCTAAGCCCTGTGATAAGAAATACCCATTTAGGAATTTATTGGTATAAGCGCCTGACGGGTTATCGAACTTTAGCCGTCAATAATAAACTGAGCCGACTGATGCATAATAGCTAGTCTACGGGCCATGATTCTGAGTCGTCGGCTCCATAAACTCAGCCGACCGCTCACTTCATTGACCCTTGAAGGCTCACTTCAACGACCCGACGGCTCACTTGATTGGGCCGACGGCTCACTCGATTGGGCCGATCGACGGCTCACCTCATTGGGCCGACGGCTCACTTCATTGGGTCGGCCTAATTTTAGGTCCACGTCTGGGCTGACTGGCCGCAAGACGCCAACGAAGGCACAAATAAAAGGTAAAAACCTCTAAGGACTACCCAGGGTGAGTCCAAAATAAAGAAAATAGTAAACCCAGTAGTTATCCGAATTTTCCTATAAATAAACACTGACAATTTGCAAAACCATCTTAGAAACAATATAAGTAACTCACCTTAAAGATCGAGATCATCCACGGAAAAACACTCGTAACAACGATCTCTCGAACAGACTCACTGTAATGCTACGTTCACACGCGCGCCGTGCAGCCCGGCGGGCTGCCTGGCGGGCTGCGCGGCATGCAGCCGCGTGCGAGCGCGCGTGTGAACAGTCACCGGGCGTCCCCACATTCATCCTTTGAACTCTGCTAAAAAACCGACAAATGCCCGATTCGCGGCATTCACGTTCACAGGCGCGTTCACGGGCTCGGGCGTACCGTTTACATGCTCGTGAATGTGAATGTGCACGTTGAATGTAGAGTTGAACGCGAGCGTGTGAACGTAGCATTAAACTTAATTCAACGTGCGTATCACTCGGCAAAATACAGCGTACTGGAGAATGCGCGCAGCGCGCTCGCCGGCCATGTTACCGCGCCCCTCGCGGGGGGCCCCGCGCTCATCCCGAGCCGCGGGGCGATGTAGAACGAGCAGTTGTACTGTGAAAGAGAGCTAGAAAACGTGCTATTCATTGTCAAAATACAAAGTGTAATCTCAGAGGGTCAAGCCGCAGGCTAGACCTAAAATAATTATAACTTGTAAATATTTGACAGCCATTTGCGACGTTACCAACTTTTTAACCGACGAAAAAAAAGGAGGAGGTTCTCAATTCGACATGTATATTTTTTTTTAGAATATGCGCTCTTAAGAAAAAATAAAATAACCTCTAAAATCGGGTGTTTTAAATTATGCTTAAAATACCCGAACTACCTCACCGGTACAGGCGCGGTCCGAAGGGGGTGTCACAGGGGACATGACCCCCCCCTAAATCTAAGGTCACATTGAAAAATCTCAAAAATTTGCCAAATAATAAAAGGAATTTTATATTTTCCCTAACGGTGATAAAATAGTTTGCTGACATCTTGTGCAATAATGTTTATTTTATTCCAGATCATGTTCCATATACCTATTTTTAGGGTTCCGTAGTCAACAAGGAACCCTTATAGTTTCGCCATGTCCGTCCGTCCGTCTGTCCGCAGTTTAGCTCAGAGACGCACAGTACTAGAGAGCTGTAATTTGGTGTAAATATACGGATTTGTTGTGCCGAAAAAGTGGTAAAATAAAATCTCGTAAAATATTTTTTTTTAGGGTACCTCCAGTACTTACACGTAAAGTGAGGATTTTTTTTTTCTCGCGTACCCCTTAGTGTGGGGTATCTTTAAATAGGCCTTTAAAAAATAATGATAGTTTCCATTAACAATTTTTTGATAAAAAAATTCGTTTGTGAAATATTAAGCTTTAAAGTGCTAAATTTTGCTCGATTCGAGTGTCCCCCCCCTCTACCAGCTAAACTGTTATGTTTGGGGGTGTGAAAAAATTCACAATAGTAGTATATATAACGAAGTTTAAAAGAAAATTATCATGACTAAGTAGGCTTTACAACTTTACGAGTAATAGTCGACCAACTTATAAAAATGTACTTAAATATCATATTTTCTTAAACAAAATGTATCGGAGACAACTGCAAATGTAAGTTTGTCAACTTTATTTTTACAGCTTTTAGGTATGTTTTTTGGGGATAGGTAGGTTTTTATCGTCAACTATTTTTACCTAAATTAAAAAAAAGGAGGAGGTTCTAAATTTCTTGTAATCTTTTTTCTTATGTATGTCGGATATTCGGTTGATTTTAAAATTAATAGTTGCTGATTTGTATTGTGACGTTGATTGGTGAAGCACGTGACTAGATCACGTGGACAGAGTCATAGTGGGCTTGACGCTGTGTGGGACGAACAGTCTTAGACGAACTGTCGAAGCGACAGCACCGCTCTGAAACTGTCTCTTCACCTACTTTCGTGTTAACGACGACTGTAGTTGCCTACCATGGCTTGGTTGCATCCATGTTAAGATATGGAATAATCTTCTGGGGAAACTGTACTCTAAGAGAACAAGTGTTCAAAGCCCAAAAGCGATGTCTAAGGGCAATGTTTAATATGAAAGTAACGGATAGTTGCGCTCCTAAGTTTAAGTCTCTAAAATTATTAACCTTCCCAGCTATGTACATTTTAGAAGTCGCAATTTTTGTTAAATGTAACATTAATCTTTTCTCTGCCGTGTCAAAAGATAGAAGCAGGCCATTAAGAAGTCAGTATAAATATTTACTACGTGTCGAAAATTGTAACACAGCATTACAAAAAAAAAGTATTATTAGTATGGGTCCAATTATCTACAACAAAATACCTAACATCATTAAAAATGAATCATTTCAAAACTTTAAAAAAAAACTGAAGGCATTATTAATTGAAAAATGCTACTATTCTGTAACTGATTTTCTTAATGACACTGACATTTAATTTTTATATACTTAATATTGATTGTAGATGTATATTTAATTTTATATGAGTTGTTTAATTTATAATTATGTTTTAATTCCCATTATGACACTGACATTTAATTTTTGTATAATTTAGTTCCTTTTTTTTACTTTATTTGATAACTATGACTTTTTTATGATTTATATTTTAATTCCCATAATTTAAATTTTATATTGTTTATGAATCCCTTTGCTATTTGAATGTGTTACTGTGCCAAGAATATAGTTTTAATTATAATGTTTGCATGCCTAATAGTAGGTAGATTGTATAAGGATCATGTTTTGAATTACAACATCCTATGTTTTGTACCTGCAATCTATGCAAATAAACGTTTACTTACTTACTTACTTACTTAACGTATTTTGTACAGTGCAATGTTGTGATTAATTATTACGAAATACAATATTGATTTGAGTGCGTGTGGTTTTCTTGCTCGAACATCTACGCGCGCTTCAACATCAGAATTGGGATCTACTCGCGCCGCACCACAACGACAACTCCCAGGCCCGAACGCAGTGTTATGGCAGGCTTAGTAGAAACTCAAAAACGCTCCATGATGCAGCTGATTAAGGCCATGCGATCGCCGCCTTGCCCGCCAGTCTAAGGCTGCTTTTCCAGCGATGCTACGCTATGTAGCTGTACGAGTAAGATGTGCTATGGAGACGGGTAGCTGCGCTACGAAGATGCGCTGTCACAGGGTAGCTGCGCTACAAAGATGCGCCGCCACAAGACTTCTTCGTTCAAGAAACCCATCACTTGCTTCCGATGTGGCGAGAAAGGTCACATCTCCTCGCAGTTCAGTCGACCTGGAACGAGCACAACCGCAGGCGCTCACGAAGCCAGCGGTTCCGGCCCGAACACCATCCCGCAGTGATGCGTGAACAGCTGTGAAGTTTGCGGAGTCCTTGGGCAGCTACAACAATCCGGTGAGTCGTATTCATTTTGTTTTGATTCCGGTGCCGAATGTTCTCTTGTTAAACAAAGTGTAGCTTCTAAATTCTCGGGCAAACGTACACTTTTAAAAGTTCAAATACTTGGTATTGGTAATAATTTGAATGTTTTTAACCACAAAACAAATTTTAAGCGAAGTTGTTGTGAATAATAACAAACTGTCAATTTTATTTTACGTTCTACCTGACGATTGTATCAAATACGATGTTATGATCGGACGCGATATTTTGACACTTGTTTGTGCGGTACATTTAACTGAATCTACCCTACGTATTTCGAAAATACAAAATGTAGGTTGTTTCGAATTACCTCCTGCAATAGATTTTTATGATGTTGATTTTGAAATTTCAAACGCAAACTAAGGCCAAAGTAGTTAATTTCAGTGTTGGTGATTTGGTATTAATCAAAAACGAAGAGAGAAATCAATCAAAATTAGAACCCAAATTTAAAGGTCCTTTCAAAGTTGTTGAGTTGCTCGAAAACGATCGCTATATTTTAAAATCACTGACAAGAAATAGAACGTACAAGTTCGCTCTTGACCGCATTCGGAAAATGCCTCAAAGTAGAGTTCCTCCAGAGCTTGATCCTATTGCCGAGAGTGATGAAGAGACTAATGAAGGCTCCATTGTTTGATTGTATGCACACTTGTAACTATTTGGCCGCGCTGCACGTCTGGTCGCGGCTGTGACTGCAGTCACTCGTGGCTGTTCAGGGCGCAGTGCGCGGCAGGCGTTGTGGCGGGGGCCCGGGTCTCGTAGAGACTATTGTGTTTGGTCGACTTGGAGTGACCCGAAAGTCATGGAGACTTATGTGTTTGGGCTCGGGAAGCCCCGGGTGACAGTGTCACTAGAATTTGCTGCCTAGGGTAGCCGAAAGTCATGGAGACTTATGTTTTTGGGCTTCGTAAGCCCCGAGTGACACTGTCACTAGAATTTGCTGCCTAGGGTAGCTGGGTTGCAAGTGTGTGTGCGATTAGTGTACTGTTGCTTTATTTGACTATGCACTGTTTGACGCGAGTTTTAATTATTTTGAATTAATGCGATTGGACCTTTAAATTCAGATGTCTTTCATAATTTGATAGTGACCTGAATCTTGGTCAGGTAGGCCGAGTCAACAGTTAACTTTAAGTTGTGTTTTCCTTGTTTACAGGTTCCATGCCACTACCACACGAGGACGTGTGATAGTCAGTTCTGGCCGTGTCGGATATTCGGTTGATTTTAAAATTAATAGTTGCTGATTTGTATTGTGACGTTGATTGGTGAAGCACGTGACTAGATCACGTGGACAGAGTCATAGTGGGCTTGACGCTGTGTGGGACGAACAGTCTTAGACGAACTGTCGAAGCGACAGCACCGCTCTGAAACTGTCTCTTCACCTACTTTCGTGTTAACGTATTTTGTACAGTGCAATGTTGTGATTAATTATTACGAAATACAATATTGATTTGAGTGCGTGTGGTTTTCTTGCTGGAACATCTACGCGCGCTTCAACATGTATTTTCCCCGATTTCTCAAAGACTCCTGGACCGATTTTGAAAATTCTTCTTTTTAAAATTAAATTCAGCGAATCAGTTTAGTTAGTTCGCATAAGTATTTTGATGGGCAACTACGGAACCCTACACTGTGCGTGGCCCGACACGCACTTGGCCGGTTTTTTTTTTATTAGTGTAGTGAGTGACCCCCCCCCCAAAGTTTCAAGCTGCGACCGCGCCTGCACCGGTATTTAACTTTATAGACTAAACAGAGGTAGAAACTTCCTCCCATCTGATCCTGTACCCTTAGCATGAGTTTTCAGTATTTGAGACGTAAAGTAAACTGGAACTTTGACAATTTCAAATTGACAATTTTCAAGGAAAAAATTAGTTCCTTCTTCGCACACCAGAGGCTTTGTTCCACTTTTCCATACAAGAAACGCTGTAAATATGTAAAGACGCTGTAAAGTAACGGAGTGAAAACTCGTGCTATGGGTACATGGTGGCAAGAACTGGGTCATCATCAATTAACGTGTTTTCATTAATCTAATAATAACTAGTTCTAATTTTAATGTAAACTGATCACTAAAACTATGACAAGGGTCGAAATATTTACTATTTATTGTTTAAAAGGAAGGAACTGAAAGTTGGGGTAAGGGAATTAAAACAATAGGGGAAATTCCATTAAAACCGGAATATTTTAGTAGATAAGTAGATAGTCGAAAATTGTTTAGATTGTAAATAAAAGAAGATGGAAGGTTGTAAACTACCTACAAAAGATTGTTCATCATCATCATCTCAGCCATAGGACGTCCACTGCTGAACATAGGTAGGCCTCCCCTTTTGATCTCCACATAAACCGGTCGGGAGGCGACCTTTATAAGGTCGTCTGTCCACCTTAAAGAAAAGATAAGAGATAAGAAAAGATTGTTATTACAAACAAAGTATCTTGAATAAAAGTGACAAAGCAGCTACAGGTACCGGTGATAAAGTTTTTTGATGACACATCTGAGCGAATACGATCTCCGGCCACCGTACGCGCCATGCAGACGGCGAAGAATGAGCGACTCGAGGTTCAATTATGGACCATGCCTGGGTTGACGGCGCGTCGTGTTCCACGCGCCTCAAGGGACTGTCAGCACCATGACGGAGCCCCCTTAGAGGGCCAAAGCCTGCGGGACTAACGAGCTACCGTGACCCCAGAATGTAAAGTGCTATTGTAGGGCTTAAAAAAAGCTGCTGTGTTGTTATGTGTATATGAATTTAAATGTTTGTAAACGCACCTAGGATGAAAGAGAATTTTCTGGTCTGGTATATAAAAAAGGTTGGATAGAAATAGAAGTTGATGAAAAGAAACAGAAACGATGCGGAGACATCCGGCAGGGGAAAATGGAAGAAGAAAACGTGTTGTTCCAAGTGAAATTTACCGACCCATACAGGGAGCACATAGTAGAACACAGCATTATATCTACTCCTACTCTATCTCACAGAGAGGTGACCTGTGTCCCAGCTGTGGGACCATCATCAGTATTACGTTATACAAGGCAAGTGAGAATTAAGACATTGTATTGATAGCCTTGACTAAAATCTGGCAAACACGCCATACAATATCTAACCCAATTATTTTGGACACTTACTTAATAAACCCGAACCGTATTTTCATCAACGTAGTACGGGTTTCACACACCCTAACTATAGTAATCTAGGTCATGAATTAGTACCTACTATGTCGGTATAATTATATATAGTTTGGAGCATATGAGGACGCCCACACTTTCTGAAAATATTAAGATTAGTGTATCTGAATAATAATTCATTTAATACAAGTGTAATGGAGGTATATCAGACATAAATAAGAATGAAACTGAGCGTAATCATTGGCTTAAATATCATCATCATCATCATCACCAGCCCTCTTCAATCGCATGCCGTTTCATTTGACCACCGGCTACTCTAATCTAGCTGTTACCGGCCATGTATTATTGGATTAGTAACGTTATATTTTTTTAACAACTCATTTCTGTATAACCATTTCAAAAAATGTGTTGTACACGTTTTGATAAAAGACCTTTTTTTTTGGGGAATAAAACATCAATTAACATGAGGGTCTATGGTGGTGGTGGATGTCACATGACGTCTTAATTTCATGTTATGTAAGTTTCCTCAAGACGTGTTTATTTTTTCATTGTTTTGAGAGCATTCGTGATGGTTTAAAAATCATAAAGATGCGGTTTGAACGCTCGATCTAACGTATAGGGACATGAATGCACCAGGAAGGCACTATGCAAGAGGAATGGCAACGCATTGTGAAGCGAGCCGCTCCCGATGTAACGACCTCTCTATCAAAACTAACAATAATATTATCAGTCTAGTCTAAACGTTCTCTTATAGTCATATACAGGGTGTACAGAATATGTTCTCTACGTACACAGGGTGGTATAATCGAAGGGTGTCAAGGCGTGAATTTTAGGTCGGGTGGGCGTAATTGGTAGCTGTAGCGTCGTTGGCGCCGGAATGTTGTCGCCTTGTGTAATGGCCGAAGAATAAATTATTTTCTACTCAATTCAGGCTTTTGATCATGACCTGACCTTTACTGTTCGTTGATAATTGATGCCTGTGACATGCGATTGGATATTTTTTGGATATCGTCTGATAGATTGTTTTGTTCGGCGGTTTCTGTGGGATGGTGTGACTTGTAATCTCTCTTTGTTTTGGGATACATTTGAAGGCCTCAATCGTCGGTTTAATATTAGAATCTATTGTGATGTGAATATCGCCTGAATTCGTTAATATACTGCGAAATAGTCTGCAGATCTATCTATTCTTATATTATAGAGTTGTATTTGGTTGACCGCGCTTATCTCAGTACATAACTAGTTCGAATTGAAAATTTGTTTTTGTGTTTGATAGTTCATTTATCGAAGTATGATAGGGTATACAATATCACGCTACGAACAAAAGGAGTAAGGCAGTGAGGGGGAAAACATGGCAACATGAAGAACGTTAAGTATTTTATATTACTGGGCTTTTAGAGGTCTGTCAAACAATAAGATAGAAGCTTTAGTTATTATTGATTGTTAAAAAATGTGGTAGCGAAATAACGTTTTATTTGTTTTGAAACCATCATGTAAACACCAATACAATGTACATCCTTGGTGATCCGGATACATTCTCTTTTTAATATTACACCAGTACTTTAGTTCAAATTATCTGAACTCCGAAAATTACTTCCTAATACAGTTAATTTAATGAGAATCACTTGTAGGAAGTGCGCAGTGTCTTCATTTGAACAGTCGTGATTTCATTTTTATTGGTACATGATATTCATGGCGTGATGTTTAGCCAATCAAGTAATTGGGCATTCCTTTTATGATCATCGTTTATTAGTATTTACCTAATTAACAATTTGACCTTTTATTTGTTGGACGTGCAATTTAAAGTGCTTTTTACATTTCGCAAAATTATTTTTGCTTACAATTTTTATTTAAATTGCTGTCAATAATCTAGATAATAGCTAGTTAGCTATAGACAGGACGTCCTAGAATAAAATGATATCCATTGACTTTATTGTGAAATTCTTCAGAAGGGTCATATACTAGAAGTCGAAGTCGACGTGCGTACATCTTTTTTTTTTTTTGGCAAACCCACCCCACTATTCCCAAACCATTGCAACTCCTGAAAGCCAGAATCAACAGTGGCAACCACCAGAAAAGCGCTGAGACAATGAAGCTCGCCGTGTCCCGGAGAATGAATTTGTTAGTGACCGACCGAAATTTCGGTTTCGGTTTCGGTTTCGGCCGGTTTCGGCCAAAAAATCTAGTTTCGGCCTTAGTTTCGGTTTCGGCCAAAATATAGCCGAACCTTTCGGCCCCGCCGAAACTCAAGTGTTCGTAGATTTTAGTGCGGCGTTCGGTAAAATTCGTAGCTAACACGTGCTTGCTCACCGGGGCTCCGGCTCAGTTCGCCACCTGTCCATTTAATAGTGAGTTGAGATTGTTTTTGAGTTTACTGCCAATAGGTAAGTCTTGTATATTCATGTCATAATAAAATATATTAGTAACGTACGTTAATGATTAAAAAACTTATCAATCGTCAAAGCACTCGTCAAGTCAAACACTGACTGTATTCGAAACATAAGTTAACGGTTTCTTCTTTGAAATAATGTTATTTTAATAAGAGTAATTTTGTATTCATTCACTACGTAGTGTAAATCAAAGTCACTTCCCGCTGTCTGTCTGTCCCTATGTATGCTTAAATTTTTAAAACTACGCAACGGTTTGTGATGCAGTTTTTTTTAACAGATAGAGTGACTCAAGAGAATGGTTTATATGTCTAAACAGTCTAAAACGCGGATAATTATTATAGTAGGGATTGTACCCGGGCGGAACCGAGGCGGGTCGCTATATAGTGCTGAATATAGTGAGATTGCTGAGACTCCAAATCCAGTGAAACATTAAAAAGAATGAATTTATATTATAATTCCGAATAGATTATGGCTCAGTAGAAAATAGGGTTTTTTTCCAAAATCAGCGGGTTCGATTTCCGGCTAAGATTATTGAAATTTCTAGGTAAAAGAAATTCAAGATTATTGATTTTTCCCGGATTTATCCATCCACGCCCTGTTGCAAAATTTATCCTGTAGCCTGTAGATGTAATAATATAAAAATTAAAAAAAACAATCGAAATTTTTAATGTCTTAAAAAGTTTCGGTTTCGGTTTCGGTTTCGGCCGAAACTGAGAGCAAGGCCGAAGGTTCGGTTTCGGTTTCGGTTTCGGCTGAAAAATCAGTTTCGGTCGGACACTAGAATTTGTGACGTGCGTACATCTACTTAGATGAACGTGTATGAGACGAGAAGAGTTTGTAAAGGTGGCGGTTCGCACCGGAGACCGCGACAGGAGACCGAGACAGCAGACCGCGACAGGAGACCGATACTGTACTTAACATTATACATTATGCAATGTATGAACGGCAGTTCGCGAGCGAGACAGCGACCGGAGACAGATACGGTAGCAATCTCCGGTCGCGGTCTCTTGTCTCGGTCTTCTGTTTCGGTCTCTTGTCGGTCTCCGGTCCGAACCGCCACCTTAAGGCAGCAAGTAAATAATAAATAATTATGTGTATAAAATGTGGAAAAATTGCAGCCATTCGGGGGTTGAGTTCCGACCCCATTAAATGGAATAATTTCTTAGTTTTGTTCTAGGACATGAACCGGACACATAGTAAATATTTCTTTAGCATTCGATTCAACTTCCACTTCTCCCCATCATTTTTCCCTTCTAAAAGATATCATCCACACTAAAATTATATTTCACCTAGTAACCCTAAGAGCTAAAACGATCTAAGCGCCAATGGCACATTTTTATGAACACTCACCCACTAACATTTACCCCACCTTAAGAAACCGATCAGTACTCAATAAAAATATACATTAATACTTCCATTAGAAGTAGATCAACGTACGCCAGGCGTTAATAAAAATTAAGTGGTTTCCTAGTAAAATGTATCAAGACGATGTTTTTTGTTCATAGCCTTAATGTTGTTTACTTTGTTAAGGCTTTTTTACTTGTAATGTTAATAGGGCAGAATTTATTTGTAAACAATATTTTCATGCTTCTATTCCTTTTAAGGTTGAGCAGAAACGTATGTGTAGTAACTTCATCACAACCAAGGTGGGGGAGACTGTCAGACTTGTACTGACTAAAATCCACGGTTCCAGACATTACTTTGGACATAGAGAGAGAAATATCACTTTATAAATAATGACACTTCATCTGTCTGTCTGTAGCGATAAACTCAAAAAAAACTGAACGGATTTTCATGCGACAATCCTATGTATACCACCAATATGATTGTACACAGAATAATTCATGAAGGTGTATAATTTGTTAAAGTCTTGTGTAAATTGGATGAAATATGACAATTATTGCTGAAAATGTCTAAAAGGTCAAGTCGTCTGGCAAGTCCGGGTGCTTTCTTTGAAAATTCGGTTTTATCTTTGGAATTAACAAATATATTATTATTACTCTACTGTACGTGCAAAGGGTACGGGTTAGTATATATTATGCCGAAGTTGGTCTGTCGATGAGTGACCATCTGTCATAGCGAGTTTCCCCCGTGCCTCGGAAAGCACGTAAAGTCGTTGGTCCCGGTTGTCATTTGTAGATCTTTGACAGTCGTTACTGTTAGTCAGAAGCTCTAAAGTCTGACAACCAGTCTTACGATGGGGTATCGTATTACCCAGTTACTAGGATGTGGAGGTCCGACAGGCAATCGCTCGTAAGATACTGATATCCAGCTGCATCTGGTTCGACTGGAAGCCGACCCCAAAATAGGAGGGAAAGGTTAGGCAGATGATGACCTAAGTATTTTATATGGCAAAAAGTGTATTAAAGCGTCGCTAATGGAGTGTTAGGTTAGCTGTTACTAGCTTACATCTATAGTAACAAGACTAATGGCTCAATCCCTTTTTTACGAATAATGGAGCTTGCCTTGTTTTATGGCGATGAGGGGAAGAAAAAATATATTGGAAGTTTTCGTACAAGTATTTTCTTTGTAACATACAATAGGTTATTGAACTTTGGATTTTATTGGTGTTATGAATATGAAGTAGTATGGCAATAGTAGAGTGTATTTATGAAAGTAACTGTTAAATTAGAACCTACGGTTTTATGTGATTTGGCGCTAAACACTTATGTTTTCTTAACTTCCGTCAACCCAGTGCTGGGCAAAGGTAACCAGAAGACTGCCAGTTGCTTTAAAGACAGAGTAGCGCTAAATATAATATTAAAAACATCGTTCTTTCTACGCTATCTCCCAGCTATTAACAATTAAAGAACCAGGTTTCAATTTTCCATTTAGATTTTTGTATGGAAAAAGAAAATTGAATCGAATTAGTTTCTGGTATCTACAAAAAAAATAAAAAAAATGTAAGGTAACCAGTTACATTTTAATAATTATATCGTTAACGGTATTTTTTTGTTTATTTTCAGGTAAGTCAATGAGCTCCTTATCAGTCAAAATTCACCAGAATTAGAGGTTTTCCTCATATCCCAAGTAAGGTAAGTCATTTTAACGTCAACTACAACAAAAACTTTTCTTCTCATTATTTCCGACTTATTTAAAGCGCTCCACAGTGCTGCATTCGCTTCTTACATGACAATACAAAACTCAATTTTATACAGAAACAATGAATTATACAAATTGTATTATTACATATACGAGTAGGTTGCTTTCTGTAATACTCGGAAAATTATGTAATTTTTTAAAGAATCCTTATCCCATGTTTTTTGAATTTTTAGATTGTTCTTGGATTTTGTTCTGTTATGGTTGTGAAAAAAGAAATTATGAAAAAAAATACGTGAGGCACTCGCGCGACTGTCACGGTAAAGCATATTGGATAGCATTTTTTATCTACTTTTCCATTTTTTTGAAGGTCAATGGACAGCCTTCGATAGAAGCTATGCAATCGCTTAAAATACAAATCAAAAACAGCTAGATCCGAAACCACTATCAGGTCATACAAATATTTGTTTCGTGACATAAAGTCTATTATTTCCACAGACACTTTGCCAGCCATGCCGTCAAAAATAACGCTCGCATCTGTTACATAGTAAGGAGCGCCTTAATACGAGCACTTTACTGGTTTTATTTATTATTTTATTATATAGCGGCATGAATTGCCGTTAATTACCATGTAATAATTACGTATGTAGGTACAAGTAAAAAGATTTAAAAGTAATTGACATTAAGGTCTGTTGACCACTCCGAGCGAGGCAGAGTACAAATTGTCACGAAACTTGACCACAAAATTCAACAAACATAGTTGATGGCAATAGATATTTTCTGTGCTTGTTACTTTGTTTCAGCATTTTAGAATTGTTTTAGTAATTTCGTTGAATGCCAAATAAATCAACAAATATTTTTGAGTACATAATTTCAAAACCAAATCTGGCTTGCATTCAGATCACACCTACTCGTACCTACGTGTTTCCCTTACCAGATTATTTAGGAATGGTTCAATGAATCAAGCGAGATAGTGGTCAAACGCGAAAATATAGAAATAGTATTTTAGTTCCGATATAAAAACCTTCTTTATCGCTTATCTTGTTCCACAATAAACAAACAAATGCAGAAAACAGCATTTTTTACCTCCAACACATTATATTATGTGCTTGCCAATAGAAATGGCACAATGCGCCAGTTATCGGGATGCCAGCTGTGAGGTCATTGACCGCAGATCACCTTATCTAATACACCTAGGACCTGTTCTGGTTTTGTGTCAGTATCGGGAGAAGTTCAAAAGTTCCAATTTGCATAGATAAGAAAAGTCTGACTGAAACAAATGTCTTATATTATAGCAGTGGAAAAAGTAGTGCCGCGATTTCCGATCGATTCCACCACTGAACAAATTATTTATTATGACATAAAGGTTGTTCGGGTTCCGGCTGTTTGTATACGAAAGTTTGAATTTTGTAACGGATCCACAATACAGGAGAAGTTTCTAGTGTGTTGGGCAGAATAACCGAAAAAAAAATGGAGAGCCTCGCTTTTTCGCTTCGGTAATCTGTAGTACGCCGAGGACTAGTTTTTATAAACAGAAGTTTATGTCTTTTTTTAAGAACTAAATTTCGCCTAGAATACACTAAAAAATACGATAATCCTCAAACAATCCTAATTTTTACACACATAATTATCTTTTGACACAAAATTAAGGCTTACAGTAACATTGTTGTCATAGGACCTGATAATTTTATTTTCCGGCAATGAGCTCTTTGTATGCTAATTAGTAATTCAAGAGCTAAGTGGGGTATAAACATTGTTACACCTGCTCAAATAGCTCAACAACAGTTAATTCTTTTGTGGATAATCCATATTCTGTTACTGTTTGCTTGTTAAATATTATGCTGAAAAAAATTCCGGAAGGTTACTAATATTATATAATTAAAAATATTATTGAAAACAACTTATTCCTAAAACGAGTTATTCCTATTTGAGCAACTATTTTCAGAGCACCTTTTTAAGAGCAATTATTTATTCCCGTTTGAGCAAGTCGTCAAAATTTAAAGGAATCAAAAGTTGCCCTTAAAAAAGGTGCTCTGGAAAAAGTTGGTCAAATGGGAATATCTCAATAAAACAGTACTTGTGAGGATAAGGTCACTCACACAGTTCACAGTATTTAAATACTGATACGGCTAGCCTACATCATCCCACAGCTGGGCAAAGGCCTCTCCCCATGACTTCCAGTTTTCACGATTCAAGGCCAAAGTGGGCTACTGGTCATTATTGTTATTGTCCAGGTCGTCTCTCAGTGCATTCCTTTTAAATCCATTACATAATTATTAACATTGAAGGCTCTTTTAGTAATCACATTAAATGACAGTGTCGTTAGCTAAATTCACGGTTACAATCGAAATATCTTCATCAACTAAAATATTATCACAGCACATTTCCCATCTTCAATATTTAATTTCCACTTCATAACACTTCTGCAGATTACCCACAATATCAATAAAAGCATATCTCCATTACATCTCGAACATTTATAGCATCGCTTGCTGTGTAACGACTTCCTATGTTGATCTCGTTCGCGCGACAAGATCATATCCACTTTGTGGAATTCCAATATGCTAGTTATATTGGTTCAGGAAGAACTTCTAATATCAAGGTTTTTAGAAGGTTGTGTGTTTGTATGCTCTCATTGAAATCGCGGTTAGTTTTGGACGAAGACTTCTTGAAATAAACGGAAATTATTTTGAAATGTTTTCTTCGTATTCGTATTATTTTCTGTATTATGCTTCGGATAATTTATTATTATTTATTATAAGCAACGCCGCAGGCATAATCTAGTAATACTTAAATAAATAATTAAAGCAGGCAGCAGCCATTGGCCATAGACAACTGAAAGCGTTTTGCCAATACCTTTATTGTGCGCACAGGAAAGGAGTGGAATTCCCTGCCGCCATATGTATTTCCCGACAGCTATAACCTTGTGGTCTTCAAGCCAAGAGTGAACAGATTACTTCTAGGCAAGCGTGCTTCATCGTTGACCACATCTTCACTTACCATCAGGCGAGATAGTGGTCAAACGCAAACCTATCTATAATAAAAAAAATGTCGTGTGTCATAAATTAGAAGCGTTTAACTGACCTAGGAAATAAACTTGTGTTAGCTTCGCAGTCAACAAATATTCTAGTGATGCACCGGTTTTTAAACTCCTTTGTTCTATTTCAACTTCAAACAAAACTTCACAAACGAATTCTAGGCTTTGTAAAACTACGTAGATAGAATTTAGAGGCATCGAAATTGGGACAAATTCCTGTACTAGTACACACGGCTGCACATCAAGTTATACAAAAACTTATTACAAAAAAAAAGTATAAACGCTTTTTGCCTAAGCCCCTTCGAATACTAGGCGACAGCTACGCAAGTCAAAGATACCTTACGACTTTGGTATCCATTGACGCGTGCCTGTGTACGAACCTCCAAGGATTTGTATTGCGACAGTCACCTGGATACTAAAGTTGTAAGGTATTGGAGACTTGCGTAGCCTAGTGTATGAAGGGGCTTACAACGACCAAGGCGTGGCACGACGCTAGCGTGGCGTACCTTTGGCGTACTTGAAAACATAATTATTATCACGCATGTAAGCTATCGCTCGTAGAACTGACAACCGATGGGGAAGAAAAATTCTCGAGTGGCGACCACGGACCGGAAGACGCAGCGTAGGCAGACCTCCCACTAGGTGGACCGACGACATCGTGAGGGTCGCGAGCAACCGATGGATGCAAGTGGCGAATTGTCGTTCGGCGTGGCGGTCTAAGGGGGAGGCCTATATTCAGCAGTGGACGTCTTCTGGCTTATGATCATGATGATAATGACGTGAGCTAGCGTCGCTTCGCCCCGCGCCGAGCTCGCTGCTTAGCAAAGCCTCAAGTTGTCCGTTCATTTTGCGGAATCAATGACCATACAAAGCGGGGCCAAGTAATACTGGTTATGGAGCTTCGAGTGTGGCCGTGTGTACATTAGTACAAGCTTTGAAATATTTTTGTCACCCGTGTTGTGGCACCAAACACTATTCTGAAAAATGTGACTGAAAATTGGAGAGACAACCGAGTTACACAACTTACCTGTGCCTGGATTTTTGAGCCAGAATTTAGGTTTTTCTCTTTTTAAAGTGTTTGTCGTCCCACATAGTATTCGGCTGTTGTTAGTCGGTATTAGGAAGGTAGTTGTAATCTTTTTATTATAAAAAAAAGGTTTGGTTCTTTTTTTATATTCCTTCTCTCAAAATAAGTGACATTGTCTCTTCAATGAAAGATACTTTGCTTTGTAATGAAAATTGTGTTTGAAAATACTGGCATGTAAAGAAACCCTATTCACAATTTTTTCAGCATTCTGATACTGGTTAAGAACAGTGGTGGCCCACTGGCATCGGTCCCGACTTACGACTTGTAGGTCAAACCCTTTTTATAATTCCTCATTACTTTGTGTAATTTATTTCATCACCACTGCTCTCAAAACGGTGAAAGAAAACATCGTGAGGAAACCGGCATGTTCTAGAACAAAAAGACATGTGACATCTGCCAACCCGCACTGGATTATGGCCCATTCCCTCTCCGGTCTGGGGGCCGGGCCTGTGTCCCAGCAGTGGGAACATTATAGGCTGATGATGATGATGATACTGGTCGGACTGCTTGTAGCAGTCGCCAGGAAAACGCTGACTGCACTAGCAGGCCTTGCATGTTTATCACTGGTTAACTATTTGAACAACACTTGTATGTTGATCATTAGTACTGTTTTTTTTTTTAGCTTGGTAAAATCAATCAAATGAGTCCTCCCACCTCGGGCAGTTCGGGAGGGACTGTCAGACTTGTACTGACTAAAATCCACGGTGTCCTTTAATAGCCCTTTATGTTCCGGGGTCACGGTGAGGAAATAAATCCCGCGACCCCGGCAGGCTTTGGCCCTCAAGAGGGGGCCCCGTCATTTTTGCTGACGCTCTTTAAGGAGCGCGTGGAACACGACGCACCGTCGCACAGTGGTCCGAAAATCGAGCTCCATACTTGTACGGGACGGACGTGATCGCCCGGACGCGATGATTCGATGAGCTGTCCGGAGCGGCGTTGACGTCCTGTACCGATGGTTACTTGCTGTTTGTGCTATGGCCTGAAGTCTTGAGTAGCAGGGACGTGTAGAACGATTTTGTAGGAACGGAGTAAATGAAACAACTGATAAGTCTTCATAAGTCTTCAGGAAGCGAGTTGCTTGAGTTTTCAGGAGAGAGAGAGAGAGAAGATATTGTGCCGCACCGTTGACTACGATTTGACCGAAATTACGAATTACTATTGTACCCCTGAACTTTACCTTAACGAGAGCCGCAAATCGCTTCCTTGATTTATTGTTTATTTTTATTATCTTAAAACTATTTAACAATGGAATTTCTTATTTTTCTAAGAACGGATTACGTGTTGTTTGGTATCACTATAATCCTTATGAAATTACCTATCTCCTGACATAGTGACCTTGACTGTAACTGAAGGGACTGAAAAGTTATGACGAGTTAAAACTAAAAACTATTAAATTTTTTAATTAAATTACATTTTCATAGATCACTATCTTAGGAGTTTTGGTGGTTATTCCACAGATTTAGGTCTCGTTAGGTAGCCTGGGTAATAGCCTAACGAGATCTAACATTTATAACGATATATCTATGTATTTCAGGAGTCTAGGGCCTGAGTAATGATAGACACAAAAAAAATAATCTTTATTAAAGAAACAAATTGTGTACAGGACATCTTGCAACGTCAAATGAGTGGGTTTTCGAACGGTTTATGGGTTTAAAAGTTAGGTCCAGGCCTAGGTCTCAGTCTAGGCTACCTGGATATACAAAAACGAAGCTATACTTTAACTATAAACCCACTCAATTGAGGCTACAAAATGCACTGTACTTACGGTTTTACATCGGATTTTTTAACAGTTAAGTTCTATTTAAAACACTATAAACACTATATTTCACGTAATTGTCTATAATTTTACTAAGTTATTATGAGCACTATGAACACTGTAAACACTTAGGTTTGTTGGTGACGCTTCGTCGCGAACAATACTCATAGAAACTTAAAGTGAGGAATTAAAAAAAAAAAAATGTAATGGCTCTGGTATACCTCCCTTGACAACATATTAAAGTATGGATGGTATAAGTTACACTAGGCGTGAGAAAAAAAATATTTTAGTTTTTTTTTGTATGGGAGAAAACACTAAAAGTACGTTTTCTCGAAACTTAATAGAACTGTTAGGCTGGTAGTCACACGAGCTATAGCCCCATACACGGCGATCAAGATGACATACAATTCATGTACCGTTAGGCGCCGCTCCGCACGTAATAATTTTTTGAAATTTTGAATTTTCGACATGTGATTTTTCAAGTCTTTGGCTTGGTTAAATGACGTTGCCAGTCGATTTATTTTTATTATTATACGATTAAGCCTGCGAATGACTATTACGATGACAATAATTAAAAAAAATGATTGTACAAGTTTTTTTGCGCATTCTAAGAACTAACTCCTATCTAATTATTTCATCTAAGAACTTCTCCAACTTTTTCATTCCCGAAGGAGTATCTTTACTTATTTCACATGTCTGCTCTGCTTTACAACATGGCTTCCCATAATAATCTAATAGAAGGCTGCAGTGCTTCAATCTCAGCCTCAATCAAAGCCTGTTCTTCCGCGGTGTTTCTTGTTTTCGTTTGAAAACATAAAATAAGTAGGTCTGTAAAACATGGTGGAACATGGTATTTAAAAAAGTATGAGACACGGCTTCAAGAGAACATCAAATGGCCTGAGATCGTGAGGGTAAAAATGACTACTTCTGTAGTGTCGCAAAGTAGAGCAGCAACCATGTTCCAGTTCTGACTTTGGTGTAAATGAGGGTGCATCAACATCCTACACACCGGAGACATGCAATGTTGGAACATCAACACCAGTTGTGACGCCGAGAAAACCATTCGTGGAGCTAAGCCCGCTATAGCGAAGAAGGAAAGTGGAAGAGCTCCAAACGCATAACACTGAAAGCCTTGCTCATGCAACTGGTGTGAAAGCACAAATCAAGAATGTGCCTAGCATATCTGCTGTGTCAATCAAGTCTTCGGGATATCTCATTTAACTGGTAACGGAGAATCCCGAAGACTTGATTGACACAGCTTTAGGTATTTTGACCTCATTGAAGCTATCATTAGCATTGAGTGCGTTACAACATGGCTTCCCATAATAGAAGGCTGCAGTACTTCAATCTCAGCCTCAAACAGAGCCAGCCCTTAACGATGTTTAACTTGTTTTCGTTTGTAAACCTTTAATGAATAGGTCTGGGTTCCTTGTGTTCTCCCATACTTTTTCATCGCTACAAACTAAACGTAGAGACACAAAAGAACACATAAAAATACTGCAATCGTCTTCGTCTGCCATAGTTTGCTTATACAAGCTTTACCCTGAAGCACCATCAAAGCCCATTTGCATTATATCAACTCTTTGCCATCCAGCGAAGATTGCACACGTGACAACTTTCCAAGCCTAGCCACAGTTATGTCCAAAACTGTTTGGAGCTTTACTTATTTACTATTTTGGGGGTTAGCAGTTCTTCGTTCTAGGGATGGCAGTACAATAAGGATACAATGGTATTCCTTCTTCTTTTGCACAAGATCTTAATGTTATAATATACTGCCACTTCTCTTTAGAAGTGGCTAGAGAGTAGAGAGGCTTTCCTCAATGAGGTCATAATACCTAAAGCTGTGTCAATCAAGTCTTCGAGATTCTCCGTTACCAGTTAAATGAGATATCCCGAAGACTTGATTGACACAGCAGATATGCTAGGCACATTCTTGATTTGTGTTTTCAAACCAGTTGCATGAGCAAGGCTTTCAGTGCTATGCGTTTGGAGCTCTTCCACTCTCCTTCTTCGCTATAGCGGGCTTAGCTCCACGAATGGTTTTCTCGGCGTCACAACTGGTGTTGATGTTCCAACATTGCATGTCTCCGGTGTGTAGGATGTTGATGCACCCTCATTTACACCAAAGTCAGAACTGGAACATGGTTGCTGCTCTACTTTGCGACACTACAGAAGTAGTCATTTTTACCCTCACGATCTCAGGCCATTTGATGTTCTCTTGAAGCCGTGTCTCATACTTTTTTAAATAAATGTTCCACCATGTTTTACAGACCTACTTATTTTAAGTTTTCAAACGAAAACAAGAAACACCGCGGAAGAACAGGCTTTGATTGAGGCTGAGATTGAAGCACTGCAGCCTTCTATTGGATTATAATGGGAAGCCATGTTGTAAAGCAGAGCAGACATGTGAAATAAGTAAAGATACTCCTTCGGGAATGAAAAAGTTGGAGAAGTTCTTAGATGAAATAATTAGATAGGAGTTGGTTCTTAGAATGCGCAAAAAAACTTGTACAATCATTTTTTTTAATTATTGTTATCGTAATAGTCATTCGCAGGCTTAATCGTATAATAATAAAAATAAATCGACTGGCAACGTCATTTAACCAAGCCAAAGACTTGAAAAATCACATGTCGAAAATTCAAAATTTCAAAAAATTATTACGTGCGGAGCGGCGCCTAACGGTACATGAATTGTATGTCATCTTGATCGCCGTGTATGGGACTATAGCTCATGTGACCACCAGCCTAACAGTTCTATTAAGTTTCGAGAAAACGTACTTTTAGTGTTTTCTCCCATACAAAAAAAACTAAAATATTTTTTTTCTCACGCCTAGTGTAACTTACACCATCCATACTTTAATATGTTGTCAAGGGAGGTATACCAGAGCCATAACAATTTTTTTTTTTAATTCCTCACTTTAAGTTTCTATGAGTATGGAGCTCGATTTTCGGACCACTGTGCGTCGACCCGGGCATGGTCCATGGTCGGACAGCGAGTTGCCCTTAACTCGCTGTCCGCATGCCCAGTGCTAACTGCTGGAGCAGTCCGTATACAAACGGTCTAAGTTTTCACCAACCAATCTATTCTTGCCTCACAAATAATGAACGTATATTATGTCTAATTTTAATTAGTTTACCGTCACAACCGTAATATAATTTGATTAACTAGCAACATTATCGTGTAAAAGGATTTATTATCTGGCAATATTAATAAGGAAACGCTAATGTTGAGTATGTTTCCTGTTTAATTACTGCTGTTTTGTGTCGCAGTTCATGAGTCAGGCAGCTGAGAATGAGTTGTGAAGGTCACATTATGTTAGATAGAATGGTAGATGAATGAATAGTATAGCAGTGGTTGAGAGATCGACTGCTGCGCTGTGTGTCGCAGGTTCGATACCCGCACGAAAAAAAAATTGTATGACCTACAAGTAGTCGTTCCAAGTCTGGGTGTTTGTGTATGTATGTTTCTATGTTTGTAAACGCATCCAAGGCACAGGAGAAATTCAGAAGTGAGGGTAATGTTTTTTTTTTAAGAAAAAAATACTTGCAGTCATGTACGTCTTAGTCCAAAATTTCATATCATCATTGCTTCGGGGATTAGGCAGTACCTGATAGTACACACATTTTGCCAGAGATGTAATGTTATACTCGTAATATTATAGGGCGAGCCTTTTGATATCACCTGAATACAAACTCCATGACTGATACTGAGAAATGGTTTGTTCTGCGTTTAACCCCTAAAATTTTCTACCCTCTTCCGCGTTCGACCCTTAAACGTTTCCACATTCAACCCTTGAGGGTTGAACGTGGAACTCAGTACATTGGTAATCTTTTCTTTGTCCAGATTCTACCCCTAGTTTTTATGTCAATCATTACCAATACAAAAAAAATAAAAAAATACAAAAACCCGGTTAAGCATTGGATGACTCGGTAAACGAATCTGGGATCTCATGTGGCAGATACAACGAGGTAGTCTAAAAAAGTAGTAGTAAGTCAACAGGTAGTCCAAAAATAATGAACGTTATTCAATGAATTTCAATCGTATGTAGTCAAATAATGGGTTTAAAACCGTCCGGTCTAGTTTTACTTCCTTTGTTTAGTGATGTCGCTGCTAAGTGGATGAGTTTTTTTTTCTGAAACTTACCGTGCCAAAAGGGGCTTACAATAAAAAAAATACTATTTGGATAGGAAAATGTCAAATTGACGTGATCACGCTTTTATCGTGTCTGGACTTCAGATCTTACGTAATCTTGTACATATCTCTATTTATCATTTAAGTCAAATTATAAGCTACCGAATAGTTACGTACAAATCGGTGTCAAATTGCCTATCTCATGCGAGTATTAGGTCCCAGAGCAATTATACAAGTTGAGTTGTGCTTGAGGTGGTTGCCACTGTGGAGTTAATTTGTGATCTAAGTCTAGTTTATTTGAGTAACGTATTGATCGTTGATTGAAGAAAAGCTAAATAACTATTCTACAACGTTGCTTATTTGTTGAAATTTTCATTTACAATTATTATAGCACATAAGGCAGATGAAATGAAAAATCGGCTGTCAACTCTGGGTCAAAAAATGGAATAGGTAAAACAAAGTGTGTTTTGTTGTAATTCTAAGCAGTGCGTTTCTGAATGATTATCGAAATACGAAATGAAAACCCCCACTATTAGCAACTAAACATTAAAATTTCTGAATCTAAACCCCATACATATTCAATCCTACTTATTCAAGCCTTAAACTCCAATTAACAGATTCAATTTAAGCTAATCCAAGAATTTACTTTAAAACTAACACTTAGTTAATTTGTCTTCGTTTGCAGTCCGAAACTCCGTTTAACTGAAATGTAATTATCTTTGTTTAAACAAATGATGGTGCTGACGACCCTGTAAGATGTTTTGAAGGACGAATGGTCGTAGAGAAAGTTAAATAGACAAATCGTCATAGGATTAATTCGTGGGTTATTCCAAGATTGGTTTAAACGTCTAGGGAGTAATATTTGTACAGCTATTAAAACAGGGCAGTATGTTATTTGACTCACTACATTATCATCGCGCCTTGTCTGTCTATATGAACGTGATAAACTCTAGAATTATCGAGATCATTCGATTTTCACAAATGAATTGAGATTTGGGTGAAAGAGTCACGGGAATGGTTTAATAAGTTACCTCAGCTGGAATCCAAAAGGCTTCTGAAGAAACTGGGTGAATGTGTGCGATATTTACTGATAATTTTCTCGGGAACACTAAAGAAAGCGGGGCTCTGTGATTAAATAAATGAATAAATAAATGATATTTATTTTGAAAGTTGGTTTTTAAAAAACACTTTTACACGGCATATGATATGTTTTAGAGCTAGATGAAGCCGGTGTTTCGTACCTGACTACTCTGAGAAGAAACATCCAAAACAAACTCAGAGGTCACTGTCTCTTTTGAAGTCCAGACATTAAACTGTTAAAGCCATACGAAGACCTTTTCAGACATCTGCATGGTGTCTAAAATGGTCTTTTAAAGAATGAACCACACCGATTTGGGTGGACCTGTCCAGTCAGTGCAAGCATTTGTCAGTTATCGTGAAGCTCAACCTGTAACTCAAGGAACTCAACGTAACGACGAACGACAAACGAATTAGCCCAGGATCCCGCTATCCTTAGAGTACCCGAATTACTCAGAGTGCCCATTGGAAATAATGACGCTACAAACCCCCACTGCTGAATTTAGATATTTTACAACTTTGTCAATAGGTATTCATTGTATAAAAAAAAAAACGTAGGTATCTACTATTTTATGCTGAACGTTGCGATCGTGCTTTAAAAACCTGAGCAACAAAAAATAAAATCTCAAATATTTCTCACACGTTCACATTTTTCTAGCTAGCAACACGAAATCCTTCAAGAAAATGTAAGAAAACGTGCGTTACGTACTTGGAACTAGAACAAGTATTACTAGTTCTTAACTAGAACAATATTAGTACTAGAAATATGAAATTATACGTTGCGACCCAGATATGTAGGTATAGTGGTATGGTAATATGGTCATTATAGGCTATGTTATCAAATATACATTAAGTATAGAATTCCTATGTCGTAATTGTGTTAAAATGTATAAAAGCCGGTGTCAGATTGCGTCGGTAAATTATAGGATTGAGGGCTTTGAATTTTCATATTAAGTGTCGGTTGGTACTGCCGTTGGAAAAAGTGTTAAGTCCGTAGACAATGCAAGAACTTGCATGCAAGTAAAAAGTTTGTTTTAATAACTGAATTCATGGTCTTTCCATAATCCGTCCGCAACATAACGAAACTTGCATTTCTTTTATCATCTAAATGAGGCGTTAGAAATAACAGTGTCTCATGTAACCCAACGTTTTAAAAAAATACTAGATTTTTTTTCCAACGCATACAGCTAAATACTGAATTTAACCGCGTGATCTTCAAAAGTTAGTAACTGGGTTATAAACACTTTACAAATATACCTTTTAGATTAAAATGTAGATTTTTGCAACATGTTTTGTTTCTATATTTGAAAAGGTATTCGGCGATTGTTGAAAGTTGAACAGCGCTGAAACTCTAACTTCACCAATATAACAGTTTTCAGTTAAGTTATTGCCATTCCTTTACCGTTAGACTGTCTAAGTTTCTAGCGTGGAATGGATGAACAACTTGTTCGGGATCTGATGAATATCTACTACAAGTTTTCGTAATGCCAGTCCAATAAACACAAAAATAATGCATTTTGTATTGAAACAGTACCGATCTTATTTCCGTCTCATTGAATGTCAAAAACAACGTGAATATAGTTACCGATATTTTTTGCAAAATTTCAGTCATTTTGGATATTTTAGCACTTAAATAAATCTACAAAAAAAATGTCGTCTATTTAACACTCAAGATCAATGAAATCAATGATCATCCCATAAAAAACAGATCACCTTGAAATTCCATTCGCTTTAATTGCCCAACAAAAACATGAGCCTACGACTAACCGGAACAACATTACGCACGAAAAATTTAAATAAACAATTCGCATTGCGAAACTACTAGTTCGCACTTACATTACTGCGCTTAAAATTAAATATTATTTTTAAGCAAGGGATAATAAAAAATGTGCAATGTCGATGCAAATTTTTGTACGCGATTGTACTCACCCGTTCTACTTTGCAACACATACGTGCGTAGATTGTCTGGTCTTTACAAACATGGTTAGTGCTTAGATTTTATCGTTGCCTAGCAACAGTGAACGACTTGCTTAGGCGTTTTCCTGACTGGATCGGCGCGTTTTTACCTTCTGTACCGAAAATAAAAATGTAAAGAATCTGTATACATTCGGTACATGAAACGAAAATGCGCAGATTCGGTGAGGAAACCTCCTTAGGGGTGCTACATACTGACTAAAAGATTTTTATATTTTGTCCATGCGCTATTTTTTTTTTTTTTGACAAATGCTAGTTATGGTTCACATGTATAGCCAGATGGTTTCTAGTTGTATTATGTGATGGGCTCTAGGCTCTGTGCGGAATAAACCATATATCTGAAATATCATGAAACTCGTACTGAGAAGAATTGGCAAGTAATTCCATAGACTTTAAATCGAAACAGTACCCTTAGCACGAACTTTCACTCTTTTACTTTACAGCGTCCTTCCAGTATTTACAGCTTTTTTGTATGAAAAATGGAACAGCGATTCTGGTGTGCGAAGAAAAAACTAATTTTTTCCTTGAAAATTGTCAATTTGAAATTGTTAAAGTTCCAGTTTACTTTACGTCTCAAATACTGAAAATTCATGCTAAGGGTACAGGTCAAAAACGTAAACCTCTTATTGTTCTCTTACTTATAGAGATGGGCAATGATAATAATCCGGTTAATATCATTTGGCTATTAATCGATTAATAGCAATTAATAGCAGTTAGTAGCCAGTTAATAGCAATTATGGATGATAACCCTGCTATTAATGTTTTTTAATATTTTTAGTGATTGAACCCATGGCTTTCAGGTTTAGGCCTGTCAGATTAAACTTAATTTTCATCATATTTCTTTGTAGTAAATAAATGTGCAATTTAGAAATAATCTGGCCCTTTAAAAAAAAAAAAGGTTGCACTCCAGGAGTGCCGGTAGAAGTGAAAACTTTTTTGTTACTATGTTTTATTTTTAATTTGAATGACGTCTTACTCATTTTCGATCAGGGTCACGTGACCCTGACGCGAGTTTTAAATTTTTTACCCATTACAGAAAAAGTGTACAACGCCGCTAAAGAAGTTTTCACTTCAAAAAATAATCAGCTATTTACGGGTACACTAAGATAACATGAATTTCAAAATACCGATTTTCATAATTCCGAATGGTTCAAACATCCTAATACCAAGTCCTGAGCTCACTTCGCTCGCTCTTGTATCCTTAGTTGAGTTGCTGATTACCACCTGCTAAGGTGGCTCGACGGAGCCCCGCTTCGCGTGGCTCCTATTTCTGTTTGCAAGGTTCCGAGTCCGGGTGCCCCAAGTCCTGAGCTCGCTTCGCTCACTCTTGCATCCTTAGTCAAGTTGCTGATTACCACCTACTAAGGTGGCTCGACGGAGGCCCGCTTCGCGTGTCTCCTATTTCTGTTTGCAAGGTTCCGAGTCCGGGTGCCCCAAGTCCTGAGCTCACTTCGCTCGCTCTTGCATCCTTAGTTGAGTTGCTGATTACCACCTGCTAAGGTGGCTCGACGGAGCCCCGCTTCGCGTGGCTCCTATTTCTGTTTGCAAGATTCCGAGTCCGGGTGCCCCAAGTCCTGAGCTCACTTCGCTCGCTCTTGCATCCTTAGTTGAGTTGCTGAATACCACCTGCTAAGGTGGCTCGACGGAGCCCCGCTTCGCGTGGCTCCTATTTCTGTTTGCAAGGTTCCGAGTCCGGGTGCCCCAAGTCCTGAGCTCACTTCGCTCACTCTTGCATCCTTAGTCAAGTTGCTGATAACCACCTACTAAGGTGGCTCGACGGAGGCCCGCTTCGCGTGTCTCCTATTTCTGTTTGCAAGATTCCGAGTCCGGGTGCCCCAAGTCCTGAGCTCACTTCGCTCGCTCTTGCATCCTTAGTTGAGTTGCTGATTACCACCTGCTAAGGTGGCTCGACGGAGCCCCGCTTCGCGTGTCTCCTATTTCTGTTTGCAAGATTCCGAGTCCGGGTGCCCCAAGTCCTGAGCTCACTTCGCTCGCTCTTGCATCCTTAGTCAAGTTGCTGATTACCACCTACTAAGGTGGCTCGACGGAGCCCCGCTTTGCGTGGCTTCTATTTCTGTTTGCAAGGTTCCGGGTCCGGGTGCCCCAAGTCCTGAGCTCACTTCGCTCGCTCTTGCATCCTTAGTCAAGTTGCTGATTACCACCTACTAAGGTGGCTCGACGGAGTCCCGCTTCGCGTGGCTCCTATTTCTGTTTTCAAGGTTCTGAGTCCGGGTGCCCCAAGTCCTGAGCTCACTTCGCTCACTGTTGCATCCTTAGTCAAGTCGCTGATTACCACCTACTAAGGTGGCTCGACGGAGGCCCGCTTCGCGTGTCTCCTATTTCTGTTTGCAAGGTTCCGAGTCCGGGTGCCCCAAGTCCTGAGCTCACTTCGCTCACTCTTGCATCCTTAGTCAAGTTGCTGATTACCACCTACTAAGGTGGCTCGACGGAGGCCCGCTTCGCGTGTCTCCTATTTCTGTTTGCAAGATTCCGAGTCCGGGTGCCCCAAGTCCTGAGCTCACTTCGCTCGCTCTTGCATCCTTAGTCAAGTTGCTGATTACCACCTACTAAGGTGGCTCGACGGGGCCCCGCTTCGCGTGGCTCCTATTTCTGTTTGCAAAGTTCCGTGTCCGGGTGCCCCAAGTCATGAGCTCACTTCGCTCGCTCTCACATCCTCAGTCAAGTTGCTGATTACCACCTACCAAGACTGGTTTGCAGCGATTCGTTTCTCACCGCGAACATTCACCTGTAATCCCTACTTTAATATTATAAAGAATCCTTAGTGAGCGAGGGATTCAAGTTAGATAGGCCCAAGACAAGGCAGCTTTACTCCCGAGGAGCGTACTCTGCTTTTCACACGAGGAAATGAATTCGAGTTTATAAATATATTGTATTGCTTTATATTTTTTTAGATTTCCCAAAAAATGTGTATTCATTCTATTATTAACACTTTTTCACATACAAAAAGGTGAAAATAAATAAAAAGAATAATGCAATACATTGAATCACACTGCGTACACGCACCCAATTTATATTCACACCCACAGATTTAAAAAAAAACAAAAAAAACATTTATTTCTTTGACAATACATTAATAGCAGGGTTATTAGCCATTGGATGGCTATTAATAGCTGTTAATGGATTAAAATCGATAATAACTCAAAGCATCCGGCTAGTTACCCATCTCTACTTACTTAGCATTGATTTTGTGGGGTCGCGGGACTGTTACATCAGGTAACCGTGAACCTAGAACGCAAAGAACTATTGAAGGATCACCGTGGATTTTAGTAAGTCTGAGACACCTCCAGGCCCTGGGTGGTATGACACTATCAAATCTTTGTTCTATCGTGTATCATCAAAAATGATTCCTTCGTTGGATGATTTTAACACGATAAAAAAACATGTATTGTGTCATAAAATCATGTCGTTGTAAAAAGGGTTGCCAGTATGATATGCGCTTAAGTACTAGTTGTTGCAAAGTGTATCAGTAGGGTACGGCCATACGGCTGATATGTGGAATTCCTTCGTCTGTGACTTATAGGAATTTGACCTGCGCAGACGCAATTAACCAGCCTTCATTGGTAGAGCGATATGTCCTTCTGTGGGCTTTGATAGGCCGAGTAGAAAGTTTGTTTTTGTACAGACAGCAAAACCGTTGCAGCGGGTCGCGGGTTTGATTCCCGCACGGAACTAATATTTGTATAATCTGTAAGTGGTTGTTCTGGGTCTGGGTGTTTGTGAGTTTCTGTGTTTGTAAACGCTCGCATCATCGTCATCATCATCAGCCTATTAATGTTCCCACTTCTGGGACGCAGGCCTCCTCTCTGTGAGAGGGAGTGGGCCATAATCTACTACGCGGGCCCAGTGCGGATTGGTGGATGTCACATGTCTTCAAATTTTTCGGTTCTAGGACATGCCGGTTTCCTCACGATGTTTTCCTTCACCGTTTTGAGAGCAGTGGTGATGAAATAAATTACACAAAGTAATGCGCATGGCAGGGTTCGAATCCACGACCTACAAATCGTAAGTCGGGACCGATACCACTGAGCCACCACTGCTCGATAACGCTCCCATGATACAAGAGAATTACTAGTGAGATGTTCAAAAAAACCTTCTTTTTCGGTTCTGAAGCTCAAATAAAATGAATAATAATTTGAAAAAGGTCCACCGACCAACACTCCTATCCGTTTGGACTTACCGTAATTTTTACTACCACACATAAGGCTAGTAGCTCACTAATTACCGATACCGATACTTCGATATATCGGTACCATATCGCGTTATCTCGCGTTCGCGCCACCCGCTCGCCTTGGTCCCGACCACTTTCATTCGTTGTATATGTTGTAAAGTAATTTAGAGTGTACCTAGTTTTATTCAAGGCTTTTTCAACTTGACGGTATGGGAAAGAGAATTGTGTTGATTTTTATTTAAAGGTAAGTTTTTGTTTAGAGATAGCGTCTGTTTTTTAATTGTAGGGTACCTTTAATCCATAATTTCGGTCTTATAGGGCATGCCATTTTGTTGAAGGCTTTTAAGTGAGTGTTGTGTGGGAAAATAGGTATAAAATCGGTATGTTTAATTTATTGTTCTGCAAACTGATTGCATCTTTTTGTTGTAGAGTACCTTTATCTTTTACATCGGTAATTTATAGGGCTGGCCATTATTTTTACGCGTGGTCAAGTTTAGCAATTGCAAAAGTGAAATTTATTTATTCGTTCACTATTGTATATATTTCTATGTTTCTCTCTATATTATGAATAATATGATTCATAACAAATTATTGTTGCATAAAGATTACAATTATCGTATCCCACTTAACGATAGCCGTAGACAACATCAGAATTAACCGTCGATAAACCAAGATCACATCTTTGTAAAGAAGACCGACGCACATAAAATAATAATTTATTAAATAATCAACTTCATTTATATTGTACGGTAACTTGTCGTTAAAAGCTAAACGTTAATAAAGGGAACAATACGTCTTACGATATAATAAAACGTAATGAATCGTAAAGATAAGTATACGTAGTTAATGATACGCAACGCTTGCACAATTGTTCAAACAATTACAAAAGTGTTAAAAATTAAATGATCGGGCTGAAAATGATTTTTACTTTGGCCTTATTTAAGAAACTCTTCAATACCTTCAGCAGTTGTGACAAAGAGTGACAGGACAACTCTCCAGCAACACATCAGTACCCTTAGCACGAATTTTCACTCTTTTAGTTACTTTACAGCGTCTTTCCAGTATTTACAGCGTTTCTGTATGTAAAAATGGAACAGCGCCTCTGGTGTGCAAAGAAGGAACTAATTTTTTCATTGAAAATTGTCAATTTGAAATTATCGTAGTTCCAGTTTACTTTACGTCTCAAATACTGAAAATTCGTGCTGAGGGTACTGTTCGTTTACTTACTTGATTTAACTGTCGCAATACTGTTAACTTTTAAAGGGCTAATAAAATTTCAAATTAGACGACGCGACGTGGTAACAAACTTAATTTGATGATAATTTGCTCACTGGAGGATACTCAATAATGTTGAGTATCCTCCAGTAAGTTAACAGCATGTCTATTCGACTATCTTGTCCTGTTTATCATGATTTCTAATAATTTTCTTTTTTTTACATAAATCGATAAGAAGCGATTTACATTCATTTTTCGATGTCAGAAACGATTTGTTATTTGTTTTTAAAAACAAAACTAGTCTGAAGAAAAAACGGCACATATTAATCGCCCATTCACATTACTAATCGCCAACTATACTCGGGCGATTCAACTGAATACGTTATTGTTATTAAGTAGACAGCTTAAAAATTTAGATCCAATGCATTTTTCATATTAAAATGTTAAGTATCGTGTTGCAAAGACCTACGACACTGCATTGACAAAATGTGGCACTTTGCGTTTCTCATTTAATGTGCACACGCCCTAACAATCATCACCTTTGTGCAAGAGTGAATGTAAATTACTAAAATGTTGAGCAAATTATTGAACTGAACATTTATGTCGGCAATTTGTAATACTACTAGACACTTGTAATGTTACTGATTATTATAAAATTAATAGCTTGGCTTGTTAAGTATAGTTGAGTTAGTATTTCGGATTGATCAGACTGAAACAATGGGACATAATGAAAAAAAAATGCAAATCTATTTAGTCTGCTATTATGTGATTTTGAAAAATAAAGGACATACTTTTTGAAATCAACATGGGCAATGATAAAATACATCAAAACTCAATTTCAATTCAGTGGTATTGAAATTCATTAACAAAAATATAATACCTGTTTGGGATTATTATCAGCCTATTGCCGTCCACTGCTGAATGTATGACTCCCCAAAGAGCGCCAACCCTCCCGGTCCTGGGCAGTCCGCATCCATCCGCTGCCACCTACAATCTTCAAATTGTTGACCCATCTTGTCGCAGGGCGTCCTACACTACGTTTGCCCATTCGCGGTCTCCACTCTAGCACTTGTGTGCTCCATCTACCATCTGTCCGTCTACAGACGTGGCCGGATCAGTTCCACTTCAGCATGCTTATTCTACGCACGTAAACAAGAAGTCTGGCAACGTGCGGAACAGGTTTTTGTAGATCACTATTTAAGTTTATCGTCCAGCGTCTAACTGTCCTATTTATTTAATTAATTTTTTACTTACTACCCTTTATTTATTATCGTGTAGGTATTTGAATTATTTTAATATGTATATTTATGATTCCCAAGTTAATATAAGTATTTATGTATTTCACAAACACACACACACATAACTGGATGTTTTAAGACTTTGCGTTCACGTCACCGTTCCAGTTGAAAACCAGCGTCGAATTGCTATTTGCTGAACTGGAATTTGATGTAGAAACACACAATTGTTATCTTTGTATTCCTTTTGTATAAATATTCCTAACATGTTCTTTTTTTTTTATTAATTCTTTCCATGTACGGGCAAATAAACGTTTTTTCTTTCTTTCTTTGCAAGTCAACTTTGGTTCTCTGAATGACTTGGTCCGAATTCTTCCACCAGAGAAACTCCAAGCATTGATCCATTATGAGCAACTTTGAATTTGTATTGGAAACAGATTCAGGTTTAAAATCCCTACTGGACGAGAAGCGATAATTATTATTTCGGAATAGAATTATTCATACCAGCACGCATAGTATGACCAATGATTGTATCCGTATTCTACAAGTACAAAGAATAGACAAAGTTATTTAATTTCTAGGTTTTTTTTTGCACGATTATGGCACTATTTGTAGACCACTGAAGAATAGAAACTTTTCTTTTTTATATTTTGATCAATGGAAAGACCTAAATCTTTCTTCTTTCTGTATTTTTTCGTCTTTTCATCTGGTTGAAAAAACACGATCCTATGCTACGCGTATAAGACAACTGCACTATAGATCATTTAATAATAATAAAAAAGTGTTTTATTGGCATAAAAAAATGAGGTACAGTTATATTGGAAGCCCTGACTCCTGAGCTAGGTGAGACCTGTGTTACAGGAGCCAGTGTCCTCGCCCGTTTTTGGAACATCAATCATTAATTCGATTTAAACAGTAACAATTCTAGAAAGTTTCAGCAGCTTACTCGTGCCAACCCGGATTTTCCTCAGATCCTGCTAAGCATGATTCATAGTAAATCTAATTAATAAATAATTAATCAACACGCACGGCCTTCGCCAACGCAATTCATCTTCTTTTTTTATCTTGCTTATGTAAATCTAAACTATTTGACGATGGTACTAATTGAAAACTAGAGCAAACTAATCATAGATTATTTGTTTGCTTAATAACTGACTAAAGAAGTCATTTACGCATGGGGAATTTACTACCGTTATATTCTGGTATTTTTCAGCTAAAAGAAACCTTAACACAAAAAGAACAAAGGTTATCTACTTTAAAAGCAAAAACAGAGGTAACATCAAAGCAAAGCGCAGTTGTGGCGATTTAAAAATGTATAATAACTTCTTCTTCGCCGTGCAAGTAAAATGTAGAAATTATTTTACTAACCATTGTTTACTGGTCGCGGGACTTATTCCATCACCGTGACCCCGAAACATAAAGGGCTATTGAAGGACACCGTGGATTTTAGTCAGTACAAGTCTGACAGTAATGGGTGGGAGGACTCATTTGATGATTTTGTCACGTTAATAAAAAAAAAACCATTGATCTGCCCGTTTATGTTTCTGACAAGACCTACCAGAGTGCTTAGTGACGTTCAAATAGCCAGTGGGTCGTCTTCGAGGCTGAGTTACTTGGCGCCAACACTAGTTGATTACTGCACTTGGCCCCTTCGTACACTAGGAGACGCGACGCAAGCCTCCAATACCTTGCGACTTGGCATCCATCGACGCATGCCTGTGTACGAAACTCCATGGATTTGTGTTGCGATAGTCGCCTGGATACCAAAGTACGAGACTAAGCCCTTTGTTATAGAAAGGGCTTAGTCTCGTACATTCAACAACGATGATGTTTCATTACTTTTCACCTGTACGCCTGTGGAAGGAACTTTGAGAGTAACCGAGAACTTTGTCGGCTGCGCATACGCTTACTAATGGGTGCTCTCATTACTAATTCCTAGCTCCACTAGCTTCTTGCTAATCACTTGCGGTAGAACACGTGTTTAAATAATTATATTTCAAACGCAAACTGCTGAAAAAAGTAGGAAAACAACAATAATCTGTAGTTATCCAATCAATCGGTAATTATATTGTAATTAATCTGTTTGACAGTAATTGTTTATGATTTATTTCTTTTCTTGTTTATGATGAGTGATGGGTTTCACTATCGATGGTTTTAATCGATGTTTTTGTTGGACGTCAATTGTTATTTGATTCAGTTAGGTAGGTAGGGCTGTGGTCTCAATTACAGGCGACGCGGGTTGAACTATACATCAATAAATGATTTGGATTTTAAAAGCAGCGGATGCAAAGCGGCGTGTTTTCTGATATAATGTATCGGAACACTAATTTGAATCATTCAAATCAATTAATTTGGACTCATCTGTGTCTTTTTTCATAGTTTGTGAAAATAAGGGGTTTACCCTTATTTTCACAAACTATATCAGTATGCGCGATCTAACTGTTATGTATATTTGTTCCATTGCTACTACTGTGCTTTGCAAAGAATGGATGAATAAAAAATCCAATCAAAAAGCTTGAGAGATTATGTAAGTTATTGATGAAAAAAAAGGGAGTGAATGAAGTCTCAAAGCGAATAATTAAAAGAAGAAATAGTGTGACACCGATCTCTCAAAACAAATCGGTAAAATGTTGAAAGGGTAGGACACTGATAATGTTTTACAGTAGTACCACGCTAGTTTCATCAATGAAGATTCACAGCGTCATCGTCGCCATCGCTCCGCTTATGCCCCAAGTTATAATCGTGCAGTTGATAGATGATTGATGACATATTGTCATCTGTCAATCACCATGTAAAGTGCTTTGTTCCTCTATTTAATTGTTCGTTTTTTTTTGTAGGAAACTCATGGAGCCGTAAAGGAAATCATTAACATAGATTGCGATATTTTAGCTACGGTTCTCAAACAGCCTAAGTACTATGAGCTACCTTACTATATACGAGTACTTACAGTTCAGTGATAGAAATAGCTAAATACGTTTAGTTCATAAGCCATGCTCTACACTACTCGCAAAGTTGCCTCGACGAAGTATTCGTCGAAGTTGATCGAAGTCCCGAAGTGTGACTTCGCGAGCCCTTTGACTCGGTCGCAAAAACCGACAACAAATGGAAGTCGCCCGAAGCGAGCCGAAGTCATCTACACCATTGTATTCGGTCAACTTCGACCAACTTCGCGAGTAGTGTAGAGTAGGCTTTAGGGTTTGAGTCATTTTCATTGTATGTTTATCATCTTTAGAGGAATGACTGAACTAAATATTTTTTTGGATACGTACATATCATTAAACGCGAGACTTAATTATGTAATGTGTGCAAGTGTACCAAGACATACAGTTAAACCTAGGTTTCATTCTAACTAGACAGAAATTATTACCTAGAAAAGCGACGCATTGACAAACACAATTTTTCAGCGTCGCATTTTGTAGCGGTGCTTTAGCAGCCATTTATCATGTACAAACATCAGGATTTTTCTATCTATTGCAGCATAAAATCACGGCGTTCGTACCAAGCCTTAATCTCCGGTTTCTGTAGCTTCGTAAACAAAAAGAAACAAAACATAGAAGAGCAATATTTCCGACGGCTTGCAATCAATTTAGCTGAAAATCGGCTTTTCAAAAAATCCGCCGTGATTTGACATGTGATAGATTGTACCCACCCTAGGGCTGATACGTTTGCGGAAAAATAAACTGATTTATTTACCTTCATGTTCGTAAATAATCCTGTAAATAAAATTATATGTTTGTGTGTGTCGACGTTTTTATACGGTTCCCAGAATTGTAGAGATCATCAGTGCTTTTTTCTTTAACATCGTTTGATGCCTGAGGCCTTATTACAAGATATCGTTGCTTTATTTACAGTGTACAGGCGTCAGCACATCAACTTACCACAAACTGTCAGTTTTCTTTTAATAGATTTCCAACCTTATCACAATAGGTGAAGGTTAATGTTCGGTTGGTAAAGTTTTACAGATTCGGGTAGGTTGACCTACTGGCGTCTGGACTTGAAGTATTTACTGCGTTATTGTTGGGAATATTGATTGGGATAAATGTTTGAATCCTGATAGAATGGAAGATAAAAAGCACATCAAGTAAAATGTATGAAAAAGCGTAATGGTGAACTTTTTTCCTTCAAATTCACGTCATACTTCCAGTTTACGTCCAAAACTGGATAAGTCATGATTCTGATCTTTCATTTGTCAAATAATTTTGTTACACCTTAAAACAATAAAAAGTCCAATCTGTTTTTCCATCTCACGTGGGAACTATTTTCCCTCTACTAAATTGATTTTCCCAGCATCTCCTTTTCCTAGGTCGCGCCACAGACTCAGGTTAATAGGACAAGACAATGCTTGCTTCCTTGACCCATTTTCTTGAATAAGAAGCTACTGTCTGTATTGTGGTCGACCCCTGTCGTTGTTACGAACTGTCTAGGTCATACGAGGACTGTAAGAGATGTAGTTTTTGTACGTAATTAGTTTTGAACTTAGTTTTGTCCTAATCAAGGTATATTTTAAATGTCCTTATTTCGTATTTATGTCTGTTTTATTTCCCGGGTCGACGGCGCGTTGTGTCCCACGCGCGCCTCAAAGAGCGTCAGCATAATGACGGGGCCCCCCTCTCAGAGGGCCAAAGCCTGCCGGAATCGCGGGACTTATTCCATCACCGTGACCCCGGAACATAAAGGGCTATTGAAGGACACCGTGGATTTTAGTCAGTACGAGTCTGAGAGTCCCTCCCGCCCTGCCCGGGGTGGGAGAAATCATTTGATGACTTACCACGTTAACAAAAAGTCTGTTTTATTTAGTAAAAACTTTCTGTTAATTGATTGAATGGCGTTTCCGCGAACATGTTCCAATTTTGATAAGATTTTTTATAGTATCAGTAAAGGCTCGTTCTGTGTTATTTAAAGCCTTAAATATTACTTGTGAAATGTCGATGTATTTAGTTAGATACACTGTGACAAGTTATTCTGTTTTAACTAGATTTGCCAGCCGGCTTCGCTCTCCTACTCCTCCTCAAATGAAGCAAAGTAGCCTACATCAGTCTCCAGGGACTTGTCTATCTTTGTATGAAAATTTATTAAAACAGGTCAGTCATTTAGGTATGAAAACAAACAAGCTCACTATCACCATTAAATAGAAATTTCATGTTATCTAAAATATTCTGTTACCTACCAATTTTTTTTACACTAAAAATTTGAAGTACGAGTATTTTGGAGTTTTAACCACAGTGTCAACCCTAACACTATGATACCACTATTTGGGTGTCGTGTCTCAACGGTATCAGATACGAATTTATATTCGTCATTTACAAGGTCCTTGGATGAAAGGCTTCGCTTTTCAATTTCACAGGGTTGTTTTCCAAAACTTCTACAGCACAACTAGTATTACAACTTTGTATTTGGATAATACTAAAATATATAAAATAATGACTTATAAATTAAGACTTAAAAGTTGCTCTTACTACAGTTCAGAAGTTTATTTTTAATAGATTTTTCATTAAAAATAAACTTCAGTACCGTATACTCGAAATTATTCTTAAATAAAACTTCTTATTTGCTTCAAATATTTGAAAAATTGTTTTTTTTTGCGTGCTAATCTTTGCACTTTACAACTGCAGCAATTAAGTTATTAATTGTATGTAAAAAAATAAACTTTATTTAAAATTTTCACATGCAACGTTACCTGTGGGCATGCAAAGCTCGGGACTGGTGCCCTGAAATACTCGTAGCGACGCGGGGCCGCGGTAGACCGCGAAGGAGATGGCGGGACGAGCTGGATGTCTTCCTTGAGAATTGGAAAGAGGTGGCGCAAAGTCGCGAACATTGGAAGGAATGGAGGGAGGCCTTTGCCCAGCAGTGGGACAATTCAGGCTAATAATAATAATAACGTTACCCCTTGGCCATAATCCACCTACACGTCTAAACCAAAGGCGTCTTGCGACAGCGACTACGAAGAAAACAACAACAATTCCGATGGCGATAGTAGGCCTGACTAGGGCAGCGAAGACGGACAGCGAAGGAGTGGAACTGTCTGCCTGCGTCTGTGTTTCCGAACACGTACAACCCTAATTTCTTCAAAGTTAGAGTGAACATCGTTGACTTTGTCTTAGTCATTCCTGACCTAGACTAAGGTCAAAAACAAACCCATTACATGGCTCGCGGCCTAGTATGGGAGTTCGGCACTAAACAATTTTTAACTCTTTTCCGCCGCTGTGCAGGACTTCTAGTTCCTTCTAGCTGAGCTTGCTCCATCTTAGAGTTTATCTTTGCATCTGGGCTAGATTAAAGCCAAGAGTAAACCCACTTTGAATATTAAAAAAATGCAAACGCTACGTGGCTTCGGAGCGCTAGAACTGACACTCGTGACAGAAGTGACACGCGTGTTTGGTTTGACGCAAGGACGCATTGTTGGAGGCCGTGACCGTGGCTTTACTTCGAACAACAAAAATCTAACGTGCTATGTTTTTTCTTTCTTATGATAAACATATCGGAGCGAAGTGAGTTATAGTTTTATTTGAGAAACATTTATGGTACTTTTATAGCCTGTTGTATATAAAGGAAAATAACGTGGGAAAATGATGAATCTACGCGTATGTTTTTCTTTGGAAAGATATTTTTATTTATCTTTCGCTTTGGTTTATTTTCTTTCTTGTCTATTTTTGTAAACGGTGTTTTGGATATCGAAATATAAACTTTTGCTTCCTGGTACTGTTTTTCCCTTTTGACTAAATTCGGTACACTTATTTAAGGGTTTATTCATTAGGTACTCAGAAAAAAAAAACATAATTATTATACTTAACTAAAACATTTTGAATGCAAGAATTCCCTTCTAAATCCAAATAAAACTTGCCTCGTCATTAGTCCACGTTTATTAATAAAGGGGACGTAGTTTAAATAAAAAAAAACAATGAAAATATTTAAAAATTCCATTTTTTTTACAATCATTTAAACATCTTTCCGAGTTACAAAACCCGCCCGGGCCATTCAAAACCACCTCGTAGTTGTACTGGTATCATTAAACTGTTATCACTGACAACCGGTCTAATATCCTACTGATAACACAGTAATTATCACCTCAAAATAAGGTTGATGGTTTTTGAATGGTTGTGACGGATGGAGCAATGAAAGTTACGTTTTAATTGTGAGGTTGTACCCACTTACCGTGGGGGAGTAGCTGATCTTTGCGTTATACGTGAATCTTAATTAGTTATTATTATTTAATTAATAATTATATTTAGTTACGAAGGGGGGGCGCTTTGGTTTGCTGTCTTATGTAAAATTTGACCTTCAAAAAGTGCTGATAAATCAGCCTAATTTGAATAAATGACTTTTGATTTTGATTTTTTTGATTTTGCTAAATGAAAGATTTGAGGATGTTATGCATTTCTTATTATGACTGATAAGTGGAATTCGAACGAGGACAATGTTATTTTGAGCGTCGAAAAAATATGCCCTGGTTACCTAACCTGGGACAGCCTGGGACGGTATCAATTAAAAGATTTGAAAGAGGTGTCATTCGACGCGTTTGGTAAATACCGTAATTATACTTTTACTATGGCGACATTCTTCAAATGCAAGGTTCACCTGTATACCTGGAGTACCTGTATGTATACGTCAACCTGACCTAATCTGTGGCAATATTCTCCATCAAATTTGAGACAGATATAATTCGAAGCGTGCGATGGATTCGGTTTACTTTTACTGTGCAGTTGACAAATTATGGTTAATATGATGATAAATCACGAATTCATGACAGATTTAAACAATTGGTACAAAACTTACTAAAAGGTTTCTTTCAAATAAAACTCGTAATACAAGTATTTACTTTACACTCAAAGTAAGTTACAGTACAGTTCACTCAATGCAAATTAGGAATGTTTTTAAAATGGCAGAGAACAGCAAAAACTAATTTGTACTTCACCAACTTGTGTAACTATAAAATGGAATATGTAAAGTTGCCGCATATTACGTCTACATAGTTTTCAGTGTTTTCAAGCATTACGTGAATGCTGAAACTTGAACATGGATTCGCAGAATTAGTAGAAAAAACATAAGAGTTTTAAGATACCTAGTGACCCAGTTTTGGTGGTTGAAAAAGGTATCTAATACCTTTTACGATTAAATATGAAAGAAGAAAAAAATATAAAATGTGTAGAATATATTTATTTAGATTTATTGCTCAGCCAAATAGCTAAAAACGGATGACTAACCGTGTGAATGAAATGCAGATTTATAGAAATACTGAAACCGATATCGGTTGGCGAGTTCGACCCACGTAAGTACCTAAAAATATCTCTTTAGACTACAAGTAACTGTACCGGGTCTGGGTGTTTGTGTATGTAAGTTTTAATATATAAACGCACCTACGATACAGAGAGAAATTCCTAGTGTAGCAACACAGCCCCATCTTTAAAAAAAAACTATAAAACCTGCGATTTTAATATAAAATTCAGTCCGTAACAACTAAGCAAGATATCACATCTCACACATAAATACAACTCAACAACAACTACAGTGTAAACTGTAAAGCTAAGGCGAGGACACACGGCATACATAATTCAGCGACAGATTCATTAACTACCATTACGTGTAAGCCCGGCTTTGTTTCAGTCGGCGATAATATGGGGCTTAGGGCCGCACAGCCGCTGCGACACTGCGACATGTTGCAGGGTTTAGTCGCACATGTTAAATGTTTAATAGGGGATGTGTTGGTGTGGCTATTTTGAACATGCGGAAGCATAAGGGACGCTTGTTTAGAGAGTTTTGAGCCTTATATCCGTTGTAATCGAGCCATAAAGATTACGTTTTACTTTATTTCCCTCAAGGTAAAAGATAGTCTAACACAGCCCGTTCAGTATCGTCGTGGCTTTTTTCATACAACAGGGGGGGTATAACAACGTCTTAGAACCAGGCTTATTCCGGCGAGTGAAAGTGACAGAGCTATACAAGTCGTTTAGCGCCATCTCATTCACTCATTGGACCTTAGCCTGGTTTTAAGACGTTGTATTATCCCCCCAGGTCGTTAGTTTGTGAGGTCTGTACGCTATTTTCAGTTCTCGATCTCAGTAGTGACAGCTATTAGTTACTCAGTAATATTGAAGTGATTCAAGTTGTTTCAGCAGCATTACTAACAGTTCCCAAAAGGTTGAAGAAACATAGTTTTTGGTTTGAAACTGGCATTGTTTCAGAACGTTATACTCTGAACCTGCTTAGTGGATTAAGGCCCATGTTTTTTACCATCGGTTTGCTCTTGCCAAGTAGCAACATTAGAACAAAAAATAGAAAGAGTTTAACCTAAAAGAACTCCTGCGCATCGACGACGGAACACAGTAAAAAATTGTTTGGCATCGATCTTTGTCAAAATTGTTGTCACGAGGCAATGCCATCATAGTTGAAAGAATGCTGCGTACCTATATTTGTCGCAAGTTTCAAAATCGCCACCTCACAAAAAGCCTTAATGATGTAAGGCAAAGTCCCTTGGGCCCCGTATTCCGTTTCGTTGTTCTAAACCATTTGCATTTCGCGCTCGCTCCACGAATTGAATCATAATAGTAATAAAGGAAAATCCCTCGTGAAAAGATGGATTCTAGCTGGATTTGTTTCACACTGAAATAACATTTCTAAGTTGAAGATTGCTTTGTAAATGCAGATGCTGATGTGAGTGGGTGAGATCTTAGAAGGCATAAGTTTCATTGAAAAATCGTTTATGGAATAATCTTAGAAGATTGCTCTTTTCTCATTTAGTTTTCAAATCCTTACTTCCTAATTACAATAATAGCAGTCTTATAATTTAATGGTGTCGCCATTTTTCGCCGAATTATTCATTTACAAAATCTAAACTATTTCTAGCAAACGTAACGCAGCTAAAATGCACTAAATTGCACCTAAAACGCACTTCAAATGCACTTAAAACACTCAGATTGCCCACCCGTTAGAGGCAGCATGGTCAACATATTTCATACAAACCTTGCATCCATGGGCTACGGGCGGGTTGCTTGTTGGTCACCATTATGTTATAAAAAAGTTTATGAGGAGATTCCTTTGACAGAAGTATAACGCAGGCCCAAGTAAACAAATACAAAGTACGCTATATTAAACCGAAACTACTAGATATAGGCCTATCAAGCCTCGCCACATTGTTTGATCCTGTGTTCCACGTAATCAGTGGATATCTGCCTTAGAAAGGTCATCACCTAAGGGCCACCTTGTGGAATAATCTTTCAAGACTGCACCTTTCGCTACATGATCAGTTGATCACACAAATCCATTCGTTTCAGAAACTGACGGTTTACAAGGCGTTCCACTGTGAAAGTTAGGCGTAAAACGCAGCTGTGCCTTTGGGTATATTCCGGGTATTACGGAATTATGACTTTTGGGATTCTGTGATAAAAGTTGTACACTTTCGACAACTTACGTGCATGCAATATTTTGTATCGACTAAATGAGGCTTTAGTATTAAAGTTTCTGGATGTAGACATTGTAAAATGCGATGCGTAGCTCTGTGCCTACGCCATACAAGCACCATTACATTCCAATCTATTTAATAAATCTTCGCAGACAAGTTTTTGTAACAAGTTCATCAATAACTGGGGCAACGTAAGAGATGTGTGGATGCAAATTGTTAATCGATGGCTATAAAGAACACAGAAGAAACAGAAGGTCCAGAAGATCTTTAAAAAGACTAGAAAAGAGCGGCATAGGGCCGGGCGTTTAAGAAGTGACTAAACTAACTATTGTTAAATACGCCTACACTTGTATGTTCATTACTGCGAAGTACGTTATCGCGAAAGTTCATTACCGCGAAGTACGTTGCTGCAAAAATTCTTTAATGCGATGTACGTTATCGCGAAAGTCCTTTACTGCGAAATACGTTGTCGCGAATTCTTCTTTCTTTGCTGCGACGATTGCATTTTCGGTGTGCGTTATGTAGGCCTATTCCTAATAGGCATAGGATTAAACAAATGGGTTATTGTGTGTAATGATCAAACAACGCGACAACGTATTTATTTCAGTTTCTATACTCAGGATAGCCAAGTCAAGTGGCAATAAATCTCTAAGGATTTTATATGTCCGCAACTATTTACAATAGGATGAATCTAAAATTTCCGTTGGAATAAGACATTTTTTTAGTCAAAATCATAGTTATTAAATGTCCATATCCAAACGGTTCTCTCAATTAATAATTAATTGAATGAAAACAATGTTAGCGTTAGAATGCCTTTTCAATACACTTTTTTTTTCTAAGATTCATATAGATACTATTAGATCATCCAGCTTGTTGTAAAGACTGGTACTTTTGCATCTTATATCTGCTCTTTTCTTCGCACTATGAAGTTTTTCAATCAAGTCTTTAGTGATGGTCTACCAATATCGATAAAAAATGTAGTGAGTAAGTAATGAGTATAACTAGTAATGTTAAAAATGACATGGTTTCTTATTGCAACGTTAAAATGTCCTAATTTACAAAATAATGGTCGTTGCAACGGAATTTTATTCAAGACCAGGAAAGCCGGCAAACTCCGTACCGCTTCCGAGTATTTTATTTTATCGTGTTTACTCATTCTTAAAGCTTCCCTGGACTTTCAAAAATAATAAGAACGGTCTAGCCGTTTTCGAGTTTTAGCGAGACTAACCATGATCATCATCATCATCAGCCTATTAATGTTGGACTCCTGGGACACAGGCCTCCTATCTGTGTGAGGGAGTGGGCCACAAACCCACCACGCGGGCCCAGTGCGGATTGGTGGATGTCACATGTCTTCAAATTTTCGGTTGTATAGGACATGCCGGTTTCCTCACGATGTTTTCCTTCACCGTTTTGAGAGCGGTGGTGATGATTATTTAATTACACAAACTAATGCACCTATCTGGATTCGAACCCACGACCTACAATTCGTAAGTCGGGGCCGATACCACTGGGGCACCACTGCTCCCACTGCTAAACTAACGATCAACACTTGATCAATATTAGGTTCATGTTCGTGTAACTTTTTCTCTTTTGTTCACAAACGGATATAGACAAACCCCTTTTCTAATAGTTAGGTGGCCTTTTTCAAGAACTATATCACCCATTCTATTATCTTAATTTTCTATTAAAACCTGGTCTCTATTTCTCTTCCCTCGCACTAAAGGTTAATTAGTTATTTAACTTGAACTTAGTTCTTTCTAGGATGAGAAAGATATTATCTTGTTTTTATATCTGTTTAAATATAATTTCAAGCTGTGTTGTGTAAATTGCATTAAGAGAAAGATTCCTTGGTGCCCGTTTTTATGCGGAAAAATAAGGATAAGGAAAAATTCTAGTCACTATCTGTTGGACTTAAGTAACGAACTATTACTGCTAACTACCCCCACATTGGTAGCAGGAAGGCTGTTAATTTTTATCTGTACCCTTAGCACGAGTTTTCAGTATTTGAGACGTAAAGTAAACTGGAACTTGGATAATTTCAAATTGTCAATTTTTGCGAAAAAAGTTAGTTCCTGCTTCGCACACCAGAGGCGCTGTTCCATTTTTCCATACAAGAAACGCTGTAAATACTGTAAAGTAAAAGAGTGAAAATTCGTGCTAAGGGTACTGTTAGTGCAAAATAACAGGAAAAGTTGGTGTTATTATATTGTCAAACGCGAGCCTTTTCATGTAGTCTATGCTCTCCTACTGCTGGGCACCTTCCAGGAGCATAACATTATCATTAAAAATCATAGTTTTAATTGTCTTTGACAGTGATAGCCTTTCTTTTATGTACACTTTTAACTCACAAGAGACTTATAAAAGTAAAATTCCCACATTTTCTATATAAAACTGAAACTAAAATGAAAACCCACGTGAAACGAAAACGTGTTTGGCTTTCAGATTATTATTAACTCCAAGGCGTGATATTAAGTAAACATTTTTTTCTATTATATTCGCTTAGTTCGCTACCAGTGTCATAATTGCATTTTGCGTACCTGCCTTAGTAATTAATTAAATTATAAATTAAAGACGCTGATTATACTCAGTTGGTTATCTTAGTGAGGCATGAGTTTAAATCAATATTAGGTATGCATGTGAAAGTAAATTTTTGGAGCTCGTGGCTAAATAATCACAGCCGCACAGGCCGATCTTCCGGGTTAAGCCGCGCTTGCCGAGGTTGGTCTGTGGATGGGTGACCATCTATCATAGCGAGTTTCCTCCGTGCCTCGGAAAGCACGTAAAGCCGTTGGTCCCGGCTGTCATTTGTAGATCTTTGACAGTCGTTACTGTTAGTCAGAAGCTCTAAAGTCTGACAACCAGTCTTACCATGGGGTATCGTGTTACCCAGTTAGTGAGTTGTGGAGGTCCGACAGGCAGTCGCTCCATGTAAAATACTGATATCCAGCTGAATCTGGTTTGACTGGAAGCCGACCCCAATATAGTTGGGAAAAGGCTAGGCAGATGATGATGTGAAAGTAAATTTTTGCGTTTGTCTGTGTTTATATCCAAAATTTTTGCTATATAGCTAAACAAATTTTGTTGTTTTTGTTTTTTCCATGTTTTTGTCAGATAAATAACTGGAGGAGCGACAGTCATCACTATCTATCAAGCATATTTGGGTCCCGCTTCCGTCTAACCAGATGCAGCTGAATATGTCTCATCAGTATTTATGTTATCAGAAGTAATGAAGGGGCAACAATGATTTTTTAAAATCAAATTTCTTTTAAATTTTGTCCGATTTAATTCGAAATTTTTAGAAACATTCTTTACAGGGTATTTCCAATTTTAAACAATTGCAAGCGTCAAATCGATCGTACGATCGGCAGGATGGTGTATGGCTACTATAAAAGTAAGCCCATTTCTTGTCCTTTAAACCAAAAAAATAAACAAGCCTTATTATTCTATATTAAAGGGAGGGAATCCGCTGGCAGAAACTAGTTAAATAATAATAACTTAGTTGAAATATTAGATTATTCTTGACTCCTTTGGTATGAAGACTTGTGCTTTCTGATGCGTTAAGGAGTGTAATTAGTCTTTGCTTTTGGATTATACTGGATGGAAATTTAAGAGCTATCTTGAAATATTTTGCTAATTTGGTAGAAAGCATTTAGAGGGGGCTCGTTGGTCGTTTGACCCCGCTCTAGCGGGGCCCGCGGGTCCAAACGACCAAATGCATTTATTAATTGGTCGTTTGGACCCGCTTTCAAGACCTTCTTCAGTAATTTTTAGGGTTATGATATTTTTTATTGATGGGAAAATAGAGCTGGAAAAAAGGGAATGTTGATGGATAGTATCAATGGACAGTATGAATGGACGACCAAAAAAACTTCACATTCCGATCTTTTAATTAAACATCCGTAGGAAGAGAATTATACACCGACATTTTCTCCATAACTCTAGAGTTTAATGAAGCCGTTGGACATTGGAACCATATCCATTTTTGGACATATTCATTGACAAACCAATAAAACTACGTGGAATTTGACAGGATACAGTAATTGCTACAAATATCTGAATAAAGCCCTAAATACCTTAAAATTAAGTCCTATTTCGAATATCTGATTGTAATTAAAATTAAAATCTTAATAAATTATCATGCTGTAATTGGATATCTCAACCACTCCCAGATTGACAAAATCTTTTTTGACATTTGGAAATGTCAACCGCTTGTTCATTAGAATTATTCAAGAACTGGTCTAGAAGCAGTAAGGGCGACTGCTAAGAATGAGGTCCTAAGAACCGAATCCAGTTCGGTTCTTTGGCCGGGTATAGTGTTATCTAGTGTTTCTCAGTGGAGAGCTTGCTTTGTAGATATGGTTTATGGCTATAGAGTATAGCCTCGCCCCCTTAATACATGGAACTTCTAGCGAAATATACGGATGTATTCTGTATTATTATTTGCGCCTATTTTTATGGATTACACCAATCATTATTATTATTTAATTATTTTTGAAGTTGCCCCATACCTACTAGTAATTTCTCCTGTGTCCTGGGTGCGTTTACAAACATAGACAAAAACATACACAAACACCCAGACCCGGAACAACTATTTGTAGGTTATAGAAATATTTGTTTCGTCCGGGAATCGAACGAAAGAATGCATCGGGATTGATTGGCCAGAATTGTCACGTTGGAAGACGGAAGTCGTTGTCGAGAGATTTACGACTAAGATGAGATGGGCTGGAGAAAACTGCGGCTGGGGTGGAGGGAAGCTATCCTTTCCCTCTTCTTCCTCCTCCTTCGCGAGCATGACTGCTTCGCAGAAGGAAGCAACCGCTTCCCACTCGAGAGAGAGAGGTCTCCGCCTATCGCCACCGTGAGGAGAGTGCTCTGCCCAAGCGGGGCAGTCCTGCCGTGTCTTCAGGGCGATCTTCTCAGTGGTGACACCCAGGCGTTTCTTCCCTCCCCATCAGACACAGGTACCTGACGAAACTTCCGTGTCGGGTGAGAACCTGCTTCATGCTGTAGGAGTAGGACAGGACGCCGTGACACCCATCCAGCCACTCCTCAAAGAGGGCACGCCGCAATCGCGGCGGTAAGACCCCTCTTTAAGGAATGGGGGGGACCTTTGCCCAGCAGTAGTGAGGCATGTAGATAAAAACTGTCGTTCTAATTATCTGGTAATTTAATCTGTCATGTTTCTCAGTGACTTTCGCCTAACATAATTTTATTTGAAGGTTTGCATTCAGTTTGCGCTGACATTTGCTTCAAGTCTTCAAATGTCAAGTAGCAATGAGACTTGTTCAGGTTAATCTATGGCACTATTAATATTTAAAGTGAAGGTAAACATCTTATTTTGTGACAATATCCAAAGGTCTTAGGGAGAGGTTTAAGGCGATTTGAGTACAAAGTTTGTTCAACATTAAATTCTTGAAACAATTATTTTATTATATTCAATTGTTCGACAGAATCTAAATGATGTTTGTTACGTGTATTATAAAACTATTGTCATCTTCTTCTTCTTGTCGAGTAGCGCTCTCCGAAACGTCCATCAGCTCCTGCAACGAACAGTCTCGGTAGGGCACGATGCGCGTCATAGTTTGTGGAGCAGCACCACAATTACACTTCAGAGCAGAGTTGTCAATGGGGAATTTTCCACCTTAGCATATTTTCTTTGCTTCAGCCTACCTGGGTACAGAGTCTGTTTATCTATTTTCTGGTCAGCCAAGGCAGCTTATTACGCCGCAGTGGTAGGCGCCCACGGCGACGGACGTCGCTTGATGATCTCCGGCCACCGTAGGCGCGGGCATGCGGGCAGCGAGTAAAGGGCAACTCGCTGCCCGACCAAGGACCATGCCCGGGTCGACGGCGCGTTGTGTCCCACGCGCGCCTCAAAGAGCGTCAGCATAATGACGGAGCCTGCCGGGGTCGCGGGATTATTCCCTTACCGTAACCCCGGAACATAACAGGCTATGAAGGACACCGTGGATTTTAGTCAGTAGAAGTCTGACAGTCCCTCCCGCCCTGCCCGGGGTCGGAGGACTCATTTGATGATCTTACCACGCTAAAAAAAAAAAGAAAAAGGCAGCTCATTACCAGAAAAAAATTACATGTATTGATTTATTTTTTCAATCGCTTATTTTTCCATAAAATGACAAGAAAAGGCATGTACATAGCAGAATGACAAAACGAAATACAATAGAACTATTACCTATTTTTTCTACTCTATTGCCTGAGCAATTTAATAGAATATCACAATTCATGTTATGATTAGAACAATTTTTTTTATTAAGCTCCAAGGACTGTCTAAATCTAAAAAGACCCGAACGTAAAGGGTAATTGAAGGAATAGGGCGATTTTTTAGTTTTTAGTCAGTACAGTCTTGTAGTCTCATTCCGTCGCACTCATTTTGATGATTTATAAATACAGAAATAAAAGGTGTTGATACAATGAAATAAAAACTCTCTACATTTATTATGTTTGCAAATTACATTATTCTTATCAAAGAGATACCTACATAAATATCTTTCAAAACCAAACTGTATTACACTGTAAAAACTGTATTACAAAGTTCGTTGTACTACGTCAAAGACGGTTAATATACATAAAGGCGCGTTTCCATTATGCAAGTGCTTGCATACAAGTATGACGTCAGACATGTAAGCAATTGGAAACACGATTTTGTTCAACTTGCAGCTTGCATACAAGTTGTTGTTTCCACTATACAATTTGCATGCAACTTGCAACTTGTATGCAAGTCACTTGCATAATGGAAACGCGCCTTAAGGGGCAGGTCTTCTAAAATTCACGCGCGCCGAATTATTTGCGTAACTATGTTTGTGATTTTTGAACAAAATAGTGCAATAGCTTGAAATATAATTATTGCACATAAATAACCATAATATATGTAACAGCTAGTTGTTTTTTTAAAGTTGATTAAAGTAGATTATATTAGGTAAATCAAGCGTTCAAAACAGCTCTTTCCTGCCCAACATCATTTCGAGTTACGTTGGTGCACTCAATCTGAGACAATGGAGAATTAATTTAAAAATCTGATCAGCGCATAATGACCGCAATATCCTCGTCTTCAAACTGCGCTGATTAGTTTTTTTGATTTATCTTCCATTTTCTAAATTAAGATGGCAGAACATCATCAAAATTCTCGGATTTCATCTCTTAATAAATGGTTTTTTTTCATAGGAACTATGCATCGTAGGTATGTAATATTACATTATCTTGATGTCAACAGATCAATAAAGCAAATTCAAAAAAAAAATTGTACCTAAAGCACTTTTTTTCAACAATAAAAAATATCTCAAATAACCTCTCAAAAAGTGTTTATAAACGAGAATTGCAAGAGAAATTCCTTAGTGGCCGGTGGACGGCCGGAGCGATTGGACGTGAGGTCCACGACGAATTTTTGTTGGTCCCTCTCGCTCGCACCTTCTCTCGCTCTAACGGTGATGACGCGCAGTTACGCATCTTGTTGCTCTACTTTATTATGTTAAAATAATTTTTTAACCGACGGAAAAAAAGGAGGAGGTTCTCAATTCGACATGTATATGTTTTTCATTTTTTTTTATTTATGACCATGTCTTTACTTTCTCTAAGGTGGTCCAATATCAAAAAATCTTTTTTTTTGTTGGACAGAGTTTATCTGAAAGTTGGTCCCATATTCAATATCAAATTAAACTCGGCCTATTGGGTAGAAAAAGAGGAATTAATTGTCAAATTTCCTACAGTATTTTCAGTTGTTAAACCGTTTATTGTTAAAAGATTGGAGAAGTAACTAAACAAGTTGGAGCGAATTCCGATCATATTGACATTTAAAATTTAGTTTGCTTTTTGCACTTTCACGATTGCTAACATTGCTCCTTCATTAAAATCCGGTGTTTGCATAAATGTCAGTAAGGTCGAAAATATTTGAAATGTTTTTTAAATTGCTTAACGATAGCAAGTTAAAAAAACATTAAGCGATTTTCGCCCTTATTGACATTTAAAATTTAGTTTGTTTTTTTCACTTTGACGTTCCCTAACATTGCTCCTTCAAAAATCCGGTTTTTGCATAAATGTCAATAAGGTCGAAAATCGCTTGAAGCTTTTTGAGAAAACTTGCTATCGTTAAGCAATTTAAAAAACATGTTCAAACTATTTTCGACCTTATTGACATTTAAAATTTGTTTGTTTTTTCTCACTTTCACGTTCGCTAACATCACTCCTTCATTTTCTCGGTTTTTGTTATAAATGTCAATAAGGTCGACAATAGTTTGAACATGTTTTTTAATTGCTTAACGATAGCAAGTTAAAAAAACAGCTTCAAGCGATTTTCGCCCTTATTGACATTTAAAATTTACTTTGTTTTTTCTCACATTCACGTTCGCTAACATTGCTCCTTCATTAAAATCCAGCAAGTAACAAAACCGTTGGTTTCTCTGTCTCCCGGTAGATGACAAAGAGTGCAGTCCTTGGATGGGACTGTCAGATTTGTACTGACTAAAATCCACGGTGTCCTTCAAATAGCCCTTTATGAAAAGAACCCCGGGGTCACGGTAATGAGTACCGCGACGCCAGCAGGCTTTAGCCTTCTAGAGGGGGACCCCGTCATCATGCTGACGCTATTTGAAGCGCTCGTAGAACACAACGCGCTGTCGACCCGGGCATGGACCATGACTTTTTTTTTCATGATAAAATCATCAAATGAGTCCTCCCCAGGCCAAGCGGGAGATACTGTCACACTTGTACTGACTTAAATTCACGGCGTACTTTAATAGCCTTTACGTTCTGGGTTTACCACTGCGGCTGGGATGTAAGGTTTACGCTGTCCTCTCTCTCACGCGTCCCGCATCTTCCTTTGCCAACATGACTGCTGCACTGACCTTTTTTTAGTTAAACACGATTGTGTTTAGCAAATTAAACCTGACAGGATTTAACCTATGAGAGTATTTAAATAGTATTAAAACACTTGTGTGATACTCGTATTATTACAAACCAAGCAGGGTTGGCATGATTAAAACAAGTTGTTTTAAAACACCTGTTTAAAACAGTTTGAAATTAAACAGTGTTTTTTATTACCCGTTTCAACTAGGCAGATGAATGCATATTAAAATGAAAATAAATTAATATTCAGGAGTCTAAATAGTTTGACATAATATTAAAACCTTTTGAGTTTAATGCCATTGTTATGTCATATTTTTAACTTTTATTGACACTATAATAAATGAAATAATGCTTCAAATTTTTAGATCACATGTTTTATTCCATTGATCTTTTTCGTAAAATAAATCATTTCAAAGGGTAAATTTGAAAAGATGTAGTCTAGAAATGAAACATAATTGATTTATACGTTTAGACATCAACAAACAAGGTGGAATTAATTTTAAAAAATAACCAGCAACTAAAAAAAAAACACTTATTTAAAACATTTTGAACTGTTTGTTTTATAAATTTGAAAAAAACTGTTTTTTTTCCAACCCTGAAACCAAGTCATATTAAAACTCCTTATTAAGCAAAAATTTCTATAATCCTTTTAAATAATCCTTAGTAAGCTGTTCTTACCGTATCAAAATTGTTTTATAATAATTCAGTGAGCAGGATGTATGCGGGGGATTGCGGGAAGGGAGCCCGAAATTTGACGTACGATCGACTGGCCAAACGCGATTCAATTTTGTGCAAAAGAAGACGGAAGCCTTAAGTACTGTACCCTTAGCACGAATTTTCAGTATAATGGGTCGATTACACCTAACGAGTACAGTGGTGAGTCAGTAAATAAGCTCTCGGCCGGCTACTCGGCCTAGTAAACAAATTGGGATTCTAGTGACCCTCTCGCGTGACCTGCTCGACCGAGTACTCGGCCGAGCACTCGTTAAAGTGTTTATACCAACCGAGCACTCGGCCGAGGACACTGACTCGCCGCTGTACTCGTTAGGTGTAATCGACCCTTTAGAGACGTAAAGTAAACTGGAACTTTGACAATTTCAAATAGACAATTTTTAAAGAAAAAAATAGTTTCTGCTTCGCACACCAGAGGCGCTGTTCCATATATCCATACAAGAAACGCTGTAAATACTGGAAAGTAAAAGAGTGAAAATTCGTGCTAAGGGTACAGATTTAGTTAAAAAAAAATAAAAAAATATAATGTCCCCTGTTAAAAATGTACCTACTTGTTAATGTTAGAGTTTATACATTGAGGCCTTTACCTACAGAAGTTATGGAGTTTTAAACAACATTTAACTAAAGTTTATTCATCATGAATTAAAAGCTCTAAATTCACCTTAGACTTTCTTAAAATTCCTTTAAAAATATCGGGATAATAACACCTAATATTATTGTTATTTTCGTCAAAAATCTTGTTGACGCCAACTCGACTGACAGCGAAATGTAATTAATTTATCGATAAAACGATTTTCTATCGACTAATATCCCCTCACTACGCCCCGGGAGGTTATTACCGCCCGCATATCCGGTCAACGAACTCAATGTGTATAAGGACCAGATAGCCAACATTTGTGCCAAATAAATCTAGCCAACATAATATAAACAAAACAGCTTGGAGTTTACTAAATAGCGTATTGGCCCAAATATTGGCTATTGGCATAACAGTTTTGACGTACCTATAGTGAATCCACCCACATACTCAATTTACCTACATTGCACGCACACCGCGAAAATATAAACCAACTTAAGTAAATCCCCAAAGGTTCGATGAACTGCCCGTCTTAACAATATTTTGTAAGATGGGTGAGGAGCAGGGTAGGTCAACGTAATTTAGTCGGATGATGATTAGAATAATATTGCAACTTGTTTTTGTTTATTGCGGTGATAAAGTTGCAACTGTTACGAAACAGGTTAGTGTTTGTGTATACTGATATGTCTTCGTTCAGGCAATTTGTTTTGCGATGTAATTACATTCACCTGACGTCGTTTTAATCATTATCTTTCATCACCAATAAATTCTCCGGCATATTCAGTATGTCAAACGTTTATCTTCTTATTTGTTTAGAAACATTTGCAGTTTTACTACAAAACTGTTAAACATTTTTTGAGCACTTGTCTAAAAAACTGTCAACTTCGAAACAACATTTCACGTTGATATAAGAGTTGTTTTGCAGTTACCCTTTCTTTTAGACAAGAGTTCAAGTTTGTTTTAGCACAGATATCTCCCTTTTCTCTTTTTCAACATTTACCCCCCAATGCTGAGTGTGTTCCAAATTTATTAACTTTTGGTCTTTGACTGCTGGCCTTTTAGAGAGACTAAGAGTCACTCAACGAGCAATGGAAAGAGCTATGTTTGGAGTTTCTTTGCGGGATAAAATCCGGAACATGGATATTCGGCAAAGAACCAGAGTCACCGACATAGCTCATAAAATTTGCAAGTTGAAGTGGCATAGGCAGGCCACATCGCTCGTAGAACCCACAACGATGGGGAAGAAAAGTTCTCGAGTGGCGACCACGGACCGGAAAACGCGGAAAACGCAGCAAATTATATTATTACTGTCTAGCTTCTCTATTCTGATCTTCTATCTACTCTTAATGATAACGATCCCAAAAACAATACAATCACATTAAAATTGAGTTAGGATGCAAAACAAGTTCTACAGTTTTATCCCAAAATGAAATCGCAATTTCGAAATACTTTGTCATCTTGTCGTTCTTAATTAAATCACTATTATTTTCTCTCTCGTTATAAATTCGGGACTAGCTTGAGCCGTAACAAAATGACTAGCTACACAAAAGTAGGACAGAGTGTATAGTCAGTTGTCAAAGCTTTTTAAGCATAACCTCTTTTTAGAGTAGCGTAGACCGAGATATTCACACACGTAGATGGCGAGACGAGATTAAAGCCTACACACTAAGATTAAGATCGAGTTAACAACCATCGAGTTAGTTTTAGTAAACGGTTAAGACTGTACTGACATGAAAGTATTACATGAGATATCCCGTTCGAAAGTGGCGCATGAAAAGAACCCCTGGGGGGTTATTACAACGCCTTAAATCCAGGCTTATTCCGGCGAGTGAAAGTGACAGAGCTATACAAGTCGTCTAGCACCATCTCGTTCACTCACTGGAACAAGCCTGGTTTTAAGACGTTGTAATAACTCCCCCTGGTGACCTACCATGAACTCTTAGCGCGATCCAGTTTAGGCTGTGGGAAAGAGATGGCGCTAGACGACTTGTATAGCTCTATCTCTTTCCCGCAGCCTAAATTGGATCGCGTTAAGAGCTCGTGGTAAGGACTCTGGAAGGTTATGAGAGATACCTTTGCCCGGCAGTGGGCTATTAATAAATAACAATTGATAAAACAAACATTTGGTAATGGCAACCAGTCGTAATGCCGTATACGGCTACTGTGTAGTGCCAGATGAACGTCAAATAAGGACTGGGACAGCCTGTAAGCTCAACATATTTGTTAAAAAACTAAGCTGTTAATTGCGTGGATCCCGTTTAGCACACTTTTAATAAAACAATAATAAGCTATCCCAGAAATGACTACAACAACAGATCAGAACTAAACCTTCCACCTAAAACATTCACCTCCAACAATATTCCATCCTAAAACAGTTTTCTAAGCTGTCAATATCACGTGATCCGTCCGCGCCACGCGACGCCCCGCTGCGATCCGACCCCGTCCTATCGTCGGACACGTTTCTGAAACGTTCACTCGTTGTGTAGCGCGCCCTTTCTATTTTACGTAGACAATATTGTTGCGAGAACGTTTTGTGGTTTATTTATAGAAGGTTTATAAAAGCTTGTACTGTATTTTTGTTGTTGAAAAGGTCACTAGGTAGATTGAAGAGTTGTTGTATAACTATACTGAAAGGAGGCACTGAGTCTGACAGCCCGTCTTTCCAAAAGAGAGTCTCTTGTCACACAGTTAAACTGCGATGTTGAATTCAGAAAGGCAGTTGCTCCATATAAAATACTGATATTCAGTTGTATTTGATTAGAGTGGAAGCTGACTATAACGGGTTTAGAAAAAGATAGATGAAGATCTCTGATACGACGACCTTTAGAGGAACTATTAGTTTTAAGGGTGTGTGGGATACGACTACTAGCGGTAAATCTCTGGTAAAAACACCTTAGGTTAACCGTAACCTGCTGACACAGGCTGGATGACCTGAGGTGTATGAACATACGCCTAATCAGGGCCGTCTCACTCGCGACCACTATCCTACCGGAGTCCAAATCGTGTTTATTATATTCCGTTGGTCCGACAGATTTCCAGTTCCTTCTAAGTGATCTTGCTCCATCTTAGTTCTTATCTTTGCTTTTGGGTTCAATTTAGGCCAAGAAAAAACATATTGTAAGCAATTAAGAAAAACTGTTTTTAGGCCATATTTCCACAACGATGAACTGATGTCTTCGTGGCTGCGTGTCGCGAGTTCAATTTCCGCACGGAGCAAATATTTGTATGATCTGCAAGTAGTTTTTCCGGTTCTGGTAAGTTCGTATGTTTGTAAACGCACCCACGACACAGGAGAAATTTCTAGCGAAACGAATTTGATTTCATTTTGTCTGTCATGACAAAATATTATGTCCTTATCATAAATTAATGATTGATAAGTAGGTACTTCACCGATATTTAGATGAGAGTCTTATAATCGGAAAATCATAAATCTCATCTAGTTTGGTTCGATATCGGGATATCGGGAAAAAACTAAACATTTCCAACGACGGCGAGCAATAAAAAGAAATCTCTTTATAGAAGAGGGAATGAGTTTTTAATAGCCATTCCTCTCTGTGGACATAACTGGATTATCTATGTGAGGTTTTCAATTTATTGCGTTTTATAAGTAGATCTTGTTATGTGATAAAAAAATGCTATTTTTTAATTAAATATACATGTTCTAGATATGAAGGAGAGTAAAAATCACATCCGTGCGTCTCTGGGCCGACAGTCATACTTTTTTAGGATATAGTTTTATCTGGGAATCTTTAGTTACTTAGATATTATGGGACGGAATTCCAACAGTACTTTTTTCCATTGAACTTACATTTTTACTAATTTTAAATAACGCCACGATTAGGATAATGATTTGAATACATCACCGTCAAATGGGGTACCTAAATAGGGATGCAGGGGCGAATAGGGACAAATCTTTAACAGGGATTTTAATATTGTATTGATTTGATATGTTACCAACAACTACTCAAGTTTATTTATTGAATAATACTTCATTATTTCGAGACCTTGTTGACAACATACTATTATTATTTATCCCTAAAATCCCTTTCAAAGTTTTGTCCAGATTCAACCCCGCATCCATATTCACCTCGTTTGACCCAGTATGTCGATTTTTAACAACCTGTTTCAATTTAGGTCTCATCTTTGCTACCCCAGTAACCAAAGTTGGTGTTTGCAAAGGGGGTAACCACATCGTGATGCGGACTGTACTTATGTAGTTTATGCAAGGTTCATCACCTTTGCAAGATAATATATAGCACAGATATTTTACAAACCCATGCATATGTATGGCATATAGCTGAAACTTGGCAGGACTTGGAAGGCTGTGTCGTTGCCATGCAGCGCACAATGCTAATTCTTCTTTCGTAATACGTTGTCACATAAAATAGTACCTAGGTAGGCGTATAGGATAATCTAGAGCTTATTGTGGCGCCAATTTTGATAGGCATTAAATTAAGCATCACGACTGTAATTTAGAGGAGTTCACCGGGCAGCATTTGCGTGTAATGGTAGCCATACACCATACTGCCTATTTGTCAATTCGGCATAAAACTGCCAATTTGCTCAAATAGAATTGAACGTGTATGGGGGTGGAATGCCAATTTGATGGCATGACATGCCAATTTTGATAGGTCATCAAATCGTTTTTGACACAACGTCAAATCGGCAGCAGTGATGCCATCTTAGCAACTTCATAGATAGTTAGCTAATTTTATAAAGGTGCTAGAAAAAAAGCTAAAAAGTGTAACTTGTGGCTAAACTTTTTAGCTACTTTTCTACAGGGACGGTTAGGCCACGTTCACACGGCGATTATTTTCCCGTATACCGTACACGAGATTTTATCGAATAGAGTTGACCAGTTTTAGGACAACTTTGCACGGTACACGGTAAAATATTATATTTCTCAAACACGGGATTTTCCCGTATGAACGCCGTTTAAACTATTTTTAAGTTTTCATTTGTGAACTGTTATTACTGCTCTATTCGATAAAATCTTGTATACAGTATACGGGAAAATAATCGCCATGTGAACGTGGCCTTACCAGGAAAACTGAGGCTTTTCGCACATGGATCGCATGTACACTCGTAAAAAAAAGAGTTATTCATTTTATTTTAAACCAAAATACGATTGAAAACTTGAGAGGTGTCAAGGGACCACGAAAGCAAGTTAAAAAAAGGTTCATGCTATTTTCGACCTTATTGACATTTATGCAAACACCTGATTTTAATGAAGGAGCAATGTTAACGAATGAGAATGTGAGAAAAACAAACTAAATTTTAAATGACGATAAGGTCGAAAATCGCTTGCACCACTTTTTTTAACTTGCAATCCTTAAGCAAATGTTTTCCGACCTTCAAGCGATTTTCGTTCTTATTGACAACGATGCAAACACCGGATTTTAATGAAGAAGCAATGTTAACGAATGAGAATGTGAGAAAAACAAACTAAATTTTAATGTCGATAAGGTCGAAAATCGCTTGCACCACTTTTTTTAACTTGCTATCCTTAAGCAAGTATTTTCCGACCTTCAAGCGATTTTCGACCTTATTGACAATGATGCAAACACCGGATTTTAATGAAGGAGCAATGTTAACGAATAAGAATGTGAGAAAAACAAACTAAATTTTTAATGTCGATAAGGTCGAAAATCGCTTGCACCACTTTTTTTAATCTAATTCGATAGTCTCATGATGAAATGAAAAGGTGCTAGAAATTGTAGCTGTCGTCACCGAATAATAGCCAGATCTAGTTGCTGAGTTGGCATCACTGGTGCAGATTTGAAGTTGTGACAAATCTATCGTATCGATAGGCAGGATGGTGTATGGTGTATATGGACGAACTGCCGATTTGAAACAATTGCAAGCGTCAAATCTATCGTATCGATAGGCAGGATGGTGTATGCCTACTATAAGGTAACATTATAGATTCGACTTTAAGCATTACATTATAATAAGTACTAACTCCCAGACTGACGATCATTCGCGTACATTTAGTATAGATCTAATATCTTTAAACGAGCAATTCATGATTGTATATTCATCATCAGGATCTCGGAAACGGCTTCAAGGATTTTTATTTCCAGATTAGGGGTTTTTCGGCTCAAGGAATCGATTTATCAAGGTCCCAGGTTCGAGAAAAGCTCGGTTCCCAAGATACAGAAATTTTAAAAATCGAGCAAAGTTCGGTCAACCAGATATTTTGATAGGTACAATACAAGGTGCGCATTGTGATACTTGATTTTCTTCCGTCACTGATGAAATGTCCGAATCTGTAACGTTACATTACAGGTGAATGCTCGCTGTGACGGAGCGCTTTAAGAGATGTATTTTGAGCCAAAATTTCGTCAGTCATGTCTCAAGTCCCATATCTACTGGGTAAGCCTATTGCTACACCATAGCATGCGATAGCTTCGGACTAGTACTGATCATAAACTTAATTTAAAGTACTGAACCAAACTGAAAGATTTTTTTATGGGACCAAATGACAAATATACTGCATCGAAAAAAAAAAGAATCATAAAAATCCGTTCCTGTCGTCGTAAGAAATGAGGTAATGAACATTAAAACAAAAACAGTTGAATTGACAACCTTCATCTTTCTTTGAAGTCGGTTAAAAATCTCGTTCAACCGATCAACAAACAGAATGCTTTATTTTACAAACAGGTTCAAGGAAGATGCGGAAGAAATCCTGAGCTGTCAAACCAGTTTTCGTGTTAAACTGAGCGTGATTTTAAGCGCCATATTCTAAGGCGTTATGTAGGTAAACCTGTTTTAGTCTTGTCTAAACTTCATATGACGGCTCTATTTAGATTATTTAAGAGCTTATTTATGTGTAGGAGTGAAACTAATTAGAAGTTAATGAAACGTTATATTTCTAAATTAGTTTTGAAATGTTTATATTAGTAATCTGGAAGTTTAATATGCCTGGGGTTGAATTAGCTCCACGTTATATTAATTTAAATGTTTCAAGACGGGTCCCTTAGCAGAGGTGATTTATATAATTAAAAAAAAAAAAAAAAGCTTTTCTATAAAAGGTTTTGTGTGCAAACGTGACAGCAGAACACTGACTCCTAAGTCACAGGATCTCCTAGTTTGGGAGTCAGGGATGCTCTATTTATATGTACCTTTCACAACGAAACACAGTCATGTAACCTAGAATTAGGCACTGTAGAAGGTTTTTGTATGAATAAAGATTTATTATTTACTAGCTGTGCCCGCAACTTCGTTCGCGTGGATGTCGGAATTTAACAATGTATTTTTTAGTGCGAAGCGCTTAATTCTCGCCACGTTTTTCATATAAACCTTATATTTAAAGTTTTTTTAGATTTTTCAAGAACATTTGACGTATTTGTAATAAACGCCCTCTGACGTTTAAATGCAGTACCATTCAATTGCTACTGGATTAGTTTGTGTATCGATTTGAATTTTCGATATTGTTTAATGAATGTTGGTATGGAAAAAAAAATGATGGAACCTACTCTAAATCCTATTCCAGCACGCGTGAATGTAAAGCGAAAAAAGAGATAAAACTTCCATCCATCCCATTCCATCCCGTTCCTTCCCGTTCCATCCCGTTCCGTCCCGTTCCATCCCGTTACGTCCCGTTCCATCCCGTTCCATACCGTACCTTCCCGTTCCACCTCGTTCCATCCCGTTCCATCCCGTTCCATACCGTTCCATACCATTCCATCCCGTTCCTTCCCGTTCCATCCCGTTCCATCCCGTTCCATCCCGTTCCAACCCGTTCCATCCCGTTCCATCCCGTTCCATCCCGTTCCATCCCGTTCCATCCCGTTCCATCCCGTTCCATCCCGTTCCATCCCGATCCATACCGTACTATCCGGTTCCACCTCGTTCCATACCGTACCATCCCGTTCCATACCGTTCCATACCGTACCATCCCGTTCCATACCATTCCACTCTACTGTACTCCAAACCACTCCACTCCACACCAAATATGTAGTATATTTCTATACGAAGCTAGATCGCGCTACTAAACTCGGTGAACTGACCGTAATTTTACTTCTCAAAAAAAACTTTTTCAAAAAAAAATGCAACCGACTTCAAAACAACCACAAAAAAAGTTCAAAATAACCTACAAAAAAACTTTTCTTTCGAAAGTCGGTGACTTTATTTTATATTTCATTGACTTTGTGTCACCGACTTTCTAAAGAAAAGTTTTTTTGTAGGTTATTTTGAACTTTTTTTGTGGTTGTTTTGAAGTCGGTTGCATTTTTTTTTGAAAAAGTTTTTTATTTTATCCTTTTTAGTTTCACTATTCAACCCAAATTATTGTCAAATACATAATTTTCTTACATGTGCACTAAAATGTTGTAATCCGTAGCACCGGTAATAACAAAACAACGCCCATGGATGTATGTACACAATGAGCTAAAAATATTTACTACTGCACCAAACTAAATGAAAATTTTATGGGATCAAATGGCAGATAAACTGTATCGAACAAAAAAAGAATCATCGAAATCGGACCAGAAACCTCGGAGTAATCGGTGTAGACAAAGTTGAAAACTTTTTAGGTTTTTGTTGTTTTTTGTTGATTTTTCAAAAAGTACTAGTCCGATTTCGATAAAATTTTAATGGGACCATTTCGGAAGTATACCCTATCCAACAAAAAAAGAATTTTTCAAATCGGTTGTGAAACGACGGAGTTATGCCCGAACAAACATAAAAAAAAAAAAAAAAAAAAAAATACAAACATCCGAATTGAGAACCTCCTCCTTTTGGAAGTCGGTTAACAACTCGAACACTGTAAATTCATATATCTCATGATAGACTGAACCGATTTCAATGAAACAAAAACTAAATGTTACTTCAAGTTACGGTCAATCGTTGTGTATTAAAGTTATCTACATAGCTTTCGTACATTTTGCGTGATGCCCGAACAAATAAACATACAAACAGACAAACAGACATACAGACAAAAATTCTAAAAATGCTAGAAATGGGTTCTATTGGTTGTCCTTTAACACCCTGGCTATATTTTTTGAGTTTTTTTTTAATGTACAAAAAATACTTTTCTACAGTTTTATTAATTACTAGCTGTGCCCGCAACTTCGTTCGCGTGGATGTCGGAATTTAACAATGTATTTTTTAGTGCGAAGCGCTTAATTCTCGCCACTTTTTTCATATAAACCCTATATTTAAAGTTTTTTTTAGATTTTTCAAGAATATTTGACGTATTTGTAATAAACGCCCTCTGACGTTTAAATGCAGTACCATTCAATTGCTACTGGATTAGTTTGTGTATCGATTTGAATTTTCGATATTGTTTAATGAATGTAGGTATGGAAAAAAAAATGATGGAACCTACTCTAAATCCTATTCTAGCACGCGTGAACGTAAAGCGAAAAAAAGAGATAAAACCGTTCCGTCCCGTTCCATACCGTACCTTCCCGTTCCACCTCGTTCCATCCCGTTCCATCCCGTTCCATACCGTTTCATACCGTTCCTTCCCGTTCCATCCCGTTCCGTCCCGTTCCATACCGTACCTTCCCGTTCCACCTCGTTCCATCCCGTTCCATCCCGTTCCATACCGTTCCTTCCCGTTCCATCCCGTTCCGTCCCGTTTCATACCGTACCTTCCCGTTCCACCTCGTTCCATCCCGTTCCATCCCGTTCCATAGCGTTCCATACCGTACCATCCCGTTCGATCCCGTTCCATACCGTTCCATACCATTCCATCCCGTTCCTTCCCGTTCCATCCCGTTCCATCCCGTTCCATACCGTTTCATACCGTTCCTTCCCGTTCCATCCCGTTCCATACTGTTCCATACCGTACCATCCCGTTCGATCCCGTTCCATACCATTCCATCCCGTTCCTTTCCGTTCCATCCCGTTCCATCCCGTTCCATCCCGTTCCATCCCGTTACATCCCGTTCCATCCCGTTCCATCCCGTTTCATCCCGTTCCATTCCGTTCCATACCGTACTATCCGGTTCCACCTCGTTCCATACCGTTCCATACCGTACCATCCCGTTCCATCCCGTTCCATACCGTTCCATACCGTTCCATACCGTTCCATACCGTACCATCCCGTTCCATCCCATTCCACTCTACTGTACTCACAACCACTCCACTCCACACCAAATATGTAGTATTATTATATGTATATTTCTATACGAAGCTAGATCGCGCTACTAAACTCGGTGAACTGACCGTAATTTTACTTCTCAACAACTCGAACACTTTAAATTCAAATATCTCATGATAGACTGAACCGATTTCAATGAAACAAAAACTAAATGTTACTTCAAGTTACGGTCAATCGTTGTGTATTAAAGTTATCTACATAGCTTTCGTAAATTTTACGTGATGCCCGAACAAATAAACATACAAACAGACATACAGACAAACAGACAAAAATTCTAAAAATGCTAGAAATGGGTTCTATTGGTTGTCCTTTAACACCCTGGCTATATTTTTTGAGTTTTTATTTAATGTACAAAAAATACTTTTCTACAGTTTTATTATATGTATAGATAGATGTATATAGATTATTATTCTCTTTATTTATTTTTAGACTTATAAATTACATTTTTAAATATTTTTATAAAAAAGAAACAAAAAACATTTAAAAATATAAAAAATAGCATTCCACCAGCACCAGGAACAGGGTCCGGGCTGTCGGTGGTCAGGGCTCTTGAGAGAGGAACCTCCTAAAAATACGCGCCGTGTCCAGGAGTACTGCCTTCTGAATCAAGCGCTTGATCCAGCTGCCAAGCGAGAGCCTCTTAAGATGTTGTTCGAGGCTCTTGGCAATTAAGCCATTGGCAGACACGACTATCGGCACAATGACTGCCGTATTTACGTCCCACATGTCAACAACCTCGCGAGCCAGATCAAGATACTTGAATTGCTTATCCTTTTCTGCCCTCACGAGGTTCTCATCATGCGGGACCGTAATATCAACAATCATTGCGCGACGCTCCGATCGATCTATCACCACAATGTCAGGTTTATTGGCAACAATAGTCCTGTCAGTGATGATAGGTCGATCCCAATACAACGAGATATTGCCATTTTCGAGAACTGGGTCGGGCGCATACCTATAGTAAGGCACTTCCGATTCCACAAGGTTGTACTTCAAAGCAAGTTGCTGGTGGATAATCCTGGCCACGAGGTTGTGTCTATGCAAATACTCTCCGTTAGCTAGACTAGAACACCCAGAAATAATGTGTCGGATAGATTCTCCAGGACGGTGGCATGCCCGACATACTCCAGGACGGTGGCATGCCCGACATATTATACATATTATTATTATATTATATTATTTATTATTATTATTATAAGCTGTTAAACTCAAATACACCATCTATAAGATCTGAAACAAATACCTCAGGATCTATAAGAAGATCACTTTAGTGGAATTATAAATGAATTACGGTAGAATTCGTAAAATGATCGTCGACTCAGTAACCTAATATTGTGAATTTAAATTTAAAGTATTTTATCGTAATTCATAATTATTATAATCCTTTCATGATTCTACTTAAGAGGCCCCAGTAAGCCATTCAAATATTTATTGCGAAGAGAAATTGAAACCGCGACATCCGCCCAGCAGTCAACAGCTAAGCTACTACGTCAAAAAGTGCCGCATTCATATTCGAGTTTATAAAAATGACTAATATATAGATAGCCGACATTTTGCAGACTGAACCTATTTGGCGCAGCCCTGAAAAACATAGTTTCATATTTTCTCTTCCCTTGATTCATTTTAAGGTGTTTTTTATGTGGTTGTCTGCTAAATAAACATTTTTTTTTTTCTCCTAAGCATAACAGTACCAGTTTTCTACAGGAGTAAAAACTAGTGTTAAAAAAACCTTTCCACACACTGCTACCTAAATTTTTCCTGTTCAAAGTTCAGCACACGTTCCGCCCGGTTCTCGATAACATCACTATGCGGGCGCCGAAAACGTTTCTATACAAAGTGTCCGTTTAACATAACAAACACCTGAATTTTTGATCGATACTATGTACTTGTGAAACTTGCGGCTTTGTCGTTTGGGGAGACTGATGTTCTTGTGTTTGGTAAGATGAAATTAAGTTTTACATAATAGACAGCTTAGTACGGTTGGTCCATCTGAAGTGATGATGAAAATAAACAAAGTATTGCGCCTGGCTGGGTACAACTGTACCCTTAGTACGAGTTTCCAATATTTTACTTTACATCTTCTTTCCAGTATTTACAGCGTTTCTTGTATGAAAAAATGGAACAGTGCCTCTGGTGTGCGAAGAAGGAATTAACTTTTTCCTTGAAAATTGACAATTTGAAATTGTCTAAGTTCCAGTTTACTTTACGTCTAAAATACTAAAAACTCGTGCTAAGGGTACTGATGTGTCAGGGCTGTTCAATTAGATCACCACACTACTTGTCAGAGGACCCTCCCTGTTAATGGAATACGAGGAACTTTACACTCTATTCCCGATACACTTAAAGTACCATTCGCAATGAATATGCACCCAATAATAACATCACAATAAATAAATTCCACTCGTAAAACATTTCAATTTCAGCTCAATTACCTTCATACGCGTCGTTATTTTACACGGACCGTACAATAAAATACACTTTTTAAGCATAAACCAGTAATTAAATACTCCAGGTGTAATTAATTGTTCATATAAATTGAGAACAAACAGTAACAGTGTTGTCACAGAGTAGTATTTGTCTACAGAAGGCTAACGTGTGCGTATGCACGTACGAATTGACGCCCTTCACGTAAGCGGGTGCACCGTGGAAGAACTAGTTGGAATTCACACTAGAATATCATCATTGGTAACTACCTACAACAGTTAACACGTTGGTATATAGATATGGGAATTTCCTGCAGTGCAATGTCTTTCTACGTTATGCCATTCTAATATTTTGTAGATATTCTAGCCATTTCGCTGTGTCGGTCAGTATTCCATTGCTCCTTCATTCATTTCGCAGTAAACATGAGGTTTACTCTACTCGCACTTAGGTACTACGTATATCCATCTAAATTTTAGAACCCCGTTGTCCGTTGAACGTGTAATAAAATATTATAATATCCTTTGTCAAATCTCTAAGTTACGAACAACAAAAATATTCTACACTAATTTATTACAAAAATTATTGGACCGATTTAACATTCTTTCATCTAAATAAAGCTACACTATCAGTAAGAAACATAAATGAAAATTATATTTACAAAAATGTGCGTGTCATGAGTTCAATAATATAGATTAACATACGACTCTCAATATATGGAGCGGTTCTTCTGTAACTATTTATTCTGTGGTGTTATTACGTAAATCGTGCGTGCTTCATAGACCGCATTGTTGCTATCAGTGATTATCGTCCGTTTTGTTACTGTATTGGTAACGGTTCAATGTCCTACGATTGGTTTTGTGATCTATATTAATATGCTATTTTTGGTGGTATTTACTTTGTTATTAGATCAGCTAATTATTTGCAAAAAGCCTCGTCATTATGTGCCTATTTGGGGTCAGCGCAAAATGACTTTTTTTTTCCATTACTCAGTAACCAAAATAATTAGTCAGTATTGATTTGCAAGATTTTGGTCTTAGAGCAAGATTTCCGTATTTACGTACTTGAAGTAATTACGGCATTTTATTGAATGGTAAATGAAAAAGCTCCAATAATGTACGACCGAGGAAATTATTTTGCAATCAAATCAAGTATCAACGTCGAAAGTTCCCGTTAACTTTCCGTCACAATAGCCTGAAATCTCGTGCCATGTCAAGTTCAAGACATCTGTGTTTTATGGAACAAAATAAAAAAATAAATTTGCCAATGTTGATGTAAGAACCAGATTGTTAGTTTTTATAATTGTTTCACACAAATAATTAAAGGTGCTCACAATATATAAATACTTATTCTGTAAGCAGCGCAGTGCATTACATCATTCTTTCAAACGCTACTATGACATTTCCATACTTTCATATACCTCAGAAACATTATATATTATTATCTATGCTTTGCTTCCATTATATTAATGTTATTATTAATTTGTTGCAGGTAATAATCATTATATTGCGTCGCCCTCTCCATTTGACATTTCGGAAATGTCAAAAGCGCATAAAACGAGGTAAATTGTATCTAATTATAATGTTTTATTGTTCTAGTTTTTAGTTGTACGGAAATAATGATGAGCAATAATTCTGTCTTCGTGTTAGAATTCATAGAAAACTCTAGCCAAATGTTAATAGAATATTACGATAAAGAAAATTACTTGACTATAGACAGATTTACAAAAGGATTGACATTTTCACGTTTCGGGAGAAAAAATTCTCATCTAATAATAGGCCTAGAATAAAAGGTATTTCTGTCAATTTGTTATCCAAAAAATCAATGTACAGTTTTATTTCTTTCATAATACACCAATCTATATCCTTTACTCATATGAATTTCCAAGTAAACGTCCGATAAATTGGTACCAAACGAAATTTTACTCAAAACATCAGTTAAACAAACTCTCTAGGTGAGAATCATGAACAAAGCCATCCGTCTAAATGAGAGTTGTCATTAATACCCCAATTTAAGATCCCCCCGAGGCAATAAACATGTACGAATGGTCGTAATCTCAGCGAATGTTCTATTACGGCGCTGTCAGATACGAGGTCCGAGCTCTGACGTCCAGTGGACCTCTTGCCACGGAAGAAAAAGTTGCAGAAGGTCCATTTTTTTCAATTAAAGGATAGCCTCGCGTTAGGCCACTGTCTCGGCTGATAGTCAGCGAGGATGTGGTCGACGGTGAAGTACGATTTATGCTTAGAATCGGTTCTTTTGCTAATTACTGAGTGTTTACAATTGATTTATATCTTCTTAGAATGTTAGCAGGCGACGAGTTTGACATTTTTAATCACTTAATGCAAATATTAGTCAGAATGGCGCCACAATGGCGTTTCAATTGTAGTGCTTATTCGAACCATTTTTTACTGCTGAGTAAAAAATGGTTCGAAAATTGAAACGCAAATTAGCAGACTCGACACCCAGGGCCCTTGAAGTGTCATAATCTCCTTGGTTGTCAAATGAAAATTGCTCGTACTTGTATCTCAACTATCGTTTTGCATCAAAACAGTCCTATTTTGTGTACCAAATCCCTGCAACTCAGGAGACTTTATTTTATAGTAACAGGAATGGTTTTTAGTCAGTAAGACTCTGACAGTCGCTTCCGTTCCACACAGGGCGGGAGGGACTCATTGAATGATTTACCAACCAAAAAAGTACACTATCTTTAATTCTATTCCTTAGGGCGACTTTCACCAAAAGTTAAACATGTTTAAAATTTTATTATTAAATTTTAATATTAAAGTGGCCCTTAATCTCACACTTTACTTGTTCTTCTATCTTTTTGTTTGATGTGTCCTTTCTGTGTTACATTGTAATGTAACTTCACGACACGTCACGTTCACGTCCTGATTTCCCCCCGGCTCTGAATTCTGAATCAAATGTCGTAATGTTTCTTACATGTTACAACGTGTTGATTATTCGTTTAGTGGTTATTCTTTTGTTTTTTCTGTTCTTTTGAAAGTTATTTTATTTGTGTGGGCTTGTTATTATTGGATTTTTTGTTTAAAAGGGGAAGTTTTAATGCTATAAAAGGATGACGTAAATAACAGAATGCCACCTGTTACGATCTATATATACTCCTTACCTTATGTCCAATTGCATTCAATGGTTGTAAATACTACCAGATCTTTCTGAAGAAAATAATTATTATTACCTACAATAAATTGATGACTTTCAATTGTAATAATGGTGGACGAATTTTCCAAAAAAAAAAAATTTTTTTTCAGAATAAGTATTAACCGCAATTTAAAATATCACTTACGGGATATATTCCATGATTAAAAATTTGTATGAGTTCACAATATTTCGACGCGTTACAAGTGCCATGATCGCGCGTTGACTGGAGAATCAGTACCTACTCACCACGCACGCACTTAACACCAGTCTCTTTAGAACCAACCGCTCCACTTTCATTATCCGAAACGAACACCATTTCAAAGAAAAATGCCGCCTCTATGTCACAGGCAACCTCTTATTTACGTAAACAACTATGAAACAGAAAGCCACCAGAGCCAATACCTAATTAAAAACAAATCATTCATTGTTCCGCTCGAGCACTTCTCTTTAGGAAGCTTACAACACTAGCCTTTGATAATCATAGTTGTGAGATGTTCTGGAATTCGAAGGTCGGATATGAGCAACAGACGCGACGCTCTCCTCCAAATCGCAGGCAAGGCCGGATGCAAACGCTTAGCTATGTAGCCTCGTCGATTGCAGTTAACTGATTGCCTTTCTTTAAGATTCGTGTTGTTGAACTAGGTATTTGGTTTACAATAAATTCTTATTCCGGTTGTACACGGTTCAAGTTCGCTTGTTCTATAGTCAGCGAACTTGCATTTCGCATTTAGGTATAACTTTTAAATATTATGCAAACTATATTGCCTGAGTGAAATATTTTTGCCTGAACATTAACACACATAGCAACTTTTAGTTTGTTTTCAGTTTTAATTGCAAAAGTATGTTGTTACTAACATGTTATATTATTTTATAATGAAATAGGTCTTATTTCAAAGCTGAAATCTTTCACAAAAATTGAAATAGTTTCCCAAAGTTTCAGTACTTTTAGTTTGCACGCTTCATGAAAAGCGATCAAAAATTAAAATTTCAGTAAGTAGTTAATAAAAAAGGTTGCCGTTCAGAGGGGATTGGGTTCGGACCACTAATGTAGAAAAAAAATATCGACAGAATTGAGCAAACTACCTTTTCTTTAAGTTGGTAAGAGTTGAACCAGACACATGTCATTGTATAATGTGCAACAGGAGATAATTTATTCTCACTTAGATTTTATCTCTATAGTTCCTCATTCGGTATTAATTTGGAATTCATTAGATTACCATTAAACATAGTTGGATTATAAAATGTATAGAAAGGTTAGTTGCATATAAATTGTGGAAATTCCAGCGACGCAGCGAGTGGTCGAACTCAACACGTCTTTAGGCAAAATGTACAGAGGTGACTTAGGGTTAAGTCAGCTGATTGGTCAATATTTACGCGAATACTGATAACATCGTAATGTCAATCGTTGGTTCCTCCTGTGTAATAAACCAAGCAGTGAAAGGTATTTCTCTTAGTTTATCAGTAAACAATCTATGTTCAGCCTGACGAACATTCCCAAAGCTTAAGTTATTTTTCCTGTTATTGCGTATGACTGAAGAAATATCTAGCTGTAATAACTAATACATTTAATAAATGCAAAATTGGATGGATGTTTAAATCCCATACCGTAGGCCTCAGATTTAATGCACCTCATAGGATTGCCCGGTTAAGCACCACACACCTTTGAGTTTGACCTGCAAGATGCCACTGAAAAAAAAGTGTGGATATTTGTTACTCAATTATGTCCAAGTAGCTGAACGAATCTTGATGAAACTTGGCCTAGATATAGTTTATGATCTGGAATAAAAAATCGAGACGAGACGCGACAAGACAGTACAAGTTAAATTTTGAGGATCTCTGTTGAAAAGAGCGCGCGTTGTGAATTGACTCCAAAGCTACCGATTATCCCGGTATTGGGTTGTCGTGGAATATTTTTGGGTTACACGTAAACGAAGCCACAGGCAATAATAATATAACACCTAGCTAGTAATTTAATAAATTTCTCCAGTGACTGGATACCTGTTTGTTTATTCTCGGGTTGATAAATTTAGTTATCGGATATAGTCTCGGATAAATCTATTTATGAATCAGGAAACTAGAGATGAGTTTACTTAGGACTCAGGTACACAACCTTATTTTTATTTTATTTACTAGAACTCTTTTGAGAGGTCATTAAACTCTGTTTATGAACAACAAGGCTATAAAGGCTTCTTTATAAAAGCATCCTTTTTTATCCATAAGGAGGTTGTCGGTGCAGACAAATAGATACATCATCATCATCATCAACCTATACATGTTCCCATTGCTGGGCCACAGGCCTCCCTTCTGTGAGAGGGAGCGGGCCCTAATCCACCACGCGGGCTCAGTGCGGGTTTTGAGACGTCACATGTCTTGGAATATTTGATTCTAGCACATGGTTTCCTCACGATGTTTTCCTTCACCATTTTGAGAGCACTGGTGATGAAATAAATTACACAAAGTAATGTGCCAGGCTGAGTTCGAACCGATCTACAACTCATAAGTCGGAACCGATACCACTGCTCAGTAGGTACGGATATTATGTGCAGGTAAAATAAACCCATGATAACTGTTTTTCTACCAGTTTATTTTTTTATCGCGGTAAAATTATCCAATGAGTCCTCCCTCCCAGGTCGGGACAGGAGCAACTGTCAGACTTATACCAACTAAAACTAAACTAAAATTCAGACAGTGTGACGCTACGCCACACTGTCTCAAAACGCAATTAAGTAAAATAAGAGAACGATTAATACGGACAGCTGTCGATAAAATCCTCGATTGAACCAAGACCCGACAGCTTATATTTATCACCTTTCAATCGTGAAGCAATAGGCAAGTTTAATAAATAAATACTAAGTAACACGCAATGCTCACGACAGGGTGACTGTCAGTCTGGCATGATATACTGGCGCAGCATGCCACACAAGTATTAGCCATGCTCGCTGACCCTAGATTGGCTAAATGTCTTGGCGTACCCAGGGTCTGAAAGTAAAGCGGAGAGAGAGATGTGTTTTTATAACCAGTCAGATAAATTGACTTTGAATTTTAGAAATTCTAAGGTATTTGCCACAACTTTCATTATTAAGCCTTTTAAACTGGTCTATTAATAGAAAGTACAATCCTAAAACCAGATTTCATATAAATCTCAACACCAATCTCCTTAAATAATTAAGAACGTAAACTCCATCCATAAATCCTCATAGACCTTTTCAACAATGCTGTTCCCTTTATCACTTGGATCTGGTTGCGTCTCACTAAAATATTATACCTACTGCAGAAATACCAATCCCAGTCTATTGTGAAGCCTTAAATATCAGGAGGCATGCAAAAATTGTTAGTTGTGAAACTAACTGGGTTGGTATGCAAGGAAACAGTACAGAGAAAGCAGAAGTTCAATTTAAGCATTGACTTATAACGCAAGGACAGGCCCAAACAAAATGGCACCAGTTATTTTGCCCGCAGCTGTCAGTTACGGGCCAAAGCAACTCAGTCAACTCAGGATCTACCATAAAAATTCAATCCATAAAATATCGCCCTGCCCGGGGTGGGAGGACTCATTTGATGATTTTACCACGCTAAAAACCATCCCGGTCCTGGATCTGTTTTAGGGACTGTCAGGGTCTGCCCTATCCATCCATTGCATGTGTCGTTACATACTCGGGAAAAATGTTGAATTCTGTAGAAATTGCTTTGTTTATTCCTAATAGATTTCGGCATAAGGCTTTCCCAAGCTCAGATCAAAGAAATAGGCAGATAGAGCGCTCAGAACACGCGAGTGGGTCCACCAAACTTAATACAATCGCAACAGTAACAAGCTACGCGTCGTACCAAGCTGCGCGTCGTTGTTGCTTTTTGCCAAAATATGCCGTCTCGTGTCTTTAACCATCGTAAAAGTTGTTCTCAAAAACAAAGAAAACATTATGGAATGTAATTCTATTTGATTTTGTATTAACTTTGGTGGAGACACTCGCGTGTTCTGAGCGTTCTATCTGCCTATTTATTTGATCTGAGTTCCTAAGTATCAAAGCAGTCTATCCTGTGCCTGCATTTGTTCGTATAGTGTAACACTGGATCATAAAGTTTTCCGTGTACCCGATAAGTTTTCCCAACGATAGAAATAAGCAAAAATTCATACCTTTCATACCTTACTTCACGATCCTTTCTATCCAGTAAAGCATGAATTTTAAAATTATTTCCTTAGAGATCACTCTCGTTATGTAAGGAACTCTTGTGTAAAATGTTAAGCGTTTACTCCCGACGGATAAACAGTTACTTGTATCTCAGTGAATTGAAGGGTTTTTTTTTGTGAAATTTTTTCTCAGTAATGGCTTTGGATATTTTTCACTTTTAGTTTGACCGCTTTGTGTGTGTCTGTGGTAGAGTAGCTCTTGAACGGATGGACAGATTTAAAACCATTTTTTTTATTGTTCAAAAGCAGGTTTTCTTGCAACGATTCTTAGACATGTTTAATCAAAATCGGTTCACCCGTTTCAAGGCCATCAAGTCTTTTGTTATTCGTTGTAACTTTGTGAGTTTGCATTTTTTTGATTTGTTCGTTTAAATTGTATACTCGTAATTAAAATTAACATAATTATTATTCCTCTTCTTCTGGTGCCACTCCAACTGAATACTTTAGTCATTATCTGCCTATCCTTTGCCCAAAGATGTTAGAATTAGCTTCTAGCCGAACCAGATTCAGCTGAATCTCAGTATTTTACATAGTGCGATTGCCTATCTGACCTCCATAACACGGTTTTTTTTGTCCACAACTATCACACGACGCCATCTAGTCCCAAGCTAAGCAGAGCTTGTGTTATGGGTACTAGATAACTGATAAACATACTTATATATATTTCTAAATATATATATATTATAGATACACCCAGATACAGAACAATGATCGTGCTCATCACACAAATGTTTGTCCTGGGTGTGAATAGAACCCACGACCTCCGGCATAGCAGTCAGGGTCACTAACCACTAGACCAACAGGCCTGTCAATTATCGCAGTGTTGGTCTTCTGCAACTATCCCGCGATACTACCACCATTGTGGTTGCAGTGGTGATTTATTGACATTTCGGTTGAGTCGGCTAGACGGCGTAATTACGACCACGATTGAATACGATCGGTCTATCAGTGCCGAGCGGGTCGGAGAGCACAAAATATCAGTGCATTTAGTGCACCGCGAGATTTAGACGCTGGTGATGTAAGCATTGAGCTATTGTTTGTACGTGATTGGATTCTTAAAGTTTGTGGCGAAACTTATCTACCGTTAAATGTCTTAATGTTGATTTTATCAATGATTTGTACGCAATCAGTGTGCACTCTATTTTGCGTGATTTTTAGATATATTTTTTTTTTTGGGACAAACCCACCACACTATTCCCAACCACTGCAACTCCTGAAGCCAGAATCAACCGTGGCAACCACGATGACGACGTGTCCCTGAGAATGAATTTACCTGTCTTGGATCCTGCAACGAAATTAATCAGAAAAGAATAGTGGAGGAGTAGGTTTTAGTCATATAGTGATTTGTAGGTTTTGTAAAACCTAAAAAAAAATATTCAAATCGAAAACTGTACAATCTTGTTGATCGCTGGGATACGAACCCACAGTCAATACGTGGACCACTAAGCTATTAAGACAACGAAGACCGCGGTCAAAATGATTAAATAAATAGGACAAGAGTTAAAACTTTAAAATCATGGCGGGATTATTTCCTTACCGTGACCCCGGAACATAACAGCCTACTGGAGGACACCGTTTATTTTAGTCAGTAGAAGTGTGACAGTCCCTCCCGCCCTGCCCGGGGCGGCAGGACTCATTTGTTGATTTTACAACGCAAAAAAAAAAAGTTTTCTAAACACAAAACGCTTGATTGCCTATTTCATATCTCTTTCGTACTCAATACTCTAGCTACTATATACTTCTTGATGTCTAGACGGCGTAAAAGTGAACTACTCGTTATACTAAAACTAGGTTATAATTATTAAAGCAATCATTGAAAGTATTTATTATTATTAGAATTATGTTGTTCTATTGCACCACTTTATATTCTGATTTCAAGTGATTGTTAACTCACGCCTTGTTTGTTTTTATTGCTTTTTGGAGTCTGGTAACATTGTGAAGTATAATTATTATATTTTTATAAGGCAGTAAAGGAAAAGCTCGGAAGCTCGGAAACCACGCAAAGCCGTTGGTCGCAGTTGTTACTTGTAGAATGTAGACCATTCATCATTAAGTCATGGGCCTCACTTCGTGTGGAGCAGAAAGGACTGCAGTTAACACTGTTTTTTTCAGTTGACTTTTACCTTCCAGGACCAGGGTAACCTTTAAGGCTCCATAGTACTTCAATAGAATCTTACTCGCTCGAACTTGCACGTACCACGCACTATTGCTTGATCTTTCTTTTAGCTGTCTACACGCACATCTATTTATTTTAAGGCGAAAAAAAAAGGAAATTCAAAAAAATAAATAACATCAGACCTGCTTTAAAGTTAGTTCAGTTAGTATAAAAAGTTTAGTTTAGTTTAGTGATCTTGATTGTTCAATTTAGAGGTAACTTTGGGATTTTTTTCTATAGAGAAAATTGTATGGAATCATGTTTTCGTGTAAGATAAGACCTAACATTAATCCTCAACTTTATCATATATATTATTTCAAAATTAATGCTGCAGTATTTTCGGCGTGTCACAGGATTCTGCTAAGCCATTTGAGGTAGTATGGGCTCTTAACCATTCTTGTAATCAACCTAGCCGTTAATATAACCTGAAATGGCCTGAAATAGCAGGTTAAGTATATTTACATTTTCCTCATTACCCAATTTAGTATAATTTACTGCTGTTCGATTAAATATTTACTTGCCAATATTTAACAGGCGTGAAGAAATCTTAATATCTTCAGGTCAAAATTACAATTAAATGGAAATGATTACCCATTGATTGCCATTTAAGGCAAGGGACAGGATACTATTCAAGTTAAAATCACATCACGATTCTACTGTTGCTGCCATTCTGATTATCATAGTAAATAATTTTAGCCTTTTAAGCATATTTATGTAAAAAATATGCAAAATAAACGTTCTTTTCTTCAATAGTGTAAGAATGGTGTCATATTTGTGCAAAGAAACAGTCGATTTGTGTAGAAATAACGATGAAATAACTTTGTCTTTTCTTGGTAGAATAGAGATAGAATCGCCATGCTACGCGTGATGGAGAACGTTTCACAGACATTATCCCACATTTCACACCTTCTTGATCAACTCCTCGTACATCAAAGTACAACACTTAGCTTAATAAATGCTACAGTAATAAGTGGTGACCGCGCATAATAAGACGACGGCTTGTATTGAGAGGAGACTGCCGCGATGCCTCGCGTGATCCGAATACAGTTGTAGGGCTGGTAAACTATGCGAGAATTTGTTTAGTAGACTTGGAGGCTAGACAAACAATATATGTGGTGTCTAATGAAGACTTGTTCAGTTGAAAATATTGAGATTCCACTCATCTCTGAGACGGTTTTTGAATCAAGAAGATATTAAAAAGTGATGTTGAAAGCTTGTAGATTTCAGAAATAAAAAAAATCCTTTGGTACTTTTCTCAATACTCAATACTTTATTGCATTCCATATGTTACATGGTAAAACGTAAAAACGGTACAAGATCAGATAATATGGATCCTGTCGGGCACGCAAAAAATTATTCTTAAAACGTCGCCCACACAAAGTATTTATCCGGTGTCGTGGCTTTAAAAAAACATTTAAACTCATAAACTTAAACAGTCTGATCTGGAAAAAGGAGCTGTAGGCTATAAAAATATTTATTTAAATACGTTAATTGAATGCGCTACACGATCACTCAACCACTGAGCTATAGCCATGCCGTCTTATTCCTGTACTGTTATATGTTCCAAAATCAATTATAATTGACGAGGAAAGGTAGATCAGTGCGAGCACGAGTTTTCATTATTTTACTTTACAGCGTCTTTCCAGTATTTACAGAGTTTCTTTTATGAAAAAATGGAACAGCGCCTCTGGTGTGCGAAGAAGGAACTATTTTTTTCCGTGAAAATTGTCAATTTAAAACTGTCAAAGTTCCAGTTTACTTTACGTCTCAAAAATAATGAAAACTCGTGCTAAGGGTACAGGTTTACCAGGTCCATCTATTCGGCTGCTGATCTACTTATTTTCATTTTAATATCTCAATCCACAATTTTTCGACCATTTCTCTTATAGAAGGAAATCTATCAATTCAGTTGCACAGCCCTGAAGCGTTCGCGGCTCTTTGTCCTAATGTTAACGACTTTAAGGAAACGCCTGCGCGGAATATTTTTAGATGAACTGAGATTAAGAAAGCGGTCCTCTTCTCTGATGAAATTATATTGGTTTAGTCAACCCTGGATTATATAATGGCGATTACTTGTACGGCAGATCGATGACCTCATAGATATTATCATGTATGATAATAGTGGCTTATTGGTAAAAGTATAGAGATATAAACCAAAAAGGGCCTAGCATTGTACCCTGAGGTACACCAACGCAAAATCAAACGCCTTGTAAACAGATTCCGATTTTATGCTTGAATTATTTCAGATAAGTATTAATGTTATTGCTATCCACTGTCGCAAGTGACTGTTTCCGTAAATATTTCTCATGTTTACCTTTAAGGGATCAAATGGGGTCTTAAACACCAACCTGTGAAATACATAAATGCAAATCCTTAAACCGTTAACACCTAGCTTTCATTAAATCCAAATTTGCTAAGGCACAGTGAACATTCCAACAACCATTTTCGAATTAACCTTATGATAACACTTCACACAACTTGGCACTTATCCTAATTGGTATCCAATGAGCGGTGGGATTATAGCACCTAGAAACCAATTACAAGGGCCTAAATGACCCCTACGACTTATCATCACAAATATACGATGTCTACAAGTCGAGGGTCAAAATGTTTATTCCAACTATGATTAGAAAGTTGTCTGGAATCGATTTGAATATTAGAATTAATTAATGGTCCTTATATGAATTTAGAATGTTTGTATACACTATCATTAAAACTTAAAACGGGATATTTACCATATTCATTATTTGTTTTGAGTTAACGATGTTATGGCACTATTGCTAGATCACGGATGAACTGAAGTAATTGAGGGTGGATGTGTAAGAGCAGACGAAAAGGTCTATCCTCTTTCTTCTTTCAAAACACTCTTCTAATCTCTAACTTCATCTGCTCGCCATTTATTTTCCGTACTTTTTCGGTGTTCAATGAAACCACTGCTTGCTATGTGACCTGCCTACTGCCACTTTAATTTGCAAATTCATTCATTTTGATCTGTCTCCGAATCTCCTTACTTCCTAGTCAATCATGCAGATATTATTACATCAACATCATCATCAGCCAGAGGACGTCTACTGCTGAACATAGGCCTCCCCCTTAGACCGCCACGCCGAACGACAATTCGCCACTTGCATCCATCGGCTGCAAAATTATACAGGGTGGAATTTTGTAATGCCACCTGGAGGGAAAGTACCCTTAATATTGCAGATAGAAAATTTTACTCAAAGGAAACATTCCTTTATTTTTGAATAGAAAGCAAACTGCATTCAAAGATTTTCGAAAATTCTCTTCTCCCACCCAGGAATAGAACCGGCTAAAATCTGAAAAAATTATACCCGTACTTTTATTGCACCGATCGTTAGGGTCAATTATAACGATGATATCTCTCTAACAAACATGATAAATTAAATGAAAGGAAAACCAGGAAATCTTAAATTAAAGCTCTCGTAACATGTAATATGGTTTCTTGGTTCAATTCCCGGGTGTGGGAGAAGAGAATTTTCGAAAATATTTGAATGCAGTTTGCTTTCTATTCAAAAATAAAGGCATGTTTCCTTTGAGTAAAATTTTCTATCTGCAGTATTAAGGGTACTTTCCCTCCAGGTGGCATTACAAAATTCCACCGATATGGACCAAGAAACCATATTACATGTTACGAGAGCTTTAATTTAAGATTTCTTGGTTTTCCTTTCATTTGATTTATCATGTTTATTAGAGAGATTTCATCGTTATAATTGATCCTAACGATCAGTGCAATAAAAGTACACGGTATAATTTTTTCAGATTTTAGCCGATTCGATTCCCGGGTGGGAGAAGAGAATTTTCGAAAATCTTTGAATGCAGTTTGCTTTCTAATCAAAAATAAAGGAATGTTTTCTTTGAGTAAAATTTTCTATCTGCAGTATTAAGAGTACTTTCCCTCCAGGTGGCATTACAAAATTCCACCCTGTATATATTTCATACTCTCTGAGTTCTAAATCCTCTCGTTTGTAGTGACTATCATCATCATCATCAGCCTATTAATGTTCCCACTGCTGGGACACAAGCCTCCTCTCTGTGAGAGGGGGTGGGCCATAATCCACCACGCGGGCCCAGTGCGGATTGGTGGATGTCACATGTCTTCGAATTTTTGGTTTTAGGACATGCCGGTTTCCTCACGATGTTTTCGTTCACCGTTTTGAGAGCAGTGGTGATGAAATAAATTACACAAAGTAATGCGCCTGCCGGGATTCGAACCCACGACCTGCAACTCGTAAGTCGGGGCCGATACCACTGGGCCACCACTTCTGTGTGCTGTAGTGACTATGTTAGATTAAAAAAAATACATTTAGATACATGACAACAATGAAGTGTTTGTATAAACAGTTCGTGTAAATTGTAAATGAATAGTGGTTGTGTGATTGTTGGCTCTTTAATTAGTGGTTGGATTGATTGATTTGTGTTTGGACGTGCTAATGAAACCGGTTGGATAATATTTGATGAGTGTACAGGAGTGTGGTGCGATGGGATTGTAGGAGGTATGCCGATAACGATTTAATTGCTTTGGGAAAATGTGTCATGCTTGTAACGGATTAAGGGCGAAATGGGTAATGTTTCTATGATATTTTTAAACATTTTTTAAAGGAAAATGAACGGACTGAGAGAAAAATGATCTTGCTAGAAAAAGGGGAATAAAATGACTTCTGAGGCGAAAATAATTATTAAGTAACGGGTAACTAGCTGTTGCCAGTGGCTTCTCCCGCGTGTAACTTGTAACTCGAAAGTCCCACGGCAACGTTTGTATTTATTGTATTATTCCAGATTATAACTTATTTCTTAGATGACAGAAGAACTCATGCAGCATGACAGCACGTCACCAAACCCTATCCTAAATTTGGATTAGGTACATTTAGGATAAGTGGTGATGGGGTATATTTAGTCAGTTTCAGAATAACCAAAAGCTATAATAAAGAACTATAAATCAAATTAAATTCTCATACACCGTGTCACGTGTTTCATCGTACAATTCCGCGACACTATAATAGTTTATAATTACGTTTTTTTGCAACAATTGTAATGGAAGTCTTTGTTTTATTGCTCGGGACATGCAATGCTGTGCATTTGCGTATGTATGGACACTGAAGCTTGTTATGTAAGAATTCAAGGAATGTATGAAGGAAGTCTTGTTCTCATTAAAACCCTTCATAGAAAACTATAGATTGTTTTTACTGCGTAGATAGTCTTCACTGTGTTTAATGAATTTTAGGTTGCCCGCAGGGGTCTTTACGTATTTATTGATTTACGATAGAATTTTAATGAAAATACAAAGAGTGAAGTCTTGGTTAATGATATCTTTTATTTTTTATGTCGTACTGATGATGCGACGTATTAGATGGCCCAATGAGTCATCATCATCATCATACCAGCTTTAAGACGTCCAGTGCTGAACATAGGCTTGGGCCCAATGACTAGCCACTTCAATCACGGTGCTTGTAGTACTCAACATTGTACAAGGAGTAGATGGTGGGATACATAAGACACTCCAGCTACAAAGCCATAGTCTGGGATCACCACATTCACACTGAATATCCTAATTTCCCCCAAATCGATTGATATAGGCCACTGCAGAAATACTGGCAAAGGGGTTATAAGCATCGATGAAAAGAAAAACAAATAGATGATGATGAAAAACAAAATCAATCAATGATTGTTTTTCATGGATATGAGCTACTAGCTGTTGCCACGGCTTCACCCGCTACAACTCGAAAATTATCCCACGGGAACATAAAATCGGGATAAAAACTATCCTATGTGTTAATCCAGGTTATAAACTATCTGAGTACCAAATTTTAGTCAAATCCGTTCAGCGGTTTTTGCGTGAAAGAGTAACATACATACTTACATACACACATACATCCTCACAAACTTTCGCATTTATAATATTAGTAGGATTGAGCAGAAAAAAGATTTGGACTAGAAAGTCCGCATAAAGCGGAGATTTCGCCACTCCAGAAATAGCCTATAGGATGAGCAGAATAATAATTAAGGACTTAATTCTAGGTTTAGTTTAAACAGAGGTGTCGGTGCGTCGGTCTTCCAACCTTCGCTCTCCCATCCTGCCGAACCGCCGATAGAATAATATAGCAATTAGCATTATTGAAGAGTAATTAAGGAATCAATAGCGAATACTGATATTAGTAGTGTAAAAATGGCACAGATAAAATGTTTCTGGACGTTCGCAATGCCCTATTTTACTCTTAACTTGTATTCGTTAAGTGTGCGATGACAGTTTCTTCGTCCTTTTTTGTCCTGGTAAAATCATCAAGAGAGCCCATACTGTCAGACTTGTACTGACTAAAATCCGCGGACGGCGAGTAATAGATACTTCGACGTTTGATCAAGTAGGCTCAAGTCGAACGGTGTGGTTTATTTATGCGTGCAGTACCCACGAAAGTGCACGAATTTTCACTCTTTTACTTTACATCGTCTTTCCAGTATTTGCAGCGTTTTTGTATGAAAAAAATGGAACAGCGCCTCTGGTGTGCGAAGAAAGAACTAATTTTTTCCTTAAAAATTGTCAATTTGAAATTGTTAAAGTTCCAGTTTACTTACTTTTACGACTCAAATACTGAAAATTCATGCTAAGGGTACTGATATTATGTCACAATTTTGGTGAACAATAAAATATTTTCTATGTGGATATTATCTGAGCAACATAAAACGTTTTTCTATGAAAATAAACATAGAGTGTAGAAAAATAGTTTAATATCATCGTCATGAACAATTGATTAAGAACAGGTCACGTTTTATGCAGAATTTATGATTCTAGAATAGAATTATGACTAATATAACTACTCCTCCTGTCGTACTGTCATGTTGATTATGAGTTAGTAGCGTCACTTTGATAATAGCAATTATGAAGCACACATTGATGAGTTCCTATTTAATTACCCATTGTCAGTAAGTTTTTTTTTAATGTGGTAAAATCATCAAATGAGTCCTCCTGGGCAGGGAGGGAGGGACTGTCAGTGTTGTACTAACTAAAATCCACGGTGTAATTCAATAGCCCTTTATGTTCCGGGGTCACGGTGATGGAATAAGTCCCGCGACCCCGGCAGGCTTTAGCCCTCTGAGAGGGGGCCCTGTCATTATGAATATGCTGACGCTCTTTGAGGCGCGCGTGGACACAACGCGCCGTCGACCCGGGCATGGTCCATGGTCGGGCAGCGAGTTGCCCTTTACTCGCTGCAAAGTCAAAGTCAAAGTCAGATCATTTATTTTAAATAGGCCATCAGTGAGGCACTTTTAAACGTCGAATATTAAAATTAAGGAAAGGGATGGGATGGGATTGATTCTACACCCATTCGCTAAGGTAGGTTGCATGGAGAAGAATGGGCAAGAAACTCCATACTTACTCTTTTTCAAAAATGCCTGCCTGCCCGCACTGTCAGTAAGCTAGATATTTAAAATGCATTGAGTATTGTTACTATATAAACAATACAATTTATTTCAACAATATTTCAACCCATGATCGACGGCTACACAGTGTATCATGGGTTCGTTCCAGCACGGAACAAATATTTGTATGATTTACAAGTAGTTGTTCCTGGTCTGGGTGTTTGTATAAGTAAGTTTCTTTGTTTGTAAATTTTAAAAAGAGAATAATGTATGCGTTCTGGGGGGGTATTACAACGTCTTAAAACCAGGCTTATTCCAGCGAGTGAAAGTGACAGAACTACACAAGTCGTCTAGCGCCATCTCGTTCACTCACTGGAAAAGCCTGGTTTTAAGAAGTTGTAATACCCCCCTGAAAGACCAACTGAATGCCTCAATACTGTAGAGGTTACGCTTCCACTGAGCATAAAATATTGGATTCCTAGGTCACGAAAAGGTGGGCACGCCGCAGTTGCGGCGGTAAGACCCCTCTTTGAGGAGTGGCTGGAGAGAAGTCATGGCGTCCTTACCTTCCGCCTGACGCAGGTCCTCACCGGGCACGGGTGCTTCGGGAGGTACCTGTGTCTAATGCGGAAGGAGGAAACGTCTGGGTGTCACCACTGCGAAGATCGCCCGGAGGACACGGTGGAGCATACGGTGCAGGACTGCCCAGCTTGGGCAGTGCACCGACGTGTCCTCACGGCTGCGATAGGCGGAGACCTCTCGCGCACGGCATTGGTTTCGGCCATGCTGCGGGGCGAGACGGAGTGGGAAGCGGTCGCCTCCTTCTGCGAAGCAGTAATGCTCGCGAAGGAGGAGGCGCGCCGCGAGCGAGAGAGGACAGAGTCCTCCCTCCGCCCCAACCGCGGTGTAGGACGCCCACGGCGACGGACGTCGCGAGACGATCTCCGGCCACCGTAGGCGCGGGCATGCGGGCAGCGAGTAAAGGGCAACTCGCTGCCCGACCAAGGACCATGCCCGGGTCGACGGCGCGTTGTGTCCCACGCGCGCCTCAAAGAGCGTCAGCATAATGACGGGGCCCCCCTCTCAGAGGGCCAAAGCCTGCCGGGGTCGCGGGATTATTCCCTTACCGTAACCCCGGAACATAACAGGCTATGAAGGACACTGTGGATTTTTTTTAGTCAGTAGAAGTCTGACAGTCCCTCCCGCCCTGGGTTAGAGGACTCATTTGATGATTTTACCACGCTAAAAAAAAAAAAAAATGATCACGAATAGGTAACAAGGTATATTTGCGTTTACTTTATAGTAGTATGGAATTAGGATTTGTGTCGACTTTAGGATTACCCTTAAGTCGGCTCGCATATAGCAACAGGTTTCAAACATACGAAATGTAGTATATGTTAACCAACAGGGAAGAACAGGGAGGTTATCAAGAAGTTTTTACCTATTAACATTGACATACTTGCACACTACCACAAATATTCCCCGTCCTTATCATAATAAATCTAAGATGGTTTAAATCGATTTCATATCACGTCGGCTGTTTGCGTCGAAAGGATTAGATCGAGCCTCTGAAGTTCAAGATTAAACCGCCATTTTGGTGTTAAGGCTGTGATTAGTGGATTTCACACTCAAGTGATTTAGATCGGAATAAACTGATAGGTATATTTTGGCATGTGTAAGCAGTTGTGCGAAAAAGTATTTGAAAATTATCTGAAATTGATTTGAAATATTTGCCTCGCGTTTAGATTGAGGAGAACGAAGTTTCATGGGAAGAAGTTTTATGGGTTTGCACCCATAAAACTAGTCAACTTCTATTTACATTGGATGCAACTGAATATCAGTACTTCACTGCGAAAAAATGCCTATTTGACATATATACTCGTATTATCGGAAACTGTAGCAAGCTGAGGTGGCAAAGGGTTGGTCATGTTTGCCGTAAAACCGACGAAAGTTGGAGTAAAAATGTACTCGAATGGAGACCGCGTGTAAGTAAACGTAGGGTGGGACGCCCTTCGGCAAGATAGACCGATGACCTTCAGAAGGTAGCTGGCAGTGGCTGGTTGAAAAAAGCAAGGGATCGTGCGCTGTAGCGCTCCCTGGGAGAGGCCTATGTCCAGCAGTGGACTGCAATAGGCTGAAATGATAATGTTGAACCCAGTTACTGGGGAAAACGATATCCTTTTGTAAGATTGGTAGTCTGACTTCTTGAATTCTTACGTTAATTTTCCACATGATATTTATCTGTGGAATGTAGAGTGTTTTCTTCAATTTAACTACAAGATTCTTGAACTGAAGTGTGTACTTATGTATCTTATAATACAAGAGTTATCTAAGTCCCCGTGGAAATGTGTTTCAAATACTTGAAACTAGGGAAATGTTTATCAAAGATAACAATTATAATTCCTAAGAATCAAATCATTACTAAAACAGTTTCTAGGGAAAGTGGAAAAGTACAGAAAACCACGTGAATAGTTAAGCCGATTTCGTTGTTATGTTTTAATGCCAGCATTTTGAGAGATTTAGTTTTACATTATTAAACATACTCGTATACCTTTCAAGTGTTATTATTGCCTTTGAAGGATGCCTCTAACGTCAATTCAGTGTTTAAAAGCTTTTATATAGTTACCTGTCCCTTTGTTTGTCATCAAATCTTGTAAGTTAGAGATCCACTTTACGGTTTTCGATTGAGCTGAAATTTTGCTAAATGCAATATTATGATATAGAGGATATGGGGCTGATCTGATGATGGAACTGGAAGGTGGTCATAGGAACTCTGTAATGAAACGCCGCGAACCCATCGAGTTTAGACTCGTTTTCGTCTTGACGAGTACTTTGTCTATCTTAAGTATTTCTTTAACAATAAAGGCTTGTTTATTTTAAAATAACTAATTTTCTCAATTATGTACCTTTTTGTCTGTCGTAGCTAGAGACAACTATATTTACTCTATTTTAAAGTCCATTTCTATTTGTAAAGACAAATGACAATACAGACAATCAACCACATCAATTCATTCCCACTAAACAAGCTATAAATCAGCGCCAAATACCAAGTTATGGATTATTCAAACGCTGGTAGTACCTCGGTACGCAAATTAGCAAATGTAATCACTTAATTTTCCATTCATCGCTGTATAACAACGTCCCGGGAATTATTAACAAACTGTTTCCGTGTATTTCGTTCATTATGGGCGTCTAGATTTTGTAGGTAGGGGTTTTAGGGTAGGAGTGGTAGCAGTCGATGTTCTCGGAATTTGGGAAAATTAGAACCTTTGGAAACTTGATATTGTTGGTAGAGTTACGTTAGATTTTGTATTCTATTTTTGCCTGCTTAAAAATAAAAGATCTAGACAGAGAGTGGAAGAATTTTAGCCATTTTTTTTGTGTTGGAAATCTTGAAACGATCTAGTCCTCGATATCTGGGTGGAGTATAAAGATTCTTTCAGATTTGACTGACAAAGAAGACGTTCTAGGGCCACGATCCCATTATTTTGATGGCAGTCCCTCGAGGCCGTCAGGCTATTGGCTCTATAGGGCCATCTTTTTAGCCCCGTTAGTTTGCTGGCAGCTTTTTGATCTTATTTTTGTATCTTGTAAATCGATGTGTATATTCAATCTCAATCCAAATCCTGTTTCATTTGTTTCTGACGGCTGCTTCTGATTGGTCATTTTTAAGACTGGGAGGGGCAAATCCGGTCGTTGATTGGTTATAAAGAACGATAGTAACAGAGTTGGATTATCAATTTTCCAGCGTAAGGAGGAAGCGAACAACTTCGGTAACACCAACTAAACACATTTGGTAGACCGCTGACTGATCAAAGTTGAGTGGAGTGCAGTTTTCTATCCATTCTTATTCTATCCCTGTGAACAATTTATGATACATTCTAACTTCTCGATCGGCTATAATATCGTGAAAAGTATTTCTATAAACATTCTGCAGATAAAACCTTTTTGTTCTAAAGGATAAGTAACGTTTGCTAAATCGATTCGTTTTCAGTCACAACACCTGCGCTGTTCAAACTATTATTTCACTTCTATTTGTTTATTTTAGCGTTATTATCGAGACTAAGGCCGACTTTCACCAAAAGTTAAACATGTTTAAAATTTTATTTAAGCACAAAATTCAATAGAAAATTGCGCTTAAATAAAATTTTAAACATGTTTAACTTTTGGTGAAAGTCGCCCTAAGTTTTGTAATATAATTTAAACAGCTTTTATCAGCGACTTTGATCAATTTGGATCGTAATATGTGGAGCCAAATGATACTGATGTTTTTCTCGGGAACAGTACATTATTTCGGGATTAAAGATTATTATAATATCATTCAAGACAGCATAACTTTAACGCCTTTATTTCCTGAAAGCGTAGGCCTTTCTTGAGTCAAAAATCAAATGAGTCCAACTCTGGGATGAGCGGAAGGAGCTGTCAAACTCGTACTAACTAACGGTTTATTCCACATTCAACCCCCAATAATTTCTACCTTCTTCCGCGTTCGACCCCTAAACATTTCCACATTCCCCTTTATTTTTTAAATGTAAACACCATGTTTCTTCAGTGGACACGCGTTCCAGGGTCGTGGTAACTTCTTATGGCATTTATAGGACCCCGGCAGGCATTGAGCTCTATTGGGTTTGGTCAGTTAGCTCATAACTCCTATAGGCGCGTCTATAACAAGAACCATCGACTCGGGTTTGTTAATTGTTCGGTCGGTGAGCTACTCATTAGTCTCCGTCCGCAAGCCCACGCCTACGGTGGCGGGAAGACCAAGAGCGTTACTATGACGACTTAGAGAAGGGGTTATTCCAGTGTGGGTAAGAGACATAGCTACAAAAGTCGTCTAGCGCAACCTCGGTCCCACACTGACTTTACTTCCGCTTTAAGACGTACTGGTAGGCAACCTGGGCGTTTGCCACAGCGGCTATGACGTGAGGAGTAACTCTTCCTCACAGGTTGCGCCAAGATACTGAATAAAACTGAGGGGCCAATTCAACAGAGTAGACGCTCACAACTCACAATGGTTGTATCAAAATAATGTTATTATACGGTCTACAATAGGCCTAATTTATAAAACAAACCACAGTGTACGCACAGTAATTAAGAATGGCCGTCGTATGGTGTTGAAACGTTAGTTTTTGCTGGCGTTACAGCGCGCCTATTAATGTAGTTGGCTCATTATTGCGCGTGCGCTGGTGCGTGAACCACTTGCTTGTGATTATGTTGATTTTTACAATGTTCAGCCATGATTAGGATTTGGACACTTGTGATGGAAATTTAAGAATAATGATTCATTATTTAGCAACTAATTAGCGCAGTGATTGCGCGATGGACTGTTGCGTTGCGTATTACAGGGTGAATTTCGAAAACGATCTGTAATCTTTGATAGATTTTCAACTTTATGCCATGAGGTATAAAGTTGTAAATGTATTAGCGACTGCTCAACGTTTGATTGCAGGCTCAGATCTGGTCATCTTTCTATCTCCACAAACTCTTTTATACAAACTCATCATCTACCTAGCTTTTTTCAACTATATTGGGGTGGGCTACCAGTCAAACCGGGTGGAGCTGGATATCAACTGCCTATTGGACCTCGACAACCCAGTAACTGGGTTGTACGATACCCCATGGTAAGACTGGTTGTCAGTCTTTAGAGCTTCTGACTAAGGGCGCACCTTCACCAACAGCATTCGCCTAATGTAACGTTACAGATTCGAACATTTTGAAGAAAATAGAGCATCAAGTTGCGCACTTTATGTTACATTACAGGCTAATAATGGTCCCGTTGAGGGAGCGCCTTAACAGTAACGAGTTATTCTTTTATACAAACTACGCTATTGATTTTTGGGGGTAGGAGGAACAGAGTGGAAAGTTCCTCGCTACCCGGTGAAAAGGAAGTTACCTTAAGACCAGACGTGTTGTGTCTGGTGGGCTTTCTGCCCGACATTCGTACTCTTTATTAGTAGTTCGTAGTATTATTCTGTCTTTTAGATGCGCTGTTAACTCTGATTGCGCGATGTAGACAGTCTTAGTTTCTTCGTTGCTTCGAGTGTACTTTTTGTAGGAGATTATGTTCGCTACAGATGATATTACATTATGAATTACTTACATTATGAACTCCCCTTTAGCCAGTAATTTCACCGCACCAATTAGGCGCCTGTATGATCGAATTAGTGAACAACTTCGATTGCAGAGAGTTCCTGGCAAGGATATAATGTAATTATTGGCTTTAGCGCTAATTATGTCATTACTTTGATGTCTTCAGTAGATTCAGACTGATTTATACGCACAGGATTATGTTCGCTTAATCATGTTTGATCTTGGTAATTATGTCTGTCTGTCGAGAGATCTATGTATGTATAAATTAATAGCAGGTCCTATGTAACTGGGATATCTTGATTAATTTTCATACTTTTGACGTGATGGCCGTGTTTGCCGAACAGAAGGAGACGGCGCTATACTAAGAATCGAGACAGAATTATTTGCATCTTGCTTTCTGGTATCATGCAGGCCATCATGGCCGATTGTGAAGAGGAGGCTTTACATTTCGATTGCCGGTTGCACGCACGAAAAAAGATGACGTTATGCGGCATTACCTTGCTCTGTAGCGTTCCATAGCAACGGCGTGTCAATTGTTTGTTTATATCAACGTAAGTGCAGTATTTTCTTATGACGTTGTCACGTTCAACTATCGTCAGTAAACCGACTTTACACAGACAACCGTTTTTTTTGGATTTGTATTAGATTGGTACTTGATTGAATTTTCCAGGGAAGTAGTGTATATGACGTTTATGAAATAGGTAATTCTGGAGAATTGTATCTCCAGCTTATTATGCATTTTGGTAGGTTGATATTTTTCTATGGTTTATGTCGGTCTCGATAGAGTGGTCGAATTGTTTATTTTTAACCAGTAAGATAACATTCATCATTAGCAGAACCAGTCCGGAAGAGTCTTGGGTATTCATTTCCCATTGGTTGCTTTCTATCTTACTTTGGTTAGCTTCTAGTTTTTTTTTTACTTTGCACCACACTTAGAATTTCACCTGTATCGTGGGTGCTTTACAAACATTAAAACTCACATACACAAACACTCAGACCCGGAACGTGTAGGTTATTCAAAGACTCGTGCGGAAATCAAACCCGCGACATACTGCGCAGGAGTTGATCATTCAGCCACTACGCTAACCGTGCCATCTTCCAAACTTCATCATCAAAAATACATTTATTTCACTTTCATGTTTTTTTTGTTTCACAGATTTTTCTAGAAAAATTACAAGCGTCATCAAACAAACATACAATTTTTAACTACCTTCGTGTGGTATAATTTAATGCCGCTAATGATTCTACGCAGTTGTTCGTCAATGTCATCGAGAAAATCAGTGATTGAAACTACGTGTGAGTGTGTATTTGTGTGGGTAAGTGAACGAGGCCTGACCTAACACAACTGAATGTGTATTATGTCAGAAAGAATTATCCTTCTGACTTATTACCTACATACAATTTAGCTGGGAATTATCCCGGCTAAATTACAAAGACCCGACCATGGACCATGCCCGGGTCGACGGTGCGTCGTGTCCCACGCGCAAAAATAACGGGGGGAGGGGGCGTCAGAGTGCCAAAGCCTGCCGGGGTCGCGGGATTCACCGTGACCCCGGAACATAAAGGGCTATTGAAGGACACCGTGGATTTGGTCGAACGCAGAAGAGGGTAACAAATCTTAGGGGTTGAACGCGGAACAAACCGAGTCAGTACAAGTCTGACAGTCCCTCTCGCCCTGCTCGGGGTGGGAGGACTCATTTAGCTGTAAGGCTCTATACGATGTTTATTCGGCTCAACTCTAATATTTTTCTTCGACATCTGCCATAGATGAATCCATTCGAGTCGGCTTAGGCACCCAACATATTCGTTAACCGAACATAAAAATAAGCCAGCATCCATGGTAATACCTCGAAATCAATAACAACACATAAGTTGAGAGCACTGTTGGTCAATTGTCACTTACCCAACGGCACTCAGTTCCTAAGCCGGTTCTGAGTGGTTTTATCGCATTTCCGATAAGTAGGTACTTCCCTGATTGACGTCATTACTGGTTATGATAGTGTTGTGCGTGGGTCACGCTAAGCTGGCCTGTTAGAGGGTTAAAAGTGCTTGTTGGTGGAATATGAATCACTAAATGCACTGGAAATTAGGTTGAGCGTGTCAGTGTGTTCTGATTGACTTAAGGTACTGATACACATGCATGCTAAAAGAGCATGCTTCATTCGAGCATGCTTATGAATAGTTTACATTTGCTAGCAATAAGCATGCTACTGAATAAGCATGCTCTCTCACTCTCAGTTCTAACAAAGTCATGGACAATTAAACAGCTATCCGTACGGAGCTAAATAAGATCATCCTCGAATTTTGAGCATGCTCATTATTAGCAAATGGTTTCGATACTCATGCTACTAAGTAGCACTTGCTTAAAAGTAGCATGCGCTCGTGCTTTAGCATGCTATGCTAGTTTAAAGCATGTGTATCAGTACCATTATGCTTTTTAAGTGTGATTTTGAAGAAGTGGGTTTCTTTCGTTTTGTGGTGGTTGAGTGCTTTTCAGAGAAGTATCACAAATGTTAAATTGAGATTATCCGTCTTAAAACAAAAAGATAAACTGTTGAACGCTTGTCTAAAAAAAGTGTAACTGCAAAACGACCCTTATATAAAGGTGAAATGTCGATTTACGTTGACACTTTTTTAGACGAGGTGTTCAACAGATCTTTTTGTGGTAAGGCGGTATGTATCGAAACCTAAATAATTATAATATCCAGCAATTTAATGTATATTAATTAATGCTTTGTTAACCATTTTCATTTTATTTCCGTTTCTTTGTGTCTTGATCGATTTGTATATACTTTATTATTATAAGTAAAGGAGCTATTTCAGCTACTTTAGTGTGTGGAGTTTATAACTAGATCCGTATGTATACAAGTATCTGACACCAACAACTCAAATTTATAAAGAAACAAAACTATTCAATCTGGCCCAAATTTATAAATATAATACTTGCATTCTTATAAGAAAAATCCTAACTAAAGATATCCACTCACAAATTACTTTCACAAAAAGGATTGATTGCTATAAACGCATGACAAGACAGGCTAATAACTTGTGCCTAAGGAGCCATAGAACAAATTACGGAAAAAAGAGTATTCTATACGATGGGGCCCAACTCTATAACGAATTACCTAAAATTATAAAAGAAGCGAAATCTCTATTTACATTTAAAAAGCTATTGAAAAGCCACATTTTTAAAGATTTTTCATGAATAAACACTCATATTCGGTTAAGTGGTACCAATTGTTATTTTACATTGTATTGAACACACTATTCAAAATTCACTCATACATTGTCATCATCATCACATAAATGAATGTTATATACTATACTACATTACCCTGGAATATTATAGTATACGACATAAAAATCACACTCTAACCTCTAACACACAAAATTGTAAACATAAATAACAGAATATATACATACATACACTAAACATAAACAAAACTAAACTAAATATAAACAAACATTTAAAATTACCATACATAATATATAAACAAAACTTTAAAATTACTATAGTACAGCATTACAAAAACCACTCTCCTCTTGACTTAACACACAAAATTATATAAATAAATAAATACATACTCAAAAACTCAAGTAATCAAAATACATAAATTCATTGTATCTAGTTATAATTATAATAATCCATATTACCAACAAGATTTAAAAATATAAATTTAGAATCACACCTAATATGACAACCAAGTGCCTACTTTAAAATGCAGTGATAAATAATTAAAAAAAAAAAGCAATGTGACATGGGCCTTAATAAACATCTATTGTATTTTATATGACTGTACTCCTCAGCTCATACACGCTAACCCGCATTAGCGCACAAAATGTCGAGCGATTGGTTCAGCTATTTTCTACAACTACCCTTTTACGAATTTACTAAAACTGTTGCTAAATTCTAATGTATTTGTTGTAATTGAGTTATAGTACCAACTCACTGCGCAAATCGGCTTCATGTATTTATAAGATTATAATATTGTATTTTCTCTGTAAGTGATTGTAAATCTTTTGAGAAAATAAATGTCTAAAACCGTATGTGTGGTTTCATCTTATTAACATAATTCATCACCGCAACTACATAAATGTACAGTCGACAATGTTGAATTATGACCCATTTCGTTTGAATCCGTCAAATTGACAAAATAATATCAAAGTTGTTACCCTGGATATGTATGTTTACGCAAATTTGGACCTAATTGTATTTGAATGTCTGGTAGAAAATAAGCTTATGGTGGGTCATGATTCAACTTTGTCGATTGTACACTAATCAATTTGAATAGGTACAGTCCGGATCAATTGGTTGCATAAGTTTAGCAGAATTCATAAGCGATTTTGTCCTACCATATTGATAACGTTTTCATGCACCGTTTTATTTTTTGGAAGTTATTCTTTTTACAAAATAGGTCTTTGAAGTAGGAACCACTATTTCAGCAGATAATCGAGATAAAATTTTGTTATAACAATATTTGTGTACATTTTATTGCTCGTGAATGCACCTGGTTAAACTTATCTTCTTCAAAGAAATGTTATTTTTCTACTTCTTAGAAGAGTTGATTGTTTGTGTACTCAAGTCATTTGAATAACATCTTCAGTTCTGAGTTAGTGGTTATTGTGGCAGTTGAATGCTGGGAAAACCGATGTTTTTAGTATGTTATTTTGGGATTTTTCATTTTCGTGTTTCATTTATGATACTTTGAATATAATATTATTGAATGGGTTTTATTAAATTATGAGGAAAGTTAGTTCAGTTGTTATTGTTTTGTATTGTAATAAATACTCAGTTTACAAGGTAAGTTATGTATTATGTAATCATTCTTTTTTAATACGTAGTTGATGACTGAAATTCTACGTCACTTGAGATCTGTGAAACACGTTCTTTGTCTGTCTCTTCTAAAGCGCTCTGACAGACTTGCTCATTGGGCCATTTCTCGTCCGCGCGATCTGATTTTTATTGCGCGGGCACATGCACATTATAGAAAACTATTCAGTGCATTATGGCGAGAAAAATACCCGCGGGCATATTCGTCTAGTAAATTCCCTGCTCAAGCCAAAACTTACCTCTATATTCGAGGCCGAGCGCTTGTCGAGTCAACATCTCCTGAGGATGCTCCGTGGAAGGGCGAAGCACGTGTCGAGTATAGGTTTGATTGCATGACATGTTTTCCGTTTTTTGCACGTGTGCATAATATATGCATGTTTCCTTTGCTGCATGTGCATATGCATGATTGCATAGGGTGGGATTGCATCCTGCAACAAGCCTGGATTTTTGTCGCGGAATTAAAATTAGATATTTTTCATAACATTCTATGTCATGGATTTCCGCAAAGTAACGCCTGATTCTATAATTTTATCTCTATAAAACAGTGAAATAACTTACCAAACCCAAGTTATTAATGTAAATAAATATGCCATTATAAATTCATATCACGACGCTAGTTCGTGCAGAACAGGAGCCAACTTACATCAGATCAGTTCAAAGGAGCCCGCTAGACGCTAGATGTTATCAGTGAATGTGTGGGCTTATCATTTATGTTCTGAAGTTGCCAGTATGCTACCTTAATCGGACGAGACAGGTTGTGATTTGATTATATGAAGAAGGTTAAAAAATATGTAATAAGTGGTAGTAAGATTTAAATGAGTATATTTTCTAAGATATAATTATGTAAGTCTTACTATTATATACGCTTTAGTTAACCCTGATGATGATGATGATGATGATGGGACTCCCTTATCCGCACTTAGACTCCCATTCGGTCCGTTGTGCGTGGGGATTCTGGCTAACAGAGCCAGCCTTACCCTTAGTTAACCCTATCTAGAAGGTAATTTTAACTGTATATTATCAACCTATTGCCGTCCACTGCTGAACGTCAGCCTCCCACAAAGAGCGTCAATCCCTCCCGGTCCTGGGCAGTCCACATCCATCCGCTGCCAGCCACGTTCTTCAAATCATCCGCTTATCTTGCCGCAGGACATCCTACACTACGTTTTCCCATTTGCGGTCTCCATCGTCAATTTTAGTAGTATATTTTAATTAATTTAATAGACTATAATGTACTTAACCTAATGAAATCAGGCATAGGCACATTATTTTATTTTACCATGTAATGTAATTAGTGTAGCCATCAATAAAAACTCCTGTTACATCTGTATTAGTCCTTAATAATATTACAAAACATGTAAAAGTTTGGATGAATGTATGAAATTTTGCTCAAAGAAAAAGTTACTGAAATTAATGGAAAGGATACCGTTTATCCCGGTATGAAGTTACCGTAGGATAATTTTCGGATTACATGTGGACAAACTGTTATAAAACCGTATAAAATCCGTCGAGAACTCACATAATTGGCACACCAAACCTCAACTTCCTAAAAAACAATTCAGATGTAAGTAGGTAACAAAATAAACTCTAACTCAAAGCAATAAGTTTTATTATCTTCCTCGAAATGAACCTTTATTTTTACAACTGAATCCATGGAGCGATATTACCCCTACAGCTACGTTGTAATAAAGAAACACATTTCTTTCTTTCTATATCGTATATGACTGTCGACATGATTGCCGGCGATATTACCCGCGGGCCAAGAAACACGGTAATTTAACGAAAAATTGGTAACGTTAAAGTCGGGATATTTGTTACAATATGATATAATGGGAAGAGTTATTAGCTTTGTTGTAGCTTTTGATGTCGTTATTGTTATATCTAGGTCTATAGAATTGTGAGCAAATATATTTGAAATTTTTGCTTACAAGTACACTAAGGATGAATCCAAAACACAAGTCGTGGTACCACAAAAACTTTTAAACATCTGTTGAACACTTGTAAAAAAAATGTCAGATAATGACGTTGAAAAAAGGTCCGTTTTGCAGTCAAACTTTATTTAGACAAGTGTTCAACAGAATATGTTTAATTTTTTGTAGTAAAGCTGAAGAAGTTTTATACATTTCCAACTATGATGAAATTGAATTCAGTCTAACGGGATGCAAACAAATGCCAGTACTTTACAAAGAGCCAATCACTATAGGCGTCAGGTGCGCAGTCCTGACCCACCACCCGACGCAGATCCTCACCGGACACGGAAGTTTCGGGAGGTTCCTGTGTCGGATAGGGAAGGAAAAAACGCCTAGGTGTCACCACTACGAGGATCGCCCGGAGGACACGGTGGATCATACGGTGTAAGATTGCCACGCTTGGGCAGAGCACTTCCTTGTCCTTACGAGGGCGATAGGCGGCGACCTCTTGCGCCCGGCATTGGTCGAGGCCATGCTGCGGGCCGAGGACGGAGTGTGAAGCAATAGCCTCTATCGCGATATATTCTTCTATGCTAACTTTACCCGCCCTAGAATTTCTATTTTTTTAAATCTCTCATAGTCACAACTTCGTGTATAATTTCGTAAAACTTCTACTACAAGAATGTATTTTTAAAATTCTCATCAAAAGCAAACTCAGTACTTACATTAATAAAGAACTCTGAACGTTTACGTCTCACGTGGCCCCCCCTCCCCCCTTCCTTACATTTGCATCCCTTTGAGCTTCTCACTTAACGTAAGATCTTTATTTAAAGTGAAATAAGTAACGCCCCTGTGAACCCGTTCCTTTAACATGGATTAGGTAAAACAAGTTCGAGGCTATAGGCGTCGCCGTCGTGACGCACATACGTGTCGGGTAAAAAGGTGGGTTTACGCTGGTGATGGTGTAGCGTGGTTCAGAATAGGGGTTGTATTTTTTTCTTTGCCCCATACTAGTTTCAACAATAAAGTTTCTTTCAAACAGACAGGCGTAGCGAACGCGAAGCGAAACGTTTTTTTTTGTAGTGTATGAAATTGTTTGAAGTCAGTCACACAGACTAGTGCATAGCTTTCGCTTTTCTATGTGACTGGATTCAAATAATTCTATACATTACAAATAAGAACGTTTCGGATCGTATTTCCTTCGCCTGTTTGTTTGACAATAGCTTTACCGTCTTACTACAAAAGAGTTTTGAACACTTGTCTAAAAAACGTGTAACTGCAAAACGACCTAGCATCAACGTCAAATGCCGTTTTACAGTTGACAGTTAACTTATACGCAGTAAGATGGTTAAATTCTCATATATAAACAGGTAGACTCGTAAATATCGTTAGGCAATTAGGCATAATAATTTGTTCTGTGCGGAATTGATCTCACTGTCAAAGCAATCAACCAGCGAAGCAGTCACCGCTACGCATCAACCTTTTCCTTTCCTGTTTTTGCGAAACCGCTGGCATTTAAAATAAAGAAGTGTTAATTAGCAAATAAGGAGGGTTAATTTACAAATAAAGACGTGATTGTTAGGTCATGAAATGACGTCATATAACGTCACAGCACGTCGCGGTTGTATGCACCTACCTTTATTGTTAGTCAGGAGTTGTCTTTGTTTGAGTTCTGTATGCAGCACGCCTAAGCGGTGTTGTTGGCAACTTTACGGCGCTCGCCGGTTGTAGAGCATTTTTTTTGTTTCGCTGGCGAAGTAAACTTTTAGGTTCATGATTGGTTTTTAGACTTTCTGTTTATAAGTAATAAATATGGAGGAATTGAAATAAACGGTAACGATTATTTATAGGAAAAATTACAAATGTAAAAATTATGTTTTGCTTGAATTACAATAAAATTGCAAATAATAATTTAGTTGTCTTGTAATGACGTATCTCAGCTGTTTTACTTTCTATTTGGACTTTAAACTTGTTCATTGTAAACTTAACACTTTTGCTGACTGTACTTGCAAAATTCTACTAGAAAACAATTGATCTAGCACACATTAATATTTCAAAAAAAAAACTATATTCAGAACCTCCTCCTTTGTTCGAAGTTGGTTAATAAGCAGTGTTTCTTTAGTATATAAATTAAATTGTAGCAAATGAAAGCAACTTCGATTGCAAATGTGTTGAGCAACTAGACAAGCAGTTTCAAAAGCCATTTCTGTATTATAAATCGAAACATAAGTCAATATTTGATTACACTGTTGGCCGTTTAGCAAGCAATGAATTTATCAATTGGATTAAATTATATTCAGAAGAGCTTTCTTTGATTATTATTATATTTGTGGTCAAGTTTATAGCTTTCTCTAATTAATACATTTCATTCAACTTATTAGGGATCTAGCTTAGTGAAAATGAGTTTGTGTGCTTGTAAGAAGTAAACGGCTTATCTTATTTCGATAGAATTTGGCATCCGGATGGACTATACATTCAGTTACAGGATAATGACATCCTGATATTATTTTTTTTCCTTTACTCAAAACACTACAACAACTTTTGATGTTGCGGACGAAGTCAAGGGCAAATGCTGGTAGGAAAAGAACAAAATAAAAAATAAAATTTCAGGAAAAACTACGCAAAGAAAGAACATTAAGTATGAAATATATATTACAGTGAACCAGTACAGTGAACAAAGTTTGAATTAAAGCCCGCCCACTCTCAAAAAATCCTCGAAACCTAAATTCCAGACTAAAAAAATATGAGAAAACGTCTCGTATTTCCCCAAAAGCGCGGGCGTAGCTTGCTTCGTAAACTTTTAGTTCGCCAATAACTTCTCGAGTTGATCTCAAAAACAACGAGAATCACAATAAATGTTCCGTTTTTTTCACTACTACGGACATCTTCCTAAACGAGTCCGAAAATAGAACGTAACGACCTTTAAAACGTTTAGGGTTGTCACGTTTTAAGGTTACAAAGGAAATAAAGAAATCTTTTTTATGTATCTATTGGTACGACTTTCCCAAAGGTTTTTATCTTGCTGGTTGCCTTTTTTATGTCTAATATGTATATCTATATGTATCTTGATGATAATTCCAGTGTGCGAATGAGATGGCGGTAGATGACTTAAATAGCTCGGTCTCTTTCCCGCACTGGATTCACTCTCGTATTTGGGCGTCATGTACCTACTGTATGCAACTTAGAAAATGTAATTTGGTTATGCCTAATGTAAAATTAGTTATTCTGACATACACGTACCTAAACGGCTGACAATTTTTAGGTTATTTAGGGCGGGATTTGATTTCGAATGCCATAAAAAAATTCCTCTTAAAATTCTAAAAGACATTTCAGAATGTTCATTTAGTATTTTTGTGTAGTTTGATTTACCTACAACTTTAATTATGGGAGCCTGAATTGCTCTTAACCTTATTTTTTGCGTTACTTACCGTTATACATACATTAATTAAATTTAATTATGTATATTATAGACAGTAAGTATAGGTATGTTTTTTGTCATTTAATTTACACGTAAATGCTAACGGGCTTCGGTGTCAGAAAACAGGTACTTTAATTACGCAATTGATTTTGGTTTGCTTAATTTTAAGTGCAACTTAAAGTTCAAAGCATTAATTGAATATATTATTTGACACTTGATATAAACTTGTGTATAATTATGATTGGATTTGGCAGAATCATACAATATTTATGAATACGTTTAACTGCTAAAGGGCCTGTATTTACTTTAGTGATGAAGCAAAATAAATAAACTTCTATTTTGAGACTAGTAAGACATAAGTTTGGAAGACAAGAATTTGGAAGGTTAAGGCCTAATACATAAGACTGTACGAGTATGTGTATGTGTGTACATGACAGGTTTAGGTCTTACTGCCAGCTTCTTTTCAGGTACTCTCGAACTGTTATGTAAACTTATATTGGCATATTAGTGGTTCCGATTTTATTCACAAAATGACACTAATTCGCATTCGAACGCAATTGAATAGGCATGAAAAATCTGATTTAAGGGATTTAAGCCCCAAATTCCTTATTGTGACGTCATATTACAGAGCTATAACTGTCACAATTTCAAAGCACTCAGTCAAGTGAACGAAATAAGAGAACACAGAATAAAAAATTAAATAAAAAAATCTTTGCTTACGCGTGATAACCCTAAATTTAGTTCTACTTTTATACCGGAGTGTTCGCTGGAGATAGTGGTATAAAAGTCATAGTACAGTTTCATAGCACATTGAACAATTTTAACATCGTGGTTAGTTTCAGGCAGGTTTTTCTTCCGGCTTTGTAAGGTATGTGCCATCTATTTTAAGTCCAGCCACGTGGCTAACTGTAGTAAAAAGATAAAAACTAAGAGAAAGAGAAAATACGATTAAATGATTTTATTGATGACGACACGGTTGGCGCAGTGGATGAACTATTGGGTACTGCGCTGTGTATCGCAGTTTCGATTTCCGAACGAAACAAATATTCGTTTGGCTTACAGGTTATAGTTTCGGGTCTAATTGTAATGTATTTCCAGGATGCATCTTTTTTATTTATAAAGTTTAATGGTTAATGTTCTTCATCATCATCATCAAATTAGCCGTACGACGTGCACTGCCAAACGTAGGCCTCCCTTATACATAGATTTCAAATAAAGTACATAAAGATAATATCAAATATGTATCTATTATTTCCTGAGTAGATACAAAAATGGACGATTTGTTAAATTGTAAAAATCATACGAAGCGCACATACATCAACTCATCGAAAACCATTAAGTAATCACAACATTTTAAAATATTTGAATTTGGATACAAGCATAAAGCTCCATATCAAAGGTCGGCCATTTTGAAATTACGACCAATCGGAGGCATGTATTTTGAATCGAAACCAATCGGCCTTCATCCACGCGTACCCACGGGATATATCTAATATCAGTATCAAATAATATTTATGATACCAACGCGATCCTTGATTTATGTTTCACGCGTTTTTTACACGTAATTATAATTTCTTTTTGTATTTATTTATTGCGGAATATTTGTAGATTTAGTTTATTAAATTGAAAGTTGAGACCTATTTGATACTTTAGGCGATTTTACCTATACATTTTTGGCGTAAAAGTATGTTTAATTTAGTCTGTGTGGTTAACATAATTAAATATTAGAATGCATTTAGATTTTTGCGAAATCAACAATTGTTTTTTTTTCTTTGGGTCAACAATTTTTAGTCTTCCTATAATATATCATGCTATTTCCCTCTGATCTACTGACTCTATTCATCTTTGTCCCTCATACTACTTACCTCAAAACCACGGAAGATACTCTTGTTCAATGACATGCGAATTTCGACCTTAATACACAACACACCTGAGTGTTGATAGGATCACTGTTTTCAGTGTTCAGGATCCGACTGTGAATGTGATAAGGGTACTGATACTAATCCTTTTGTCAACTCTTACGCCTCAAAGGACCACCAAATGGTAATCCGGTTAACCCCTTTTTAATTAATCAAGTTCTTTTTTTTAAACCGCTCCATTTGTTTTGATTATATAAAATTATTATTCTAGCTTGCAACTTGGCTTCGCCTCAGGTTAACCTAGGGCGCGGGTCACATAGAAAAGACGTAAGACGAGGACGCGTCGCGGACGTGCGAAAATGTATGAGAGTCGCGTCCGCGCCCCGTCTCTTCTGTGTGTTTTACGTCGCGACGCTTCTATACATTTTGTATGAAAGAGACGCCGAAGAGACATGTCTCCGCCCCTTCTGCGTCTTACGTCTTTTCTATGTGTCCCACGCATAAGGCATTACCGGCCACTACCGAGATGATTTTATTTTCTTGGGCTTAGAAATCATCAAACGACTCCATCCTAAAGTGGGTCAGACTCTTTCTAACTAAATAACACTCTATTCCTTCACTACCTTTCGCGTTCCAGGACCTCAGTATCCTGACTAGACCAAGACCCATATATTAATTCCCGCATGTCCAATCCCAGATCAAGATACACCTGTTTGGTCGCGGGACCATCTATGTAATACTATGTATGTCCGCAAGAAGACTGAAGGAGCAAGGCAGATTTTTATTCAGTGAGAGTCTTTTAGTCCCTTTCGGTCTATCCAGGGCGGGAAGACACATTTGATTCGATAGATTTAAAAATAAATTGACGTAAAAATTTATCAGACAGGAAAAGTTATTTCCACATTAATTATATACAGTATTAGCATGAAGACTCAGTAACATAAGTCAAACTCCTAAACTAATATTGCAGTAGCATCCAAAGCAGAACGGAATAATAGAAAAGACAAACAAGTTGCTTTCACAAGGAAGAATTAGCTACAAACATTCGCGCAACTGAACCAACATTGCATGTCCTACTATGCTAGAACCACAGATAAACTTCTCTAGATTCCGCAACGGCAATCTATGCGCCCCACAATTTTTTGCGGAAGATAGAAGAGAAATAGAATCGTTTAGAACCTACAACACCTAGATTCCTACTATGTTGGTTTCTACAATCATCACCATCAGCCATAATGTCTCCACTGCTGGGACACAAGTCTCCTCTCTGTAAGAGAGATAATCCACCACACGGGCCCAGTGCGGGTTGGTAGATCTCACATGTCTTCGAATTTTTGGTTCTAGTACATGCCGGTTTTCTCACGATTTTTTCCTTCACCGTTTTGAGAGCAGTGGTGATGAAATAAATTACACGAAGTAATGCGCCTGGCGGAGTTCGAACCCACTACCACCACTGCTCTAGAATTTTCGGTTTTTACAAAACTCTGTTAAATAAGCTACTAACGACATTGTGTTTTGTTTGCAGGTAAATAATTAACGTGAAGGAAAACGTTCCCGATAACAACAAAACGGTAAGATACGACTAACACCATCATCATTAATTGCCTAGTATTTCCCAAATATATTATACTGGAGCGACTGCCTATCTGACTTCTACAACCCAGTAACTGGGTAATACGATACCCCTCGGTAAGATTGGTTGTCAGACCTTCGAGCTTTTAACAGTAACGATTGTCAAAGATCTACAAATGACAGCCTGAACAAAAAGCTTTAGGTGCTTTCCTAGACATGGAGGAAATTCACTATGGTTGAGGAGATGGTCACCCATCCACAGATCACTCTCAGCAAGTGCGGCTTAACTCGGAAAAACGACATGAGCGGCTGTTATTATTTAGACACGAGCAAGCAAATATAATTTATGTATTTACTAAGGAACTTCCCATTTCTAAATCCAGTGGATAACTGAGATCTCCTTCCGTGTATTTTTAATTCAAAATGATTATACGCGTACAATTTTCTTACACTATTTATCTTCTTTTTATTTTACATATAATAAAATCGTAGAGCTGTCATTCCTGTACATTGAATATTTTTTTCTTTTTGTATTTTTTTCGAGATAAGGGATCGATTCTGATGCCAAATCAACTTTTTTTTTCTTTCGAAATTTTTTATGTTTTTTTGATTTGATCTATCTCTTAAACTACTGTAAAATTGTCGATCAAATTTTCCTCAAATATTCCTAATAATATGCTTCTGTTGATAGGCTATGCATTACGCTATTTTTCCTGGGAGTTAAGCAATTTTAAATTTTGTTGTTTTTATCTGTTTGTTTTTAGTTGGAAGCTAAACCACTGGATATTATTTAGTCAATACTTTCCCCAAATATTCCTTAAACTGCTCTTCTATTAATAGGATATGTATAATTACGCTATTCCCTTTGGGGGATTAGCAATTTTATAATATGTTGATTTTCAGTTATTGTTGACATTTGTATAAGAACCGCTATTTGAAAACACTGTCAGCGTACTAGCCAGTCTGGTTGGTATCCTGCTTGACTATCGTGCAGGGGGTCTCTGGATCAAATCTCGCTGTTTCTTTTTTTCACTTTTTGAGTTTTCTTATATTTGTCCTGAGAGTTTCAAATAATTAAAAAAAATGTGTATACTTTTATTTCAATATTATTCGCGATTTTAAATTATTACTATTTTTTTTCAATAGTTTTCTAGGATATAAATATACACTGATTTAAATTGTAGGTAGTAAGTTGGATATTTTTTTAAATTGTAATTGTTTCGAGGTGTGGAATTTTAAAGATTAGAAAAAATTGTGTTTATTTATGTTTTGAATTGGTGCTCAAACCAGTGCATAGATTCTGTTTTAAACGACGACAAGTTGTACTCATCGAGTCAGATAATTAGTTATTTTTTAGGTATCACGCCGAATGCAAGGGAGAAGAGCAATGCTATCGTACGTTCAATTTGCAGCGATACTGTAAATCAACCCAAAAATGATAGTCTAATGTTTAAAATAAACACGCTTCTTTGAAATTAATGTCGCTCAAATAAGGACGTTTCCTATGCAAACTATGTACCTAGATATAACATTATTGATCTAAACTAATAATAAAAATGCAAGTATGTTTGTTTTTTACCTTTTCACGCATTACTACCTACTGAATCGATCGTCCCAAAATTTAGCATATACGTTGTCAGGAGTATAGACACGGATATAAGGTATCTTACATCCCGAATAACAGAAGAGAGCTGTTGCCGAGAAAACAATTACGTTCATATTCCAGATGGCGCCACACGATCCGTATTGTTTCTCAAATTCTAAAATAACGCAAGCGAAGCCGCGGGCAAACACTAGTTGTTGGAATAAAACTACAAACACGCACTTTTTGCTGTCACATAACGCCTTCGGGCATTCATATTTCAATACCCTTTATGCTAATCGCATTTATTAATAACTGTTAGATACTAAAATGGAATTGACAATTTCAATTCGCCTTATCAATATAAGTGTAGGCGGGCACGATCTAACAAGACCTAACTACAAGTTTCCTAAACTAAGGCCCGTATTACAGAATGAAACTCAAGCACTGATCTCTATTTAAATCTATATTTCAACCAATCAAATACCTTGAATCTAGTTTTAAGTAATACTTGAGTATTGAGTGAAGTTGTAGACCATTAAACTTACCTTGGACAGATTGTTCAGTTAGGTAGGTCCAACTTCGAGAAAGAGGTCGCCCGAAAAATCCAACTCGGATGGGCAGCGTTTGGGAAGCTACGTGATATCTTCTCATCGAGAATCCCACAGTGTCTCAAGACAAGGGTGTTTGACCAGTGTGTGTTGCCAGTGATGATATATGGCTCCGAAACGTGGTCCTTGACTGCTGGCCTCTTAGAGAGACTAAGAGTCACTCAACGAGCAATGGAAAGAGCTATGCTCGGAGTTTCTTTGCGGGATAAAATCCGGAACATAGATATTCGGCGAAGAACCAGAGTCACCGACATAGCTCATAAAATTTGCAAGTTGAAGTGGCAATGGGCAGGCCACATCGCTCGTAGAACTGACAACCGATGGGGAAGAAAAGTTCTCGAGTGGCGACCACGGACCGGAAAACGCAGCGTACGCAGGCCTCCCACTAGGTGGACCGACGACATCGTGAGGCTCGCGGGCAGCCGATGGATGCAAGTGGCGAATTGTCGTTCGGCGTGGCGGTCTAAGGGGGAGGCCTATGTTCAGCAGTGGACGTCCTCCGGCTGTTGATGATGATGATGATGATGATGATTGAGTGACGTTCTGTAATACGAGCCTTAGTTTAGGAAACTTGTAGTTAGGTCTTGTTATACTTAGGAACAATGACCAACAAGTTTTGATCCATAAAACTTGTTAGTCATTGTTTCAAAATATATTATACAATTCAGTCTAAAAGCTTGATATGACTTAAAATCCAATGACAACATACATGGTCGAAGACTAACTCTGCTACAAACGTGTACAAACAGCCATATTACATGTATAGAAATAAAGAAAGAAAGAAAATCGTGTTTATTGGCACAACTTAAAACTTAACAATACAAATAAAGTTATAAAGACCTCTGTCTTCTAGGTAGTAAAAATAGAGGAAATAAGAAACTTAACAAATGAATGCCAAAGGCCCTCAGCTCAGCATATTATGCCAGTGGCAAAACAAAAATTGCCACCTGACGCTGATTTTCAGCTGCAGCGCACTATACTTGTATACTACGTGTACGTATACCTACGTGTACAAACAGTCGGAACATTATCAGCTGATGATAATGACGTCCAATAAAAAATATGAAAATCTTACTCAAACATGGTCTTTTGCAATGAAAACTTTAAAGCTATTGTCAAACAGACAGGCGAACGCGAAGCGAGGCGTTTGTTTGTAATGTATGGAATTGTTCGAAGTCAGTCACATAGACTATCGGATCGCTTTCGCTTTTGTATGTGACTGGATTCAAACAATTCCGTACATACATTACAAATAAAAACGATTCGCATCGCATTCGCTTCGCCTGTCTGTTTGACTATAGCTTTAGTAGGTATTTTACTTTTAAACGGACTGACCAAAGAAAGGGCAATAACATTTTTTCAATTACAGCTACTGATTGTCGCGTAACTCGCTCAATTATTCGGAGAAAAAAAGGGTTTTATTTTTATTTTAAGCAATTTGCCGCCGATCGCACAATTTCTTAAAGATATTAATAACTAGCTATTTTAAGGCTTGGTACTACCTATAATTACTCCGTACATAGCAAGGCGTGGCAAGGACGCCAACCACTCTAGACTCACGCGTGCATTATGCAACTGTGTTACATATTTTAATGTTTTTCACATACGAACACACGTGGGTAGTTAGGAATTTGGTTTGAAAGCCTTCCTACACTACGACTGCCTTTTAAAAGTAAATAGGTGGATGCATGTTTTTGATTAAATTGATATCCTTTTAGAAATAAGTGTCGTGCTCTACTTATTACTTATTTTATCGTTGACTTGCACTACTCATTTCTCCTGTATCGTGGGTGCCTTTATAACCATAGAAATTCACATACACAAACACCCAGACCCGGAACAACTCAACAAATATTTGTTACGTGGTAATCGAATCCAAGACACGCTGCACACTTGCACAGCAGTCCATCGCTCAGACTCTTACGAGTTGTGGCGTTTTAATATTTGGGAACTTACTAACATTCCTTCATTATTATTGCTGTAAAATGACGAGGGATGGGGAAAATGTTTTGACTCATCACTTCCAAAAGAAATTAAAAATAGAAAACATGAGACTATTTATCAACCATTAGAACATCCACGCAGTCACAGACAGGCCAGTGTCCCAGCTGGCACATTACAGTTTGAAAATAACCAACTCCAAAGTTTTTAAACTGACATGGTCACTATTACAAAATGAGATCACAGATAAGTTCATCAGTGATATCGTGCCGAAATATCGGAAACCCAAAACAAATAAAAAACATGGTAAATATCCCGTTTTAAACCCTAATATTCGTCTCCAAAGTACCATCTATCAAAATCGGTTCGACGGTTTAAGCGTAACATCGTAACAAACTCTCTTTTCTGATTATAATATAATTAACATAAGCCATCAAACTCCAATCATTCTCGCATGTGATTAACTAGTCAAATTGCCTATCATAGGCAATCAATCCCGAGAAAGTTACATTTGCACACAAAAGATTATTGGGCTAGAAAAAATAAATAATAATAATCATTGGAATAATAATATTTTTGTTTTTTTTTTTAAGTTTATAAGAAGTTTTAATAATTATTTTTGAAGGTTTATAATAAATTTTGAAATGGCAATATTTCATATTAGCACCTTTTTAGATATATCTATTATTTTTTACTCGTATAAGTAAGTCGAGTACTTAAATTGTAAGTAGGTTAATCGTATCAAATCAGAAACTGGAATTGGAACCAAAAATTCGTAGGCAACTACCAACTCGAACTGGACCCCGGTGGTAGATTACGGCCCGTTTAACTCCCCTTATAAAGAGACCTCCCCTTTATAAGTGTCCCAACAGTGGGAACATAATACTTAGACTATTCTAAGTATCCAACCTAAGATAGCAACCCAGACAGATTATCAAAACGAAAGTCAACATAATTCATCGCAAATTAAACTAAAAACGATCAATTAACCATAAAAAAGATCTCAACGCACGAGACTACATTTTTTCCTCATAAAAACCAATCGAGATCACGTTTAATAGAAGTAGGTAAACCGTTTTAATCGATATTTATTATTTAACAATGATTAGCATACGGCCTTGATATTACATTATTCACGCACACATCTTAGTTAGATCGTAATAGGTGTACACACAAGCACACAGTCATGTATAGATGTCTGGATAAAGCTAAGTATTCAACGATTAGAGTAGATGGTTAGATAGCTTTAGTAAGTGTATTACAGTTAATGGTAATGAGACTAATGTTTCACTTTAAAGCTATTGTCAAACAGACAGTTGTTTTTATTTGTAATGTATGAAATTGTTTGGATCCAGTCACATGGAATTATGTCTTCAATCAGTGCTCAAGGTTCCAGTATCTTAGATGAGCTCATTCTTTTTTAGGTCTCATATCTTCTTCTGGGCTAGATTGAGGACAGGAGCAAATCCATTTTTAGGGTTCCGTAGCCAAATGGCAAAAAACGGAACCCTTACAGGTTCGTCATGTCTGTCTGTCTGTCCGTCCGTCTGAAATTGGTTGGAACTGGTTTGAACGAGTAAAGTAATTAGTTTTTATTTAATATGTCATTTTTAATAATTTACCGTTCAAAGTTACAACCAACTACATGAACTTTTATATTATGTTACTTGCTGCTACGGAAGCCAAGCGCGAGCCAAGCCAAGCGCGAGCCAAGCCAAGCGCGAGCCAAGCCAAGCGCGAGCCAAGCCAAGCGCGAGCCAAGCCAAGCGCGAGCCAAGCCAAGCGCGAGTCGGACTCGCCCATGAAGGGTCATGGGCGAGTCCGACTCGCGCTTGGCTTGGCTTGGCTTATTACTATATTCTATATCCCATCAATGTCTGTAGGCTGTAGCTTGACTAAATCGCTTCGGTCACGGTCATACAAGCCATAATCTTTTTGGCGCCACGTAGAATCTAATAATTAAGCTTGCAGAGTGACCATTAAATCTAGACACTTAATGGTGGCGCTAGTTGTTACAAAAATAAGTACTAGACACGCCAAATCCTACACATTTCCTTTTAATTCCATATTTCACCGCGTATTAAGTTTTAATGGTCAAGTTCCGTAGTGACTATTTCAATTTATTTTTTTGGACACCAGAACTGGTACACAGGACTTGTAGGTAATGATTTATTAATATTGCCATAATAAAATAACTTTATTGAACGTAGACAATAATATCATAATGTTAATAAATAAGGGCGTGGATTCTGTCAAATGGTTATTTGTAACTAGTTCTATCGTATTAATCTTTATTGAGAATGGGTATTGAAAGTTTTGATTAAATTATAATTGAGTAAAAAATATAATGGATATTGATTGGTAATGTTAGCAATTTTGATTGGATTATAGGTAAGTACCTATATGTGTGAGTGAGCGCCACGCACACATACGTTTTTTTCCTTGGACATGTTCACTATTTTTACGTGGGAATTTAACAAAATTTTCTTCCTTTTTGACTTCAATTATCAGTGGCCTTCTAGGAATCTGCAAATTCTATAATCTACATATCTTAGGGAACCAATCCAATAGGGAAGAATCTCTTAGGGAACTATTTAAAAAGATTAACATAATGACAGTGCCTTGTCAATTTATTTATGAAAATATAATGTATGTTAGGAAAAATCTTCATCTTTTTAATAAAATAAGTGATAGACATAATTTTAATACTAGAAATAAAGATAAAATTGATCAACCTTATTATAGATTGTCCAAAGTCCAAAAATCTTTTATGGGGTTCTGTGTTAAATGTTATAATAAAATACCTAGCGAAATTTTAACTCTAAATGAAAGAAAGTTTAAAAGTCACATAAAAAATACACTTAGTAAACAAGCATATTATAAATTAGAAGATTATATCCAAGATAAAAATGTTTGGAAACATGCCGGTCCTGCTCCATAGTACAATGTAGGGCTTAAGCAGAATCAAGCTGGTTGATATTCGAATGCTCACACACTTCTTATATTTGTAAATAGCTTTGATTGCAATATTTTGTTAAAATGTGAACACCATGTACCTTTTTGATTTTTGTAATTCTTATTATTTAATTATTTTCTTTTATAATTTATTTTGTCTATATTTTCAAGGTACATTGCTTCCACATTATATATTATTTCAAATGATGTTATAAAAATATTGTAACAGATGTTTAAAAAGAGTAAGTATGGAGTTTCTTGCCCATTCTTCTCCATACAACCTACCTTAGCGAATGGGTGTAGAATCAATCCCATCCCATCCCTTTCCTTAATTTTAATATTCGACGTTTAAAAGTGCCTCACTGATGGCCTATTTAAAATAAATGATTTGACTTTGACTTTGACTTTGACTTACAATACTGAGCTCAACTCGACTGAATATTTTTAAATATTAAACGCAATAACGCATGCGTAGCGAATTTCAAAGATTTACTTAGGAAAGAAAAATTCAATCCGCGGGCAGTATTATAGTAGTGTAGTGTAGTAGTTCGAATACTCTACAATAGATGGCGTTAAACGTCACCATGAGACGTTAGAAATGGAAGGAAGAATTCGCCGCGGCAGGTAAGATCCTCAGTGGCTCGGTTGGAAATGAGCGTCGGATGTACTGAATCCGAAGGCCGCAGGTTCGAATCCTGCCTGCGGATTGAATTTTTCTTTCCTAAGAAAATCAACTCGACTGTCCTCTCTCCAACTGATGACCATATCACATAACTTTCCAGAAAAGGCAACAGACGACAATAACACGCTATCATACAAAAACTTTTCCACTTCTGCATAACCCAGTCTCGTATAAAAATGCATTCATACGTATATGGTATGGAAAAATAGTTCGGTAGTGGCCGGGTGCCTTTCAAATTGCAATCAGGGTCGACCGGCCAGTCGTTATCACTGCGCCGTTTATCAGTGCAAGCCTGCTGCGTTTGCGCAAGTTGCCGTGCGCAAACGGTAAATGGACTATCGTTTAAAAATAGAACAACACTTTTTTGTTTCTTTTTCTACTTATACATATTACTTAAGCTTAACTTACGTGAATTAAGTCACGCTTTTCAGGTATCATAATTAGCAATTATATGTTATTTGTTCCCATTGCTGGGACACATACCTTCTTGACTTTTGTTTTGAAAAAATAACTTTGTTTCTTTTTCGTCCTCTCGTTTTTTGCCGCTTTAAGAGCAGTGGTGATGAAATCATAAGCTAACACGAAATGGCTATACCGTCAATCAATTAGGTATTTCTGTGAATTAACACTTGCCACTTAATACGTTTTTTTCTTCGTAAGTTTGATGGTTTATTAATTGATAGGTATCACTGGCCCGAGTTAAATGGTAGTTTAATAATATTCAAAATAAGATTTCATTTTTTTTTGTCTTTAATACACAATAATTTATTTTTAACGGACTTCAAAAAAAGGAGGAGGTTATCAATTCGACTGTATTTTTTTTTTCTTCAGCGCAGCGTGATTAATATCTTAAAGAATTCCTGTGACGTGAACTCTGCCACATTGAAAGTGTCGAAAGTGATTTCGAAGACCTCTTAAAGAGCAATTGGAGTTGCATAAAAGAAGTGGACTATTAAAAAAAAAACTATGCTCCACTCCGGGAATTTCTCTTGAACTGTGGGCGCGTGTACAAACATTTGTACATAAATACAAAAACACTCAGACCTGGTACAATTACTTATAGCTCAAACGAATATTTGTTCCGAGGGTTATTAGGTTTAGCAGTGCCGTCGAACTGGTTAGACATCATTTACGATGAGTTCAAGCATTTGGTTTCAGTAGCATTCTAATTTATCATAAGAAACATATTATGTCATTTCTACAAAGGATCAATTGCAGCCACTTTTGAATTGCCACCAATATTGGCCACACAAACCCAATAGCCAATCATTGCACCATCTTCCTATAAATACTTAGTATAAGTCCAATTGCCTAGTTTTGAAGTATTTTATGACAACAGCGCCGTCGGCGCTTTTGAACTAACATAACCGTAAATATGGCTCGTTTGATATCGCCGACATACTAACTGGTTTAGTCTTAAAGCTATTGTCAAACAGACAGCCGAAGCGAATGCGATCCGACGCGTTTTATTTGTAATGTATGGAATGGTATGAATCCAGTCACATAGAAAAGCGAAAGCGATCCGATAGTCTATGTGACTGGCTTCAAACATTACAAACAAAAGCGCTTTGCTTCGCGTTCGCCTCGCCTAACTTTAGAAAATCGCTGACTTTATAATATTTTTCATTGACTTTTAGACAACTTTTTGTGAAAAAAAATATAGAAACATCCGAATTGAGAACCTTCTCCTTTTGGAAGTCGGTTAAAAATAAATAAAAGCCATTACACACTTGACAAATACCAGAGAAATACCTCGACCGCGCCCTGACGTACGTACTCACATTAACCGTTATTACATTTTCTGTATAAAGCCTTACATTGCCCTCTTATCTGCGAACTATATCTTTACCTCGGCACAGTCTAATGTGCAATCATTTATCACTAATAAACGCTTTAACACGCCGACAAATTGTGTGGCCCTTGATTGACGTGACTGTACCAACTTGAACCGACTAAACGGTATTTTACTGTGTTACGATATACCTTGCCTCATTTAGACGATGCAAGAAATCACATGCGAGTTGACTGCGAGGTTTTTTTTAAATTGACTAAAATCCATCCGTGTTCCTTCCTATGCCCTTTACGTTCCGGGGCCACGGTAACCTGGGTTTAGATAAAACCCGCGACCCCAGCAGGCATAGGCGAAACATGACGCGCCACCGACCCGGGCTTGGTCCTTGGTCGGACGGCGAGCTACCCATCACTCACCGTCCGCAAGCCCGCTCCGCCCCGCTGTGCCCTCTGCTGATCAGAGGGACACGCGTTGGAGCGTCCACACGACAGGCTATTCGCATACGGGCAAAGAGACTACTTAAGAGTTTTTGTCCGCATCCCAGGGTGCACCGGCCCGAAAAACTGGTCTTTCGCCCGGACGTATCCGAGAGGGAACTCCACCGGCGCACGTGGAGGTTTCCTGTCATAGCACCCCTGACTGCAAAGTTTGGAAAAGAAAAATCTGTTACTTTGCTGCTTTTCAAAATTCTGCTACTTTGTTACATTTGGTTAAACTGGAAACCATCCCCAACATAACTAAGAAAACGCTGCCGACTTTAAAGGTGATATCCTTACTTGGATGTATCCCCTAACCTTTGGATTTAGAGTTCAAAATACAAACGGCAATGGACACCAAAAATTAACACTGTTAAATGTTTCAGTTTTAACTATCATGTGTTTAAACAGTTTGAATAATGGTAGCAGTTTAATATAGCGTAGCTTATGAGCGAGCTAATAATATCAGACTATTTGCATAGTAATAGCTTTGGTATTTAGTTGTATACTTACTTACTTATTATATTTAACATTAGAAACCATTTGCCTGATGGAATTTGCCAAAGGCAAAAAATAATTTACTTTTATAACCGGTTTTAAAGGTCTTAGTTATTATAATCATGCGGTCTGTAGATTTTTGGGCCTTTCAGAGCGCCTTTACGCGCCTTGTTGCTAAAAGGTACTACAACACGAAAAAAAAAGGGAAAACAATATCTATTGTAATAGAAAAACAAAAATTAATGTAAAAAGAGGTGCGTAGTGCATATTCATTAAAGACGTGATGAAACAAAATCATTAAAACCTTTTGTAATTCACATTTTTAGTTTCAAGTTTGAAAATCAAATCCCATCATCATAAGAGTAATTAAAAATCTTCAGTTTCTGTTTCATTAAGTAATAAAGTTAGGTCTTATTTTTAAAAGAAACTTTTGCAAAATGTCATGCGTCTAGACACCAAGGATTATTACTAAACCGTGTTTAGAGTCATTTTGAGATTTTTTTTCTGAAATACATAATATTATGTAGATTTAATAAGTACATAGATAAAATGGGTACTTAGATATAATGCTCTTATACTTAATATCTTTAAAGCCTTCGGGGCAAGATTAAAATCTGCTTGCTAAATAGCTCTTATATTTTTTGCTTCAATTAAAATATTTTTGATATAATCGATGTTGGTTCGGTTTTTAAATTTCTTAATTTAATAATAACTTGTTTTTATTACTGGAAGCGATAATGTTTTGGTATCTAATTATGTAATGTCAAGTAATATCTTAATATAAAAATAACTTTTGCACTATAAAAGAAATGAGTTGACTTTTTTGTAGATTTTTATCTTTTCTTTATCTTTATCTTTACATATAATAAAATCGTAGAGCTGTCATTCCTGTACATTGAATATTTTTTTCTTTTTGTATTTTTTTCGAGATAAGGGATCGATTCTGATGCCAAATCAACTTTTTTTTTCTTTCGAAATTTTTTATGTTTTTTTGATTTGATCTATCTCTTAAACTACTGTAAAGTTGTCGATCAAATTTTCCTCAAATATTCCTAATAATATGCTTCTGTTGATAGGCTATGTATCATTACGCTATTTTTCCTGGGAGATAAGCAATTTTAAATTTTGTTGTTTGTATCTGTTTGTTTTTAGTTGGAAGCTAAACCACTGGATATTATTTAGTCAATTTTTCCCCAAATATTCCTTAAACTGCTCTTCTATTAATAGGATATGAATAATTACGCTATTCCCTTTGGGGGATTAACAATTTTATAATATGTTGATTTTCAGTCATTGTTGACATTTGTATAAGAACCGCTATTTGAAAACACTGTCAGCGTACTAGCCAGTCTGGTTGGTATCCTGCTTGACTTTCGTGCAAGGGGTCTCTGGATCAAATCTCGCTGTTTCTTTTTTTCACTTTTTGAGTTTTCTTATATTTGTCCTAAGAGTTTCAAATAATTAAAAAAAATGTGTATACTTTTATTTCAATATTATTCGCGATTTTAATATTACAATTTTTTTTTTCAATAGTTTTCTAGGATATAAATCTACACTGATTTAAATTGTAGGTAGTAAGTTGGATATTTTTTAAGATTGTAATTGTTTCGAGGTGTGGAATTTTAAAGAATAGAAAAAATTGTGTTTATTTATGTTTTGAATTGGTGTTCAAACCAGTGCATAGATTCTGTTTTAAACGACGACAAGTTGTACTCATCGAGTCAGATAATTAGTTATTTTTTAGGTATCACGCGGAATGCAAGGGAGAAGAGCAATGCTATCGTACGTTCAATTTGCAGCGATACTGTAAATCAACCCAAAAATGATAGTGTTTAAAATAAACACGGTTCTTTGAAATTAATGTCGCTCAAATAAGGACGTTTCCTATGCATACTATGTACCTAGATATGACATTATTGATCTAAATTAATAATAAAAATGCAAGTATGTTTGTTTTTTACCCTTTCACGCATTACTACCTACTGAATCGATCGTCCCAAAATTTAGCATATACGTTGTCAGGAGTATAGACACGGATATAAGTTATCTTACATCCCGAATAACAGAAGAGAGCTGTTTCCGAGAAAACAATTACGTTCATATTCCAGATGGCGCCACACGATCCGTATTGTTTCTCAAATTCTAAAAAACGCAAGCGAAGCCGCGGGCAAACACTAGTTAATTTATAAATTTAAATAAAATTGCTGTGGCATTGCTGGGATCATGACAGATTCTGGCTCTATTGCTTAATGTTTTAAAATACCACATTAATTCAGTAAATCATCAACTCAGCGTATCACAGTCCACTCTTAGGCTGCGCGACAAAATATTTTTTAGTTAAACTAGATAACCCGGCGAACTCCGTTTCGCCACACAAACCTCACGGAGCCCGAGACCTTTCCAACCAATTTAAAACCGTGGAAATCGGTTCGTGCGTTCTGGAGTTTTAGCGTCAGGAAGGAAAACCCGACGTATTTTTATAAAGTAGATTAGATGCCATGAGACAAAGTTAATTGTGAATAGGTCAACGATCTATATCTGTCAACTGCCACCTGAAAATTAGGTTTAGCACGAAATACTTAGTGCTTTATTCTTAATACTTTTAATTATCTCGTAAATGTTATTTCAAGTGTGAATTGTGATTATTATTTGTATAAAAGCGCGCAAGTGCTACAAAATCTAGCAAGATTCCATAATAATCATTTAAATAACTCGATAACTTTCACTTGATAGCGCCATCTATCTATGAAAAACCATTTCGAAACTTAAAAAATATTGTAGCGATATTCGGAGAACTTAAGGTAGCCGGATTAGATAGTAGATTTATTAATGTTAGTGAAACAGTTATTTAGGAAAAAAATAGTTTATTTATTAATATAACATAGACATCTATTATGATACCATGACACCTTCACAGTTATTTTGTCGCGTATTACTTGAGGTACCGATCAACACACGTTCCATTTTGTAAATATCATCAAGTGACCCACCACCACAATAATTGCTTTGTTTACAACACAACCACCATTAACTGAGCTTATTACGAACAAGAAATCATTGTTATAACAACCCGTGACTAATCATGTAGTATACCGACTTTTAAGAAGATTTTATCTCATTAGGAAGGGGTTTGGTAGGGAAGAAAGAGCGATTTAAAAGGCTTAGCGATTTACACCAAAAACAATGTTCTGTTCGCACAATTGTCTGTAGTCAAACTGCTAACAAAGAAAAAAAGAAAAATCGTTTTATTACTTCACAGATATATGCATATCTGTGAAGTAATAAATTTTTCGATTTTTCTAAAAATAAAACATTAAAAAAAACAAAAAAAAGCAGTGCTTAGTGCTTCCAAGCTATTGTAATATTGAAAAGAAAACCTTTTTTGTAAATGTGGCACTATTAAAGTTTCTGTGGAGAAGGAGTGCTGAAAGCAAATTAATTTTAAATAATATGCCTTATAAATGCATTGAATCAATGTTACAGACACATGCGTTTAACATAGATTTGATGCAGAAGAACACCAATAATTGGTATAATTGCCGCTCCATGAATAATTATTAAAGAGGACTTTTAGCAATTAAAAATGTCACATTTTTAAAATGATATTTAAATTAAATTAATGGTCGAATTTCAGCCTTTGATCAGTCGAAGGGCAGGAACTAATGAACAAATTGTTTCCATCAGAGAAAATATTAGAGCTATACAGAGGTACAAAAACAGGCCAGGTCTATGATCAGCAATGAATAAGTTCGGGATATGCAACAAGACGAATGAACACAAGATATTGCCACAAAAAAAAAAACACTTCTCCTTTTCATTAAACTGAAAAATATAATATCATTATTATCATCTTGTTTCGTCTCATGACACTTAGGATTTATGCAATAATTATGTTTTTTTTTTATATTAATTGAATAACAAGCTGTAAATCATTTTTCTAAGCCCACACAGAAGTATCTACGAAATAAAAGGCGAATTAATTTGCACGAATTCGTGACTAATGAGCGACATCAATAATAAATGACAATTTAATTGATATTTTGGCAGTCTGTAATGAATAGATCATAAATTGAAACAAATTGGATGATGAATTTAGTAGTTTGTATTTGTAAAGTAGGAAATAATTTAATATTAATTAAAATGCATCCATAATTTATTGTAAAATGTATAACTTGTAAACGAGCACGTGCCCATTTTTTAATTTAAATATTCAATACAATTTTATGGTCTCAATATAATATAATGTATAAATAGTTTTAATTTAAATATTTTGGTGCATTCAAGTCACTATCGCCAGATTTCGAATAAATAAGTAATCGTTATAGGATCATAAAACCGAGAAATGATCAGCACTATTAATTTTAGTTTTTGTCGAAGTTTTATGTGGAAATTAATAATTTAACTCAATTTTTTTCTGTCGTCTATTTTAATTTTCAATTCCAAGATTATTATGACTGCATTGAACATAAAATAAATATTTAAACGTAACCTATAAGGTAGAAGAGTCCTACTGTGAGACAGAAATAGCTAATTTGAAAAGTTATACAATCGCTACGCTTCTCGCTCCGCACATCACTAAACGCTTACCATCAAACATTAGCGACAAACACTCTTTAACATCGACGTTGTAAGTTCTACCCTTGACATTCATGCACTTCACACACACAACGACTTTACTCCATCAACTCCACTTGGCAATTTGTACCCTATAAACTTTAAAATAGATCTTAATTTTGATGGAATATTTGTTAAGACAATATCCGGATTCTTTAAGACAAAGCTTGCAACTGAATGACATTTAGTCGATGGCTTATTCAACTCGTAACATTTAATAATTTGGAGCTATGACCATTTTGAGTGTGATTTAATTATTTAAATTAACTAACAGATCTTTTTTTGTTTGGTATGGTTTTGTGTTTCAAAGATTTTGATTCTAATTGCAAACTTTTGAGACAAAAAACACTAATGGTAGCCATACACGTACATGCCTATTTGTCAATTCGGCATAAAATGCCAATTTGCTCAAATAGAATTGAACGTGTATGGGGGTGGAATGCCAATTTGATGGCATGACATGCCAATTTTGATAGGTCATCAAATCGTTTTTGACACAACGTAAAATCGGCAGCAGTGATGCCATCTTAGCAACTTCATAGATAGTTAGCTAATTTTATAAAGGTGCTAGAAAAAAAGCTAAAAAGTGTAACTTGTGGCTAAACTTTTTAGCTACTTTTCTAACACCATTTCAATTCATCATGACATTGAGACTTTCAAAATTAGTCAAGTAGTGTCCCGAGTCAAAAGACAAGATAATGCAACAGTGGCTCATTCTACATATAAATAAGTGGCATTCTGAAGAAATAGTTCAGTTTCGGGTGGAAATAAAAAAAGAAATGAAATTCTTCCGGTGGCAAAATATATTTAAATATACAAGATACCCTGAACATGAATTTTCACTCTTAAGTAAACTGGGACTTTGCTGTAAACTTAATGGCAGACTCTGTAGAGTAAAATACTGCAAAATCTCTGTAACAAATACAGGGATTATTGTCAGCCGACATCACTGAGAAGTCACTAAAATCCGACCCACCACTCATGACTTTCGGAAATTTCTAGGTACTAATTTTTTAATGCATTTGATGTAATGAAATAGACACTAGCGCCATGTCTAAAGGTCAAGGAGTGGTGGCCAGGGCTGGGGTGCGTTTAAATCTTCCGGCGGTATTTCGCCGGAAAAAATTAAACTAGCGAAGGTTCGCTGAACGGAGTCATAAGTTTCTGTCAATGTTAGTTGTCAAATTCAATTGACAGCTCAGTTTATTGAACAAATAATCAATTTGCCGGTTTAATGCAAATCCATAATCCACAAATAATATTTACTCTCTAAAATAAAAATAATATTCGTTTTTACTGCGGGTATCGAGCAAAACAACAAAACGTAATGTCAGTCTGACAGCAGGATAAAATATTGCGAGGTAAAAAGGTCGCAATATTTTATCAGTAAATTCCATTTAGTAAAAACTTATCCCAGCGAATGACCGTAAACGGGGCAGATTAAATTTTAGTTAGCTTCATTTTTCACCTCGCGGTGTACTTAAACGGGGTGTTTGACATCTACGCAGTATAAATTTAAACTGGATAAAGGATATAAACGCAGCCCAGAGTCCTGCATATGGGATCGTTCTGAAACTCGACTTTTTGACAAATATTTATTTTTATTTAAAAATAACCAGTACTAATCCAAATTCAGTGACTAAATAAGAAAATAATTGTACAAAAACGTTAATAATATATAATAGATTTGACTAAAAAAAAAAACAAATATTCTCCGCATTTCATTTTACATTTAATTTACTATACAAACGTTTTCGAACGCACCACGTCTAGCATGCGTACCTATCTAGTCTGTGATGCGTACGCAATTTAAGACAGTGTTCCCACTTTATAAATATTTTCCCTTTATTTAGGGTAGGGGGGTCCTTTCAAATGTTGGTCAATATTTAAGCGAAAAAATTGTAAAATAAATAAATATGAAGGTCTTTATGAAATTTACTACCCAAAAACCAACCTTCATGCTTTGTGCTCGTGTAACCCTCTAGGAGGCTAATAGCTAAATAATAAAAAGCAGCACTTCTCTGCATTATTATAATTTTTATTTTCGACTTCAATTAAAAAAAAGGCAAAATTGTTCAATGTCAAAATAATCGTATATTGAAAAGGTGATAATAAAAAAAACTTTTTCAAGAAAAATGTAACCGCCTTCTAAAACAACCACAAAAAATTGTAAAATAATCTACAAAATAACTTTTCTTTCGGTTGTCGGTGCCTTTGTTTTTTTTTTTCTTTTCATTGTCTTTTAGCCACCGACTTCCGAATGAAAAGTAATTTTGTAGATTGTGGTTGTTATTGAAGGCGGTTACAGTTTTTTGAAAAAAAAATTTTTTTAACTCTTTTTAGTTTAAATAATTATTCAACCCGAATTCTTGTCAAGAACATCATTCTCTTACATGTGCACTAGAATTTTGTAATCCTTCGCACCGGTAATTACATCGCTCATGTACACAATAAGCTAATAAAATTCCATATCTCAAAAATTACTGACCGATTTCTACCGATTCTGATGAAACTTGCAGTGTTCCCTAGGTTAATTGATACCTCGCACACCAAAAAAAGCATTACTTAAATCGGACTCAAATTCCGGAGATATGCGAACACAAACTAAATCAATCGATGCTTACTCCTTACTGTTAAGGAGTTGTACCTTCCATCATCAGCTCATCCACCTGAAATGATGATTATCAGATGCAAATACTCGAACAGCTTTAGAAAATATATATAATTGGTACTATCTGCCTATAAAATTTGAAGGTTACCCTCGCTTTCCCTGGGATCCTATCACCAGAATCTGACCTGAGAATTTTTTTCCAAATCAGTCCAGGCGTCTTCGAGAAATCGGGGAACATACATAAAAATAAAAAAATATTCCGAACTGAGAACCTCCTCCTTTTTTTGAAGTAGGTTAAAAAAAGGTGTCGGAACAGGTAGGTAAGTTAAAACTAAGTATTTATTATACTTACGGGTAAGCCCCGACTCAAACGAGCGTTTTCTTTTGCTGGCACTTTAAAAGCGCTGACGTGTGAACAGATTTTGACTGGCCTGTTGGTCTAGTAGTTAGTGACCCTGACTGCTATGCCGGGGGTCGTGGGTTCGATTCCCACCCAGGACAAATCTTTGTGTGATGAGCATGATCATTTGTTCTGTGTCTGGGTGTAATTTATATATAGTAAGTATGTATTTAAAAATATATAAGTATGTTTTCAGTTGTCTAGTACCCATAACACAAGCCCTGCTTAGCTTGGGACTAAATGGCGTTGTGTGATAGTTGTGGAATATTATTATATTATTATACAAGGGAATGCATATTTTGTTCTATATCGGCGGTTTTTTAACGCCAGCAGAAAAAAATAAACTTTCGCGCGAATGGCGTCTTAAAAAGTCTAGGTAGGATTAAAAAAACCAGCAACTGCCTGCAGGCACTATTACTACGATTAATGAGTAGTCATTATGACTTTTTTTTCAGATGGGTCTACGAACCAATATCATCAAAATAGTTCAGCGGTTTAGGCGTGAAAGCATAACGAACAAGTGCATTTATACTACACGAATAAGTTAGGATAAAATTGTAAAATCATTTTATTTTTAATTTTAATACCTTTTTAGTAATATTAAAATACGGGCAAAACTGAAATCAGAGGCTGACAATATGGTTACTATGACAACGAATATTCAAATAAAACAATCGATGTGTATCTAAGTAACAAACATCAAACAAAAATACGTTAGGAAATTCAATAAATTAAATTTTGTGGTTCGTTTCAGTAAAATCGAGAAGCGTTTAAAATACCTACCTACCTAAGGGAGATCATCATCATCATCGACGACTTTGCTCTGGAAAAATTATATGGAAAACGCGTGGTCCAATTCTGACCCGACTCAATTTAGATTGCCATCGACATGCTAAGAGGATCAGCACAAAATAATCTCAGAACCTGCCATTCTTCAGACATGAATAAGGTGGAAGATAAAACCAGCTGACACAGTGATATACCTAGTGTGAAACCGCTAGGTATTGTACGAGTATGATCAAAATGTTTCCTAATTATTTCATGCAAACAATTTGATACAGAAAGTTGAGAGCCATTGGATCAATGTGTAATTCTTTATCATGGATTTAGGTACTTCGATTAACAAAAAATGTACAATGGATTTACATCTCAGTGAAGTGAAATATCATCTATCATATTCCTTATTGTTGTTAGTAATAGTTATTTAGTGATTGTGTTTAAATTACAATAATTGTATTTTTCCTATGCTGTTATAACTTACAGAATGTTAATAATATAGGTAAAAGTAAAGTAAGTAAAGTAAAACCAATGACTTTCATTTTGATATGATTTTTATTAAAGCATTTCAAGCAAAGCTAAGCAGCTCTGCCAGAGCAAATATATAAAATATAATTATTTTTGCATGATGTTAGTAAAAAGGTGAGTACTGACTTAATGAGTAGAGAAAAATAGAAGATTTGATGAATTAGAATAAGGGCAGGAGAACGATGAGACGACGAATCATATGATTTCTAAATAAAATATAACTATTAATATTTCCCTAAGTATTTATTTTAATAATAAAAGGTTGAAACACTATATATACCTATAATATTAGGTAAACTACCACATATTTTATCATATAATTCAGTGTGTTTTTCTTGCATGATTCACAGAGCAGCAGCGAAATTGAGAATAGGCAATCCTTGCTCTCAGTAGAGTTACTGTCCAAAGATAAAATAATCTGTAAACATGAAGAAATTACCATTAAATTAACCCATTTTTCTAGTGTAAAAAACTTGTAACTAAAATGATACAGCGAAGATGCTGGCTCAGTGATGGCCCTTGCTTGTGAATATTGTAGTTCAGTTAATTTATATTAGTGTGACAGATTCGGACAAAAGTGCACACTATATAGGTATGTTTTTAATCTACCAGTACCTATTAAGGGGTAGAAATGGGTTGTGAGACAGTTTAAACCAATAAACGTAATCAAATTGTTGATTACATTATATGAATTTGTTAGTGATGGTTTTGCATTTAATAGTTGATGTACGTATGTATCATCACATCCTGCATAAACTTATTATAGTAGTAGTAGGTATGGTTAATAATCTTTGGTCATTCCTACCTTATAACTATAGCAAGTCCAAGCTGATAACTGTAGTAGCTTGCTTCTTGGCATACATAAAGTTGGTGGTTTTCTGTTAGTAGAAATCCTGTTTTAAATTCAGTTTTGCACAGATTCAACACATTGAAAGTACTTGGTTGCGTTTATAAAATAATTCGTGCTAAGGGTAAAGGTGTTAAAAAATGAACCGCAGGAATTTCGTGGGCGGTATCAAAAACGAAGTCGATTCCAATTTTTTTATTATTCCACCGGAAGAATTTCATTTTTTTTACTTCAACCCAAAACTGAACTATTGCTTCAGAATTCCACTTATTTATATATGTAGAATTAGCCACTGTTGCGTTATGAGTAGGCATCACTGATGCAGATTTGACGTTGTGTCAAATCAATCTTTACGATAGGCATTATGGTGTATGAGGACTATGGACCAACTGCCGATTTGAAACAATTGCAAGCGTCACATCTATCGTTCACATAGGCAGGATGGTGTATGCCTACTATAAGTTTCATCGCCAATATTTAGTACAAGCTGTGGCCTGTTCTCAGCGACTTCAACATAAAATCAGGAAAATTCTCTCTCATATATGTTAATCCAGATTTTATTCAAATCAAATCAAAGCATTTATTTCAAGTAGGCCAGTTACATGCACTTTGAATTGTCATAGACACATATAAAAATATTATTAGACACTAAAAAGTTATGGTACTACAGTCCCAGTCACAAGACATAAAAACTGTGAAAGTACCGTAGATGCCTAATCTGTATGCAGAATTTCATCCAAATACTTTTAACAGTTTTTGCATGAAATAGTAACAAACACACACATAAACTTTAAGAACTATTTATTGATAGAAGAAAAGATAATCTGTTCCTATCGGAAAGAAAAAATTGAATTCATAAAAGGTACCCTAATTTCTAAGAAAAACTGTCACTGAGACCACATTAAACAAGCCTCTAGCTCTCTCTCGCAGGAAAAACTGTCCACTCGCAAAGCAAAATTTTAATTAGCGTGCAAAGTTGTAAAAGATGGGACTTCAAGGAAAAAACTTGGCTATATTCGTAGTTGATTAGTAGAAAAGAAAACGTATAAACGAGGAAGCTGGACCATCTAGTAATTGAATTAATTAATTCTGGTCTGTTTTTTTTTAAATTCAGTGTATAATATCTGGATAGTTGGAAAGCTTGGACTAAGATGGAAGCTTTGGGTCGAGGGATTGTCTCATCATGTAACTGTGACTCTAGATCGTAAAGGGCTATTGAAGGATTACCATGGTTACATGCGCCGTATACAAGCACCCTTACCTGCGCGAGAAACATGCGCAAGCTACTTCATCAAGTTACCCCCGGGGTGCTTGTACACGGCGCATGTAGCTTGAGCATGTTAAGGCACTTGCGCGGGTTACATGCACCGAGTACAAGCACCCTCAGTACAAGTCTCGCTCTTGAACGCATTTGATGATTTTACCACGATATAAAAAATGGAGTAAGCTTTTATTTACCAGTAAGCGTCTTCCGGCTGATGATGACGAAGTATAATCGGGAATGTCTGCCTTTCAAATGATTCCTCTGATGGTGTATTCTAGCAGATTTTCCGTGAAAGGAGTATGTTCAGTGCTGGCCGGATATAATAACATGCCATCTTTTTGTTTACAGAAAAAGTCAGTTTCCCACCTTTAAATTAAAATAAAATGAATTATACTAATTATACACGAAAGTGACTACTCATGACTTTTCTTATTACCATTGATATAAAACTATAAATTACCCAAAACGTACACCAATACATACAAATTACTACAATTAATATTACATCACAACTCAATAGAAAACAAAAAAAGAATTAAAAAAATTGTTTCGGAAACAAATAAATGTTTCAGATCAGAGATAAACCGCAAGCTTTTTAGCTAATTGTAAGAGTGTACCGTGTATTTTTTTCCTTTCCTTTTCAGTCCCCTTTTGTTTTACCCTTTTGATTTTTGAACGTGAATCTTCTTTAATTAGTGGTTTTAAGAATTATATTCATGCATTTGCAAAATTGATTTAATTTTATTAGTGATAAGAGTTTGTAATGCAAGATGGACAAATTCAAACTAAATTATCTTTCAACCAACTTCCGAGATTAGATAGAGATTAGAGAGTAGATTATGACTAATCATTATGTCTGAGGTTTTTGAAAGTATATTTTTTTAATAATGCACTTCCATCTTGAAAATCTTATAAAATATTTAAGAAATAATATGATGTTTGAGTTTTTTTTTTCTTTACTACAATATGTAAAAATTTTAGGATATTACTTAATGGCTCGCCGTCGGTTATTTCTAAGATTTATTCCACTTTGTTCACCTGGGTGAACAAAGTGGACAACATTGGTGTCCTCAATTCACCTCGGAAAAATATCACCTGAGTGATATCACCCAGGTGGATTGCAGACACCAAAGTTGTCCACTTTGTTCACCTCGGAAAAATATCACCTGGGTGAACAAAGGCGACATTTCTTATGCGATGTAGTGGACTTTTATCACCTATGTAAAAAGCAACGGACAACTTAATATTTAAATTGCACTAGGAGAACAGGATTATGAAAAAGCTGATGTTAGTGCCAGAATTCAATATGAACTTGATTTGCAGAACAGCCAAGCTCTGCCTATTCATCATCAGACAACAATCTTAGTAATGAGTAGACGAATTTTAACTCACAAACTCCCTCTAAATATAAATATGAAAATATATTTAAATGTTATTTCAGAAGTTTACAACATGGCGTCTTCTTGAAATTTACATGAATATTTATGATTCTGTCCGTTATGTATTAATCATGGAAATTGTAATTTCACGTAGGTGTAGCTATTTTTATTTTTTTAAAGTAAAGTTCGTTCAAAAAAGCTTCTGAGGCTCGATAAAGCTAAGAGTGGTTTGCTGGATAAAAAATCATAGCACAGGGCAACAAATTAAAAAAAAAAAACTTAACCTTATCTTGGGCAGTATTGAAACAGGTACAAAAGAAATACCTGTCTAGGAATTATTTTTTGTATTACCTGGGCCAAAGCTACTAAAAGCTTCCTAAATTAAATTCATAGGCGGAAAACCAATCATTTTACATCATCAACGGATTTTGAGATTTTTTTTTCTCTACCGGGGATAAAAAAAACTAAAGTATTGTGAAAATACATTTAAAATCCGATTTCCTTCAAACTTCGAATGTAGCTTTCAGCCTTTCAAACAAATTGACAAAACACGTATTTCAGGATTATACAAGAGTATACAATTCAACTCCTAAAGAGTTATTTAAAATCATTGGGGAAATACGTGATCCCCACAGACGAAGTCGCTGCAGTATGCTAGTAAAAAAAAAAACCCATACACATAAGTCTTAGACTCAATTTATCTCTATCTTAATACACGTGGACCAAACAAACTTTACCAACAGACGGAACGGACGGTTTGTCCAAAGAACTCAAGGGACGGTTCGTTTATTCTAGCCCTCTCGTATCCATTTATATTTACCTACATTTCGACACACAAAGTTACGACTCCTCTCGACTTTCTGACTTACGGATCCTTTATTGTAGAGGCTTTTCGAGTAATAAGTTGGACCTACTTTATAGGCAAAGACCGTATTTAAAATTAATGACCAATTCAAGATTCTGTCCCTAAATACTGTAGAAAATACGGAGGGACTAAATTAGTTTAAATTTAAGCATGCGATATTTACAAAAGATCTGGATAAAAAAGCGGGAGATCGTGCGCTGTGGCATTTTTTGGCCTATGTTTAGCAGTGAGCTTCAACAGGCTGAAATGATGATGATGATGATGAAATTTTATCTATAAATATCACGCCATCGGTTCCCTGATGGATAAGGCAGGTGTACCATAGAACAAAGTACTCCCACATGTTACTCCTCATGTTTATTTATAATTAGAGCTCGAGTTTATTGTCATTACCTAAAAAAAATTGTCGATAGAACACATTCAATCCTTTGCCTGAAATGGGCGTCATGCCCAGCCTATACTATAGCAGTGTTTGCGACCTCACAACAATAAAATAAAATATTTTTTATGCACAATATTACCTACAAAAAGTTTTTTTCTGTGAGATGGATTGGTTTTAAACACCTTAAAACTCATTTAAAACTATTAAACAAACAGCCCAATCACTGCACCAATCATGCCGTCAAATCATTTCTAGCCTGCTTTATACCTTTCTTATTCAAAGTCCTCCCCCCAGTTCTCGCTAACCCATAAATCATATTTAGCCCCTGTTAATCTTAACTGTGTTTAATGACTTTCCTTAAATCACGTGTAATCCTGACCTGGTGACCTTTCTCCTCCAAAATGCCACCTGTCCCCCTGGGAACACTTACCCTCTGATCCGCGTCGAAGGTTCCAGATCAAAACTTTGTTAACTACAGTTAATTAACTCGGTGTCTATCGGCCTGTGAACTTATCGAACTAGCTTTGAGATTTATTTAGTGATATTTTGGACCGTTTAAGATTCTACATGTGTTCATTTAATTGTGTTGTTTTATTGAATAGAGAGTTTTAGGTTACCCAAACACTGATTGAGCTGTGACCAACATAGGTACACGGAGTCCTATTCAACTGTTCGAAACTGCCACTGCTAATTGTTTCAGCAGTTTGTATCAACTGCCCTTATAGCAATTAAACTGCTCGGGTGATACTGTATGTGTACGTGGACAACTTTAGTTTGCTATGTAGTCGGAGCTAGTAATTATGACTACTAGTAGAAGCGAACGCTTTGCTCGCTTTGCTTTACGGCGGGCGTAGGTATAATTGGTTCTATAAATGATTGATATTAATAAACACAAACAAAAAACATGTATTGGTGTTACAAGATGCTAAACAATTTTGGCAGGACCTGTCATGAATCCTGCAAGGGCACAGCAACTTCAAAATGAACAAATTTTTCAAACTATAATACCTTATTTTTTATAGAAACTTGCAAAAAAATATAGCACGCTACGCTCGCTCTTGCATTCCCTTGGTTCTGTAAAGGTTTATTTACCCACATAACGACAACGAGCAATTGAGCTATTGCAGTCACGTTAGCAAGCTTCGAATTTCTCGATCCATTCTTAACGGTGACAAAAAATGTATAAAGCTTTACAATCCGCGACGCAGGGCGTTGTTGGGGCGAATAAATATTAAAATTTCATCGCAGTATCAATTTAAATTCACTAATTACCTAACTGTTAACAACTTTAGAAACTAAAACATTTCTGTATACAAAACAGTTCACTAATACGGACCATCCATCAAGTTGACGAGTTTCTGTAAGCTATAATAAATTTAATTTTGCACTGTGTACACCTCTATTTTGGGCTGAGGATTATAATAGAACTAATTAAATTTTGCGCCTCTAAAGGTTATAGTTTTGAACTGATAAATGTTTTGTTGTATTGTATCTTTTAAATTTTATTAATTTAATATCAACTAGTGTTTGCCCGCGGCTTCGCTTGCGTTTTTTAGAATTTGAGAAACAATACGGATCGTGTGGCGCCATCTGGAATATGAACGTAATTGTTTTCTCGGAAACAGCTCTCTTCTGTTATTCGGGATGTAAGATACCTTATATCCGTGTCTATACTCCTGACAACGTAAGTATATGCTAAATTTTGGGACGATCGATTCATTAGGTAGTAATGCGTGAAAAGGTAAAAAACAAACATACTTGCATTTTTATTATTAGCTTAGATCAATAATGTTATATCTAGGTACATAGTTTGCATAGGAAACGTCCTTATTTGAGCGACATTAATTTCAAAGAACCGTGTTTATTTAAACATTAGACTATCATTTTTGGGTCGATTTACAGTATCGCTGCAAACTGAACGTACGATAGCATTGCTCTCCTCCCTTTAGCATCGCGTGATACCTAAAAAATAACTAATTATCTGACTCGATGAGTACCTACAACTTGTCGTCGTTTAAAACAGAATCTATGCACTGGTTTGATTGAGCACCAATTCAAAACATAAATAAACACAAATTATAGAAACCCTGATTTTTTTCTAATCTTTAAAATTCCACACCTCAAAACAATTACAATTTAAAAAAATATCCAACTTACTACCTACAATTTAAATCGGTGTACCTAGATTTATATCCTAGAGAAGTATTGAAAAAAAATAGTAATTATTTAAAATCGCGAATAATATTGAAACAAAAGTATGCACATTTTTTTTTAATTATTTAAAGCTCTCAGGACAAATAAAAAAAAAACTCAAAAAGAGAAAATAAAAAACTGCGAGATTTGATCCAGAGACCCCTTGCACGAAAGTCAAGCAGGTTACCGACCGGACTGGCTAGTACGTTGACAGTGATTTTCAAATAGCGGTTCTTGTACAAATGTCAACAATGACTGAAAATCAACATAATATAAAATTGCTAATCCCCCAAGGGGAATAGCGTAATTATACATATCCTATTAATAGAACAGCAGTTTAAGGAACATTTGAGGAAAAATTGACTAAATAATATCCAGTGGTTTAGCTTCCAACTAACAACAAACATCTAAAAACAACAAAATTCAAAATTGCTTATCTCCCAGGAAACATAGCGTAATAATGCATAGCATATTAACAGAAGCATATTATTAGGAATATTTGAGGAAAATTTGATCGACAACTTTACAGTAGTTTCGGAGATAGATCAAATCAAAAAAACATAAAAAATTTCGAAAAAAAATAAAACTTGATCTGGCATCAGAATCGATCCCTTATCTCGAAAAAAATACAAAAAGAAAAAAATATTCAATGTACAGGAATGACATCTCTACGATTTTATTATATGTAAAGATAAAGATAACTAAGATACCTTTTATTTTGAGGTATTGTCAAATAAATCGTCCTGCTGGGGTCAAAAACTTTAGACGACACATAAAATGAATTGTGTGTTTTTTCCTGTTTTTATTTTACTAGTTGATACGAACGTTGAATATCTGCGTCTATCTATCTATTTTTTATATCCCTGTTCGCTTAATTTCACTTCTTACTCGTAAAAATAGGTGTACTTTAAAACGGTATGAATAAAAAAGTTAGTCTTTTTTCTTCAACAAAAAATAACTGCAGGTTTTCAATCATTCTCAAAGTTGTTACCGATCGATCATGTTTACAAACCAATAACAGAAATTGAATCCGAGTTAACAACAAGGAATCTAAAATTATAAGCCTCTATAAGAAGCCATGTAAAGTCGGGGATCAGTTTCTACAAAGCCATTTGTTTACCAACGAAAGGAAAAGAAGAAATTATGGTTTTATTTTCTTATTTATTTTATTAACAGACGATATTTTACAAATGCCCTTTTATACGGCTTAAAAATAATCCTAAAACATATTTTGAATTCCCTAAAATCTATCTATTTTATCTGTCTTTAAAAACATTATGCTCATTTCAATATCTATGTTTTTACCGTTATTGAGATTTTTTTATGTATAAAGTAAAAACTTAAAATAAATTATATTTTACTTTACTTTTTTGTTGAGCAAGTTGTCTGATTTGTCTTGACGAGTTTTTTTGTCTGTTTAGAACAAAATATCTTATCAACTTGTTCTATAAAGAATCCAGCTGAACGCAATATGTCTAGCAAAATAACCACTGCGCATTATCTCTTATCCAAATTTCATCGCGAATGTGAACCTTGTGTCCACCCAAGTACCTTCCTAATCCATTACCCAGTGTTGACTCTCTCTGTTTTTGTTTCGAACCCCTATCAGCATTGACCTTATCTTCGTAATCCTAGCACCCTCTACCTTTTTATACAACTTGCTAAAGGCAACAAAAGGCTATCAGATTGTTTAGACTACGTTCACGCTCTATCGCTGATACCGATATGTTTTCGGCTCAATGGATTTGGTCTATATGTAACAAGTATAAAAGTAGTTATCGATTATTTTAGACGGGTAGCGCCATCTAGTGTCAAAATCGAGAACTGATAGTGAATTCTACAAGTTGGTGAGGTTACAGTTCATCAACAGATGGCGTTAGAGAGTAACATATTTATTTAGGATACTTTAAATTCTAAATAAAATAATAATAAGTACATAGATAAAATTCAGATAATTAATTATGATAGATTTCAGTTGAATTAAATCTATATATATAAAATTCAAAACTGACTGACTGATCTGACAACGCACAGCCCAAACCGCTGGGCCTAGAAACTTGAAATTTGGCATAAACCCTCCTTATACCACGTAGGTGAGCACTAAGAACGGATTTTGCGAAATTCGGCCCCTAATTAATTTTAGCGCCGTTGTTTTTGGGGTTGATAGTTTGTATGAAACTTCGTAACTACAAGTGCTAGGAAATTTAAATTTTGAATACGGGTTCTTTTGAGGACGTAAGAGTTACCTATGACTGAATTTTGCGAAATTCGACCCCTAAGGGGTTTGTTTTGGGGGTTGACAGTTTATATGAAACTTTTTAAGTACAAGTGCTAGGCGTCTCAAATCTTGCATGGTGGTACTTTTTAAGATGTAAATGCTCACCAAGGTGTAAATTTTGAGAAATTCGACCCCTAAGGGGTTGTTTTTGGGGTTGATAATTTTGAGATTCAAATTTTTACATAGGGGTTCTATTTTGGAAGTGGATGGTCACCATGACGGGATTTTGCGAAATTCGACCCCTAAAGGGTTTGTTTCTGGGGTCGATAGTTTGTATGAAACTTTTTTAGTACGAGTGCTAGGCGTCTCAAATCTTGCATGGTGGTACTTTTTAAGATGTTAATGCTCACCAAATTTTGCGAAATTCGATCCCTAAGAGGTTGTTTTAGGGGTTGACAGTTTGTATGAAACTCTGTTACTACAAGTACGAGGAGTCTCATATTTTGCACCGGGTTCCTATAGGACTTAGATGCACACCATGGCGGGATTTTGCGAAATTCGACCCCAAAGAGGTTTGTTTTTGTGTTTGATAGTTTGTGCGAAACTTTTTACTACAAGTGCTAGGCGTCTCGAATTTTGCGAGGGTTTCTATTTAAGATGTAAATGCTCACTAAGACGGTTTTGCGGAATTCGACCCCTTTTTCGGATTTGTTGAATGTTGATTTAGTTTTTCAACAGTATCCCGTATGTGTGGCCGGGACTAGAAATTCACAAAGGCAACCTTCGAAAATCACGCGGACGAAGTCGCGGGCGTAGTGCTAGTTTAATTATATAACGCATGGTCTAAAAGGCAAGGGCCTAGAGGCGGGTTTGAACGATTGGATGACGTAGAACCTTGGCTTCCGCTTTTTTCTTGGAATCTGCACATGTTATAGACGCTGACTGATAAAACAAGAATATTTAATTAATGACGCGATATAGGAGTGGTACATCAGCCAAAATGAAAGTTTATTAATATAAAGGAACCGCATAAGCGTATGTATTAAGATTATTTCATGTTTTGTTAGAATTACATGGCATCACCCACCATGATGATTGTATTGAAATGCTCACGGATTTCTTTCTTATATTGTTCTCAGGGTTCCATCCATTATTTTAAAAATAAAACATTAATTAAAGAAAAACTATAAAACGTCTTCTCAACGATTGGCACCTTGACATGGAGTAAGCTACGACAAGCTCTGGTTCCAAGCCACGTATGTTAACCTACAAATCACACAGGCTGCGAATGCTGTCTGCGATACATATCCACGGTTCGACCTGGATAGATAGTATGTAATGTTCTATCTGAAGTAAGTGTTATATTATCCATAACCTACCTAACTTGTGAGGAATCGTGCTGTGATCCTGTACCCATGTGTGCATCAAATTAAATAGCTGAGAAGACATCAAGCACTTTCTTTTATTTATCCAACCTCATGCGAACAGAACCTCATAGTCTCATGGCAATCTACGCTGGCAGCTGGTGGTAAGAGACGAAAGGACCTTACATATATGCATAAATATATTGGGTTGTATTTCCCGTGGCGTTTGGGTATCGTTCACGAGCTCTTTTAATCGAAGCATAAAAGCGATAAAAAGCTAAAGAGTGGTTGTCAATGCCTTTCTCAATAGGAAAGCTACAACAATGTTATAAATTGACGTCCATTTTTTTTTGTCAGCTTACTCCTTCCAGTTTTCGCGACACTGAGCGTCCTCCTTCCAGTTCGGACGGAACCTGTCTAGTTCATCCCGCCATCTCCTACGTGGTCTGACACGACCTTGTCTAACTGTCTCAGTGCACTTAGTTTTATGCTATTTAGGCCCACAGTTTGTACAGCATGCGGTAAAAATCTCCTGCCCGTCCCATTTCAGTTGAACTGCCTTCTGAGCTACAATAAATACTACACAATACATAATATATTATAAATATTAGGTGAAACAAAAAAAATATAATGTCTCACTTCGAACGTTAATCACACATAAAAATCACACTTATTACCTAGCTACCTAAGGGCTCATGTACACGACGCCGCCGCCGCGCCGCCGCCGCTCCGCCACCGCGCCTCTAGGCTGTGTACACGGTCGCAACCGCGCCGCCGCCGATCCGCCACCGCGCCGCTGCCGCGCCGCCGCCGCGCTGGCACCGCGAATCCAATTCGCTTGTGTTTTATTTATCTGAAAAAGGAGGTTTCTCATTTCGGCCATAATGTTTTTTTAATGTTTATTCGCGGATAACTTCTTTGTTCATGAACCGGTTTTGATGATTCTTTTTTTGTTGGAAAGAAGATATTTCTTACTATTTATCTCCACTCGATTTCTCTGGTCTTCCATCATCAAACCCTAATCTCCTTATCATGGGACCGCCTTTGAAATACCTTCTTTCCAACAAGCAAAGAATCATCAAAAACCGATTCATAAACGAAGAAGTTATCCTTGAATTATCAAAAAAAAAACATTATATGGCCGAAATGAGAAATCTCCTTTGTTAGATAAATAAAACACTAGCGAATGGCATCGCGGTGGCGGCGCGGTAGCGACCGTATACACAGCCTTGAGGCGCGGTAGCGGCGCGGCGGCGGCGCGGCGGCGGCGTCGTTTACATGAGCGCTTACTTTGCCCATTAGGCCTACTATAGGCCCCGCGCCCTACCCCTAAGTACCCCCCGTTGGGGTACAACACCCACGCACAACTCAAAATAGAACCCCACACCCCGTCTACGTCATACAACTGCGCCACGAAATGGGGAGATGGGGAGTTCGGGCTATTTTTAGCAATTTACGGAAACAAAAAAAAATCGTAATATAAGTTGTATTGTAAAACAGTAAGGTTTAGGAAAAAATCTTCTTGTCTGTCCGCTCGGTCTTTTGTGGCGAGCTTTTAAATTGCAAAGATATTTTTAACGTCTACTTCATTAAGAAGAGTTTCTTAATTGACTGTTAAAAAGGAATGCGCAAATGTTTTTCTTTTTCATTGATTTTCGGCACAAGGATGCTAGCTTTAGTACTATATAGATACTGTGCCTATCCGCCCCCGTTGAGTATTCAGACATCTTTATCAATGTTTGCTTTCCCTTCAACACATTTGTCACAAACCCAACGGTCTAGAAAATTCTATTACTTGTATTTGCCTACTTGAACCTTATTTTCTCACTTTTTTGAAGTGAAAACTTCTTTAGCGGCGTTGTACACTTTTTCTGTAATGGGTAAAAAATTTAAAACTCGCGTCAGGGTCACGTGACCCTGATCGAAAATGAGTAAGACGTCATTCAAATTAAAAATAAAACATAGTAACAAAAAAGTTTTCACTTCTACCGGCACTCCTGGAGTGCAACCTTTTTTTCTTTTATTCTCGTGGGCTGTCTAACATGTATGACCAAAATAGTTCTCTTCTTTGTTGTAGAGATATGAAGGGCTATTTTTGACACATTTCACCTAAAGTAATATTTAGAGGGTAGTAAATTTGATGTCAGTGTATTCTTAAGGGAGTCTCTTGAAATTCGATGTCTTCGTCCCTAATAGAAAATCTAATGCCATTTTATAGTGATTGATGTACTCCGAGTCTCTTATTTATTTATTTGTGGGTCTCTGAGGTCAATCGTCTTACGTACGAGATATATTGGAGTAATAAGGACCACATTTTTTTATATCCCTAGAGACGAAAAAGTAATTGGTTTCTAATGAGGTTTTTAGTTGGTTTGAAGCTCAGGATTAGTAATGGAGAAAAATAATAATGTTGTACGATTCTCGTTATAATTATATAATTTTAAGAAAAATGAAAATTTCTAATATTCTTCTATTTGTAGAAACTTTTCCTAGAATTCTTTTAGGAAACATATTATTGCGAAAAATTATTAACTTCCAGTAAATAGATTTACCAGTTAGATTCTCATTAAACTTTAAAGATTTTTTATTTTAATCATCTACAAACCGGCTCGTATTCCAACACGTGGACTTGTGTAATAAAAACTTTATGTAAATCCGTTTCAGACTTTTAATATAAATAAAGCCTTTATTTATTTTGGTCCTTTACAGACCCAATTATTATCAAACCAAGTATTGCTCCCAATTTATCAAAACGAAACAATAAACAAACAAAACCTTCAATTGAGAAACATCAAATCGCCGTCAAAACCCGTTATCCTTTATTATTTCAGGAAAACATGAAAATAAAATAATAATGAAAATCAATCAGCTTCGTGAACTGAAGATTTAAGGTTCAAATTGGTGAAGGAATGTTTTGTGTGTTTCTTAAGTCAAGGGTTGAGAGGACTATTCAAGGAGAGCCTGAAAATAGAACCTCATACCACAACCGTTTTAGGGAGGTGGGGAGGTATCGATAAAAAATATTTTTAATCTTCTATAATATAAAATTCAAAACTGACTGACTGATCTGACAACGCACAGCCCAAACCGCTTGGCCTAGAAACTTGAAATTTGGCATAAGCCCTCCTTATACCACGTAGGTGAGCACTAAGAACGGATTTTGCGAAATTCGGCCCCTAAGGGGTTGTTTTTGGGGTTGATAGTTTGTATGAAACTTCGTTATTACAGGTGCTAGGAATTCCAAGGTTTGCATGAGGATTCTTTTTAGGACGTAGATGGTCACCATGACGGGATTTTGCGAAATTCGACCCCTAAGGGGTTTGTTTTTGAGGTTGATAGTTTGTATGAAACTTTTTTAATACAAGTGCTAGGCATCTCAAATCTTGCATGGTGGTACTTTTTAAGATGTAAATGCTCACCAAGGTGAAAATTTTGAGAAGTTCGACCCCTAACCCCTGTTTTTGGGGTTGATAGTATTGAGATTCAAATTTTTACATAGGGGTTCTTTCTTGGACGTAAGTAATACCTAAGACGGGATTTTGCGAAATTAGATCCCTAAGAGGTTGATTTTGGGGTTGAAAGTTTGTATGAAACTCTGTTAGGTACTACAAGTGCGAGGAGCCTCAAATTTTGCACCGGGTTCCTTTATAGGACTTAGGTGCACATCATGGCGCGATTTTGCAAAATTCGACCCCAAGGGGTTTGTTTTTGTGTTTGATAGTTTGTATGAGACTTTGTTACAAGTGCTATTCGTCTCAAATTTTGCGAGGGGCTTTTTTTAAGACCTAAATGTTCACTAAGACGGTTTTGCGAAAATCGACCCCTAAGGGGTTTTTTTGGGGTCGATAGTTTGGAGACTCAAATTTTGCATAGAGATCCTATTTTGGGCGTAGTTGCGGGTGTTTTATGAAAATAGACAGCAAGGGGTTGATTTAGGGGTTGATATTTTTTGTATAAAACTTCGTTACTACAAATGCTAGGAGTATTAAATTTTGCAAGGTTGTTCTTTTATGACGCAAATACACCAAGGCACTGTTTTCTGAAATTCTACCCCTAAGAGGCTGTTTATGGGATTGACAGTTTGTATGAAACTTTGTTGCTACAAATGCTTGGAGTTTCTCAGCATGGGCGTTGTTTTAGGACCTAGGTTCTCACTAAGACGGAGTTTTACAAGTTCGACCCCTTAGGGGTTGTCTTTGGAGTTTGTAAGTAGATGACTCAACATTGCAGGGGGTTTCTATTTAGGATACAGATTCTCACTAAGAGAGGATGATAAGAAATTCAGCCCCTAAAAGTTTGTATTGCGGTTGATAGTTAGGAGTCTTAAATATTTAGGACCTAGGTGCTACTTATGACGCAATATTGCGGGTTGATAGAATTTTTGTTGAACATTGATTTCGTTTTTCCAACAGTATCCCATATGAACTAGAAATTCACAAAGGCAAAGTTCGGAAATCACGCGGACGAAGTCGCGGGCGTAGTGCTAGTCACAGTATATGCTGACGTTTTGGAACCTTTTTTTTGAGGTTGGTAAGTAAAAGTACGTTGAGTTTACAGCTTACCGTTGATGAAAGGATAACATTTTTTCGGTAAATATTAAACCTTAAATGTAGACTGAAAGGGTTGTTATTTTAATAATAAAAGCTTTTGTCTTATGTCCTACCTTTTTAAGGCCTTAATAATCCCTCCCTTCCAGAGTGTAGCCGAAGGAATTGTCAGACTCTTACTGACTAAAACCTAGTTTTTGCTACTATTTCAAAAAGTTTTTTTTACAGGAATATTTAAAATTGCCTAAGATAATAAAAAAAAATAACTACAAAACGCGTTACACATTCACTGTTTTTTATCGACATCGACTTTATTATCCCATCCCTAACGTCCCGCTTCCGGGTGCCCGATGAAACGTATCAGACAGAGTATTTGTTTGTATCGATATTTAACCTCAAGCTTTATTAACTGTGATAACGTCCCTTCCCTAGAACAAAGTCGGTCTCATCGTCTGTTTGTTCAACAGCTTCTGGTGGCTTCGCTTCAGAAATTTATTTGTAATAGAACTTTGAGAAGATACTTATTAAGAGTTGGAGTTTATTTAACGATGGTATATAATGGTCGCGACGACTGTAGAAGGGATTTTAGAACGGTGAAGTTTCAGTTTATGGGAAGCTTCTTTATTACGTGAAGATGGTGTTGATGATAAATGCGTCTTATTACTTTTGTTTTAGCGTCTGTTTTTTATTGATAGATTGCCTTGGATTGCACGTTTTAGTGCATCACATTTTCCTGGCATGGACTGATTCGTTCATTAGTCTGTTGATCAGTAGGACTGCCGGGGTCGTGTAACTGTTTTAAAAGAACAACGCGACTCTTGAACGCAAAGGGCAGCTGAAGGAACAGGGTGTTTTTGACTGAGTCAAATCTGACAGTCTTTTCCGCCCTACCAAGGACGGGAGAACGCATGTGACGATTTTCCACCGAAAAAAATACAAAGTCAAACGATTTCCAGGTCGTTATCTTTTATATGTAACAAGTATCCATCCCCAATTAAAACTTTCCCCAGTAAAATTAATTATTCAAATTTATAACGACACCAATTTAACTTGTGAACAGTTTCAATCTTTTCGTTCAAAACAAAAGTGTTTACTTACCATCAATCATTCTGTTTATTGTTCCCTCAAATAATATTCAAGTCTTGTGCAAGAATCTAAACCGCATTACGTAGGGAGGAGGGAAACAATACGGAGGACTGAGGGCCAGTAATTGTGTGTAGCCCGATTGAATATTAAACGCGTTTTCTACGTGGTCTGTCTGTGGGTATTCAGGAGTTTGGCGGTAGAAGATGTACTTAGTCTGTTCTATTAATGGAATAACTTACTATGGGGTAACTTATAAGTAAGCCTTCTCGATGGTGATCGATCACATCATCACTTACTACCAGGTGATATAGTAGGCAGATAGTTAAATATCCTAATAACATTAGATGTACCTACCCATAGTCCCACATGTCACCAGTAGTTATGATATCATAATATGTGTTTCTATGGTGAGTGATGCTTTTTTCCAGTATTCCACACATGTTTTTTTCCCCCGTCAGGCGTCACTACACTATTGTTGATGTGAGTAAAAATATCAAGAGGTGGAAAATCACCTTCAGCACCCACGTAGAGCAAGGAAGTCACAGATAATCCAGTTAGCTTGCAATCACCGTCACTTGCCTGTAATAGCAACAAACGTAAACGCAACACACGTGCACCTAAGTATTGACTTACAGACGCATGTTGGATGAATACGGAATCACAGATACGTCCTATAAGGGTTGAGACGGTGAACCTATGTCTCTGTTGTGATTTGTTTACAGTCTTTTTTTTAGCGTGGTAAAATCATCAAATGAGTCTGGAGAGACTGTCAGACTTGTACTGACTAAAATCCACGGTGTCCTTCACTAGCCCTTTATGTTCCGGGGTCACGGTAATAAGATAAGTCCCGCGACCCCGGCAGGCTTTGGCCCTCTGAGAGGGGGCCCCGTCATTTTGCTGACGCTCTTAGAGGCGCACGTGGAACACAACGCGCCGTCGACCCGAGCATGGTCCATTGTCGGACAGCGAGTTGCCCTTTACTCGCCGCCTGCATGCCCATTTGTTTACAGGCTAATGTTAGTTCATTGAAAGATTAGCTTTTGCCTATGATTTCGCCCGAGAAGTCTATAAGTTCATCATCAGCCTACAATTTTCTCACTGCTGGGACACAGGTTTCTTCTCTGTGCGAGCGAGTGGGCATAATTTACCACGTGAGCTCAGTACGGGTTGGTTGATGTCACATGTCTTCGAATTTGATAGTTCTAGGACATGTTTTCGAAGGACACCCTGGATTTTAGTCAGTACAAGTCTGACAGTCCCTCCCGCCCTGCCCGGGGTTGGAGGACTCATTTGATGATTTTGCCACGTAAAAAAAAAAAAAAGGACATGTTTTCGTTTCATGAGCCAGCAAGCAGCCACACTAGTTCAAGTGTGTCTCAGTACCTAGTGGAAACTAAATAATGCAAAATTCAATGATAAAAAATAAAAACAACGGAGAATGCGTACGGCAATGCGCCATCGATATATGGGGGACATCCCTCCGGTGCGTACAAAGCATTTTGCCAATACCTTTATTGTACGCACAGCTTTATAAGAAGTGGAATTTCCTGCCGGAATCTGTATTTCCCGACAGCTATAACTTTGGGGTCTTCAAGTCAAGAGTGAAGGTTACTTCTAGGCAAGCGCGCTTCACCATCGACCACATCTTCGCTTACCATCAGGCGAGATAATGGTTAAACTTATTTTTAAATTAAAAAAACAAAATAAGAGGAATTCTTAATTCAAATATTTTGTAAAATACAGACGAATGATAAGGACCGTCCGTTCGAGGCATAAGGAACAGTTTTCTAAAGACTCTTCTTTAGCGACGAACACAAACAGTTTCCGTTTGTCTTTCATTTCCACTTCAGCATAGCAATGGAGATGAGAAATTCTAGTTTAAAAAACAAATAAGGGTCCGAATATAGACACAGCTACTTAATTTTGTGTTGACTGAAACTGGAAACTTTGGGTTGCAAAAGTTTTAAAAAAGTTTATGGCTGTGGTCGAATTTTTTTTTGTGTTAATTTGAACACCAACGACGTTCAGTAAATGTTACTAATAACTACTCATAAAGTGTAAAGAGTAGGTAATGATAGTAAGTAATAGAGTAGATATATTATATTTTGTAAGTATGTTTGTGCAAACCTTTCCTCAATATATTGTTATTTACATTTTCTACGTTTCCTCGCAGTATTTTCCTCCTTCCAAATGTGGCCTCCGCTTACACTTTCATTTACATTATTAAATCTCTTCCAATTTCCATACAAACAATCTGTATGTAACGTTTGTCTGAAGAATATCGCGACAGTTTCTTCGCGAGTGACGCGAATATGACGTCAGACGGCTCCTCTTTGTGACGTCACAACCCAAAGGGGGAAAGAGAGGGGGAGGCAGCTGCGTACTGCGTAAATGCGTCGTTTAAAAGCACGATGAAAAAACACTGACAGGGGAAATTTAACCTTAGCGTTTTCAATACAAGTCTTAAAATCGTTTGTGTAGTTGTTGGGTTGTAGTATAGTCGGGTAGGTTAGGTCGTTTAGTTGTCATTTACACTCGCTAGCAAGATGGCTGTAGGTACAAGAAGTAATAATGGAGACGTACACAATCCGATATTGGAAACACAAAAGCTGTGAAGGTTAACCTTGAGTTAGTGATGGGCCGACTATAGACTTCAGCCGACTGGTTGACTATTCGGCATAGACGATCATTCCTTTTGGATGAGTACGTACGGTAATATCAGTGACATTTCGTGTAAATTCGAAATTCGAGTTGCTCGTGTTGCGTTTTGTGTGGATAGCTAGAGAGTGGATTTGCCTGTCTGTTTCCTGATGGGAGAGCTTTTTTTAAATAAAAGTTTGTCTCAAAACAAGTATTTCTCCTTTATCATTAAACACCCAGACTCGAAACAACTACTTGTAGATCGGACAAATATTTGTTTCGTGCGAGAATCAAATTCACGACACGCCGTGCAGCAATCGATTGCATTTAAGGCTTCCGTCTTCTTTTGCACAAAATTGAATCGCGTTCGGCCAGTCAATCGTACGTCAAATTTCGGGCTCCCTTCCCGCAATCCCCCGCATAAATCCTGCCCACTGAATTATTATAAAACAATTTTGATGCGGTATGAACATTGCTCTACTAAGGATTATTTAAAAGGAGTTATAGAATTTTTGCTTAATAAGGAGTTTTAAAATGACTTGATTTCAGGGTTGGAAAAAAAAACAGTTTTTTTTTAATTTATAAAACAAACTGTAACAATTTTTTTTTTTTTTTAGCGTGGTTAAATCATCAAATGAGTCCTCCCACCCCGGGCAGGGCGGGAGGGACTGTCAGACTTGTACTGACTAAAATCCACGGTGTCCTTCAGTAGCCCTTTATGTACCGGGGTCACGGTGAGGAAATAATCCCGCAACCCCGGCAGGCTTTGGCCCTCTGAGAGGGGGGCCCCGTCATTATGCTGACGCTCTTTGATAGTGACCGACCGAAATTTCGGTTTCGGTTTCGGTTTCGGCCGGTTTCGTCCAAAATATCTAGTTTCGGCCTTAGTTTCGGTTTCGGCCAAAATATAGCCGAAACTTTCGGCCCCGCCGAAACTCAAGTGTTCCTGCATTTTCGTACGTCGTTCGGTAAAATTCGTAGCTAACACGTACTTGCTCGCCGGCGGGGCCCCGGCTCAGTTTGCCACCGTCCGTTATTTTTGAGACAAGGTTATGTTTTTGAGTTTACTGCCAAGAGTACTTATGTCTTGTATATTCATGTCATAATAAAAAATATTTGTTACGTACGTTATTGATTAAAAACTTATCAATCGTCAAGGCGATTAGAATTAGGATTAGGCGGTATTCGAAACATAATTAAGTTATCGGTTTCTTTTTTGAAATAATGCATTTTTTTTTGTCTATTGTCTCAGTTATTTCGTATTGCTAAATTAATATAGTGCGATTGTTGAGACTTCAAATCTAGTGAAACATTTATTTTTTTATAATTTCGAATAGATTATGGACTCAGTAGAAGTTAAATAACATAGAAAAATAGCAATTCTTAAGATCGTCTATCTATCTATCCATAAGTTTGCCGTATTTCATTATTACCCAGAATTTGATCCTTACTATTAACACTTTCAAATGGTGTAATAATACAGGTTGTGATTTTTTTATCAAAATTAGCGGGTTCGATTTTGGGCCACGTTTATTGATTTTTCTAAAATCCAATGATACAGTTTTAGTTTTCGGCAAAATCGGTCTCGAGACTGTATTCAACGGTTTTCGACATTCCTCATAGTTAAAAATATATCCGTCCACGCCCAGTTGAAAAGTTCACTCTGTGTATTTGACACTTTTTCTTGTGCCAATAAATGGAAAAAAAAAACAAAAAAAAATCAGAAAAAACTCGAAATGTTAAAAGTTTAAAAAAGTTTCGGTTTCGGTTTCGGCCGAAACTGAGAGCAAGGCCGAAGGTTCGGTTTCGGTTTCGGTTTCGGCTGAAAAATCAGTTTCGGTCGGACACTACTCTTTGAGGCGCGCGTGGGACACAACGCGCCGTCGACCCGGGCATGGTCCTTGGTCGGGCAGCGAGTTGCCCTTTACTCGCTGCCCGCATGCCCGCGCCTACGGTGGCCGGAGATCATCAAGCGACGTCCGTCGCCGTGGGCGCCTACCACTGCGGCTGGGGCGGAGGGAGGACGCTGTCCTCTCTCGCTCGCGGCCTGCCTCCTCCTTTACGAGCATTACTGCCTCGAAACTGTAACAATTCAAAATGTTTTAAAAAAGTGATTTTTTTTTAGTTTCTGGTTCTTTTTTAAAATTAATTCCACCTTGTTTGTTGATGTCTAAACGTATATATATCAATTATGTTTCATTTCTAGACTACATCTTTTCAAATTCACCCTTTGTAATGAATTTTTTACGAAAAATGATCAATGGAATAAAAACATGTAATGTTTTTTTTCTAAAAATTTTAAGCATTATTTCATTACAGTGTCAATAAAAGTTAAAAATATGACATAACAATGGCATTAAACTCAAAAGGTTTTATGTCAAACTATTTAGACTCCTGAATATTAATTTGTTTTCATTTTATATGCATTCATCTGCCTTAAAAAGTAGTGTTTTTTATTACCCGTTTGTAATAAAAAACACTGTTTAATTTCAAACTGTTTTAAACAGGTGTTTTAAAACAACTTGTTTTCATCATGCCAACCCTGTTTGGTTTGTAATAATACGAGTATCACACAAGTGTTTTAATACTATTTAAATATTCTCATAGGTTAAATTCTGTTAGGTTTAATTTGTTAAACACAATCGTGTTTAACTAATTAAACCTAAAAAAAGGTCAGTGCAGCAGTCATGTTGGCAAAGGAAGAGGCGGGACGCGTGAGAGAGAGGACAGCGTAAACCTTACATCCCATAGTACCCCGCAGTGGTAAACCCAGGACATAAAAGGCTATTAAAGAACGCCGTGAAATTCAGTCAGTACAAGTCTGACAGTATCTCCCGCTTGGCCTGGGGAGGACTTATTTGATGATTTTATCATGAAAAAAAAGTCATGGGCCATGCCCGGGTCGACAGCGCGTTGTGTCCTACGAGCGCCTCAAATAGCGTCAGCATGATGACGGGGTCCCCCTCTAGAGGGCTAAAGCCTGCTGTCGTCGCGGTACTCATTACCGTGACCCCGGAACATTAAGGGCTATTTGAAGGACACAGTGGATTTTAGTCAGTACAAATCTGAGAGTCCCATCCAAGGACTGCACTCCTTGTCATAGGCACAGTCCATTACCACCGGGAGACAGAGAAACCAACAGTTTTGTTACTTGCTGGATTTTAATGAAGGAGCAATGTTAGCGAACGTGAAAGTGAGAAAAAACAAACTACATTTTAAATGTCAATAAGGTCGAAAATAGTTTGAACATGTTTTTTAAATTGCTTAACGATAGCAAGTTAAAAAAACAGCTTCAAGCGATTTTCGACCTTATTGACATTTATGCAAAAACCGGATTTTAATGAAGGAGCAATGTTAGCGAACGTGAAAGTGAGAAAAAACAAACTAAATTTTAAATGTCAATAAGGTCGAAAATAGTGTGAACATGTTTTTTAAATTGCTTAACTATAGCAAATTATAAAAACAGCTTCAAGCGATTTTCGACCTTATTGACATTTATGGAAACACCGGATTTTAATGAAGGAGCAATGTTAGCGATCGTGAAAGTGAGAAAAAACAAACTAAATTTTAAATGTCAATAAGGTCGGAATTCGCTCCAACTTGTTTAGTTACTTCTCCATATCTTTTAACAATAATCGGTTCACAACTGAAAATTCTGTAGGAAATTTGACAATTAATTCCTCTTTTTCTACCCCTATAGGCCGAGTTTAATTTTGATATTACAAAAAAAAAAGATTTTTTGATATTGGACCACCTTAGAGAAAGTAAAGAATGGTCATAAATAAAAAAATATAAAAAATATATACATGTCGAATTGAGAACCTCCTCCTTTTTTTCCGTCGGTTAAAAAATATATTTTAACATAATAAAGTAGAGCAACCTGAGATGCGTAACTGCGCGTCATCACCGTTAGAGCGAGAGAAGGTGCGAGCGAGAGGGACCAACAAAAATTCGTCGTGGACCTCACGTCCAATCGCTCCGGCCGTCCACCCACCGGCCACTAAAGAATTTCTCTTGCAATTCTCGTTTATAAACACTTTTTGAGAGGTTATTTGAGATATTTTTTATTGTTAAAAAAAAGCGCTTTAGGTACAATTTTTTTTTTTTGAATTTGCTTTATTGATCTGTTGACATCAAGATAATGTAATATTACATACCTACGATGCATAGTTCCTATGAAAAAAAACCTTTTATTAAGAGATGAAATCCGAGAATTTTGATGATATTCTGCCATCTTAATTAAGAAAATGGAAGATAAATATAAAAAACTAATCAGCGCAGTTTGAAGACGAGGATATTGCGGTCATTATGCGCTGATCAGATTTTTAAATGAATTCTTCATTGTCTCAGATTGAGTGCACCAACGTAACTCGAAATGACGTTGGGCAGGAAAGAGCTGTTTTGAACGCTTGATTTACCTAATATAATCTACTTAAATCAACTTTAAAAAAATAACTAGCTGTTACTTATATTATGGTTATTTATGTGCAATAATAATATTTCAAGCTATTGCACTATTTTGTTCAAAAATCACAAACAAAGTTACGCAAATAATTCGGCGCGCGTGAATTTTACAAGACCTGCCCCTTAAGTGAAGCCTATTCACTCAATAGGCTACTTCTAGGCAGTTACGTTTCACCGTTGACAGCATTACTTATATAGCATTACTTATATATATTTAGACTGGCCTGTTGGTCTAGTGGTTAGTGACCCTGACTGCTATGCCGGAGGTCGTGGGTTCGATTCCCACCCAGGACAAATGTTTGTGTGATGAGCACGATCATTTGTTCTGTGTCTGGGTGTTATTTATCTATAATATGTATGTATTTAGAAATATATAAGTATGTTTATCAGTTGTCTAGTACCCATAACACAAGCTCTGCTTAGCTTGGGACTAGATGGCGTTGTGTGATAGTTGTGGAATATTATATTATATATTATTATTACTTATCATCAGGCGAAGAAGCGGCCAAACACGACCCTAAAATGAAAACTATTCGCCGAATATTGGCTGACTGATCAGGCCCTATAGCCAAACGGCAAGCGATATTTGCTAACGTTCAGCAGGCTAATACATTTTCAACTTTACACCCCATTGCATAAAGTTGAAAATCTATCAATGATTATAGATCGTTTTCGTTTGTTTCGTTCGCTATCGCTCAGCAGTCTACTAGATTGTCAACTTTATACGAATATACGGTACCTATAAAGTCGAAAATGTATTAACAACTGCTGAATGTTAAAGACTGTCGCTTTTATCGTTTGGCGACTAGTCAGTACATCTCTATCAAATAGGTATTAGGTGTCCTATAGTCCTATTTATGTACTAATTCCTCAGTAGGATTAGTCGTCCGATAATTTCCAATTCAATAGAGCAATTAATTAATTTAGTATTGACATGTTATATGGCTAATTGAGTCACGCTATTGTCTTGTTTGATGACGTAAAGCTCGAGACATCAATTCTTGTAATTGTAGGAATATGTCAAAATGGGTAATAAAGGCAATCACGCACCACGGTTTGACTGAAGCGATAAAGGAATACTCAGAAAATCGCTTAAGAACACTCACAGTCGATTGGTGTTTTGCATGAATTTAAAGCAGTTCAAGTATCATTTACTTATATATTTTTTATTCCACAACTATCACACAACGCCATCTAGTCCCAAGCTAAGCAGAGCTTGTGTTATGGGTACTAAACAACTGATAAACATACGAGGGGTGATCAAAAAGTTATGATAATGAATATAAAACGCGGTCATTAAAGTCAAAATAATAATTTATTATTCTACATAGTCTCTTAACAAATCAATCCATTTAGTCCATCTTTTTTCTAAACCCAAGATTCCCTTTGAAAAAAATTCTTTGTCTTGACCCTCCCAAAACTCCTTAACAGCGGCCATCACTTCACTATCGTCTTCAAATTTCTTGCCTCGGAGGCGTTCCTTAAGCAGAGGAAAGTGGTAGAAGTTGCTAGGAGCTAGATCTAACGAATAGGGAGGGTTTTCGAGCAGTTCCAATTCCAGTTCTTGAATGGCAGCCCTCACAACTGCGGCTCAACTCGTTTTTTCTTTTGCTCGTCAGTTATCATTCTCGGTACCGATCGCGCAAGGACCTTTTTCATTATATGAAATTTGTTTGCAAGGATTTTATCAACACTGCCATATGAGATCCCTGTGACCTCAGCTACATGCCTAATGGTCACTCTTCGATCTGTCAACACAAATTCTTCAACATTTTTCACGTTGTTTTCAGTGAGGGACGTGAATGGGCGTCATTCGCGATGTTCATCTTCAGTGGATGTTCTGCCCAGTTTAAACTCCTTGGTATAGCGTGCAACTGTAGTATACGGAGGAGCAGAGTCCCCCAATATTTCCACAAGTCACTGTGTATGTCTTTTATAGACATTTTTATCAAACAGAGGTACTTGATGACAGCTCTAATTTCATTTTTCTCCATGGTGATGTTATTTCTTCGACATGTTCGTACTCAAATGAATGTATCTCCCGAAAATCGTGATCTATTCATACGTTTTTTTTAGGCTGATGTAGTGAGTATATAAGCAAGCAAAAAACATATTCTTTGGATTTTTTTGCGGACCTGAAGTAATCGATTATCATTACTTTTTGATCACCCCTCGTACTTATATATTTCTAAATACATAAATATTATAGATAAACTAGCACTTTGCCCGCGACTTCGTCTGCGCGTGTTTCTAATTTCGAACTCAGTGAATTTAATTTCCGCTCACCCTCCTTATAAGAAAATCTAAAAACTCAATACAAACAAACAATCAATCGTAGTAGACAAACTGATTTTCCGATTTACACCCCGTCAGGAGTTGATTTATGAAATGTAAATAAAAATACGCATCCTTTATTCGATTAAGAGATAATTTATGCCCAGTTTAGAATTTATCGAAGCAAGCAGTAAATCCTTCCCTTAAAACTTAATCAACCCTTTTCAAAATTTAGGGGGTGATTTTCGAAAAACCCAAAAATGGAGGGTAGTTTTGAAAAAAGAATAGTGTCCGTCTTTTTTATTTACTTGTACTCACATTCGTACCAAGTTTCAAGTTTATAAACCCAAAGAATAAGATTTTGCATACAAAGGTTTTCACCCCTTTTCACCCCCTTAGAGGTAGATTTTCGCAAAATCCTTTCTTAATGCTTACTTACATTATAAACTGCAACTATCATCCAAAATTCAGGTTTCTACGTTTAGTGGTTTAATATCCTCCCCTTAAAACTTGAATACCCCTTTTCACCAACTTGGGGGGTGATTTTCGAAAAATCCAAAAACACGTGTTTCATTAATTCTTATCTAGTATATAAATACAGATTTCCAAATTCATCAGCTCACGCGTTATGATTTTTCCATACAAACTTTAACAACCCCTAGATTACCAATGGAGGGTAGTTTTAAAAAAATAATGGTGCTAATCTTATTTATTTACTTGTGTTATCATTCGCGGTAAGTTTCAAGTTTATAAACCCAAGGAATAAGATTTTTCATACAAACGTTTTCACCCCCTTAGAGGAGGATTTTCGCAAAATCCCGTCTTATTGCCAATCTACATGGTAGACTGCAAATGCTGTCCAAAATTCAAGTTTCTACGTTTAGCGGTTTCGGCTGTAGTCGTGTCAAAAGAAAAACCCCTGTTCTTTTAAATAATTATATAGATTACACCCAGACACAAAACAAATGACACGTACTCATCACACAAACATTTGTCCTGGGTGGGAATCGAACCCACGACCTCCGGCATAGCAGTCAGGGTCATTAACCACTAGACCAACAGGCCTGTCGCTATTTCGGAATGTGTATTTACAAATTGTGATCAAAAAGCAAGTAGGTAACGTTTTAAAAACGACTCTTATTCGTGATCAGGCAGTTACTCGTACATTCAGTTAGTCTATTACTAATCGGTTTTCCAGTCAATGTCAACATTAGGCCATTACGTTAGCTGTGTTAGGTAGTTGGTTTTTTTACGTGGTAAAATCATCAAATGAGTCCTATCACTCCCACCCCGGGCAGGGCGGAAAGGACTGTCAGACTTTTACTGACTAAAATCCACGGTGTCCTACAATAGCCCTTTATGTTCTGGGGTCACGGTAATGAGATTGGCTTTGGTCCTCTAGAGGAGGGGGGCGTCATAATGAGGGGGGGGCGTAATGTTAGGTAGGTGGTTCGCACACTACAACGTATTACGAACAAAGTCTAGAACACTCTCACGCAATACAAGAAAACGCACTTCCGCGTTATCCTGCATCATGGGGTGCAGTGTGCGAGTCACCTTATCTAATATCTTTAAACGAGCAATTCTTGTATATTTATATATAATCAGGATCTCGGAAACGGCTCCAAGGATTTTCATGAAAGTTACAGATTAGGGGTTTTTCGGCTCAAGGAATCGATTTATCAAGGTTCGAGAAAAGCTCGGTTCCCAAGATATAGATTAGACATTTCAAAAACCAAGCGAAGCTCGGTCAACCAGATATTACATACTTTACATATCACATAGCATCCGTAACGGGCGATATAACTCAAAGGTCACTGACTGACATAGTGATCTATCAACGCACAGCCTAAACAACTGGACGGATTGGGCTGAAGGCATGCAGGTAGATGTTATGTCATAGGCATCCACTAAGAAAGGGTTTTGATCAATTCTACCGCCAAGGGGATAAAATAGGGGATGAAAGTTTGTATGAAACTTTGTCAATTTTAAAAAAAAAACATTGTTAAGTTCCGACATACACGCGAACGAAGTCGCGGGCACAGCTAGTTACATAATATACGCATTCACTCACTTAACTTGTTGCATTTTATTCTCCCATCCTCAGCACTTATATTAAGCTTCTCCCTCTAGTGCATTACCCTAATTCCGACTATGGACCACTCCAATTGGGTGGAGTAATACTGACCTTACAACATGGGGTCCTCGTAAAACGAATCTAAAACTTAGTAGTGTAGTAAAAACTGAATTTCTTACGAGTATCTATTTCAGTTGAACATTCTGACTAAGCATAGCAGTGCAGCGGTGGCCATGTGGCATCGGCCGCGACTTACGAGTTGTAAGTAGTGGGTTCGAACCCAGCCAGGCGTATTACTTTGTGTAATTTATTTCATCACCACTGCTCTCGAAACGGTGAAGGAAAACATCGTGGGGAAACCGGCATGTACTACAACCAAAAATTCGAAAACATGTGACATCCACGAGCCACATGGTGGTTTATATAGCCCACTCCCTCTCACAAAGAGGAGCCCTGTTTCCCAGCAGTGGGAATATTAGGCAAATCATGATAGTAGATGGGGTTCTGTAGTTTCTGCCTACACCAAAGGGAAAATGCGTGACTTTATTTATGTACTGACTGTTGTCCATCGCCCGCGTACGACTCGAAAACTATGCCATGGTAACGTAAAATAGGAATAAAAAATATCCTTCTAAATCTTTCTACATCTTTTCGTGTGAAAGAGTATCAAATACCCATACATCCATACTAATAAACTTTCGAATTTATATAATTATGAGCAGTGAGATAAATAAGATGTAGGTTTTTACGCTCAAAACAGGTAACATTGACTACCGAAAAACTGCCGAGTATCATATTTTAACACAATGTTCCGAAAAATTGCGTCATCGTCGTATTACTCGAATATTCGTCACATTATATTTCAACGTAATAAAGTTACTGACTCAGCCACAACTACGGAATGTCAGCAGCTTTTAGATAATAAAGTTTATGTAGTAGATAATAAAATTAAAAGCAGGTGTGATACAAACTCTAATAATATCACTGTGTCACCTGGGGTTTATAATTTAGAGCTACATGTTTTGAGGATATATTACACTACTCGTATTTTTTATTTTCATACTTTTATGAGTAAGTATAATTCATTTTGTTGCATGAATGGAGAGAAAGAGGAAAGCCAAAGAAAAGATAGATGGATTTTCTAAGGAATGATTGAAAGAAAAAGGAGTAAATGATACTTGTGATGTCTGATGGAAGAATGGAAGAAAAGAACAGTTAGTTTAGACGAGAGTCTAAACTAAAGAACTACTAAGGCCACGCATAAAGCAGCCAGGCCGCACACTATTATATTTTTTTGCGACCACGTATAAATAACAGATATAAAAATAGCATACAAACAAGTCCACACAAACAACATACAGTACGCAGGAATATTGTTTAAAACTTGTTTTCACACGTAATTCTTTTCGATGTCGCGGAATTGTCTTATCACTTAACCGTGATCCTGGACGTTACAGACTATTGAAGGACACTGTAGATTTAATCAGTAAGAGTGAGTCTGACAGTCCTTCCCGTCCCGCCCTGGATGGGATGACTCATGAATGATTTTACCACAAAGTAAAAAACCTAACCACTTTTTCTTGGCAGGGCCAAAGCCTGTCGGTGTCGCGGGTCTAACGGGTAACCGTAGCCCCAGAACGTAAAGAGCTATTGAAGGACACTGTAGATTACTAAATCTACAGTGTCCTTCAATAGCTCTTTACGTAGGTGTTATGTCAAATATGTCATATGTAAATAAGTAAAGTCAACAAAAACGGGAGGGCTTATCAAACTCTTACTGACTACAGTAAGAGTTTGATAAGCCCTCCCGTCCCGCCTTACGTACCTATTTCATTTTACCACGAAGTTTTTTTTATTTTATTTTTGTTGACTTTACTTATTTACATATGACATAATTGACATAACACCTACTCATCACATCAGTAGCTATTCACATAATTACCAATCTCTCAACATTAATATGCAGATTGCTCATATAAACACGTGTCAAGCGTTAATTAACCTCAATTAATATACAATACATTGCTCAAAGGCTACATTACATGCGAACACCCTCGTTACAATAGATTATGGTATCTGATCCTTTGTAATAAGTATCGAATATTAAATGTAACAAATCTTACCTGAAATTAATATACCTAGATATTGCCTTCGAATTATACAGTATGAGCGAAATTGGTGATATATGGATATATGGAAACTATAAAATAATAATATCCCACAACTATCACACAATGCCATTATTCCCAAGCTAAGCAGAGCTTGAGTTATGGGTACTAGACAACTGATAAACATACTTATATATTTTTAAATACATACATTTAAAGATAAATTACACCCAGACACAGAACAAATGATCGTGCTCATAACACAAACATTTGTCCTGGGTGGAAATCGAACCCACGACCTCCGGCATAGCAGTCAGGGTCACTAACCACTAGACCAACAGGCCAGTCAGATATGACAGAGGTATTAACTAATTGTGGACACCCGCAGAGTGACGCACGTGTCAAGTTTTTGCTCGGTTGATAAGACCATCGAACACGAAAGAGCACAGAATCAGAAGACGCGGGCCACATAGAAAAGACGTAAGACGCAGCCGGGACGGAGACATATCTCTCTTCGGCGTCTCTTTCATACAAAATGCAAAGAAGCGTCGCGACGTAAAACACACAGAAGAGACGCGTCGCGGGCGCGACTCTCATACATTTTCGCCCATCCGCGACGCGTCCTCGTCTTACGTTTTTTCTATTTGGCCCGCGTCTTACTGCTGGGGTCCTACCCCATAATTTCCAGCTGTTCCAATGCCAAAATCACATGTTATAAAGCGTCTGTCTTCGTGAAAATTTTATGGGTTTCATCACATTATCGCATGAAAAGGTATATGAGATTAATAATAATATTATGTGGGTGAATTCTTCGAAAAACATTTTTTTACTACATCAACACATTTTCCGCTTCCAAGAAAATGGTCGAAATTTTTCCCATTTTCACGGCTCATTTCTGAAGCGAAGTTCTAAAAATAACAAAACGATACTATCGTAGCAATTTCTTACGACGGCGTAGCAGCGTAGCACATCTCTACGCAGCTACGCCGTAACCCCTGTTACGTCGTAGTGGCCCGCTACGAGACCAATCGATACGGAGACTTTTTGTTTTGTGTGGCATTTTTTGATACAATGACATTTTTTTTAATAGGTACTTTCTAGTATTAATGAAAAAAGATTATTTAGGTGTATGTTTACTGGTTAAATACAAAGTTTCTGATAAGAAATTTCTCAGTACTACCTGTTAGTTTAAAATTGTTTTCAAAATTATTTTTATTTTTTCTCCCGTTTTTGCAAAAAAGGAAGACAATTATTCTATTTTGTCAATAAATACACTTCGATATACCCAAAACTAGAAGGACGAAGGACACCGTGGATTTTAGTCAGTACAAGTCTGACAGTCCCTCCCGCCCTGCCCGGGGTTGGAGGACTCATGATGATTTTGCCACGTAAAAAAAAAAAGTCATTCTTTTGATACCTAGACATTACCTTTATCAGATCGCTTCGTAATGACCCATATTGTTACAAAAAAATGTAGATACGTTTCTGTTCAAGCCTTTTAAAAGGCAAAGGCGTAATTTCCTCCCATACTAATCAACCAACTGCGCCTCAGAAAATAATAACGTGAAAAGCAACGAAGCAACAGCTTTGCGTCATCCATTCAGTCGAAGCGTAGGCGTCCACCCGCCACCCTCACTCGCTCCCTCTCTTACTTGTGTCTGTTCTATCTCGCTGTCTCCCTCTGTCTGCCCACGCTTTCATTCACCACCTACGTTCCATTCAAGTACAGTGTTGTACATAGAACGCTCATCGGCTATTTGAATTATGTTCCGAGTTTCCTTCACATAATGTTCGGAGAGTAATGTCCGTTGGGTATTATTATATTGTTGGAGTTTGCAAGGATTAGTTCTGGGTCCGATCTTGATTCTGGTAATGAGGGTTTGTGGATGGGAAATGATAAACTTGTTTTATTATGACTTTGATTTCCTATGGGGTTTGGTGATATTCATGTTCGTGTGTCAATGTTCGGGTCCATCAGATTTGCCTTGATTTGTATAGCCGGGTGACAAAGTAACGTTGAAAGTAAGTGTACTGGAACTTTGACGTTAATTTTAAGGGCAAAGCCTCGTTCGTACACAAAAGGAGCATTTTTTATACATTAAAAATAGTAAATACTTCAACTACGCTGTAAATAAAGTACAGATGACAACGGCTCAGATTAATGTTGAACTTACGCATAAATGGATATTCCTGTGTCTATATTCACACATTTTACACGTTCTCATATAAACTGTCATAACCGAGGAAATCAGTTTAAAGATATTTGCATTTTAAAGTTTAATGTATTAACTGTTTTTTTTCCATAAAATAATATCAGATGGATCGTCCAGATACTTATTTTCAAGATTCATTTATTCAATTACAATTTCTTATGGGGCTTATGAATTGTTCATTCACAAATACTATCGTAAAATCTGATGATACTTCGTTCTAAATCACATAATTAACTTAATTAAACGTTTGCCATGTAACCACGGCCAGCGTGAGCCGTTATCTTAATAAACAATCATGAAATAATAAATTAAATAATAAATATGAAATCCGTCCTTTCGATGTCCTTTGTATCACTGGATTAATAAATAATACATTATCTGATAAATAAGTATTTGATAGGTTATGAACGATAGCGATAATACGCAATTTCTTATATAAATATTTATTATGTGTGTTAAAAATAAACTGCAATTATGATATAGTTTCGTAGACATGAAAACAAAAATGTGTTTATAACAAGGATTCTATCGCGACAGTCCCTTCGTACTCAATACGACGCAAGTCTCTGATACCTTACGACTTTCACAGCCATTACTTCCCGGTGTACGCACCTCTATGCATTTGTATTAAGATAGACACCTAGGTACAAAAGTCGTTAGGTATCGGGAGCTTGCGTCGTCTTATGTACGAAGGGGTTTAGTTTGCGCAGTTTGCCTAAAGTTTTCCCGATCCATCGCGTGGCATCCCAATCGGCCGGCTACGCTTTAACTTAAAGACTGGCGAGTTATTTTAAGATTTTTTTTTTAAAAAAGAGCGCTCCTATTGATGTCAATAATTAAGAAACACAGATTTTATAAAGTTTTCTAAGGGAGCACTATTCAAAAGAATCTCGGTCGTTTCGTCGCCACATGTGGGAAAACTATTAAATACGCTGCCTACTCTGAAAATTACAGGCGTGATGTTATGTTCGCAACTGTAATAATAATCTGACCACAAACAATTATTTAATATATAGATACCATTGAGTTTAATTAATTAAGTGCGCAGAAATTGAAGTTGCGAACATTAATGTGAAATGCATAATTATTTATTATTTCGTGTAGGCGAAGCAGTGGGCTGTTCAACCACGATAAAATAAATAATTGTAACGATGTTGACCACAAAGTGATAAATAAATAGACTACCAAATGTGGTTGCGAATGGTTTGTTTCATTAAATTGGTTATGCGTTATTGTGGTGCAATACTTCAAAGAATTAAGTAATGTGAAAATCGGTAAATAACATTGGTGAGAACATCATCATTATCCACAGCCTGAGGCCTTTTCTACTTGTGTGGTAGGCTTCAGAGAAAATTAACCCCTTTAGTTAGTGACATCACTACCAACGGGGGTGAGATTTCTCTGAATTTGATTGTACTAAGCTCCGCGTTCCTTTGTCAGTCACTCAGGATAAACCCACGATGGAAGAAGTGTGAGCTACCTATTTCAATTCAGTCCTTCTTCGAGTCCTTGGACGAATCTCAGTCCGCAATCATCCTAGCTATGTCCACTTGCCATTATCACGCCATGCTATGTGTCTTGCTCAAATCCACTTGAATTTGATGACGAGATTTCAAAACAGTGGTGGTCCTGTAGCTTAATGTCCTGTAATGTAGCGTAATTTTGTTACCAAGCGGACATTTTGCTTGTAGCGTCTTTTCTCTTAGTGTAGCTTCGTTCGGAAAATCTTGTGTAAATATTTTCCTCAATCTTTCTTTTTTTTTGTAATATTACCATACTACCTACCCTAACCCTTTCCCAAGGTTGGTGATTATGGCAAAACCCTCATAAAGCCCCCGACCACACTTTAACATCCAAAAGAAATTAACTAATACATTTTGGTGGTGATTTGAATATGCAAATGTGTCGAAGTAAATTCGTGGCTTGTACGTAATTATGTAAATACGAGGGTACGTTCGACCGGCGCCTAGTTAACCCTTTTGGGCTAGAATTGCGGGAAAATATCATAAAATTCCAACATGAGGTGTGGTCATACTCGTTTGGAAAACGTACGTGATTTTATTGAGATATGAAAATGGAATGGATGTGAAAATAAAAATATTAGGTATTCAATGTACTTGTATACTCATTTAATGCCTTCTCATTTATCAGCGCTGTCATAAATAGATCATTTTTTATTGACAAAAAAATCAGTCATATGGTCATAGCTCTTTTGTAATTGTTATGTCTATGGGTGCAATGGCAGATAGTGAAAGATCAACAACAAACAATCCTGTGATTTAAAACCACGTTTTATAACTTTTACGACAAGCTATTTTAAATATGTTTATTTGTGAATCATATTGTCATAGGCAGTATTCAGTTAGCTCACCTACTAAGTTTTGCGTGATATATTAGACAGAAACAAAATAATTATTTAGCTTTTACCACTGCTGAGACTCGGACTTCCACGAAAAGAAAATGGTGTGGAATTAAACATAACCCCATCATCGCTAAACTTTCAACTTCAAAAATAATTGAGTGTAAAAAATCAGCTCCTTTTAATTATAACATCTAAGGGTTACACGCTGACCACAAAAAGGTTTAGCAAAATATGGTCAACCATTGTGTGGTCACACAATACTTTGTTTTTGTTATTATAGTATAATGGGCTTAATTGCTTTTTAGGGTCAAAGAGATTAGATTGTGGGAAAAAATTGTTTTTAATTATCCGCCTCGTAGATTTAATTTATTACGGTTGAGAGCAATTTGTTGAACATTTTTGGGTCATTGTGAAATGTAAATGAAAGATTCAAGCTTTGAAATAATGATGAAAGCTCAAATTAAATAAGGTACTATTTTTGTAGTTTATTTTTTTTCTCCTTATGTGACCCTAGAGATTCTCCAGCTGAATGAGTACTAAATTAACAGAATAAAATAGATACCTTGTGATTATGATACAAAGCATATTTATACAGACAAATTAAAAATATTTAACTTTTTGTAAAGGCTAAAACTACTGAGGTATTAAGCAGCACTCTATAGAATTTGGCTCCAAATACATAAATAACACTACATAACTTCCTATCAATCAAAACCAAACCAGAACACATCAATCCATTTCCCAGAATCAGTAATCCATTCACAACACGTAATACAGGCCTACCACATTCGCAAAACAGTTGTTTCTGCCAAAATCGATCCGTTGCAGCCCCCGCATTTACATTGCGCAATTGCAATGACCTCCGAACTTCACCTTGACCTCCGACATTACCCAACTACCCACACATTTCGAAATATCAAAGTTCGGTACCTAACCGAAATATAAACACGGCATATGTACATAGCTGCATTAGTCCGGGAGCCTTCGAGAAGTTTCCGTGTTGAACCGGAGATGGTTGCGGTTGTCTGCACAAATTGCGCAGTTAGTTCGCACAGGCGTTTTCATTCAGCTTTTGGTATCACTGTGCAGTAAATATTGTAACTATTGCGGAGTTTCGCTTCGGTTAAGTTTGTTTGCTTTGGAACTGAAATTGGATGGTTCTGAGAAGTTTGTTGGTATGGGTTGTGGTCAAGCTTTACTACTATCTTATTTCTTTTTAGTTATGTAGTGGCTTGTTTTAATTTTGAAAATCTACTAAAAATCGATTTACGGACTGTGTACGGTGAAATGAAATAAACTGTTTTTTTTCTTTATTTTAATTCATTTAAATTTATTATCTTAAAAGTCTAGTTAGTTCGGGTTTAACACAGACAAAACCGCTGGGCATAGCTAGTTTTACTCATATTTATAAATGCGAAAGCTTGTGTGTTTGTTACGCTTTCAAGCAAAAAGTACTGAACGGATTTATATGATTGGTACACGATGAAGTTAATAGTATAACCTGGATTTTAGCCTGACTAAGTTCCCGTGGGATAATTTTTACTTAAGCGCGGGTGGAGCCGAGAGTAGCAGAGCAATTCAAACCCCAAGATTTTTTTTCTAATGAAATCATCAAAATTATGAGTCCTACCAACCAACCAGAGTCACCGACATAGCTCATAAAATTTAGAAGTCGAGGTGGCAATGGGCAGGCCACATCGTTCGTAGATCTGACAACCGATGGGAAAGAAAAGTACACTAATAGCGACCACGGACCGGAAGACGCAAGGTAGGTAGGACTCCCACTAGGTGGACCGACGACATCGTGAGAGTCGCGGGCAACAGATAGATGCAATTGACGAATTGTCGTTGAGCGTGGCGGTGTAACGGGGAGGCCTATGTTCAGCAGTGGACGTTTTCCGGCTGATGATGATGATGAGCCCTACCACCCTGGGTGGAGCAGAAGAGATTATTATACTCTTACTGAAAAAAAACCTTCCTTCCTTTGTTCTTTACGTTCCAGGATCACAGTTAACTGCTTAGACAGTTCCGGTAACAGAAAAGTACGCCTTAAGTGACATTTATAGATCTAAGCGTGGAAGAATATTTAGGGCAAGGATGTCGGCGTCGCAGTCGTTACTTAGCGCTGGATTTCAGTAAATTGGACTTTATTACAAGTCCGGATGGACGTTTTTATGACAGTGCCACCTCAATCCGGGGGGTATATTAAATGAGGCAGGTTTTTGAGACGAAATATTTAAGTTGTGTTGTTAATTTATTCAGTACTCATCCCTTTCTGCTTTTTCGTTTGCTTGTGATATAATGAGAAAGGTTTCTTTTATTACTATTCTATGTTTTCTTCTTTCTAACTTTACCTGTAGAAATACAAGTCCTAAATAGAAGTCTAACTTAATCTGACCAGAAAATTTTCCCTTCTTCAATTTTACTGAATCAACAGAAGCTATTCAGACTCGTAATCAACAAAATGTTAGTACCAAAATAACATTTCTTTATAAATCATTAAATTTTCTAGACTGGCCGGCAGTTACACACACAACCGCACTTTACTGAAAACCTCATAAAAAAGCGTCCTTCACTACTTTCCTGACTAAGGGTACGTTCACAGGCCGCGAGCGAGAGAGGACAGCGTCCTCCCTCCGCCCCAGCCGCAGTGGTAGGCGCCCACGGCGACGGACGTCGCAAGATGATCTCCGGCCACCGTAGGCGCGGGCATGCGGGCAGCGAGTAAAGGGCAACTCGCTGCCCGACCAAGGACCATGCCCGGGTCGACGGCGCGTTGTGTCCCACGCGCGCCTCAAAGAGCGTCAGCATAATGACGGGGCCCCCCTCTCAGAGGGCCAAAGCCTGCCGGGGTCGCGGGATTATTCCCTAACCGTAACCCCGGAACGTAACAGGCTATGAAGGACACCGTGGATTTTAGTCAGTAGAAGTCTGACAGTCCCTCCCGCCCTGCCCTGGGTTGGAGGACTCATTTGATGATTTTACCACGCTAAAAAAAAAAAAAAAAAAAAAAAAAAAAAGGGTACGTTCACAACCTCGCACAACACGACTTGTGTTAAATGATGAACTCGCGTGTTAATTTTATTTACGTGAAAGAGTTGCGGCGATCGCTCTACGCTGGACAATAAGTGCGTTTTCGCGGTAAATCGTGGCATGTTCTAAGCAACACCTTCCATTTTATTTTCCCACAGTCGCTGTGATAAATATTTAAATTTTAGACGTCAGATAAGGCAGTATATTTGTGTAAAATACTGATAATAAACAATTTCTTTTTAGGCAGCAAGCCTACACCAATAAAGTTTGAAAAAGACTTGATGAATGTTGACTCAAGTGGTGTGTCCAATGTCCACGTAATGTGAATTGTAAAAGGCGACCTTTCTATCTTACACTGCATGCCATGACCTATGGCATCAGTACGTGGAATTCACGTAGCTGAAGAGGCTGAATAGATTTGAACTTTATACGCTAAAAAGAAGAGGCATGTCGCTATTTGTCGCTCGAGCTTGTAGGTCGTGGCCAGTAACATTATTTACTGTAATACAGTGTAACTTGGTAACTTGTGCGCCTGTCTCGAAGTTGTGAATGCCTCGCGCCAGCCTTTTGTTCCGTTTTACAAAACCTCGACTAGCCTGCATAATGGATTAATTCTTCAACAAATTGTGGGCACCCACTACCTACACTAATTACGGTAGGCGACATTTTAAGGCTATTTTAAAACCAGTCAGCTATTTTTGAATTAATGGAAATTGCATTTTATGAAAAGAATCTTTTTAATCTAGGAAATGGACGTGACATTTGAGGGGTCTTGTTCTTTGTTTAAATTATAAATAGTGATGTTTCGTGTCGGCGTTTTAAGCTTCTAAAGAAGCTGCGAAGATGTGGAGTCTTTGAAAAAAGGCTATACAAATATTCTTTGGTAGAATCCTTGGCTAGACAATGTCATTAAATTTTTCTTTGTGGATACTTTGAAGATGGTCATGTCATCGAACTGCCACAGGTTAAGGGGCAGGTCTTGTAAAATTCACGCGCGCCGAATTATTTGCGTAACTTTCTTTGTGATTTTTGAACAAAATAGTGCAATAGCTTGAAATATTATTATTGCACATAAATAACCATAATATAAGTAACAGCTAGTTATTTTTTTAAAGTTGATTTAAGTAGATTATATTAGGTAAATCAAGCGTTCAAAACAGCTCTTTCCTGTCCGACGTCATTTCGAGTTACGTTGGTGCACTCAATCTGAGACAATGAAGAATTCATTTAAAAATCTGATCAGCGCATAATGACCGCAATATCCTCGTCTTCAAACTGCGCTGATTAGTTTTTTATATTTATCTTTCATTTTCTAAATTAAGATGGCAGAACATCATCAAAATTCTCGGATTTCATCTCTTAATAAATGGTTTTTTTTCATAGGAACTATGCATCGTAGGTATGTAATATTACATTATCTTGATGTCAACAGATCATAAAGCAAATTCAAAAAAAAAATTGTACCTAAAGCGCTTTTTTTCAACAATAAAAAATATCTCAAATAACCTCTCAAAAAGTGTTTATAAACGAGAATTGCAAGAGAAATTCCTTAGTGGCCGGTGGACGGCCGGAGCGATCGGACGTGAGGTCCACGACGAATTTTTGTTGGTCCCTCTCGCTCGCACCTTCTCTCGCTCTAACGGTGATGACGCGCAGTTACGCATCTCAGGTTGCTCTACTTTATTATGTTAAAATATATTTTTTAACCGACGGAAAAAAAGGAGGAGGTTCTCAATTCGACATGTATATATTTTTTATTTTTTTTTTATTTATGACCATTCTTTACTTTCTCTAAGGTGGTCCAATATCAAAAAATCTTTTTTTTTGTTGGACAGAGTTTATCTGAAAGTTGGTCCCATTTAAATATCAAAATTAAACTCGGCCTATAGGGGTAGAAAAAGAGGAATTAATTGTCAAATTTCCTACAGAATTTTCAGTTGTGAATCGATTATTGTTAAAAGATATGGAGAAGTAACTAAACAAGTTGGAGCGAATTCCGACCTTATTGACATTTAAAATTTAGTTTGTTTTTTCTCACTTTCACGATCGCTAACATTGCTCCTTCATTAAAATCCGGTGTTTGCATAAATGTCAGTAAGGTCGAAAATAGTTTGAACATGTTTTTTAAATTGCTTAACGATAGCAAGTTAAAAAACAGCTTCAAGCGATTTTCGACCTTATTGACATTTATGCAAAAACCGGATTTTAATGAAGGAGCAATGTTAGAGAACGTGAAAGTGAGAAAAAACAAACTAAATTTTAAATGTCAATAAGGGCGAAAATCGCTTGAAGCTGTTTTTTTTAACTTGCTATCGTTAAGCAATTTAAAAAACACGTTCAAACTATTTTCGACCTTACTGACATTTATGCAAACACCGGATTTTAATGAAGGAGCAATGTTAGCGATCGTGAAAGTGAGAAAAAACAAACTAAATTTTAAATGTCAATAAGGTCGAAAATCGCTTGAAGCTGTTTTTTAACTTGCTATCGTTAAGCAATTTAAAAAACAGGTTCAAATGATTTTCGACCTTATTGACATTTAAAATTTACTTTGTTTTTTCTCACATTCACGTTCGCTAACATTGCTCCTTCATTAAAATCCAGCAAGTAACAAAACCGTTGGTTTCTCTGTCTCCCGGTGGTAATGGACTGTGCCTATGACAAGGAGTGCAGTCCTTGGATGGGACTGTCAGATTTGTACTGACTAAAATCCACGGTGTCCTTCAAATAGCCCTTTATGTTCCGGGGTCACGGTAATGAGTACCAGGACGCCAGCAGGCTTTAGCCCTCTAGAGGGGGACCCCGTCATCATGCTGACGCTATTTGAGGCGCTCGTAGAACACAACGCGTTGTCGACCCGGGCATGGCCCATGCCTTTTTTTTTCATGATAAAATCATCAAATGAGTCCTCCCCAGGCCAAGCGGGAGATACTGTCACACTTGTACTGACTTAAATTCACGGCGTTATTTAATAGCCTTTTACGTTCTGGGTTAACCACTGCAGCTGGGATGTAAGGTTTACGCTGTCCTCTCTCTCACGCGTCCCGCATCTTCCTTTGCCAACATGACTGCTGCACTGACCTTTTTTTAGGTTTAATTAGTTAAACACGATTGTGTTTAACAAATTAAACCTAACAGAATTTAACCTATGAGAGTATTTAAATAGTATTAAAACACTTGTGTGATACTCGTATTATTACAAACCAAGCAGGGTTGGCATAATTAAAACAAGTTGTTTTAAAACACCTGTTTAAAACAGTTTGAAATTAAACAGTGTTTTTTATTACCCGTTTCAACTACTTTTTAAGGCAGATGAATGCATATTAAAATGAAATTAATATTCAGGAGTCTAAATAGTTTGACATAAAACCTTTCGAGTTTAATGCCATTGTTATGTCATATTTTTAACTTTTATTGACACTATAATAAATGAAATAATGCTTAAAATTTTTAGATTACATGTTATTCCATTGATCTTTTTTCGTAAAAAAATCATTTCAAAGGGTAAATTTGAAAAAATATAGTCTAGAAATGAAACATAACTGATTTATACGTTTAGACATCAACAAACAAGGTGGAATTAATTTTAAAAAATAACCAGAAACTAAAAAAAAAAACTTATTTAAAACATTTTGAACTGTTTGTTTTATAAATTTGAAAAAAAAACTGTTTTTATTTCCAACCCTGAAACCAAGTCATATTAAAACTCCTTATTAAGCAAAAATTTCTATAACTCCTTTTAAATAATCCTTAGTTGAGCAATGTTCTTACCGTATCAAAATTGTTTTATAATAATTCAGTGGGCAGGATGTATGCGGGGGATTGCGGGAAGGGAGCCCGAAATTTGACGTACGATCGACTGGCCGAACGCGATTCAATTTTGTGCAAAAGAAGACGGAAGCCTTAACTGTAGCAAAATTTGGTCTTGGATCTTTTAAAGTTTTGACGACACGATTAGCGAAGCAGCTGACCAATGAACTGCTACGCTGCATGTCGCGTGTTCGATTCCCGTACGGAACAAATAATTGTATTACCTACAAGTAGTTGTTTCGGGTCTAAATGTTTGTGTATGTGATTTTCTATGTTTGTAGACACACCCATGACACTGGTCAAAAATCCTAACAACAACTTTTTTTTTAAATGTACGTCCGTGTAACTTAATTCAGGCTGACATTTCCTTGTTGGTACTGTGTCCACTGACAACCCGACATTGATGTTAAACTATTTTAGAAACATCATAATGTTATTGAATAACTGAAAGAAGTGGAAAGAATAGAGGTATTTGCCAAGTGGAGAGAGCGAACACTATAAACTGAACAATAAAAAGTGTAACGGAAAGCTGTGGTTATGTAATATAAGATTTGGTCGCGGGACCGTGGATTTTAGTCAGTACAAGTCTGACAGTAAGGGGTTGGAGGACTCAGATGTTTAAGAAGATTTCATATTTATGTAATTTTAAAATGACTAGTAGTTGCAGATGATGCCACAAAAAAGAACTGACAATAAAATACAGAAGAAGTATAAATTGAACTCAAAATTCACAAACAACTCCATTTGAACTTCATTTGGCGGTCACGTTCAAAAACATGATTTCCTAGTAACGCACCTCTTTGTTAAGTGAAAAGGTTCCAATTATTATAATAATATTAATAGTAATGACCTGAGCGTGTTACTCTATTGTTTTAAAAGTTATTATTAGTTTGTTTCGGAAGTCAATTATGATAATTTTACAGTTGAATGGAGGCTGTGACTGATTGCGGTTGAAAGACGAGAGAGAGATTTGATATTCGATTATTGCAAGTGTTTTATGATTTGAGATACGTTACAGGTTAAAAAATAAAGTAATAATTTTACAAATAAAATTAACATTACGTTTTTACACTTTCCCGACTGAGCTAGAAAGGAAGAACATTATTTGGTTTCTGTTTTTTTTTTGCTTTCTTAGTTACTGTGGTACTATTTTATTTTTACCAATTTAGGGTGTGCAATATTATACATGTGTCATTTTGAATTTAATTAAAAGGCATAAATACATCGTATAGTTTATATCTATCTAAATACTTATCGTGTCAATTAAAATCTAAATTGGTCAGTAACCTACATTTGGCAATGATTTTTGGGTTTTTAGATGCCATTATTATGGCTTAGCATTCCTTTAAGATAAAGGATCAATTCCCAGCAATTTCCAGAAATAAACATCTCATTCATTCACAGCATGTTTCCGCGATTACATCTAAGGCTCTTGGCATGGCATTTATCCAATTCCTTCACTATATTGTTACGACATACTCGGTCAAGTATTTGCCCTCAAAAATTCCAAGAGAAGTGCCAAAAACTACCACCTTTTAATAAATAAGGGAAAATAGGATTAAATATAGAGCAAATTCCTGGATTTCCTTCATCTTATAAACTTGGTTAGTGTACGCAGGTATTCACCTCCATTATTTATTAATTAACCTTGAAAATCTTAATTGCTTCAGCTGAAATTTAATCTAGGTTTTAACGTCTTGGGATCTTACATATTCGTAAGATGTTTTTGGAGTACTTAAGTTCTGAAACGATCTTGACGATGTGCGGTTTTAATCTTATGAGAGATCGCTGAATGTTTCATCATGGCATCAATCAGAACAGTTCTGTAGCTAATATTGTAAAGAAAGTTTATGAGTATGTATTAATCAATGATTGTTTGTTACTCATTTGTATTTGAATCGGTGCACACGTCGTTTATAACCTGGATTACACAAAGAATTTACACAGAGGATACTTTTTATTGATTAATTAACCACACCAAAATGTATTAAATATTTACATATTAAAAGCTGATTTTTCAATAGTCAGATAACTCTTAACTGAAGAATAAAAATGGCAGTTTGACAGCTTATCTATAGAAAATATGTCAAACCGCCATTTTTATTCCTCAGATAAGAGTTAACTGTCTATTGAAAAATAAGCCCTAAAAGTAATTATTTTTATTCTATAAAATTGCTTGTAGCCTAACTGTTTAATAATTAAAATCCAATCATTATATTATAATCCAATAATTTTACCATAAAAATCCTTGTCTTCAATAACAATCTTCCCTAGTCCTTTTACCGAATATTCTCTTTGTGTCTATTTAACTAATCTAACTAATTTTGTTACAGGTAATTTGAATATTCATCCCTGGATTTTGACATAATGAGAAGTACCTACAGAACAGGTAAACTAATTGTATCAAACTGCTAACTGCCCTTTTACTAAAGGCAAATTTAAATTAAGTAATTTTTTAATTAAGTTGTGCTCTCCGAAGTTTTACGTAACTAAATTAGGATAGAAGGTGACTTTGGAAGGTAAAGTTATCTTAGTAGCGTGAGTAAAATGTTAATTTTGGAAGGTCAGACCTTGAAATATACCTTTGAATACCTAGTAATTAAATTGGGGGGAGAATGACGGCACGTTTGGCGCAATGGCTGAGCAATTGGTCTGTTCCGCTGTGTGTCGCGGGTTTGATTCCCGCACGGAGCAAATATTTGTATGTTAGTGCAAGTAGTTGTTCTGGGTCTGGGTGTTGGTGTATGTGAGTTTCTATGTTTGTAAACGCACCCATGATACAGGAGAACTTCCCAGTGTGGACCAACGTTTTAAAAAAAAAGTTTGATCACTAATTCCTACAGTTAACAGATAAGTCGACGTAGTATTGAACATTAACCTTGTATTAATGTGATAAGGTTGAATATCATTTAAAGAAATTTAATAGATTGAGGTAGGTTGATGAGCTGGTATTTCTACGTCATATAGCACACGAGATAAAACATCCCAGAAAATATTCGCTTACAAGATGATATTGATAACATGTGTTAATAGAAAATACTTATTTTTGTGAAGTACGCAATTAAAAAGTTTTTACAAGGAACATGTTATTTAGTTTTCCTTGTACAAATTATAGTACATTACTGCCGCGGCCTATAATGGCTACTTTGCTGGTCGCACTGATGATGGCCGACAGCGCAGCCTAGCGCAGCTCCAGGCCGACACAGCGCGGTCAGCATGCACCACTTGATGGACGAGCAGAGATAAAGGCCGAGGCCGGAGGCCGAGGCCTTTACAGCGAGGACAGCAAGGGCTGCATGATGGCCAAGCTGGAAGGCCTAGAGCGTAGCTAGGCTAGCTGGAGGCAATCATAGCGTGACCAGCGAAGAGTCATAATGGGCCAAGGCTTGTATAGTGCTTTACTCAAAAATGCAAGTACCTAACCTAAATAAAACCAGCAAGTGATTTAAATAAAATACATATAGGTATTAACTAGAAAATTAATTAAAATAACAATATGAAAAGTACCTACAGTTACTAAAATTCAACACCGGGTTTCCGGGTTTCATATTACTTGCTAATAGTTTGCGATAATTTTAATGCGGTGTTTGACTGTTAGGTATATTTTCTTCACTTACACAAAGCAAAAAAAAAGTCACTAAATAAAAATTAAAATTTCGCTCAACTGCGCTTTTGTTACTTCTTTGTATTTTTTTTTTTTAAATATGGAATACAATCTTTTTGTGCCTACCTCTTTATATACAAACAGCTGTGTTTTAAATAAAATCTTTTTGCATTTGTTTTTTTAAAACGTTGAAACGTCAAAATAGCGGCCGGCAATGTATTGCCGACCTGTAGAGCGGCCAGCAAAAACATTGCTGGCCGCTCCTTGAAACACTCCGGCAAAGGCGACTTTGCTCAAACAAGGTTGTCAAAATAATGACCACATTACATGCTTTTTTGAGTAAAGTAATTAAACTATGAAAACACTCAAAACTTTTCGTTTACTTAAACATTGAATAATTGGACTAGTAAATTACTCTTGCTCAACTTTATAACTGGAGTGCGAAGTTAATTAGTACACATAAATAACATTACACTTCATCGTAATTTGTTTAGCCTTTGCCAACTTTGTTGGGCTTAGATTCCAATCTAGCCAGAGAGAGATAGATATATGTATAGTGTGACCTCAACTAATGTACCGGTGATAAAGTAAGATATAGTATTCAATCTTTTACTTTACAGCGTCTTTCCCGTATTTACAGCGTTTCTTGTATGAAAAAATGGAACAGCGTCTCTGGTGTGCGAAGAAGTAACTAATTTTTTCCTTGAAAATTGTCAATTTGAAATTGACAAAGTTCCAGTTTACTTAAGCCTCAAATACTGAAAACTCGTGCTAAGCGATATTTTTACAGTCTTTGGATATTTTTTATCTCTTGTCATCTTGTGATTTTGACGTATACACTGTCCGGTGCAAATGTCGCTTGTTACCGCCGCTAAGTCCATTGGGATGGTACGCTCCCGCATTAAGCAACCTAAGAAGCGGTACATTACTTGCAGTCACACTATTTCTTTTCTCCCTTTCTCTCCAATACATATCCATCTATTCATCATCTACCTAGCCTTTTCCCAACTATATTGGGGTCGGCTTCCAGTCGAACCAGATTTAGCTGGATATCAGTATTTTACATGGAGCGACTGCCTGTCGGACCTCCACAACCCAGTAACTGGGTAATACGATACCCCACGGTAAGACTGGCTGTCAGACTTTTTAGAGCTTCTGACTTAGCGCTCATGTACACGACGCCGCCGCCGCGCCGCCGCCGCGCCGCTACCGCGCCTCTAGGCTGTGTACACGGTCGCTACCGCGCCGCCGCCGCGCCGCCGCCGCGCCGCCACCGCGCCGCCACCGCGATGCCATTCGCTAGTGTTTTATTTATCTAACAAAGGAGATGTCTCATTGCGGCCATATGATGTTTTTTTTTTTGATAATTCAAGGATAACTTCTTCGTTTATGAATCGGTTTTGATGATTATTTTTTTGTTGGAAAGAAGGTATTTCAAAGGCGGTTCCATGATATGGAGATTAGGGTTTGATGATGGAAGACCAGAGAAATCGAGTGGAGCTAAATAGTAAGAAATATCTGCTTTCCAACAAAAAAGAATCATCAAAACCGGTTCATGAACAAAGAAGTAATCCGCGAATAAACATTAAAAAAAACATTATGGCCGAAATGAGAAACCTCCTTTTTCAGATAAATAAAACACTATCGAATTGGATTCGCGGTGCCAGCGCGGCAGCGGCGCGGCGGCGGCGCGGCGGCGGCGCGGTGGCGGCGCGGCGGCGGCGCGGCGTCGGCGCGGTAGCGACCGTGTACACAGCCTAGAGGCGCGGTAGCGGCGCGGCGGCGGCGTCGTGTAAATGAGCCCTAACATTAACGACTGTCAAAGATCTACAAATGACAACCGGGACCAACGGCTTTACTTGCTTTCCGAGGCACGAAGGAAACTCGCTATGACAGATGGTCACCCATCCACAGACCAACCTCGGCAAGCGCGGCTTAACCCAGAAGATCGGCCTGTGCGGCTGTGATTATTTAGCCACGAGCTCCTCAATACATATCCATCTATTCAATGAATAAAAAATTATGTTAGGTACACCTGTTTTTGGCAATGGTCCAAAATGTTATCAGTAGATAACATCACAATTATGTTCTAATAATAGTACAAAATAATAAATAACGAATGAGAGAGCAGTGACAAATTAAGAGTTTACTAAGAAACAGTATTTTATTGACAATATAATCATTATGTTCTAGCTTTTGCCACGGCTTTGTCCCCCTTTAAGTCAATAGTAGTAGCCTATTAAATTATCTAAAACTCCATATTATGTTTCAAACATAAAAATCGGTTCTGTGAAAGTCTATCAAACCAACATACTTTTGTAAAAGTTAGTCTAGTGTAGTGTCTGCATGCATCATATAAATGTATGTAGGTGTCATCAAGTATATGTTTTAAACGATTCAAAAGTGCCTACTAAAAGTTTTTACCACACTTAGTGATACACGGGTTTGTGATAACCTTAATCAACAGCTGGGCTGTTTATAAACATCATTATAGGTTGAAGATTACGATGTATCATTTTTAATTTTATTTATTAACATGTGGACAACAACATTGTTACAAGTTACAACTGGCTTGTTGGAAAATTCTGTTGATCTTCTTACCTACTAATAATGTTAATGTGAAAGGTTGTGTCGTATGTTTGCACATGTATGTGCGTGTGTGTATTTTTTATGTTTGCTACCTAATAACTTTCAACTGAGTGTACGGATTTAGATGATTCTTCATTAGTTCGTTGCAGTATATCTGTCATTTGGTCTCATAAAACTACTTTTTTTTTTGTTGTACTTGTTTTTATTTTATAAGCATTTTTTGCTTATTTTGTACTTGAAAGGTATTATTACCGATACTACGGATTACAAAGATTTAATGCACATATAAAAAAAAATTTGGTATTTATAAAAAATATGGGTTGAATAATTTAACTAAAAAATATTCACTTTACGAAAATTATTGCACGGGAACATAATATCGAGATATGCACTATCCTATCTGTTAATCGAGGATATAAAAATTAAATAAAAACGACTCTTATCATCTGCCTAGCCTTTTCCCAATTATATTGGGGTCGGCTTCCAGTCGAACCAGATTCAGCTGGATATCAGTATTTTACATGGAGCGACTGCCTGTCGGACCTCCACAACCCAGTAACTGGGTAATACGATACCCCATGGTAGGACTGGTTGTCAGACTTTAGAGCTTCTGACTAACATTAACGACTGTCAAAGATCTACAAATGACAACCGGGACCAACGGCTTTACGTGCTTTCCGAGGCACGGAGGAAACTCGCTATGTCAGATGGTCACCCATCCACAGACCAACCTCGGCAAGCGCGGCTTAACCCGGAAGATCGGCCTGTGCTCTAAAACCACACAAAAAGTGTAAACTTGCTTTTTTATGTTTTTTATTAAAAGTGCATACGGCACGCGTCGCTGACAATGTCCTATTTTGATATCATGTATTTTTTTATGAATACTGTACAGTGTACATGAGACCTATTTATCAACTCACATTTGATAAGGGGTATGAAAATAACCACATTTAATTGTTCTGTAACTATACAATTAGGTAATGGAAAGTGCACTAATTAATATTACTGTAAACATCTACAGAAAATCAAAGACATTTTCAATTGATTCCAAAATCAATATTTTAACTTCTGGTTCTTGCTTTTGATTACTTCTATTTGTTTTAAAGAACCTCTTGCCTTTTTATTTAAAACAGGACTGATCAGGAATTTGGTTTCTAAAATCAAAGGGATCAGGCAATCGTTTTTATCCGAAACATGGTTGGTGTAATGAAATTCAGCCTTAAAATATTTGGTACACGCACAACTACTATTTTGTACTTAATCACGAAAGGATAAGGTCTAATTTCACTGACACATCTTGCTGGATGTTTCAATGTATTCATAAATTTGATTAATTCACCAAAACAAAGGAGCGGGTCTCTTGAATATTACCATAATTAGATAAATCTAAAGATAGATTCCAAATACTTATTTTCATCCGAGAGCTAAAAGGATTCACGCAATAATTAGTTAAGTCATATTGTATTTTATTATATTATAGTATTTTATATGGGCCTTGAAGCTTGAATTAAATCAATAAAATAAAATGAATATTTTCTACAAATAATTTGGCCCCAAAATTGGACTAAAATCAATAGCAAACATAGCGCCAGCCCTCGTGATTTTACTATTAAAGTACTACAACAATTTTTGGCATGGCATCTAGAACTTTGAACTGTACAAGCATTCTGTTAGAGCTCAATATAATACTTATAAAGACCGGTATAAATTCGATGGTAGCAAGCCTAAATATTTAGGCAACCAATTTAATTTGACCTTACAACCCTCTTTCACCTCAACTAATTTGGAGCTCACAGGGAAAAATCGCTAAGCACATAAAGATCAAATTATATTGGTCGTAATTTTTCTAGGTGTCTGGCACATTGCCCATTAGGTTCCGAATTTAGAACGTTGTATCTCAATTCATTTGTTTAATGAAATTAAACTGTTTGTTGATTATGTAAGGTTTATTTTTGTACTGCCACGCTGAATGCAACAGTTGGTCATGTGCTTTTGGCGCCAAGTGTATGCACAGTTGGTATTTTCTATAGTAATGTACTGCAGTCATTTGTGCGGGAAAATTTCGGTCATTAGATCGAAAATAAAGTGCGTTGGAAGCATATTTTGTTATTATAAAATGTTTATATACATTTGTGAGTTAGTTATTGATGTGACTGAGCATATGAATTTTATATTGAGCAGGCGATATTATGTTGAAATGTTACTCATATGATATACTCGTAAGATAAGTGTTTTATAAAAGACAGTGGGTAAGTGAAGATAGCGCACATACGGCACATCACATTCGGCATTTTTCACTGTCAAACTATTATCGACATTGAAATAAATCATAAAATAATTTATGAAGCAACTAATTCAAGTAAAGCATCAAAGTCACTAGGCCCAAACGATTCTTTGAGCCCTTCTTCCAGATTTTTGCACATAACATGACAGTTATAAGCCTAACATTTTCACGCATTTTGATCAAAGGATACAACACATTGTACTATACTCTCTTCATGCTCATAAAAAGGACAATTACCAAAACCGGTACGTCTGTCCTCATTTCCACAAAATTCCTCTTTCACTCACAGAAATATAGAGTTACTTCGACCTCTCGAAAAATTTGCGTAGATATAATATTACCTTCGTCCTTTTGTAGCTCAAAAGCAGTTCTTTCATGTCAACTTTCATAGTAACTCTGTACTGTCGTCGAGGTCACTTACTTTTTAATAAGAAATAAACTTTGTTGGCTTCAAAATAAGAGTGAATTTACGTCAAACAGGTCCTGTACAAGGTCTGTGTTCAATTAAGGTGCTACTTTTTTCATTGTTGTTTGGTACTTGCTTATATTTTGTATTTTATAATGGAGTGCTGACTTGCGCTGTTTAAAATCTGATTAGTTTATGGCTGTATTAAAATGCAATTTAATTGATTAGTTAATAAACGTTTGCTTACCTTCCGTTTTGGTTTCCTGATTGAACATTTAAGTCTAACGGTCACGCCTATATTTATTTTGTTTGTTGCGAACAACCTTTGATTGGCGCAAGTAAATGCTCTCGCAAATCTTGTTCAAAGAAAACAAGTATTATAGTATGGTATATAGTATAATAAACGAAAACTGTATTCGATGCTTCGTAATTCTAGGTCATAGGTTCGTTATCCAGGCCGGATAGTTCTTTTTCTTCAGGAATTTCACAGTAGCATTGTGGATTTGTACCTAATATGGTTTATGGTTTAAGAACTTTATTTTTCTCATAAAGAATTTACAATAATTCACTTACTGAGAAAACATGTTTAAATACAAGAATAAAATGTGTAAGCGTGTACATAGTAATAGACGTTTAAAACACTTGGGTACAAAAATAGGAAACATTTGCAAAAACGAAAAATAAGCGGGTAAGCGATCACAATATACAGTCAAGTTATGCGAACTAACTAAACTGATTCGCTGAATTTAATTTTAAAAAGAAGAATTTTCAAAATCGGTCCAGGAGTCTTTGAGAAATCGGGGAAAATACATAAGAAAAAAGATTACGACGAATTTAGAACCTCCACCTTTTTTTGAATTTAGTTAAAAATAGTTGACGATAAAAACCTACCTATCCCCAAAAAACATACCTTTATAAGCCGTAAAAGTAAAGTTGACAAACTTACATTTGCAGTTGTCTCCGATACATTTTGTTTAAGAAAATGTGATACAAGTACATTTTATAAGTTGGTCGACTATTACTCGTAAAGTTGTAAAGCCTACTTAGTCATCATAATTTTCTTTTAAACTTCGTTATATATACTACTATTGTGATTTTTTTCACACCCCCAAACATAACTGTTTAGCTGGTAGAGGGGGGGGACACTCGAATCGAGCAAAATTTAGCACTTTAAAGCTTAATATTTCACAAACGAATTTTTTTATCAAAAAACTGTTAATGGAAACTATAATTATTTTTTAAAGGCCTATTTAATGATACCCCACACTAAGGGGTACGCGAGAAAAAAAAAATCCTCACTTTACGTGTAAGTACTGGAGGTACCCTAAAAAAAAATATTTTACGAGATTTTATTTTACCACTTTTTCGGCACAACAAATCCGTATATTTACACCAAATTACAGCTCTCTAGTACTGTGCGTCTCTGAGCTAAACTGCGGACAGACGGACGGACGGACGGACGGACGGACGGACGGACGGACGGACATGGCAAAACTATAAGGGTTCCTTGTTGACTACGGAACCCTAAAAACTGGGCAGTTCTGGAAATATTACATACATACGGGTCGAATTGATAACCTCCTTTTTTTGAAATCGGTAAAAATAAAGTCTGGCAGTACAAAATCGCAAAAAACACGTAATGAAAAAAAAAGAGAGATTCAAAAAGCAATTATTTTGTCGAAAACGTCGATAACATCGACCAATTTGTTTTATTTATCGGCGGCGGTGTGACCTTGCGATATCTCTGCAGTTGCGCGATACGTTGCGTAAAACATTTGACCCGCAAACTTTACTTTGTTTACAGTAACAACTTGCTACTGTATCTGTAATGTAAATATAGATTTTAAAACGAAAAAGTTTTGTCGTTCTATTTTGCAAGTTAATATTATACTTTTTTTGTGTAATAAAATCATCAAATGTGTCCTGAACCCAGGGCTAGGCAGGAGGTTATGTCAGACTTGTTATAAAAACCACGGTGTCCTTCAACAGCCCTTTGTTACGTGCCGGGGTCACGGTAGGCTTTGGCCCTCTGAGAGCGGCCCGTCATTGTAGGTTGAAAATTATCCTTTGTGAAAAGTCTATGCTGTTTGTGTAGTAATATTTTAAAATAATTAATTTGAAATGTATAACAGGCATTTATAAAGTATCTTGTCATTTAACCCAGGCCCCAAGGTGATCAATTAACAGACAAAAAAAAATAATTAAATTATTAAAATGTCTCCATCATAATTATTAAGATCTAGCGGCCCGTCCCAGCTTCGCACAGGCGGGTGGACATGACGATTTTTCGTCCTCTAAAACCTGGCGCTGCCTGGTGGTTAAAAACACAACAAAAAAAAGAAATAGCCGCTGTAGATAGAATAGATTACTCCTGTATCGTGTGTTTACCAATACATAAGCTCACATACACAAATAGTCAGACGCTTAACAACTATCGGTGTACTGTGATGTAATTTATAATAGAATTGTTACGAGCTGGGTATGGGATAAATTAATCAACACCAATTAATAATAATAATATGAATATATTAATATGGGGAAATGTGTAAATTAATATACATTATTTAATTTAAGACTTGCGTCAAACGGATTTAAGACAGCTGAACAAAGAAACAACAGAAATATGATTAATCATTCGAAATTAATTATTTTTCGAAAGGAAATGTACTAAATGAACACTTAAATATATTCACCCAAGCAAGTCACGTAGACCATTATTAAGATAATATCATCACCACCATCATCATCAGTGGAAATACTGTTGAACAAAGTCGCAAATGGTGGTCTAAAGCTAAACCATGCCGAATGAAAATCCGCCTCGGAACCATCGCTTAATCAGGACACACACTATCATTGGACATAAATGGATGAACAGCAAAAATAACACTCCCAATGTATTCTTAAGTACTTTAAAACAAACCTTATAATACACCGTGACTTTTTAGTCGTCTTACAAAAGCAGCCCAGATCATGTATCCAATGTCTAGAACACGTTTATAATAAAAAAATAGGTATTTACAAGATTTGAAAATTTTAAAAATAAAATTTAAATTCGTTATTATAACGCCAGGCGTAGTTCGAAACACCCTTGTTTCATAGAAAATGGAGATGGAAAGATCTGCCCGACTATTGCACTAGGTAGGTATACTCTACAGCTTGATACGTAAACATTTTAACAGGGTGTTTCATATTTCTAATGTATTAAAAAATATATTATTAACGATTAAAAAAGAAAAAAAACTTGCCTAGAGGTATTTTAGGTCGGATACATTAAGTGGACCCTTTTTGTAAGACGACTAAAAAGTCACGGTGTATAATCATCATCTGCCTAGCCTTTTCCCAACCATATTGGGGTCGGCTTCCAGTCAAACCAAAGGCTGCTGTATATCATAATTTTACATGGAGCGACTGCCTATCGGTCCTCCACAACCCAGTATCTGGGTAATACGATACCCCATGGTAAGACTGGTTAATTGTCAGACTTTAGAGCTCCTGACTAACAGTAACGACTGTCAACGATCTACAAAGACAGCCGGGACCAGCGGCTTTACGTGCATTCCGAGGCACGGAGGAAACTCATTATGACTGATGGTCACCCATCCACAGACCAACCTCGGCAAGCGGCAAAGATCGGCCTGTGCGACTGTAATTGTTCAGCCAGTCAGTTCAAATAAAAAAAATAATAATACACTCTATTTGGTTGTTCATTTTTTAAACACTGGTTCAATTAATATATTATGGCCATTAATATACCATGTGGTCAGGTGCATATAAAAGTACAGCCTTGTTATTTGGCCTTCATTGTGTTCCTTTCCATCGCAAAGTTCAGTATACCGACACGTTTTAAATATTAGCAGGTCTTTCTCAAATGTACCATCCTTTTGTGGTTGAATGGTATTTAAATTATGTGCAATATATATTTTGTTTCATCATCATCATCTATCACTGGCAGCCTTGTTGATGTCTAGTCTTGTCTTTATGTGCTGTCCTTTTTCTGTTTTTTTTTTTTAAGCTATTGTATAGCTTTTATCGCGGGCTCTGAGCGCGGTGACCGAATCAAGAAACTCCGTAACGTAAATAAACGGGTTAGGTTTATTTACGTTACGGAATTTCTTGATTCTTGGTCGCATCGTCTAACGTCGTTTCAATTCGGCAGACTTCGGCACGGTGCAGGTGTTTGTTGACGTTTCACTCGATGGACGTGGCTGAACATAGCCCAAAAAAGAATTGTTTAATTTGATGAAAATTCTATGCAATAGCTTTGCCGCGGCAGTCCCCGAGTGCCATGCATTTTGTAAAAATTTCTTCACTGCACATTATTGCTTGTTATCAGGTCCATCCTTGCCATACCATCTCGATGGTTGTCAAACAAGAGTCTATCAATAAAAAAGAAAAACGTTGACCCAAAAATACGTTATTCCTTTATCGTAAAGCCAGAAACACATTATTTAACACGCCACGCGACGCAACGTGTCAACGGGCCAATCTTCAATTTTTGGACTTCCGTTTAGGACAAAGACGCCCGATACTTTTACTGCTAGTGCAACCATCCATTGACAAAAAACAAAAATATAAATTATTTTAATTTCATTTTAGTTAAACGTAATTAAAATAAATTGTATTTTTGTTTTTGGTTAATGGATGGTTGCACTAGCAGTAAAAGTATCGGGCGTCATTATCCTCAACAGAAGTTCAAAAATTGAAGATTGACCCCAACACCCAATTTTCAGTGAGCGCGTGTCGTCGCGTCGGGTGTTCATAGTGTGATTCTGGTCATAGAAAACAATACATTTGATTTGACTCAACACGCATGACGTTTCGTCGGGTGGCGTCGGGTGTTAATAATGTGCTTCCGGCTTAAGTGTATTCTAAAACATTTAAAGGGTGGTCTTAATCAGTAAGTCTGACAGTCTCTTTCGCTACACCCAGCTACAAACCAAAACACCCCTTGGCATACATAATCTTCCATCACGTTTTAAAAAGGAGGCCAGACCGATTTGTCACCTTTACTTACTGAAAAGACACTGAAATCAGCAAGATAATCTCTAGAAAATTCCACCAATCCAGTCTAATTTTAAATTGCAACTGCTTTTGTTTACTAAACACCGTTTTCCACTCTTTCCTTATCAGTTATGTATTTGTTATCAAATCATTATCTTATCAGTTCACGTTTTAAAGTCATGGCCGAGTTATAGAATGTCGCATGACTAAAACACTTGATATTTGAATGAAATTGTGGACACTTGAATTTGGATGGATGACTGGAGAGTGCCAAGAGGTAGGTCGACATAAAAGAGGTAGATTGTGTGAGTAATAGGTAATATAATAATATTCCACATATATATCACATCACACAATGCCATCTAGTCCCAAGCTAAGCAAAGCTTGTGTTATGGGTACTAGACAACTGATAAACATACTTATATTTTTAAATACTTACATATTATAGATAAATTACACCCAGACACAGAACAAATGATCGTGCTCATTACACAAACATTTGCTCTGGGTGGGAATCAAACCAACGACCTCCAGCATAGCAGTCAGGGCCACTGACCACTAGACCAACAGGCCAGTCGCCAGTAATAAGATGGAGTGAATGATAACTGGACAGTTTGATAAGAGTGTATGAAAGAAGAGAATACGGGTAGTTACGGAGGCAGAAAGGCGATCATGAATTTTAAGATTTGTGGAGCTAAGCTCTAAGCGTTTTTTTAAAGTGGAAAGTAACCAAATAAGACAGGGAGAGCCTGTTCCCTTTCTAGATTTGGGTAAAGCGGAAGGAACTGTCAGACTTAGCTGACTAAAAGTCAACCTGTACCTTTAATTGTTCTTCAAGTTAGCGTTATAAGTCATTCCATAATCTTATGGTTAGCAGGCCTCAACTGATTCATATTGATGGGAAAGGCAGTAAATAAAGAAAAGCTTAGACGGGAAATACCCAAAATATAATTATACGACATCTTTTACAGTATATTCCCAAAGTTAAGTCCAATTTATGTCAGTCCAAGTTAAGTCCTCAAAAGCCACCGCCTAACTTGAAACGTGAAACTAAATAATAATAAATTGTAATAGCTGTTGTCGCCACGTATAAATATAATGCCTAGATTCATATAACACAACTTTGATCATGCGACAAATATGAGCTAAGTATCTACTGTATGTATCGAGAGGTTCTCATCTTATAGTATTAGGCAGTCCCGATGTTGTCAGCATCGCCTCGTAATATTATTTCGTCTTACTTTCGAGTTAATTGGCTACACACTTAACAACATCTACGACGCCTCTAACGTTAACAAATGGGACCCATGGTCCCTGGATGGTCCTCCAGCCTTCCCCATAGACCTTCCCAAGCCACCAGACTCTACTCTAATTATCATCTTTATAACCTCTCAATACATTCCACTCTAATCATAATAATTAGTTTCGCTTACCAGCACGAAGGATTCCTTCAGCTGTCTCTTCTCTTATTCTTTTATGTAATCTTCCATCCTTCTGCCTCTATTTTCCCTCCATTCTCACACACCTCACTCGCCTATACCGTGCACATTTTTCTATCTTTTCTTTTTTCTCTACCAACCTCACCGACCACCCACCGAACTTACTTCACTCAGTGTTACCAACCTAATCTAATTTTTATAGGGAAATCGCAATCGTTTCGCGACAGCTGTCAACAACGACGAAGGTCTCTATAACATCGTGAATAGTTGACGAGTCCACTCTGCAATTTTCTCTTTAGCTTTGATCGCGGCAGCTCTTGGAACTCGGTCTTCTCTGGTTTCTACTTCGTCAGTTTGTACTCCATTTTCTACGCTCTCATTTTCATCATTATGCTCCGGATCTGGCATCTCGGGTACTTCAATCTCTTTATTTGTTTCCTCAACTATATTACTCTCGTTCTTATTTATTTCCGTCTCCTGTTCATGGTCTTCTTCATTTGGATTATCTCCATCCACATTAGGGAAATTAGTGTCATCAACATTCATTGGTTCTTCATGTTCTATTCTTAAGGTCTCTTGGTTGGCTGCATGCTGTTCTACGGTTTCTCTCATACCTTGTGATTCATCAATGTGACCTGTTTGAGTCAACTCTAAATTAGTTGCACTATCTATGTCTGCTTCTAATGGATATAGATGGCCAATCGACCGAATAAACTCTGTGTCTCCTACTCTCACTTTAGCAACTCTACACTCTCCGTCTCTACCTTTAATAAGTGAGGTAATTTTTCCGACTCTCCAAGTCTGTCGGTTTTTTGCATCTCCTTTAATCTGAACCATATCTCCAACACAGGGTGGCTTGTTTGACTTGACTCTTGGTTGCTTTTGACTATGTCTGTACCTTTCTCTGAGGCTTGGTAAATACTGACCAGCGAACATTTCTTTGAATTCACTCATTATACGCTGACCTCGCCTCCAGCCTTCGATAAGGTCTTTCTTCGTTGTTGTTCCTTCTGGCAAGGTCTTATCACTTGATACGTCCATGGTCAAACACTTACCCATTGACAAGAAATCTGCAGGCTTAAGCACATATTCCATGTCTGTACTAACACATGTCAGTGGTCTAGTGTTAACCACAGCTTCTACTTCTTTAATTACGGTCTGCAATTGACTGTCATTCAATAAGTGTTTATCTAAAGTGCGTTTCAAGCAGCTTTTTACTACTGCTACTAGCCTCTCATATACTCCACCATGCCATGGGGCTAACTGGGGTATAAATCGCCATGTGATCTTATTTTCGATGCAGAACGTGCTGGTCAAAACTTCAGACGTGAGTTTAAACTGTAATGCGTTATCTGACAGAATTAGGGATGGTAGGCCTCTGATAGCAACAAATCTTCTTAATGCCAATAAACACTCTTCTGCTGTCAAATCTTTTACTACTTCAAGATGAATAGCACGAACTACTAGGCATGTAATCAGACATATCCATATTTTTTCCCCAGAATTCACTAGCATAGGTCCAAAGTAATCAATGCCTATATATGTGTTCGGGGCATCTAGGTTAACTCGCTCTGGTGGCAGCGCTGGAGTGGGGGGTAATTTGTATGGACCACCTCCATACTTGACGCACTGCGGACACCTTCTTATTACTTTTTGCACTTGAGTTCTTCCCTGAGGTATCCAATACCTTTGGCGGACAATACTCAAGGTATGCGTAACTCCTACGTGGTAGTTCTTTTCATGGATATTCCTAATAACATTTGTCGTGAATTCGCAGTCTTTTGGTAGCAATATGGGATGCTTCATATCATAAGCCCAATCTGTATGTGTCATACGGCCCTTGCATCTCAAGAGTCCATCAACATCCTCAAATAGACCGAGGTTTCTTGTCAGATGAGTTTCTTTTCCTTTTAACTCTTCTGGGTAGTATTTCAACTGTAGCTTTTTTATTGTTTGCACTTCAGAAAGTTCATCCCTAACTTGTCTGTCTTCAACTTCTTTCTCCTGATTACTTTCTTGTTCCATATCTCTTTCTTCCACTTCCTCTTGCTCTCCGTGGTCGTCAAGATAGTCTGTAGGCTGGTTTTTAGTGTAATCTGGAGGAATGGCCTCCAGACCCTCCGCAATCAACGAGAAAGTAGCATTGTGGTACTCTAAAAATCTATCTTCTGGCCATACTTCTTTCTTGTTTATAAGAAAAGTAGGTCCTTGTAGCCATAGTTCTCTTTTGTGTTCCCATAGATCAGGTCGAGTAGCTACATCAGCTGGGTTTTGTTTCGTTTTAATATAATACATCTCTGCATTACCATTACGTCGAATCTCATGAACTCTATTCATGACAAAGGGCGGTAATAATTTAGTACCTTGAACCCAATTAAGAACAATCAAACTATCTGTCCATAAATACAGTTTTCTTACTGGTACTGTTATAGTTGTCTTCAAATATTTTAATAATCTACTTCCTATGACGCAACCAAGTAATTCCAGTTGCGGAATTGTTAAGGTTGTTTTGTCTTTTGCTATTTGCTCCTTTGAAGTCTCATTCTTCTTGCTTTCTTTATTTTTCTTTAATGGAGGTATTCTAGCCTTTGACATTAACATTGTAGTTTTTATTGTTTGTCCATCATCATAGCGTAAGTACGCAACCGCTGCATAGCCATTCATTGAAGCGTCAGTAAAGCAATGTATTTCGTACTCACTAATTTCCTTGTCTTCATTAGTCTTGAATCCTGTATAGCGCGGTATTAATACATCCTGTACTTTACGTAGAGTAGCCACAATATCCTTCCACCTCTCCTTCAGGTCGAGAGGTAGTGGTGTTTCCCAATTGTATTGTTTTCTCCACAGTTCTTGTAGGAAAAGTTTCGCTGGTATCAACAATGGGGACACGAACCCACATGGGTCGTATATTGAAGCTAGTGTACTCAAAACTTGTCTTTTGGTGACTGTTTTGCTTTGGTCATAATCAAATAGGCTGTCATTAACCTTCAAATGTAGTGTATCGTCTTTTCTATTCCATAGGAGGCCCAGTACCTTTGTCTCTTCTGTCTCCTTGGCTCTATACTGCTCTGGTATTCTTTCCATGAATTCTTTATCATTTGCTATCCAGTCCCTTATGTTCATAGAGAGTTGTTGAAATATTTCTCTAGACTCCTCAAATAATTTAAAGGCATCTTCAGCACAGTCTGCTCCCGTGACTAGGTTGTCAACATAACATTTATTTGCTACACGTTCGACTAGATCTTCATTTGTCTTCAATATATGATGTCTTATAGTCGCTGTCAACAAGAATGGACTTGATATGATGCCAAATGGTACTCTGCAGAACCTAAGATGCAAGATATTATCATTATTTAATGGCCTATCAACATCCTTTAGCCAGAGGAATCGAGTGACATCCCTGTCTTCACTCTGTAGTCCAACTTGCAGAAATGCTTTTTCAACATCTGCGAGAATACCGATTCTATGAGTTCTAAAGTTGATTAGCAACGCAGTCAGATCCTGTAACATGCAAGGTCCTCGGTAAAGACACTCATTAAGACTGAGTTGATCCTTTGTTTTAGCTGATGCATCATAAACGATTCGACCACGTTTTTCGCTTTGTTTGACAATATGATGAGGCAAATAATGTACCGGTGGATTTCTTTGAAAGGTTAAATCTGATTCTGGCTCTATAGATTCTATAATATTTGATTGAATTTGCTCTTGTATAATATCATTATATTCTTGTAGGGTAGGTTTATCTATTCTTTGTAATAAACCTTTCAATCTGCCATATGCTTGTCCAAAGTTAGTAGGTAAGGTGGAGCAGGGTTGTGCCCAAGGCCATCTGACATAGTATCGACCATGACTATACTCCACGGTTCTATTGAAGTGTTGGACGGCTTCCTCTTCTCTTGTAGTCTTCACATTGTCTGTTATGCCTATGTTTTCTAATGTCCATAAAAATTTTATGTCTGCATTCCTTAGTGGCAGATCTGGTTCTGCATAGTGAATCCAATTTTGTACGCCATGATGATAAGTGATGACGGAGAGAACTTCTTCCTTTTCACTGTTGCAGTCTGGTAAGCACCCTGACATCATCCACCCAAACTCAGTATCGACTAAATAGGCGTCCTTATCTATTCTGATTTTATTACGCTTTATAAACGAGAAATAGTAGTTATTACCTATCAGCAGATCGATAGATTGACCAGCTGAACCATCATCTGCTAAAACATCAACATGTTTGGTGACAGTCTTGGGTACAGGTATTCTATCAGTGATGTGTGGTACAATATTGACATGTATATTCTTTTGCATACCTCTATTAGTCAGCATGGTGATCTCTGCTGATGGGCTCAGCATTTGGGTAGGTTTCTCTGCTCCAAAAGTAAAAATCATTAATGAATCTGATGAACTGGATGTAAGATCTAATTGTTTTGCTAATTTTACTGTGATATAACTTCTTTGGCTTCCGCAATCAAGGAGTAGTCGGCACGGCACTGACTTATTATTGTGCAGGATTTGTACTGTTGCAGTCTGTAAAAAGGTTACATTATTATATACATGTCCAAATAGTGCTAAAGAATCATGTTGATTTTCTGAATTACCCGGTGTACTGCTCTTTTTGGTACACAGAGCCCGATTATGTGGTCCTGAACAGTGGAAACATTTTTTGGGTCTTTTACATTGCTTGAAATTGTGATTAGCTCGGAAACAGTTGAAGCAACGTCCTTTTAATTTAGCCTTTCTTGCCTGAATATCCGTTACATTATTGCATTCGTCGTTAAAATGATCCCCATCACAAAATATACATGACCTTTTCTTGATTTTAGACTTTGTCCCAGCGTTGTCTTCAGACTTGCGCTTCCTGTATTTTCTTTGGTTTTTCTTGTTTTCACTGGAATGTCCTTTTTTGTATACTTGCACATGTAGTGCTGCTGTGGAGGAACTAGGTGGACTATTTTGTGCGGATAAGTTTGATGTAGAAGCTCCTGCTTGAGACAGTTCCATCGCTGTTATGATTTTCTTGAGTGTTTCCCGGATCTTGGTAACAGTCTTCGGTTCTGTCATATGGAGGTTAACCTGATACAGGATACCTTCAGGAAATTTTTGTAATATTACAGCACGCAGGTTATTGCTGTCAACATCTTCCCCCAATGAGCTTAGTACGCGTAGATGCTGCTCGATCTGATCTAGATTTGAGAGAGCGTCCTCTGCTCTATCTGAGCATTTTTTAAGTGCATAGATTTTTTGGTAGTGAGCATCTACTACTCTGTCCTTGGATCCAAAACGGGAAGTTAAAATTTGTACAGCAATCGCATAGTTTTCATTTGTTATTGTAAGTCCTTGTATAGCTTCCAGAGCCTTACCTTCTAAAGAACTAAGAAGATAAGACATCTTGTCAACTTCACTGATATTTCTACCGCCAATCGTCGATTGGAATTTGTCCCAGAAACTGTTCCATTTGATAAAATCACCATTGAATTTGATAGTATCAAGCTTGGGGAGCCGTGTCGTCTCCGATTGACTGAAGGTCTTGGTTTGAAAGTGGTTTGTCAATTCCAATTCTATAAGCGTGTCTTCAGCTATCCTTCTTTCTGTCATTCCATCATTAATTAATTTCTTTGATAACTCTTCAGTAGCGCATTGCAAAAGACGGTTGGAATCCCTATCGTACGCTTCCAAGGCTTGTTTGAGCTGCAATTTAATTCTTACGAATTCCAATTCAGCGACACCTGTACCCTCTGTACATAATTTTACTACCTCTTTGGCCCTATTATTGTATTGTCTCAGGGCGTCTTCCCGTATTTGTACCTGCCGGCACAATATCTCCTCCATGTCGGTAAAATGAGAAATGTCCGGGTGGAAGGTCTGATTAAACAGGTTACCGGAATTTTTACGTCAACTGTAACGAAAAATATACAGATAAACTTCAGAATAAGCGCTACGGACGCCATTTATCCAAATTATGGTTAAAGTTGTAAACATACCGTTTAGTTTTTGACGATTCGCAAATCCCGATTGTACGCTGTCTCGTAATTCAATATTATACTTTACTGTCACACGAAATCCTGTGTTTTCTACGATATATCCACAACAAAGTTCACTTTTATCGTTGAAATCGTAAGTAACGAACAAAACAAAATGTAGGTCAAGGCTCAAATTGCATAGAGAATAAACAGCGCGTTCTCTATGCCTCTATTCTGACAACAACTTTATTGAACCAATCATAGTTTGTACACAACAAACTGACAGTAAGAATAACGAAACGTAACAGCGCATTTAATGAACCGGCCAATCACAGATGAGGCACATAGAACAGACTTATTTCAAAATCAGAACTGCCACACTTAGAAAAAAAAAATGCGTTCGGAAACCTTACATTCACAACGATGACATTGTATATTCAATCGAACAGTTTTTTGAACTTTTTCTTTTTTAACTTTAAACTCTTATTACGTAAGTACCGATATACCAGGTTATATCAGGCACCTCCTTTTTTAAATTAAATAAAGGGTTTGTAGGTAACGTCTTATAAGTAACAGAATAATTTTGCACTATACGCATTTTCACCTGCGGCGTGAAGGATGCGTTAGGTAGGTGGGTGGTCCTGTAAGGGAGCTGTAAGCGAAATCGTAATTTTTTTTTAATTCTTACATAAAAGGATTAAAAGGGCCCGCACCGGGGTCCTTATGTAATTCTGACCAAATACTCATAACACAAAAAAAATAGCTAAATCTTATTTTATTAGGTGATCATAAGCCCGTAACAGGGTTCTTACACCAGCCCTTAGCAGGGTTCTTAGCGGCCCATACCAGGGTTCTTAGCAACTCACTAAAAGAGTTCTTAGTGGCCCTTATCAGGGTTCTTAGCGGCCCATACCAGGGTTCTTAACAGCCCAATAACAGGGTTCTTAGCGGCCCATACCAGGGTTCTTAATATCTCAATAACAGGGTTCTTAGCGGCCCATATCAGGGTTCTTAACAGCCCAATAACAGGGTTCTTAGCGGCCCATAACAGGGTTCTTAACAGCCCAATAACAGGGTTCTTAGCGGCCCATAACAGGGTTCTTAACAGCCCAATAACAGGGTTCTTAGCGGCCCATACCAGGGTTCTTAACAGCCCAATAACAGGGTTCTTAGCGGCCCATACCAGGGTTCTTAACAGCCCAATAACAGGGTTCTTAGCGGCCCATACCAGGGTTCTTAACAGCCCAATAACAGGGTTCTTAGCGGCCCATAACAGGGTTCTTAGCGGCCCATAACAGGGTTCTTAGCGGCCCATAACAGGGTTCTTGGCGGTTATGGATTACTCTAGTCGGATATCCCAGCATCTCCACCATTTTGTCGCCACGTATAAATATAATGCCTAGATTCATATAACACAACTTTGATCATGCGACAAATATGAGCTAAGTATCTACTGTATGTATCGAGAGGTTCTCATCTTATAGTATTAGGCAGTCCCGATGTTGTCAGCATCGCCTCGTAATATTATTTCGTCTTACTTTCGAGTTAATTGGCTACACACTTAACAACATCTACGACGCCTCTAACGTTAACAAATGGGACCCATGGTCCCTGGATGGTCCTCCAGCCTTCCCCATAGACCTTCCCAAGCCACCAGACTCTACTCTAATTATCATCTTTATAACCTCTCAATACATTCCACTCTAATCATAATAATTAGTTTCGCTTACCAGCACGAAGGATTCCTTCAGCTGTCTCTTCTCTTATTCTTTTATGTAATCTTCCATCCTTCTGCCTCTATTTTCCCTCCATTCTCACACACCTCACTCGCCTATACCGTGCACATTTTTCTATCTTTTCTTTTTTCTCTACCAACCTCACCGACCACCCACCGAACTTACTTCACTCAGTGTTACCAACCTAATCTAATTTTTATAGGGAAATCGCAATCGTTTCGCGACAGCTGTCAACAACATACAATGTCACAATGTCAAGTTGAAACGGACCCACTGAAGACAGATAATACCCCACGTTTCATGAAACGCCTGTCATTGTATTTTCAGCCTATTTATCTGACTTACATAATACTTTTTTTTCTATAGCTTGAATTGATAAAGATGTTCTCAATCAGTTTGAGACGAAACTCTTGTATTGTATTATCGAAAACACGTGGCAGAAACACGTGTTTTTTATTTTATTTTTGTTGATTGTTTTGTTAAGATATCGGTCACAGATATCATAATATATCTTTGTATTTGTTGATAGGAAGTTCTTTTAAAATGTATTGTGAAGCCGCGTGTGGCTGTTGGCTTGATAATTCACTAGTTAGCTTCCCTGTACTTTTTACATTTTGCATCCAGTTTGTCTCAGCCACTTTCTTAATGTTGTCTGTCCATGTAGGTGTGGGGCGCCCCACGCTACGCTTGACGGTACGCGGTCTGCACTTCATGACTCGTCTGCTCCGCTGGCCATCGGTCTATTTATGGTTCCAGTTAATTGTAACTTAATGAAAATACTGTTAAACTTTCCAGGCATACGTAAATACGATACCTTTTGGTAAGACTTTCAAGCTTTTTACTAGGACTAGTGACTGCATGACGGAGCCCCTCTCTAGAGGGCAAAAGCCTGCCGGGGTCGCAGGACCCGGAACATAAAGGGCTATTAAAGGACACCGTGGATTTGAGTCAGCCAAGTCTGACGGTAGGGTGGGAGGACTCATTTGATAATTTTAACACGCTAAGAAAAAAGGACAGGTAGTGACTGTCGAAGATTTTTAAATGGCAGCTAAGATCTCTATATAAATTTATCAAAGGCTTCACGTGCTTTCGGAAGACCAGACGACTCCAGTCCTATGCAAGATACTCAATCATTCACAACCAACCTCGACAAGCGATTAATATAGTATACACACTAGACAGCCTTTAATGTACCCACTGTTAGGATACATTACGTGAAAGAAGGAGTACAATAAAGTGAAATATAAAATAAGCGCAATAAAACTGAATATCACATTTTGCACACCACCCTTACCGCAGCCGTCCTACATAGACACGAAGCTTTGTGAACATCACACAGCAATGGCCACCGCAGACCACGGCGGTGTGCAAAGTGCATGTAAATAAATAAATAATACAAACATGTCATGATACCTACACAGATATGGGTATCAAAGTGTATACCGTGAACATGGTGATTCTCACGAAGTGTATTAATAATAATCTTTAAATAAGGCGATCGATTAAAGCAATCGTATTAATCTGATAGGAGCAAGGAAATACCCAAATAATGGCAAACAATTTTTAATGTTTGCAATTTACTTTCAAAAAATTTAACGATAAATAGAAGTGAGTGCTAGCGTCGAGAGGGGACGTACTACGAAGACCTACACTGACCGTATTGGTGAAGTTCTTCAGAAAGGTCGGCTGCATAGTACTAGCAATCGGCATGCGTGTATGACCAGTACCCTTATGGTAAGCGTCTACAGGTTCGCTTCGTACGTATCGGACGCATCGCATCAAACGGATTTCTGTGTCAGCAGCGATCGGATTGCCGACGCGAGCATCAGCAATCGGATTGCCGATGCCACCTTCATTGCTTCCACTGATCGGCATTCCGTTAACGTCATCGGTACGCATCGCATTAAGGCATTGCCGATAAGCCGTCCGTACGGTTCGGATCAGTGGACGCAGTTGTATGAGTTTTCATACAAGGCATACTAAAAGCCGTTACGTACGATACGTTCGATACGTACCATGCCGACCTGTGGACGCACACCTTTAGCACGAGTTTTCACTATTTTACTTTACATCTTCTTTCCACTATTTACAGCGTTTCTTGTATAAAAAAATGGAACAACGCCTCTGGTGTGCGAAGAAGGAACTAATTTTTTACTTGAAAATTGTAAATTTGAAATTGTCAAAGGTCCAGTTTACTTTACGTCTCAAATACTGAAAACTCGTGCTAAGGGTGCAGATGTATGAATGTGGATGAGTTGAAAGGAGTATGAGGATCGTTACACAGCAGGTGGCGGCTTTATAGTTTCTGCCTATGCTCATGAGAAAAGGCTGTGAGTTTGTGGTAATGTAAACGAGTTTAACTCATGTATAATAAATGCGAAATTGTGTGAGGATGGATGGATATAGATGAAAATATGGATACTTTTGCACACAAAAAATACTGAACGGATTTGGATTATATTTGGTACTTAGATAGCTGGTTTATATCCTGGACTTACACGTAGAATATTTCTTTATCTTGGGATAATTTTGGAGCTATCGCGAATGAAGCCGTTGGCAACAGTTTGGATTGAAATTCTTTTCTAACTGTATGACATAATGTTGTGTGTCGTCATCATATCACAATTTGGGTCATCAATTAATATAACATTGTGTACAGCAATCGAATTGTATCAATGACACAACATGCGTTACGATTTATGGGTAATTGTTCACAACAGGATTTAAAACTTTATCACTTCAATACGAGAGTACAAAATATATTGTAAGTTGGCGTGAATCTACATTTATGTTGTAGTCTGGTAAACAAAATAACGATAAAGCATAATAAATACTTCATCATCATCTCAGCCGTAGGACGTCCACTGCTGGACATAGGCCTCCCCTTTCGATCTCCACATATACCTGTTGGATGCTAAATACTTGAAGGAACAAAAATAAAATCATGCCAACTTTTCCGTTGTTTACGACCTCGACAATATCAAGTTTAAACAGTTAATCCACATACAATCAACTAACTATGCCTTTACTTCTGCTTTTAGGTACACTCTTAAGTAATAAAATCTCAGCTAGTTTTCACATCGTAAAAGATTCCATAACATACATATTATCATAATCTATTTAGTTTTCGTCAACCAGATCTGTATGACCTCAAAAATCCAGTAACTGGGAAATATAAATCATCTTGTTAAGACTGATTGCCAAAATTCGTGGCTTCTGGTGGCTCGTTAAAATGAAAACTACATAGTCTTTTAAAAAAATGCTTAAGTCATTTTTTTTCTAGTAAAATCATGAACTTCCACCCAGAGAGGGTATGGGTGCAACTATTAGACTGGTATTGACTAAAATTTCCTGGAATAAAACTCAAACATTGGAACCAAATAAAGACTATAGTGCAACTGCACTGGACTGATCTCTAATCGCTCTCGAAATACTCACACACACTCGAATCTCACTCGCTGACTTCAAACAAGTACTTGATAAACGTTCACTCGGAACGTGAATGAGAGTCGGATGGATTTGTGAACATTGTGTAGACAATGCCAGCTAATTAGCTGAATTCAGATGAAATTGGAGTATCTATCAATATGGACTGAGCTCGCATGGTGGACTTCCAATCGATCCCACTCCGTCTGGCAGAGAGGACATCTCAATAGGGGAAACATTACAGGCTATATACATCATTGAAAGTACTACGGAACTCGTGGAAAGATTAAAAAGCAGTTGGTTTGTGGTCTATTCTTATCACTGCTAATGGTGATTGGTAGCCTCCTGCCCACAAGGATACGAATAATGATAATGATGATGCAATTGTTCATAAACCAAACTAATTACAGGTAATTAATTGTTTGTTACTTTTGATAAAATCTTAAACATTTTAGCAATTCATAAATCAGCTTAAAAATTCTTGCGGTGAGATTCGATTCAAGAAAGATATAATAAAAGCAGCGATAAGACAATAAATAAATCAAGTATTAATAATGATACAAAAAGGTCAATCAATTCAAGCATTGTCTGAACTATAACTGATAAACAAAAAATGAAGTTGTGCCAGATAAAAACACACATTATAATGAATATAAGATCGAAGCCATAATAATATAATAAGCGAGTACTCTCAAGTTGTCACCAAGAAGTTCACTGTCAGGGCCTATACTTTCCATAAAGGCCAACGCATTTTTATTAATTACGAAGTCGATCGTAATTTGTAACTCATGGTTTACAACATTATCCCATTAATCCTTATTGGAGGCATTTAACTTTGCTCTTTATTGCTACTTACTCTTTAAGACATTAACTCATTTTGCTTTATGGGGACCTTTGTGTAACAAAATACTTCCTGGATGCTTGGTACAATTTTGTAAAACTGTATGCTTATCAAATGCGGTCCTAGTATTGTCCCTTGTGATACACCAAAACTCGAAAAACCTGTCACTCACTACACAGTTTTCCCAATTTTTTTAAAGTCTATCTGCTTACCATAATTTTGGTGACTGACTCTCAAAAACCAAAACAGTCCAATGGCAAGCACCAGAACGAAATAATGACCATAAAAGGTAGCTGTGTCAGACTAGATGTGGAAGACGAAGGCCATACTTTTGTCCAGCAGTGGACTATGATCGGATACATTTACATAAACTCGATCAGTATCCTCCCAGTAACCGAAGTCAATGGCATTAGTTTACGCAATCTTCTAGTAAACAAAGTACGATAGGGACGCATCGCGCGGTACTAATTTATTTTTATTACTGTGTTATTGTTTCAAGATCATTGTAATGCATATTTTTATGAGACTGGAAACCTTTAACCTGCTTGCAAAAAAAATCTGAACTATAGTTTAATTAGACCCATTTATAAATATCAATTTTTTTGTAAGTTCATACAATACTCATAGAGTTAGATTTTAGTATGGCGTTTGATTAACTAACAGAACAATATACTTGCCTACAAATGTTATAAATTGTTTACTTAGCGTTACCCTTGACATTAATTTTAAAAGGGATTTATACGTATTTACATTTAAATCGATTTAAACAAGATCTTGGACATGACAAGGCACAATTTAAAGGGCTTACAAGAACAACTAAGTAATGTTTTCCCCTCAATTTATGAGGTAGTAGTGATCGACATTTACTCTTCAAGTTCAGCTTTTCGATTCAAGAGTTCCAATAAATAATTAAATGTCTTCCGTGAAAACGTCACTATATTTTATGGTCTTCTTATAAAAATAAATAATTCAAGGTCAAATGAAAAGTATGAATTTAAAGACGAATTCTTCGGTAATGAAGGAAAAGAAAGCTGATTTCGAAACCGAAAACTACAACGAATGGATGTAATTTTAGCTTTGTGAATATTTGTAACTGTTTGATTAAATGTCTACGTGAGCTTGATCTCGTAACGCGGAGATCAACAGCTTGTGGCACGCGTATTGCTGGCATGCGACAGAAATTTCTGGTCATGGTAATGACTGAAGTATGACAGCTTAATACGAAGACAATTACATTTTTGGAGTCTTTACTGCAATTCAACAAAACTAAAAACAAACTTCTTTTGATAAAGTCTATTTTATTCTTAATCGATTAACCGTTAGTTAACAATTTTGCTTTACTTCTCTAGAATTTGAAACAGAGACATTCATTGGGCAAATATTTTCCAAACAACGATAGACCTTTTACTGCGTGAACTTTATTATTCTACTTTTCTTACCTATCCGTCAGCAACAGAACTGATATAAAAACCGTCTTCCTTATCTGCAGTACATAAAAGATCACAAACAACAAAATAAAGACGGTATTACCGCAAGATATTAAGCGATCTATTTATAAAATGTATGTAGGCAGCGCGGTCCGCTCACGGATGTGGGCCGTCCTTGTAGCAGGGCCGGCCGCCGAACTACTCCGATAAGGTATATGTAATAGGCGCGGATTGCTAAACAAAATACTTGACACCCTTGCTATACATTCACACACATACTTGAAACACACCTTTACTTGGAATTCAGAGCGGACTTAGCTGGTCCCTTTACTTCCCAGTTGAATTCTTTGTAAATGATAGTTTATGTCAGAATCGGACTTGGTCGTGCCTAAGTAATAACATCAGCATGGATAAAAAAGAGATCCGAGATCCGTTCAAAAAACTTTTTAAATGACGGCCTGTCATTCAAAAATTTTTGACAGTCGTAAATCATAAACTGTACTCAAGGCAGTTAGGAAAAGTCTTAACAGAAGACAAATATCGTAATCAATTGTGTTTGACAGCTGCGTCCTTTCCACTCACGGATGTGTTGTGTCCTTGTCAAAGGGCCGTAGAACAACTCCGATAAAGTATCCAAACTAGTATAGGATGACCCAAATATCTTTGTCAACATCCGCGTTCATGTTGCGGTCATTAGGGACAAATATTACGTCCTACTTCAAGTCAATTGTTGTAGTAAACGTAACCCTGATTGTTTAAGTATCAAACATGAAGAAAATATCATCATCATCTTCCTGCACTTATCCCCTCCCCCTCCCCTATCTGACGTCACAGTATCATTTACTCCTTTTTCATTCATATCATTCCTTATACAATCCATCCATCTTTTCTTTGGCCTTCCTCTTCCTCTCAGCCTATCAACATTGATGTAAGAAATAATAATAGTCTCATTCTTTGTCATTCGTTAACTCAGGTTTGACATTGATATCAAGTTGACCCTTCAACCACTTTCTTGTCAAACCGATTTGGTTGTTGGTGCCCGATATTCAGTCACGTTCTCCAATCGTAGACGTCTGTCATACTTATGTGTACTCACTTACGAATTTCAAGTAACTGGCCACATTTCAACGAATATATTATTTTTTGTTTACTATACATACGTAGTACGTACCAATCAATTTAAACATATATGGCGGCAAGCTTATTAAACTTCACTGGAATTGGTGCATGCAGGTTTTGTGTAAGCAAAATTTTTTGTAGGTGTAAATTATTGGTTGGTGCCGAAACCAATTTGGAAAAAACAAGGATGGAGTTGATTTCATAATAGAGTTTTTGAATGTGATAACGTTGAACCTAAGCTGAGGACTATATGCGTAAAAATCTAAGATGAACTTAATCGCAAACTTAAAAATCTAATATGTAATACCTCACGTCTTGATTACACGATAAACCGCAACAAAATTATTTCGCATCTAAAGTCTCAATTAGCAAGACAAAAACGTGCAAAAAATTCACACACTCCATGTTGTAAAACTAGATATAAATTTCGCACATACAACAAACTAGCCGCCAGACGAAATAGCGATGGAGGCAATAGATAATAATTATAACAATTTAGAGGAAGCTATAAATACCGAAATATGAATTATAGCCAAGATTTTTAGAACAAAACCTGTTGTCAAGCAAGTTACGGCAACAAATTGAAGTGTTTCATCAATCGTAGACCTTTCGTAATTAATGCACACGTTTTGTTATTATAAGTAATGATACTAGGATTCTTGTACGATTTATTGCGACAGAGTATAAATAAATCTGAAGTTCTGTTTAACTGTTTAAATGTTACTAAGCTTTTTACTCTTTATAACGCAAATGATGAATTACTAAAAAATACTTCTAAATCAAAAATTCAAATCATTGCTAATGCATTTTGTACCACCAATACGCCCTTCTTTTGCTATATCTTTTACTTCTTGCATAGCATGTTCAACTGTTAATTCTACATTTCCATTAATTTCACAATATTTGTACGTGATGTCTACAGGATCTATTCAAACAAAAACATCTAATCCTTCAAGGATAAAATCATAAATATTACTCTAAATTCTACAACATTGCATCGATACATCGGCAAATTGGATGACGTCACCTATCAACCGGTCTGCGATCAAATCCGTATGAGCACAAAGACCCAATGACCTTGTGTCCAATAAGGCAAGAGAAAGAAAGGATACCAAACACTGGTCCACATTAGGTGGACGTTGAAAAAAAAATGGGAATTCTGTTGAGCACACCTGACTTTTAAGAGATCCGGGATATAAAATTCAATAATTTATAGGTCCGGGATTAGACTTTAATAAATTATTGTTTATGACTCGTTAGAATAATGATTTGTAATAAGTATATTATGCTTATCTGCATTCAATAAGATATTTTGTTTTGGATTGGTTTAGATTTGAGTAATAATGTTGTTATCAAAGCCCTTTGATTTCATAAATCTGATTTTGCTAAATGCCAAAATTTCATTAAGATTAATAATGTCAACTACTACGACTTTTGTTCCAGTACTCTTAACCTTGGACTATTACGGAGTAAGTCATGTTAAAGGAATTTATCAAAATTTTAAGTACATGATTGTGAAGTTTTCTGGTGTCTTAAAATTATTCAGATTTTCGCTAACTTTATCTTTGCATTGAATTGCAATTTGGTTGCTAATCAAATCTATGTTTCTGTGTTCAGTTATGTCAATTTTATTAAACTAGTCGACATCGTTTCCTTCCTGGTGACTTTTAAGTTAGTTGAGTCAATTGAATTTATTAGTTAAACATATATCTTCATCATTCCATATTTACACAAATGTCCTGCTTTAAATTTTAATTTTATAAGTTTTGTCTGTCTATGAACAAGTTATTTTTTTGCGACAACTTCTATGGTAATAATTTTTTTCACTTCTTTAATGGCTGCATTTTTAATGCTGGTAATGTCGCCAATAGCTGTCATAATATTTCAATAATATGCATTTATTTACCAAATTAAATTATGAAATGTCACTCTCTGTTTCACTAGAATATTGATTTTATTATTTAATTTCCCTCTAACTTTAAGGGTCCATTTGAGTGCCTGTATTTCATAACAAATGATTTATGCCTGTGTGTTGTAATTCTTGTTTTTTTTTAACGTACAGGTTTTTTTTTCTGTCTTAATCTAAAAATATAAATTTTATCCTTACAAAAACGAGATTTCAAAGATAACTAATAATTTAATTAAGAAGTAGCAATCAAGTTTTTATTACGTGATTAATTTAAATTGCATTTGATGCATCGTGAATAAATTAAATATAGTACCAAGTTGTTATTTATGATGTTTTATATTTAACCTTACAAACATGTACAGACGCCAGCAGGTTAACCTACCCCAATATGTCATATTTTACCAATCGAACATAAAAGTTTCACTATTGTGATAAGGTTGAAAATTTATTAAAGCAATTTGACAGATTGAAGTAAGTTGATTAGGAAATTAGGCAAAAAAAAAAACATCATCATCAGCCGGAAGACGTCCACTGCTGAACATAGGCCTCCCCCTTAGATCGCCACGCCGAACGACAATTCGCCAATTGCATCCATCCTTTTAAAAAATATCCAATTGCAAAAAAAATATACATCCTAATTATTATGTATTTTAAGAAAATTTTTCTTCAACCTTTAAACTAGAAGCTACATAAAAGATTTAAAAAGTCTTTGAAATATTGCCACTTAGTGTTACTAGTATAATAAATGGAGGCTAGACTATCTGTCACAATTTTATGGCTAAATTGTCCAAAGAATTTTAAAAATGTATTCTAAATCGAGTATGGCAACTTTAAAATATTCGTTCATAATGCATTTTTTATTTATTTAAAAGTCATACCTAATTTTCTACTGCAGTTTCATATTTTTTTAGATTTTGTTTATGAAACGAAAAGAAACGTAATAAACTGAGAATTTTGTGAACAAGGAAAACAGGAATTTTGTACGGGAATCGATTCCGCGACTCTTTATAAAACCAACCAACCAGACAGACAGACAGTTTTTTGGGCATTCATTTAAATATTGTAAGTTGTAAATAATGATCCGTTTCTGCTGTAACATTTCGATACAATGAACATCATTGCCTAGCCTTTTCCCAACTATAATGCAGTCGGCTTCCAATCAAACCAGATGCAGCTGGATATCAGTATTTTACACGGAGTGTCTGTCTATCGGACCTCCACAACCCAGAAACTGGGTAATACGATACCCCATGCTAAGACTGGTTGTCAGACTTTAGAGCTTCTGGCTAACAGTAACGACTATCAAAGATCTACAAATGACCGGGACCAACAGCTTTATGTGCTTTCCGAGGCACGGAGGAAACTCGCTATGACAGATAGTCACCCATGCATAGACCAACCTCGACAAGCGTGGCTTAACCGGAATGATCGGCCTGTGTGACTATTATTATTTAGCCACGAGCTCCTCCATTTCGATACAACGAACAAATATTATTAATAGATTATAGTCCAAAATAAAACAATACTATTTAAATGTCTTCATCACCAAACCAGTGACATTAGACATGTTAATTATGTCGATTATAAATCTTGTAACAACTGAACACGTCATGTTCGTCTTGAAAGTACATTATAAACACAGCCGAACTTTATCGACGTGACCTCAATAAATCACAAAAATAAAAACACGCTCGTTCTAATGTCGTTATTTAATAGTCACCTGCGTCTTCCGAAATGGCAAACGTGTCATGAAGATCACGACGAGTTATGTATGTGTGCTTGTATCTACAGGGTTGTCGATGAAAGACACTCCTATAGAAAAAAATGTATTAGGTATCTAAATCTTGTCTTTTTGTTTATCGTGGTAAAATCATCAAATGAGTCCTCCCACCCCGGGCAGGGCGGGAGGGACTGTCAGACTGACTAAAATCCACGGTGTCCTTCAGTAGCCTATTATGTTCCGGAGTCACGGTAAGGAAATAATCCCGCGACCGGAAATAATACCGCGGCCATCTAAATCTTGTCTTGCAACTGTTTTAATAAAAGATAACTACAAAATCAAATCAAAATCAAAATATTTTTATTTTACATGGGCCTAAGTGGGCACTTATAAAACGTGGAAAAGAAAAAAAAATGGCACGGTTCGGGTTGGTCGTTTCCATAGAGAAGAACCGGCAAGAAACACCATGGTTACTCTTTTAAAACGCGTACTGGTTACTCTTTTTAAACTACGGTAAATGAAAAACGATTGCACAGGATTTTTAGTACTGAAGTCAAGTTTGATAGTCCCGTCCGCTGTAAGCAAGTCGAGAGGACTCATTTGATGATTTCGTTACCCAAAAAAGGTTAGGTATCTTTCTGCCTTCAGCAAAATTTCGTTCATCCTTATGAATGAAAGATTGGTGATGATTTTAATCTTTCACTGGTAGATCTTGCCTTTAAGTTAGGTGACTATTTCATACTTTTTTTTTTTGCTGAAAATACATCTACAATGCAAGTCGATCGCTGTAAAGGGTGCTTTTATAAAGAAATAGATTGTCCGCACAGGCAGGTAAGCGGGGTTTGATAGCGATCGGTGTGAGTAAAATCAATTAGTTACAAAAAAATATCTTTTTCAGCCCAGCCCTAAAAGTAAGTACATAAACGCAGTGAATGAACGTGAATTATCAACACAACATATCTCGCCTTGACTCGACACTGACCCAGATTAATAGACAGCACTTTCGATTTCGATCGATAATCCCTCTCGTTTTGACGTAAAAAACATTGAGCCGCTTTAGACTAAAAAAAAGTACTTTTAAGGTTTTCTCTAGGAAGTAGTGACGTGACAGGTTCTTATATCGCGGTTTTTACAAGCTACAGGCAACGGGACAGGTGAAATTAAATAAATGTATCTCAAATCTTGCAAATTAAAGGTGCACTTCCCGGTTTCCGGATATTTTGCAATTTGCGAAAAATTCCAATGCAATTATGATGACGGAGCTGATCCAATGATGGAGCTGGAAGGTGGCCTTTTTTTTTATAGGTGGTAAAATCATCAAATGAGTCCGTCCGTCTCTTCCGCCCTGGGTGGGGCGGAAGAGACTGTCAGACTCTTACTGACTAAAATCCACCCGTGTTCCTTCCTATGCCCTTTACGTTGGGGCCTGGGTTACTATTTCAACCTTTAAGAAAAAACCCGCGACCCCAGCAGGCATTTGGCGCGAAACACGACGCGCCACCGACCCGTTCTTGGTCCTTGGTCGGACGGCGAGCCACCCATCACTCACCGTCCGCAAGCCCGCTCCGCCGCTGTGCCCTCTGCTGATCAGAGGGACACGCATTGGAGCATCCACACAACAGGCTATTCGCATACGGGCAAAGAGACCACTTAGGCACACAGTGCCCAAGGAAGAGTTTTTGCCCGCATCCCAGGGTGCACCGGCCCGAAATACTGGTCTTCCCCCCGGACGTATCCGAGAAGGAACTCCAGTCCACGGGCGCACGTGCAGGTTTCCTGTCATAGCACCCCTGGAAGGTGGCCTTAGTTACTCTGTAATGAAACGCCACAAACCCATCGAGTTTAGACTCGTTCGATTCGTCTTGACGAGTTTTTTGTTTTCGACTGACTTAACTTTGACTAACTTGTTTGAACATAATTAATGATTCGTTTTGCCATTCTGACATGATTGAGTAACAAACATCCTTCCAAACAAACATTTTTTTTTGATAAATGTACTTATACTGATAATTTTTTATAAAGAATTCTTTATTGTCCACACGTAAAACATTTCACAAAATAAATTCTCTGAACCTAATATAAATCTTCTGTAAAATAAACTGGTACAGAATACATAAGGTAGTTTGAAAGAATAACGTGGACAAAGAGACAGAAATTCAAAGTCAGAAACTCTTTTGCAATACGTAGATTTGAAATTGATGGAAGAACTTAATTTATTTCAAAATGATGGCTGGCAGACTTTTCATAGACAAAAATATTGTAATTGAATAAATATACCTAGATATTATTTATTGTTCTTGCTCAATCAGTTATAAAATTCCAAGCACGTAATTGAAAATTCTCAGTTCTTCATAATATCTTATTTTAGTCCTCCATATCTTTAATAACTCTGTTATCTGATACCTTATCGATTGTGATTGGAAACATGATAATATTGATTAAACTCTCTATTTTGATGATATCACAGTTTTACTTATTCGGGTTTTCCTTGTGTGCATTTTCCTTTCGTACTGTAAAAAGAAAGTTACGCGTTTCAATCTAAAATATGTAGGATGATTCGGCACCATATTTTGACGACAATGGGCATGATGACTATTTCTAAAATACATCTTATTTTTGATTTCACTTCATTAATTGTCGATCTTTTGATGCCGGGTTAAACCGCGCTTACCGAATTGGTCTGTGGATGGGTGACCATCTGTCATAGCGAGTTTCCTCGCCTCGGAAAGCATGTTAAGCCGTTGGTCCCGGCTGTCATTTGTTATTCTTTGACAGTTACTGTTAGTCAGAAGCTCTAAAGTCTGACAACCAGTCTAAGGCTGCTTTTCCACCAGAGATGCGCTATGCTACGTTGCTAAGGATGCGTTTGATATCCACCAATCATACTCATTATGTGTAAAGTCGTTATGATAACCAGTCTTTCTTGCCATGGGGTATCGTATTAGCCAGTCACTGCGTTCTGGAGGTCTGACAGGCAGTGCCCCATGCAAAATACTGATATCCAACTGCATCTGGTTCGACTGGAAGTCGACCCCAATATAGTTTGGAAAAGGCTAGGTAGATGATGATGAAACATAAAAGAGTGTTACAGAAGTGACGTCATTATTTTTCATTGGCACATTTAGGTTTTGTTTATTGATTAACAGAATGAACGACATTTAGATTCAAGTTGAGACTTGACTTAAGAAATCTAGTACAAACCAGAATACAAAACATTTAATATGTCAGTCACAGCAAATAATACCTATGCTAATATTTTAAATGTATTATCTTTCCCACGCCATAGCCTTGATCGATGAATGAAAAAAATATATCTAAGACAAATCATTTTTTATGAATATGAATGTTCATTAAACTGTTGAATAACACTTCACAAATTGCAGTGATTAAAACTAAAAGTCAAGTAAAACAAATATGGAAAAAGATTAATTTATGTACGTGATCGTTTTGTTTATTTTTTTCATCATATTTAAACAGTTTTTTTGACAGCAGCTTAATGATTGCGAAAAACACTTGTAATCTATATGCTGTTTTATTAAGTCCATTCTCATGTAATAATTTCATAATTCAAGCTGTCTGCCCAATAGACATTTTCCCAATCTAATATCTTTAAACGAGCAGTTCTTGTATATTTATATACGAGTATAATCAGGATCTCGGAAACGGCTCCAAGGATTTTCATGAAAGTTACAGATTAGGTGTTTTTCGGCTCAAGAATCGATTTATCAAGGTCCGAGAAAAGCTCGGTACCCAAGATATAGACATTTTAAAAATCGAGCGAAGCTCGGTCAACCAGGTATTATTTTTTTATAATAAAATCTTTGTTCACTCATAAAAAAAAACTAGAATCACAAGAAGTACGCCCCTTATTGTCTAAATAAAAATTTTGTATCAAACTCATCAATTTGCTTCATAGAACTCAAAAACATTGTGTGAAGTATGAGAGATAAGACTTTAGTAATCATAGTTTTATAGGTAGGAAATCAAAAGCCAGATATATTTGATACTAGTGTTTGCCCGCGGCTTCGCTTGCGTTATTTTAGAATTTGAGAAACAATACGGATCGTGTGGCGCCATCTGGAATTTGAACGTAATTGTTTTCTCGGAAACAGCTTCTGTTATTCGGGATGTAAGATACCTTATATCCGTGTATACTCCTGACAACGTATATGCTAAATTTTGGGACGATCGATTCAGTAGGTAGTAATGCATGAAAAGGTAAAAAACAAACATAATTGCATTTTTATTATTAGTTTAGATCAATAATGTTATATCTAGGTACATAGTTTGCATAGGAAACGTCCTTATTTGAGCGACATTAATTTCAAAGAACCGTGTTTATTTAAACATTAGACTATCATTTTTGGGTCGATTTACAGTATCGCTGCAAATTGAACGTACAGACGCCAGCACATCAAGCTACCACAATCTGTCAGATTTCTTTAATAAAATTTCAACCTTATCACAGTAGTAGTTATCAGAGTAGAAGGTTAAGGTTTGAATGGTAAAATCTGACAGATTCGGGTAGGTTGACCTGCTGGCGTCTGTACGATAGCATTGCTCTTCTCCCTTTAGCATACCGCGTCATACCTAAAAAATAACTAATTATCTGACTCGATGAGTACAACTTGTCGTTTAAAACAGAATCTATGCACTGGTTTGAGCACCAATTCAAAACATAAATAAACACAAATTATAGAAACCCTGATTTTTTTCTAATCTTTAAAATTCCACACCTCGAAACAATTACAATTAAAAAAAATATCCAACTTACTACCTACAATTTAAATCGGTGTAGATTTATATCCCAGAGAAGTATTGATAAAAAATTGTAATTATTTTAAATCGCGAATAATATTGAAACAAAAGTATGCACATTTTTTTTTAAATTATTTAAAACACTCAGGACAAATAAAAAAAAACTCAAAAAGAGAAAAAAAAAACTGCGAGATTTGATCCAGAGACCCCTTGCACGAAAGTCAAGCAGGTTACCGACCGGACTGGCTAGTACGTTGACAATGATTTTCAAATAGCGGTTCTTGTACAAATGTCAACAATGACTGAAATCAACATATTATAAAATTGCTAATCCCCAAGGGGAATAGCGTAATTATACATATCCTATTAATAGAACAGCAGTTTAAGGAATATTTGAGGAAAAATTGACTAAATAATATCCAGTGGTTTAGCTTCCAACTATCAACAAACATCTAAAAACAACAAAATTCAAAATTGCTTATCTCCCAGGAAAAATAGCGTAATAATACATAGCATATAAACAGAAGCATATTATTAGGAATATTTGAGGAAAATTTGATCGACAACTTTACAGTAGTTTCGGAGATATATCAAATCAAAAAAACATAAAAAATTTCGAAAAAAAATAAAAGTTGATCTGGCATCAGAATCGATCCCTTATCTCGAAAAAAATACAAAAAGAAAAAAATATTCAATGTACAGGAATGACATCTCTACGATTTTATTATAATAATATGTAAAGATATTACCATTTCGTAGGACCATAGACAATAACACAATAATACTCATACGATTAATATTAACGATTTCTAAGTTAATATAAGTGATATCGGTGGGGGGAAAACATCGTGGGGATACCTAGATTTAGATTATCAATACAAGTGTAAAGCCACTTATAGTTCCCAGAGGCGGCAGAATAGATGATTACATCTCGCAAATCTAAAAGAATTAGTACGCAAATGACTATTTCCCAGGAAACAAGCTAAAAATACAGGCTATAAATGACACGATGAATAATATCAAAACCTAAATACATTTATCGATACATCGAACATACTAATTTGATCGATATGACAGTTCTCGGAAACATGCCCACAGCGATAAAAATATTTCAGTGCGAAGCTTTTAATGAGAATTTTGGTGTTTTGCAAACGAATTCTAGTAAAGTATAAAGCAAAGTAGACTTTGTTGTTTTGGACATAAAGCTTGGTTTACGCAACACAATGATTTATATGATAACTAGCTATGTCCACTGTTTTAGCTACCTTGTGGATTTGTAGTTTTAGCGTGAAACCCATTCATTTGTCCATCATCAAAAACTTCGATAAACTGTACATTAATTAGTAAAAAATACGTCACAGATTTGGTTGTTTTTCAGCTGCATCACGCTAGACTGGAAAAAGCTGATATCAATATAGTCCCGACTTACGAGTAGAAGGTCGTGGGTTCGAACCCCGCCAGGCGCATTACTTTGTGTAATGTATTTCATCACCACTACTCTCAAAACGGTGAAGAGAAACATGGTGTGGAAACCGGCATGTCCTAGAACCAAAACTTCGAAGACATGTGACATCTATCAACCCGCAGTGGGTCTGCGTGGTGGATTTTGGCCCACTCCCTCTCACGGAGGGGAGGCCTGTGTCCCAGCAATGGGAACGTTATAGACTGATGATGGTGATGATTCAACTAAATATAAATACGTACCTATACGCATTAACGCCTGCATCGCGAATTGTTTGACTCTTTGACTGACTTATGCCTGACTCGTTTGTGGGACTGCGATAGTTTGGTGTGTGGAGTACATAACCAGAAAGTAGTTTGAATTCCGCTCGATGTAATTTTTTCTTTCCGAAAAAAAGATTAAAACGAGGCTAAAGGAGATAAAATATAAAAGGAATTTCCATGATACATGTGCCTATGAAATGACGTAACGATCATTACTAATATTTTGTATTTCATAATTATTACAAATATCCTGTATATTACGACACAATAATAATATTTACATTTTATTTATTATCTTGTCCTGTTGTGGTTTGAATTCTATAGAAAAAAAAATCAGGGAAAAAATCAATGAAGATTTTCATTTCATAAATAATTAATATTATTCAGTAACTGCGTAATGTTACGTCACGTTTCACCGATTATTATGTTAGCTATAATTTAAATAATGAGGATAAAATCATCGGATAGGAAATAAATAATAAAATAACAGGTAAAGATGCGCTGATAAAAATCTGGGAATTACTTATAAGTTAGAACAACAATAAATGGTTATTCCGTTCAATCTTATGACGATTGAAATGTAACTATCACGTTTTTAAAAGTGTGGAAGCAATTATTCTCATCTACATCATCATCATCATCTCAGCCGTAGGACGTCCACTGCTGGACATAGGCCTCCCCTTTCGATCTCCACATATACCTGTTGGATGCGACCTGCATCCAGCGTCTTCCGGCGACCTTTATAAGGTCGTCTGTCCACCTTGCTGGTGGACGTCCTACGCTGCGCTTGCTAGTCCGTGGTCTCCACTCTAGTACTTTTCGACCCCATCGGCCATCTGCTCTGCGAGCAATATGGCCTGCCCATTGCCACTTCAGCTTGCTAATCCGGTGGACTATATCGGTTACCTTAGTTCGTCTACGGATCTCCTCATTTCGGATTCGATCACGTAGAGAAACACCGAGCATAGCCCTCTCCATAGCTCGCTGAGCGACTTTGAGCTTTGAGATGAGGCCGATAGTGAAAGACCACGTTTCGGTGCCGTAACTCATCACTGGTAACACACATTGGTTGAAGACTTTCGTCTTGAGGCACTGAGGTATGTCGGACGAAAAGACATTGCGTAGTTTCCCGAACGCTGCCCAACCGAGTTGGATTCGGCGGTTGACCTCTTTCTCGAAGTTGGACCTACCTAACTGGACTACTTGTCCTAAGTAGATATATGAGTCAACAACTTCGAGTACCGAGTTTCCAACAGAGACTGGGGTGGGCACAACATTGGCATTTGACATAATTTTCGTCTTGTCCATGTTCATTTTCAAGCCCACCCGTTGTGAAACTCGGTCGAGGCCATCGAGCATCATGCTGAGTTCCTCCATCGACTTTGCCATGACTACGATGTCGTCGGCAAACCGAAGGTGAGTGATGTATTCGCCGTTGATGTTGATGCCAAGTCCTTGCCATTCCAGGAGCTTGAAGGCGTCTTCCATTGCGGCAGTAAACAATTTCGGGGAGATAACGTCCCCTTGTCGTACGCCTCTTCTCAATGGAATCGCCTTCGTGCTCTGCTCCTGTACTCGGACCGACATGGTGGCGTTATTATACAAGCACTTCAACACCTCGATGTACCGATAGTCAATACGGCATCGCTGGAGTGACTCAAGTACCGCCCATGTTTCCACCGAATCGAAGGCTTTCTCATAGTCCACAAACGCTAAGCATAATGGCAAGTTATACTCTTCGGTCTTCTGTATAACTTGTCGCAGCGTATGGATGTGGTCTATGGTACTATAGCCTCTTCGGAAACCGGCTTGTTCGGGAGGCTGGAAGTCATCAAGTCTGTGTTCGAGACGGTTCGTGATAACCCTTGAAAACAGCTTATAAACATGACTTAGAAGCGTGATGGGTCTGTAGTTCTTCAAAAGGCTGTTATCACCTTTTTTGAAGAACAGCACCACCTCACCTCTACTCCATGCTTCAGGCGTTTTGCCCTCGAAGAGGACGGAATTAAAAAGCTTCTGGAGGACTTTAAGTACCGGTGTTCCACCCGCTCTCAGAAGCTCTGAAGTGATTCCGTCCTCGCCCGGCGCCTTGTTGTTCTTAAGCTGCTTCAGGGCCATCCTAATCTCGTACAGACTGATGTCCGGGATATCTTCGGTATAATGTCGGGACAGCTTGGCTCTTGGATCTCCTACCAAGCGGTCAACGGGCTTTGCGACCGAAGTGTATAACTGTCCATAGAACCTCTCGATCTCGCCTAAAACCTCTGCTTTGGTCGACGCTATGCTGCCATCCTCCCGTTTCAGCTTTGTCATCTGGCTTTGCCCAATAGACTTGTCCTTTGCGAACACTTTAGAGCCTTGGTTTCGCTGTATGGTCTCTTTAACACGATTCGTATTAAAGAGACGCAGATCATGTCGCAAGGACTTAGATATCCGTCTATTGAGTTGCCTATATGACTTCGCGTCATCGGAAGTCTACAAACTATTAAATATTTATCACCTATTGGAATAATAAATATTTTAAGTCACAGGACAGCTGTGGTCATACAGGGTGATTTTTTTGTCATCATCCAAATTTTAATATATTAATCTTTGGCGAAAATCATTGAATACCTGTTTTTTCTTTTTGTATCACTCAATACAAAAATATCGAGATATCACGTCTCAAAGTTATCTATAAAAAGTTGATGAATATGGACACCGCGCTGTGTTGTGTCGCTCAGGTGTAGCGGGGCGGGGCGGGGGGTCAGCGGGGTGTACTCTGCCCGTTTCATGCGTCGGCAAATGTAATATTATTAACGTTTAGCCACGGTAATAATATCTAACAGTATTTGATCTTCATACAAACGGACGAAACGCGAGCTATACCACGTGACTCGATGTCGGGGCGCGCTCGGGGCGCTGACAGTCACGGCCGTACCGTAGTGATGAACGGACGGTGTGTTGTTTTTTTAACAAAATCAGTTCATGGACATAATTTAATATGACGAGTAGGAAATATTGTGCTGTTTTTGGGTGTATGAATTCGTCAATAACGTATCCAGTCATAAGTTTTTTTTTAAATACCTGTAAACTCTGAAAAGTACTGACTATAAAATAATTACACTTAAGTACTAGTAGCTGGCAGGTAGGTACATAATGTGTGACTTTTTAATGGATAAATATTTTCTATTATCTAACGAAAAAAAGGGTATTTGAATTAATAAATACAGTGGATATACTAAAGGAAAGTTACTGAAACGAATGAAATAGGTAAGTTATAGACAGTTCTGAATGAATCATGATACGGTAGGTACTTACGCTTGTGTTAAAATCCTTCCTATTCAATATACAAAGTATTTTATTTGTTTACTGATGTAAGAAAAGTATATTTACAATCACAAAACTAAATAGATACAGAAAGTAGGCAAATGTAATTAAAATGCTAGAGACGGGCGTCGGATCGAACAGCCCTAGCGCATGTTTACGTACCGCGCGGCTGTAGGTATTTATTTCTATCATGCGGCCGAGATCCACTACTGTAGATATTTATACTGTGGTTTAGCTTAGGTAGTGACCCCGCAGAACGGATGAGAAAATGAATTAATATGACTATTTGAAGTATCGTTTTTTTTTTCAAAATGGGTTAGTCATTGATACCTAATGCCTAGACAAATTTTGGACGGTGAAGGGCAAATGAGTAAAGGGCAAATGATTTGTGTGTATTTTGGCAAGTTGGCGATGATGTCGGTATTTCGCACCTGCCAACCCTGAGAAGTAGCAGCAGAAACAAACTAAGAGGTCACTGTCTAGACATTGTTTAGCCTTTTTCATTGTGCAGTTGTTTATTCAAAACAACAGAATTTACTTAAGCATCTAAAATTTTTATAAATGCATCTAAATGATGTCGCAACAACATTTATTTGTATAATGCAGCAAGTACGTACTTAACAACTATTGAAATGTGTTACTAGAATTAACCTTTGCATCAGCCTTGCGCTCTCTAAGTATGACATAAAAAATATTATTTAGACGCAAGTGCTTGGACACACCTTTAACTACACTTGATACTGTGATATTACCATTAATATGCAAGTACAGTCACGAGCAATGAAACTTATCTACACTCAACACAATTCCAAATCATTTTTCTCCGACCCTGATTTTTTTCAAGTTTTTAAAGTGATAACATCAATCAGTAGAATTTTAAATATGTAATATTGTGGCGCTTGCAAAAGTGCCGAAATATCTGACACTAAAAACAAATAATGAACAAGGTAAAGATCCCAGACAAATGACTTTAATCCAAGAGCGAGCGTAGCGAGGTTGTAATTCTGAATGCTCCCGTCATCATACATAATATGTTAGCTTTCTTTTAAATCATGAACACAAACATAGAAGCCCTGTCGAGCGGGGCTTTAGTTTTTCTCTTTCTCTCAAAGTTTAGCTAAAGAAGAAGTAAATGAATAGTAGCCTCTTGAAGTCCTGTCGACCGGGGCCTTAACTCTTTCTCTCAACCCCTTGACGGCTACACTAAAGTTTAGTTGGCTAAAGAGCCAACTAGCCAATTAGCCTCTCAAAATGGATCTCAAGATAAGCCGGCTGAGTTAAAGTTTTTTTTCACACGCATCTTTAACCGTATAAACATTTAAATTCTCATGACTGTACTTAAAACTTCAACTCATGATCAAGTATTTAAATTGTAGTTTATTTTGACAAGATTTTGATGACACAGTTAGGTTATGTAAGCGTGTTTTTTTTTTAATTTGATGGAGGCATTGAACTGACACGTGAAGAGCTAATATGACTACGATCGTAAGAACCCTTTTCAAGATCTGGTCAATTAAAGTTTTATGGTACAACAGTCCTTGTACAATATATCATCTTTGAGGTATGTATTCTGAGTTATGGCTACTTATGGCAAATATTTACTTGAGCACACTACTTGAGCTCGACTAATGTAAGTATCAGTGACTATTAAACGTATACTCCTGTAATACACTGAAAAGCTCGATTAAGAAATAAAATTCCACTTTCAACCCTTAGGGGTTGAATTTGGAAACGTTTCGGGGTTGAAGGCGGAAGAGGGTAGAAAATCTTAGGGGTTGAACGCGGAACAAACCGATAAGTCGACTTATAAATATAGATTGCGACAGAAAGACTTTTTTTTTTAATTTTATGACAGTTTCGCGTTTTACCACTATCTCGCCTGTAAGCGAAGATGTGGTCGACGATGAAGCACGCTTGCCTAGAAGTAACCTGTTCACTCTTGACTTGAAGACCCCAAGGTTATAACTGTCGGGAAATACAGATCATCACAGTTGGTATGGAATTCCAGTCCTCAGCTTTGCGCTCAATAAAAGAATTGGCAAAACGTTTTGTACGTAGCGGAGCGCGTAATTTATTTTTATTCATAATCAGTTATATTCTTACAAAGTCTACAGATAAAGAAGGCACAGGAATACTTCAACTCAATCCGTTTGAGAGTGTTGTTAAATAGACCCCGTAATGCAACGAACACGTTTTATACAACGTTATTTTGAAATTTATAATCATCTAATTTTAATCAGTCCACTGACTTCCTTACTTTTTAAGCTATTTTGTCCTACTGTTGGGCAAAGGTCTAATAAATCCGCTATAGCTTTCCACTCTTCTTTTTAACCGACTTCAAAAAAAGGAGGAGGTTATTGTGCAGCATATTCTGGCCAATCATGATTTTACTTACTAAAAATCCTACCTTGTCCATTCGGTTGCTCTTTGCGTTCCAATGCCACTGTGTCCTTTAAAGACAGTTCCTCGAACCTGGAACAAAGATACAACTAAAACAAATCTAGTGCAGAGCTTTTAAATTTTATTTTGAGCTGTATGTCCTCATCTCATTAACATTATTTATACCAACTGCACCTGTGACCCCATTATAACGACAACAAAACCTAAAGTGAAGAAAACTTGTCTAAAAAGATAATAAATTAAATAAAAATGTCACCTTTTTAGAAATTCAAAGGTTTTTTATCGTATTGCGATATACAGATAAACTCCGCTATGCGTCTGTTTGTCTGTCAGTCTGACTTTCCGTATATAAAACAGTTGAAATTTTCTGAGTACAAATTTATTTTTTTACAAGTTATTACAGTAAATTTTCAAATTTTACTGCAATAACAAAAAAAATATCTACAAAACAGAATAAATTAACATTTGTCTCACATACAACAGCTGTCGCAAATAATCCCACAGGTAAATAGGGATAAAAATTATCCTTTGAATATCCTATTCAAACTTTAGACTATCTGTGTACCTTATCCAAATCATGATGTGGATAAAATTATTGATCGATTTGATTTTTGATAAGCTTGATTTGCTCGATGATCAGACACAACCTGAGTGAATATACATAAATTAAAAAAAAAAAACACGTGTGTCATACCACATTATCAACATTCCGAGAGTTCGCGAAAATTCACGAAGTTATCCGAAGTGAGTAGTGTGACATTTCATTAAAATAATTGGAACTTGAAACAGATTAGTGAACTAATTTTTGCTGGTATATTTTCCTGTTAGAAATAATTTATATATCGGCTAAAAGTTTTATATTTTTGACTCCAATTAAAAAATACAAAATTAAAAGATAATACATTAATAATACGGACTAACGGAAGGGAAAACGCAGCGTAGGCAGGCCTCCCACTAGGTGGACCGACGACATCGTGAGGGTCGCGGGCAGCCGATGGATGCAAGCGGCGAATTGTCGTTCGGCGTGGCGGTCTAACGGACAGGCATAAGTTCAGCAGTGGGCGTCCTCCGGCTGATGATGATGATGATGACATTAATAATGCTATTGTTTTTTATGGTTAAAATTAAGCATTATCATAAAACGTTACAAAAAGGACCTACTTACTGAGATTTTTTTTCTAATCCAATTGGGAATGTTAAAGTAGTAAATGTTGCTTTGACGTCTGACAGTGAAAATGAAAAAAAAAACACCTCAAGTATAATGGAAGAGGGCAGAAAGATAATGAACCAATATCAAAAGAATAGTCTCATCAGCAATGAAAATATATTATAACAAGTTCTATTCACTCCTATTTCTATAATACAGGTGTGGGAAAGTGACTGAGCTATAAAAGTCGTCTATCGCCATCTCGTTCCCACAGCTGAACTACTCACGCTTAAAGACGTCTTGGTAGGCTACCAGACTCTTAAAACCAGGCTTGTTCGAGTGAGTGAACGAGATGACGCTAGACGACTTGTATAGCTCTGTCACTTTCACTCGCCGGAATAAGCCTGGTTTAAGACGTTTTAGGGCACTGGACCACACTATTTTATATGTGTAGGTAACTCTTCGGAGAGAACGCACCTTTTTTTTAGCGTGGTAAAATCATCAAACGAGTCCTCCCACCCAGAGCGGGGCGGAAGGGACTGCCAGACTCGTACTGACAAAAATCCATGATGTCCTTCAATAGCACTTTACGTTCCGGGGTCACGATAATTTGTTAGTCCAGCCACCCCGACAGGCTTTGGCCTCTATAGAGGGGCCCCGACATAATACTGACACTCTTTGAGGCGCGAATGGAATACAACGCGTCGACCAGGGAGAGAACGCACCTAGTGTGAAGTGTGCATGTGGGTGTGACTTTATGTGTGTGTTTGAGAGTTTGAGTGTGTGAATGTTTTTATGTTTGTGTGTGTCAATCCACGCGTACTGACGATAAGGTCAGGGTCACGAGTATCGGTCTGTCAATTATTATCTTTCGATAGAATGACACTGGTTTTTGTTATACTTTTTCAGACTGGTTTAATTTTATCTGTTTCACGCTATCTCGGTTTCAAATCGTTTTCTATTTGTTGTCTCGCTTTTTGCCTTTTTTATTCGGGTGCATATTTTTCTTTTATTTTTCGTAGAAAATTGTGGTTTTCTACTTTGTTTGTTTTTGCAATAAATGGTTGGTGATTGAAATCTTTTATGTTAATAGACTGTTTTATAATGGATAATCGATTTAAAAATAAAATAAAAACGCAAATATTTTTACTCAATATTCTACTCCTACATATATTATCTTTTAAATTACGAAACTATCCAACAAATATTATAATAAAACGATATCGTAATAAATAACCCTTTCATTAGCCTACATCGGGGTTTTTCATCAAAATAGGCATGAAAGCCAACTAATCGCGCATGACAAATACAAAATACAATGTATTTGCGACACAGTCACACAAAACAAAATTTCGCGCAACAAATAATATATTTACCAAGCCGCTTACTTTAATTGAAAATTCTAAAGACCCAACGAGAAAATAGACAGAAATAAAAAAGCCTCTATATTTCGCGGTTATTTTTATCCGATGCCTCCATTATATTCTGACCTCGTAATGTATTAAATTTACTTTGACTTTCAATATTCTCATCACTCATTTTAACGTGAATTTATAATAATTTGTTTGACAACCTTAACGGTCCTGTACTGTAAGTTATAAAACATCCAATCTAAATTCAGAGGGTGTTTTTAAGTGCTACGCCATTCCTCTACGCCCGTAGCCGCCTACGCTCGTAGCGGACCCCACATGCAACGCCTACGCGGATCGTAGCGCTACGAACGTTTGTTTGTTCTGACGTCACAGCAACCACCGCTAACATTGAAGCCCTACTACGTAAACAAATTACAGTCATTTGTCTAGTTTCTTATACAAGTGCATTGCAGTAAAAATAACACCGTTTAAAACACTTAACGAAGTGTTAAGGTCGTTTGCATACCATTTAGTTCTTTGTTCGAAATTAATTAAATCGCGGAGCAGAACATGTTACAAAACGATAAAACATACCGCGCGTATTCGGGAGGCATGAATATGTTTAGTCAAACGACTAGGTGTCATGTCATTAGTGAGCGAGGCAGACAGAGGCGTGTTTCAGCGAGTATGAGTGAGACGAGAAGTGTAGCTAGCAACAAGTGGCGGCGCGAGGCGCGGGGCGCGTTATCGCGTCCGTGACGTCACGACCCTTTCACTGTCCGAAGTTGTGTTCTAGCGGCGGAGACTTCAGTCCGCGCGGCTCGGTCACAGCGTGAGCACGTCTCGCGCTTAGTGTTCCTAAACTTCACCGAATCACGCGTCACTCGCTATAAGAATACGTAAAATATATCGAAGCCAACTTTCGTCAGGACAATAGTTCACACGCAAACGGCCCGCTCGGTCCTCCGTGTGTTTCCTCCTGTTGACTTCGGACCTCCCTGACTGACACCAGCACAACATGGGCGTCATTAAAGTGAGCCCGGACGCCGCGGCGCTGTACTCCGCCTGCGACATGCTCGACGACATGAGGGTAAGTTACGAGAGAAAATCATGTGATGTCCTAAAAGCGATGCGATGGCGTCGTTCCAACCGGCTAGTTCCGTATTAGTGAAAAAAAAAAAAAGTGAATCGATGCGTGGGCGCAGACATGTGTCTCGTCGCCTCGTTACGCGAAGTTTCGCGTAATTGTAAATGTTATGCGCTTTTACGCGATGGCATGTCGCGTTGTTCGCGGGTACGACTTAATGCGGATCGCGCGTTTTCTAGTCGCGGTGAAAACTCGTGCCGCTCGGTCAGCGGAAGCGGGTGCCCTTATCGGTAGTTTGTGACATGATTGCTATAACTAGAATTGCTACGTGAGAACATTCACACAGTTCTTAGCCTACGATTTACGTACGGAAAACGTGAACTTGTAACTTTAGAAAATGTTTCATTATACCCACCGCATTTAAAAGTAAAAATTGATTGGATTGTAGAAGTCAGATAGACAATCGTGTCATATAAAATATAATAAAAAGCCGACTCCATATTAATTATGTAAAAGTTAAGCCGATGACTAAAAGTGCATTATATTTTTTGGTTTAATTGAGTAATTTTTGTGAAAGAATTTTAATTTAAAAGTAAAGTGAATTTTGAAATTTTTTTTGCTCGTATTGATAGTTCTCACGTGCGTTTTAAAATGATTGATAGTAGTGCTTAATAAAACCATTGTAACTCAGGGTAGACGGTGATCAGAAAATCGTCACAAATGACGCTATATCGTTAAAAATTGTTTTTATTATACAACTTTGGACGAAGCATGCATCGATAACGTAATCTCGTGATAGGAAAGGCGTGAAAATTTTTCTATCGTGGAATGGCAACAAAATGTAAAATGAGTAATGTGTTAAATTAAAATTATAATAATGGCGGAAGTCAGGTAGGCAATCGCTACTTGTTTAATACTGGCATTTAGATGCATCCGGTTAGACTTGAAGCCGACGTAAATAATTATCACAAAGTAGAGATAAAAGAGCGATGTAAAAGTGTGCGAAAAAAGGTAAAGAGTTAAAACAGAGCAATTGGATGTAAAAGAATGCAATAGAAGAGAAGATAATATCGCACATAGCAACAATGTTACAATATGCGTAAATCGTAGGAATTCGTGCTTAGCCGAGTGTGTTGTCTTGCACGCAATGTTAGCAACAGTGCACGCTTCGTGCGCATGCCCGAGGATTCCAACTGCTTAATTTTCTTTAAAGTTTCAACAACACAGATTTATTGCAATTTCATGGTCAAAATGAGAACGTATTTAGAAATATCAATTCTAATAAAAATTTACAAAAAATCTTTGAATATATATTTTTATCGTGACAATAGGTAAAGTCGAAATTAATAAAATTTACATAATATCGCAATAAAAATACATGAGTATCGAGAGATAAATTTTGTTTAAGTGTGCGTTGGAACGTATTGATATTGGTGGCACGTTCGCTGTGGCTCAGTTACCTACATTAACGTTTTTTTGCCTTTCCAGATTTTTTTTTCGTCTGTTGCCTAACTTGATCTACTAGTTTTAGTTTGCTTTTTTACGTTTTAACGGCAGACCTTCGATTTTAATTTCGTTTTATGCGATCTGGAATTTAGTACCTATCTTAATTATTATTAGATCCTACGATTTCATACTACACGGTTCTTAAATATTCAATACTCACAAATGTTCGTGTTTTTTCTTTGTCTTTATTGGAGTTTTTCTTTCCGATGATTTCTCGTTTTAATTTCCAATACGATTACTAGTAAATAAACATGTTGGTATTTCGCATTGCCACTCATGCAAATCTTTCTTGAATGGAGAAGTATTAACATGTGGACGAGGCACGTGAGTGCGTGGGATTTATCTCAATGTCGTTTTATTTGAAACAGTTCTTTTTAAATATCACATCAAGATCTATTAAAATTGGCATTTTATTTTTCTTTGTTTTATTCAATTGACAATTAGCATATCGATTTAGCCATTTAGTATTCCAAGTCAAAAATTATTCTTTGTTCGTCTAGGTCAGTCTTAGTTGGCAACAGGATTTATTGAATTAAGTCGTAAATTTTCTAATTTTTGAATTTAGATTAAGTAATTACTTACATAAATGCTTGTTTATTAGTAGGTACGTACTAGAAACGGATGCATCCAATTAGATGAAGTTAAAAACGCTAGTTCAACGGAATTTGCATCAGGTGTTTTGAAACGTACCTATAACAATCATTACACAACATTTTTTGAAACGATTAATCAAAACATCAAATTAGTTGTTTTGAATGTAAACTGTTTCACTAATAATTGTATCAACAGTTGTGATAATTGTGACATTAATTTCATTGAAGATGGGTATGGCGAATGCCAGAAAGCTGTCAAGTGTATTATAAACGGAGTCAATAAAAAGGAACTTAGTTTTAATTAGATGTTCAAAGTCAGTGAATTGTTTTCTATAATGACATGTTTTGCTTCAAAAAAATATTCAAAATCTTTGAAATAGTCTTTTTAAAAAAGATAACTAATTTATAGTTTTCTTACTATTTCGTCTACTCTCATATCGTTATGAGCTATACAATACTCCTACTCCTGCTTTACTTCAACAAAAACATTTTGATTTTCAAGTTCTTGGTATTGATTATGTACAACGTTACCCCGAGCCTACATAGTTACATACGTCCAAAGCGGTTCAGCCGTTTTCGATCTACTGAAGCATTTACATAAAGTGTATTATATAGACCAGACAATATTGTAGTCCTTTTCTTGATCCAAATATGGATCTTGTTGTATGTAGGTAGGTAAGTGTCGTGTTCGTATACTATTCGTTTTGGATACAGGGCAATATCGCCTGTTACATATTTTGATGAAACCCGGTTTTTTTTTTATATCTTTTCAGCAAATCAGAGCATTGGATATTGTGTAGACGATATTTGTGTCTCCGCAGGTTGTCTTGTACTGAATTGATCACACGATCAATTCAGTAAACAAATAATTCTGGCTGTCTGCATCTTTTTTTTTTTAAATATTTACGAATAAAATTTATTATGTCGGCAGAAATTCATTATGGGTCTCATTTTGATATATCAACAGGAAAACAGTCCGAATAAAATCTTCGAAATCAAGTTTTAACTTGCAAAAGTCTTACGCCATTATATTTAGCAGTCAAAATCACTTTATTATCAAAACGTGTTTTAGATACGACGCACACTGATGCTCGAACATGCTCAGTCGCTCACTCGTGAGCAAACCATCCTTGATATTAACAGCTGAAGTATTTTCTATATTGCCGGCACTCGCGGATGCAGCTACAGAATGTGGGTCGCAATGAGTTTTGAAACAATTCAATGTCGCGGCGTTTATCGCGACCTCGTGTGCGCTGCGCCTTGCTTCGTGCTTGTAAAAGTGCACGTTTTGGAGTTGTTGCGTTTGATACGATTAAAATTGTAGGTAATAATGAAATTTCAAAGACTCACGATGTTACCTTCCTTCGTTTCATGTAAAATACTGGTATTTTCAACTGTAAACTGTTGAGAAGCAAGTTGACGATACATTTATCTCAATTAACATAATATTTAAATTCTACAGACTCGTTTCAAAATTGTTATGACATTGACTTTGACAGTCGCCTAAACGACTTCGACTAGAGTAGAATGTTTGTGTCGGAAATTGGTTTTTTATTTTTATTTTAATATGCACTTCTTACTCCTTGTCCCCGTGCGAAATCTCCCAGTAAATATTTTTAAAGGCTTGCGAATACTTCAAGGGATAAATGAATGACGTTATAATCTGTCAATACCCTATTTCAATTACCTATTTCAACGTGTATGTGTAGAACAAACACAGTTTAAAGTTTAAAACGTACAATCGACAAAGTTGAATCAACACCCATTTTGATAAAATAAGTCGTTTGAATCCGTCAAAATAACAAAGATCAAAGTTGTTACCATGGATACGTATGTTAACGCGAATGTGGACCTAATTGTATTAGAATGTATGTAAGAAAATAAGCTTATGGTGGGTCATAGTATACCATTATTCAACTTTGTCGATTGTACAAAAGTAAAAGTTGAATCAACCAAGGCATTGACATAATAGGTATTTAGAACAAAAAACAGCGCTTTATCTTATCTTTTATAAAATAAAATGATCACATTGAGCGAAGTTTCTACGGTAGCATAGAATGTTGGAGAGGGATCTTTGACATCTTACAATGGTATTATCTAACCGTTTGACAAATGTTGAGATTTCTTATCTTTTTTTATCTTTAGTTGTACAATGAAGGTGTGACTCTGTGTGTACTAAAAAGCCGCCTCTTTTACATCGGTATCTTATTTTAAGGCCCATTTATACGCTGCATCAATTGCGAACTGCATTAATGTACAATTAATTTAGTTGATCAAACGAAAAACCCCTAATGTAACTTTCAAACTTGCAGCCGTTTCCGAATCCTGATTGCATATATGCAATATACTTGCATCATTTAAAGATATTATATTGTATTATACGCTGCATCAATTGTATTAACATATTGACACTGATAACTCCAATGGCAGTTATAAAACACAAAACTTTTTTAAATAGGTAATAGTTACGATAACTCTTATAGCAGTGTTATAAAACACAAAATGTTTTAAAAATTAAATTATTGAAATATTAAATTAACAACTTATGAAAGCGTTTTGGGAGAAGAAAATTGTAGTAAATATTAAGAAAGAAAATATTCTGTATTTTATGATATGACGGTACGTGAGTTCGGTCGTCAGAATAACTGAACGAATTTTTATGAAAACTAGCTCAAAGATAGGTCTGGATAGGATACTTTTTATCCCGGTGTTAAGTACCTGTGTGATAATCTTCGAGTTAAACGCGGGCATAAATAATTTTGAAATGATTAAAAGCAATCAAGATATATGCTTAGGTACACAATGCATGGTACCTAAAGCTATATAATTTAAAGGTGTCTAGTCTAATATCATACTTACAAATTGATACCTATGATGATATGTATCTGGGACAAATTGTATGCATGTTGATACATAATACATGACAGTTTTAAGTTTAAAGTGATACCTGCTTGTATAATTGCGTGTACATACTGAACCTACATACATATTTAATACAGGTATCTATTTGCAGACGCCAGTATGGCCAAACTAACAGAAACTGTAGAATTTTCCCAATCGAAAGTGAACCCTCTGCTTATGTAATAATGTTGAAAATCTTTAAAAGTAATTTGACAGGTTGGGGTAGGTTGATTTGATTGATACACTAGCCTCTAGACATAACCCAGGTAAATTATTATTAATTATTATTTGTATTTTTTATAATGAATGGCAGTTGCGTATATCGATAGGTAATGATTTATGTACCTATTTTACTTCCCTTTAGTCATCAATAGTCATCGTTATTTTACTTTTACTCGAAATAATGACTTGTTCAATTTATAGGTAATTCTTTTAAGTTAAAATCATATGCAAGGACACTGTAAAATTAGATAGATCCTCTTGACTTTATAGACATTTCAATTTAACTCAAATTCACATTCAAGTCGTTCTAAAATAAGCTCCATTTAACAAGCTATTTCAATTATTAATTCATTAAGTATTATTAAAGCCGATGTAGCAGAACTTCAATGTTATCTAGAACGTCTTAACTTTAACAATAAACTTCAGCTAGTACTGAAACTACAAAGGAAATTAAATTAAATCATTAGGGAAAAGGAAAGTTACAGTATTACAGGTAGAAATTAGCCATTTATCCGTTCTCCTTGAAATATCTACTTTTGTTTAATTTTAAGTAATGAAAAATAAATGGAATATTCAAATTTATCTTCTTAATTAATTGGAATACCTTTCTTATCTCTTTGATTATTCTTAACTCTACAAAAGCCTTGTAAAGATTATAATTTATTCTCTTATGGGATTAGCCCAACAAGCTAATTATTCCATGAGGTGAGGTATCATTTTCACCTGTGATTGGATTCTGGAACTGATTTAAGGAGTTACAGGTGCAGAAATCCAAACCTCGTAATCCAAGGCCAGTCAATGAATCTATATATACTTTTTTGAAATGTTTTGTAAACATCATAAGACGACTCTGAAAAAAAGATTGTCCATCGAGTTTCAATGCACGTTAATTATTAAAATAGAATAACTAGTAATTGAATTGGAACGCAGGGAATCTACTGGAATCAGACTTTCAACATTTTTTTCTTGTGACTGGAACTGTAGCACCATAACTTTTGTAGTGTTTAAAATATTCCTATATCTGGCCTACTTGAAATAAATGTTTTGATTTTGAAAGGTAAGCTAATCATTCCATGGATTCTGGAACTGAATTAGGGAGTTTCAGTTGCAGAAATAGTGGAGTGCGTAAATATAGTAAAACCTCGGAATCCAAGGCCATTCAATGAATCTACATTTAGTTTTTGGAAATGTTTTTTAAACAGCTTATAGAAAAATGTAGAAGAAAATTTTGCCTAATTTCAATTATTTAATAATTAAAATAAATAGCTATAGTAATTGAATTGATCACCCTTAGCAGGTAACCGACTGTAACCAGACACCAACACATTTTTTAAGGCTAGGTTAATTTTATAATCGACTCAAAAATGGAGCAAGTTTGTTTAATATTCAAATTAAAACATGCATTTCAGCACTAGGTTATGTATAGGTATTATTATAAATAACATAACCATATCAACAGTTTTATCGCGGTCCGATAATAAATAACTTTCACTTGATAATGGCGGGGACTGGTTTGTATAACACTCAAGGTTATTAACATAAAATGCGGCTTTTTTAATAAAAATCCACTTATCTTTGTTTGCACCTACGAGGACCATCATATAATCTAGTATATAAAAAGTCGGGTTTTCCTTCCTGGCGCTATAACTCCAGAACGCACTAACCGATTTCCACGATTTTGCATTCGTTGGAAAGGTCTCGGGCTCCGTGAGGTTTATAGCAAAGAAAACGAAGCCATCTGGAGGCGAAACCGAAATCAAAAATGAGTCCTTCCGTTACCGCGGTATACTACGCCCACAGATATGTCGCGCTACACTCCGCCAAAGATTAGGCGCGGGTATATAGGCAGCAAGTTTTAAGGGCAACTCGCTGCCCGACCAAGGACCATGCCCGGGTCGATTGTGTCCCACGCGCGCCTCAAAGAGCGTAAATGCCATAATGACGGGGCCCCCCTCTCAGAGTTGGCCACTTAAGCCTGCCGGGGTCGCGGGATTATTCCTTTACCAGTAACCCCGGAACGTAACAGGCTAGGTCGAAGGACACCGTGGCTATATAGTGCTGTAGAAGTTTGACAGTCCCTCCCGCCCTTTGGCTGTATGCTAGGTTTAGTCAAAGAGTTTGGTATACAGACGCATTGGAACTTATAACACAACATCGGAAAACTGTTTAAAAAGTTGATGTATGTTTAAACATAACGTGACGCGATTGTTTACTAATATAGAGATACGATTATCTATAGTTTTAGGGCTTAAATAGGTGATCAATATAGTTATCATTATCAGTGATAAAAGCCACTTTTATTTATTTGTATTGTTTCCATAGCAAGAACTGATCCTGACTAGAATTATTTTTTTCCTGAAATCGATGTCGGTTTCACGATTAACGATTGATGTTCAATCAAATTACAAGCTTACTAAATATAATCCTCAAATCTCGTTTTTGTAAGGAAATGAAACCTTTAAAAAAAATTAAAACCAACTACTTAGAGAGCGCAATATTTAATCGGAATTCGGTGACTTTGTTACTTATTTCCTTCATTTTCTTGACCATCTTAAATAATATTACATGAAAACCAATCACTAAAACATTCCTTTGTTACCTTATCATTAGTGTCCCTTCACACGACACCAATTCCCCATCGACCACCACAAACCACAACCCGATCAGATAGTGGAACTAACGCCATTCGTACGATAAAAACGGAATAGTAATCATCATAATTGACATAATCAACACACCTTTCAAACTGCACATAACAACAGCCTACAAGGTTGCAATGTAATTACATATTCATATGTGTGACATTTGATTGATTTCATTCATAAAGGAAAAATATGACATCTGATCTGGTCTTTTATTACTAATAATTCATTTAAATGTAATTAAAATCACTGTAATACTGCATTTGCGAGGTTTTTCCTTTAATGTGTTGAAAATTACTGTGTAATCATCGACTATTATGAGTAACATCCAATTGATTACTTCAATCAATAGGTAGCTATTTACTCACATGAATAGATACTCCTATTTTATTACTCTTGGGAAACTTCTAGTGGTGTGCAAATGCGCATAACATGTGATATTGTACCTGTTATTATAATAATTATTTAATTGACATTTTAAACGTTAACGACCCAGCAACAGTGTTTTCGCGAAATAAAGTTACATCGTTTTCAATTTCTATCAAAATTTAAACAAATACGTATTCGTGATTATTATTGATATTTTTATTTGTATGTCATTACAGTACATTTTCATCATTTTATTTTCCAGTTCTGTATAAAAAGTAGCTTTACCTAATAAAAATAGCTATTATCTAATTCAATACGTTTTCATTCAAGTTTCCAAATGTCACAGATAACAATCATTAAACCATTTCCCAACACAATGGGCCACAGCATGATAAATGTTGGTCAGAACAGATAACGTTCAGAGTGACCGGTCAAACAGGACGGTGCGTGGGAATTACTGCGAATTATCGACGTGTTGTGTAATGTGGTGATCGGTGGTACGTGGGCGCGGGGCTTTATGTTGCCATGGTGATGTTGTTTTGTATCTTTTGTGGTTTATTTTCGTTGTTATGTCTTTATTTGTATGTTTATGTGAGGATTGGATTCGGAAATAACATCTGCTAGATTCATTTTATTATGAAGGTATTATTTAGTAACAACGATGTATGAAATACTGTCGTTTTCAAAGAAGATTTTGGGACGATAACAATGATTTTTCAAACTGCTGAGTTTGATAAAACTATAGAAACCAGTTATTGATATCACGCACTATGAAAAAGAAAACCTGGATATAATCTTGTGGCGGTTTCCAAAACGTGACATACGAACATACGAAGTACGCATCATACTTTATGTCAAGTAAAAGTCCTCATAATAATTAGAAAAGAATAATTTACATTTTTTAGCTGATTTAACTTAACATTGATCCAAAAACGAATAACAAAAGGTTAAAAAGTTAAAGCATTTTAACCAATAGTTTACTTATTTACTAATCAAACAACTAGTCGTCAAATCCAGCATAATAACAGTACCGGACACTCCTCTTTAATCTTACAAACCAACACCTGCATTTGACTCATATTTTGGAAAATCCCATAATTCAAAAATTGAAAAACAAAACACTGTGTACTATTTATGACTACCTTGTTATTGTCACGTTTCCTTTATTAACAGATAAGTGTGTGTGGACGTTAATAGCGTAATCAGTTCTAATTAATTAGTCGCTATCGAGAGATAGCGTGACGCTTCGCTGAGACACGTGAATTTGTTTGGAAGCGTCATCATTAGTTGGAAATTGCTTTCTTTTTTTATTAACATTATTAAACTCTTTGGTCTTGTAGTCTCAAATGCGACGTTACCTTACCTTCGAATATTATTTTTTGGGTTATTTCATAAGGAATTCCTCTCCTAGCCATGAAAACTGCACACTAAATAATATCAACATAATAACAATACATGCCTACTTTTTAAAAACCAAACAAAATGTAAAATTTTTGAAGAAATCATTGTTTTTCGTTTCTAGGAAGAATTTATTGTTTATAACAGCAATCTTTTAACCTCTGAACTCTAAATAATTGTATCTGTTTTAAATTTTAGGTTTAATTTAATAAAGTGTTACTAATTGAACTCTAGGTTATCATATTTGTCATACAAAACGTGTTTGTGAACTGTGGTAGGCTTCAACTTTATTTTTATAGTGAAGTTTTTTCAACACATTTTATAACCCACTTAGCCGACCCCATATTCTAGAATAACATCACATATGTAGTAAATATACTACTTACTAAGCAAATGTATCGACATGAAAACACAACAAAATAAATTGAGCTACTGTTACAAATAAAAACACAAGACAAATTGCCTCAATCTATCAATCAGACTTGAACTTGAAACAAATGAATCAATCAATAAACCACGCCCACAAAAAAAAAATACAACACATGAAATGAACATTGAACACACAATAAATTGACCAACGTTCTCACACGTCGTATTTTGAATCTAAGCTCATTAATATTACAAGCGATTATCCTCCGATCAACTTTGAAGGCTGACATAAATCGGCTAAAACGCCACAGAATTGACAAGCGCCACAAAATACTAGAAGTGCCACGTCTTAGCTCCCGAGTATTTATTGCAGTTTTTACACAGACACAGTTATTCTATGTCTAAATTGGCGTAACTGCCAAAATGACGATGATCTCTATTGCTCATAATGACTAATTCACGAATATATTTTTGTAATAGGTCGTATTCATAACAGTATTTATTTATGGAGCAGTCTGACAACTCTGCCAAGGTGATAGTGATTCTAATTTCCTTTGCAATAAGGTCCTTATTGAGTTACACCTGTCAAAGATTAAAATGCTGGAAAACGACTATAAAACACGTATGGATCTGCCAACGGTTGCTTCACAGGGGAATGTTAGAGGACGTAGTTAGTATGCTACGGAGTGCTCACTCGTTGACGTACTAATGTTAATAATTGCTGTGCCCGATACTCGAGCCTTCTCCTTGATAAGCCCTTGATCTAGAATAGTCGATTAAGTTAATCGATTTATATTTATTCTCTGTGTGTGGTCGGTGACAGTGACTGGTGTTGTAGCATTCCATTTTGTATTATTCTGTGGCAATGTTGGCCGTTTTTCGTGTTAGGAAATTAGCGAGGGTATAATCAATTTCTTAAATATTATTTAAGCATCTTATTTTTCCTGTAGCCAGCTTTGTCCCACTTCTACGAGTACATTAATACTACTGATACTAATGATCCAATTTTTTTTTTTTTCTAGGAATTTTTGTCTAGCAAGTTGGAAAAAGTAGTACCAGTAGCGTGGGTCGAGAGCACAACTTCACACGTAGGAAGTCCCGGTTAGAAGCAAATAATATTTAAAAGGGCCCTTCAAAAGAAACGTCAAATATATGGTGTAAACACTTAATAATCGCAAAAGGTCATTAAAATTAGCTTTTCATTCACACAATGGAAAACCAAAGCCATTGAACGCAAAGTATTGTTTGAACAATCGGTCAGATCTTAAATCGACGGATGTAACACCGTGACCGTGACATAGGTCTGTTTTGGAAGATGAATTAAAATATTCCAATTCCAGTTCGTTGACATTTTCGAAAATGACACGGTACATGGGTATAAAGGGGTTGTTGTAAATTTAAAATGATTTTGCCACGAAAAAAAGTATGTGTGAATTAGCCACAGTTTTTATTTTTTCACTAAAATATTATTGGACGACAGTACGCAACCGACTCAAGCGTTATATAAAATCAAAAGCTTCATTTTTGCAAACACCAATAAAGTCAGAAAAATAAGTAACTGGCGCCAAGTGAATATACAGCCAGCAAGTACGTAAATAACTTATTAAAAGAAAAATGATAAATAATTCTGCAATAAATCGAACAATGCAATTAAAATCTCACTTATTGATACAAATAAATGTCAACAAGACGAAAACAAAGATATAAAGAAAAAAAGACTTGTTTTCTGTCTTATAATCTGTAAATTGCGACCGCGCCCATAATGTCTTTGGTTACTAACCGTATAAAGTAAGGTTATTTGTTCAATAAAAATGTACCTACACTGATTTAATCTCTCAATCGAATCGAAACATAACTTAAACGAGATCAGAGGGTATAAAAAGGGCATTCGAGCGGAATCACATACGCAGTGAGATAAAATTATTCTGTATTGCTTGAGCAATAGAATATTCCATTTTAAGAATTATAAAGCGATTCGATAATTATTATGATTTGGATAAAGTGAGATTATTAGACCAATACGAATTAAATATCTGCAATTATAGATATTTAATTCGTATTGGTCTATTATACTATTAATAAGAATTATATTTAAAAAAAAAAAAACATAATTTTTTTATTAATTATTTAAAAAATATGTTAAGAATCCTACCAAGGATATTTTAAGTGCAATTGCACCAGATATTACATAAATACTTATCGTAAAATGTAATAAACCATTTCCGTGAATGTTTAATAAACGTAGCTAAGTTTCTGTCAATATTATATTTTTTTTTGTTTGAGAGTATTTTTTAAAAGTTTAAACTAAATATACCTATTCATTAAGTTCCTCGTTCCTACACTTCCTACTTTTTCCTCTGTTTTATATAACAACTATGGATCACACAAATACGACAAATACCTTGCCTTTCCCACCTAAGTTAGGATAGACCCTGACTGGATTTAGCTGAATACCAAAATTTTACTTGGAGCGACTGCCTATCTGACCTCCACGACCCTGATACCTTTGGTAAGACTGGTTGTCATACTGTCTGACCGTAGACTACCGGTAGAAGTTATGTTTAGTTGTTAAACTATGCATAAATATAATCATTATTTTTTACCAATTTAACTGGGTTAAGGCCAGAAACGCCTCCCGCCAATATGTATATATTTTTTACAATTTAATGTTCAGCAAATTATGTAAATTTATTTAATTATTAAATGTATTATTGAATACAACGGAATTAATCGTTTAGTTCTTGTATGCATTGATCAGCCATTTTAAATTCAAAACCTATATTTCTTTCTTGAGGGATTCTTAATGCGAATACAATTAATTTTATAGATTACTTTAGTATTCCAGTTGTAATCGATTATTTAGGAATAATCAGCGTAAGAAACATAAATTCATTACAATTTTTTTTTTTTGTTTAGGAAATAAAATTCGCCTTCTTGTATGCTTATGCGTCTGGAACTGAGTTGTTGTCTACGTCACTGATTATAATGTGGACACAAAAAGTTTTCATCATTAAGAAGTACGTTTCTTATGCTGATTATATTACTACTAGCTGTTGCCAGCGGCTTCACCCGCTACAACTCGAAAATTATCCCACGGGGACATAAAATCGGGATAAAAACTATCCTATGTGTTAATCCAGATTATAAACTATCTGTGTACCAAATTTTAGCCAAATGCGTTCAGTAGTTTTTGCGTGAAAGAGTAACAAACATCCATACATCCATACTTACAAACTTTCGCCTTTATAATAGTAGTAGGATTATCTTTGCTCAATATAAAGAAACATCAATGAGTCAAGCAAAACTAGTACGGGTCGATAATTCAGTATCATCTTTAAAACAAGCAATACCATCTCCGTAACATCACAATTACGAAACATTTACCGCTAAGGGTCCTTCGACGTTAAATACATAATTAATGAATTTCCATCAACGAAATAATGGGACCTTTTTCCTATAATTAAATGAGGCAAAGGTATCTCGTCGTGCGGCCTAACCGTTCGTAATTAACAAACAATTCGCTTCATAAATTCCAATGCGACAAAGATTACCGCTTACTGGAAGACTCAATCGTACTTAATGACTTATTCCCAGACAGTTAAAATAAAACAGAGAATTCGCAGCAACTGTCACTAGACTTTCAAACGAAGGTAGTTGTAAAATATACAATCTTTGTTACTTAACGTTTTCGTTAAAATGTACAAGGGTTACTTTTAATTTCGTTTGTATAGGCCGAGTGACGCAAGCAAGAGGCCGTCTGCAATATTAATGAATCCATTGGAATAATAAAACGTTGATATAATTTAAAAAGAAAGTGAAAATGGCTTCCTCCCCGTGCCATGACGGATCCCGCGTCGCGAGCTAGTTCCGTTCCATGTTACGCAGCACACGTATGCCGAGGCCATGCTAATTACTAGCCTCACGAAATCGAAAGTCACTCGATTGTCTACATGTGGGACGCGATCGTATAAAGAAACGTAACATCATATCCTACTTTAAAATATTCCGTTCGCATATTGTTCGCAAATAAAACTAGATTTAAATACCACTTGACTCATAAAAAACAGGATTTTTTTTCATATCGATATCTTGAGTGCAACGTTTTGTAATATGATTGACCTTTCGATTGATACAACGAGCAATCGATGGAGATCTGAAACAGATTTCAATTGTTTCAATTTCAAACGTCAGCCTTTAATTGCGGATTTCCGAGATAATTTGTTGTGCTCTAATGTTTTTTGTGTGCTTTTAAAATGTCTGCTCACGATCACGCTATCCGTTGCAAGGCCGACTGCTCGCTTTTGACAGATGAACGTCGGCGCCATATTGGTATTTCCTAAGGAATGCCTACAGCGAGTGGTCTAGCCTAGACTACAACTTTGTTTGAGTAGAATATTTAATGCTTTTAATATTGCTTTTGAATATTAATATTATGGTGACCGAATATTTAAATCTGCTTTTTTATATTTAAAACGTTTGTCGTCGTACGTATGATTTTCTTTTCACTAATGAGCTGTTCATAAATTTATTATTTTATCCGAGTGCCACAGACTATATTTAAAACATACCCGTGGTGGTGTGGTATACTCGTAATTACCAACTAAGCGAAGACGGGGGGGGACAATGTCAAGTCATCAATAGGTACTAACCAAACATTTGATAATGTCATAATAGCCAAAGAATGCTATGAACATACGTATGGTACGTGCGTGGCTCATTGTCAAACCACTTGTTCAATGTTAGTCCAGTTTGTATTGTAACTATTGTACTCTGTGTCCGCGTGATGTTATGAACTAGTGTCGCACAGGCGCGCGCGGTGACGCTCACTGTTACGTCTGACATTCTTCTATAACTGATAACAATAGTTTTACGTTAACATAGATTAGGTTGTACAAAGATCTGATAACAGGTAAACAGTTTTCCGGTAAACATCCGTTCTGAATTAATTTACAATAAAATTTCAGAACTGTTTTTCATAGCCAATGATTTTCATCCTCTAGAACATAATTTTGAATAGGTACCACATCGCAATGTATCGAATCCAATGAATATCAAATACAACGGCAAAACGCAAAATGTATAAATAGACATTGATTTTGACAAGGCAAGCTAATGTGGCTATTATAAAACATAACTTTCTAGTTATAAGGAATTCGATTGAGCTGTTCGAAAATATTATTAATTCATAATTTCACATTCCCGTTCCGTATCGCGAATTCGCACTCGTTTTGTTTCGCACGCAAAAACTGGCAAGTTCACGATACACTGGTAGATATGTCGTGTGACACGCGCCTGGTGACTTTAGTCACGGGTTTTCTCGCTTCTGTTATGACTTTTAAATAATTACAATATGGAATTTTTGTGGCTATTTCTGTGTAAGTCTCGTTATGCAACCGTCTTGTTTGTTTTGCTCGGTTGCTATTTCTGTACTTCTGGTTTTTTTGGTGTTTTAATATTTATCCACAAACAATAACAAAAAATTCAATTCAATTCAAATTATTTATTGCAATCCATAATGGACATAATATACCTACCTAGGTAGGTGATCCTGGTCAGCACAGCAAAGTTTGGATCGATTGTTTTTTATCGATATTTCCATAACACTAAAACAACAAAATTAGGTAGATTGTAATTTACAATGTCATTGATTGTACGTATGTATGTGTTTGTGTATAGACTACTGGCTCTTTTTTAAGATGGAAAATTATCAAAACATAATTTTTCCAGCCCTGAGTGCATTGGAAGGTACTGCCAGACTCGTAACTGAGTAAAAACCATGATGTTCCTTCAGTTGTTTTTGCATTTCAGGATTTTCAAGGCATTAGTCTGTTTAAAGTCCCGCGACCCAGACTATTAACGAATAATCGGGACAGTATATAATATGCTTCTGATTCTAAATGGGAAATTTAATAACAGATAAACTAATATAATATAACATTAGGGAAGACAACCTTCAAACTCCAATCTATAAGCTGAGCCGTCTAACCTCGGATTTGTTTTTGAATCCTATTTCAATTTACGTTCACCATTCTCTCTTTTGTTCTCTCTACAAATAATATAATGTTATTGTTCCTCCGTGTGCTCACGTATTGTTCTAGTTGAGACAGAGTTTATACATAATTCACTGTTAAACAAAATAACTTCACGCAACACTCGACCTTGTGAACAGCTGATTTCTACGTCTCAATAAAAAAGTTAAAGTATTCTTATTCAATTTTGTAGAGTACGCGGCTCGTGTCCGATACGATTTGTTACGATTGCGCATTTGACCTCAACGAGCGACCGACTGATTTCAAATTGACGAGGAAAAACAATACAAAATTTCGTATTTTAATCGGACGCCGTAACGAGGTCACGTCGCATAGTTCATGAGAGCGCCCGCGCGCCCCGCCGTGACAATGACACTGACACTTTTTACAGGTTTTTTGAATTCACGATGATTGATTGGCGAAGGCTTCCGATCGGTTGCTTAATTAAGGTTGCGTTCTGTAACAAGATAAACACCTGGCAACCTATTAAAATGTACTCTTGACATTTGTTTTGAAGGTTCAATACATAGATGAAGTTAATTATTATTTAGAGTGGTTTATTAGCTTGTGGTTAAAAATACTATGTGCTGATCATCAAATTTTCACCACATTACAGCAGCTATGTAGACATAGGTACTCGTAGATCTCCAAAGTTTTCTAAAAGAAGGCTTAATTTGCTTTTCTCGTGCAATACTGTGTTTCGAAATATTTTTTGCAATAGACCCTGAGACGTGCGCATGCACTTGATGACTTTAAATTAGGTTTCAGTGTTTTCAATCTTACATTGGCAAAAACATCAACTGTTCAAATAAACGAATGGAAAGCAAATACTAAATTAATACTTCCTGATGTTAATAATGCAATAAGCACGTAAATGCTTGAACAAGAAATACTTCACGACAATGACAATCAAACCTCAATAAGTATTCAAACGAACATAACTCATTCAAATAATCTAATCGGACAAACTTGACTTTAGAAATTCTAGTTCACGAATCCTGTTGCATTTATTATCAGTAATGACACCAATAAAATGGGAAGTGGCGCAGCAGGACATAATTATCCAGTGTGACGAGAATTAAATTACGATTGACTAAACGAACCGGATAGGATTGATAAAGCAAGCGAGGTAGCGTGGGTAGCTCATGATGGATTAATATTTTGAGCGGCTGATACTTTGTCTAGATAAAGTTTAAAAGCAATTTGAACAGGTGGTGCTTTATGATATGTTCCGTGTCTGTTTTTCTAGTGTTCTATTGTTTTTAGTCTTTTACTTGCTCCAGTTTCATAATTTGCCTTTTCGTTAGACGATTCTAGTTTCACAATATTATTATTGTATCTATTAATTATATCACCACCATTGTCGATTTCATCTTCAGATGCTTTTAAATCCAATAAAATTTAGCTTCGTACATTTTAAGTGTAGCCAAGAATTACAACAATAAAATTAACATGAAAATTCGCTTCCAATTCATTTTAAGCAACGTAAATCTACAGTTCTACTAAAATTGCTCGTAAAAGAAATTTATTAACCTATGGGAGAAAAAAATACTCCGACACTTGTTATTGTAAGTCTCATTCTACGCGTTTTTGGATATATGTTAATACGGATAGACAACAAGAATCATTTCGCCAGTCAACTAGCTTGTTCGCAAGTATAAGCTTAGTGAGTTTTCGTTTTGACTTGTTTGTATATTGCTGTTGTGTTGACCAGTGTTACATTCAGAGAAAGATCTGTGTCAAACAAAGATAACTTAATTCTAAAACGGTGAAGGCAATTTTTGAGGATACCGACATGTTCTAGAGCCGAAAACTCTAAGCCATTTTGACACAACAGTCCGCACTTGGTCCTCGGTGGTGGATTGGATTATAGCACTTTAACAGATTTATTATTTTGTTGTTATGTTTTATACTCTATTTCAAAATAGTGACTTATATTTCGAGGTGAAAGAACTTGTGTAATACATTCGTGCGACGAAGCGTGTGCACTTAAAACGTCGTGATTTCTTTGAGCCATTATAAATATTACATGTCGTTACTATCGTATTTTATTATGAATTGACTAATAAAACATTAAACTCATGTTTCCTCCATTAAATTAGCCAAGTAAAGAAAACTTCAAAAAATTAGGCATTGATAACAAAAAATGTCCTCTGAACTCGGATCGATCGTCAAAGATTATAATTCACGATACACGTGTCATCAATAAACCCAATTGAAAACAAACAGACATATCGACAGACGTGGAAGCAGACAAGACTGATATTTCACAATTTTTGTTCAAAGACCATTGAACTCCAACAATGGACCACTTAAATAGAATCGCTTTACAACGTCTAATGGACAAAGATTTATTACTAGCTCATTGGTCTCAATGCGCCATATATAGACACAATAAACCATTTAGCGAACATAAAAGCATGGTCATTGAAGAAATCTGTAAGTTACAATTGGAGTATGTGGGTAATCTTCGAAATATGGCAGTGTGCCCATCGAGCTCTAGAAGGCATTCAAATTGAGAAAAGTAAGCATATTCTAGCTGAAAATAAAAGTGCTTTACCGGAATTGCCGTTTTTCTAGCCAAATTACATTTTTATCAAGCTATAAAAATTATGACAAAAAAAATCTACGCAGTTAAACTATAGACAATCACTGTGCATCAGATAATGGCACTCGTTTGTTCAAACAACGCACCCAAATCCTATTTGCTTATTGCCAACCTTGATAGCATTGCGAAGTAATGAATAGGCTCGCAAAAAATATTGTCAGCCATCAATTCAATAATTCTCGGAAGCTTCTCAATTATGTCATTCATTTGCCTGCCGATGTTCTTTTAATTTTTAGGCTTTTTATAGCTCCGTTTGTACACATACATTACTTAACATTCATTAACATGTAAAATTCTATCAGAATGACAAAACGAATGTTATGAGAACGAGAAGATTAGACTTGACTAAGACTAAAGGTGACCAATGATAGATAAAATAGCCAAGAAACATTGCTTTCTGTATTTCCTTAATAGGTAACAATCTATAGTCATTACATTGTGTTTCCTCAATAAACCCGAAGTCGTGCTTACGAACAATGATTACTAGAGTTAAGATAGCCTATCGTAATCGTACACTCACCAGCTGTTTCGCACAGATTTTTCAAGTCAACACGTAAATTGTAATGTTACCAAGAGATTTCGTTTTCGCTTTTGTTATTATCATAATACTACTCACTTTTTCTTCGGTTAATTTGCCTGTTATTCGTATTTTACCTTGAGAGAATGAACCTGCTTTATCCATTAGGCACGCCGAGTTCCTCCAGAGTTCGTCACAGTCAGTTGTGAGAAATCAACCAAATTTTGTTTATTTTTGTTGCAGAGCGAGTCAAGCTACACTTCATCAGAAGAAGGCTGCGGCGGAGGCGAGCGCCACGCTGTGCTCAGCTATGAGCAGGTGAAGCGCCTCGGCGACGTCATGGACGAGGTGGTAGCCATCCACGGCCGCGGAAACTTCCCCACGCTGCATGTGCGCCTGCGTGAGCTCGTGGCCGGTGTTCGTGCGCGCCTTGAGGCGCCACAGAGCGCAGGTGGTGCTGGCGTCACCGTGCGCGACGTACGCCTCAACGGAGGTGCCGCCAGCCACGTCCTCGCCGACAGAGCCCAACCCTACTCCGACATCGACCTCATCTTCACGGCTGAGCTCCCCACCGCGCGGCACTGTGACCGCGTTAAGGCCGCCGTGCTCGGGCATTTGGCCACTCTCATGCCCCCCGCCACCCCGCGTCGCCGCGCTTCGCCAGCCGGCCTCAAAGAAGCATACGTCTCTAAGATGGTCCGCGTGAACTCAGACGGTGACCGCTGGTCCCTGATATCACTCGGCAACTCACGCGGACACAAATCCGTCGAGCTGAAGTTCGTAGACAACATGCGTCGCCAGTTCGAGTTCTCCGTGGACTCGTTCCAGATCGCTCTCGACTCGCTCCTAGCGTTCCATGAGTGCGCTCAGCTGCCCATCGGCGAGAACTTCTACCCTACTGTTGTTGGAGAGTCCGTATACGGCGACTTCAATGAGGCTCTGAGTCACCTTGCCGAAAAACTGATCGCGACGCGGCAGCCTGAAGAGATCCGCGGTGGCGGTCTGCTCAAGTATTGCGCCCTCCTCGCGAAGGGCTACAGGCCAGCGCGGCCAGACAAAATCAAAACCCTCGAGCGATACATGTGCTCAAGGTTCTTCATCGACTTCCCTGAACTTGGCCAGCAGCGCGCCAAGCTCGAGGCCTACCTGCGGAACCACTTCGTTGGCAGAGAGGAGGAAGCTCTTAAGCATAGGTAAATAATTATGATTAGATTTGAATACTTCTAACCTACTGCTGTAAAAATTGGCAGTACCAATTTATTTAAATTGACAGAATATAATTTGAATTGTGATTTAAAAACTTTTTAACATTGAACCTATAAGATCATGGAATCATTCTACAAGTTAACTTTATCGAGAATCAGGCTAATAGAAAACTTCAGATTAGGATATCTATGTGGTCGTAAACCACGACTTAACTGTGTGCTGTGCCCTATTAACCAATATGTCCATTATTGCAGATACTGTATAACACAGTTGACGTTAACTGGCGGTGTCGCTCGGTGCAGGTACCTGACCCTGCTGCACGGCGTGGTGCGCGAGTCCACAGTGTGCCTGATGGGGCACGAGCGGCGGCAGACGCTGGCGCTGATCGAGGCGCTGGCGTGCCGCGAGCTGTGCGCGCGCGCGCCCGTCATGATGGCGCCGCAGTACTACGTGTGCGTGTGCGCGGCGTGCGCCGCCTGCCCCGGCTGCGCCGCGTGCGCGCAGTGCGTGGCGTGCGCCCAGTGCGCGCCGCCCGCCCCGCCCGCGCCCTACTGCGAGTGCTGCCACCCCGCGTCCTGCCCGGCGTGACCGGACCTCCTGTTCGACCGACGATGAATTTAGTGCCAAATGTATATAATACGGATAAAAAAATGTATGTACGCGTAGGAGCGGGCGGCGGCGCCCCGCCGCGTGTGTTGCTCACTGTCCGCCGATCAATTCGTTCGTCAATTGTCCCCCGCGGGCTGCGCCGGCCCGACGCGACGTGAAGTAATTTCTAGTCGTACTCCTTTCGTGTTGATAAGTTAATATGCTAGCAGTACGAAAATTATCGTTCACGTGGATTGTGACGGATGCGCCGCTAGATAGTGAGTCCGAGTCGATGGTCTGCCTATATAAAAAGACTAGTTAGTTATTTTTAAGCTTTTATGTATAGGTCGTCTCCATAAAAGTAGTGGCATGTCTCTCACCGTCGATATAAATCACGGAGAAGCGGACGGTCGGATACGAGTTTTATTGCTAATCAAGTGAGGAAATTAGTAGCGAGGAACGAGTGGTTCACTTGGGTGACGGATACTAACGGAGGAGCGTGCGTAGTTTTTGCAGGAACAATTTGTAAAGTAACAAGTCCGGCCTTGACAGACGGCCTTAACGCGAGAGTATCTGTTGAGTAGTAGTAGATCACGAACGTTAGACGTAGCCAGCGCGGTCGCCTCCGCTCCTCTCTCACACACGTAAACAACTATTTTACTATGTATTTATCAATCTGAAAGGATGTATGTATACACTTACACGTTTCGTGATCGCTCTAGTATTGTATACGGCTTGGCGTACGAGTAACAAATTAAGATACACATAGAAAAATATAAAATAATAAAAAAAACTTTAAAAACCCAAAAAAATATATTACTAAGGTGTGTACAATATTAAAGTTCACGCTTTTTTAAATAATATAAAAATACCATTATAAAAATATTTTAAGAACATTTACAAGTAGTGGAGTCACGTTTAGTAACAGAGTACTTATGAACATTTTTTTTTAACTTTTAACGTCTCATCAATTACAGTTTGTATTAAAGCTGTAGATATATGGAAAATGTGATTTAATTGTTGTATTAATTAACCATGTTGTCGATGATTATATTATATTACTTACATAACATTATGTAGATTAAATCCAATAGAGAGATATATTATTATTGTTGTATTTTAATGAGATATAGAATATATGAACGATGGTGTGAACAGTGTCCGGCCAATACGTGAATGTGTTAGATTTTTGCCAAATGCATATTCAGAGATATAAATACTATATTTATACACATTGCATGAACTTTGTAGGGCTTTTACTAAGCAGTTTGTTATGTAGTATATTTTTGAGTAGCGGAAGATATATCCGAAGTAATCAAGTACAATCATCTTATAGAGTTAACCTTTATAGTTAACTTCGGAACAATTTATCGAGTTTATGAACGAATTTTCCCGACTTGCTCACTGTCGAACCAAAATTTTAAGATCTCATTTTTTAAACACTTCGAAAATACTTTTTGGGATTGTGTAGTGTTGTATTGTAAACACTTTAACTGTTATCATATGCTTGTTATCTTGGCTGAGCGTCATTCTATGACATGGAGGTGATAAAACATTTGATGGAAGTTAAATTAGTTCAGTGATCCGTTCCACTTGTGCGACAGTCTAGTGCAGCTCGTCTTTGTGTATATTTTCTTCAAATTGTATCGAAATGGAATGATCACAGCACTAGAAAAGACATTTCGGAATATTAATGCTACGAAGCAAATCACCATAAGTGCAACGGAACACGGTAAACGTCAAACGGTAGCCCTAAAATTAGAAATAGTACGCAGTCGTCTGTACTTAGAAATAAATGAAGTACATAAACATAGTTAACTGAATCTAAACTTTATTCCATATGTAATAAGAGTGAATGTAAGTTAATTATCACTAGTGTTACTTGCTATATCGAGACAGGCGTCTAAGTTGTGATTTGTAGTCTTTTCGACAGGTATTTTGAATGTCATTCTATTGTCACTATATTTATTATAAATATCTGTGATTGTTATATCTATATTGTAAATCAGCTATTGGCAAAATCCGTTAAGAACTACCTCCTCGCGTGAGTAAAATATAAAACGATATTCGATGGTATATTTTTGTGATTTTTTCTCTCTACGACTATGGAGATAATTATGTAGGTATTTTAGCCGTAGGGTACCATACCAGTAATATACCAGTTTGTGTGTAAGTTCTTAAAAACGTAGTTTTGGACGTAGACATTTCCATCATGAATTCTAATTAACACGCTTTCTACACAGAAAGGCTCATCTACATAATTCTTTCTTTAGTTTGGGCCGAATTCACTCTTCCGAATTTCGTAAACACTCAACTGCAAACATACGTAAGGACTGAGTTCGATTCGAGAAAAGTGGAAAGGTACCGAGAGATTCTTGTTGGCTTATAAAGCTCTTCCATATTAACCACTTGACGTGGCTAAACGCTTCCGAAAACAACGGTCTAAATGTTCTAAATTCTTTGCAAAGAGAGACATTGCAATATAGTTTAGGGTTTTATTATTTTTTTCTAAAGTTACCATCAGTTTTCAGCTAGCCTTATTTTATAATTAATTTTTAATTCTAATGAGCACTGGTCAAAGGCGTTCTCGTGCAGCAGTTGGTTGATTGTTTTATATGTATATATTGTTGGATAATGGTTCTGTGAATTTGAGATATATTATGCTAATTTCTAAAAGATTGTACTTAACTTTCTACGTTGGCTTGAACCAAGCAAAAAGCAAGGTAGCCCAAAACTAAGAAGATAAATCGGAACAAGTATCTTGAAGTTTTGTGAGATTTATCTTGAGGTTTGTTTTTGAAATTTAATATAGAAACAGTATTATCAGCTGCAAATACTGCGTATGTTTCTGAAAATACTGCTCTTTATTATGTAAAAATTGTATCAGTAATACCTGTTGAATATCACGTTTTGCCACACGTGATGTAAACAAATACTTTGACATTAATTTTCAATTCGATCTTGTATCAAAATTAATTGAATATCTTTGTTGATACAGTTATCATAAAATGTGTTATGAAGAAAGTTTTGGTGATAGATAAGGTAGTCCGTATGCTAAACACGTAAAGAATCTTGCCTCCAGTATTAACAGAAACAAAAATGCATGGACATGCTTATCGGGTTTTATCAGGTAAAAATATTTTGCTAAAATGATTTAATTCAAGAAGAAATGCATAATTATGTAACTGTTGGTTTTGATTCTAAAATGTCTGCATTTACTAACATTATTATGTTTATGGCAAGAGATGTTTAACATATCGACTACTTTTATAATCATATTTACTATCTGTTGTTTACCTCGATGATATGATGGTAAATTTTACTGTAACTAAACAACGTTAATTATGCAAAAGTAATTATAATTTTAATACAATCAAACACTAGAAGCATTTACTTATCTATTTATAAAATGTTGGTACTAAGACCAAGTTGTTTGTTCAACGAAACGAAAACAATGATAAAGTTTTCATTGATAAAGATGAAGCTAAGTACATGATTTCTCAGTTTTTGTTTCGTTGAAGATAAACTTTGTCTTAAACATGTGTAAGAAGAGTTGATTCTTGTGGAAGTATAGCACGTGAACGCCATAATTAAAAGCGCAGTTTCGCAGAACTGGAGGCGTTGCCAATTAGCAGCGGTGTGGCATTTAAAATACTGTTTTACAATCTATCAGTACAAATGTTTACGACTGTCATTAGTTTGTGGGTGTGACATTGTTTTGTTAGCTGAATTTAATGTATAAATTATTTAAAAAGAAATATTTTCCCAAGAACGTTTATTCGTTAAATCAATAACGTCAACAAAAAAGAATGAGTCCGAAGCAAAGGCACCAAACACTGTCTTTAGTCACAAAAATATCAGCAGCTCAAACCTACATTCACACGGACATACAAAAAGTCGTAGCAGCTACACCGCCAGAGCCCGCAGCGCTGCTTTTTGTCCACCCTCCAACTTTTCCGAAGCGCGCGTGTCGCAGCTCTCGCTCATATGTTAAAAGCGAATGTTCGACACACCGACTCTCTAGTTTAGGGGTTGCTAGGCCTTACGTTATATAAGCTTAATTAGTTTATTATCAAGTATATTTACATTATAGTTATTATTTTTTTCTTTCTCTTCCAAGTTGCCTGTTTCGTGTTACACGAATCGCGACGATGTGTTGTTACGATACATAATTACTATTATATTTGTGAGGAGTTTTAAGCTATTGTAAATTTTACAGAAATAAAAAATGTTGTGAAAATAAATTATAAAAAAGTGATATAAACAGTGAACTTGAGTCTTTTATTTGATGTTTGATGAGGAAGAGTCCTTTTGTTTTAGAGCAACGCAAACGATGGAATGCATCAAAATATTTGGCTCATTTGGGGCAGTGGCTAAGCGATGAATAATTTGGCTGCTGGGGGCGTACCATGACGTCTTAAAACGACAGTAGTTACACTGAATGAAAGAGACAGAGCTATACAAGTCGTCTAGCGCCATCTCCTTCCCACAGTTGTACTACTCTCGCTATAAAACGTCATGTTAGGCTACCTTCGCCGTGTATTGCAGGTTCGATTCGTGCAAGGAAAATGTTTGGCCTTTAGGTGCCGGTTGTGGCTGTACGTATTTTTGAAATAAAATGTTTAAAAACGCGCACCCATGACACAAGTAAAATTCCTAGTGGAGACGATAATTGTACAAAATCTAAACTAATTATAGTCAATGACAAGTTAATTACTTAAGGCAGTTGAATCGAAGTAAACAGCCGTACTATAATCACAGTGATTGATAAGAGGATTAATGATCGCAATATGTTGTTACAATACAAAGTAAATGAACATGACTGCTGGAAAGCTGTATAGGTTAAAGGGAGACTATTTGGTGAGACAGTAAACTCAGAGATAGAGTCCTAAAAGTATCTCAAAACGTTATCTATATGCATGCTGTAATGCGAAATGATGTGTCACTACGTCTCGTCCACTTTAGCGGTGAACTTTGTGCATCATTTCGCATTACTGCATGCATACGTAACGTTTTGAGAGACTTTTAAGACTCTATCACTAAGTTACCTGTCTCACCAAATAATCCCCCTTTACCGAGAAGAAAGACGTCAATTCAAAACAAATATAGCTTCCTGTCAGCACTGTCAAACATCTACAAAGTTCATTATAACCAATCAGATGTCCACATCTCCTCTCCGCTTAGCTTCAGTTGACATCTGTACCATTAGCATGAATTTTCACTCTTTTACTTTACAGTATTATCAGCGTTTCTTGTATGAAAAAATGGAACTGGTGCGCGAAGCAGGAACAAATTTTTTCCTTGAAAATTATCAATTTGAAATTGTCAAAGTTCCAGTTTACTTTACGTCCCAAATACTAAAATTTCCTGCTAAGGGTACTGATTGGTTATTCAAACACATCTCCTATCCTCTCACATAATATTACGACAAAAAATCAATTGTATACCTAATGATGTATGTATATTATAATATCGTTAAATGTGGTCGTTGATGACCCTTGTTGTTAAAAAGCGACCTAAAATAAATAAATTAAAAAAAAAAAAAATCAGTGAAAACTGAAGTCAACACACAAATAAACATAACAAAATGAACACAGCCTAATCAACAAAGAAGATGAACTACTATCCATTACGTCGAAACTGAATTAATTAAATACGAGGATCCTTTTGATGCCGAGAAACTATAAGTCAATTAATTAGAGTAAAGAAATGTATTTCAGTGTAATTCAGTTAGCCATTTATCCCACGCCTCGCCAAAGATCATTTCATCACGCAGACTCTATTGTCTCTGAATTAACTGTAAAGGTTAATCATGGATCTAGTCTTTGACTATTTTCATTTAATTAATGGCAATTTGTATTGTAAGAGAAACAAAGAGATAGCTCTCCTTAATTTACTATGTAAATGCCGATGGCATTTAATTTTCTTTTTCATAAAATGAAGGTTTCAATTGAAATGAGATTTTATTTATTCTTTCATGTACAATAGTGGTACATAAGGCCGGCTTGATGCCGCAAGGCATTATATCTACAAGCCAAAGGAGGTGCAGGAAAAAAAAAATGTGATTATTGTACATTTTTTTTATGTAATTAAGGCTGAAAATAAATAAATAAGGGAACAGTGTGTAAAACGGGGACGCATGGCATTATGGAAAATCACACAATACTAACGTAGCGCAAGCACCAAAAAGACGGCATTTGTTAATGGCCGCTTGAAGAAAATGACGTTCCGATGGCGCTTGCGCTGCGTTAGTGTGGCGTTAAGTACGCCATAAGTGTGTATGTCCCCATTATACATCGCGTCCCCATCTTATACACTTTTCCCCTACTTTATACTTAATGATTTTTTTTAAACGATTCTTTGAGTGAGTAATACTATTTCTTTACAAGAATTAGTCATGCCATGTTATCAGATATTATTGCTATTGATTCACAAGATTCACTGATATGAACATTAAAAACTGAAACGAATGATTCATAAAAAAGAATTATGATGCTTTATTTTGACTTGACTCGCGAGATTTTTGACATGTGCAATATGGCCTCGGTAATCATTGACTCACCAAATGACACTGTCACGTTAGCCAAATGCTTAGTTGTCAAAAACATCTGAAGAGAGTCGCGTGCCTTAAGGGCTGGATTTTGAAACCAGTTAGTACTTTTAGATACTTCTCGTATTTTTAGGAGACTCCTCTCTCAAGAGGCCTGACCTAGTAGCTCAGATCTTATTCCTGAAACGGGCGGCTTTTTTATATGACACCTTTTTACGAATGTAAGATAAATTAGTAATGAAAATTTTGATGTACTTGTATGAATTTTTGGAAAATCGAAATACTAATTTAAATTAGAAGAACATAATATCAAACATACTATCTCATTAAATGGATAAATTAAAACCGCTCTAGTTTCCAGTAAAGGAATTTCGCGGAACTAGAGGAAACGAGCCTTGAATCGTCCTTTTGTAGACTATAATTATATTCAACAATTATTTCAGAACTGTATATTGGATCAGGGATTCTTATTTGAGCCGGAAAATCAAGATTGTTTATCATGGCATGATATTTAGGCAGAGACGTTATTGCAATTTCGCATCTAAAATACCTTCATGCCCTGGTTTGATTGAACAATCAATTCAACAAAGTATGTATTTTTGTAATAAATAAATTCAAAAACTAAAAGACCTATTCCAAATATTCTTTCACCGGTTAAAAGCTGCTTTGGTCTTAAGCGAGCGACGCCGCTGGCAAAAACTAGTTTTAAAATAAACCTGCCAAAAGGCGGACTGCTGAAAAAGGCTAGTACTAGTTGGCGCTGAACAAAAGCTCTTGTATAGATTAAGGAAGGGTTATTGTATTGTATTTGGGTGGCTTACAGCTAACAATATACGCCGTGACTTTTTAGTCGTCTTACAAAAAGGGTCCACTTAATGTATCCGACCTAAAATACCTCTAGGCAAGTTTTTTTTATCGTTAGTAATAATTTTTATTTTTAATAAATAGGTACATTAGAAATATGAAACAGCCTGTTTAAATGTTTACGTATCAAGCTGTAGAGTATACATACCCAGCGCTATGGTCGGGCAGATCATTGCATCTCCATTTTCTATGAGACAAGGGTGTTTCTAACTACGCCTTGCATCTAAATCTTTTAAATACCTATTTTTTTATTATAAACGTGTTCTAGTCATTGGATACATGACCTGGGCTACTTTTGTAAGACGACTAAAAGTCACGGTGTATAAGTAGATATTGAGTTGACGATCGATAAGCCATTTAAAAGCCTCCACAGTTAGTTATCCAGCCGTTGTAATAATTATGCTAGAAGGTAAATACAAACCTTACCCAAAAATGGTAGAGATGTAGTTTTACACAAATATATGAAATGATGATCAAATGTTGTTGATATCAGTCTATTTCATAAGAATTACAATCATATTGAAATTCAATAACGGGAAAGCGACTGATGTAACTGTATGCTGGCCTAAATACAAACATGCAATCGATTCAAAATAGAAGTTCACACTTCCCGACACGCAACTGCTGGATCAAACATCGATGAATTGATCAATGATCATGGGTTTGAATGATACATTACCCTGTATTTATATAACTTTCGAAGAGTTTTTAACTTTTGGCCTACGTTTTGGTTTTTCTTTCCAGCCAGTTCGTTGCTATACTCTTTGCAACGCCCTCAGCCAAGGCTGATGCCACAAACGCTACCCTTAGTTTTAATAGTATTTATGCCACAGTATAAAGGCCTTATGGTAAGCGTCCACAGGTCCGCATCGTTCGTATCGGACACATCGCACCAAACGGATTTCTGTGTCGGCAGCGATCAATTCATCGCTTCCATTGATCGGCATTCGGTGTGATGTCATCGGTACGCATCGCATTAAGGCATTTCCGATGAGCCGTCCGTACGATGCGGATCAGTGGACGCAGTTGTATGAGTTTTCGTACAAGGCAAACTAAAACCCGATACGTGCGATGCCGACCTGTGGACGCACAGTCGCACACCTTTAGTCAGAACGCAAACTTTGGACACTTTTGTATCTTGTGTCAAATACAAGCTACCGATGAATATTTGATTTCTATAGAACCAGAAATCATTCACTCCCTGCGTATAAGTAAACTACAGTTCCCTGTGACGGTACCAGTAACTGCCTGGCAGTCACTCCATGTAAAATACTAATATTGACTTGAAGCCGACTGTTGGGAAAAGGCTAGGCAGATGATAATGCTTTTTAACGTCAACGAGCAATAGACAACCGTGGTACATGAAAGTTGATACTCGTATCTATCAACATTGAGAATTGAGATGTCATTGCAACATTAGAGAGGAACTTTGCTTTCAAAACCGATAGAGCCTTGGTTTTTATAAATGACATTGAAGATGCACTAGCTAACGAAAAGTATATTATTAACGTATATGTGAAGTGTATTATTAAGTAACGTATGTGCCAAGTATAAGTTACATGGGTGGGGCATTCATTCATAAATAAAATTCTCTTCGTATTTCACAATTCACAATAATGATTATGCTAAACATAATTACCTATGTAGGTAATTATAAATTCATGAAAGTTGCAGAAACACGATATTTTAATATTCTAAATATCGTGTTTCTGCTGCCTATATTATGAAGTAATAAATACGAAAGTTTGTGAAGACGAATGAATGTATGAATGGAATGGATTCACGAATGTTTTTTATTCTTTCAAAAAAAACGGCTGAACGGAATTTGATCTTTGTATATGCTATAGGTTCTAACCTACATATAGGATACCTTATTTCCTGTTTTAAGTTTCCAAATTGCCATCAAAAATTAGTAGTACTTTAAATTGAAGTGATTCTTGAATAAAAGATGGGTAGTATTACACCAAATCAACTATTTAATTACTTATTAATTACAATTGAATATGTTAACAGATGCTTAATAAATCATTTCATCAATGTAATTATCAATTACATAATAATATGAATTTTATACGCGTAATCAACCAACAAATAAATTAGAAGTATTGACGTCATAACCGTAGGCCGTCTATTTGGTATTGGTTAACAGTATGACTTCTCCTGGTGAAAGATAGTAGGGTAAAAAGTTGATTCATGAAACAAGTAGTAGTAAGTAGCTACTCCCAAATCCTTTCAACCCTGAAAATAAGTCGTGCAAGTACAAATGCCTTACATCAGGTAAACAAGTCGGCCCTGAACAAGATTTCCCAAGTCATGTTTCGATAGTTAAGCCCTCCAAGCATACGTGAGGTGCACAGCAAACCAAGGATTTTGACCTAAATCTGTTGTTATGCCATTAAAATTTTGATTGGTTCTTTGGAAATTACGAGTTGTACGTACCTGTTGCTGTTAACAATTGTATGTACTTAGGTAACGATTTCTAGCAAGGTAGTCACAATGTTGGAGATTTTTAGGTGGTAAATTCATCGAATAAGCGAAAAGGACTTATAGACTCGTACTGACTAAAATCCATAGTGTTCCTTCAAGTACCTTTAACGTTCCAGGGTCACTACTGCTACAAATGTTGGAGCTTGAAGGTTTTTATTTTGTCAATTGAGTAACTCTTCATAAAACGTGTCTACACAGACCGAACTTAATCCTAACTCAAGCTAAGCCAAGTTAAGGTTTATCCGAAAATAAACCCTTATTATTGTAAGATTCAGTTGCATGTTTCTACAGACGACTGTAAACAAGCTACTAATACTACTACTGCTGCTAGCCTACATCATCCCACTGCTGGGCAAAGGCCTCTCCCCATGATTTCCAATTTTAAACAAGCATTTCATACTAATAAGAACATGAAGCGGTGAGGTTAATTTTAGGGATGAAGCGCGACTGAGCTAACGTTGGCCACCCAAGTGGTGACAAAGTGTGGGTTAACATTTTTCAAAATTGTAACAATTACTATAAAAAACCAAACCATATTTTAAAAGAGTAACCATGGAGTATCTTGTCGGTTCTTCTCGCATGGAATCGACCAACTCGAACCGGTGTTGTCGACGTTTTATAAGTGCTCAATAAAAATATTTGATTTTGATTCGCTAAGACCAAACCATTGGCTTTTGCATGATCAGCTGGAGATAAAATCTATGAGCACTTTTTTAAAACATTTTTTTTTCTAGGAACAAAATAATAGTTGGGTCCTCACTTTTCAAAAAATACTGAGTGATGTTAATATTCACAATACAAACTTTTCTTAATAAATGAAACGCATGAGTGAAAAATCTATTAAAATGTTTGATCAACATAAAGAAAGTCAGGCCTCATTATCCACACCGCTAGCGAAGTTGGAAGTTCTAAAGTTCGAAGTTCGATCCTGAGCAGTGTTGGCACTTAAACTTCGACGTTATTATTATTCAAGCGTACTTTATTAAATTGCAATACGATACTTTTAATTTGTTGATGAGTATCGCATTTCTTGGGAACTTTGTCGGCTTGCCTTTATCGAAATTTTAACGAATATTATTCATCGATTGCGTTGATTGGACATTTTCTCGTTGCAGAATTTTTCAATATAATCTATAAATTATTTTAGTAACAATGATATATTATATATAATCTGAGGTTTAGTAAGTAGTAGTTCCGCAGTGGTAGATGCTCAAGGCGACGGACGTCGCCAGACGATCTCCGGTCAGCATAGGCGCGGGCGTGCGGCCGGCGCGAGTAATGGGCGACTCGATGTCAGACCATGGACCTTGCTCGGGTCGACGGTAAGTTAAATAAAAATAAGGGATTTAGGATAATGTGGATTTTAGTCTTAGACCAATTTGATGATTTTAACACCGTTAAAAATAAAAATAAAATAGGTAGTAGTTAGGAAATTCTAAGTTGTAGTCTGTCTGCACTTCTGCAGTTTGTTTTAGATTAAATAAAATGAGAGTAGACATACATACCACACATCTGGCACTGTGTTATTCAACTTAATTTTATAAAAAAGGAAAGAAAACCTAGCAAAACGTCGCGCAAAAGTAGGCCCGTATTACCGAACGACACTCAATCCTCAAGTATTACTTAAAACTAGATTCAAGGCATTTGATTAGTTGAAATCTAGATTTAAATAGAGTACCCTTAGCACGAATTTTCAGTATTTGAGACGTAAAGTTAACTGAAACTTTGACAATTACAAAATGAAAATTTTCAAGGAATAATTAGTTCCTACTTCACACACGAGAGGCGCTGTTCCATTTTTTCATACAAGAAACGCTGTAAATACTGTAAAGTAAAAGAGTGAAAATTCATGCTAAGGGTACAGTGCTTGGGGTGCTAAGACAGGAAACCTCCACGTGCGCCCGTGGACTGGAGTTCCCTCTCGTATACGTCCAGGGGGAAGACCAGTTTTTCGGGCCGGTGCACCCTGGGAGGGATGCGGGCAAGAACTCTTCCTTAGGCAGGAGCGAAGACCTGCGATAAGCAGCCGGCAGAGACTGGGTGAGGAAAGCTCTAGACAGGGCTCAGTGGCGCACATTGGGCTCTCCCACTGGCTATGTCCAGCAGTGGACGAATACAGGCTGATGATGATGAAAAACCTGATACAAACGTTACATGAAACACTCAAAAACACAATTCAAACCTTCGCCGCTCCATTTTTTAACCTAACCGTAAACTCCTAACATCCAGGATATTTATAGCATACATTATTGTTTAGCAGTTCAGGATCAACGGTCGATTCAGCCAATATTTTATTTATCTAGGCCACATTTGCATAATGGGATACAGTTTGTACCGTAAGAGATCTTAATATTCCAGATATGTCATTCAGTATTCGGAGGGAAGGATATTAGGACTTCTATTTTCTGAAGCTATTTTAGGAATGGAGAGTTTATTGGGATTGTTATATAAGCGATAGTAATTTCGGCTCGAATCTATCATGAAAACACTCGAATTGGATACTGATATATGATGTGTGTGTGTGTGTGATTGTGCAATATGCGACAGTGTCTGTATTAGTGCAGTACGAAGAAAACTAAAATTATTCAAGATTAGAATTCTTAGGGCGACTTTCACCAAAAGTTAAATATGTTTAAAATTTTATTTAGTGTCAATTTAGTGTCAAATTCTATTGAATTTTGACACTAAATAAAATTTTAAACATGTTTAACTTTTGGTGAAAGTCGCCCTTAATTGATTAAAAAAACGTTCTATATACGAGTAGGAACAATAATTTGGCAGGTTTGAGCTAAAGCAATTCATTGGTCTCCTTAGATTATAACGTTAAATAATGTCACTCAACACTCAAAGCAAGCGTTATTTATGAAAATAATATTGTTTGATACTTTGAAAGTATGTAATTTAAAGTGATGCTTGAGTCTTGTGTGACGTTCCGTAAATCCGTAATATCCCATTAAACCAACTTTAGTACAAACCAAAGAAAGATGTAGTTGATGAATATATTTTGGACTTCAATTTTTCTTTTCACACTGCGGGAAAAGGGAAACATTCTTATTTAACACACGTGTGGTGCGTAGGGGTAAAAACCATTACCGGTGATTGAACCCACACGTGATAATTACCCTGCTACGATAATTATCTAAAGATAACGAAGTGACACATGTTCGCGTAATATAACATCAACATGCAACGTTGTGGCGATCGCGCGTGCTCCCATAAATAAACAATTGTATGCATTCAATGATGACTCTTGTAAACTAGAACTTAAAGTCCAAAACTAGATAACCTTTAATATTGCTGATAACCCTATCCTACGCAATCTAGGGAGAAAAGAGACGCAGCGATGCACTTTGTATAGTGCTGTCTATTTCTTCGGTTATTAAGTTGTTTTGATTCCTTTGCAGTTCAAATGCAATTAGTATTATTGTTGTTAATTGTGCCATGAATGGATTCTAAATATACCTATCTGTGATTGGCCCGAGGTTTGGTCAAGTGTGTGGGGTCAAAAAGATCCCAACTATGTTACTTGTTGAGAAAACCTACATACTTTTACAATTTTCCGGCTACTTGAAAGTTTGCTTTACGTCGTGCGCGTAAGTGCGTAATCATAACAGGCGATGCGGGCGTTCTGAAATACGTACCTTTAGAAATATAAGTAAGAAAAAATTATGTGTGTATGTGAAAAATTTACGCTGAATCTAATGAAACTCAATTAGAAAATTTTTAGCGAATTTAGAATGTAACATTAGACTGTCAAGCTTTTCTAAATTTCACTGTCATGTCGTAATTTCTCTAGTTATAATAAAAAGTTGACAGTTAAAACATAAAAATATTTTACTGTTATTGATGGTAGCAGGTGTTTCGAGCGCCTTAAATTATGTTTGTTTTACACGTTCCGTTAGCATATTTCCTTGCAAAATTCCTGAATAAGAACAGGTGTTTCTACAACCAGGTAGGTACTTATTAATTACAGTTTTATTGACTTGCACTTTAAGTACACGGCTGAACAAATATTATACTTCTTATATTATTTCATTAATTTTGAAAATAATAAACGTAGGTAATGTGTCGCAAACTTTTAATACAGTTAAAAAAACAACGATACTTTTTTAATATTTGGAAACAATAATTGTAAGAGTTTTTGTCGCCTTTTCGTTTTTTAACAAACTTACAAACATTTAAATTATTTTATTGAAATGATAAATATCCTACTAATATTATATCAATGCGAAAGTTTGTGAGGATGTATGTTTGTGTATGTTGGTATGTTTGTTACTCTTTCACGCAAAAACCACTGAACGGATTTGGCTAAAATTTGGTACACAGATAGTTTATAACCTGGATTAACACAGATAGTTTTTATCCCGATTTTATAGTTCTGTGGGATAATTATCGAGTTGTAGCGGGTGAAGCCGCTGGCAACAGCTTGTAAGTAATATTATCAAGATTTAATAAACATGTTATGACATGATTTGATCATAAATGTTTATCAACACAAAATTTTATAATTTTATAAAGTTTCAATGTCAAAACAACAAAATAATCATTTACATTTATAATTATAAACTATTGGTTGATGTAATATTGTAAGTTGTTTTTTTGTTTCTAATCTCAATCGCTCTTTATTTTTTTAAGTTTTTTTTTTCCCTTTATAGGCTCATTCCTAATTCATAGAACTTATAATGGAAATCTAAGTAGTAAAATTATTATTAATTTTGTTATGTATTCTAGAGGACTGACTTATATTTTAATCAAAGAATGAGCATTGCCAATGCCATCCAACGCAACAATGCTGCCAACTTTCTGGGCACTTTTCTTTTTGACAGCGAAAAGGATGAATTTTTTGAAGACCTTTCGATGTTCTGTTTTTCTTTTTTATCATGGCGCCGTTGCCGTTGCCGGTGCCGGTGCCGTGCCGTGCAGTTTAAGGAAAAACGCCCAAAGAGGTTGTCAGACTCGTATTAACTAATATCCTCGATGTTCCGCAACTAAATGACCACACCTTACTTTATTTTCTGACACATTGTTGTTTAACATTGAAATATTTTTAATCTCAAGTAAACAGTTACCAAACTCTCAGTAGCAAAGGCCGTATTAATTTAATGATGAAGAATTTGCAATTTATTACAATTATGTCTTTAAAACTAATTCAATGTCGACCTTACTTTCAAATTATCTTATGCTGCTGTAATTGCGCACATATGGAATGAGGGAAAATGTAACAGCCAAAAAAACAAACTTGTTTGTGTTTTTTGTCAACCTGTCTGTGTTTTAAACATCCAAAACTGCTGCGCAGTTCTTGAGGTCATGCAACTTGAACAACTTCTTTATTCAACAATAAGGTACATTTTTTATGGACCCGTGTAAAACAAGACCTTTATAATTTTTTTTCTCGATTTTTAGGAAACTAACAACTGATGAAATAAGTCTTAAAACTTAGAAATCCGTATCGAAATCTAGCAAGTCACTCTTAATACAATTGAAACCTTCAAGGCTATCGCTGTTAGTATCGCATGATGCAATCACATCGCAATTGCATCTTTGGCGAATTTCCTTTCTTCCGAGAACTATTGAATAGTGGGTACGGTATAATCCGGAATAAGAGCCTTTTTAATCAATTATAATACTCCAATTTTTAATTTAATTATTTAAAACAGGTAACTAATAATTAAGTAAATTATAGGTTTATTATCTCTTGTTGTCACATTGTAAAGTAACACTAAAATTAAAATTGTTATATGAAAATTAAAAAATAGAATACTTAAAACTAACTTATACTTTCCGTAGAATTTGCCTGTTAAAACAGAATATTTCTTTCCGACACACGCAGTACACGATAAAGTATAGTACTTTTTTAGGTCTTATTTAACTTTAATTAAAAAACAATCCGGAAATGCTTATCTTGTTCTATAAGTGGCTAGAATTGGCAGATACTATGTTCCGAAATAATATGGTCAGGAGACGCTGTGATTGCGCATAGCGTAAAATCGAATCACTTTTCACGAACTTACAAGTTGAATGGATCGAAATGATTTGTGAAACTATACAACATTTTAAAAGAGTAACCATGGAGTTTCTTGCCGGTTCTTCTCCATGGAATCGACCAACCCGAACCGAGCACTTGTTGTCGACGTTTTATAAGTGCCCTCGTGGGCCTATGTGAAATAAAAATATTTGATTTCGATTTTGAAAGTTTTCGCAGTGACAAACGTTAGCAGTCAGAAAAAGAAGCAAGAAGTCAATAAGTGTGTATTTACTGCGTCTCGTACAGACGCATACAGATTAGTCGCCAGATATAAATAAACTAATGGGTCTATTGCATTTAATGTAGCCAGACAACTAACTGTCAATTCATTGCAGAAAATACTAAAACTCCAAACTATGTACTCAGGGTATCCAAAATGGCCACTTTAGCAGCGTTGCTAATATCAATGTTGCTTAAATTGGTCTCTATCAATTATCTACTCTTTGCTTGAGGAATTAAATATAATATGATGCGAATATTATCGTGATAAAATACAAATTCATAACATGGAAAATTCTATTGCCCGAGCAATAGAATAATGGGGTTGGTAACTGGGGAACTAATGGCGCTAGTAGGTATAGCTTGTTCCAAGCATCGTCATTGGTTCAAATCAGTTCAAATCTTCTACTTCAAAATATTACTAGGTCATTGAATTTGGTCGGATTAGAACTAAGCTATGGTGGCGCCATCTACAATTACCTTTGACTTGCCTTCCCCATTGATGAAGAACAATTTTAGCAACATTGATATTAGCAACGTTGCTAAAGTGGTTATTTTAGACCCGCTAAATTAAAGTAAAAATAGAAATAATAATGATAATTATATCTAGAGTGCAACACGCAAATGCATAAGTTATGACCTCAAACCTAACCGAAATACGAATCATCTGATTCGTTGAAAACAACACGAGTTTCTGATAAATGCAACAATTTAATTTGATATTGCAATTTGAACTTTATTGTTTACAAAACAAGGTACGCAGGTTATTGATCATGATTCTGTTTTACAATAACATGTTGCAGATCATTGACTGAAACCTGCCCCTATTGATATGAAATTATGCTTTAATTGGTTTACTATCTTTACTCTTAGTATCTTATTATTTGTTAGTAGATGATAGTAGAGAGAACATTATAAACAAGTGTTTGAATACCTAAGTCTGTCTGTCTGTAAACTACTTTTTTATGGGTGACCTCGCGATCCTGGCTACCAACTCGGCAAAAATTGAATTATTTAGGTATTTTATTTTGTGCAATGTCAAGATGCAATAGGAAAACCAATGACGTATTATTAGACACGTCATGAACGAACATCGCGGTGCTTAAAATCGGCGACAATACTAGAACTACTTAGACGCGTGAAGAAAGAGAAAGAAAATATGACACCGTACGACGGGAGGGAGAAGCAACTAAGCGCAATGTCAACGCAACGCAAGCCAATTGGCTTCATTTTTTGTTGCCATTTTAGAGTGCAGACAACGTATCTTGATAGTTTATATATATCATTCAAGAAAACACCATAAATGAATGACCTTACCTTGTCTTTTACTACAACAAGATGTCTCCCATGATGGTTCACTTTTTAGAGCTCCCGATTCACGCTGTTTCAAGCGCCACGATCGCGGGTTAACTGGACAATCCGAGCGGGTAGAAAATAATTTAAACGTAGAGCAGAAAAATCTGTCTACCCTCTTTCTTTGTCTGTTGCCAGTGACACTACTTTAAAAGACAAATAAAGGGGGTAGACTCATGTACCTGCTCCTGATGTACACCATGCCACGGGAGGCCAACGAATGGGCCATGCTGGCCTTCGTTGGTCATGTATGGCTGCACGGCTTACCGTATTACAGTTATGTAGATAAACAAGTGTACGGCGCACCTGACTCAAAGCGGTCACTGTAGTTTACAGACGCCTGCAGTGATATGTATAGATACCGCCGGAGCATTGACGACTATGCAGAAAGATGAATTCCGACTCTGAATTCAAATACATTTTCAGAAAATGTGAGGCTAATCTAAGGATCGCGGCGAGTAATGGGTAACTCGCTGTCCGATCATAGACCATGCCCGACTCGTCAGCGCATCGTCTTCCACGCGCGATCCACATAGAGGGCCAAAGCCTGCCGGGTTTGCGTGACTGTCTCATTAGATAACCGTGGCCTAAAAACGTAAAGGGCTTTGGAAAGATCACCGTGGATTAGTCAGTACAAGTCTGACGGATACTGTCGTCCCGCCCTGGGATAAAAAAGGCTAGTTTAAGGATAACGTTTAATTTCTGCCATGGGTAAAAGTGTATGGTCGCGGGACTTATCTCATTACCGTGATCCCGGAACATAAAGGGCTATTGAAGGACACCGTGGATTTTAGTCAGTACTAGTCTGACAGTCCCTCCCGCCCTGCCCGGGGTGGGAGGACTCATTTGATGATGTTACCACGTTAAAAAAAATAATGTGGGTAAAAGTGTATGTATGTATTTTTTCTACGCTTACTTCGGGCCCTCATGCTAGCGGCTCTGTGCATACACGATTCAATTTTCAAGCAAGACACATAAATCACGATACTTCAAAATAAAAACTGAAGAGCTACATAAAACATCCATCTCGCAAGGTGAGAGCTTTCAAAAGTGTCCTTCAGTTGAAATTGAAAAAGTTACGTGTTACACCCACCCTTTCTTTTCAAAATGGCTCGCCTTTGACAAACGTGTAGGTGTAGCTATTTTTATTTTTGTAAATTTTGTGAAAAATTACTTTTTTTTTCTTATTTTTGTAAGGAATATTTTAACTTCGAATTTGAGTGGTGGTTTAACTTTGAGCACCTATACTTTGTTTTTATTTATTGATATATTTTTTCATAAAACTACTTTTTACCCGCAGCTTTGCTAGCCCGTTAACAGGTGCTACCTATAACGACTGTCAAAGATCTAGAGTAAAACGCTCATCATAGGTACTTTATTTATTAACCCCCGACGGAAAAAGAGGGGTGTTATAAGTTTGACGTGTCTGTCTGTCTGTCTGTCTGTCTGTGGCACCGTAGAGCCCGAACGGATGAAGCGATTTCAATTTAGTTTTTTTTTTGTATTAAAGGTGATTTACGTGCGAGTGTTCTTAGACATGTTTGATGAAAATCGGTTGAGCCGTTTAAAAGTTGTGGGGTTAATAGTGAGAAAGGGTAGCCGAGGGTTTGCAAATATACTCGAGTGGGGTCTTAAATCAAAGCAAAATGAAAAGGAATATTGATCACTTAATTAAGTGTGTACCTATAAAAAGTTTCAAATAAAAATTAAATTACAAATTTAAAAAACCCCCGACACAAAAACCAAGATCCCTTTAAAAAGTACTAAATAATAAAAAAAAACTCAATCTTAAAGTACCTAACTATTTGTATTAATAATTATTAAAAAAAATACGTCACGTTGGGGGACCGAAAAAAAACCTAGATAATAAATAATTTGGACCGGTCCCCCAACGTGACGTATTTTTTTTAATAATTATTAATACATAGTTAGGTACTTTAAGATTGAGTTTTTTTTTATTATTTAGTACTTTTTAAAGGGATCTTGGTTTTTGTGTCGGGGGTTTTTTAAATTTTTAATCATTAATTTCTTTGACTCGTCAACAGGCGTAGCATGCCGCCGTAGAAAGGGGTTTTGTCGAAGCAAGAATAGACAAAATGACAGAACGTAGAAATATTTGTAGCGTTTTAAGTTATGCATGTGTAAAAAATATACAGTAAACTAAACAGTATTTTCTTTAATAGTGTAAGAATGGTGTCTTAATATCTGTGCAAAAAACAGTCGATTGGTGTAGAAATAACCATGAAATAACTTTGTCTTTTCTTGGTAGAATAGAGATAGAATCGCCGTACTACGCGTGCAGGTGTGACGATCATACAACCAAAAATTGGGATTTTGATTGGTATAAAAATAGCAACTGCCTTTTATCCGTTTCTAAAAAGAACAAATATCACTTCCTAAATGTAAAACAGATACAACGAAAAATGTATTCATATTCAATAATGAAGTGATTTATAGCTTCCTAACCTTGACAAAAACATTGTACAGAATCTTTACATCCTACTTCAATATTTCAAATCAAAATAGCTTTGTGAATAGCATAATAATATTACCTACTACATGGACCTAAAAAAAAGGCGGACAGAACTTCACTAAGAAAGAATTGAAGCACCCATAGTAAGTCAGTGCGCTTGTCCACACAAGCCAGCACACACACATTCACACCATAGTAAGTCAGCCGTCAGCCATTACGCTTCGAACGACACTCGCGGTTTCATACGGTGTTATTTTGTCTAATAAAAATCAAAGTATGCCGTCATGTGTTGCAAAAAGTTGTCTAAACCATAGTAGTTCAATTAAAAAAGCCAGGGGATCACTTTTCATAGTTAAACATCTCATTTTGAATCTTATTTCTCGATTTTACGTCAATAAATTTTATAAACATCTCGAAATCAATCAGTGTTGCAACTATTTCAAGGTTCAAATTATTTTAAAATATGGAGATTTATATTTTGTTACTATTTATCGTTATTGTATTCTTCTGTATTTTTACAGATTTCCCCACGGCAAATGATGCATGGAAAAATGATTGTATAAAAATAATAAGGGAGTGTAGACATGGAATAGAAATGTAGACGTGTAGGAATGAAACATAAAATAGCTTTAATTAAATATTTATAGGCGAAAAATACTTAAACATTCGTTTTCACCATTTAAGTAAATTAGAAGGGATTTCTAGATATGTCAATAGCAAAAGACAAGTCTACAAAAATTTGAATAACCAAAAGGGATTGTAAAACTTTATTAATATTAAACGAGTTGTAAATATTTTATATCCAATGTTCCTAAAATTATTTTACCTTTATTTTAAAAATAGGTATCTGTCACAAAAAAAATGTAATTAAACTTAAGTTCAAGGGAGATCCTAAATATATATTGTTTAAAAATGGGTAATTTTTTCCTTCATCTGGCATCCCTATACAAACTCACACATATAAACACGGCCGCCATTGTGGTGCTTCAATCGTTTCTTAGTGAAGTTCCGTCCGCCTTTTTTTTAGGTCCATGACCTACTACCACGGTAATAATATCTACAGTATTTGATCTTCATACAAACGGACGAAACGCGAGCTATACCACGTGACTCGATGTCGGGGCGCGCTCGGGGCGCAGACAGTCACGGCCGTACCGTAGTGATGAACGGACGGTGCGTTGTTTTTTTTTAGCAAATATGACAAGTAGAAAATATTGTGCTGTGTTTGGGTGTTTAACGTCAACAATAACGCATCCAGGCATAAGTTTTTTTTAAATTACCTGCAACCTCTGAAAGGTGAGTACCTATTAACTATAAAATAATTTTACTTACTAGTAGCTAGTAGCCGTGCTAGTAGGTAGGTACATAATGTGTGACTTTTTAATGGTTATGTATTTTCCTTTATATCACGAAAAAAAGGGTATTTGGGTTAATAAATACAGTAAAATGAATAAAGTAAAGGAAAGTTACTGGGGCAAGTTAAAAAGATAAGTTATAGGCGGTTCTGAATGAATCATGATACGGTAGGTACTTACTCTTGTGTTAAAACTCCAGTGCATGTGTGTTTTGTTAGTTTGTATTATTCAAAGTAAAGTCATGGTGTAACGGCGCGGTGGGATTGTCGGCGGGCACGGAAATGAAGCAGTGAGCTTCATTTACCTACGATACATTGTACAATCAACGTATATTCAGTGTACTACATAAACTATATCACAGTCATGAATATTATTCTAGGAACGTAGATTACAGTTTATCTAGGGCTCGCGCGTACATAGTTCGCTCCGTGTTTGAGTGGTCGGACAGCCCTAAGGCATGTTTACGTACCGCCACAGATTACCGCGCGGCTGTAGGTATTTATTTCTATCATGCGGCCGAGATCAACTACTGTAGATATTTATACTGTGCTACTACTATTATCCCCGAAATGAAAGACAGAAGTGTATCTATGGCCTGCCGGAGTCACGGGAACTGTATAAAGTGTCTAAACATGTAAACTTGACCCTAGAACGTAAAGGGGTATTGAAACAACACCGTAAAATTTTGTCAGTACGAGTCTGATGGTCCAGTGGTTAAAAACATCAAATGAGTCCCCGGCACCTCCCTGGGTGGGACTCATTTCATCATTTAACCACGCTGAACGCAAAAATATATATCTATAGATGGTGAGGCTTAGGTTATACTACTATCATTATTTCATATTTATACTATCATTTTTTCATTCGCCAGATACATTAAACTTGCAAAGTAAAGTTTATTATAGTGATAAAGACAGGAAGATGATGATAATGAAGTTATACCCTAAAACCTTAAAAACTTGCCTAAAACCTCGTCGCCTCTGAAATGGGTCTCAAATTTTAATTAGGTACCTAGACCTATTTATGAAACTGGAAAGTATTTAAAGAAAAAAAAAGTAAGGGTAGGTTTTATTAGCTTCACGATAAATGACAAGTGCTTGCACTGACTGGACAGGTCCACTCATATTTTTATGGCTCTTTCTTCAAAAGACCATCTCGGCCACAAACCTGCAGGGTGCTCGCATGACTTAACTAACCAATTTAATATCTGGACTTTAAAAGAGACGATGACCTCTGCTCTGAGTTTGTTTCGGATGTTTCTTCTCAGAGTAGTTAGGTACGTAACACTGGCCTCATCTAGCTATAAAAAAAAATGTTTTGTCTTGTAAAAGTGTTTGTGAAAACCTATTTGCAAAATAAATATCATTTATCATTATCATTAACGTGCTTTTGAAATGTTTATCTTTCACAAAATATAATAATTTTACTAAGATTTATTACGAACAACTGCTAATCATCCTGAGAAGAAATAAACCAACTACAGCTTAAAACAAACTGGAACAATAAATACAGTATCACATAACACACCAATACATAACTAGCATGTATTATCACAATCAATGAAAAATAATAGTTCTGAAAATAAGATAATATTATTATTATTTTTGACATAACGAGACCGGCCGCAAAAAAAAAAAAGAATTAAGACAAAGAAACGGGGTCGCGGCGGTTATTTTCCATTAGCAGTCACTTGCATTAAAATACGTTCGCTAAATAAGACTGCAGTTAAAAGTTTTACATTCTTCTCGGTAGGTGATATCTTAATTTGTAGGCTCGGGACAGGTATTAGTGGGATATCCTAACAGAAAGTAAACTGGAACCAAAGGATTGATAGATGGTGGATGTTTACTCAGTAAAGGAAGAGTGGAAGGAGTAGGTAGGAGTTGCCCAGGAGTGGGACAGGGCAGGCTTATAAAAAAAGTGTGACAGTCTGGGATATAGTGGTACAAACCTACGAACTAAAACATGGTGACAATGATTGGATAGTTATCCCGACTCCGAATATGTTGTCTGAACTTAAAGATTCAATACTACAAGGCAGTAGGGATCTCAAAAGATTCTACATAGTTACGTTTCGTACGGTCCCCTTGTTCCTCTCCACATAATATATATGACAAAAGATGACTCATTTAATGATTTTATGGGTCATGGGCCTTTCGGGACTATGACCCTGGTCCCGAAGTCCACCTACACTTACAGATATAACAAAGACATTAAACTATATACGAGCAGTAGACGGGACATCACGAAGAAATTTGTCATCCAAAATTTTTTACCAATAGGTAAAAAGTCCCTCAGTCTAGTAGTCGCGTTGCTATGCAACGCTTAGATAGTGCTACTGACGCACGGCATCAACAATTTTGTATGACAATTTTCCCAATGCCCGCTCTATAGGTTCTTTTAAAACTCTTTGAGATATAATAATTATTTTTGAGTAGTATTTTGGTACCACAAATAAAATAAAAGTAATTACTTGGGAAAGTAGAGTCAACGTAAAACTTTGAAAGAAATACATATTAAATAATATGAAACATTTCTTCTTGACGTGATAATGAATGAAAACCATTCAATTAAATATCAGTCCGGTCATAAATGTCTTTGCGAGATGTGCCAGTAACCCAGCGGCTGACAATTTGGCACTAATGACAGTCATGACTCACAGAATTAGACGCCACTGAACAATACGACATGCGTCACTGTGTTACCACATACTTTGACGAGTCTGAGGAATTTGTGTTGCAGACATAATACTAAACACAGGGTCTGGTCTAAAGACTAGTGCGATATACATTACTACGATATATTAGGTAAGGGGTCATAGCAAAAAGAAAGTGGAATTGGGCGGGCCATATATGGCGTAGACTGGATGGAAGATGGGGTAGAAAAGTGTTGGAATGAGAACCACGAACGAGAAAGAGGAATGTGGGGAGACAACCGACTAGGTGGACAGACGATCTTGTTAAAGTTGCCGGAAGAAACTGGATAGCTATAACACAAAATCACCAGAAGTGGAAAGATTTGAAAGAGACCTACACTCAGCATTGGGTGACCAAAGGTTGAAGAAGAAGATTAGGTAAGCTATTCACCAACATAGTGTGCGGCACATTTGTAAGTGCAGTTCAGCAGAGCGCGTACTAAACTGGTATCACTGGTAGCCTCTGTATCCACCGGCAAATCTGTGCATAACTTTTGTTCGCGCACAGTGCAGCACACTTCACTGACATTTTCACTGAACTGAGTTTAGCAATGAGCGTGCACAATCAAGTCGAATGCTCACATGTGCACGCCCAAACTTTTTAATTTGTTTATGTTTACTTGAGTAAGTCGGCCAAAACGAATATTTTTGCTGGAACCGCATCTTAAATTACTCATTAGTGATTGACCTAATGAAATAGCTGTGACGATATATAATATATGCATAATTATGCAGCTTGAATAAGGAGCCAAGATGGATAAAGCAAGTCTCTTACCTGTGGATTGCATTCAAGTTGACGCATCAAATGACTTGCAGAATTTAACTTTTGAAATGATGCCACTTTTACTCTTGCTACAACTTCTGCACCAGAAAATAAACCACATTTTGTTAATCAAGCACTACAGTACGGTAGCGCACCACTCATGGTTTTCATTGCGAACTAAATGGCAACTTTTGACTTCAATTTAGCCCAGAAGCAATCATGCAACGTAAAATGGAGCGAGCACACTCTCGGAAGGAACTGGAACTCCTGCGCACTGACAGAACACAGTTAAAACTCTTTGAAGCCGGACTCACAGAACAAAATGGTAGTCGCAAGCCAGACAACTCTGGTAAGGCCTTACACCACCTGTGAGAATTCGAGAGGTTTAGAACTAGGTATAACTATTGAGTGAGACTCCATATTTATTTAAATAAAATAAGAATACTGTACCCTTAGCACGAGTTTTCAGTATTTGAGACGTAAACTGGAACTTTTATAATTACAAATTGACAATTTTCAAAATAAAAATAGTTCCTTCTTCGCACACCAGACGTGCTGTCCCATTTTTTTATACAAGAAACACTGGAAAGACGTTGTAAAGTAAAATAGTGAAAACTCGTGCTAAGGGTACAGGAATCAATTCATCGGAATAAGGGCAAGATAATGATATTAGAAACGTCTACAACAGACTTTTCAATACAAGTAATTCACAACGACATCAAAGCAATGTCTGCTAACGTTTTTCTTTCACAAATCTTTCTTTTTCAGAGTACATCGACAATATATCGAGAATCCACGACGTCAGGGCTCCCACGCAGAACTCACGTCCCATTTGGCACAGCGAACGGAAAAAAGAATATAATCGACTACTCGTATCTTTTTTTTTTCTACGCCACAATCCTCTTGTAGGTAGGTACTGCATACCTGGTATTCTGGGCGTACATTTCGTTTCGTAATTATGACGATAATATTATTTATTTTTGAAGTGAAAACTTCTTTAGCGGCGTTGTACACTTTTTCTGTAATGGGTAAAAAATTTAAAACTCGCGTCAGGGTCACGTGACCAAAACTCGCGTCAGGGTCACGTGACCCTGATCGAAAATGAGTAAGACGTCATTCAAATTAAAAATAAAACATAGTAACAAAAAAGTTTTCACTTCTACCGGCACTCCTGGAGTGCAACCTTTTTTTTAGAGAAGAAATTGTCTCTGTAAATGTTTTGAATGAATGAAAGAGGAGGATTAATTTTATTGGGCAAACAGATATAGAATCATAGGTTCAGGTGTGGACAACTATTGGGTTTGATGTCATGTGATGATGTCGACGGATGATATTTGCACGATAAAGGGCTTCACACACAGCAACTATAATGTAAAGATGCACATTACAGCACGATGCATCTCATTACATCTTTCCATAGAGATTCGAAGATGTAAAAATATACTCGTAGCTGTTGTGTGTGGTCTCCTGTCGATTTCTATGGAAACGTGTAATGAGATGTATCGTGCTATAATGTACATCTTTACATTGTAGCTGCTGTGTGTGAAACCCTTAAGACCTTTTTTTTTTGGAATGAAGAATCATCAAATGGATTGTCACACTTTTACAGACTAATTACACCACGTTCTTTCCTTTTCCTGAGTTCCAAAACTGTGGTACCCTGTTTATACAGTCTCTCGACCCAGCTCGCTATGACCTGAAACAGTCTTGAAGAGGTCTATCTTAGTAGTAGTAGTAAAAGTTCTAACCATTTTCCTTACAATCTTATTCTTACCGGATGTATCTGAGTACAACTACATAAGGTACAGGGTCAAAAGATTCCCTTAGCCTAAATATAACAACCAATCATACAGTCACTTGTCACACTTTATGTTTTTCACTGACCCGGAACTACTGACAGACATAGATACATGGATTTCGATTCACGGTGGGAACACATAAAGTAATGATGAATGGTGTCATCTACGGGACCACTTCGGCAAAACTGACCTATGCAGCTGGTAATACATTGAGGGGTAAGTGGAGACACTTACCTACCAAAATGTTTAAACAAAAATTAAAAGCGTTCGCCTTCATCACGCGAACGTACAATAGTTGCAAGTAAAACCAGGCGATCGGCAAGGTCGTTCAAGGCAGGCGAGCGCGCGCGCACGTGGGAACGCGCGCCGCTCTCTCGGCTGCGCCGGCGCAGCGCCACCCAAATTATTTTAGAACGTCTTGTTGCTACGCACGGCGCGCGGCGGTGCAGTGTTTGTTGAGGTAGTAATGATTGATGGATTTAGGAGTGGAGGAATTATATACGGTAGATGATTTTGTTAGTAATGCTTTAGTACCTAATTAATCATATGTGATTGTCTATTATACATTTATAATCCTTATTTATTTTTAACAAGTACTTTATACTTTGTACATACTTTGAATAAAGTACTTGTAAAAAATATCTGTACAAAAACGTTTAAAAAATATAAAAATTAAAAGTCAACCAGCATCGGGAAAAGAGTTCGGTAGTCAGGGAGACAGGAACCTCCTAATATTACGCGCAATGTATTTATTGCTGTTTTATGTATTTACTAGTGTTTGCCCGCGGCTTCGCTTGCGTTTTTTAGAATTTGAGAAACAATACGAATCGTGTAGCGCCATCTGGAATATGAACGTAATTGTTTTCTCGGAAACAGCTCTCTTCTGTTATTCGGGATGTAAGATACCTTATATCCGTGTCTATACTCCTGACAACGTATATGCTAAATTTTGGGACGATCGATTCAGTAGGTAGTAATGCGTGAAAAGGTAAAAAACAAACATACTTGCATTTTTATTATTAGGTTAGATCAATAATGTTATATCTAGGTACATAGTTTGCATAGGAAACATCCTTATTTGAGCGACATTAATTTCAAAGAACCGTGTTTATTTAAACATTAGACTATCATTTTTGGGTCGATTTACAGTATCGCTGCAAATTGAACGTACGATAGCATTGCTCTTCTCCCTTTAGCATACCGCGTGATACCTAAAAAATAACTAATTATCTGACTCGATGAGTACAACTTGTCGTCGTTTAAAACAGAATCTATGCACTGGTTTGAGCACCAATTCATAACATAAATAAACACAAATTATAGAAACCCTGATTTTTTTCTAATCTTTAAAATTCCACACCTCGAAACAATTACAATTAAAAAAAATATCCAACTTACTACCTACAATTTAAATCGGTGTAGATTTATATCCTAGAGAAGTATTGAAAAAAAATTGTAATTATTTAAAATCGCGAATAATATTGAAACAAAAGTATGCACATTTTTTTTTAATTATTTAAAACTCCCAGGACAAATAAAAAAAAACTCAAAAAGAGAAAAAAAAAAACTGCGAGATTTGATCCAGAGACCCCTTGCACGAAAGTCAAGCAGGATAACGACCGGACTGTCTAGTACGTTGGCAGTGATTTTCAAATAGCGGTTCTTGTACAAATGTCAACAATGACTGAAAATCAACATATTATAAAATTGCTAATCCCCCAAGGGGAATAGCGTAATCATACATATTCTATTAATAGAACAGCAGTTTAAGGAATATTTGAGGAAAAATTTACTAAATAATATTCAGTGGTTTAGCTTCCAACTATCAACAAACATCTAAAAACAACAAAATTCAAAATTGCTTATCTCCCAGGAAAAATAGCGTAATAATACATAGCATATTAACAGAAGCATATTATTAGGAATATTTGAGGAAAATTTGATCGACAACTTTACAGTAGTTTCGGAGATAGACCAAATCAAAAAAAGATAAAAAATTTCGAAAAAAAATAAAAGTTGATCTGGCATCAGAATCGATCCCTTATCTCGAAAAAAATACAAAAAGAAAAAAATATTCAATGTACAGGAATGACATCTCTACGATTTTATTATATGTAAAGACTAGCTGTGCCCGCGGCTTCGTCCGCGTGGATGTCGGAATTTAAAAATGTTTTCTTAGTGCGAAGCGCTTAATTTTCGCCTTTATTTTTATAAATGATAATCGTTTTCATATAAACCCTATTATTATTAGAATTTATTTAGATTTTTCAAGAATATATTTGAGCTGTTTGTGATAAACGCCCTCTGTTGTTCAAAGCCCACCTAGCAGCGTTCAAAGCACCCATTGCATCCCCCTCCATCCCGCTCCATCCCGCTCCATCCCACTCCATCCCACTACATCCCACTCCATCCCACTTCGGCCCACTCCATCACACTTTATCCCACTACATCCCACTCCATACCACTCCATCCCACTTTATCCCACTACATCCAACTCCATACCACTCCATCTCACTCCATCCCACTCCATCCCACTTTATCCCACTACATCCCACTCCATACCACTCCATACCACTCCATCCCACTCCATCCCTCTCCATCCCACTCCATCCCACTCTATCCCACTTTATCCCACTACATCCCACTCGACCAAGGTCCATCCCACTCCATCCCGCTCCATCCCGCTCCATCCGGCTCTATCCCGCTCCATCCCGCTACATCCCACTACATCCCACTCCATTCCAATCCATCCCACTCCATCCCTTTCCATCCCGCTCCATCCCGCTCCATCCCGCTCCATCCCACTACATCCCAATCCATGCCACTCCATCCCGCTCCATCCCACTCCATCCCACTTTATCCCACTACATCCCACTCCATACCACTCCATACCACTCCATCCCACTCCATCCCACTCCATCCCACTCCATCCCACTCTATCCCACTTTATCCCACTACATCCCACTCCATACCACTCCATACCACTCCATACCACTCCATCCCACTTTAACCCACTCCATACCACTCCATCCCACTTTATCCCACTCCATACCACTCCATACCACTCCATCCCACTCCATCCCACTCGACCCCAGTCCATCCCACTCCATCCCGCTCCATCCCGCTCCATCCCGCTCCATCCCGCTACATCCCACTACATCCCACTCCATTCCAATCCATCCCACTCCATCCCTTTGCATCCCGCTCCATCCCGCTCCATCCCGCTCCATCCCACTACATCCCAATCCATGCCACTCCATCCCGCTCCATCCCGCTCCATCCCACTACATCCCACTCCATCCCACTTCATACCACTCCATCCCACTTTACCCCACTACATCCCACTCCATACCACTCCATCCCACTCAGTCCCACTCCATCCCGCTCCATCCCACTTTATCCCACTCCATCCCAATTTATCCCACAACATCAAACTTCAAACCACTCCACTCCAGTCCACACCATTATATTTGAATATGTAGTTTTCCTATTCTAAGCTAGATCGCGCTACTGAACTGCGCGTTCGGTGTAAACTGACCGTAATTTTACTTCTGGTACACTTTGAATTCAAATATCTTTTGATAGACTGATCCGATTTCAATGAAACAAAAACTAAATGTTACTTCAAGTTACGGTCAGTCGTTGTGTATTAAAGTTATCTACATAACTTTCGTACATTTTACGTGATGCCCGAACAAATAAACATACAAACAGACAAACAGACAAACAGACATACAGACAAACAGACAAACAGACAAAAATTCTAAAAATGCTAGAAATGGGTTCTATTGGTTGTCCTTTATAACCCTGGCTATATTTTTTGAGTTTTTTTTGAATGTACAAAAATTACTTTTCTACAGTTTTATTATATGTATAGATAAAGATAAAGATAAAGAAAAGATAAAGATGTAAAGAAGATAAATTGTCTTCGCAGTATGTCACAAGCTTTAGTACGAGATCCATCTTTATAGCTAAAGAGAACAATGGTCCCGATTCGCATTTACGAAGTGAGCGTTCATCACTTCGAAATGTTTCGCAACTTATTTCGCAATTCACTTTGAAACTTTGTCAGACGGTTCGTATTAGAAACAGTTATTACAGAGTATACTTTTTGTATTGTATGCATGAAAACTTGTTAAGGCTGTCTTTTTCACAAATCACAGTGAAGAATTATTGTTAATCCCGCGAGTGTATTTGCGACGCTGAGGTCGCAGAACTAACGAGCTTCCGTGATCTCGAAACGTAAAGGACTATTGAAGGATGTCGTGGATTTTAGTCAGTACAAGTCTGACAGACCCTCTTGCCCTGCCCTGGGCATATATCGACAAGTCGCAAAATTATCTTTGATGATATCATGATAATTTTGCGACTGGTCGATAAAAGTAGACTCGCTTCCTGCCTTCCTATTAAATAGGATTGAAAGGACACGGTTGGCGCAATGGCTGAGCGGTCGACTGCTGCTCTACATGGCGTAGGTTTGATTCCCGCATGGAACAAACATTTTATATAACCTTAAAGTAGTTATTCCGGGTCTGGCACATGTAGGTACGTGAGTTTTAAGGTTCATAAACGCACTCAAGATACAGAAGAATTAATGTAGGGCAACATTAAAAAATAAAACATAAAAAGCTTAATCTTGGTGTACTATTGGAGTCAGGTACGCCTGTCTAATCCTCCACTCCCTTTTTAATAAACATAGACTAAAGTTACGCCAGGTTAATCCTTAAAAAATGTATGGTTCATTCGAGAATTATCCTGGTTGTAACTTTAGTCCACGTTTATTAATAAGGGGGCCAGTGATTACAAGCGTGGTGGCATATTATGATAATTTGCAAAACTTACATTGCGATATATGGTAAGCTGTCATAGAAAATTGCTAGTTCAAATGAAAGACAACATAATAATACATTCTCACTATTGATACCTCTCGTGTCGTTTCTAATAGCCTATTAAATTACAGGTTAAAAGCATTCGTGTAATGATACTCAAACGATAGGCCATCAACTTGTCATTGTCAAACTGTTCTAGCATACCTGTTAAAGGTAAGCGTCCACAAGCCCGCATCCCGCGTTTCGGACGCATCGCATCAAACGGATTAATTAGACTGCGTCCAGCCGTCATATCAGCAGCGATCGGATTGCCGACGCGAGTATCAGCAACCGGATTGCCGATGCCACCTTCATTCAGATTTTTGTAGTGATCGTACGTGCGGAAAGTGTTTGTGAGAATGGAGTAAAGCGATGAAGAAGTCGTAGTCGCGTCCACTGATTGGCATTCTGTAGGACGTCATTGGTACGCATCGCATGTAGGCATTGCCAAAGAGCGGTCCGAATGGTACGGATCAGTGGACGTTGTTGTATGAGTAGGCAAACTAAAATCCGTTACGTGCGATGCGTCCGATACGTGCGTTGAGGGCCTGTGAACGCTTACCTTTAAGCAATATCCAATGCGGTATCAGGGAGTCTAAAACGGGCAATTTCTACAATATTACTAATGATAGAGCATAATTTCATATCAATATTGGCAGGTTTCAGTCAATGATCTGCAATATGTTATTATAAAACAGAATGATCAATAACTTGCGTACCTACCTTGTTCACAAGTTCAAATTGCAAAAGCTTTAACTATTGCATTTTTGAGGAACTTTTCGCTATTTCAACGAATCAGATGACTCGTATTTCGGTCAGATTGAGTGCATATATTTCCAGCTACGTCATATAACTTAACCTTCCCAAACAAAAAGGGAAGTAAAATTGTTTAAATCACCAAAGACAATATCTATGTCGTACAAGAGAGAGATAGATGGTCTTCACTTAGCTCTTTCTTCCAGAGAGTATGGCAATTTTAACCAGTTATAGCTCAGTCCATGATATAAGTCTAGTCTTGTGCGTGTAAACATTTTGCTAATATTAGAAGAATTGCTAATGACAGTCCTGGAAATTCAAGAAATGATTTGACGAATGAATTTATGACACTTTTAAGAACATTATGTAAAATTACCGTTTTAAAACCGCATTCATTGCCTATTTAAGCAAACCAGCAATGTATACCCAAAGGAGTATATCATTGAATGTAGTTCTTCGAGTAGAACTAACATTCACTTTAATATTGGCTAGAAGCTGATACTCCTTGTTTTGCGGAACATTAAACCTGTGATTAATCGCTGTATATTATAGTTGGAGAAGCCTTCAATCAACTTGCTATGAAGAAACACGGTTGTGACGACATCTATACCGCCACGCAAGAACTAAACAGAAATAATTATGCTAAATCGTGATAATGGGAATTTTTTAAGAAAGAAAATACATTTATTTCAACATACCATAACCCATTCATTGCGGCAGAGAAAAATAACTTTATATGTCAGGTGCGGGGCGGTTTTCGTCTATGACGCCGATGGGCGTCCTCAGCACCTCAAATGGATAATATAAAACGCCGATGGGCGTTTTCAGCACTTTTCAAAATGATTAATAATTCTTACGTTAAAACAAAAAAACAAAAGGTTAATATCAGAGGTGGTAAACATTTTCTTACTTTTACAATACCACTATTTATTATTCAACTAAATCATTAAATCTGATATTGAAATAAATTAATAGCTTCTTTTTAGAAATATACTTATTTGTATGAATCACAAAAACTTCATGGTTGGTTTTTATTTTTAAATAGACATTAATATATTCCACAACTATAATAATAAAACATTATTTTGAAAGTTGGGAAAGAGAACGCACGAGTTCGGGAATTAAAAAAAAGCAATGGTGTGTATTCACATCCCGCACGCTATACGTCCCTGCAATACGCCACTTTTTGAGCAACTGTATTAAAAAAATATTAACCGTCATTTAGTGCAAACTACCTACTTTTCAAACGAAAGTGAACCTTAACTTCAAATTATAAAGATTAACTTTAATCTGTGTACTGACCGGTTCGGGATTAGCTAAGAGAAAAATTGGAACTAAATTCCACATCGGTAAGACTTCAGTTCAGTTCAGTGTTGTTATCGGTAAAGTCTTATTAAGTTTTATTGAATTTATACTTATGTAAATATACCCTACACAATTTTATGTCATTAAAAGTCATACCTAACTCGTAAAACCAATGCAAAATAGGAAATAAAAATTATGCGATGTAAGTGTTCGCTAAAAATACCTTTATTATAGAAAAGTAATAATTCACAAAATATATTAAGAATCCTAGGTTGTTAAATCCTGGAAAACGCCCATAGGCGTCTTCAGCACCTAGAAAGGATTTCGCATTTTTTTTTATAGTTAAAAATCCGGAAACTGTGAGCAATACTTTGTGCATTCAAAAAAAAAAATAGCATCTATTGCAAAATTTTACTTTTTAGGCTGGTTTTTGCCAAGATATAAAGAATTGTAAAAAAACGCCGATAGGCGTCCTCCGCACCTGAATATGAAATAAAAAGACGCCGATAGGCGTCTGCCGCAACGAATGGGATAATAATATCAAAATAATGTACAACGAACTCGCTTCCCACCTCTTCGCTTTAGATCTTTCAAACTAAGCATCTAAGGCTGACCGCAGACTTGAGTCAAAACAGTTTTAAGACAGACTATTGCTTTACAAAAACCATGAAGATGCGCACACTTAAAACAAAACGTTTCATAGACAATATTGTCTAATAGACACAAGAACTGCACTGAGAGGAGCTCGTGGCTAAATAATCACAGCCGCATAGGCAGATCTTCCGGGTTAAGCCGCGCTTGCCGAGGTTGGTCTGTGGATGGGTGACCATCTATCATAGCGAGTTTCCTCCGTGCCTCGGAAAGCACGTAAAGCCGTTGGTCCCGGCTGTCATTTGTAGATCTTTGACAGTCGTTACTGTTAGTCAGAAGCTCTAAAGTCTGACAACCAGTCTTACCATGGGGTATCGTATTACCCAGTTACTGGGTTGTGGAGGTCCGACAGGCAGTCGCTTCATGTAAAATACTGATATCCAGCTGAATCTGGTTTGACTGGAAGCCGACCCCAATATAGTTGGGAAAAGGCTAGGCAGATGATGAGACACAAGAACTGCACAGCGACAAGTTTGACACTGAACAGTTCTGTTTCAGGTGAGCGGCGCGGCGTGTCGTAGACAAAACAGTTTTGTTTATGTTTTAAGACAGACTTGTCTATGTGAGACAAGACTATCTTAAAACAGTTGTGACTCAAGTCTGCGCTCAGCCTAACGCATCGGATTTTACATGCGATTTTCGTTAATAGAATAGCAATTCAAGAAGAAGGTTGTTATGTAGCGTCGAACTCATCGTCGAGACCTTTGAGGCAGTGACGATACATCGCTGTTTAGTGAATACAAAACTGTAATTACGATACTGCTCAGCGCTGCACGTAAAGCATCCTTAGAGAATATTGCACTGCAATTTTTATGCGTTTTTGGGTAGTCTCCGTCGAGGTAAATTGCATAACTAAAATAGTGCTACAGGGACCAGTGGCCAAAATAGGTGTGTGCCAACGGTGCCCAGGCACATTACATTAACCCTGGATGGGCGCAGAAATGGCATGACCAGGACCACAATTGACTAGCCTATCTAGCCAAGTCGCAAACGCTTGATACTCCGCAATAGATTTTCAACTTTATACCCTAGATTCTAAAGTTGAAAATCTATTGATGTTTTCTGAGCGTTAGCGACTGGAACGAACGAAAACGCTATGTAATCTTCAATAGATCTTAAACTTTATACCCAAGTAGATAAAGTTGAAAATCTATTAATGCCTACTCAGCGTTTGCGTTTATCGTTTGTTACATGGCTACAGGCCCAGACCAGGGCCAGCTAAAGAAGCACGTACTGGGCCCATGAAAGGCTAGTTACACCACGAGTTCGGCCCTCAAACAACAAATACTTGAATCGATGATCAATGAAAATCAATTCCTTTGCTCAAAACTAGCATAAAGTATTTTGAGACCAAAGCAAGACATTTAAAGCATAGGTAGGTAAGTTTAACATTTCGCAAGCAACCAACGTTCTCTGATCGATCAAGTTCCACTGTGGCAACCGCCAAGGAACACGTGTCTCGTACAACACCTATTAATTTAAACTTTATTATACCTACAATGTAAGTGCAGTTTGTCTTAAACTGTTTAAAAATGTATTGCAAGGCCGACTATGCACGTAATTGGTGCTAGAAAAGCTGAGAGACTGAATGATCGATAGCGTAATGTAAAGCTTTTGTTGTATAACTTTTTGAGTTACTTTATTAACTTAGCTTTTGTGGCCCAGTGGTATCGGTCCCGACTTACTAGTTGTAGGCCTTCGAACCCCGCCAGGCGCATTACTTTGTGTAATTATTTATTTCATCAAAACGACGAAGGAAAACATCGTGAGGAAACCGGCATGTCCTAGAACCAAAAATTCGAAGACATTTGACATCTGCCAACCCCTACTGGGCCCGCGTGGTGGATTATGGCCCACTTCCTCTCACAGATAGGAGGCCTGTGTCCCAGCAGTGGGAACAGTATAGGCTGATGAAGAGCTTGTGTTGCATAACTTTTGAGAGAATTTATTATCTTAGCTAGTGGCACGTCGGGTAGCGAGTGCTTTTGTTCGTCAATTGTTGCCGCTTCTTTTTGAATGATCTAAATGTAATCGCCGTATGTTTTTTTTTACTTCGTCCCGCTTGAACAAAGCCTTAAAGCTTTTTTAAATCCTTTTTAAATCCTTAGACACTGTTACTGCTAGCCTACATAATCCAACAGCTGGACAAAAGCCATGACTTTCAGTTTTCACGATCCAGAGCCAAAGTGGGCCACTGGTGGGTTTTGTCCAGCTCGTCCCGAAATCTTCCACGAGGTCTGCCGCGACGTCTTCTGGCTGTGACTCTACAAAATGGTAACAACAGCTAAAATAGTGTCAAGTTTAGAAATAATTAACATACCTGATGAAATAAATTGACTCCTTTATCAAACTTTACTCATAAAATACAAAAGGGTGCTCACCAGTTAACAGATATAAATACTACGAAGCTTAACAATCACAGCGTAAGATTTGTTTCCATATATTTCATTGTCTGGTTTGTTTTTATTTTGTCCTTATTTCATTTTAGTTAATTAACCTAAATCGTTTTAAACATCTGCATACCTTTTGCCAATAAGGTTTTGTTTTATACCTTAGAGAGACTTTGTTATATTTTCTTATTGAGTTGTTACAAAATTGTTTTTGATCATATTATAAGCTGTATTATTTGTCTTCGATTGTTTAAAATTTGTTATCCATGTGTTATTTGATGTTTGTAATAAACCTCTTTTCTATGTTTGAAGAAAACACTGTAGGCCATGAATCATTTTTATCGCCATTTCTTCAGGTTTGTTGTTTATGGTATCGTTGATCAAATTGAGAACAGTTCCCTGAATTTCGTCATCTTGTCTTATTTTCTGATTATCCAATCTTAAGTGATCATCATAATATTCATTAGTCAAAACTGTATCGTTCGGTTTTACATGTATCACTGTATTTTTTGCTAGTTCACTTATTTTAAACAGATCATTACTTTTTCTCTTCAGTGACATACTGTACTTACGTATATCTCTCGATTTGATTTTTCTAATTTTGCCTTTCTGCTTTGCAGCTGCATCATTTGGATGTATTTTAATTTCAATATTGAATTGGCCGCTGTCATCTATCAGTTTTAAAACAATAGAATCTGTTTCATTTGTATGTGTTTCGAAATTATCAACGGATCTTTTATCAATAACAAACAAAGTTTCATTGTCTTGGGCGGGTGCTGGAAAAACGTCTGCTTTTGATGTACTCTCATTAGTCTGCGTAGATAGAACTGCATCTTCTTTAGGTGGAGGTTCAGGAGTTGTAGGCCAAAGAGGCGGTATGACTCTCCGTACGGTGTAGAGTATGAGGTTATTATAGTCATCAGTTACACTATAATAGTTCTGTTGTGAGTTAGAACGTCTGAGAGAGCCACTAATTATATCTGTATCTGACCCAAACATATCCCTTTGCTGAAAATTGCAAGAATTAATGAGCTTGGTTCATATAAATAATGCTGTAATATCTGACAGGGGAAATTAAAGACGGAAATGATTGCACCGAACCCAAGTAAATGAACAAGTGAAATACGGGGAGAAAAATGAACTTAGTCCTAGCATTATATACCAACCCAAATCAATTGGTTTTTGCAGGATGGAGTAAGAGATATTATTTGGTTGTATGTTTTAATTCAAACTCCATTTTTTTAGGTCTTTAAGTTTTAAGCAAAAAAGAAGTAGCTTATAACAGTATAATAGTACAGTCTCCATCCCATCAATCTTTGTAATCCCTTCAACAGTGATAAATATGCAACAGCAGCGGTTTCATTTTAAAAATTCCCTGTTCTTTTTTTCCAAGAAACCATCATAAGATACTGATCCCTATGCATAGGACCACCTGAGAAATACCTAAACCTTTTCAAACAAAAGTCAAACTCAAATTGTTTACTTATTCAAGCGTCTTCGAGTAATCGAGGAACATACAAACAAAAAAAAATCGTAAAATTGTGAAACTCTTCGGTTTTTAAGAGTTGATTAAAAAAAAATAGGATTCTCACAGGAAGAGGTACCGGAGGTGATTTTTGTTTTGGTAGCGGATCTGGATTTACTGACGACATAAGGATGCACATAACTATGAATGTAGCTACTGTGGCTACGCATCCAATAACAAGGACTACCACCAATTTCTTAGTCATCCTGCAAAGGAAATGAGGCAGAAAAAATCACTACTGCTACTTCTCGTATTCTCATTGGTGAGTTTTTGTTACCCAGTCGAAAATACGAAGATTTTGCGGCTTCTTTTTTGATTGTAAAATGTTCAGATTTCGTCTTCGAAACAAAACTTTCAAAGATCAGCTGGTGCGCAGGGTAGGGTTACAGATTTGGGATTTTTCGGCTTAAGGAATCGATTTATCAAGATCCCAGGTTCGAGAAAAGCTCGGTTCCCAAGATATAAACATTTTAAAAACCGAGCGAAGCTCGGTCAACCAGATATTTAGTATGATATACAAATAGTTGTTCCGGGTCTGGGTATTTTTGTATGTGCGTTTCTATGTTTGTAAACGCACCCACGATACAGGAAGAAATTCCTAGGGTGGTGCTGTTAGGTTGTAAAATCTATGAGTGAGCACCACGCATACTTTCAAATGTTACCTTGGAGATCTTATCTTCTTTTACGTAGGTATCGAACGATGGGGTAATTTATTTTCTACCGTGTTGGCTTCAGTTCTCAGTAGCCTACTAGGAATCCGGGTTTTCTATAGTCTAAGGGTGTGAAACTATTTGTCACCAAAATCAGCGCACTCCCATATAAAGGCAGATTTACAATGAGTCAGTAACTGACGTCAGTTCACTGACGAGTCAGTGCTGACCTGGCACTGCCATAGTGTAAATTGATTTCAAGTTAGTACAGTACCTACTGACGACACACTGTCTGCGTATAAATATTAAATAGCATGCGTCAGTTTTCGGCGCCAGCACTGACGTCAGTTACTGACTCAATGTAAATCTGCCATTATTATTATGTTCATAGTAGGTACTTGACTAGGGACCGTGTGAGCGGCAGCTTTTAAGTACTGCCTCTAAGATCAAGTAGTCGCAAGCGCAACTGCTAGGCAAGAGGTCCCCGTAACAATTCCCAGGACAGGCCAAGTGTTATTGGGTTTTTTCCAAAAGAAATTAGATACATGATAGCGGTAACAAAGCTGACGAATTGGAGGGTGATCGTCAGTGTCTTTACATTGTTTGGCTGATTGAAAAACACCAAGAAATGGTTCTTTTTATTGTTTCCTAAGATAGTCTTACCTGGAAGGGTCTTACACCATTATTATATTTATTTTTCATACAAATATACAATTACGAAACATAAAGTTTATCGAAAATAAATAATGTGTCATTTTTGACAGTGGCGGGTTTGTTTGACAGAATACAGATTATACTTACTTATTTTTATGGAAAAGTCAATCTGGATTCAGCCTAGTCTTGACTGTTATCCCACAACCCCAGCAGGCTTTGGCCCTCTGAGAAGGGGCCCCGTCAATATGCTGACGCTCTTTTAGGCGCGCGTGAGACACAACACGCTGTCGACCCGGACATGATCAATGGTCGGGCAGTGAGTTACTCTTTACTCGCTGCCGGCATGCCCGCGACTATGGTGACCGAAGATCGTCTTGCGACGTCCGTCGCCGTAGGCGTCCAACGCCGCGGGTGGGGCGGAGGGAGGACACTGTCCTCTCTCGCGAGCATTACTGCTTCGCAGAAGGGGGCGACCGCTTCCCACTCCGTCTCGCCCCGCAGCATAGCCGCGACCAATGCTGGGCGCAAGAGGGCTCCGCCTATCGCAGCCGTGAGGACACGTCGGTGCCCAAGCTGGGCAGTCTTGCACCGTATGCTCCACCGTGTCCTCCGGGCGATCTGACACCCAGGCGTTTCCTCCTTTCGCATCAGACACAGGTACCGCCCGAAACTTCCGTGTCCGGTGAGGACCTGCGTCAAGCGGTAGGTCAGGACGCCGTGACTCCTATCCAGCCACTCCTCAAAGAGGGATCGCGCCGCAATTGCAGCGTGCCCGAGTCTGTTCTGCGGAAAATTCGTGGTAGGTACTACTTTGTTTCAATGCAATTTGATGTAATTAGAAAGACACTAGTGCCGCGCCAAAGGACTTCAATTATTTCGCGGACTCTATAATTTTATTAATCTCATTAGGTCCCATATATTTTGATCTTTACAGCGCCACAGCCTCGCGGTCGGGTCGCTTATCACATTAGATAAGCACGCTTACCTCAAATCGGAGTTCATAAAAATACGAGTCGAATTTCAAAAACTTTATTTACATTTATTAGTCATTGTGAGTTATAAACTAAAGTCCAATTCATAAACTTATTACTTTACTCATTCTATTTCCAAGTTCGGAAAAAGTAACATTCACACAGACACATACCTACTAGAATGGCCGTTTAGACCCGCAGTTACCTAAAATTGTACGGTCTTTCGTAATATTCCATTTTCACGATCGGCCTGCATCATCCGAGTCGCCTTCTCCGCTAGCTTCATCAGACCAGGGTCCAACGACATCATGAGGAACATTAAAGAGATGAACAGAGCAATCAGCAAGCACGAGTAAACCAGGAAGTAGAGGATCAATCGCATTTTCACTTAGCTGTAAAAAAGAGAGATTTGAGTGATTTGAGTGCATTATTATCATCTTTCTAGATCTAGACTATTTCCAAACTTGATATTGTTATAGGTACATTGTTATTTTATTGGTACTTGTTCCAATATCATACGTCTACGCGACGACGATTCGTTTGTAGAACACTCCGCGTCTCGTACGCATAGCTTAATTACGATACGCGCAAGAGACGTCTACGCCTACGACCCATGTGCGAAAAGCCTTACTCACCATCCGTATGACCACTACAGATACCTAAGGAAAAACCGAGATAGTTTCACTTTTTGAAATGACTAGAATCTCTTAGTACAAAAAGTAAAATATTTTATTTGTAATACAGAAACGGGCCTACTTTGATTTATTATTTGATTAGTACTTACTTTATTTATATTTTTTGTTTAATTCTCCTTTTTGCTTCTTGACTTTTCTCTAGATATTGAACAAATCTTGACACATTCTGTCAATCAGACACAGAGTAGATGGAACACGAATTAAATACTTCTTGATCTTTTTAATTTAAGAGGAGGGTTACATAATTATTTTAGAATTGAATAATTTAATAATATTATTTTATGATATTAAATATGTTTTAGGCGCGGAGTAGGAGAAGGACACGAGACTCTTACTCTTTTAGTCTCTTCTCGACTCTTTTTAGCCTCCACTTTGGCGGCAGTAGGTACCCGCGATGACGACAGGGTTATTTCCTGATGGTCAATCCTGAGCACTGATATTCTAGGTTTAAAATGTTTATTTATCTAGAAAGACTTGTTATTCTCTTAAGTCTAGAAATAGATGGTCTCGATAGATATTTTTTCACTCTTGATCATAAACAAGTTTTCCCAGAAAAAGGGCTCCGAAGCGTAAGTTCCAAGTGGTGGGCACCTCTTGAATAACAAGTGGAGACCCACGCTTTATAAATAGCTGTGGCGGAGTATTCATTAATTATACCAATTTATTTTATTTATAGCTTTTTCGAGAAAGACTTACTCTGGCCTTATTGGTGATGTTATTCAGAAAGGTCAACTCAGAACATAAATGAAGCAAAAGGACGATAATAACATAAAGACTATTTTCCCATTGCTGGGACACATGCCTGTTTCATGCCGGAGCCCCACTAAGTGCTGTTAATTTTCGCGATAAAATACTTGAATGTTAGTGTAGCCCCAGCATTACAAAGATCCGTAGATTCTTTTACAACCTTTTCAATAACATCTTCAAGGTGACAAATCTATCAAATGAAATAAATAAAAAAATAAATGAAGTGGTACTGTCAATTTTTACAGCGTATTCTTTGTTAAAATGTTTTATAATTCAAGATATAAATATTGATTTACTATATTAAAAGAAAGAGGTAAATAAAAAGTACGTAAGTATTTTTTTTACAACGCATTTCCTAACAGCTTTTCAGCAGTTCCCAATGCTGAAATAGAGGGTACACTGGCGTACCCTATCTAAGTTTTGAAGAGCGCGTTTTGGTAACGCGCGTTTAAAACACCATCTACATTCCAGCGCAATTTTGCTGTCGTACTTTTCGCACGCTTTTATGTGTAGTGGACATGCATGTTTTGAGAAAAACGGCTTCCATTTCTAACTGAGCCAGAACTACACTCAGCTTGCTAGCGCTCTTGGAACACCGTACCGACCGTGGTTTATGTGGTCTACTAACGCTCGCCAAAATTAAACGCAACGCGGAACGCCTATTGTGTAGATACTTAAGACTCTCGTAAATGTTTTACATGAATATTAATTGCCAATTTCATGGCACCGCATCGGAGCCAATGATAGTGAAATAATTAATAGCACTACATTTCACGTACCTGTAATACAGGTCATCAGATAAAAGAAAGTACCAAAATACAAAAGACCAATAAAAGTTGAAAGTCCCGTCAAAATTGGTACAGCCGTTACGAGGAGCGATGAATTAAATGATGATGTGGCTAGGTAAGAGGTTAACAATTATGATGACGAGTAAAAGAGAAGAAAAGAATAGTAAAATATACTGCTGTGATCCCCAATGATAAGGAGAGGAGAGAGATGGCAAAAAATAATAGACCTTATTTTTTCTTTTTCAGTAATGACAAAGGCATCAGCAAAACACAGCCTTACCGACTCCGAGATAGGGTCGATCCGACAAGAACGTACAAGCAAGATAGGAGCCATCTTATGTCCTACAATCTGCGCCGTTCTCCTTGTGGGCGTCTTCACAATTTCATTCATCGGTACGAAGCTAGCATATGATCAATATGATCAGTATTGCACCCGCCGTTTCGACGTCAGAAAACTGTACGTCTTTCCTAATTTTACAATAAACTCTCAGCCTGTCGCTGTACGAATTGATCCTCCTATGTCTCGCATGGTTCCTTGATTAATAAATTGTTTTAATTTTTATTGGATTTTCTGATTTTAAGTTTGTGATTATAGCTTACTGGATGACGAAATTTTCTGCATTGTGGTCTAATCCAGAGGTTCTCAAATAGGGGCCTGAAAATGCTGCGAAATGGTTCCAGTAAAGGATGGTACGGCAGTGTTTGCTTCGCGCTCGACTTGATGGAGGCTACCGTGGCTCCGATTATATTGCGGCTAGTGCCTTCGCGGCTACAACTAGGTGTAACCGACCACATGCGGTTAAACTTAGATGTATCGTACTTATCTTCGGTTAGAACTAGGTTTAGCCGGCTAGAGCTAGGTACAACCTCGGGACTTGCTGGCACCCCGACTCGAACAATTTAGGTTAGAAGAGGGTGGCGGGGTCTGAAACGATTGGGAAGCGTAGTCCCTCCTACCACTGCGTAGTGGCTGCGTTTATCATCATCATCTCCATCAGCCTATAAACGTTCCCACAGCTGGGACACAGGTCTCCTCCACAGGTTGATTTTACTTTACTAAAAACTACAAAAAAAAAAACAATAATCTGCAACAACTCGTACCCAAAAGCATTTACACATCACTAGACTGCAAAATGGCAAGTAATTTAAGAATCTGCCGTACCCAAGCTAAGAAGAATAATTTCTAAATGAGGTAAGTAACGACATCTATCGAATTCAACTCGTACTTTTAAGTGTAAAACCTAGATACTTAGTAACTGTGAAGAAAATGTTGCTAGAACTCGCGGGAAAGCGTTTTCCTTGAATTGCTTTTACGAATTGAAACTAGATGGCGCCACATGTGTGTTTGAAACGTTTTCCCGGGCGAAGTATTTTCTCTTGGTTTGGTTTTCATGGAGGTATGTTTGATTGATAAAAGCCACAGTATGGTATTGTCTATACTTAATAGATTTGGATATTGATTTATTAAATAAATGGAGAGATATTGATGTTATATACTATTATTGCTATAAATCAGACATAAGTTGGTTATTTGCTTGATTTAAAATTATCGTAAGTAATTAATTTGAATTCTGAGTTTGTAATGTTAAATATGACTTTAAAATGTATTAAATGAGTTGCTGTTATAACAGAAAATTGTTTTTGCTGTTTGCTAGTTATAAACATCAACTTAATCAGAAAAATAAGTTAAATTCTAAATTTTCCTAAATTGTTTCATAAATGTTACAATCAAGTAAATTAAAATCAATTGTTAGTAATAACAAAATATTAAGTAATCCAATGTTACCTAAATTAAAATAATCTAGAAAAAGTTGTACAATTTTCCACAATTTTCTTTCTCAGGAAAAGAAACTCCGTATTTTCACAGAACTCATTTTCCCCTAAGGTTACTTACAAGGTTTCCGAACGCGCCACAATTTTCACCGCAACATTTTTTTGCTCTGGCAACGTGAAAACTGACAGAAAACAAAATGGGCGGCCTCTAGACGTCGGTAGATAGTTTCGAATAGAATTTTACTTAATATTATATTGTATTAACATTAATATTTTGTACTCGCTATACAGTTCCTTGGTGTTTGTGTGTTTAGCTCCGTGTTTCGTGTTATAAAATGTGAGTATTTGCTCTGTTTTCTTAGTAATGTATATTTTACAACTTGTATTGATTGTGTTAGCGTACCAAAGGCCAATGTCAGCCTTTCTGTGGGGGTGGGTTGCGTGCATTCCTAGAATTTTGGTTTTACTAATATTCGATGTTTTTGTGTTTTTTTGTTGAATAGTTATCTAGTTTTGAGTAGGTAACAATGACGTTATGTGCTATTGTTTTTAAATATTCGATAATTTTTTACAGGTTCATAAATAAGATAATTCTTTCATCGATTTACCTAATTATTATTTGAAAATAATACTAAGCGTTAGAATTTTTCATTTAATGGGAACACTGATTTGTCAGTAATTAGCTGTTTTAATATTTACGCAAAATAAATTTATTTTAAAAATCGATATTATGTAGTGTTATAGTTACCTAATTAATTAATTATTCATTTATGTATGGTTAAATTCATTTATTTTGAATAATTAAAAATTTTACACGTAATTCATCAATATTCTTATACTTTACATTTATAACCTTGAGAGAATTTTCTTTTTTGAAATAAAAACACAATGGTTGTTAATTCTACATCGCGCTGTTATTTTGGTCTACACATATTATTAAATATAACTTAAACTAATCGTGATCAACATTAAGGTAGCTTTTTTCCGACTACCTATGTCAGTTTCTACCCCATCTATCTATTCTTACATATCGTATTCTACTGTTAAGAGCAAACAAGTCAACATTTTTTCCATAGAAACTTCGTTGGGGTTTTACTCCATTAATTGACAACGTACATCCAAAATTAAACATGGTATCGTTTTGTCTCATTGTTAATTTTGTCTGTACGGAAGCAGAATTGTAAAATATGAAGCTATTAAAAAGTTACGAGCTTCTAAAGATTCGTTTATTTTGCTAATTTTAACACAACTTTAGGTGTAAATTAGAAGCTAAAGAAGCATCAAATTTCCAAAACGAGTCCGTACCGACACAGCAAATTTATCTAAGAATTTAATAAATTTTATTTGAAATTAATTGGTGCAGTGGTTTTTTCATAAAACTCCAACAGCCAAAGGCTTTTTCGTATTTTTTTACGCGCGCCTTTTACTCTGAATGATCGTGCATCTCACTGAATAAGTTTTCCCCTGTTTTCTCCACGGGGGGATGACGCTCGCGCACACATGAACAATATGGCTCGATTTCCGGTGAAATATCATGGTTTTTGACCATGCCTGCCAGTGAGTTCGAGCTCGCGACTAGCGCCGCCTTAAATATCCAAATTACGAGATGGCTGTTTTATTTAGTTGTTATATCTGCATAATTATAATCAAAGTCGCCTAAATCTACGAGTATCCGTTTGCGTATAACCTCTCCGAACAACGGCAGCAAATACCTACTCGTAGTTTAATTCTTTTTCAATATTACGTTATTTCTAGCACAACGTTTTTATGTAAGAACGTTTTCGGGAAATCTACCGGGTTGATCGAAAATTTATACCCGGGCGAAGACGGGACGGGCCGCTTATTACGACTATAGTTCCAGACATTCGTACAGCATAGGTATTTATAGGTAACACTCTTCTCCTAATCCTGCTCTAAAGTCTTCAAAATATAACAGGTATTGGACGCTGCAATTCTCATTGAAAGTAGTCTAAAATCTCCTATGAAAACTCATGAAGACTGCCATATTTAGCTACGGAAAATGACAATGACTAGATTAGTTTACGTTAAACATAGTACTGAAAAAACATGTCAATCGACCCAGCTATGCATTTTATGTTACCACTTTAAAAAGCTGGCCTAGTAGAGCCAAATGTTTCCGGGGTTGCGGCCGTCGTAGAAGGACACCGTAGGTATATCGCTACATGTGAATAATTGGACATCCCACCTTACGTGCAAAGCGTTTGGTCAATACTTTTATTGTGCGTACTGCTAAGGAGTGGAATGCCCTGCCGAAGTCTGTAATTTTTGATAGCTACAACTTTTAATTGAAAAGTGCATAAGTTTAAGACAATCGTGCTTCAAAGTGAGAGCAGTGGTGGCCCAGTGGTATCGGCCCCGACTTACGGGTTGTAGGTCGTGGGTTCGAATCCCGGCAGGCGCATTACTTTGTGTAATTTATTTCATCACCACTGCTCTCAAAACGGTGAAGGAAAACATCGTGAGGAAACCGGCATGTCCTAGAACCAAAAATTCGAAGACATGTGACATCTATCAGCCTACTATGGGCCTGCGTGGTGAAGTATGGCCCACCCCCTCTCACAGCGAGGAGGCCTGTGTCCCAGCAGTTTGAACATTAATAGGCTGATGATGAAGCGTGCTTCAACGTCGACCACATCTTTATTTACCATCAGGCGGGATAGTGGTCAAACTCGAGCTTATTGATAAACTAGCTGTTGCCAGCGACTTCACCCGCTACAACTCGAAAATTATCCCACGGGAAGATAAAATCGGGATAAAAACTATCCTATGTGTTAATCCAGGCTATAAACTATCTGTGTACCAACATTTAGCCAAATCCGTTCAGTGGTTTTTGCGTGAATGAGTAACAAACATACATCCTCACATTTCGCATTTATAATTATTAGGATAGAATAAAAGGTACCTTCTGAAACAGAATATTATAACAGTGCTAAGGTTCCGCTCGACCCAGGGTGAGAAGGACCCATTTGATAAAAAACTCAAGAGAAAATGGTTTTAAAAGTTTCAACCCTAAAATACTCGCGCCAGTTTTGCATTCGTATTTTATTTACAAGGGAAAATATTTTTTCGAGTGTACGCAGTGCCGTATTATCCTAGGGGCCCACCCTGACCAGGGGCCCAGCATTCCCCACTTATGAAACCACGGTAAAAGTGAAATTTTTTCACATTTAAAAGCTGGTAAAACACCCCATTATTGACACTATAAGAGTAACGGTGAATGTCTGAATTTTTTAAGTGTATTCAAGTGTGGATATTATTGACAGGGCAAAACGGTATCAGGGTCTATTATTGACAAATTGACTATTATTGATAAAATTGCGTTGTTGTGGTATGAAAAGGGGAAGGACCGAAACGAGCTATGCCTAGGACCCCTGAGATGGTTAATCCGGCCCTGAGTGGACGTCTTAGTTACTAAAGGTGAAGCATTATGCGCAGACAAAAAGAAGCCTTTTTATGTAAAACAGCTTTTAGTGGAGCACAAAGAAGTGCAACATTAGTAGATAATGATGCACGAAAAGGTATTTTATTACGTGGGTATTATGGTGCATAGTGTGTGCAACAATTATGTACTGCAGCTGAAAATTCAGTAATTAGAAGTTGCTATGAGTATGTTGGATATTGTTTATGTGTATGCTTGTGTACATCTATTAATTCTATTTATTCCTTGTGGAATATTATTATTATTTCCTTTATTCATTTTTTTACAAATTATGTTTTACATTTTTAATATAAATTAGCCCACTAGCATCGGGAACAGGGTCCAAAGTGCTGTGGTTAGGGCTCTAGAGAGAGGAACCTCCTCACAATGCGCGCCGTGTCCAAAAGAACTGCTTTCTGCATCAGGCCCTTGAGCCAGCTGCACAATGAGAGCCTCTTAAGGTATTGGTCGAGGCTCTTTGAAATTAGTCCGTTGACCGTAACGACTATCGGTACAAAGACTGCTGAGTCCACGTCCCACATGTCGACAATCCCGTGTGCTAAATCAAGATACTTGATTTTTTGTTATTATTACATTATATTTTTTCAAGCCAAGGCTAATGTGTATTGCGAGGGCAAACGGACGGTAAGTAATGGGTTACTCGCCGTCTGATTATGGACAATGCCCGAGTCGGCGACGAGTCGTGTTCCACGCTTGTCTCAAAGAGCTGTGAGCAAACTGACGGGCCCTCCTTAGAGAGCCAAAACCTGCCGCGGTGAGCGTCTCATCTGGTAACCGTGAGCCTGGATCGTTAAGAGCTATTAGAGCATCACCGTGAATATTTTAGTCAGTACAAGTCTGACAGTCCATCCCGTCCTGCCCTGGGTAGGAGAAGTATAAAGTAAGTACTCATTTGACGATTTTATCACGTAAAAAAAGTGCTTATGTGGATCGCTGGAACAACTACTAGACTGCCTAAATCAAAACCCCTATACCTAAGAAAATGCGCATCGCAATATCAAAGAATACCTCGAAAAATATTTTTCCGTGTTGCTTACATAAGAGTCTCATATCAGAGAGTCACCTATCTTTCCATATACCTGGCACGGTACCCTAAAAACTGAACCATTACATCATCTTTCCGCACCGCGAAGCCTCCACACCTTTGTAGCAAGACCTCATTCGAGGTGGCCTCATCAAGTCTTCTTGCCGTATGCATGAAGCAAACATTAAGTAGCACAGCCCCGCGAAAACCTTTTTTTTCTTTCTTTTCTTTTTTAAAATAAGCTGGATGACCTACTTTTTACTGGCCGTTTTTTTTTCTTTTTTTTTTTGTAGACTTCTCGTTACGCAGACAAAGGTAACAGTTGAATGAAGAGTCTTTTTAGTGCCTTTTGCATTTGCGTCATTGGTTCTTTTTTCATGTTTTTGAAAGCTGCAGTAACGTTAATGTTTACGTAAAAGCAAAGTCTGCCGATGCCTTTGGATTTGCTGGATTTCATGTCCTACAGTGAAAGCTTGTTTGTCACTTTTATGGTATAAACTCAAAAACAAGGAGCCTAAATATGTGGCAGATTAAAATAATAATAATATTCCACAACAGATCACATAATGCCATCTAGTCCCAAGCTAAGCAGAGCTTGTGTTATGGGTACTAGACAACTGATAAACATACTAATATATTTTTAAATACATACATAAATTATAGTTAAATTACACCCAGACACAGAACAAATGATCGTGCTCATCACACAAACATTTGTCCTGGGTGGGAATCGAACCCACGACTTCCGGCATAGCAGTCAGGGTCACTAACCACTAGACCAACAGGCCAGTCATTAAAAGTTTTATGTATGTGTAAAAACAGTGTGTGATTCCAGGATTAACTGATGATGGTCATGATGAAGCAAAAAAAACAGTCTCTAAAATAGTTTATTTTACCTATTTATTGCATTCATCAGCTACAAAAACACAAATCTAAAGTCAGACATGTAGACTGGCAACATCATCCAAGCCTCCCTCCCTCGTTTAGTAAAATGTAAAATGACATCGTGTGGTATCGGTTGGCAACCTGCCAAAAGACACCACGGAAAGGGGTTAACCGGCGCTGGCATAAATCGGGGATACATGGAATCTATTTTAGACTAAATTCAAGTTAAATTGATCGAACACTGCCCCTTCTGTAATCCCCTGAATATCGAAGAGGGAAAAGGTACAAGGGGAAAATCTAGAGTACCTTAATGGTTATCTATCTTCATCGTGTATCTACATCATATCTTCATGTTTTTTCTTGGATTGCTACACAGGTTCGATTTTAATGAGCACATAAGCACTTGATCTGGAATTCTTGGTGCATTGTCGTTAAGGACCCTTTACTATTTATGAGGTACAGGAGTGAATCAAGCGAATCAGGGTTTCCAAATCGAGACAGACTACAAAGGTGCGCCGTGAGACGCTCTTATTAACCATTTTCCGGATCGAATATATTCCGTGGGTAAAAGATATTCTTTTAACATACAAGATCCACCAAGAAACAAAATAGTCTCATTTCATTTGCAATTCTTTGCAGTCTTAAAACCACATTCACGTGTACTGATTCGGTAAGTTTTCAACCAGTACCCTTAGCACGAATTTTCACTCTTTTACTTTACAGCGTCTTTCCAGTATTTACAGCGTTTTTTTATGAAAAATGGAACAGCGCCTCTGGTGTGCGAAGAAAGAACTTTTATGAAACTCTGTCAATTTGAAATTGTCAAAGTTCCAGTTTACTTTACGTCTCAAATACTGAAAATTCGTGCTAAGGGTACTGGTATCATTTTCACAGTTAGGGCGCAGTGTAAGGAACCTGAATTGCACCTGTAACTGTAAAAGGGAATCAGGAGCTCTCAAGCTTATCTAAGCGGGGTGCTCTAGGACGGGATAACTTTTGAAAAACAATATAAAACATGTTGTCACCCGAGTATTAAGGGCTTCACACACAGCAGCTATAATGTAAAGATGTACATTATAGCACGATACATCTCATTACATCTTTCCATAGAAATCGTCACGACACCACACACAACAGCTATAATGTATATTTTTACATCTTCGAATCTCTGTGGAAAGACATCATCATACATCTTTACATTATAGCTGCTGTGTGTGAAGCCCTTTATACTAGCTACTCCTCTCTTGTTATCTCCAAAAAATCTTGGTAAAAGCAAAGTGTACTTAAAGTAAGACAAATTAAGGGTCCTTTGATCCTATCACACATTATGGGATGAGGGAAGCGCGTTCCATCCCCTATCGAAGGCAGCCAACTGTCCCGGATAGGGAACAAGGTCACGTTACATAAAACGTTCCGCCTTTGCGCCCTTATGACAGCAGGCGGCTTTCTATCTCCAGTGGGGCTTGGTAAAAGCAAAGTGTACTTAAAGTAAGACAAGTTTCTTTGATCCTATCACACATTATGGGAAAAACTAGCGCGTTCCATCCCCTACTCGAAAAAAGCCAACTAAGTCCGTAAGAATAATTTAAAAAAAAATCGACCGGCATTTTTTATTTTGTTACACAAACCAAAATTGATAAACCTCATTCCCGAATTCGGAAGCGTTTTATTTTTTGAAATCCCGAATTTTGAAGCATTTTATTTATGTCAATTAATCATTGGTCGCGTGATTATTTCCTTACCGTAACCCCGGAACATAACAGGCTACTGAAGGACACCGTGGATTTTAGTCAGTACAAGTCTGATAGTCCCGCCCCCTGCCCGGGGTGGGAGGACTCATTTGATGATTTTACCACTGTAAAAAAAAAATGTCAGTTAATCATTGATGTAACAACGAACAAAAAATACGTAGGTATTCGTTTTTTTTAACTATACATTATGTGAAATAGATTTTTAACTTATCCGGTAAGTTTCTCTAATACGTGGCCAACTTTCGCTTGAATAACTTTTTCCCATGCACAGTATTTGATAAAAGTTTCGTTCGTATTAATTAGGTACAAGATCCATATGAGTATCTGTCATCATAGATTTAGATATTGCCTGATCATAACAAGCATTAAACTCGCACCAGTTTCTGAAATAACCTTTTCTGAAAATCATTTAACATTGTCGATCAATGTTATTAAGTTAATAGCTATGGAATTATTTAATGTATCAAACTACCAACCAAGTGAGTACATAAACAATACCTAAAATCGATTTCTTCAACTCAATAGTAAACAAAATAAAAGCATAAACGGTCTTACCTTACTTCAACTTACTTTTAATCACGTCATCATCTGCCTAGCCTTTTCTCCAAATGCATTGGGGTCGGCTTCCAGTCGAACTAAATGCAGCTGGATATCAGAATTTTGTATGGAATGACTGCCTATCGGACCTCCACAACCCAGTAACTGGGTAATACAATACTCCATGGTAAGGCTGGTTGTCGGACTTTAGAGCTTCTGACTAACAGTTACGACTATCTAAGATTTATAAACCGAGACCAACAGCTTTACGTGCATTCCGAGGCCCGGAGGAAACTTGCTATGACAGATGGTCACCCATCCACAGACCAACCTCAGCAGCTTAATTATTTATTCACGAGCTCCTCGACTTTTTATTTATTTTTTTTATTTTATTTTATCCTTTATTTCAGGCATCTAAAGGCCCATAAAATACAATACACTTATAGATAGGTATAAAACAATATCTATAAACTAATACATATAATATTATTCTATACTTAAAATTACTGTACACGAAGTCACGGCGGCGTCATGTTTCGCTGCAAGGTGTCGCGTAGCCGGCCGCGGAATCGCCGATACAGCACACCTTTCGGCCAAAACTCTTCCTTGAGAAAGGTCGCCAAATCTTGGGTCTAAAGCGCACCACAAACGAATTAAAATTTGTTGTGGCGTGGCTCCAACTTCACCCTCAAGTCCCAGTTGGTCTTCACCCGTATGTACTCCACGATGTCCTCCGTCTTCTAGTGCGTTAAACGGGACACGTACAGCTGCGTTGTCGGAATGCAGGACGTAGCAGCATGTTAGGTCCTGCCAGCGCTGTCCCGCACTGATTGCGATAAGTAGGCTTATCTTCTTTCTGCCCTTGATGAAACCATCCTCATCGCATGTGTGCTTAGGTGGTCCACGTTGTTTGTGGTCCACCACAGCGCCTTTAGTCGCGCTCAATACTGAGCGACTCTGCTTACCCCCTTTTGTTACCCCTTTTGTTACCGCGTTGAAAATAATCCAAGAGTCCGTACTGTTTCTATAAGCACGAAGCATCCTATGTCCTCGTTTCAGCATTCATCTTCAGCCTATAATGTTCCCACATGAGGGACATAGTGCTCTTCTCTTAGATTTTACTGTAAAAAATATCAAATAGTAAATCCCAAATGAAAGAATGAATCTGTCAGATTCTTCACTGGTAAAATTTCATTTTGGATTGAACTTCGATTAATATTATTGGTTGGAGGAGTTTAATGAAGTCCCCATACGGTTGAAGACGGATGAAAATAATAAAGAGTCAATTGTATTTTTCTGAGTATAACATAAATTAGGTGCAGTTTTAGACAATGTTTTTTCGAAAAGGGGGTTCCGTTTGAAGATCATTTATTTTGTGAAATTGCTAAACATATTGAACAATCAAGGCTGCGGGGGCAGAAATAGCCCCGATTTTGAACACCCACCAAAAGATATGAATAGGCACATCTATTTATCTATTCATAACCACCTGAATGACGTATAAAACACGTAGATACAGTACGACACTTACAGAATCATACGCGTCTGACGTACACACCGACCCAGTTCCCTGCTTCACCTGGGATGCGTCCTGACGTCATAGTACAACGTCACCAATGACACACTGACCTATTTGGCGACCACCCGGAAAACGTGGCGTAGGGGGTGTGTCCCATTCAGGTTTAATCCCTGCACACAGTGCCTATTTTTAGCCCACTACTTCATTCATTGAACGTCATGCAATACAGATGTGGTATACTTGTCCTATTTTTGATCGCATGAATTTGAGACCGATTTAAGATTGATTATCGTCCTGTCGCAACACGTTCTCTTTTAAAGTGTTACGCTGATCAGATCACAGATCATTAGGACGAGTTTTGGATAATAATATATTGAAATGGTAGGAGGGTTAGACAAGAGATCCATCTTTGTCGTTAGGCTATTCATGTCATCGTTCAACATTCATACTTATCACTCTATGAGGAAGCATGAGTCAATCTGGATGTACGTTCCTATCTATATTTTACTGTATAGAATATAAATAGAAATATATAAGAAATGTTATCTTCACGGTTGTCATAGTACCCATTGAACTTCGATTAGCTCTGCTTAGCTTGGGACTAGATGAAGCGCCATGCGCTTGAGAGTTGATGAAAATAATAAAGAGTACTGTACCTATATTGTTATATTTTACTGAGTGTAACAAAATTCGGTGCAGTTTTAGTCAAAAAATAAGTCGTCATAATGTAATTTAGCAGTTTGATGATGTTATTTTGTAAAATTTTAGAGGGTTCACATTCCAGCTTTGTCACCTGGGTGATATCACCTGGGTGAACAAAGTGGACAACATTGGTGTCCTCAATTCAAAGAAATATCAGATGAGTGGTATCGCTGCAGGTTTGCGGATCATCATTGTCCACTTATGTTACCTGATCTATCACCCAGGTGAACAAAGGCGACTTTTCTTATGCGATCGTAGTGGACTTTTATCAAAGAAAAAGCACTGACATTATGATATTTAAATTGTACTAGGAGCACAGGATTATTGTTAGTGCCAGAATTCAATATGTTTGAACTACTAGGATAACAGGATCATGTAAGAATTTTTGTCTCGCATTGTCTGCAATGGAATAGATTAACTTTATTTTTCGTTGAAGTTATGCTTGACGTGGGTGATAAATGGCGTCACACACGGCTAAGATACTACGTAATTATTATTTATCAAAATGATATTGTATAAGGCCACAGACGACGACGCATTTTGTATCTTAAGATCTTAAGGTAAGATTTTTATATCTTAAGATGTTATCTTACGATGCCTCTCAAAACGTTCTCTATCTTAAGATACGAAATATGAGATATTTTTTTTATAACTGTAGTGTAAAACATTGAATTGTATGGCAAGCGATCAGGTATCGTTTGATAAAAATGTTATAGTATCTTAACCAAATGTGTAGCGCCTTAAAACCACAACTTCGTAGGAAGAGTGACTGAAAAAAAAGAACAATAGTGTCTTCAGACAATTTTTTTTACTAGAAGACATATACATTGACATATATTACATAGGTGATAAAAGTCCACTACATCGCAGGAAAAGTCGCCTTTGTTCACCTGGGTGATATTTTTTCCGAGGTGAACAAAGGGGACAACTTTGGTGTCCGCTTTCACCATCACTCAGGTGATATTTTCGAGGTGAATTGAGGACACCAATGTGTCCACTTTGTTCACCCAGGTGATATCACCCAGGTGAACAAAGTGGAATAAACCTTCTAGAGGGTCGATCTTCAATTTTTGGACTTCCGTTGAGGATAATGACGCCCGATACTTTTACTGCTTGAGATAAAAATGTAAATTATTTAATTACGTTTAAATATTATAATTTATATTTTTGTCTTTTGTCAATGGATGGTTGCACTAGCAGTAAAAGTATCGGTCGTCATTATCGTCAACGGAAGCCCAAAAATTGAAGATTGACCCTAAACACATTGAACAATCAAGGGGCGCCGGCGGGGGCAGCAGCAGTTCCCATTTTGAACACCCCCCAAAAGATATGAATAGGCACATCTATTTATCAATTCATAACCACCTGAATGACGTATAAAACACCTAGATACAGTACGACACTTACAGAATCATACGCGTCTGACGTACACACCGACCCAGTTCCCTGCTTCACCTGGGATGCGTCCTGACGTCATAGTACAACGTCACCAATGACACACTGACCTATTTCCCACCCAGCCGTGGCGGGGGGGTGTGTCCCATTCAGGTTTAATCCCTGCACACAGTGCCTATTTTTAGCCCACTACTTCATTCATTGAACGTCATGCAATACAGATGTGGTATACACTTGTCCTATTTTTGATCGAATGAATTTGAGAAGGGGGATTTAAGATTGATTATCGTCCATGATATGTGTTTAAAGTGTAACAAAGCTGACAATGGCAGGATTAGGACGAGATTTGGATGGATTGAAATGGTGGGAGGGTTAGAAAGTTAGGGGTTTTTGTGCGTTGGCTATTCATGTGTCGTTTTAATTCCCTATATGAGGAGGAAGTAAAGTAGAGATACAAATATCATCCCAAAATGCAGTCATATTAATCATTATAGGTATAAGTAATTTAGCAGCTCATGATGCTATTATTAAAATTAAGTTCACAATCAGCTTTGTCCTTATTTACTCCTGTGTCTATAAAGAGAATATCAGATAGTGGTGGCGCTGCAGGTCTTTATGATAATTTTCTTATTTATGTTTTATACGAATTAACACTTCTATTGCTAATCGTAAAGCTTTTTAAAGAAATATCACTGTCATTTTGATCATCCTTATTCATTTATGGTAGACACAGCATGTCTTTCTCGTCCATGTTTCTACTCGATATCGGATGCAATTTTTGGTACATACGTTTTTTATTTATCTGCTAATTCATATGTTTGATAAAGGATGCCACAGGGCGGTGTATTGGGCCCCATAATACACGTAATATTGATTGACAATATCAATATTTGAACATGTGACATTTTCCACCAAATTAAATTTTCTTTGAAACCAAGCTTTATTTAATATTTAATATACTGTGAGCTGCCTTCACCGTTTTACTAGAAGGATGTCTACATAACAACTGTAGTTAAAACATAATTCGTTAGCATATCGTCTAGTAGGTAAAAACCTTGAAACCAACGAATACAAGATACCGCTCTGTATAATCATTACATGGCTATATCGAAAAAATGCAATCCACATTGAGGCATTTCGTATTGAGAGTTCTGCCCCAAAACCTTCAGGGTCGCCCTCAGGCTTACCTTGCTCAATCTCAGTGGGCCAAACGCCTCATGCAAGGAGGCTATACACCGTTGTCGTGCGGTCCATGGCCCTCTACGGGGCCCCCTGTGGGCCCTGATTAGCATCCGACCACTAAAGGTGGTCGCATGCCAATTGCCAGGGGGTCATGGCTATCCGGATGATCCAGGGATATCGCACGATCGTCAGCGAATCGGCCAACCTCCTTACCGGATTGCTGCCCTGGGATCTGGAGGCGACTGCCCTCCATCGCGTCTATGAGTGGCGCGTGGAGGCACAGCGCTGGAGTGTATGCCCGCTGCTTTGAGAAGTGTAGGCACGCCGGGAAGAGCTCAAGGGCGATCTCAGGGCAGTATGAAGGGAACGACTGTCGCAACCCAGGTCCGGGCACGCCACATTCGCGGCGGCAAAACCCCTTTTTGAGGAGTGATTGGATAGGCGTCACGGCGTCCATACCGCATGAAGTTTCGGGAGGTAACTATGTCTGATAAGGGGGAGGAAACGCCTGGGTGTCACCACTGCGAGGATCGCCTAGACGACACGGTGGAGCATGCAGTGCAGGACTGCCCCGCTTGGAAAGAACCGCCGTGTCCTCACGGCGGCGATAGGCGGAGACCGGCCCGGCATTGGTCGAGGCTATGCTTCGGGGCGAGACGGAGTGGGAAGCGGTAGCCTCCTTCTCTGCGAAGCAGTCATGCTCGCGAAGTAGGAGGCGGGTCGCATGAGGGAAGGACAGCATCCTCCCTTCACCCCAGCTGCAGCAACGGACATCGGCAGACGATCTCCGGCCACCGTAGGCGCGGGCACGTGGGTGGTGAGTTATGGGCGCCTCGCTGTCCGACCATGGACCTGGGGTCGACGGCGTGTTGTGTTCCACACGCGCCTCAAAGAGTGTCAGCATGATGACGGGGCCCCCTTCTGGAGGGCCAAACGCGCGGAGGTCGCGAGACTTATCTCATTACCGTGACCCCGGAACGTAAAGGGCTATTGAAGGACACCGTGGATTTACCGCTAAAAAAAGAGGCAATGTAACTTTAGGGCCCCATGGTTACATTTGCTACGGGCCCCGCACCGGCTTGATCCGGCACTGTCTCAGCCATAGGACATCCATTGCTGAACATAGGCCTCCCCTTTAGATCTCAACATACACCGGTTGGAAGCGAACTACATCCATTCAAACTTTTGAATTTTCTAAATTCGTTTCAAAAAAATCGTTTCGCAACATTCATGAAATCTTTCACCGCTGGACGTGCACCAATACAGTCACTTTCCTGTGTTTGCAAGCACAGATGTTTTTAAGAGGAACTGTACCATTTCTTAGTGCTAAACGATGTTTTTCGAATTTATGACCATTATTTTAATCATCAATCGCAGCAAATAGTTATCATTGACAGCCGGGGTGATAAACACTACCCTATTAGTTTCAACCACCACCCAGATGGCAAGCTCAAAGTGGACAGATGGAAAAAAATGCTGTAAATCAGTATTTTACACGGAGCGACTGCTTGTTCTGACAAGCAGTCGCTCCAAGTACATGAAAATGTGTGTTTGTGGGGATCAGTCCCCACAGCCCAGTAACTGGGCAATACGATACCCTTTGGCAAGACTGGAATTTGCGACCACATTTGTTAAATTAACTATTCAGTTTACAATGCCAGTACCCACAGTTTACAAAAGCTTGTCGTCACAATGGAACATTATCAACGCAGTGCAGGCGGGATATTAATGCAATGGAGTGACCTGAAGTAATATTGCTATTCAATGTTTGACAGGCGCTTTGTATATTACTTCACAATACCAATAAGTAATATTTTTTTTAATCCTTGTTTGTTACTATTAATTTACCAACTCTTTGGTTTTGTTTTAAGTTTAGTTAATTCGTTTTAGAATGACTAGCATAGTAAAAAGTAATTCATAATTTTAAACTTTCTCACTGTACGACGTACGTGTGCCCTTTCATCATCATCATCATCTCAGCCATTCGACGTCCACTGCTGAACATAGGCCTCCCCTTTAGATCTCCACATATACCGGTTGGAAGCGACCTGCATCTAACGTTATACTTTATTCAGTCCAAATTCAAATGCCCTCTGCAGTGGTAATTACAACATTATTTAAAAGTGCATAAGGGTAAAAACTGCATATTAGTTAAAAGATAACTTCCTATCTAGTCTTAAAGTAGGTGTTTCTGACGATGTGCAATTGTGCATGCATACAAACTATCTAGCTTGTATATTGAAAATACAATACCTATCTTCCTAAGAATATGCACTAGTAAGCAAGCAAGCAGTATATTTATACATGCTTAATAGGGCACAACTAATTCTACAAGCAAAGCTTGGCTCAAAGTAGATGTTACACGGGTAATAATAGCAACGGAAAATGCAACGAATATTCAGACGAAGATGAAATCTCTAGGTAACCTGCAAGCTTCAAGAGATAGTTTGCCCTCAATTTGGTGATTTGAATGAACTACGAGTACCTGCAGATTTAGAACTTAAGACAGCCAGGAATAGCTTTAAAATAAAGCATTCTTAGATTATAGATTATGAATCCATATAGAGCGATTGAACATGAGAAAATATGGTATTGTGGCCATATTTTACTACTAGCTATTACTACAGCTAATAGTGTTTTGTTAGCTGTAGCAACAGCTCATCACAAAAGTTTTGACTGACAGTCTCATAAGATTGGTTTTCAATTCAACTTCATTTAATTTTGGGGCGACTATTCAGGGTGGCTTCAAACCCGATGAACAAAGATTAAAATAATTAAGAGAAAAATCTAAAAACCCGTGTTTTTAACTGTTCTAAAATTAGAAAATAACAGAGAGAGGGGACACTCAAAACGTGGGTTTTTAGTTTTTTTTTCTAAAGCGATTTTAGTTGCATTTTGTCTTCTTCGTGGCAAATTCTAATAAGCGAGAATGTTCCTCGTCTGTTTATCCTATTGTGACACAGACTGTGTAATAACAATTTAGCACATGTTTTGAAAATTATGTAATTCATTTTACAAAACAAATCTTGAAGTCGTGTTTCTTCCATTGTATTTCGTGGTGTTCACACATTTTTGCATATTTATGACTAACTCAAATTGTCGTTTTTACAATAATTTTCAGTTGACAACAACTTAACTAGCTATAAGTACAATTGTTTCGGATTTTTAAAATAGTTCCAGTTAATACCTATTTTGTCGTTGTTATCAAAGCTAGCTATCTCGCCATTTTGCCTGTAGGCACCTAACACCTTGGGGTTTTAAACTAATCACTTTATTAGTAACGACAGCTTGTAGACGACTTTCAATGACTATAGATTTAAAGTCGTTCAAATTCGTACCGAAGGGAGACATTGCCACCACTTCGAAACGTTTGCATTAATTTTCTGAATGCGACCTTCACTGGGCTCTTCCTATTCATTGATTTGTTTTCGTATGTTTTCCGTTTTATGTGTATTTCCCTGACGGTTACCAACGTAAACAGTCGTATTGTCATTGAATAGATATTGTGTTTCGTATGAATTGAATCTATGACATTATTTAATCTGCTTCGATCCTATATTATCTTCTCCATCATTAATTTAAATAGCTGCTTCCTTACCAACAATATCTCTTTTATTTTACTTAAATTCGGTAAACAAATTCAGCAACAATCTACTGTCACAGTAAACCGAGCAAAATTATTTTGCTGAACTAATCTGATGGAAATTCTGAACCAAAACTCAAGAACCGCTGTGATTTTTAAAAGACTTTCCTGACTTCGTTTGCAATCTTTATCGACATAAGAGCGCTTGGTAAGTTATCTATACTGAATCTGAACCAAAATGATACTACGAAGGAAGATCCCGACTATAGCCTCGAGGGATGCGACTTGTATTAAGTGGCATGCGCGGGCTTCACTTAGTTCCTCCACAAGAGCATTGTGTTCACTTGTGGGTTGCTCTTAGCAAATTTTAGTTGTGTTTTTTTTTCAGTATCTGTCTCAGCACATTTCTTTTGGTTTATTTTGTATTAGGATTGGTCCGCTACTTCGCTCGCGTTATTTTGAAATTTGAAAATTAACATTTAGAGCAGTGCAGCCACCAGTATTAAAATAACTTCATTGTTGTTTTTCTTGAGAACAGTACTTTTTCGGGATGAAACGTGTCCATTTCTGTACACATTGTAACGTACAATGCATGAATGCAGAAATAAAAAAAATATCGGTTCAGTGGTTTGGGTAAAAAGGTAACAATCAAACAAACTTTTACATTTTTATAATATTGGTTACAATTGAGATTACGATGCAGATGGCACCATAGACATTTACAATACAATTATGTAATATAAAAAATCATAAATGTTCTAGGACACTGAGTATCATCACAGCCCCATCTACCCTCAAGGCTTAGCATAAGGACTTTGCTACGGATAGGCCTACATTTGCAAGCGGAATTTACTTTACTCCTGAGAACAACCATGAGACCTCAATGAATAATAGGGATGGCAAATTTTCGCACTTCGGCGTTATTAACGCAGAGGAAGATGTTGCCTATCTCGCTTTTACGATACTCTAGGGATTAGATAAGGTAGTATTGTTCTTTGTAAAAGAGATCTGTTTATTTTAATTTTTTGGCTTTGGATTTTTTCTTTCTTCCTTTAGATATTTAAAGACTTTAAACTCATAGTATAAGTGGTTCAAATTGCTGGAATACAGGCCTCATATCTGTATAAGAGAGTGGGCATTCAGTATTCAACACACGGACCCAGAGCGACTTTGTAGAAGTCACGATTTTTAACATTTTTAAAATAGCGTGACTTAGGCGTCTCTATGCAATTCATGATTATTAATTTTGTCCAAATTAAAACTTTTAAATTATTATGAGCTGCCTGATAAACAATTTTTAAAGAAACAGTAACGCCTTTTATGCTATCATTTAACTCAATGTACCTTATGTCTGTTGCATTTTTGGACAGGTTCCTCAAAGTGCAGGAGAATTTAAACAAAGATTATTGGAGATTACCCATGGGACATTGCTAATTTGTCTTGCAATATCATCAACACGACGAGTACGCACTAGCTACATTTTTTAATGTATTGTACTTATTGTACAACGGGCTGGTATCCTCAACTCTACATCATGCGCGTATTTTGCGTGCAAAATTGTATTTTGACGTATCAGTCTTTTCCTTGTCTAACTCTAACACATATCTAACCATTTTTACCCGACCTTAGCCTATTGGCAATTCATCACGAACAAAATAATCTTGCTCAAGTTTAACTATAATAATCTTCTTTACGATAGATTTTAGTTATAAAACGTTGCGTTTTGACCTTACTGCCGGCTACACGCCATCGCGTTTTGACAATGTACCATTAATCTGTTTTTGGATATCATTGTTAGTCAAAGTATCTTTAAATTCTGATAGAGTTGTTTGAATATAATTTGTTTCTGTCTTATTTTTGCGCTATTTGTTTATGTCATTTTAATTAGCTTTTGAATTTTTTCGCTGAAATTTAATTTATTAGCCTTCTAAGGATAGCAATCTCGATTTATTTCGAAATTCTCTAATGTTTACATCTGTGCTGGTTATGCGTTTTCACAAAATAATGCATAGAGCACTTTATATTATCGTATCCTGTCAATGGTTGCATTAAAGGAACTGAGAATGCTAACCCCTTTGTGCCCCTTTGTGCTAAACTCTTTGCCCCGTTTAAGTCCACACTATGAAAAAGAAGTATCTTTGCTCATTGTAACCAACCATTTTTTATCTCTTAATAAGTATGGACATTTACCTACGCACTAATCATTTCTTTAAATAGATCAACTAAGCCTATCGCAGTTCATGCGCCAGATAAAGAAAAAAATTGATAAATAAATTGTACAATTACTATTTACTGATTAAAATATTAATATAAAAACGGCCTATAACTGACTTTTTTACTAATTTATGGGCAGATCATTAAAATGCGTAATTAATTACTCTCTAATGACATCACAGGTATTCTTAATAATCGTTCAGAAACGACATTTTCATTGATAATCCCTGCTCAAGTTGTTTTTTTTTCATAATGATCAATTAACTAAATTTAACTTCCTTAGAACCTAATCTTAGCAACTTCTAAAACGATATTTGTTGGTGTAAAACCAAATATCGATCATAAAAACTTCAAGTAGGCACCGTATTGGTTTGCTTTTTAAAGTGTTCGTTATTTTATTAGATATCTAGACACGATCATATATGATACTTTATATGGAACCTTGAGAAACCAGTTTTGAAATAGAATTATAGGAACATAATTATATTACAATGATACGAAATGGTCAAACACGTTGTATTTTTATGCGTTATAGATTTACTCTTAATGAAGAACATTTTAATGAAAAAAAAGAGTTAGTTTTGATTACAAAACTTTATTCAATCGGGTAAATATGTACCGGCATTTGAAAATGCGAACAAGGCGTGGGTTCAAGCTGATGTCAAAACTGCATAGAACAGCCTACGCTGAATAATCTACCTGCAGTTCTTTCAAAACTAACTCTAAATCATTCTAACTAAAGTGCATATTCCTATAAGCAAAACTTTGAAGGCTATAGTGCGATGCATCTTTACTTTAGCGCGTTCAGTCACTGTTGAATGTTCACAGAGAACGGACGCGTCACTCGATACAAAAGTCTTTCGCGAAGAGTTTCAAACTAAATTGTGTCAATAAACTTTTCCAAGTTTCTCAGTGAGTGAGACAGTGATAGTTTGTGATTCTTTCCAAAGGTTATTCACTTTTCCACCCTGGATTTCAATTTTGATGGTAAGATTTCCTTAACTTGTTCAAAGATCTTATCCTGTACTTGGTAATTTTGTATACTTTGCAACATTATTACGTGCAGACAAGTCATATTGTTCAAATAAGTCAGTCAAAACCTATGTATAGCAATTAGTATCAACATTAAACCGAGCGATAGGAATAGTTTTTACAACTTTGTTTTATATTTGCTTATCTTTCGTATCAATAACTTGCGACCTTGTTTACCGTTCAAGGTAAGATTGATTTATCAACGGGCACATTATAGTTAATGCCTTGACGATTGTTATTTTAGTTCGTCTTGAATTCGTGACTTCCCGCGATGGATCGGTTGTTACATCCGTCAGCCGTATCACGCATTGTAATGTAGTTGAAAAACTGGATCATTTTATGATGCCTCAATAATACAACTATACACATAAAAGATGAAGTTTACTCGTAAACACTGTAGGTAAAACTCACAATTGAACAAAAATTATTTGCATGCTTATCTACATGTTATACTTCTATAGATGCATCCAGTTTAACTTAATCCGCTTTAATAACTGCTGGGTCACCAACCTTTTTATGACCTTCAACGGCCCCGATACCATCAATTCTAATTCCGACTTCATCATAAAATAAAAGAGCATCACGGTACACGACATCTACAATATTCACACGAACACAGTCCCTAACCCTTCAGTAGCGTCGTATAAAATATAAATAAATCGGATAACTACAGCCAGTCGGCCTAAATTAGTAAAAAGCGGCACGGATGTCGAGCCGCTTGACCTGAGCCGGGTTTATCGACCCAGTGTCCAACCTGTTACCAGCGATCAAGTTGCTGTTGCTTGCAACCGCAATATATTCTTGAGATATAAATAGAAGAAGGTAGCAGAACAAAGAACTTACTTTAACTTTATTTTTGCAAGTTTTAAACATTGCAACTTTTTCTTTGTCGAAATTAAACATTACATTTTACATTACATTTCAATAGAAGCTTCAATTCTATCTTATTTCCTATCTTAGGGTAAGGACAAACGAGCGTAATTTTTGAGTCGTGAGTCGCAGAATTTCGGGTGCAAAAGCGACTATGAAAGCGCGACCGAAATTCTGCGACTCAACTCAAAAATTACGTTCGCTTGGCTTCAGCCTTATTCCACTATCTTCAACTTATTCTCCGATACAATATCCTTTTTGCTATGAATTAATTTAACTGTGAAAAGTACAAAACAAAAATATGAGATCATCTAAAAAGTGCTATAAAATCTTTGACGTGTCAAAATAAATACATCAGTCTCAAACTCCACAATAACTAGAAACATTTCCTCATAACAAAAGTATTCACAATTTTTGTTAGTCAATGTTGCCGTTGTGAATATTAAAGTCTTTAAAAGAAACATTTAGTTATTCCATAGAGGCCACTATTATTCGCTGTATGGCGCGATGAATCATCCACTGCTCCATTGAAGCCTTCCTATTCGAATTCAAGTTTTTGTCCGACAAACTGTTTATAAAATGGCGGTCCAAAACATGTAGGTAACAAGTTTGTTTACGTCGTCGTACGAGTACTTACCCGTGTTACCTGGGTTAGTGTATTTTACTCTTATCTAAGCTAATGACAATACTGTCTTATCTACCCTACAGCAGTCAACATGCATTTGTGTTTACAAATATTTCTCAAACAGTCCATATTACGTTCAAAAAGTGTTTAAAGCTATCTTGCTTACGCTTTTTAACACCAAACGAGTTTTAGGATGTAATGGATACAATAGTGAGAAAAATAATTCAGATTTGAATAAAAACGAAACGAAAGATGAAGACACCGTAAATAATAAAGCTCTTATTTCTATAAGTAATACAGGTGAATTTCCCACAGCAAATGTATAATAATATAATGCTAGTTATGCTGTAACCATTACGCACGTACCGCTAGCATCGCTGACGCCAATTAGATACGTGTGTGGCATTAATGGCAAACTATCTGATCACCTCTTGAATATTGATGTCTAATCCTTTATGGATGCGGATGGCAATTTTCGTAGTATCGCATTTGGGTCAATGTACTGCGTGGTGCATAATTAGATAGTCTGACAAGATATTGGTGGTAGCTTCCTATTATTTTTGGTTTGGATTATGATGATAGGAATAAAGCTTGCTTGAAAGCAGAAGATTGGATTGATTTAATTGTCTCTCCAAAAAACAAAATGCAGAAGTAGATAACAGTCACAATGTTTACAAAAAATAAGACGAATAAAAAGATCCCGATGAATTAAGAACCCCTCTTTTTTTTCGAAATCGGCTTAAATCAAAAGTTACAAATTACAGTTTTATGCACAAAAACAAAAACTAGACCAAAAGAGTCCAGAAAAATGAATTGCGAATTGGATGGACCTTCATCTGATAACCTTAAATAAACTTAACATAGTCAGTATCTGAGAAAAAAATGCTATACATGAATCTTACCTTTTTCACTCATTAATTACTCCTCTGTTTCACAAACCAATTTAGACAAATTGTGCAAAAGCAAAATTTTGTTTAAAATGGGTACCGGTAGCATGACTCATTTATGCAAATACAGTATATTTTGAAGTATAAGACACTTCGAAAACATGTTTGTTTACTTTTTTCTACAATTATGACTGAACAAAGAAATAATTTTATTTGAGTTCTAGTGACATCTCCAGTTTACGCACTAAAATGGGAGCACCCATTACTCGTTAGCAATTTCTAAATGCTCCATTACGTCGTCAATGAATCATACTACTATTTTTCTATTATTTTCTCTTTTTTTACTTCCTCATTCTTAACGTAGTCAGTTGGCAATGTTGTGTCACGCATTTTAATGTAAATGACGCCACGATCTCTAATTACCCTGATCGTTTAGTGGCTTCATTCTAGACCGTTTACTATCTTTATTACTGCTGTGACATTATCACTACGACATCCATATTACGTCTAGTTAAGCTAAGAGATGTTCTAGTTACAAAGCAAACAGTATTTTTTTGAGAAAGTTATGTTAAAGAATTATCTTTTCTACTTCGACCGCAAGACATGTGCCATCATCATCTGTCAATTCATAATTGGCTTCTAGCCAATTATGAATTATCTTCTAAGTTGTACCAGTATTTTAAATAGAGCGACTGCCGATCTGACCTCCACAATCCAGTTTCTGGGTTACACGATAACCATGAATGGAATCGACGCGATTAAGACAATAACAAACTTCATAATGTATCATTTGCAGTGATGACATTGTTGCTATATTAACAACCTAGAGAGACAATGCTATTGATTAAATTAATAGAACTTGTTGTACAATAATTGTTTTCCGGAATTTTATTGACACATTCTCGCTTCAAGATGTTTATTTCTATTATATTACTACGTATTAGTAGGTACTCCTAAATTCCTCTTACCGTTAGTACCCACAAAATATTCACCATTGTCTGCAATAATTAAATGACCATTCATAAATTCTTTAACAACTGTTTTGCAATCCTCATTCATATGAATTCTCACAGTACAGTGGCGGCCAATGAATTAGTGCAACCATTCTTTGTGTCGAGCCGTTGGCCCGTGAACTGCACTCGCTTTGTAATACCGTTACGTGGTGATTCGTTTCGTTGGCCGCATGTGTTCAGCGCGCGATATTGCTTCGTGTTTGTTTCTGATGGTTTTTATATGAATGCATTTGATTGGATTGATTGAACAGATGCTTTGGATTCTTTATTATTATTTTTACTATTTCTTCTGCTGTCTATCCTGGTAAAAATATCTCATAACCATCGTTTTCACTCGTACGCACATCGTTTTCCTCAAAATGACATATTAATTGAATGATATTTCATTCTCCTTCAATACTATCATACTAGAGCGACCTAGAAACAAATAAGACCAACTCAACCTTGTACACACAACCTTCACAAAACATTTGCACTAGGTAATCTCCAAAGCTACTTAATAATAGACAACAAATAACGTTATAAACTAGAAATAGGATAGGCGTAAATCCGGCAGGGCTTCTTCTGGCCATGTCGGAAGCCGCTGAAGTGTATTGACGGTGAACCTCGTGCCTATATCAGATTAATACGGGTGGATGGCGCCGCGCTAAATGAATACGTAATTAGGCATCGTTATGCAGATGTGATTGTACAGCTGTGGCATTTGTTGTGTTTTTAATCGCGATATTGTGAGGTTTATGGTATTCGATATTTTTGTTCTTCACTACAATTATAGTCTTGTAGTTCATAATAACAGCTGCATATTCCTGTCGTCTAACACTTTTACTAAATTCCGTCGTTGTGCAAGAATTCCAGTTCCTTCTGGCTGAACTTACTCCATCTTAGAGCTCATCTTTATGTGTGTGTATCCATTAAATACTGAGTCTCGTCTGTGTATTGGAAATCATGTTAGAGTGTCACATCTGTCAATTTTAGATCCTTGACATTGCTTTGGGTTACCCGCAAGTCTGACTACCTGTCTTTCCAAGTGGTATTGTATTGCCTAGTGCTAACTGGGCTGTAAAGTAACTGGGCTCCAAAGTTATATTAGACCTCACAACTAGTAAAATACTGGTATTCAGCCGCATCCAATTAGACTAGAAGTTGACCTTAACATAGTTGGTAAAAGGAAGCAGATGATGATGCTTGATTGGTAGCGTCAACCTACAATGTTCCCAATTCCAGAATCTCTGAGAGGAAGTCGTGGACTGTAGTTAATACACCACCCAGTGAATGAACCTCTATAGTGGTTTGATTAATGTCAGTTATGTCATCTTATAAGACATGGCCGGTTTCCTCACGGTGTTTTTTAATTTTTATTGGTTTTTCTTTATCATAATTTTGCACTAACATTTTATTATATAATGTGCCAAGCCTTCTATTTTTCGAAGTAAGGCGTGCCTTTCGTGAAGGACGTTTATTGTTTTTTTTTTCTTTATGTTTTATTGTTATTGATTTCCTTTTTAATGTCCTTGTGTTTATTGTTATTAGTACTAACAATGACATAATTTGATGCAGTTATTCGATTTGGTATGCATTTAGTTTTATTAAATATGGATATAGATTTACATGGATCTGTTTAAGCGGCCGTATCGTAACTAACGTCTCTAAATTGTATATTCAATATAGACAATTCCACAAACAGTTACAAACAGTACCACCTAACAAGGTTATTGAAACGCCAAAAGATCCACACAACAATTGATATTTCTAAACGTCTCTGCCACTTATCCGATTAGGAAACCTTCGCTGAAATAGCGTCCATATACTTAGTAAGAAGGTCTACCGGGAACTTGTGAAACAGTTTTACTCGAGGTCATACCGAGGGACGGAGATCGCAAGCTGCAGAGGGTCGAAATGTACGGAGGTCACGAGATGCAATGTTCAGAGCTATATCCCGAGTATTCCCGAGCGGCCTTCGGGATCTCGGCACGTGACGTTCGAGTTCTACATTTGAATTGCAATTGTTTGACGTTTAGGTTTTTTATTTTAAGGCATTGTATGACTTTGCTGCAGGAGTAACAACTGCATGGTAGGGGTACTCTTTTCTTCCTCGAATGATTTCAAGGTTAATGATGGCCACTAAAGCAACACGCATGTTGTGGCATCGACTACGGAAAAACAAATAAAACGAAATTGCTTCGAGCATGCCACCGTCACTAGATACGTTGGGACTTGCTAGTATCTATAGCAACGTGTGCCACTCACAACCGAGCATCATTTACAAAGCGTAACGTATGAGTTGAGGAGTTGGTAGTTAAATTACATCGATTTACGAGGTTGACTCTGAAAGCAGGTGTTATCACCTAAACTTCAATCATTTGTGAAAAAATAAAGCTGCCAAGTTTACCATATTATATCACAGCAAACCACAAATTAGCCAACGCCCACGTTTCACCACTAAAAGTAAAGTAGCCTGTGCTAAAGCGCTACCTATTAACGTGTTTACGCGAACCCCAAACAACGGCAAACTTTTTAAATATGAAAGAACACACATGCGGGTGCCACAGACAGAAGTAAAAACAGAAGTTTAAACTAATACAAATGACAGAATAGCTTCCCAAAAATATACTTGAAGACAGAAAACAGTATTCTTCTTCTAATGGGCACAGATGGTACTTACTGGAAGGTATACCTAACATAGACCTATAAATATAACTTGGAATCTTTAAGCTGGATGCTGGCTTGTTAAATTATAGGCTAGGCTTTTAAGTGGGAGTTCCAAGGAGTTCCCAGACCAATAGCTTCACATCTTAAACCTGCATTGACGTCCGAGCGATCCTACTTGCGCCCATAACAGCAGGGACCTCCATTTTTTACCGTGTTCCGTGAGTGCGCAGGAGTTTCAAATTCTTCTAGGTAAGCGCACTAACATATAAAGTCTCATTTTTGCTTCTGATCTGAATGAGGTCAAGAGAAAACCCATTTGAAATTAAAAAAGGGAGATGACAATGATTCAGTGAGATAGGAGCCAATTCAAGTGGATGAATGAAATTGATACTACTGAAATCTCTTTCACATAACCACGGTGATATTAAATAGTTGTCTAGCCAAATAAAAGGATAATAAATTGCATTCGTTCGCGTGACTTTGTCGACAGTTTGCGCGATAGTTGATGTCTACGCTAAAAGTGAGATGTCATAACTGTTTGGCATTGACCCGAACGTTAGTAATTGAACCATTGGCTTATAAGAAAAGTGTTATGGTACAAGTTTATGTTGATTTGAGTGAAAGAAAATGATGGGTTGTCGTAACATAGAGTACTTTTTTTCAAGCCTTTGGTTAAAATTTTAACATTTAAACTTTTAATACGTAACTTACGCTATTACTTACACGCATTATTAGATTTCAAGCAGAATTAGAGTCATCGAATTTTTTGTTGAACAGAAGATTGGTAGGCCCTTTGAGTCTTCTTTCAAAATTACAAATCTCAAAAACCTGACTCGTTTCTCTTCTTAACCAACAGTGAACGAAGAACTTCGATGTTTCTTTTTCTAAATGCTCTTGCCCATGTTTAATTAACCTCTTTAAGCTACACTTAGTTGTCAAGACAAATTATAATCGTTTTGTTCAAACCGCAATTTGTAATACATTGAAGTTCAAAAATAAAGTCTGGATTTTAATAACAATTGATATAAAACAGTGTATAAAACAAAACTATATTGTGTATTATGTGTCTAATAAAACGGATTTAGGGCGTGTCGAGCTTGAGCCTGAGTAAGAACATAGATATCAGCCATATTGCCAACTTTAAAACTATTTTGGAGGATAGTAATAAAAACTTAACTTGAGCTGCCTAAGCTGAGTCATTTAGCAGTTATGTATCACTAGTGTGTGATAAAGAGTCGTTATGGCCTTAGTTAACCGGTTTCCTACGTAAACCAAGCCCATAACTTAATTTTCTTCGTCTGGTTACCCTTAGCGGTAACCTAAATCTAAAAAAAACCGAAATTCTTTAATACCTGTACCGTAATTTATAAAGGTTTTCGGTCCCTGCATCTGGACTTTTATAGCAATTAATATAAAAACTATATTTTGATGAGATGGACTTAGAGCGTGTCGAGCTTGACTTAAGGTGAGTCAGGGACTACTTAGAATACTAGCCTAAGAAAACAATATTGGAGTATAGTAATAAAAACTTTACTTGATGCCTAAGCTGAGTCATGTAGCAGTTATGTATCACTAGTATGATAACGCAGTCTATGGCCTCAAACCATTTCCTACGTAACACCAAGCCCATAACTTACCTTTATCTAGTACTTCACCTAAAAACAAATAGAGAACATTACCAACGCAAGGTGTTATTTTCTATAAGACTCTTGTCATATCTTTAGTGGATTTTCAACTTTATGTTTTAGACCATGAAGTTGAATATCTATGAAAGACAAACTTTAACAACAGCGCTGCGTCAGGACTGGGCCTTATAGAGCAGGGCATAGTTGGTGTTGTATCAATAACTAGTTTACTACGTTCACTTGTCATCGTGACTTCGATATCTTCTTTTCTTTAAGTTAAATCTTCTTTACAAATCGTAGATGTCATTCGAAAATCTGTACATTGAATACTTTTTTCAATTTTGTATTTTTTTAGATAAATCGATTCTGATGCCAGATCAACTTTGAATATTTTTTTCGAAATTTTTATGTTTTTTTGATTTGATCTATCTCCGAAACATGTAAAGTTGTCGATCAAATTTTCCTCAAATATTCCTAATAAATGCTTCTGTTAATATGCTATGTATTATTACGCTATTTTTCCAGATAAGCAATTTTGAATTTTGTTGTTTTTAGATGTTTGTTGATATTTTGGAAGCTAAACCATGATATTATTTAGTATTTTTCCTCAAATATTCCTTAAACTGACTGTTCTATTAATAGATATGTATAATTACGCTATTCCCCTTGGGGGATTAGCAATTTTATAATATGTTGATTTTCAGTCAATGTTGACATTTGTACAAGAACCGCTATTTGCATCACTGTCAACGTACTAGCCAGTCCGGTCGGTAAGGTGCTTGACTTTCGTGCAAGGGGTCTCCGGATCAAATCTCGCAGTTTTTTTTTCTCTTTTTGAGTTTTTTTTATTTGTCCTGAGAGTTTTAAGTAATTAAAAAAAAATGTGTTCATACTTTTGTTTCAATATTATTCGCGATTTTAAATAATTACTATTTCTTTTCAATACTTCTCTAGGATATAAATCTACTCCGATTTAAATTGTAGGTAGTAAGTTGGATATTTTTTTTAATTGTAATTGTTTCGAGGTGTGGAATTTTAATGATTAGAAAAAATCAGGGTTTCTATAATTTGTGTTTATTTATGTTTTGAATTGGTGCTCAAACCAGTGCATAGATTCTGTTTTAAACGACGACAAGTTGTACTCATCGAGTCAGATAATTAGTTATTTTTTAGGTATCACGCGGTATGCTAAAGGGAGAAGAGCAATGCTATCGTACGTTCAATTTGCAGCGATACTGTAAATCGACCCAAAATTAGTCTAATCTAAATATATAAAACTCAAAGGGACTGACTGACATAGTGATCTATCAACGCACAGCCCAAATACTGGACGGATCGGGCTGAAATTTGGCATGCATAGATGTTATGACGTAGGCATCCGCTAAGAAAGGATTTTGATCAATTCTACTCCCAACGGGATAAAATAGGGGAAGAAAGTTTGTATCAAACTTCGTCAATTTTAAACCGATCGGGCTGAAACTTTGCATGCATAAAGCTACTATGACGTAGGCATCCCTTAAGAAAGGATTTTGATAAATTCCACCCCTAAGGGGATGAAATAGGGGATGAAAGTTTATATAAAACTTCGTCAATTTTAAACCGATCGAGCTGAAACTTTGCATGCATAAAGCTACTATGACGTAGACACCCCTTACGAAAGGATTTTGATAAATTCCACCCCTAAGGGTATACAAGTTTGTAAGTCTTCTTTGATTTTCGACTGATTGACCTGAAATCAAAGATTGGAAGACGTCCGCTTAAATAATTTTGATAATTCAACCCCCATGGCGATATAATAAGGGATGATGGAGGATGTAAATGTATTAGTTAGAACCTATCAGTACCTAATGGAACGAATCAATTGAGACGAATGTTAAACCGCACAGCAATAAAATCATAAAATTGCAATAAAATAGTTCATTGATTGTCGATAGATGGTGCTTTTTATTTGAGATCAATTACCTAATGATATCCCGTTTCCCCTAAAAGTCTGCTTTGCCATGACAATAAACAAGTCTCAGGGGCAAACTCTTAAATTTGCGGGTATTGACTTGAGAGAACATTGCTTCTCTCATGGACAGTTTTATGTTGCTTGCTCACGAGTAAGTTCACCCAATAGCTTGATAGTTTTAGCGCCTAATGACAGATTAGTTATGAATATTGTGTACAAAGAAGTTTTGTAAGCCCTAATTTATTGCACACGCTAAACAAAAGTAAAACCGCAAAAACTATACCTTAATTAATAAACACTTCTTAACGCGAGCGAAGCCGCGGGCAAAAGCTAGTGTTAAATACAAGCGTAAACAAGAGAATAGATAATCATTTAGAACGAGGTTTTCCCTAGGCATTAGGAGTAAGGAAAATGTCTTGAAGATAATATTCAAAAGACACATTATGTGAGCTCATGTTTGTATTCATAGGAGACGTTTATAGGTACAATTAGAGATGGTTTTTGCTACAATTGCATCATTGCATTGAGTATAAGAATTACGTCAAGAGGTGACCAGATACGTTCTATCAAGTTTTTTGATCTGTAATTGACTTACCTTAAGTTAAAATTGCTTTACATTTTTACAGATCTGTTAGTGTCATTTTTTCAATCGAAAATCTGGCACATAACTGAATCTGTAAATACCAATTTATGGATTTACTTTTAATTTAGCCAAAATGACTGTCTGGAAATTCCCTTTGAATTTTTAGCATGTTTGCCTCATCGTTGCATTAGTCTAAACTGTCATAATGAATAATAAACCTACCAAACATGTTGCAGAACTTTTGTACTGCCAAGGCCAATTTATTACAATTTCTTATGAAACCTACTGTTTATCTTTCATATTATTAAACCATCCAGATTTCTATTGAATCTGCAGTGTGCTAATATTTTGTGACATGCTAATGAAAGACGTAGGCATTTGATAATACCGTCAAAGTGACGTTTATGCAATAAAAAAACCGGATTTTTGTATTTTTATGTAGCGTCGCGTCGTCATGCCAAATGACGCATTTTATCGTTAACTAAATTTAAATTATCGAGTCCACCAAACAACCAAATCCATTCAGTAGGTAGCTAATTTTCGTGTTAAAAACATCGGCCCAAGTTCAAAAACTTTCGCATTTGTAATAGTTGTGGTGGTCATTTGGAAGTTCTGAGGTATGGGAGTCCCCATCACCGTTACGTCAGAAAAACGAACGAACACCGATTTCTTTGCCTACTGCGAAGAAATGTCACAAAGGCTATAGTGACATCATAAAATAATAAAAACAGTCACGATTACTAGCAAATGCCATAAGAACAGGTACAATCAATATAACCTGTTTATAAATTATGCCGCCATAGAAATATTGTTTATGCTTGCTTACTTAGCGCATTTTTGTTGTTATTTACTTGAATATTTACTCAGTTATGCAGAAATTACGTAATATAATGATTACACTTCTAACCCCCAAAGACCGGGCAGACATGTGGGTATCCTAGCATGCCCTTAAGCACCAGCGATATGCATAATTTACTGAGACTGGAGCCTCCGAACCGAAAATTTCTTAATGACAAAGTCCAATAGCTGTTGCCGCTGACTGCAGCTCGGTATAATAATCCAGCAAAGCAGAATCCAGAAATCCAGTGGGATCCAAATTGATATTAGAAACTGGAAGATTCCGAAACAGCCTGCTGATCCCTCGTAAAGGTCCAGCGCCAAATATGGGGCAATACGAGTACCACAGCCGTATTGATTTTCTTCTACACTTTTTATTAAATAGACTTATGTATTGCCTATTAGTCAAAGTAATCACTTAAGGCGCTGCGCAAGTGTAGACACTTTGCCGACACAGCACATCACAGAAAACCGCAGTTCATCCAAGAAATACAAATTTTCCTGTGTTTTTTTTGCAATTTGCGTATCAGTAGCAATTTGATCATAATAACTATAACTACTAATATGTTTAACTTGATCAAGATATGATTTGCGACATTAGTAAGTATAATTCTAAAAATAAGAATGATAAAATAAATAGTCAGAATTCGAGAATTTTACAAATGTTTACCAAATCGATGTGAGAGAAACCGGACAATAAAAAATGTTTACGTATGCACAGGGAGTGGATAATTGGATATTGATTCTATAGAAATCAAATTGTCGTTAGTAGCTTGTTTCTGACACAAGACACAAAATTGTCTAACGTTTGTGTTCTGCCTAGACATATCCACATAAAGGAAACCCACACTAACAGACTAGACTTATACCGTCGATAGCCAAGGACACGTCGCGAATTATACCTACTCGGCAACATGTCCACTAATTCGACAGTCTCTAAAAATAGATTCAAACGTAACTAAGTTCGTTACGTTTACGCTACGTTGTTAACCTTTCCACATTGCTTGGCAAAGGCGGTGAAACAAATTATTGTTTAATTAGATTTGGTTATAATCTTCTTTGTGTCAGTGTTATGATCCCTTAATGACCTCAAAATTCTTAAATTAGATTGTGTTGTTACTAAAGAGCTGAGGAAGACGAACCTGAACTTGTTCTCGGAGCTACAACCAATGAATGAATAAGCGACGTGGCAATCAATGGACACATTTTTTTTTTTTTTTTTTTTTAGGTGGTAAAATCATCAAATGAGTCCTCCCGCCCTGGGTGGGGCGGAAGGGACTGTCAGACTCTTACTGACTAAAATCCACCCGTGTTCCTTCCTATGCTCTTTATGTTCCGGGGCCACGGTATCCTGGGTTAAGAAAAAACCCGCGACCCCAAGGCATTTGGCGCGAAACACGACGCGCCACCGACCTATATTATGGTCCTTGGTCGGACGGCGAGTACCCAAAACTCACCATCCGCAAGCCCGCTCCGCCGCTGTGTGCTGATCAGAGGGACACGCGTTGGAGCATCCTAACGACAGGCTATTTGCATACGGGCAAAGAGACCACTTGGGCACACAGTGCCCAAGGAAGAGTTTTTGCCCGCATCCCAGGGTGCACCGGCCCGAAAAACTGGTCTTCCCCCTGGACGTATCCGAGAGGGAACTCCAGTCCACGGGCGCACGTGGAGGTTTCCTGTCATAGCACCCCAATCAATGGACACATGGTATTATGTCATCGTAGAAACGGGCTTTCTCAAAGAACGATTAGAGAAAATGTTAAAATATTACCGTAGCCTGCAATTAGGATTCTAGTCACTTCTTCACATCAGAAATGGACTCGAAGCTCAAAGTTCAACCATAATGCGAAACATAGAATCATCATCAATTATGTATTCTCACACAAATACTAATAAGCATTGACCATCACTCATGTAAAGACTATAACAATCATCTAGTACGATTTTATGATCACCAATCACAATAACAATATCTTGACTAGTCATTACTTGCATGCAACAAAGATCAGACGCAATAGCTGAAAATAAATCGTAGCTAAGAATACAGGCACAGTAAATTATCACATCCAAAGTTAGAAGTTAGTTTACACTTTAAGTTGGAAAACTACCGGACCATGTTAGGTTGGGACGAATTTATTGGCTAACCAACATTTGGGAAAACTTTGTTGTACGAGTTAAATCAACTAAGCCTGCAAAACTTGCATCAAATGTAGAGACGGAGTTTGGAAGTTGGTCAAAAGTGTGGCCGTCCAACGTGGACTACATTATGTATATACTGACTATTGATCCAACTTGGCTTTAGTTTTGGGATGGGCGAGATCCAACTCCTAACAGTTCACCTGGGGCAATGGCGCCATAGACTACCTGTAAGCTACGGTGACGGCTACGCAATCCCACTAGCGGTTCTAGACCTGCAGCTACGGTATTCTCTATAAGGAATCTCATCACTGGACTCTACGTTGTGCTCTTCGACGAGGCGGCTTTTAAAATCGTCCTAAGTGCAGCGCGAACGGTGAGCGCTGGTGCCAATATCAGTAACTTAATGAATAGCTAACTTTAGTCCCAGCTTCATTTGACATTATCAACTTTAGGGACTAACTTAAAAAATCAAGTATTTAAATAATTACAACTTAGAAAAGTTTTGAAAAGGGCTACGGTTTTTATATACTCAAGTGCTTCGTACGGCAGCTAGAATAACGTTTGAGATTGCAAAAAATCGTTTTTGCATTTACAGCTTGAGGTCATTCGACGCGTTTTGTACTGAGTGACGAATATCGTTATTTAGGCATGTGCACCCGAGTAACAGATAGTGTCACGGTAATTATAACTTTCTATCGGACACGCGGTTATTCAATTATAATTATTTATAGACTGGTTCTATTGAGTCCATGTTTTGGTAGGTGATACACGATGCTTCGTATTGTTTAATACGTTGAATGGATCAAAGCAAATCTGCAGGTTTGAGAAATTACAAGCAAGTTTTAACATAAAGTTGGAGTGCGGACAGGCCTCGGTAATTAGAAAATAGTGCTTTTTCCAACAGAGATTCAATTAATTTGGGCTTACTAGTTTAAAACAGAACCCAATATTTTGTATACAGCTAGATACGGTCGTAATCTAACATATAAAAAAAAACCACGCTTGAATATGATCATATTACGGATTAAGTAAGCGCGGACAAATAAAAACTTGCAACCGGAGAATGGCCGCTCCCATCCCGCCCTGGGTATGAAGACTTCTGTAAAAATAATTATTTTAAAGGTTTTTTATTTATTAAAGGAACATAACTAATAAGCCTATAAACTTCCCAGTGCTGGAACATAGATCACATCCATCCATCCGAAATGAACTGGGGCTTGGATCCATGACTACATGTGGACCTGAGACAGTAGATATCCCATCACAATAAACAGTTTTGAAATCTGGTTGTGATAAAATAAATGGAACCACTTGGGTTCAAACTTACAACACGTCCAGGTCGATTTTAAATTAATTGATTTTATTTGAATTCTTAGTTTTTTATTTAGATTTTATTAATTCGATTTTACTGAATTTTGTTAACTTATATCTTTCCTGGTTTGTGTTATAGTAATGGGTGTAATTTATTTGAACTAAATTAATTTAATATTATAAGCGTCACATTATCTCTTTCTGTATTTCATTTAATATCACAATGTAGAAAATGATGGAACTAAAAACTTTTAATTAATAAAATACGATTACCTGACATCACGTCAGCTAGTTTTTTATTGCATTACACCAAAAGGTTTACCCGACCATGCAAACGGATGATGTCATTGTCCTTAGTACTTGCTCAAGGCTATGCAAACTAACTAACCATGGTTTAATCTGTGGTTTTAACAAACGAAATAATGTTTAAGATTGAGTCGATTTGAAGTTCGTTTTTATAGTAGATCTTGAGGGTTTTATTTATGCATTCAGAACAGGTTTTCACGACTGTTCAATTTCATTTGGTTCTTATTTTTACGTTATATAATAATATAAGATTTTGATACGGTGTTTGTGGTTGGAAGTCCTCCGGAACGAACTACGTTATATTAAAGAAATATACAATAAATAGTAAAATATTTTTAACCCTCATACACAGAGAAAGAGAAAAAGAGCCTCCATAAAAAAAGATTAACATCCGGAAAACATTTTTGAAGAAAGTGAACACTATTCAGCTATTTAATTGTAAAAAGTTTTACATGTAAACAAAAATTTCTTTAAATAAAACTATTGTGTTGAAACTGCAACACATCAATTTTCATGGCTAAAAGTTTTACTAATAAAAAGGAAAATACCTTTCATTAAATAAAATTAAAGTCACAATTTTCAGTTTCAGTTCATCGATTTTTAATTTAAGCCGGCACGAGTCTGCCATAAAATCCATACTATCTAAAATCTCTGTAACAATATACAATCAATACAAAAACAAATTACAGTAATAATTTCTATTGTGAATGGAGACTTACGAACAATAGATATTATGGAAACTAACTCAAATATCATACAATAGTACAAAATATACATAAAATGACGTTAGTGTGACTCATGGTGGTGGTGGTAATTTCAACGTATGTAGGTAATTGGAATTGAGATAACGTGATGATTGGGTATTTGAATTGATATAATAAAATATAGCTGGTTCAGTCTTTCTTTATAAAATAAAAAACATTTAAAATTAAAAGTGCCTCCGCTGCCGGCGCGGCGCCGGCTACCAAAAATATCACTCAAGGCAACCCTCCATATGTAATTATAAAAACCGGCCAAGTGCGTGTCGGGCCACGCACAGTGTAGGGTTCCGTAATTGCCCATCAAAATACTTATGCGAACTAACTAAACTGATTCGCTGAATTTAATTTAAAAAAAAAAGAATTTTCAAAATCGGTCCAGGAGTCTGAGAAATCGGGGATAATACATAAAAAAAAGATTACGACGAATTTAGAACTGACTTTTTTTGAAGTTAGTTAAAAATAGTTGACGATTAAAACCTACCTATCCCCAAAAAACATACCTATATAAGCTGTAAAAATAAAGTTGACAAACTTACATTTGCAGTTGAAGACCATGTTCTCCGATACATTTTGTTTTAGAAAACATAATATTCAAGTACATTTTATAAGTTGGTCGACTATTACTCGTAAAGTTGTAAAGCCTACTTAGTCATGATAATTTTCTTTTAAACTTCGTTATATATACTACTATTGTGAATTTTTTCACACCCCCAAACATAACCGTTTAGCTGGTAGAGGGGGGGGACACTCGAATCGAGCAAAATTTAGCACTTTAAAGCTAAATATTTCACAAACGAATTTTTTTATCAAAAAACTGTAAATGGAAACTATCATAATTTTTTAAAGGCCTATTTAATGATACCCCACACTAAGGGGTACGTGAGAAAAAAAAAATCCTCACTTTACGTGTAAGTTCAGGAGGTACCTACCCTAAAAAAAATATTTTACGAGATTTTATTTTACCACTTTTTCGGCACAACTAATCCGTATATTTACACCAAATTACAGCTCTCTAGTACTGTGCGTCTCTGAGCTAAACTGCGGACAGACGGACGGACGGACGGACGGACGGACATAGCGAAACTATAAGGGTTCCTTGTTGACTACAGAACCCTAAAAATAGTAGACCCTAGTATCGGGAACAGGATTCAAGCTACCTGGTCAGAATTCCAGAGAAATTAACCTAGAAACCTAACAATGAATCAACCTAATGACCATGAAGTGAGATATTTTTAACAATTAATTTGTAATAAGTACTTTAATTATGTATATTTCAAAGAAAAGGAACTCTGTAGGTATCTGCTTATTGGTTTGTTATTTTTATAAAGGTAATGGCGGAAATGAGTAGTTCATCGGATACTTTTCATAGTATATTCCAGGGGGATAACTCATTTTCAGGCAAGAACTCTATTTAAAGTACATAATAATAAAAAAAAGAGGAAAAAATATTTCCTTTCATATCCAAACCAGAGTTAATATCATGAAGGAATGAAGAAAATACTCGTCACAACGTCTTATCAATTGACCCCCCACAGCTTTAGTGCCTTGTTTCATATGGAGCGTTAATCACTACCGTTGCTCACTCCATGAAAGCCTTTTCAGATTAACAGCCCAGATTTCCTCATAAAGTTTGTGGTACATCTGAGACTTCTTTTTAATTATTTTTTTTGCTATAAGTTCGATGCCCTAATCAAATTGTAATAAACGTGATTTCTGAATAGAGAGAGAGATTCAGAGTTTTCACTATTTTACTTTACAGCGTCTTTCCAGTCTTTACAGCGTTTCTTGTATAGAAAAATGGAACGGCGCCTCTGGTGTGCAAAGAAGGAACTAATTTATTCCTTGGTCAATATTTGAACATGTCAAAGTTCCAGTTTACTTTACGTTGAAAATAACTGAGAACTCATGCCTCTGAAATGACTTAATCATAAACCCTTTTCTATTCTCTTCAAAAAGCACTTGATTTGTAAACTTGTAAATTGAGACACACAGACCTAGATTTTACACTAATATGTTTGCAAACATTGACCGACATTCGAATCATCCAATATTATGAATGTGTTTGCAGACGCAAATCAAACGTGAATAAACAAACATATAAGTAATCCAGTAATTTTTAAAAATTATTATGAGTAATTTGGAATGAGTGAACACACTCGGAATTGAACTTTAACGATAAAAGTCTTTCTCTAGAAACACCTGTATCGAGTGTGTGCATTTACAAACATGAAACTCATGTGTGTGACAACGAGACCTAGAACTTTTGGCCATACAAATAAATAACAATATTAAATTCCAACGGTCAATCGATCAGTGATAGCGCCATCCATGACTATTAATAATTTTGCACTAACCTAACCCTAAGTGCCCGTTCGTACGAGCGCTTTTTTATGGGCGTTATAAAGCGCCCGAAATAGCACAAATGCATTCCCATGTATCTGTTCACACGTCAGCGTCAGGCGTTTTTTTTCGAACTGTATTTGAATTTGAGTACGGGCGGTGACATTTAAGTTTAATTGCCCTTTTTGTTTAAACTCGGACTTTTTTTAACGCCTGAAAATAAAACCCTCGTGTGAATGGGGGGTCTTATAGTAATAATTATTGAGTGAGTTCAATCACCGAAATCGCCAAAGCTATAATATATTCTGGTTCTCACCCTTCAGATAAATAATTATTTCCGCCTCATTTCAACGTATAGCATTCGTATTTCTTTTGTGTTCAACCGAACTGCGTAGTAGCGTTACTAATACTTGGTTTTATAATCGTTTTGGTGATAAAAAAGTCACTTTGTCCAACTTCAAGGCAAAACTTAGTAGGTATCTTGGATGAGTCAATGTAGAGCAGATTTTTACTAACTATACCCACTTATTTTCTCACGAGTCATGAACCATGATCATTATTCTTTTGTCTGTCAGCGCAGCATGTTTCTTCTTCCATAGATACTTTCCTAGTAGTCCTGTTACTTTCCCGCACGCGTAGCATGGCGATTCTATCTCTATTCTACCAAGAAAAGACAAAATTATTTCATCGTTATTTCTACACAAATCGACTGTTTTTTTTTTGAACAAATATGACACATTCGTACACTATTGAAGAAAAGAACGTTTATTTTCCATATTTTTTTACATTACCATGCTTAAAACGCAAAAAATGTTTATACGTTATGTCATTTTGTCTATTCTTCCGTCGACAAAACCCCTTTATACGGCGCTATGCTACGCCTGCAGCACGCACTATATCCATACAATTCGACTTTTTTGTTTTAAATGTTTAACATACAAAACCTGTCTCTACGGTATTGTGCTACTTGTACTAATGTACACAGTCCATTGGCCAAATTTTTTTTGAATCAACATTTACAGATAGAACAAAACGATGCCAGTGCTAAGGTAGGTATCATTAGTCATTGAAATGTACTGAATTATTCAATAACACCTTATTTACTTACTGACCCAGTCATATTTGAATTTAAAGCTATTGTAACCTGGTTATTTGTGTTGTTCTGTCTCTTACAAAACAAGACAAATAACCTCTTTGCTAAAATTATAAATGTAAATGATTATAGAAATGTCTATGCTTTTGACAAATAGACGCAACAAGTCGATTGGTAGACTATTATTATGGAACAAGTTTTTGTTACAGTAGGTGTAGTTAGAATAACCAATGTACAGTCGCCAGCACATAAACCTACCTCAATCTGTCTTTCTTTGATAGATTTTCAACCTTATCACAAGGGTGGAAGGTAAATGTTCGATTGGTAAAATTTGGCAGATTCGGGTAGGCTGAGGTCAGCCTACCCGTTGGCATCCGTACCATTGATTGTTCGTACAACACTTCCAAATCCGATTCATTAAAAGTTGGAATGAAGTTGTTGATGAAGACGTTCATTTGTATACGACCACTAGGTACTAATCAATTGAGTAACCTTCCTAACAATTTCAAGAAGGGACATATCCCTTATTCATTTATTCATTTAGTCATAATAAACCAACCCTTAGGCCGAATATGAACAACAGTCGTGCGAATTTAGAGTACTTATTTGTGAAAGTTCGATCATAACAGAAGAGAAAATTTTGTTCGATAGGTAATAGGTAGTACCTGTATAATTTTCGTAATATGTTTTTTTACAAATCACTTTCAAAGTATTTTTTTAAATACTCACTTTACAAAAGCACAAGCAAAAACTCACAACATTTTACCTCCGACATTTGGGAAAAATGTTTTATGCAACACTGAATTTAAAATGGCAATTGAAACAAGCTGAGCACCTCCTGAACTCCTGACCTTAGCGACTATAAATAACACGAGCTTGTAAAATTAAAAGTAAAAGACAGTTTCTTCTTCATACCAAATCAGGTTATTCTAGGAAATATTTGAGTAGGTCAACATAAGAGAAATCTGCTTAGTGCTGAGATTTCAAATGGAAAGCGAATAGCAAATAAGGCTGTTTGCTTGACAAGATGCAAAAATAAATACATTTTACAATACTACTCAAAGTATCGAAGTCGTCCAATAGACTGGCTTTTAAAAAAAAAAACAACTGATATGCAAACTATTTAGTTTTAATTCTGCAAAGATTCAAAATTAAACTAATCCAGGATTGAATGACGGATGCACCATCACCTGACCAAGAAAAATATAAATAGCTGAAATACAACAAGCATCCAACACGTGGCCTCGTCTAGGGTCAAAAAAAGTTATTCCCTTGTGCAAACACAGCGGTTATTTTTACCAACAAATAACTCAATGTTAAGGCCTTAAGGCTAAAATAACATACAAAAATGGAAGGTTTATGTGAAAAGTTATGTCATAAACAAATCAAGTAATGGAAGCGAATCGAAGCTCTACCAATCACCGATCGAATGTACCTCCGAATTTCTAAACGAGGCATGGCTCTCTGGGGACGAACAAACACGCAAAGTAATTTTTCAACATGAAAAAGGATTGGAACAATCCGTATCACTACTGTGTACAAAATGTTCAAAGCTTTTTCAACGTCTCTCACTAAAAGAGTTTTTACCATTGGGGTCATTATACTTGCATGTTCATTTACCCTTAATTATAATTACGGTTTCTGCATATATTTTTTGTTTGTTTGGGTTTCTGAACGTTTCAAAGTTTTTGTTCAATTTGAAGTTTTTGCGTTTTATGTTTCTGGCAAGTTTTGTTTGTGCTGAAGTTTTTTCAAACGCTCGTCATTTAGTTCCCCTTCAAATTTAATTCAACCTAGTAATGAGGGTTTAGATCCAAATTGATAAAATTATCTGTTCCAGAAAAAATAGCTAGAACCATAGAAATATTGAGAAGTCTAGTTAGAAACTTTTTTTGTAAATAATCCTCTACTCATATCACATGCTTAACTTCACACGTAAAATGTCAATCGTAGGACACCTTAAGTTTCTATGGCTATCACCATGACCTAGGCTCGTCACGGCATAATCAATAATTACTGTCTTTAGTGCTAGTAATTCAAGTACACCTAATAGTATCTGCGTAGAAAGCGTGAAGGGAAAAAGAAAGCTATTGAACATTCCTATAACTGTGAATACTAAGACCTGTTTTCATTTGCAATAGTTTTCTATAATCAGATTTTATCGACGAAAGACTTGTTAACACGGCTCAAATAGTTAAAAAACCAACCTCATTATTCGAACTGGCTCTTGTTATCCATAACTTAACCTCATGGTCAGCAGTTGACTGGGAAATGCAATCAAGTGGTATAAGTCTTGCCAAAAAGTAACAACATCATCTACTTAGCCTTTCCTCCATTATGAAGCGGTTACCACCAGTTTAACTACTAAGCTGAATATCCGCTATTACCATCACGCGTCAGTGTATCAAAAAATATATAGCGCCCAAAACCCAGTGACTGTGACACCCATTGGCATGGCTGATTATCTGCCTTTCAGGTTACTGACTTCCAGTAAAAAGACCAAACACAAATAACATCACCTGCAAAAATAAATACGAAATTGGGTTAAGGCTTTCTATAGAATAAAGCGAAACTCCAAGTTTACTCAATCTTCCCCTTTGCCCTTTACGGAAGCTCGATGGTTATTTTAGTCCACGTACGCCAGACGTGTCTGCTCCGGACCCAATTAAGTAACGCCTGGTAGCTTCTTGCCAATGTTTTAATATTGTATGTTTTGCTACACTATTCTGTTCCTCCTTGGCTGCTGCCATAACTTTTTTCACCTACATAATTATTTTTCCTCTGATTACCATTCACTTTGTTTTCTTTGACCATTAGAATCATTGTATCAAATATTTATTATCTGTTTTCTTTATTATCCAAATCAGTGCCTTCTAAATTATCTACATCTTGTTTAGTTTCTTTTTCAGCCTTCCCATCACCATCCTTATCAGCTTTATATATCCTTGTAATTCTTTGTTACACACAGTCTACGCCAATCATTGGCTAAGTATTCATTATCTTAATATCTTTCTCAACATTCAAAAGTAAAACATTTTTTGACTACACGATCATCAAATGTCTGTTCACGTCAATGTTATGACTACACTATGCGATAGTTGCATCGACTGCGTTCCCACTCGTAAAACAAATGAACGCCTTTATAGTGACGTCACACTGTATCAAAATAATAGGTAGGTTGATACTAGTAGAATAGTAGGTAGGTACAGTTACCAACTGTGTTTGCTGATTGCAATTTTCTCTGAACACAATCAGTTTGGTCGTTGACGAATAATTGGCGGTAACTGTACACTGATTGTCAATTTTTACGGCACACAAATTGTCCGAGCATTGGTTGAATACGTGTAACGAATACGTTTTGTTGGCTTTGCTAATTAGGACTGCAGTATTTATACAATAGATTAACAGGATTTGTACCGTGCAAGCGTTATTTGCTAATTTGTGATACCTATTTGTAAAGCATTATGGTTCATCTGCGTATGTTTAATTTGTGTAGCTTAATTTCGAATAATTGTTTGTACATACAAATGGGTTACTAGTACTCAATAGTACCTAACAGGTACCAGTGTTAACGACACAGTAATTTAAACTTTAACATCATTACTTAAAGTCTTTAATTTTCTAGTTATTTGCCTTCCAGAATTTTATTTTGCTCGTACCTTTAATTTGATAGTAAGGCGTCACTGACGCATGCACTCTGTCCTTATTATTCCTAGCCTGTGCTGTCCTACTGGCGGTGCAAAAGGCCTCCTTCCAAAACTAACAAAAAGTATAACCACTAAAATTAAGCAAGTTACGTTGATATCAAAATGAATTCACAAAATATGCCATGTTTCTAATTATTTTATCAATAGTTACTTTGTCCACTATCACATTAAGTAACCCTGTTATGAGAGTATAGTAAGATGAAGAAAATAATAAAATTAATGCATAATAAAGTGCGCTTATACCATATCAATGGGAAGATAGATGAGCCGGCAGCTTCGTTATCCCAACGAGATGCTGACACAGGCCGTTGAAGTCATTAGCAAGATCCCATCAATTTCAGCACTTAACCCCGATGTAGTTCATTGCACTAACTCCATGCCACGATGAGTTGTTGAATATTTCATAATCTCTACGTTGCTTCCCTTACTATTAGTGTTCCGTTTTGAATTTCAAATGCAGTTGCTTCCGTAGTGTTAATCCTGGACACTGCTGACATTTGTAGGATGATATTTCACGAATAATGTTTACTAAGTAGCAAAGATTTGGTGTTAGTGAAGGACATTTTTTGCAGTACTCTTTTAGTATAGCACTATGATCCTGGAACACAAACGACAACAAAAGGAAGAGGTTCGTTTTATTCAGTCTAGTCCTGACAGTCAAGTTTAGCCAGCCAATGGCTTTTGTCCCACCCAGTGTGAGAGGACTCATTTGATGATTTTTATGACGTTTTATGTTTAATGATTCGGTCATCAAATTATTTTGATGTTAGTGTTGTTTTTTATAATAATCGTAACTATAATTAATATGGCATTTATAATGAGAATGACAGACAGCCTTTTGAGGAAAAGGTAAATCGGGCCAACCCAAAGCCCCAAAAATAAAACTTATACAAAGAGACATTTACGAGTATCTCATACAGATTACAAATTGCTTGGTAATATCATAATTATCTGTTGAAGAATTCTTGTTTACTATTGACGATTTCCTCTTATCTAAGTCAATTACGCTGTATTTTAATTGCCTATTATACTGTTAGGCTACGATCAGACACGCATGACTTATTAAAGGATTGCCAATCAAGAAAATGCTATTGTTATCAATTAGGTATGTGTAAAAACAATTGGTCAATGTACTAATTGTGCTATGTTGAAGCGAAGAAACAATCATATAATTTCATACAGGTCAAGAAGATGACTATTGTTATAATCAACAGATTTGAGATCCTTATTTCGCTCATTAATGAGACGTTTATGCGCAATAATACATTCAAAAAATCTTTAACAGTCTTCTCTGCTAATCAGAAGCTCGAAAGCCTGACAACCAGTCCTACTAAGGGGTACAGTATTAAGTTACTGGGTTGTGAAAATCAGATAGACAATCACTCCAAGTAAAATACTGATATTCAGCTGCATCCAGTTGGACAGTGGACTGGAAGCCGACTAAAACATAGTTCGGAAAAGGGTAGGCAGATGATGAATACAATATGTATTATATTTTGATCACTCAATGATTTTCACTCCTGATTCTGAATTGTGATTAACTCTACAGCAAGTCTATAGTCAACTTACACCTGATTGCTTGCTCCAATCGAATACTATTATGCAGGCGATGTCGCCCATCACTGAAATGAGGAAAGCCCCGTTACGCTCGTCTTTGGTGTAAATGCGGACGTGTGAGGCGAAATTTTAATACTTGTTGGTACAATAATGCAGCATGAATGGAATATTTATTTATTTGAATAATAATACAGAAATCTCTCACCTGCCATGACGGTTGAAGCTAATTACGAGATTAGTTTCAACGAGATTTCAATTCTCGCACTTAATGGTATGGTTGAGAATCATAATGACCTCACCTCGCTTCACTAGTATGAATCCACCTTTATAGGTATACAAGTCTATGGTTAAGGATAATCCGTTCTGAGTTGCAATCAACTCATTATCCGTTATAAAGTGCCGTAAAGAGAACAAAAGGAATATAAAGTAATCGTAAAAGCTAATGTATGAAGATAATCAGTTTTGTGTAACAAGTCTAATCGGTAATATACAAGTAATGTAGGTAAGAGAATTTTATTTCGAAATTCTGTCTTCTATGGTAATACAAATTGTATTAAGTACTTTGGGTAAAGCTTTTTTAATACTTCTAATAAAATGTAAATAAAACAGGAGCTAGTGGCTAAATTATGACAGCCATATGAGGCGAACTTCAAGGTTAAGCCGTGCCTGCCAAGGTTAGTACGTGAATGGGTTACCATCTATTACATATCCATTTTCCTGTGCCTCGGAATCGGAAAGCATGTTAAGCCGTTGGTCCTGACTGTTTTATAGATCTTTGAACGTCGTTAGTGGCCAAAAGTCTGAGAAAGTTGAGTCTATTGTTATGTAAAAAATACATTCTTCTTAATAAAATTATCAACTTTTCTCATTAAAGGACAAAAACCTCACTTCATACAGAATCTGACTTGCTTATTGCGTTTTGGTATATCCCGTTGTAGTTTATTTTGCCTTACCTATAATAAAGTTATAAGATATTTATAAGCAGAGCACGCACTGAATGCAATAAATTATTATCAGAGGTTTGTTTGCCAAAATAAAATATACTTTTTTCAGAATTTTATTGTAATTCATAATTATGATTCTGCTAAATACCATAATTAGTCACCTGTTCTTTGTTTTGCGATTGATGTTGGGCTTGGCTTCCAATTAAACAGAATGAATCTGAAATACTGGGTTTTTTACATGTAGCGACTATGAACCACTGTCGAAGGTTCTACTTTCATCTGAAAAGTTATAGGGGACTTCCATTAGAATTTCTCAGTAGTGGCCACAGAGTCTGGATTTGACAATAGGCAAACGTGGACCACGAAACTGCCAAAATGCTCACATTTTGGAAGTTATGTGTTCCACGTAGATATAGGTACACCGCTACCTATCCCTTTTGGATTCACAAAAATTATGTTGTGCTCTAAAAATAAACTTGTTATAACTGACTTTATTTGCTGTAAAAGATCAATATGAGTATGCATTAAAAAAGAATCTACATTGTTTACACTACGTTTCCGTATTGTTAATAATACGGTATACTACCCTAAATTATTTGTTCATATCGAGGTCACAGGTAATAATAACTTTAGATTCCACGCTTTTTCCTTTGTTTGGTTCAAACACTTCCTAACGACATACAATTTTAGTTTTACATTCACTTCATAAACACTCAATGTTTTCTTCATAGTCCAACTTCTGCATATAAGTTTGCATACGGCTGGTGGTAAGGCAGAGCAATTTTGCTAAGCAGATTGAACCTTTCGGCAGTCGTTTCTTGTAAAGTACTTGGATTCAGTTACATGATTACATCCACTCGCTAAAACTAAAATGAATCTGAATTATATAAAATAGATTTCATCATGACAAAATGAAATCATTCAAAAATTGTAAAAACTATTTGGTTACTGATCACTGATCGGGATAAGCGTTTATGTGTGTTCTTTATACGCGAGTTTTTAAGATAAATTCGAACGAGAATTTTAGTATAGTCAGGTGTGCTGAAGACTTTGTTATGTAGTTTACCCTCACTTTTTTCTCACAACATTCAAGGAAGCTATTCTTTGTCGGTCAACAAACTTCACTGCGCAATAACCACACACAAATGTTTCCATTCGTTTGTTAGGTAAAGTTTCAAAACAAACAAACATTTACAACTGTCTAGCGATAGCTAAGCTGCGTCAATAACAGTGTAAGGCGTTGCTCTCTATTTTTTTTAAACTAACTTTATGTTTCGTCTGGATATACCACGTGGATTCCATCAGGTTCGTGTAGACAATGAAGGTGGCAACTAAACAGAAAAGGCAAATATGATTTATGCCATTAAAACCTTAGGCCTTTTAAGTTCCGAAATATTCAATATTTTTAGTTAAACATATTAATGTGATGTGATGAGAGATAAAAAGTCCTGACCCCACTGGTTAACCTATGTAGATGACATCATCGTTTTTACTTAGTTTCAAGCTCAAAATATATAATTGATCTTAGTAAACCAAAAATAACAACAAGATACTCTTTTGTCGAAATTTAAGTAATTTTTATCACCTGTTTTCTCTTTTTAATAATAATTTATGTGATAGAATGTCTCGTTTTTTGAATATTTAGGCAGTTTTAAATAAAAATGTAAAGTACGTACTAGACTGGTCTCTGGTCTGTCTGTATCTATTGTGATTTCAAAACACAACATTTTCCTTGCGTTAGTCACACCAGCAAAGTTATCTTGTTTATAGTCCTCCACTAAACTATGTTAATCCACACTATCTCTTATATTTAAAGTAGTATTATCATTTTCTTTGTCTACAATAACAGTTTACTTTTCGTCTGAACGTTAAATCTTCATGGTTTCTTCGTAAATCTGGACAAACACTACTGTATGTTAAATACATATTTTTTAATACAAAAGTTATTATTTTATGATATTTTTATTATTTGTTATGCATAAAATTACACTTAAAATTTTACGTGACTTGGGATATACACGTTAAAAAAATTGTTTTGTTTGTATATTAAATCTGTTAGAGGGAAAGAAAAACAAAGTAGGTATTAAGTTGAATTAATTAATAAAACAACATTTGATGATGCATCTCAAGTACATACAAGGCTTCACAACATCATAATAATGTTAAAAACGGACGCCTTGGAGCAGTCAAAGTTGTGGGCTACGAAAATTAAAATTCCGTCGTGCCAGCGACACGAAGAAGTAAAATACTTATTTAAATTTAAATCAACCCATAAATTACTTATATTTCACGTGGATCGATATTAAATATTTGCCTTTACAAATACACAAACAGTTCGCCATGACAACATTAACATTTAAGTACCGCTGGCATTTTAAAATAGTCCCCCAGTGAACGGTCGGATCATGGCGGACCAATGAATTATGCAAGAGTATTGACTAGTCCCTGCTTTATTTGAAACAAAGCTTGTCAACGATATCTGGAACAAGTCTGAGAATTTAAGAAACGAGGATTAAGAAACGAGGCCTGAAGTAGTATGTCTCTTTTAAAAATAGGGACTACTAAATGGGTTGTCGAGGTTACATTTGGGGGTATCTCCTCCATATAATATGTTACTGGTAAACAATCAGTGAGTTTATCAGTTAGATTTGTAGATCTTTGACATTCGTTACTATTAGTCAGAAGCTCATAAATCTGACAACCAGTCTTACCATGGGGTATCGTATTACCCAGTTACTGGATTGTGGAGATCCGATAGGCAGTCGATTCGCGTAAAATACTGATATTCAGCTGCATCTGGTTTAACTGGAAGCCGACCCCAATGTAGTTGGGAAAAGGCTAGGCAGGTGATGAATCAATCACTTAGTATGAGTTCTAATTATTAAGTAGCGGTGGAATTTTTTCGAAACATCTTTAATGTTCGATATCTTCAAAACCATGTTCGGACCCCATGTTCTTCGGGATTTTTTTTTTCAAATAAGGCCTGGCATAACCCAATTCAAGGACCGCATCGAATTACAAAACACCCTGTATAACTATAGTAAAAAATCATTATCTTCTTTGCCTAGTAAGAAATTTAAAAAAAAAGTATATCAAAGCAAAACCGGGAGATGAACGGCGCCACCGAGGCCGGTCTAGCAAAAGTTGGCTAGACGTCCTAGACGTATACTATGAGGGTGGATTTGAAGCAGCCCGGGGAAAGAATTCATGGACAGAATTGGGGAGACCTTTGCCCAGCAGTGGGATAGTCCACGTTTAAAAAAAAATGCAAAATCAGAAAATAGTTTGTAGTGAAACTGAAACTATTATGTTCTTTACCATGTTACGCAGTTATTCGCTGTTAGTTTTCTAAATAGGTAAATGAAACAAAGCGAAATCAAAATAGCTTATAATCGCTAATTGCAACTTCAGGTTCCCAAGTTATTTTTAAAACTTCGTTTGTGTAATTTTAGAACGTTCGATAACACTCGCGTTCATAATTAATTGTCATCAATTTCCTTTTATCTAAGCCGAGCAATTACAGCACGTTGTAATTACTTGTCGGAAATACGGAACATCACAGAAGCTTCTCGTATTAAGAGGATAAACTAGGATCTGAGGTGACATTTTAAGGATCAAGAAAGGTAGGCGTTGTTGAATTATAAAACCAGTTGTAATTTGACGAAGGGACTCCTTTGCCGCATGATAATTATGAAAATACATTTATTTATGTAATCGCTCCACCACTTGTACTTAGTAAGGGATTGTGACCTGGGGTGCTATGACAGGAAACCTCCACGTGCGCCCGTGGACTGGAGTTCCTTCTCGGATACGTCCGGGGGGAAGACCAGTTTTTCGGGCCGGTGCACCCTGGGATGCGGGCAAAAACTCTTTCTTAAGCACTGTGTGCCTAAGTGGTCTCTTTGCCCGTATGCGAATAGCCTGTCGTGTGGACGCTCCAACGCGTGTCCCTCTGATTAGAAGAGGGCACAGCGGCGGAGCGGGCTTGCGGACGGTGAGTGATGGGTAACTCGCCGTCCGAAGGACCAAGCCCGGGTCGGTGGCTAATAAGTAAGGCGTCTGGATTCAAGAAGCGTCGTGTTTCGCGCCAAATGCCTGCTGGGGTCGCGGGTTTTTTCTTAACCCAGGATACCGTGGCCCCAGAACGTAAAGGGCATAGGAAGGAACACGGGTGGATTTTAGTCAGTAAGAGTCTGACAGTCCCTTCCGCCCCACCCAGGGCGGGAGGACTCATTTGATGATTTTACCACCTTAAAAAAAAAAAAAAAAAAAAAAAAAAAAAAGGGATTGTGACCTTCCTTTTTTCGTTGAAATATCATCAAAAAAGAGCAGTGGTGGCCCAGTGGTATCGGCTCCGACTTACGAGTTGTAGGTCGTGGGTTCGAATCCCGGCAGGCGCATTACTTTGTGTAATTTATTTCATCACCACTGCTCTCAAAACGGTGAAGGAAAACATCGTGAGGAAACCGGCATGTCCTAGAACCAAAAATTCGGAGACATGTGACATCCACCAATCCGCACTGGGCCCGCGTGGTGGATTATGGCCCACCCCCTCTCACAGAGAGGAGGCCTGTGTCCCAGCAGTGGGAACATTAATAGGCTGATGATGATGATGATCATCAAAAATGAATCTTTCTGCCCTGGGTGGCGCCCCTTCCGCTCCACCGACTGTCAGACTCATTATCATCATCATCGGCCTATAATGTTCCCACTGCTGGGACACAGGCCTCGTCTCTGTGAGAGCGAGCGGGCCATAATCCACCACGCGGGCCCAGTGCGGGTTGGTAGATGTCACATGTCTTCGAATTTTTGGTTCTAGGACGAGGTTCGAACCCACGACCTACAACTCGTAAGTCGGGACTGATATCACTGCTGGGCCACCACTAAACTCAGTCAAACTCATAATCGACTTAAAGCCCAGCCCGTTCCTTCAGTTGTAGTTCAAACAAGGGAATGAAAGATTCAGCTTTAAAGGAGTGTGTTGCGATGGCCTAATATGTAAGGCGTCTGGATTAATCTAGAAGTCCCACTCGGAACAGATTTTTTCTTTCCTCAAACATCTTTAGTTGTAGTTCAGTCCTTAAAGTTCCAGGGTCAGTTCCAGACAGTCCAACGTAAAAGATTTATATGAAACCTTCCGTTTACTTTTACTTTTTTATCCAAAAAATGGAGACTAAAGAGACAGGAATCTAAGTATTTCTCCTGTGTCGTAGATTTGTGTTTACAAACATAGAAATTCTCATTCATACACAAACACTCAGACTTGGAACAACTATACTTACAGAACGTACAATTAATATTTGATCCGTGCGGTAATCGTTTTCGCGACGAGCTGACCTGACCTTGCTATAATTATACGATACAAGAACCGAAGAAACCACGTAAACAATCGATGTATTGATTGTTCTGATTAGCATAGCAAAACATATTATCTACTAAGGCATTTTACATACCGAGTTTTCCATTTCAACGAAAGACAGGGTAGAGCAATTACGCCCCCACGTGTGGTTAGGGATGTGGGGTTGGCACCCGAAGCAAAAAATGTAAAATCAAGCTTTTTCCACGAAAGAAATAGACAAAACTATAGAACGTAGAAAGTCAAAGTATCATCATCATCACTAAAACGTCTGGTTTACTGAATTAAAAAATCGCAAGATTCATATCGTACACTCAGCTTCAACGAAATCTCACTAAGTTTGGTAAAGATGTCACTACTATTTTAGCACTTACAGGTAAACGGACTGAGTCCATTTCCATTTGAACCGCAAAAGTTTAATGGTGTTATTAAACTAGGTCTTAATACGGGGTTTTTGTTTGATTCCATGTAAGATTATTTGTTCGAAAACACCTAAATCTTCAATTTTCTATTTGTCGCTTCCATAAATCAACGCGATTGAAATCGGGTTCGAACTAGATTTTCCGTTTTTGTTGTAATTAGTGGCTACAGTCCCATGATCACGATTGATGGGGGGAGCGTATCAAATTAATTTATTTCATTTGCTTTAAATCAAAGGAAATGGGATCTAATGGTTTGTGCTGTACAGGGGTGATGATATAATTCAGCTGGGTACAGAAAAACTTGATTATTGTTATGGCTGCTGCTGCTATATTAAAGTTTTTTTTAATTGTCTGTTTTACTTCAAACATTGGAAGCTGCATGCACATCGAATCGATTATTTCCGAAATACCGCCCATTTTTAAAATAGAAGTCTAGCTCACAAATAATTCAAACAATAACATAGTACCTATTAATAAAAACTCTAATATTTTTCACATTATCATAATTATGCGCACAGAAATAACATACATAAAATTTTACTGTGTAAACATGTATATTTTTAAAAGGGAGTATTTTACATATAAATTACTTTTTTTTGGGTATTATAAAATGGATCCGCCTACAAATTTTCGTTTGCATTGCTCAAAGTCAAGAGGATACTGTGGTCCTCAGTATCCTCTTGACTTTCCCCTAACCTACATTGTCCTTCGGATCCCTTCAAACTCCAAAAGATACGAGCAAAATTTTACTCATCATCATCATCGAATCAGGCATAGGATGTCCACTGAACTTAGTCCTCCCCCATAGATTTCAAATTTACTAGCATCTTACCATACCTATAATGATAAAATATCCGGTTGACCGAGCGAATCGCTCGGTTTTTAAAATGTCTATATCTTGGGAACCGAGCCTTTCTCGAACCTGGGACCTTGATAAATCGATTCCTTGAGCCGAAAAACCCCTATTTTGTAACTTTCATGAAAATCCTTGGAGCCGTTTCCGAGATCCTGATTATATATAAATATACAAGAATTGCTCGTTTAAAGATATTAGATATCTGTTGAAAGCTTCTCTAAAAAATAGTGTAACTGAAACGACCCTTATATTAACGTGAAATGTCGTTCATGAAGTTGGCAATTTTTAAACAAGTGTTCAACAGATTTTTAAATATTTGTGGTAAGACGGTTAATATTTATCTCAAACTCATGCTTGTTAAACTTTCAGCAAAGTTAAATATGCGTGTAACGTGACCGAGTTCACTCCAACAGTTCATCGGTCCGGGATTGAACCCACGACCTCTCGTTCAAGAGTCATCGCCCCAGCTGGCAGTCGGCTGGAGCCAGTTTAAATAAGTGACGGGACGATTAATAGCCATGGCTTGTCTGGAGAGCTAGAGCTTTTACAAAGACATGGCTTATGTTGAGATAGCTTAGCTCGTAGTCGCCTAGAAGCTGGTTCTGAATGTAGTCTGTAGAATAATATTTTAGTGAGAAAAATAGGTTGTTATAATGTTAGCTATTCAGTTAGCTATAAAGAAAATAGACGAGATAACCTATGTAGACTTAAAACCTTAAGAACAACCGAAGGAATAAGTTTTTAGCAGTCAGGGTGCTTGTACACGGCGCATATTACCCGCACAAGTGCCTCAACATGCTCAAGCTACATACGCCGTGTACAAGCACCCCGCGGGTAACTTGATCGAGTAACATGCGCATGTTACTCGCGCGGGTAACCCGCACCTTTACTTGCACGGGTTACATGCGCCGTGTACAAGCACCCATGAAACTATTCCGTCTCACACAGGGCTAGAGGTCTCACTTGGTGTTCGCCACAAAAAGAGACCTCTTTCCTAGGCTAGAATTCTTTGCAGTATTACTTACGTTTGATACTTTCCACCACATAAAAAAATATATGTGACTTTAACGCTTAGAAAAGTAACGTAACGTTCTAAATGAGAAATGTTTGTGGTGTCCATTCCACGTCTATTTTCTTTGTTCTCATCAATTTATGAGCTATCTATAATTGTGGTCAATTCTTTAGATAAACATATTTTTCACCAACTATTGCAAAACCTGATGGATAGATCACCAGTTCCGTTCCATCTTGGCATTGTGGCCAAACAACCCAAATATATGCGTTTTGGAACGGGTTCAGTAAAACGGAAGTGCTGCCATGATCACAACGTCGTGGAACGAATTACTAAAAATACCTGATGAAGAGTACAAAGGACTTTTCAAACGGTAGTTGAGTTACTGTTATAAAATACTAAACAAGTCTGAGTCAGCCAAAAACAAAGAGCATTGTTTAGGCTGGGACTTTTCAATAGAATCCTTTTTTTTTAAATATGACGTTAGATTTTCACAACATCTCGATTGACTTGAAGTTTTCAATGTTTATGAATAAGGCCCGTCTTCCACCAAAGAGGAGGTGTGTTTGAATAACCAATCAGATGTCCACATCTCCTCTCCGCTTATTGACAGACGCTTATTACAGACATCTGATTGGTTATTCAAACACATCTCCTCTCCTCTCCGCTTTGGTGGATGACAGACCTGACACTTCAATACTAGTTAGGGTTCCGTAGTCAACAAGGAACCCTTATAGTTTCGCCATGTCCATCCGTTCGTCCGTCCGTCCGTCTGTCCGCAGTTTAGCTCAGAGACGCACAGTACTAGAGAGCTGTAATTTGGTGTAAATATACGGATTTGTTGTGCCAAAAAAGTGGTAAAATAAAATTTCGTAAAATATTTTTTTTTAGGGTACCTCCAGTACTTACACGTAAAGTGAGGATTTTTTTTTTCTCGCGTACCCCTTAGTGTGGGGTATCATTAAATAGGTCTTTAAAAATAATGATAGTTTCCATTAACAATTTTTTGAAAAAAATTCGTTTGTGAAATATTAAGCTTTAAAGTGCTAAATTTTGCTCGATTCGAGTGTCCCCCCCCTCTACCAGCTAAACGGTTATGTTTGGGGGTGTGAAAAAATTCACAATAGTAGTATAGGTACATATATAACGAAGTTTAAAAGAAAATTATCATGACTAAGTAGGCTTTACAACTTTACGAGTAATAGTCGACCAACTTATAAAATGTACTTGGACATCATATTTTCTTAAACAAAATGTATCGGAGACAACTGCAAATGTAAGTTTGTCAACTTTATTTTTACAGCTTTTATAGGTATGTTTTTTGGGGATAGGTAGGTTTTTATCGTCAACTATTTTTAACTAACTTCAAGAAAATGAGGAGGTTCTAAATTCGTCGTAATCTTTTTTTTTATGTATTATCCCCGATTTCTCAAAGACTCCTGGACCGATTTTGAAAATTCTTCTTTTTAAAATTAAATTCAGCGAATCAGTTTAGTTAGTTCGCATAAGTATTTTGATGGGCAACTACGGAACCCTACACTGTGCGTGGCTCGACTCGCACTTGGCCGGTTTTTTTTGAATTGGCATTGCCAGTTCAGAGCGTGGACTTCACCAAACATGACTTTTCCAGTTTTAAATTGCTATTCAATGTTAAGTTTGCATATTACTTGCATGGGACGAGCTATGAAAAGGACCTAGCGTGAATAGGATGAATCGCGAAGGGTTAAACTGCGAATGGGACCAACCGCAAATGGAACCAAGTACGAATGGGATTAAACAGGAATTAGATCAACTGTGGATAGGGCCACTTCGAATGAGACAAAGGGCGAAAAGAACAAAGTGCAAAAGTAATCTACTGCGATCGCAGGTCGAGTTGCGCATAACCCATTTTATCTTAGGCCTTCTGACTTCCTCAAGAAGTTTAACCTTTACCAGAAGTAAATGCCAAAACGCTCACACATCGAGAACACAGAAACAAAGTAATAGCATTCATCCATCTTGTAAATTGTAAACAATTGAAGTTACAAACATGGCGGTAATGAAGATTACCCTCCAAATCCGTCCATTGTTATCTAAGTTTACAACAAAGACACAGTTTTACGAATCCACACCTCGCTTTGTCTGTTTTTACTCAACTTGGATAGTAATGAGGTCAGGTACTGTTTTGGGAAAGATGACTAACTTTATCGTTACTGTAAACTGTGTTAAAGTGTGTGAAAATGATTAGGAAAGAGATGCGAACAGTCACGTAGAGGTAGACAAACATGTAGTCTAAATCTTGACTGACGTCATAATCTCTATTTTGGCAAGTGATAATTAGTGTCGTTTTTGATTGCTTAGATGTTATGATATCATTTAAACTGCTTAAAAACAAATTATTTTTAAAACACTGTCTAGCAGTGAGTCTATGAGGGATAAGAAAGCAGTATAATTTAATTGATAAGCTTTTATTTTAAGAACTTAATCTAGAATGTATTGACTATACATATATGAACGGGGATTTCATACTGTCACCAAGCAATTACGAAAACTAAGTTAAACTTCACAGTCATCTGGACAGAGACCCAAAAAGCTTTTAAGCCCTGTGTAACCCAAAATAAATGAGTTCACAACTCACTGAAAAATGTACGTAATGTTTTACAAAATATCCGTTGTTGGCCCTCTTTCAACGTCGCTTGGTCCCTCTATCAGTCCAGGCATTTTTCGCCAAAAAGTTAGAGACACATTTTAATTTTAATATTTCGCATACAAAAGGTAAAGTATTTAATAAATGAACAGGCACTCGTAATAATATGAAGATTCCTTCGACATTTTTAGCTGAAAATTTCTCAGCTTATTGAGCAACAGTAACGTTTGAACGTATTCTACGTTTTTGTAATAAATATATTCTAACTATGCGGTTCTGGTTGACATATTTTTGAATACCGGATATTAATACTATCAAATAAAATTATTTGATAGTACTAATCAGACGCCTTTTGAATGTTTTTCTTTTCTTTTTCTTTTTTGTACATATTACTAGTTCGTTTTTAGGGTTCCGTAGTCAACAAGGAACCCTTATAGTTTCTCCATGTCCGTCCGTCCGTCCGTCCGTCCGTCCGTCTGTCCGCGGTTTAGCTCAGAGACGCACAGTACTAGAGAGCTGTAATTTGGTGTGAATATACGGATTTGTTGTGCCGAAAAAGTGATAAAATAAAATCTCGAAGAAAATTTTTTTTTAGGGTACCTCCTGTACATGTAAAGTGGGAATGTTTTTTTTTCTTTCTAGCGTACCCCTTGGTGTGGGGTATCATTAAATAGATCTTTAAAAAATAATGTGAGTTTCCATTAACAATTTTTTGATAAAAAAATTGGTTTGTGAAATTTTAAACTTTAAAGTGCTAAATTTTGCTCGACTCGAGTGTCCCCCCCCTCTACCAGCTAAACGGTTATGTTTGGGGGTGTGAAAAAATTCACAATAGTAGTATATATAACGAAATTTTTAAAAAAATTATCATGACTAAGTGGGCTTTACAACTTTACGAGTAATAGTCGACCAACTTATTAAATGTACTTGGATATCATATTTTCTTAAACAAAATGTATCGGAGAACATGCTCTTCAACTGCAAATGTAACTTTGTCAACTTTATTTTTACAGCTTTTATAGGTATGTTTTTTGGGGATAGGTAGGTTTTTATCGTCAACTATTTTTAACTAACTTCAAAAAAAGGAGGAGGTTCTAAATTCGTCGGTATCTTTTTTTTATGTACGAGTATTTCCCCCCCCCGATTTCTCAAAAACTCTTGGACCGATCTTGAAAATTCTTCTTTTTTTTTAAATTAAATTCAGCGAATCAGTTTAGTTAGTTCGCATAAGTATTTTGATGGGCAACTACGGAACCCTACACTGTGCGTGGCCCGACACGCACTTGGCCGGTTTTTATTTATAGTTCAGATCATAATATTATGTAAGATATATTAAACCAGCGGCCCGGTACGTGCTTCGCCAATATGAAATGAAAAACTGATAAAGCCCTAACTCTCACTATATCATCGTACTATTGCTATTATGTTTAACACTTCAATAAGAAAATATTGTACGTACAAATAAGCACAAGCGGCACTTACATTTACAAGCATTGCGTGTTACTAGCAATTTATGCCGTGCGTGACACGCCTTATAGTAACTTAGTAGTTTGAGTAAAAGAAAAACTGTGTAGTCTTATGAAAGATCGATGTTTTGTGTTTAAAGTGAGCCTAGTATTATCCTGACTTTGTTGGAGTCAGCTTCCAAACTAACTTGATGCAGATGCCTGTATTTTACATCAGCTTTTCGACTCGGGTTGTCGGTAACTGTACTTTTTTTACGTGGTAATATCATCAAATGACTCGTCCCACCGCGGGAGGGACTCTCAGACTTGTACTGACTAAAATCCACGGTGTCCTTCAAAAGTCCTTTATGTTCCGGGGTCACGGTAATGAGATAAATCCCGTGACCCCGGCAGGCTTTGGCCCTCTAGAGGGGGCATCCGTCATCATCGTTAGAGTGTCAGCACACTCTTTGAGGCACGCATGGAAAACAACGCGCTGACGACCGGTCGGTACTGTACTAGTAATATAATGCAATCAAAGTTTTATGTGGCGCTATCTATTATTATAAGAACGTTATTGTTATTTTCCTCGGAAAACAGTTATTTTATTAGGGAATGAAAGGTATATTTGTACGTTTCTGTACACCTGAAAACGTTTATAATTATGCAAGATTTCAAACTTAAAATCTTCTGATTTACATTGCAATGGCCATAAGTATGCAAATAATAATATTTTCCGTCACACTAAATTTTGAGTTTTATTTAATACGTTGACTCGCAAACCATTACCGTGAAGTCAATAATGATTTTAGTAAATTCGCGCGTGTGGACAATCCTTTTCAACAATTACTGAATTTCCAAAATTTAAGGTAAAAGTTTGTCCTGCGATGTCACTTAGAATATTTACATTCGGCACTTACAACATTGTGGTGTACATACACAGACATGCAAGCGCGCACTTCCTCTTTTTACCCAAAACGCGCATTTGAAAGCGACCAATATAAACCCACCCTTACGCCGTGTATAATTTACTTGATAACCGTCACAAAATGCGCTGTCATATTTTGGGCTTAACCGACAAAACGCTTACAAAACGAGGGCCGTATCAGCCGGAAAATAGCCATTACTACCTAGTCAATGTAGGCCGCTCCAACAAATGGTCCCGGTAGAGCTATAGTGACCGTACTAGGTATCGTCAAGCGCACATCATTGGTACCTAATAGAACTAGGACAGTACGCATCACGATTTGGTTATCCCCCTTAGAAGCATCTAAGTTCGTTACTTCTTCTTCTTAGCGTGTCGATGGCAAATATTGTATTTGTGTCGTTATGTCATATAATTATTATGATTGGCCCAAAATTCAGCTAAGCGAACCCCGCTCACTGATGCTGCCATAAGATCGTCCAGTGTACAGGTTACAGGGCATGCGGCGCAGGACCAAAGGTGGATCATTGTCTGAGGAGATGGCGAGAAAAGTGGTACTCACTGCCTGTGTCTGTGTTTCCGAACCCATAGAACACGAATCTCTTCAAAGTTGAGTTAATATATGCTTCTTCTGGGTAAGCTCACTCCATCGTAGACTAGAGTCAAGAGCAAACCATTCTTAATTTTAAAAAAAACTACGTTAGACCAGCTCTAGAGTCAAACTAGTATTATCGACTATTGACTGTACTCTTTGGCATTGCCTGATTGATGATTGGATTACGTTTAATAGTACTCTCGTGAGCCCTTACTGTTATCCGCCATCTTAGCTGACCTATTCATCACTTAAGTGGCCACAAAGGTAAAGTATTTTGAAAATATTTTGCCACTTAATTCATCACTACTGGATAGAAGTCCATGATGGAAAATATAGTTAGAGCAAGGCAAGCATGATTTGAGCTCGTGATAGCAAATCAGACATTTCGTTTTCATTGTTGTTCTTCATTCAAATCTCTTTTCCTACTGTACAAATTATAAGATTCAACTTTTAATACCAATTTCTATCAAGAAAGTTGCATTTCTTCTAAAACAAAACCTAAGTAATAATAGTTCATGCACCGTAATCAGTTTCTTGTAACTTTACTCTGCTCCAGAGCAACTTTGGGCAAGTAACTTTATAAACTAGTAACTTGTTTTTAAAATGGCAACCCAGTTTCAAGCAGACAGGTCTATCAACGTCTTAATATAGATTTTACTTCGCAATACTATGTAAGTAAAGGCAAAGTTAAATGGGAAGAAGGAAGTTTAATGTAGCATAGACAAGTTTAGTTCCCAATGGAAATATTTTATGTAAAGTAAAAAAGGCAGTTTCGCGCCTTTTGTACTAAGATGGCGGATGCATTTTCGCGCGTATTTGGCGCCATTACAGCTTTTTTGACAACCATATAATAATAATTTGGCTACTAACTCTGTGTTGTAATGTATTTCATAGAGACAGGTATATCTTTAATATTTTTTAATTATTAATAGTTGAACTGACTCTAACTTTTTATGTATGATTTTGTATGTACATTTTTCATTGCTTTATACTTCCAACAATTTTAAAGATTTTAGACACTGAAATTATTTCGCACATTCCCATTTTGCAGAAAAATTATGACACAATAAAATTCAGCCATCAAAGTACATAGCGCATTGCAATTTCCATTATTAATTTAAATTGGCTCGTACGTACCATTCACATGGCTTAGGTAAATGATAGCTATGCCTTTTCACTTAATTAATAAAACTTCGATTAAAAAACATGACTGGTTGCAATAATAAAAATTTACGAGACCGGTCATATGCAATGTTTAAAATAAAATAATAATAAATGTATTCGCTTTATACTTACATAACCTTTAAATTGTACATTATTCACATTGGCTCGTGCGTGCCATTAATGTAAATGAAATGCAATTTCCTCATGCTTATCTAAGATTCCAACAGTAACAATACGGCGCGGCGCATTGTTAAATTTAAACTCGACGTCGTATTTTTAGACGCAGCAGCTGTTTAAAATTGATAACTTATCCAGCCGACCTTATGACCTCAAATCATCGATACCAATATCGATCACGGAATCCTCAATGATAATCCGAATGACACAACTTACGTAACGCAAAGACAATTACAAAAGGCTCTATCAAAACTGGCAGATCGACCAACCCGATGACCCACTTCCGCGGGTCGTCGACCGTGTGACGTCACGACCGGCCCACCCCCACCCCTCGCACGTCACCCCGGGGGTGTGTCCCCTTCCCGCCGGTTCGAGGTCACATGCCGCTTGCGTTCCGCGCCGTTCGGACGTCCCTGTTGTTAATTAACTTTTTAATACCAGTGAGTGTTTGTGTGGTTTTGATTCAGTGATCGAATTGTGATGACGATTATTGGTGAGATTTTTCTTAACTTTTCAAACGTAATTTTTATACGAAATATTATTAATTTGTGTTTAATTTTAATGGAGGTTATTATGTTATTAACGTGTATTTCGAACAAAGAATGGCGTACTTAAAGAGCCTTGTAATACAACACGCAATACTCACACACCGAAAATTCCTTCTGCATGTTATGTAACACATTTTTACCATAACTGTGACCTTCAGATGACTGTACGTATTACGCGTAAGTACGGCTACATAAGTTGTTTGTTTGATTTCTTTGCATGCGTTTCTTGACAGATGTTTTTTCGGTAATTCGGGTACAAAATCGCGATGTTTCGTGTCTTGATATTAGTACTGAAGAAGATTAAAGAACTCACAATTTGATTGTACTTAATAAGTATGTAAATATTTCTGAGGTCATAAATCAGCTGTTTCTTTCCTCACGAGACGCAAGTCATTTATTTATTGATAGATTACGAAATCAAATACTCATTGGTTTCAGATATCCTGCATTATTTATAAGCTTGCTACGTACTTAAATGAAGATTTTATGAAGTTCTGTTTTCGTTGGCTTATGTAAGATTTCTTCAGATAACCTTTGTTTTTCTTTTTATTTGAAATTTCTCGTTACACTGACTAATTCCTTTTTATCACACCTCTTAGATGTCCTAATACTCATTTTGAACCCTTGAATCCTTACTTAATATGAAAATGTGAAAATTTGGATGTTTCTTTGTTACTCGATCACGTCAAAACTGCTGGACGGATTTTGCTATAATTTGGTACCTACAGAGATATTGAACGTGTGTAGTTACACAGAAAGATTCAACCCTGAAATAAAGATTGAATCTTTCTGTTTTTCTTCATGGTGAAATCACCCAAGTGAACGAAGTGGAATCAACCAATGTTTTTGCTGAGTGGAATACTCAATTACCATGGACCAGTTCACCCTTGTCGATTGTAAATAAATTATAGTACTACTGGATTAAGCTTGAACTTTTTATCCTGGTAGTACGATCCCCTGGATTCATCAACTCCATGCAGGCGAAACCGATGGCAAACCTAATGTAAATGCATATTTTTATAAGCGTATAATTCCCTGTTCTTATAACCAATGAATAAATCATCTTCCTCTAGACTCTATCACAAGAACACACAATTTATCTGAAAGAAACGCTATGGTGCGTTATTTCAATATTTACCCCCTTTAATTAGCAACGTCGAACAACGACAGAATTAGATTATACTCGTATAATCTAATTCTGTCGAACGATACCTACCTAACAGCAAGATGCAACAACGAACATAATTATTTGGAGTCACGAACATTATTAGTAAAGCAATCCGTTTACTTAAGCATATTGCTTTAAATAGTTCGCTTTGTTATATAGGAAAATCATTTTTCGCAAACAGTACCCTTAGCACGAATTTTCACTCTTTTACTTTACAGCGTCTTTCCAGTATTTACAGCGTTTTTGTAAAAATGGAACAGCGCCCCTGGTGTGCGAAGAAAGAACTAACTTTTTCCTTAAAAATTGTCAAAGTTCCAGTTTACTTTACGTCTGAAATACTGAAAATTCGTGCTAAGGGTACTGGCCTCGGGCACGCCGCAATTGCGGCGGTAAGACCCCTCTTTGAGGAGTGGCTGGAGAGAAGTCATGGCGTCCTGACCTACCGCTTGACGCAGGTCCTCACCGAACACGGAAGTTTCGGGAGGTACCTGTGTCTGATGCGAAAGGAGGAGACGCCTGGGTGCCACCACTGCGAAGATCGCCCGGAGGACACGGTGGAGCATACGGTGCAAGACTGCCCAGCTTGGGCGGAGCACCGACGTGTCCTCACGGCTGCGATAGGCGGAGACCTCTCGCGCCCGGCATTGGTTTCGGCCATGCTGCGGGGCGAGACGGAGTGGGAAGCGGTCAGCTCCTTCTGCGAGGCAGTAATGCTCGTCAAGGAGGAGGCAGGCCGCGAGCGAGAGAGGACAGCGTCCTCCCTCCGCCCCAGCCGCAGTGGTAGGCGCCCACGGCGACGGACGTCACAAGATGATCTCCGGCCACCGTAGGCGCGGGCATGCGGGCAGCGAGTAAAGGGCAACTCGCTGCCCGACCAAGGACCATGCCCGGGTCGACGGCGCGTTGTGTCCCACGCGCGCCTCAAAGAGCGTCAGCATAATGACGGGGCCCCCCTCTCAGAGGGCCAAAGCCTGCCGGGGTCGCGGGATTATTCCCTAACCGTAACCCCGGAACGTAACAGGCTATGAAGGACACCGTGGATTTTAGTCAGTAGAAGTCTGACAGTCCCTCCCGCCCTGCCCGGGGTTGGAGGACTCATTTGATGATTTTACCACGCTAAAAAAAAAAAAAAAAAAGGGTACTGGCCTCTTCAGAAAATTAGCAGCATTTCCACGTTGAATGACATTATTAGCTACACTCCACAGCCCAGTTACTTGGATGTGGGGGTCAAATAAGCCGTCACTTCATGTAAAATACTAAGCACCGATCCAACATAGTTAATACGAGTAGGCAGATGACGGACTCCATGATGGCTCCGCGAAAATACTGATCCTAAAAAAAAGTCAAATTAGTTTAAGTAATTATAAACTTCAAAACTTAAAAGCTAGTTATTTAAGAAAGCACAAACCGTCCTTATAGTCCGCTAAAACAGAGTGTTAAACACAGAACCGTTGAAGACTCTTTGGAAATTATCTCTATCTGATGTTGAATGAAGAGCAATTGCATTTATAGTGGAGACCGAAATTTTGAGATGTGTGGAGTGAAGAATGGAAAAGTAAGAAATTAGTATGGGTTGAAAGTAGCGCCTATAGCAGAAAAAATGAAATGCAGTCGTCCGTCTTAGTATAGACATGTGATGAGGATGAATGATACTAAGAGAGTGATAGGTGTGAATATGGATGTGGATGGTTGGAGAGGAAGAAGACGAGCTAAGAAAAGATGGATGAATTCTGTGAGAAATGTTATGAAAGATAGAGGAAAAAATGATGTCCGTGACATCTAACAGAGGAGAATGGAAGAAAAAAACGTACTGTTCCGATCCAAGTTAGCACCCACCGACATAGCCTACCGGATTAGCAAGCTGAAGTGGCAATGGGCAGGCCATATTGCTCGTAGAGCAGATGGCCGATGGGGTCGAAAAGTACTAGAGTGGAGACCACGGATTAGCAAGCGCAGCGTAGGACGTCCACCAGCAAGGTGCACAGACGACCTTATAAAGGTCGCCGAAAGACGCTGGATCATGTGGAAATCAAAAGGGGAGGTCTATGTTCAACAGTGGACGTCCCACGGCTGAGATGATAATGATGATGATGAAGTTAGAACGGGATAAAGGCGAAGAGTTGATGATAATTATTAACCTATGTTTAGACATTAAAATTATCGAGACATCTGTGATGCCTCTGTTAGTTATTCAAGGTGTTCCTAGACACGATTAAAACAAGCCTGTTTAGCTTAAATAGTAATGTCTAGTCACACAAAATGAACTTCATAACTTTGATGCCGTTTATTCTAAATAGGGAAATAACTGTGCCTTCAGCTAGAAATATCGTGTTAAAAAACCATTACCGATCATCCGAGACCGTAAACAGTAACAAACTACCAACGTTTTTCTCGTACCAGCCTAGGTCAAAGTACAAAAACAACTTGCCTTGTGTGCCTAGAAAGAAATAATTATTTTCTTATAAGTTCTTTTTATTTCAATTTTGGCTTAATCAAGCAACCTTTGTTCGACTTTAGCTCTGAGGCCTTCTCATGAGTTTTCAGTTATTCTGACGTAAAGTAAACTGGAACTTTGACATTTTAAAATTGACAAACAAGGAAAAAAATAGTTCCTTCTTCGAACACCAGAGGCGCTGTTCTATTTTTGCATACAAGAAACGAAAGACGCTGTAAAGTAAAATAGTGAAAACTCGTGATAAGGGTACAAGATCAAAGAAACTGGAAAATGGGGAGAGGCCTTTGCTCAGCAGTGCAGTGGGGTGATTTACATTATTTTTTCCTTTGGCCGTTTATGTCCCACTGCTGGGCATAGACCTTTATCTTTCTACCTACTCTTTTCAAGCACCACCTGGAACCAGCCATCGCAGTAAGCAATCAGGTCATCTTACCACCCCTTTTGAGGGTGTGCCTCGGCGGATATCAGTGAAATTCATTCCCACTATTGTCTATAGAGAATATGGTTTGGAATGTACAACTAACTTCAACTTTCGAACTCGACTCGACTCCTTGAAGTTTTAAAATAAACCTCTAAACTTTTATACTATCAACTAATTTCTTCATTCTGACTGATCAATAGTGCCATTGTTATGGTACAATTGACAAAAATATCGTCTACTCTTCAGTAGGTATGGTACTACCCAGAGCTCGGGTACCCATAATGCAATTTCTGTAACACACACCATTTCATGAATAATTCAACAGTCCTTGAATGTCATGAATTCCTAGTACCACTGTTAATGATCCATTGATTCAACTACTGATATTACTGACCAAACAGAGCTTGAGCTGCTATTAATGTTTCAAGAAATGTGCATATTTTATTAAAACTGTAAAATGTAGCTCTACCTACACTGAAAAACATCAGTATTGTATAAAGGTCACGAGACTTTTATAATGTTTAAGATTAGGTTAATGGATAACTGAATCTTGGGACGGCGATATACGACTGAAGATCCATGTTATCCCGCTTATTCCTCCACTAAAATAATGTCAATCAACACTTACTAGTTCTCACAAAATCTCCTATCAAGAAGCATTGACGTTACAACCACAACAGTTACAGCATAAATGCGTTCCAATCCTGTCACTGCAATGTTAAATTATTTATAGATTTTCCAACATCAATGAATCTGCCATCTTTTTCCTCAACGTCGCGCGAGTGAGATAGTGCACTTTGTGACGTCACAGGACTCTGCGTGCCCTACTTACTGCCACAACTAAATTACATTCCAATTTCATTGTCTCGTGTTCTTCAAGTAGCTATTCACGAGGAATCACCCTTATCTGCAACTGTTTAAGGTCTACTGTTGTTTATATTGTGACAGTTTTCCCTTGCATAATTTTATGCTCCGTTCGATTCTGCGGCTCTAGTACTTGAGTCTGGAATGTAGGTCGATTTCTCCATGAATGGTCTGTTGAACTGTAAAACGGAGTTTAATGGTTGTACTAATGGGATAATCCGGAGACTTTAATGTTATCCGGAAATGTTTTCAGACCCTTTGAAGGGTTGCAAACGTTAATAATGATTGTGAGTGTTAAGCCTCTGTGAATACCCAAGCTTTAATGTAGCAGTTCTTGTTCATGATGCAAGTTTTGATAGCTTAATTCTGGGCACTTGTTGGGAAACTGTGATGAGAGAGAAAATTCTACAGTAAACTCTTAGTTAGTCATGGTTTAGACGAAGCTGAAAAAATTGGTAATCAAAACAGCTTTTGGCAGTCCGAGAGTCATGCGCAAGGCGTCAAAGACATTCTTTGTCTAGAAGCTAGCTTTAAAATACCAAGACCAAATAAAGATCCACTGCTGTTGCCAACCGAAGTATAGACATTATACTTTTTGTCAAGCATCGTTTTCTTGTAACACGACAACACGTGGACTTTGTCATCGATTGAATTAACTCGAAGCCTTGGAATAGTCTGCGTTTAACTACCACTCTAATAGCAAGCTGTTAGCGCTCCATCAGACTAAACTGCTAGTTTAATTGATAACTGTTGTCTGTTTTTAGTTTCAGCATCAACATAGGTACAGGTGATACAATCTTTCTTTCCTTCTCTTCTTTCTTTGAGTGATAGTAGTTGATTATACCTGGAACCCTTCTCCAAGAAACATCATCATCTTTTTCATTATCTTGCTCAGCCCGAATTATTTGTGGTCTTTGCAGCACGTCGTCTTCTTCCATAATTCTCTAATACTCCTCATCACTACCACCTTTCTAGACACCCGTCACATAGGCCGTTTATCATTTCTCTGAAAATTTTAATAGTAATTTGGTGATTATAATGGTGTGAAGAACAACTTTTTATTAACATTAACGCGAACTAGCTGTTGCTATTGCTAACCTTGAACGACGAACACGCAACCCGAAAGATAATATCCTATTTGTTATTCTCAACATTTGAAAGAATGAATGCATAATAACATTTTTACTTATGTTTTTTTTCTGTGTTCTCCTCAGAGCCCGAGGTGTGCGTGATGCGCGCGCCAGGTGCGGGCGGAGTGCCGTGCGCCGGAGTGCCGCGCTGGTCGCACTCGGCGCCCGCGCACCAGGCTGACTACGACAACGTGCCTGCGCACACGCACCCCGTATTCCTGCACGATGATCATGTTAACAGCCGATTTGCCATCTGGTAAGTACAATTTCACTGTTGCTAAAATGAAAAGGAAAATCAGCAGTTTATTCCCGTCTCAGCATGGACGATGATATGAAAATGAACCAAATTAGAAAACCAACGTGTCTTAAAATTTTAGCGTATCCAAAATATTTCCTGTGTTTTAATTAAAATAAGTTATGTAGGTGTTTTGAAAATATCAAGATATTATTGAAAAAATGTGTCATTTTTCTGGTATGAAAAAAGGATCAAATTAAATGAAACGTTCTACATTTTGCCCTTTGGTTTTGCTACCGCCAACCTTATTTATAACTCATTAAATTAAAGAAAGACACATTGCGCCGCTGTTGAGAGAAACAAATTTGCTTCTCGCACTATGCATTGGACTTACAGACTATTTTTTGTCCATCCAACCACAAATGAATGCTATACTTACTAGCAATTATGTTAGCGTGGTAAAATCATCATAATTATATTATGAGTCCTGCCATCCGGGGCAGGGCAGGAGGAACTGTCAGATTTGTACTGACTAAAATCCACGGTGTCCTTCAAGAGCCCTTTCCGTTCCGGAGTCACTGTAGCTCGTCAGTACCGTGACCCCGGCAGGCTTTGGCCCTCTAAGTGGCAGTTATTATGATGCTTTACAAGCTAACATTAATTCCTCACGTTTCAGGCAAGGTGACATATCGTCTCTGGAAGCCGACGCCATCACGAATACTACTGATGAGACCCTGACGGAGTGCAACGCCGTCAACGAGCGCATCCTGCAGGTGGCCGGCCCTGAGTTGAAAGAGGAGATTATTACTAGGGGATATGGTAAGGACATGATCATCATCATCCGCAGCCCGTCTTCACCCACTGCTGGGTATAGGCCTCTCTATGTTTGTGCCAAGCTCCACGATCTTGCGCCAGCCTCATCCAGGACACTCCCGTAATGGCAACAATGTCGTCTGCCCATCTCGCCGCCGGACGACCAACCCTTCTCTTTCCACACATGACATGATGACTCTTGTTCTTCTCTTGTTCATGAATTATAAAGTGTGCATCTGAAAAGTGTAATCACATGCGTTGGTAATGATCGTCATCATAAAGTGAACAATTTTTACATCACCTACGGTACTTTCACAGTTTTTATGTCTTGTGACTGGGACTGTAGCACCATAACTATTTTGTCTTTTGACAATTCATAAGTGCCTGTAATTGGCCTAGTTGAAATAAACCTTTTGATTTGACATAAGGGGTCGTTGTATGGATCAAATTGAACAGAGGCATGAAAGCGGTCATTTTCAATATATTTACCTCTGAGACATTTTTTGACATTTCTTACAGATCAAAGAAGAGAAAATATAGCAATTAAGTCTAATTCTCTAATTTTTAAACTAATTAGAATATCCGAGTGATAAATACTTCTACGAAATCACTTTGTCTTGAAGAAGTTTCTATAATACGTGATCAACTTTTGCTACAGTATCATAATTCATCATCATCATCTGCCTAGCTTTTTTCCCTAATATTTGGATTCGGCTTTCAGTCTCGCCTAGATGCAGCTGAAAAACAGTATTTTACATGGAACGAATGCGTATCAGTACCCTTAGCACGAGCTTTCAGTATTTGAGACGTAAAGTAAACTGGAACTTTGACAATTTTAAACTGATAACTTTCAAGGAAAAAAATTATTCCTTCTTTGCACACCAGAGGCGCTGTTCCGTTTTTTCATACAAGAAACGCTGTAAATACTGGAAAGACGCTGTAAAGTTAAATAGTTAAAATTCGTGCTAAGGGTGCTGACCTCCACAATAAAGTCAATTACTGGGCAACACTCTAAGCACAAAATTGTACCATTGTACCTAATAATATTTGTCTTGGGCGGTAGTGGAATTTACTGCCATGGGAGCCCCCATGTACGTAATAACGTTATGCTTGGAAGATGTCCAAGAAGGAATGTAATATAGGAGTAAAGTTTTTCACGAAAAACAGAACCATTACTGTCTTATACAATTTTGTTTGTACGGCAGTTTCAGCCGAGCCACACCTAGCGCCATCTATTGGCGGAAACTAAAACTTGAGTGCTTGCAGTCGATGAATGAATGTAGTTTTATTTCGATAAAGAATGTGTTTATGTATTAGTAAACACAGATAAAAATACAGCCGAGGACACTGACCTATTAGTCAACAAAGAAATTCTTTACCATAATCGATTTTCTTGATGCAAGAATCATGCGCAGACTTATGAAAAAACAACTTTTGTTCGTTCATATGCCTCGATTCATCATCATCATCAGCCTATAATGTTCCCACTGCTGGGACACAGGACTCCGCTCCGTGAGAGGGAGTGGGCCATAATCCACCACGCGGATTGGCAGATATCACATGTCTTCGAATTTTTGGTTCTAGGACATGCCGGTTTCCTAACGATGTTTTCCTTCACCGTTTTGAGAGCAGTGGCGATGAAATTAATTACACAAATTAATGCGCCTGGCGGGGTTTGATCCCACGACCTACAATTTGTAAGTTGAGCCGATACCACTGGGCCACCAATTTTCTCATACCACTGGGCCACCAATGCTCTCATGCCTCAATTTCTACCAAGAAATCTATGAAAATGGCTTATTAGATCTACCATAACCTTGGTAAAGGGAAACTTTATTAGTACTTACAAGGAATATAATAAATAACCAGAGTTACTGTACAGAATATCTTCCGTGATTATTTGATACTTAGTAAGTGACAATTTAAAGTTAGAGACAAACCGTGAAAGCTTAAAACAGTGTTACTGTACAGATACTGTAGAAGACAGACAGCCTATTCAAATAACATACTGGTATTCAGATACTGTCTGGCTAGTCTCAGAGTTGACGCTAGCACGTTTGGTAGCTAAGCAGATAATGACGATTTCTACTTCAAATCAAATCAAATCATTTATTTCTTTGCAAACATGGGTTAATAGTACATAGGTGTTATTTCTTTATAATTACGTTCTCCACATTTTACCGACATGGGTATGCAAAGTGTACAATAAGTTCATTGCTGTATTAAAATTACTTACGAACAATTTATTTAGAAAATTACATGTCAGCCTAATAAGAATTACAGAAAAGTCAAGAAAAAAAAAATAGAATATGACAAGCATGTCAAACCTTAATACTATAATCAATTAATCAATTCAGTCAAAGTAATATTATGTATGTCCATCAGTAAGTGAATCATCATTTAGAAAATCGTCAATCGTGTAGTAGCATATTCTTAGTAAAATTTCCTTAAGTGCCCTTTTAAATAGTAGGTACTACAGTCTTACTACTTGATACTTTTACTACTTGATATAGGGATTGATTCCAACCTAAATGCTGACGCAAAGCAGTCTGTAATCTATTAATTTTTCTGTCGTTCCAGAGTGCCGCACAGGCGAGGTGGTCCTGACGCCCGGCTTTGGTCTCCGCTGCCGCCACATTATCCACACAGTCAGTCCGAAGTACGTCGCCAAGTACCACACCGCGGCGGATACCTCGCTCCACAACTGTTACAGGTAAATAACTCAATTATTAGTTTTTTTTTTTTTGACGTGTGCATTGGCTTAGTTGATCCACAAAGGGAACGTGGAGGAAATGTTAGACTCGACTGATTAAAACCAGACGGGAACGGTATTCGCTCATGCTTTCAGGCTTTGTCGGCAGTATCGCTCTCCAGATTATCTGCCAAGCCATTCAACCCAGATGCAGAGCTGGATACCTGTATATTTACATGTTCAGTCAAAAAGTTTTACTGGCTTTGTAATGTGGAGTATATGGGAAACAAAAGTTATTGGGAATCGGATTTTTGTTAACTGTTGTCTAAAGAGTTTTAAAGATGTTCTTTGTATAAAATGCTTTTCTAATCCATCAACAATCGATTCGAAAATTATATCAGCGCCTGTTCAAAGTTTCTAAGCATCAAACGCATGTTGGCTTTAACCAATTCATAGTTTTTTGTCTAGGCACTTTTATATTCTATCAAAAAATCTTTTTTTTTTCTGTGCGCCAAATCAAATTTTAAGTGAAATCCCACAAGTATTACACCCCTAATCATCAAGGTAATAATAATATATTATAATAAAAAAGAAGTTCCTTTTACAACTTCTTGACTTTGATGTTTGTGGATGTGAGTTCACCCCGATACATAATAAAAAATGTAGTATCAGCAAAATTAAAGCGCATTTCACACAGAGCGGGCGCGGGTCGGGCGCGTTTCGGGGCGGGAGTACGGCGGGTCTAGTTCTTTGTATTTAAATGGAAGATATCGCACTGAAAGCGTGCGCGGGTCGGGCGCGGGGCGGGTCGTGCGCACGCTTTCAGTGTGAAGTCTAAGTCGAAACGCGCCCGACCCGCACCCACTCTCTGTTTGAAATACACTTAAAACCCCTATTCAATCGGGACCATTGTTATTGACAACATTTTCCCTTTCTATTCCAGGAACGTGCTGTGTAAGGCGGCGGAGGTGGGCGCGCGGTCGCTGGCGCTGTGTCTGATCTCCGCGCCGCACACGCAGTTCCCGCCTGATCTAGCAGCTCATGTGGCATTGCGTTAGTATGCTGTTGTGTTTACATGTTTTTCATGCCGGTTCCAAACCACAAGTCTCAACACGCAGTGCGGCAAGCAATAGTCCAGCTACTGCAAGCGTGTGGTCTAAAATATATAAATTATCTATATATATAAAAGAACAGGGGTTTTTCTTTTGACACGACTACAGCCGAAACCGCTTAACGCAGAAACTTGAATTTTGGACAGCATTTGCAGTCTACCATGTAGATTGGCAATAAGACGGGATTTTGCGAAAATCCTCCTCTAAGGGGGTGAAAAGGGGTGAAAACTTGTGTATGAAAAATCTTATTCCTTGGGTTTATAAACTTGAAAGTAAATAAAAAAGATGGACACTATTCTTTTTTCAAAACTACCCTCTTTGAAAAGGGTTGATGAAGTTTTAAGGGAAGAATTTACTGCTTGCTTCAATAAATTCTAAACTGGGCATAAACTATCTCTCAATCGAATAAAGGATGCCAAAATCAACCCCTAACGGGGCGTAAATCGGAAAATCAGTTTGTCTACTACGATTGATTGTTTGTATAGAACAGGCTCCGAAACTACTAGAGCATTTTTAGATTTTCCAAAAGTATCTTATAAGGAGGGTGAGCGGGAATTAAACTCACTGAGTTCTAAGTTAGAAACACGCGCAGACGAAGTCGCGGGCAAAGTGCTAGTTCAGAATATTTACTATTAAGGACATCGTGCTTCAAGTTCCAAGTTCAAGTTATGTCGTCTAAACAGTCCTCATTAGGAAGCCGGGGCGCTCTGCCGCTTCTTCGTCCATATTTATAAGCTCATCGTGAACAGTGGTGGTGTGTACCTCGGTTCGTGGTAGCAGGGGGGAGAGGTGCATGCGGGGAACCAGTGTGACTGTCGCAGGGGCCGCTCGCCGGCTCCCACTATCGTATCCCCCCCCCCCCTCTACCATGCTGCATGTTCCGAGGGGCCCCGTCCTGACGATGGCCTGCAACGCCTTTAAGCATAGCCGCCTACATACGTTTCCCGTAGTCATTTTCCTAATGTAAAATTCCGATTCCTAATGTGACATTACGGCGGCGCTCTAAACTTCCGCCTGACGCAGGTCCTCAAAGGAAACGGTTGTTTTCTGTGTCAGATTCGAGATATGAGATAACCTAATAGTTTAAGAGTTCAATAATCGACGTCAAATTAAACCCTGTTTCTCCCCTTCAGGTACAATCCGCCGCCACCTAGAACAGCACCGCCTCCCATCCCTGGTGATCCTGGGCTCCCCGTGCGGGCCGGACGTGGCGCTGCTGTCGGCGCTGGCCCCGCTGTACTTCCCGCGCTCGGCGCGCGAGGCGGACGCGGCCCGCTGGCGCCTGCCGTGCGAGCCCGCCAGCGACCGCCGGATACGGATCATACATAACCCGCACTCGCATAACTCTGACACCGGTATGTACCGCTGTACTTCCCGCGCTCGGCGCGCGAGGCGGACGCGGCCCGCTGGCGCCTGCCGTGCGAGCCCGCCAGCGACCGCCGGATACGGATCATACATAACCCGCACTCGCATAACTCTGACACCGGTATGTACCGCTGTACTTCCCGCGCTCGGCGCGCGAGGCGGACGCGGCCCGCTGGCGCCTGCCGTGCGAGCCCGCCAGCGACCGCCGGATACGGATCATACATAACCCGCACTCGCATAACTCTGACACCGGTATGTACCGCTGTACTTCCCGCGCTCGGCGCGCGAGGCGGACGCGGCCCGCTGGCGCCTGCCGTGCGAGCCCGCCAGCGACCGCCGGATACGGATCATACATAACCCGCACTCGCATAACTCTGACACCGGTATGTACCGCTGTACTTCCCGCGCTCGGCGCGCGAGGCGGACGCGGCCCGCTGGCGCCTGCCGTGCGAGCCCGCCAGCGACCGCCGGATACGGATCATACATAACCCGCACTCGCATAACTCTGATACCGGTAAGATTGGCCCCAACGTTACGATATCATTATCATCAGCCTATCAATGTTCCCACTGCTGGGAAACAGGCCTCCTCTCTGTGACAGGGAGTAAAGCCCTCACGAACGTGGATATATGTATTTCAAACTGTTTCTGAATACCTAATACAAGAGTATATTCATCGAATATTTCAACATATTTGGGAAAAGGTAGATAATAGAATTTTTCAAAACCTAAAAAAACCCTGTAGCGTGATAAACAAGATATTGTTTACATTGAACTTAATTACGATAACCGATAGATTACAATAGATAGAGTCGAGATTAATAAACCTTAATTACTTGCTAAAGGGCGGCATTGATTTAAAGATAAGGCTTAAATGCGCCATCTATAAAACATTTAGGAAATACAAAGGACTAGCTAGAGTATTCGATTTTGCTTATCAAGCTCACAGCACTCCCAGGCAAGTGTCATGCCAAAAGTATTCCCTTCGGAAACCCGAAGAGCATCAAGAATCATTTATCTCTTCTACCAAGAAAAAGATAGACATAGCGGCCATAGCTATGAATCTATCATTTTCCAGGTATCAATTCTTGAAACTGATAGAATCTTCAAAAAGTTTATCGAATTTCATCAAACGTCACCCTATTACAAATCAAATCAAATCAAATCAAATCAAATCATTTATTTCTTTGCAAACATGGGTATAGTACATAGATCTTATTTCTTTATAATTAAGTTCTCCACATTTTACCGACATGGGTATGCAAACAGTGTACAATATGTCAAAATTAGGTACTTAGGAATAATTTATTTATGTCAGCCCAACAAGAATTACAGAAAAGTCAAATAAAAAATTAGAATATTACAAGCATGTCAAACCTTAATACTATAATAAATTTATCAATTCAATCAAAGTAATATTATGTATGTCCATCAGTATGTGAATCATCATTTAGAAAATCGTCAATCGTGTAGTAGCATTTTTTTAGTAAAACTTCCTTTAATGCCCTTTTAAATTGTACTACAGTCATATTTTTAATATCATTCGGTACTTTATTATATATTCGAGGGGCATTACCAAAAATACTTTTTCGCATTAATGCAGTTTTACATTTAGCTTGGCATAATTTATTTATGTACTGTGTTCTTATTGGATTTATTCTGACCTCTGACATTTTTCGGAATAATTGAGGGTTACATTTCACAAACAAGGCCGTTTCCAGTATGTATAAAGAAGGTAAAGTTAGAATTTTCAGGGACTTGAAATGGGGAACACAGCTATCAGTTGTCTTCAGACCGCACATTGACCTGATGCATCTCTTTTGCGACCTAAATACTAGTTCTCTATCAGTAGACTGACCCCAGAAAATAATTCCATATCGCAAAACGGAGGCAACTAGTCCATGATAGGCAACTAAAAGAGCTTGATTGTTCACTTTCTTTGAGAGTTGATAGAGAGCGTAAGCGGATTTGCTCAGTTTTTTACATAGTTCTTCTACGTGAGGCTTCCATGTAAGTTGATGATCAATAGTTATGCCCAAAAACTTAGCCCTATCCACCTCTTCAATATTACAACCCTTGTAGAGAATATTAATTTTAGGATTTTCACATCGTTGATAAAAATGCATGACTTTTGTTTTATTGAGGTTTATAACAAGACTATTATTATTAAGCCAATTAATTATGTCAGTTAAACAGGTGTTGATGTCATTCTCATAAGTATTTGGATCAGTGCATTTTATAATGGCTGTACTGTCATCTGCAAAGAGAACCATTTTGTTGGTGGTTGCTTCCGGGAGATCGTTAATAAATATCAAAAAAAGTGGTGGACCCAGTACGCTACCTTGTGGGACGCCATATTTTACGTGTCTAGGCTTTGATATATATACTCTTTCTAGTTTAGTTTTTGGACATATTTTACAGATTTCTGTGCATTGCAGTCTATTACTGAGGTATGATTCAATTAACTTTAAGACGTTCCCCCTTATACCATAGCTATGTAATTTGCGTAACAGAATGGTATGGTCCACATGGTCAAAAGCCTTGGTCATGTCAGTGTAAATTGCGCAGACTGGATGTCTTTTATCTACAGATGACATAACGGTAGTCAACAAGTCAAATATTGCCATATTTATCGTAGTGTTTTTTCGGAAACCCTTTTGTTCTATGCAAAATAATTTATTCTTTTCGAAAAATGTATATAGACTGTTATATATCACTTTCTCAAAAATCTTAGAAATTATTGGAATTTTTGCGATAGGTCTGTAATTTTCCATATTAGTTTTGTCACCTTTTTTAAAGAGTGGTTTTATTATAGTTTTTTTGAGTTTGTTTGGGAATATTCCGTCGGCTATACATAAATTGATTATATGAGCTAATAGAGGTGCTACTAGTTCTTTAGTAAATTTTAATACTTTAGTAGAAATTCCATCATATCCAACAGTACTAGTGTTTTTGAGACTACAAATAATTTTTTCTATTTCGTCAGTTGTTACAGGCTGCATAAATAGTGAATTTACCATTTGTTTATTTAAACTTGTATTTTGCTTTGTTATGTCATCTTTTGCATTATTCTCAACTGTTTCAATAAAATAATCATTAAATTCATTTGCAATGTCTAAAGGGTCTGTAAATTTCAAATTATTTCTATTCACACACATTATCGGTTCGTGTGGCATACAAAATTTAGATTTATTTATTATTTGCCAAGTTGCTTTTGACTTATTTTGGGCCATATTTATGAAATGGTTATTTTGTGCTTTTTGTGTTAGGTTGATAATTTTCCTGTACAGTTTGGTGTAATTAATCAAAATTAATTTATGTTTTGAATCTGGGTTTAACCGATATTCCCATAGTAATCGCCTTTGCTTATTACTACAAGTTTTGATTCCACGAGATATCCATTTCGTTTTTTTGTCAGTTTTAATGATAATAATTTTCTCTGGAAAACACAATCTGTAAAGAAGAGAGAAATCATCCATAAATGTGTCAAAAGCTTCGTTCGCGTCTTCGGCATCATATACTGTCTTAAAAGATAATGATTTAAGATGTTTTTTAAACATAATCAAGTTTTCTATACATATGTCCTGTTTTTTTGTTTTCCAGTATTTAAGTGTGCAAGTTTTATTTATTGGTACTTTAAGTATCTGAGCTGTATGATCGGAGAGGACTAGATCTATAACTTCAGCTTTGCATTCTGTCTGATAATTGTGAGCAAAATTGTCAATACAAGTGTTATTTTTTTACAACATATCTATATTACTAATAATAAATGACTCAGAGAAAGGGTAAACACGCCTGTTTACCCAACGATTGCGCATCAGGATGATTACAGATTAATATCCAAAAAAGATAACAATACAATGAATAAATATCGGCCATTACATCCTTTAATCATGTCTAAAAGTATATAAAAACAATATCAGGAAACAATCGGAACAACACTGAGAAATCAGCCCTAAATCTCTACATAGACCAAAAACATGCAGGCAAATCCCGCCTGCAAAACTACTAACTACTAAAGCCGATATTGCCTTGTACAACAATGTAAGGATATCACACACCTATGTGACCATATGTACAGCAAGCTTATCTAAGATAAAGCATACATATAAATGGGTTATCGGGTATATTGACGCATTCAGTATTATCGATCATTGGTATCACGTCGTTCTGTAAAAGAAAAAAAGGAATTCTCTTAACTGTTCTATAAGTGATTGTGATCATGGAGGTTGAAAAGAAAGTGTCAACTTTGGAGATGAAGGCGAGGCCTACAGCTAGAGGTGGGTAGTTTGATATTCTTACGTATTAAGGGTACTTATTACTTACAATACATAGATAAGTCAAAAGACATAGAAAGAAATCCAATTTACGAACAAGCAATCAAGACAATTTACAGTAGGCTTAAGGTTGTAGCATAATTAGTCTATAATGTTCATATTACTGGGAAATACACCATATTTCATGACAGGAAGATGAACCTCATATGCTTCAACACAAGCTTAGACAAGAAACACATTTTACACTTTATTAAAGCAATGGAAATTTGCAATATGCGGTAGAGCAGTTTGGTTTTGGTAGTCCAGTGGCATCGGTCCCGACTTACGAATGGGTCGTGATGTCGAGATGGTCGTGAGTTAAAACCCAGCTAGGCGCATGACTTTGTGTAATTTATTTTGCCACGACTGCTCTCAAAACGGTGAATGAAAACATCATCAGGAAACCTATATCAAATATCCTAGAGTAAAAAAAATCGAAGACATCTGAGATCAGACACCAACCCGCGTGGTGTATTATGGACCAATCCCTTTTATAATCTATCCCTTTACATATATATCCCTTTACATATTTATAAGCTGATGATTATGTATGTGTCAGCTTGGCAGTGGAAATTTATGTACTCTAACAAGAGTACATAAATAGTAAGTAGAGAGACAAAACTTTAAAAAGAGTATTTCTGCAGTACAAAAGCTAAAAGCTTGTCAAGTACCTACACATTTGTATCTATTGACAGTTTCAACTAACCTAATTATTGGGGATCAGAGATTCTTACTGACTGTTAGTATATGACATGTGTACCTTATCCCTTAACAGAAAATAAAAGTGCTCTCTTTCAAAATGCGCGAAGATATCCACCATCCATGGAAATCCTAATGGACTTGTACCGCGGGGAGGTGTTTTGTCAGACGACTCGACTGATTAAGCGAGCCTGCTGATGAAACGACTCAACGCGTGCGATATCGAATCGATTGCCGATTTAAATCGCACGTTTATGCTAATCGAATGATGCGGTGCAATTCGACTGTGCACCTGGAAAGTAAACCTTACCACTACGACATAAAGGCACTGCTATAATAAAATGGTTTCTGGTATTTATGATGGAACAAAGATGTCGCCAGTTGCGTAATCGCTCGCCAGAATTTCTAACACAGAATCGTGTGCATTGTCATTAGCACGTACATGCAATTTGAGATCAAGCAGATCTATGAGCGATTTCGGCAACCGCCATATATCTATAATCTATAGATAATTTTCGATATCGCTAGTCTTGAGCAATCTCGCTAAAACAACACGATATCCTATTTGGCCTTTAGCCAGGGGTGCACCTCGCCAACACCTTTTGTCCTATAGTCAGCCCCTTTTTATCGTGGTAAGGTCATCAAATGAGTCCTCCCGCTCTGGGTGGAGTGGAAGGGACTGTCAGACTCGTGTCTACTTAAATCCACGGTGTTCCTACAATAGCCCTTTACATTCCATGGTCACGGTAACCTGTTCAGACGGTCCCGCGGCCTAATCCAGAACACTGAATCTTTCGTACGAGTATTGACAATGATTTCTCTATCATCCATATTATTATTATCCACTTTGTGGTGTGCGTCCACAGGTCGGCATCACACGTATCGGACGTATCGTACGTAACGCCTTGTTTGCCTTGTATGAAAACTCATACAGCTGTGTCCACTGATCCGCATCGTACGGACGGCTCATCGGCAATGCCTTAATGCGATGTGTACCGATGACGATATACGGAATGCCGATCAGTGGAAGCGATGAAGGTGGCATCGGCAATCCGATTGCTGATACTCGCGTCAGCAATCCGATCACTGCCGACACAGAATACCGTCTGATGCGATGCGTCCGATACGTATGATGCGGACCTGTGGACGCTTACCTTTGATCGACGATATCAAAAATAGACAAAATTGCAACAATATAGATTAACACAAACACCAGAAGTTTTTATTTGTTATCTGTTTTTCTTATTAGTCACACAACATTAATGAGCTAAAAAAGTATTTAATTGGATGTGTAGGACAAACATTGTTATCTACTGATAACATTTCACTTTTGTTTTGATTCCTTTTTACTCTTGATTGACCCTAATTAACGGTTTTAGCAAAATGCAAACAAACTTTTGTGCATACGATGAAAAATTCTCAATCATCTTTTTTTTAATAATAATATTCCACAAGTATCACACAACGCCATCTAGTCCCAAGCTAAGCAGAGCTTGTGTTATGGGTACTAGACAACTGATAAACATACTTATACAGGGTGAATTTTTCAAGTGGGCGTGGATGGCTATTTTCGAAACTATGAGAAATATCGAAAAACGTTGAAAGGAGTCTCGAGGCCGATTTTGACGAAAACTAAAACTGCATCATTGGATTTTAGAAAAGTCTATCATCCTGGCCAGGAATCGAACCCGCTGATTTTGGAAAAAAAATCACACCATGTATTATTACATCATTCGATAGTGTTGCTAATTAGGATCAAATTCTGAAAAATAATCATGTACGGAAAAGTTAAGGAAAACGTATAATTACAAAAAAACTGATCAACCATCAAGGCAATATGGGTATTTGAAACATAAATTACCAATAATAATGTTATTTTTAGTTCAACTCCATAATTTCGTATTGCCAAGTACAGGGGGATTGTTGAGACATCAAATCCAGTGAAACATTGAAAAATTCAAATTTTATTAATTTCGAATAAATTATGGCTCAGTAGAAGTAAAGTAACATGGAAAAAAAGCAATTTCATAAAAATCTGCTATTTCCTTAAGTTTTCCGTATAAGATTACTTCCCAGAATTTGATCCTTATCAGCAACACTATCGAATGGTGTAATAATACAGGGCGCGATTTTTTTTCCAAAATCAGCGGGTTCGATTCCTGGCTAGGATGATTGATTTTTCGAAAATCCAATGATGCAGTTTTAGTTTTCGTCAAAATCGGCCTCGAGACTCCTTTCAACGTTTTTCGAAATTCCTCATAGTTTCGAAAATAGCCATCCACGCCCACTTGAAAAATTCACCCTGTATATTTCTAAATACATACATATTATAGAAACATTACACCCAGACACGGAACAAATGATAGGTAATGCTCATCACAGAAACATTAAATTTGTCCTGGGTGGGAATCGAACCCACGACCCGCGGCATAACAGTCAGGGTCACTACCCACTAATAAACCAACAGGCCTATCAACGATTAGTAGCAGCCTCACATTACTGAAAGTTGAGATTTTTAGTAGAACAAAAAATAATAATTAAAAAATTGAAGCCAAAGCAAGAGAGAAAAATTATACCCTTCGTTCCATTCCTACGTAAAACAAGTGAATCATGTCCTAGGAAAAGTTTTTTTAGAAAACATCACTACTATCGTAATTTTAAACAGGATAATTAAAAATTTTATTGTTTCCAGTTTCCCATGTTATTTCGGCACTGATTTAGTGACATGATAACAGTTCAGAAAATATAATGTTTATTGTAACAACAGTGCTAAAAAAAATAAAAATAAAAGTTTTTATTAAAACAAAATTAAAGAACTTAGTAGCATCATAAATATTTAATTTTTTCACTGTCATCTTCTAACTTCCAACATATACAACATAGCGCACATAGCTATCTATAGTTAAACAAACATTCAACAATTTCGGCGCATTTTGACTGATCCTCTTGACAAAGTCACACATCAACACAGTCAGTACAAGATAGTGCTCCAAAAGTGAACTCGCAAGTGACATTCTGCATCTAAAAGAAACGAAAAAAGTGTGAAAATCAAGATGGCGGACGTATCGTGTGTTTAAGTGCTTAAGTAATTGAAAAAGCGTGTACTAAGCTTAGTCTGTAAATGGAACCAACCAGTTTGAGCTTAAATAAATAAAAGATCAGTATTTTGATTCGTTCTGTAATGATTTATTAAATAGTGCATACAAAATCTATTGGTAAACAACAAACGAAGAATAATCAGTTATAATATCCAAAAAGTGTCATCTTTAAAATACTCGTTAAAATAAAATAATGAAAAGTGTAATCTTAAAATGCTTTGCCAAAAATACGCTCTTGTAGTCAAATTCAATACATATCTCTTTACATTAGACAGCATTTAGCAGTATCCTGCATGTTATAAAATGATATCTATGCTACAATATCAAACTAAAACTGAAGCAGTGTTTGTAAAGTGACAGCTGTTTCCCGCCCTACGCCATCTTGCTTTGTCTATGGTAACACTCGGAAGCTGTCACTGATAAGGATGTACAACGAGGCGTTTGAATACGACCGTAAGTTGTATAAGGTTGTCAGTTCTTGATAAAACAAGACGTGCTTTGTCTTTGACTTCAAAGGACTATTGGAACCACATTGGAACCATTTCGCACAACACACGTTTTGGTTTATGATAGTAACAGTCCAAAACTAAAAGTCGTATAAATTAGAAAAGATTGAAAATCGGCAGGTATTATCGAACATCAAGATAGTCCCCGTAAACACCCTGTTTTTGTGGGTCAAAAACCGTCAACAGACTCGTACTAACTAAAAACTTCCCAGTTCCTTCAATTGTCTTATGTTTTCTAGACGGCAGTAAGAGATTCTCGCGACTTCAGGAGGCATTTAGACCTCTATCGAGTCCAGTCAGATCGCTGACATCATTCTCTCCCCCCTAAACGGCTTCCCTTCAAATTTTCTAGTGGTTGCTGGAGAAATGTTTTGGTGGAACAAACTTTCCAGCACCAAATATTGGAGAACACATCTCATATATTCTACACTGCTGTAAATAGGGCTTCGCAATCGCGTCCCTTTTTACTTGATTATTTCCTTCTTACATTTTCTTCAGCTACCAAAATCTTCATGTATTTTTTTTCCAGGTTTCACTTATTGTGACGTAATGTAAACGGGAACTTTGACGTTATTTTTGTGAAATTAGTTCCACATTCGTAAACTAGAGGCGCTTTTTCATTTTCCATACAATTTGCGTTGTAATACTTCTTAAAGTATGATATACGGCCAAATACGTAGATGAATACTAAGTATTTGGCCGTACGCTAGGCTAGGACCTCTAAAAATATAGTTTTATCTAGCTCACAGCAGCTTTTACGTCATATTTACAACCTATACTGTATCCAAAAATAGTTTTATTATTGTATTACATTATTTAACTGAAGCTATTTACAATATTTGATTAATAATTAGTTGTATCATTCATACTACCTATCTTTTACTACCATGTAAGTTAAATCAACAAATCTTATCGCAAAACATTTGCGCATTGCAGATTTTTGTGTTGTATCTACACAGTTGTACATAATTCCTTCAACTTAAACTAGGCTATGTACTACAATGTTTCTGTTATCGTACATAATTTATACAAGTTTTTGATTTAGTGATTAAATAGGTAAATATCTTGATATGTCAGTTCACAGTTGGTTCATTTCCCGGAAAATAATTAATAATTTCCGGATGTTATTTACTAGCTAATGATATCGACATTAAACACAAACTCGGACCATTAATTTAAACTAGAAACGTTACAGTCAGTGCAAATATATATTATTCCATATTCTTATTATTCTTAAAAACACAAATACCTGACCAGACTCAGAACAAATACTGTAAGGCGAATAAATACGAGTGCCTACTTGTTCTGTGTGCGGGAACCAAACATGCTGCGCAACTCAGTTATCATATTGGTGCCTTACATATGGCACTAATTTGATAACTGAGTTACCGATATTTATGAATAATACAGAGGTAGATGGAATCCCGGAGATGAGAGAGTTACATGGGGAAGAGCAAAATCCGTGTGAGACGTGACTATACATAATATACTTATTAAGGCTCCATAGAACTTCAATATAATCTTACTCGCTCGCACTTGCACGTACCACGCACTATTGCTTGCTCTTTCTTTTAGCTGTCTACACGCAAATCTATTTATTTTACGGCGAAAAAAAAAGAAAAAAAAATATAAGACCTGCTTTTAGTTAGGTATATAAAAAGTTTCATGATCTAATTTTAAGTATTTTATGATTGCCAGCGTTTTATTGTTCAATTAAGAGGTAACTTTGGGTTTTTTTTTTCTATCAATAAAATTTTATGGAATCATGTTTTCGCCAAACATAAGACCTAACATTAATCCTCAACTTTACCATATATTTATTTCAAAATGAATGCTGCAGTATTTTCGACGTATCACAGGTTTCTACTAAGCCATTTGAGGGAGTATTGGCCCTAACCACTTTTATTCCATTCCACGTGCAGGTATTCTAAAATGGTTCACTTTGTAATTAGATCACAATATAGATTAATTATTTTTAAACGTATTAACGCATGCGTCGCGCATCGCAGAGATTTGGGTTTGAACCCGCATCTTCTGGATAAGTAAGAGGAGCTCGTGGCTAAATAATAACAGCCGCACAGGCCGATCTTCCGGGTTAAGCAGCACTTGCCAAGGTTGGTCTGTGGATGGGTGACCATCTGTCATAGCGAGTTTCCTCCGTGCCTCGGAAAGCACGTAAAGCCGTTGGTCCCGGCTGTCATTTTGTAGATCTTTGACAGTCGTTACTGTTAGTCAGAAGCTTTAAAGTCTGACAACCAGTCTTACCATGGGGTATCGTGTTACCCAGTTAGTGGGTTGTGGAGGTCCGACAGCCAGTCGCTCCATGTAAAATACTGATATCCAGCTGAATCTGGTTTGACTGGAAGCCGACCCCAATATAGTTGGGAAAATGCTAGGCAAATGATGATGATGTCTTCTGGATAAGTACTCCAGACGCCTTACCAAATGCTACTGCAACTCAGATTCAGCAGATGAATCTTCCATTCCCTAGTCTTGAACGTTTTACGGTATCCAACATAATCCCACTCCATGATTTTTTCTTTCCTCAAAAATAGACCTTACGGTGTTGGACACAGAATTATCATTTCGAACTAACAAATCTCCTCCTTCAACAGCTGAAGATGACACATCAACATACGATGAGGAGGCAGCGGTAGAGGCAGCTGCAGCGTTTGCCCGCGCCTGCGCACCCGACACGCAGCGCCTGCTCGCGCCCGCCAACGCACGCCCTCCCTACGAGCGGAGACCGCGCATTGATAACCAAGACCAGTAAGTACTTAGATTATCAAGTATTTTAGAGGAATTTTCTAGAAGAACTTTTAGCAACTAATTCATGATTTATCATGCTGCTAAAACTGGATAAAAGAGCCATGTGCTTTTGTTGTAATAATGTAGGTAGATAAACACCTATCGTCTCTTTTAATGCAGAGCGATTCTCAAGTAACCGATCGAATTGATCGAGTATGCTTAAGGATCATCATCATCATCAGCCTGTAATGTTCCCACTGCTGGGACACAGGCCTCCTCTCTAAGAGAGGGAGTGGGCCATAATCCGCCACGCGGGCGCAGTACGGGTTGGTGGTACACCACCGTAGTGTATGCTTAAGGATGATATAGATATATTGTGTGGGTATAGATATTCTAGCAATTTCGCTACAATATATCTCTGTAATGCGCGGGCCATAATAACAGAAAATGCCGAGAAAATTAAACATTAATTTGATTTCCCATTACACATGCATATGTAATATCAAAAACTAGAAAAATATTGTTCGAGTCAAAACTGCGATGCTACGTCTTCAACTACTAAGGTAAGTGGTAGGCTGTTTTTATTTCAGATCCATTTTTCAGGTGCTTTTACGAAATGAAACATGAAAAAATACATTCAAATACTAGTACCTAATGTAGTTTTAAAAGCCCTTTCATAAAGACTGATTGATGGATACTCAGTGGAACGGAACCTATATTTACCTCAACAATGACCAGGTGTTTGGAAATTATTTATGTCCTTGAATTGAAAACTGAATCTTTTAGTAAGTACCGGAAGTTGTAATTATTATAAATCTCACTCGATTTCGTCAGTTTAAATTATTAAGCCTTATTCGTTTTCCATTCATCTGCCGGGTTAAGCCGCGCTTGCCGAGGTTGGTCTGTGGATGGGTGACCATCTGTCATGGCGAGTTTCCTCCGTGCCTCGGAAAGCACGTAAAGCCCTTGACCCCGGCTGTCATTTGTAGATCTTTGACAGTCGTAACTGTTGGTCAGAAGCTCTTAAGTCTGACAACCTGTCTTACCGTGGGGTATCGTATTACCCAGTTACTGGGTTGTGGAGGTCAGTCAGTCGCTCCATGTAAAATACTGATATTCTGCTGCATCTGGTTCGACTGAAAGCCGACCCCAATACAGTTGGGAAAAGGCTAGGCAGATGATTCGTTTTTTTATTCCAAAAAATCGTGTTTACTTAGCGTTCCTTTTACTCTTCAGCTGTCAAAAGCGAATTCTGAGTGTAAGGTTTTGGGATCTGTTCCCAGGTTGGGCACGAGATTAATTGGTTTAAATTATTAATCAAAAATATCTGTTGCATTCTGAAGCCTGCACAGTGTGAACTATTTTCTGAATAACAAAAAGACGGGTTACATTATGTCTTAGTACTATTTCAATTCCTTTTTCAAAGGTTTACTTTTTAAACCATTGCTTTCTGGTTTTTCTTACAAACACAGAATACAATCGCTTGCGTCAATCCGCCAACGATAATAGCAAGTGTGAGTAACAATGTTATTTGTGGGAGCTTTGATCATAATAAATCATTACTTTACTTGTAGTAAACATCCACGACCTCTGTTCTTGAGTATTCTGAATCTATGACTAACTGGTCTATTTCAAGACGATATGCCTGAAATTCATAAAATGGATATTGCGTATTATTTCTCTGTTTTCTTTCTCTGTGCTGTTTCTCCCTTCTCTTCAAATCCATCCAAGGCTTGAAAAGCTCGCTTTTAGCGATAAGACCCACTGTGTCACCCTATACAGCTTGACATGAAAATGTAGAAAACCGGAAGTCGCCACTGTCTTCGCGCTACCAGCACTTTGAATGTTTTTTTTTTTTTTCACTTATGACGTTAGTTTTATGGCACAATAATTAATCTAACAAACCTGCGGTCTTTGTTTACATCAAATATCAAAGATTTTAAAACGTTGTCAGAAACAAAAATATTAGTTCCGCTTCAATCCGTTCTGGCCAAGCTGTATGTAAGATATTCCTTATATTTGTAATTTGTTTGGGGTGCATAATTAAGTGGTGTATTCTATCTATCTATAGCTAAAGTGTATTCTATTCTATTGCGTCTGAAAAATGACGTATAGTTTATAGATTTCGATACAAGTGAAAAAGCATTTTTCCTGTGTTCTGTGAACACTGTGAACACAAACACCCAAACCAGCTGGAACAACTACTTGTAACTTCTCCCTCAGTCACTGCGCCTTGCCGTCAATTACCTGGTAGTCGGTGGACAGCATTTAACTTGTTCCACTTTAACATTATTCTGCCATATAAGATGGGTTCTATAATGAAGAGTTAATTACAGAACCCATCTAATATGCGACTGTACAGCTCGGCAAATCGAGTAGAAAAGCGGAAGTCGCCACTGTGCTCTCGCTACCAGCACTTTGAATGTTTTTTTTTAAACTTATTCGGCTTTATTACAAAACGTGGTTTAACTTAGACCAAGCTTTAAATCAAAAATCAATTTTTGAATTTCGAACATTATTCGAACTGCTATAAAATTTTAAAATGCACATTGACAACTTAGACCGGGATCTAAACTCGGTTTTTGTATTAACAACTTTACGACTGTAGAAATAAAGTTCGAAATTCAAAACTTCATTTTTGATTTAAAGCTTGGTCTAAGTTAAGCCACGTTTTGTAATAAAGCCGATTACGTTAGTTTTATGACACAATAATAATTCTAACAAACCTTCGTTCTTTATTTACATCAAATATCATAGATTTTAAAATATTGTCAGCAAACAAAAAAATTTGTTCCGTTTCAAGACGTTCTGGGCAAGCTGTACATACGTAGGTACTTTAACTTAAACAATTCATTATTTTTAACTATTCTTAGCTATTCTGTATTCGCCTATTCTTTAATAATAGCAAAAATACAAGACAAACCATTCCACAAATAACTTAAGTAAAGGAAAATTCCATACACAACAACTTTACACTATAAATCTGGATAAAATCCGCCAACGCAACATCCCGTAACTTAGTAAATTCCCCACACTTGTTTACTAAGCTATTTTACTCGAATATTTCTCAGTACATTGAATTTTTCAGGTATACATACATATATGTTCCTCTAAAATGTATAAGACATTGCTTTATTAAAATGCAGTTTTGTCTTCCTCCTTGAACTTTAATATTACCGGAAAAATATTAGTCAATAGGTATGTTTACACTGAAGCCTTAGCAGACTACAGACGTTGTGTTCAGACAATACGAAAACTACTAACCATTAGGTCCCTCTAGTAAACACTTTCAACAACGTGTATATTTTTTCTTTTATTTATTAAGACTCACGTTTCATGAGTCGTGCAGTTTCGTTTTCGAAATTCACAAAAAAATGGTTTGTCATTCAAAATGAGAAATTAGTCATTCAAATTCATGGGCTGAGTTACCCCACAACAGGTTTTGCGCTTTTGACGTTACACTTTGTATACACCGTGTTCCGGACGATATACATAAACTTCGACCAGATGTTCAGACCACGGAAGTAAGCATTTTTCATTATGGACACATTAATAAATTCTTATTTTTTATTTTTTGTTAATTTTCATACAAACTAAATACCTAGACGTAAATAACCCGATATGCATGCCTCTTTATCCGAATTGGCAACGTCGTATTTTCATTCATAACATTTGGCGGGCTGAAACTTGTCAAAACAGTTTCTTTGATTTTTTATCTCGTTCGTCATAGCACTGTCAATGTACTATACTTATCTAAAGAGAACGTATAAGGCTACCAAGCAGGTAGATACGTATTTCGAATTGTCTTTTTAATTGAGGAATAAAAAAAAAACAAAATTCCATAACCAAATCATGATAACCTTCGCAAAACGTTGTGTACGCAAAACGTGTTGTACGACATGCAGCCTTCGCAAAACGTTTCTGCAGTCCTTATTTTTAGTCTAGGCTTAAAGCAACGCCGGACCTCCAACGACGGGAAGGGGAGTAGGCTACCATAATTATCTTCCCATTCTGCCGTTTCGGCTTAAGTAACGAACATTCAATCTCAAAATTATTGACTAAAAGAGGGGCAGCTCAACACGCAATCTGGGGACCACGCTTAGAGCTCACGTACATTCATAAAAATACTCTCAAAAGATAGGTCTCGGTCAAATTAAGATAAATGGTAATCACAGCATATTTTTTTTATGCATTTGAGTAGAATAATTATAATTTATAAGCACACTTGTTGCGTGGGCAACATCAGAACTAACGCCACCATCTTATTTTTCAATACATTTCACAAATGAGCGCTCTCCTGTCAACCTCAATGGAGTGTCCAAAGATCCATATAACACTGTAGGTTAGACAACTACGTCAGCCGTAATGTCATTCAAAAATATTTTTATTAATAAAAAATAAACTCTAAAAAGCAAAAAATAAATTTAATGTAAAAAGTTTTCGAAATGACCACCTTCTTTTTCGACATAAATATTCAAACGAGTCCTAATTTGGCCATTTAAATTTACAGACATTTGTCTTATTTGTTCAGCAGCCTGAGATATTCTATCTAAGAGCTGTTCACGGTTCTGAATTTGTACGGAGTACACCTTCTCCTTTAAGGTTCCCCAGACATAAAAATCTAAAGGAGTCAGATCTGGGGACCTAGCTGGCCATGCGATATTTGTGCTACCTCGTCCAATCCAACGGCCAGGAAACGTTGCATTTAAATATTCACGCACTTGTGTGCCATAATGTGCAGGGGCCCCATCATGTTGGAGCCACATGGTTCGCAGAGTTTGAAGATCCACTTGTTCGAAAAATTCGAAGCTAGTGACGTTTCTTAGGAACTCTAAGTAATTGTCAGCATTTAGGCGGTGGGGAATCTCAATAGGGCCGATCAGCTGATTGTTAAAAACACCAGCCCACATGTTTACAGAGAATTCAGTTTGATGTGACGCCTGCCAATGTAAATTCGGGTTGCTCTCATGCCACTGCACTTGATTGTTGGAATTGAATACTCCCGCTCTTGTAAACTGGGCTTCATCCATCCAAAGAATTTTTTGAAGCAGTATTGGATTATTTATCAGTTCTTGATTCATTCTCTGGCAAAAAACAATTCTTGAGAAGTGATCAGGTGGTATTATGCCTTGGGATTTTCTGTAGTGGTAGGCATACAAACCATATCTTTTCCACAGTTTCCACACTAGCTTATGAGATACACCCACGATTCTCCCAACGCGTCTCGTTGAGAGTGTAGGATCATGAATAACAAGGTTCATTATTCTGTTTTCTTGAGCGACGCTCAAATTGATTGCTCGTTCAGGGCGGCGTGGTCTAATTCCGATCTCACAAAATCTCCTGTGTATGTTAATAAATGTTCGTATATCAGGAACGCGCCGACCAGGGAATCGCCGTTGGTACTCTCGCACAGCTGCTGTAGCATTTCCGTCACAGAAACCGTAGACGAAGTGAATATCAGCTTGGTGTTGAGCAGAATATTCGTGCGGCATAGTGAAAGTTGTAATCAAAATGATTGATTAAATTAGTCGGAAACCCAAAAGCAAATTACAATAAACAATAATCCTGACAGTTAAAATCATGCATGACAAACAATGACAAATAACAACTTAGGTATCCATAGCGACCAGTTTAATCTCTTTGAAAGATTCGTTATCGCAAATGATCGTATTTTTTCGCTAACTCTCGGGTTCCTCTCGTACGTGCAAATGAAATGCAAATAGTATTTGATAGATTTATCATTTTAATTGCACTAAGCGGCAACATAGGCCAAATTAAGATACTTTCTCACTGCATAGCTCAATTAAATTTCATTAAATGAAATTACAAATATCTTTGTAACGAAGCCTTTTTAAGTACTACTTCCTTTGTTGGATTTGATTTGTAAAAGCCATAGAAGTATTTGCTAAAGTTTATGGATAACGTGAAGAACACGGTGTATACTATCTATATGTTACAAAATGTATTCCGGAACCTTCACAATATTTTCTTCATATTTACTCAATAGCGCCAAAAACACTTTTTTTTTATTGAATGATGGTAGAACTTCCAGTATAATTTCTAGATTTTTGATAAGCATAACAAATACTAGGTAATTAGCATAAATCCTATGTTTTTGACCTAGATCCTGGCGAAACAATGGTGTTTCTTGCTTGATTGTATCTTGTTATTGTTTTACATGCATTCAAGGGTAGACCTTGGAGACCTAGCGATCGGATCGTGTCAAAGAAGGTCATAAAGGTTTATACACATTGTACCGGTCAGGACCTTTCAGGCACTGCATATTAGAATGTACCTTAAATGCCTTCTTAGTATAGTAGTATCAAGAACTAAGCTTGGATTCTCTAGAAGAACTAAAAAGTAATTGTGACATACGTAAAATCTATCCTCTGTTGTGGGTGCTCACAATAAGACGACCAGACTCTGGCTATACAAAGATTTGTTCCGTTCGGAAATCGAACCCGATGTATGTATAAGAAATGTAAAAACCAACCCCTCAGCCCCTGCCCCATTATGTCGTTTATATCGTTATGTTTATGTACTCGTATAACAAAGTGTAATTGAAATTAAAACTTCATTATTTTCAATAATTATCTAAAATTATAAAACATTCTCATATAATATGAGATAGATAACGGAAATACGAATAATATACATCTACTATTAATACTGATACACATACATAAATAGAACAAATATGTACTGTACATGATATAAATCATTACAATTTACAACACGTAGGTTTTCGTACAGTCCCATTGCAAAAATGTCACTGATCCCTTTATCATTCCCTTTTTGACAGGCGACTGACAGTTATAACAAGGACTACGCACATAAATAAAACTTTTTTTTTAAAAAATTGAAGGAAAATGTTTGTATTAGTCAATTTACAAACGAAGCTAAACATAATATTTTTTTAATAATACCGTTGCCCCACACTCGGAATTCCTCCTATTTCGTGGGAGAAATTTCAGACCCTGAAGTGCTTGTAAATCATACAAATATTTTTTTTACTGCGACATCTAGGTACATAATTTATTATTACATAGAAATTAATGATACCTCTAATTCTCTGCTATTTATCATTAGTGTCCTACATATTTGTAACAAATAAAGCTTTGTGCAAACATGTCAAACGTCGTGGTGCTCAAACAATGCTATCGTGGCGCTGTACGAGAATAGACGCAGTGTGACGACACCCTTATCAACTGTCAACTGAAGTCATGTGATGAGCAGGGTTTTGTTTTCAAACAGGAAACCTTGATCGATGTTATTGATATAATGGACATATTTTGTTTTGTATCTATTTGCAAATGCAGAAAATTGTCGTGAAACAGAAGTATGACAAGGGAATCCCTTCAACACTTTTTTTTTAAAGAAAGATAAAGAGATTTTCCTCCAGTGACGATAATTTGATAATATTTTTTACTAAATAATTCAATAAACATATAATTTGTTCCGAAGTCACGTTTTAACTTTCCTGAAATAACACAATCATATCCTGTTTCAGGTGTATACCTAACAAGTTTTACAATTTCTAGAAAACATTCAAAATTCCTTTTAAACAATAATTTTCCCAAAATGGCATCATTCAAGAGCTGTTTTAAAAAGAAAACATCTTTTGTTCAACACAGTTTTTGTGTTTATTCGTACTATACAATCAAATATATTTTGTCCTATAATAAATATTGTTTGACAAATGTATTTAATTAAATAAATGGTAAGTTGGTAACTACACGTGACATTTTGTAATCATAAAATTTATGTTTGTAGCAAGACAAATACGAATTAGTATGAGCATCGTACAACAAATATTTGAACGGTAGAATTTGAGTCAAAACATATTATACATAATGTTGAAATAATTTTGAGAGCATTTCTGAAAGTTTACAGAAGTAAAGAGCTGAAAATAAGCGACAGTCTATTTTTCAAATAACAACGAAAACCATTTTATAACGAAATATGTATAGAATGGTGCATCGTGTGTTCCAGGGGAAATCTTATCATAAATATATTTACCATTGTACATTAAAATAATGTAAATTATACTCACATTTGCCAGTTTACAACGAAATATGTAAATTTTATATGTAGGTATGTGTTACAGCTTTACAGGTTGAAATAATTATATCTTTGCCTCCATGGAAAGATTTCACATAGATCATTACATTACATTTTTTTTTTTTTTTTTTTTAGCGTGGTAAAATCATCAAATTTGTCCTCCAACCCCGGGCAGGGCGGGAGGGACTGTCAGACTTCTACTGACTAAAATCCACGGTGTCCTTCATAGCCTGTTACGTTCCGGGGTTACGGTAAGGGAATAATCCCGCGACCCCGGCAGGCTTTGGCCCTCTGAGAGGGGGGCCCCGTCATTATGCTGACGCTCTTTGAGGCGCGCGTGGGACACAACGCGCCGTCGACCCGGGCATGGTCCTTGGTCGGGCAGCGAGTTGCCCTTTACTCGCTGCCCGCATGCCCGGGATCATTACATTACATAGTCATAAAATAAGCAGATTACCAATACGATATATAAATTAATGAAATAAATTATGACTAATAAATATTTTTAATGCATAAACCAAACAATTAATGTCAATAATGTGATTGCATACAAAACTGCACAGTATGACCTCATACGTCGCAAGGTTTTATGTCTTCTATTTACTGTTCTAAGTTTTCCTTAAACGCTATTTATTTCCAAAATTAATAAAGAAAACCAGTTTTTGTAGTGAAATATTATACGTGTATAAAAAGAGTCAAAGCAAACCCAAAAAATGTACAAGTGCGTTAACTAATAAGTTGTTAACACTGAAAAAACCCTTATATTTAAATCATAGATGTGCGTTTACAAGATGTTTTTACAAGACGCACGCAATGATAGATACGACTTTCAGTATGAAAAAGTGAGACAGTACAATTTTTTGCATAAACTCAAATAGTAAGTATATTCTACCGCATAACGTGAGATAATAAAATAATTACGTGCACATAAAATTATTACTCACACACACCTTCAATCTACGTTAATTACTTATTATGAATAATTATGATCCGGAGAAATTATTAGTCACCACTCCAACTGTTGAAGTCATGCAAATGATGCAACAATGAACTGAAATGATCTTAAACTCAACAAAAGTCTTTACTAGAAACTGAAATATTTTGGTAAACAAGACTAGAGCTACTTATGGCATCCGGCATGATTGGCGCAGTGACTGAGTCATTGACTACCACGCACATAGCAAGTTCGTTTCCTGCCTGAAACAAATATTTTTCTGGATATTGCTGGTTGGTTGTTCCGGGTCTGGATGTTTGTAAACGCACCCACGAAGTAGGAGAAAGCCCTTGTTTAGAGCAACTTGAAATAATATTTAAAAGACGCTCTCCTTCGAAATCTACTACGAAATTCTTGTTCAACGAATCTACAAACGTGAAAAATCTTCAGAAATTGAACTACGTACTGAAAATAAAAAAAACTCTCCAAGGAGAAAACATTATAACTAAAAACTACGATCCCATTCCCTACCCGTGAAAACGACGTTATCCTGTGTGAAACCACTCGCAAGTCCTGAAAATCGTTACTCAGTATCCCAAACAGTTCTAAAACTGAAACGGGGAATTATGAATTTATGAATGACGTCACATCCGGCCTTTGTGCTTGATGTTATAAATAAACGAAATGCATTCCGCTAAAAGTGAACGGGTACTGTTCATAACGCTTAATTAGGAAAAACCGAGAACAATGAAAATGGTTCGTAAAACATACATAATTTTCACTGAAATTTTGATCGTGAAAGTCATTAATTTGATCGCAAAAATATATAATTTTATATACTCCAGTTCGGCAGTGGCGGCCTTAGGGGGGGGCGAACCGGGCACCCGCCCGGGGCCTCGCGCTTGCAGGGGGCCTCGCGCAACAGACCAAGCAAAAGAAAAAACTAGTAATTTTTATTAATGAAAAACTTTTGAAATTAATTAATTAGTTATGTTATACCTAGCCTTAATGAGTAGTTAGGGTACTCGTTAAGGTTATAACAATCATAACGGCAAAATTAAATAAGATTTTAGTTTTAGAAAAAATCAAACCATCTTTTTTTTTAATTTATCTCAGTGTTGGTTAATTTTGTATTAAGTATTAATTTAGTACAATAATTTTGTCGCCTGAACGTACGGCTAGTTTAGGTTAAATCCGGTAGTTCAGACTTGTTTATGATGTTGGCCCAATCAGTGACCTAGCAAGACCGAATCTTGGAGGGGGCAAGACGCATCTGCGAGGCCCTTTTCTTTGGTGGAGGATGAAAAATATCGCGCGGATTTGTGATTTCTTAAGCCGGTTGTGTGTGTCACCGCGTGAGAGGCTTCTTTTTTTTGATGACTTGACGATAAAATCGCTATTCGAGGCCTCTTTGCCTCTTTCTGTTCACAGTTAGTTAAACAAGTTATCATGCAACTACGGGGCCTCGCGCGAGAAGCGGAATTGCTAGACCTAAACAATTATGATCGTCGGCGCCATCAGCTTTGGCTCTATCAGTTCTCAGTTAGAAATAGTAGTAGAAGTTAAATTATACTGCTTTGGTAACAAAGTTGAGATTGCCGTTGTCAATTTTATTTTATTTTATTAATTCTCTAAGCGCGAGGCCCCATCATGTGCGAGGCAAGCTAGGGTCCGCAAAGCCCGCGCTTTGCTACGCCACTGGGCCCAATGAATAATCAAAGTTTGAAACCTCATACACCGGACGCTACTTTATAAAAACATTAAAAAAAACCTCGAAAAATACTCATTTCATTCATTTTAGAAAATTTTGCGGTTATGACCGTAAAGGACTAGTTGTTGATAATAACTTTTCAGAACGGTTTCAAAGATGCCTTTTGCTACAATATGAGAACCGATTTATATCTGTAGACCCAGTAGTTTCAGAGCTGAGCTTTTCAATATTTATATTTTTTCGAAATTTACACTTTCTTGCAAAATTTAAGATACTACTTGAGTAACTATGGCGGTATCTCGAATCAAACAAAAGCGGAAGAGGCAAAGCATCAGAGTTGGGATGTCTTAGAACTTTGTGACTTTTTTCGAAAAAAAAAGAACAGAAAATGTTGGGAGGGTTTATCTCGGAGACTATTAGTTCTACTGAGGTATTTATATTCACTCTTCATCTTCATCAGCCTATAATGTTCCCACTGCTTCCTTTCTGTAAGAGGGGTCCATAATCCACCACGCGGGCCCCCTGCGGGTTGGTGATGAAAAATTTTGGTTTGAGGACATACCGGTTGCCTGACGATGTTTTCCTTCATCGTTTTAAGAGCAATGGTGATAAAATAAATAACTACACAAAGTAATCTGGGCTGGGTTCAATTTCGCGATCTACAACTCGTAAGTCGGAATCACCGCGAAACCGCTTGAGACGCACATACCCGCAGTTTGAAAATGGATTTCAAGGTAGCAGTGCGTGTTGCTCTGATAATAAGAAATAGAAAAGAAGACGTTAATGCAAATTTCGAAAATATTGGATCCATCCACGTACTGGGTGTAGATCTGAGCAAGGTTTATTTCATAAGAATTATCAAAACTTAAGAGACCATCCTAATAAATTCATGTTCTGGTTCCTTTAAAACAAACTCCGACTCGGTGGAAGACATGGTTGAAATTGTGCGCCAGCGCTCTGCTCTGCAAGACGGTCTACCGAAAATCAGCCCGCGGTTAACGCCAGTGCGTACGCGTCAGCTAAGTTCTATTGATTACAGTTATGCCGCGGTTTTATCCCGCTAGTATTTTGTAGCAAATCACGGTTTTAAACTCAGTCCCGGGAAAAAACCACGGTGCAGCCGCTTGTATTAGTTTTGTATGGGCTCAAATTCGCGCCATTAAATACCGCAGCGGTTTAACCGTAGTGCGGCCTAAACCCCGTCAAACTTGTTTTTCTAAAAAAGTTATCAAGGTGGAAAACATTCCAACTGAAGACATGATATCAGATGTCTCTTCCACATTTGTTGTAAAAAAACGTTGATTTGAGATACTTTTGAAAAGCGCTAGCTCGGAAGCTTTTGGGTCTACAGAAACCATTTTAGTCTCATATTGTAGCAAATTTATTTTACTTCAAAAAAACTTCGTGCTTAAGTTTCATCAAAGTAGTAAACTAAGACCAAAAATCGCCAAAAAGGCAAACAAAGCTACTCCATTTTACGCAAACACGGATGTTTTAAAACTCAAATTACATTTATATATTTGTATAACTTTAGCATTTGTCTTCAAACATGACAACCAAACCTACTTTCGCATCACATACTTATTATAAAGGGCAAGGGGCCTCGCAAAGACTTGCCGCCCGGGGCCTCGCAATGGGTAAGGCCGCCTCTGCAGTTCGGCCGATCAAAAAACTAAAATGACCGCTATTCGCGAGGCTTTGGGCACAGCTTTGGGTTAGGATTTTTATACGCAATTTTGTCGATAACATGAGTGTAAATCGGTAATCAGAAATACTGTAAATTATATTAGCCCTAGAGGTACTGTAAATAATAAATTATCTGATTGTATTAACTGGGTCTGACGCTCCACATTTTTGGTATTTTAGCAATTCAAAAGTGCAGTGTTGGTTGATTTCTAGTCTAAAATAAATAAACATACCCAATATATAACTTAATTTAGTTTTTTTACTTATATTTAGAAATAGGCTTGCATTTAACCACTATCTGATGTTGACGGTGAAGCCCTACTTTCTCATAACTATAAAATATAAACTGTAAACCAATTTTTATCATAATAAAACTAGACCATTCTTTCCTTCGCATAATATAATATTAAAGGCAAATAATTGCTCCCTCCTCCGTCCTGTATGACGTTATCTGTCCGTCCAGAGACTCCATTATTAGATTGGATTACAGGATTGTGTCATCCACAGCCACTTCACTTGCGAGAACTTTCCTTAATGGACGCCATGTTGTCATCGCCTACCGTCTGGTATGAGCTTACCTACTTTACATTTTTGTGTAATATTTTTTAGCTTAAGTCGATAAGCATGATAAGTGGACATAGTGATGAGTAGGTGTGTTTGATTATTTCAGGAAATAATGTTTTCGAATGGTTTTAATTTTTGTTCATATTTTGTTCAATATCTGGTTGACCGAGCTTCGCTTGGTTTTTAAAATGTTTATATCTTCAGAACCGAGCTTTTCTCGAACCTGGGACCTCGATAAGTCGATTCCTTGAGCCGAAAAACCTCTAATCTGTAACTTTCATGAAAATCCTTGGAGCCGTTTCCGAGATCCTGATTATATAATATATAATTATATATACAAGAAGTGCTCGTTTAAAGATATTAGATTTAGATACACTCGCCATTTAGGATCCATCATCATCATCATCTCAGCCATAGGACGTCCACTGCTGAACATAGGCAATAATAGGCATCCCCTTTAGATCTCCACATAAGTATACTGGTTGGAAGCGACCTGCATCCAGCGTCTTCCGGCGACCATTATAAGGTCGTCTGTCCACCTTGCTGGTGGATTTAGTTTATATATTTTAATTTAGGATCCATATTTGTAGTAATTTTTATCCGTGGCAACTCGGTTTATTCCAGTTATAAATGTCATTTTGTGCTAACTGCTGATTATTATAAAAAGAAAATGGAAACTACGTTTGCTATTCTTCCGTTTTTCTCCTCTGATTAATGTCGTTGCAGGATCCGAGACAGTTAAATTCATTCTCTAGGACAAGTCGAGCTTCATTGTCTCGGCACTTCTGGCTTTCAGGAATTTCAGAAGTAGTTTGGAAATAGTGCGCCGGAATTATCCTATTTCTTTTGTGTTATTTCAGACCCCGTCCGTAGTCAGTAGATGCTTTGATTATGTAGATACGAGTATTATCGAGTCACTTTTTAAATTCTGTATTTCATTTTAATCAATACGCTAGTCCCAAATTTCAGATGTTCTCATATACTAAAGTCAGACTTTTAAATCATTCGACAGCAGTGTTGATCAAATATTGATAATAACATAAGTGTGGCTAGAGATACCTCTACATGTTGTATGCTAGTCTAGTGCTCGTTTCGAATATCCAATGAGTTTGTTTTATGTTCTAGTCTGGCTAAGCAGAGCATCCTAGATATTAGGTGTTGAATTTTAAAACATTTCAAGGAAATTAATACATCAACTGCATAGCAATTTGAGGAATATGCTGAACTTCCATCTTTTAGAGAACTTGTCTCAAGATAGTCAGCTTATAAGACAACAATTAATTTTTTAAATTGTAGTTTTATGTTTCCGTAACCTGGAAATATTCAATCACAATTTTCATTCACTCGATGGTTAATGTTTTTACTCAATGTTAATCGTTCAGAAGAAGAAAAATATGCAACAAAACAAAAAAATAACACATAATACGCCAGAAAAATCCCTGCTTCAAAATGGGGTCGAAAACACAAACAGTCGGCAATGCTCGTTAATTAGTCGTGTGCTCGTATGCTCGTGTGGCTCTGCTCTTAATTACTGCTCTTTGCCGAGCGCAGCTGGCTTCTATAATTCAATGCTCGGTCTGTTTGTGGAACATAGGATGTGGTTATGTTAGGTTGTGTGCAGGGACCGAAACCGGTATGATCAATACGGGTATTTTTTCGGTAACAACCTTTTTTTCTTTTACAGGTAATTTTAAGATAACCTTTATTATTAAAAGTGAATACATTACCAGTATTAATACCGGTTACCGAAATAAAAATTACCCCTATCTTGCACACTTCACACGTGCCGTCGGCAATAGTCACAGGGCGCGCATCGCATGTGTGTGTGACAAAGAGTCGTTATCTTTAGTTAATCGGTATTAAAACGGTAACCTGAATAGAGGTTACATTTTTCTTCGGTCTGGTTACCAAGATAGCGGTTACCTAAATCTGAAAAATAACCAAAATTCATCAATACCGGTACCGTAATTTATAAAGGTTTACGGTCCCTGGTTGTGTGTCAGTGGGAAAAGAAACGCGATTTCAGCAATTTATAGTGAACAATCTTTAATTTGATTCAAAATACTTGTTAACGCTTCCCATGATCCAAAAGATCCAAGTTCTAAAATCGCTAAATAACCTGGCAATGTCGCGTAAATAATCGGCATGGCAGTCTATTGGGCATACTACAACTTGACAGCGTTGAGGAGGATTTGTTGATGCTATTTAATAGTTTATTAATTTTGTTTTGAATAATTTGATTAATTCTCTCCCTCTTCAGTGTTTAATTTGATGAAACAGAAATGTGAAAATCTAAAAGGGAAAGTCTGATAAAACACGGTGAGATAAATTATGTATTAATATAATGTACGCAAGGATTATGAATAAGTAAATTACCTATATAAATAAAAAAGAAAACATGCTCTTTCCTTACTTTGTAATAAAAAGGAGAAATGTCATTACCATAATTCTCAAACAGACTTTATAGGTAGTGTTACAAAATTTGAAACACAACATACTTGTGACTTGCAATAGGTGCAATTTCCCAGCTTATGGAAAAACGCTTTTCCAAGCACTCTATACACAGCCCCGCCCGTCAGTAGCTACAAAACATAACACACAATATTATGTTGAAGTGAAAAGACTGCGTTGCACACTAGCTGACATTGTGACGGCTTGATGCGACACACGGATATTAACACCATTCAGTAAGCTTTGACTGACGGGGCGGAAAGGGCCTGCTTGTATTCTAGATTGTTTAAAAAAATATTGAGGACATAATGACAACAGCTTCAATATGTTGAAGTGAACAGGCAATGCTGACAATATGACGGCTTGATGCGACACACGGATATAAATACCTGTCAGTTAGCTTGGACTGACGTAAATGGCCTATGTTGTTTAAAAGCTATTGAGGACATATGAAAAAGGCTTCAATAATTAATATGATTAAGTGAAAAGACCGCGTTTTACGCTGGTGGACATTGTGACGGCTTGATACCCGGATATTATTAAAACCTGGCGGTTAACTGATGCTTGCTCATACTCGCTTGTGTTCAAGATTGTTTTAAAAAAATATTGTGAATACATAAAAACAACTTCAATATGTTGAAGTGACCAGGCAGTGCTGACAATATGACGGCTTGACGCAACACACGGATATTAATAGTTGTCACTTTGTCAGTTAGATTGCACTGACATAAAGGGCCGGCTTGTATTCTAGATTGTTTTAAAAAAGTATTGAGGTTTAAATGAAAACGACAATATTGTGTTGAAGTGAACAGGCAGAGACTGAGACATTTTTTGAAATGGCAGCAGCTATTCTATCCTCTTAAGTTACTTGCCTGTGTGTTGTAATTTAACCGGTTCCCTTTTGTTTTTAAAAACAAAAGACTGCAAGTAATTTAATGCTTGAAATATTCTCTTTTTCGAAGTTCAGTAGCACGAATTTTCAGTATTTGAGACGTAAGGTAAACTGAAACTTTGACAATTTCAAATTGACAATTTTCAAGGAAAAAATTAGTTTTGTCTTCGCAGACCAGAGGCGCTGTTCTATTTTTTCACACAAAAGTGCTGTAAATACTGGAAAGACGCTGTAAAGTAAAAGAGTGAAAATTCGTGCTAAGGGTACAGGTCTTTTTTAGAAATTCGTAGGTACCGGTAGTAAAATATTTACTTTTGTCATTGACGTTAAAGATACATAAAGAAATTAAATGGTTAACACTGACAAAAAACTCTGGGCAAAACATTTTTTCCGGAATCAAAAAGTGTTAAAATTTATCACTGACCGATTCCAAATTGCTTTTAAAATCGAAACAACATCAATAAATTAATCACCTTCGTACGATAAATCTCTCCAATGCTGTTTCACAATATAATTTTATTTACAGTCACCTACATTGGTGTTCGATCGCAGATCGCATTGTATAAAACGCTCACGTCCTTTCTGATAAAGAAGACTAGAGCTATACATGGCTATAGATTTTAGAAAATCTTCCAAGCTTCCATTTTCTTCGTAGGATGCAACCACGTCATCGCTCGGCCACAACCCACACGATCAAGCGCCACGTGTTTCGAATACGGAGAAGGCAAATGAAAGAAATTGCTTATTAAAGCATGTCAAAGACGTAACATTTATTTAGTTCTTTCATACTTTGACACGCTCTTAGCAATTTCTTTCATTTACCTTAAAGGTACTTTTAAATTAACTTTACAAAAAGTCAAATTTAAAGGTTTTGAGTGGGCGTGACGCTTTGAAATATTTTGTGTTTTGATTAATAGGTATGTGGTTTTATGCGTGAGTGGTATTTTACAAATAAATTAAAACTACGGAAGTTAGGCAAGTCAGGTTTCACAAAAAACATTCCAATCTCTGAGAATCCTACGAGACACCGCGCAGCAATATTCGGGTGAAGACTACAAGTGTCACACGCACGCGTAGTCTTACTACAGCACTTTACAAAAGTCGCGTCCTACGTCGCATCGCCTGAGGTCGTGAAAGGGTTGTAAATCCGTAATAAAGCCAAGGCAATCCAGCGTTAGAAGAAATGCTCTGACGCATGTCTATTCTTATTAGGTTTTTGCTTTTGTTTGAATGGCGTGACTCAAAAGCACTAACTGGTGACATTAAAACTGACTTCTTAATAGACTTATTGTTACCCACAATCAATTTTGTCTAGTAAGCAATTATGAGCATGAATCGCCTCTCGTTGTGAGAAGTTTTTAATCAGAGGCATTATTTTTATTAATTATGACAATTCAAAGCGTAATTGTCGAGCAATTAGATTTGTTTACGGCTCAAAGAACCTAGAAATGAAGAGTTTACTGTATTGTAGCTGATACTAAACCCTCTAAAGTTAAAATTAAATTGTTTAAAAACTATTTATAATTGTTTTAAAACTCTCAGCGACAGCTTCACAAACAGTTAGCCACATGAAAAACGTACGACGCCATACCACAATTTCGAACCTGTTGACAAAACAATCAAAACAAAGTACCCACAGCATTTGAATATCGATGACGAGTGACGTAGGTTGGTCGCAACCAGTCGCGTTGGTCCCGATCCGTCGCCCTACCAGTCTTCGGATCCCACTGCGGATCGATCCGACGATCCGCCCAAAGGGAGGGCGGGCGCGACCAACCCCAAGCTGCTACCGTACTTTTATTTCTTTAACAACAATGTTACCAGCTTTCCCTAATGTTGTCAAGAACAATAATTAATCAAGATTAATTATCTTGCAGTTAAACAGGAAAACTTCTAAATTAATTACAGATTTTCCCCAAACGCCGCGCGACTGAAGAATTTGACCTTTTAATTTTATCGAGAAAGTTTGATTCACTCTTTAGACTAACTCTGATTCTTGAAATTCAGATTTTTGTCTTCAAGGTTTATGATTTAGGTCAGTAAAACTGAATAATTTTCCGCCTATAGTTTGAAAATCATGAACAATACCGAACGCCACCGCTATCACCGGAAATCCTTGTAAACTAACAACTCGTTGAAAACCACGAATTTTCCGAACGTAGAACACATAAATTACCCAAATTATCTGGTAATTTACCCCGTGGGGGCGTCGCGACGCGCATCTCTCGGCGGGTACTCTGCGCCCCCTTCAGTAGCGACGCGACGGTCGACCGAGGCACACGTACGCTCGTCCCGCAACCTTGTATAAACAACACAATTTCATACCCAACACTGTAATCGAACAAACCAGTGAACGTGAAGTGTAATAAGTGTTCTTTTATTTCTGAAAACGTACGTAATACAGCTGTGTGTTCACGATTGATCGTTTAGATGTCACCTTAAACGTTGGTATCAAGAAAAATGTTTCAGACGTTACTCGTTTACTGAATATTGCTTAGGATGTGGGTAGTGTTTTAACATTTCCAAAGGTTATAGCCAAACCTTTACAAAGAAGGGAGGAATTAATCCATCTGTTGGTAGTTTATTATTAATGTCAACGTACCACGAATTGTGAACAATTAATTCATGAGATATGGAAACAATTTTAATTAACTAAGTTACTACACTAAAACAGAATGTATACAACTACGAGTATACATGTAGATACAACACAAATGAGTACTTTCAAGTAATTACTGACAGTAAAATTGAGACCGGCTGCTCATTTGGCCAATCGCGTCCACTCATGTTATCCATATTTAGAATGTTTTTATTGTTCCATATGTGCAACGTTTGCACACGCGTAATGCCGTGCGTTGTTGTGAAACCGGTGTTATGCTCATTATGAAACAATCCTGTAACATTCAAACAATCACATCCGCTGAACTATACTGTAATACCACAATTTCAAATCAAAATTTAATGTAAATGAAACGATATACTGTATAGAAACAGCTGTGTAACAGGAAAATGATAAAAGTTTTTGACACGTAATTAAACGAAAAGGATAAAGTTCATGATTTTGAATATAAAGCAATAACTACTGTAAAACTGAACACATTTTGCATAAGCCACTAATCATTTTCATGCCTTCGTCATTCTTGTCTACGACGCAACACGTTATTTTCCTTCATTTTTTAAAATAATTAGAAAGTGTCGTCCGCGACTTCCTCTTTGATCGAAAATCACTAGTTTACTTAAAACCCGATTATTTTTCTTAAAAAATCATAAATCCAGAACAGACACAAAATACGAGTAACCGGCGATATGTGCTTATACATTAGTACGGATGCCTGGCAAATATCAATAAAATATTTGTATTAAAAATTCCTCGCAACAACGCAGCAGTGTTTTCGCATTTACTTGTGCTTCAAAGCAAACAGTTTTTCCATGTTTACTTATAATCTCTTCCACCAGTCATGCTTATCAGTCTTGTCACTCCATTTGTTTTAGACTTCAGTCTAGCCTCTAAAATTAATTCAGTCTAAAAATTTCCATCAATTATAAATTGTCTACATCAGTTTACTTTGCCGTGAAGGTTACCTAACTTCGTAGATTTAAAAATAACATTGAATAGTAAGAAACTGATAAACTATATGTTTTCACGTCGTTCCTTCTTAGTTTTGCATTTTGCTCTTATTTCCTTCAGGATTTGAAATTTATGACCTTTCAGAATCTAGGCTATGCATAAACTTTTCCAACTTGTGTTGACTTACTCGGGATACAAAACAAAAACTTTTTCGAATAGCAAAATAAAATTATTCCCTATTTTTATAATAAGTTTCAAGAGATACATCGAAATAACAGCTGTATCAAACCCAAAGTTAAAATAATTCGAAAAGGAAATGCAATTTCCAAAGATACTAAATAAAACACATGGAGCAGAATTAAAACGATAAACCTTGATACAAATTGGCAAGCAACACGGCTCCAAACACTTAACCTACAACGGAACCCATGAAACAGACATTAAAAGAACAAATCGTGAAACTGAAGCGATAATGTTTGTTCTTTCACTCAATGTTGCAAACAATTCAATAGATCTGTTTGTGTCGATTTGTTACAATTTAGATGAACTTGTTAACAAGGTAGACATTGTCGTTAATTTGAATCTTAAAGTTAGTGTAAATTGTAAAATGATGAATTCTGCGGGTCTAGACAAGTGTAATGTAGAAATAACAGCAACTAAACTGCTTTTTGTCTGAATGGACAGTCGACCTAACCAGGAATAGACTGATCTAAAAATAACTGATACTAGACAAACGACGTCGCTGAGCTCTAAACTGAATGAATTACCTATGGAAGAATCCATTGGTGCAGAAACTGGGCATTTGAAAAATGAAAAAAAATCTTAGAATATTCTAAATCTTAGGACAATGCATGGACCCAGCTTTTCAGCATAATATTTTTAAAAAGATTTTCTCATAAAACGAAAGACAGTGAGGAGGAACTTTTGAAATTTGAAATCTTTCCCTTTTGAAAGGATGACCTTTTTAAAGTATTTTTTGTATATTCCTTTATCAACACTGCAAACTAGTTTCCAGTTTCCATAACACCTAACACTACAAAACTGCACGTTCATTTTCACTCGACAGTCATACGAGTGTAAATAACGAGCGATTTCACAGAAGACTTGCGACGCATGCATTCATTCGGAGCGAGGACCGTGTAGTTCATTACGTACGCGTTATTGCGTATCGTGGTCATTGTGATGGATATAGCACCTATGGGCACCCCATCATGGTTCTAGATCCACGTGGTAAGAGTATCAATCCTTGTGGTGGAATTGGTGAAGGTTTAGATGAATGTGATGTGACTGATGATGAAGAACAAATAGAAGAAGTTGGGAATGACACGGAATCCATCGACTCCTTACCATTTCAAAAGTGCGGAATGACCCTGTATTTTATTAAATTGAAAGAGTTAGATATAAAAAAAAAACTAAAATCTATTAAGCTAGGTGTATTCAAAGAAGTTTATTTCTTTTTCAATAAAAATTTTCCTCGTCATTTACAAACCTACATTTTTCTTTCTTGAATAATCCCGTTCTTTATTAAAAACGGTATACAAGTCTTTTACGTGCTCTTGAATTAGTTGTGAAACTTGATTCTTTTGCATTTTGTCAAGTCCCTAAAAAGCTGCAAGAATGATCTCACCCTTAGCTATACTTACATTATTAATCTTGTTCTCAATCTGAGAGATAACCATATTGTTATTAGACATGTGACCGCAGCTGCCCATCTTACTTGAATCATCCCAAGGGAAATGACACTGAAGGTAATTCAAAGTGGCACTGTCAACAGCCTTGTAAATCTTAACTAGCACTCCGCCCGTGACTTTGTTCATGAGGATTTGGTTTACTCCTATGATTAAATTTTCAATGACCGTTTCGGGGTTGGCATTCCCAATAATCTAGAAATACGTATTTTATCAATTTGGTTAACAAGTCTACATTCGAAGGCATTCAAGTAAATTGGATGTTTGAATTCATTTTCTTACAAACTTTCACCCGATTTTAAGCTCTTTTAAGAAATAGTTTTTCTGAAAACCTTAATACACACTTGCATAATTTAGGGAACGTACTTATGTGCAAAGAGTCATATTTCGAGACCTTTAACAGTTTCATTTTTTATATATTAACAGATATAGTTAGATTCGTTCTTTCTAGATTTATCTGGACCGTGATGGAAAATCTATGTAATCTAAAAAGGGGTCGGATTTAAACTTTCATAGTTCCCTAAATCTGCTCGCGATTACGCGAGTCGAAAGCCAAACAAACTGTAATTCGACGAAAGTAAAGTCCTAAGTAAGGATTAACTGGAATTCATCCGAATTAAACTAAACAGTTAGATTATTTAAATAGAAGTTAAGAAGGCAAGAGTAGATGAGAGAGTGGTTAATTACATTACAAGCTTTAAACTGAAGAATTTTGAAACACCGTAAAAGGTAAAAAAATATATTAGTGATGTTATTGAAGATTAGAGGTTACACTCAAATGTAGTGCTTCTATAAACATTGACGAGGTGAAAACAGTATGTAAGGATCGTCCTTAATTTATGCCAATCCCCATGGGAAAAAGCATCACTTAATCTATGTATTTATGTCAATGAATCATTAATTGAACAATTACTCAGTTTTGCAAAGCATTGCATGTTCAAGCCAACATTTAATTCAGATGATTCATTAATATTTGTCATAATTGCATGTTTACACTGTGAACTGTAATTACGTGGCTTAACTTTTCATAACAAATAATGTAAACTGAATTAAATGTATTGTGATAACATATTAGAAACTTATCAAATCACGTGACAACTAAAACAAGAAGATATCCGAAGAAATAACATTCCCTGCTGGATATAAAGAAATGGGACATAATATTCGTTATATTCCAAAAATACTGTGGCAAGGAAAAAATGTGTGCAAAGAAGAATTTTCAAGAACTTGAAGAAAATTTATTTTTTACTAAAAAACTTTGCAATAAAGCTGCAGTGGACACCGATGTGGCTGACGTCTTAAATTATAACGCTCGACGAAAGAAAATGACTAAAGTGCCACTTGCAACTTTCATAGATCTAGGACAAATTAAGAAAAAGAATATTCTATCTTTATTTGACGCTAAACAAGACTTTATTAAAAAAAAGGCCAGTACAATATGCAAGAACTAATCTGGCAGTTAATAAACCAATAGTATAACTTTCTCTCCCCAAAATAGATTATTATCTAGAATATTTTTTAATATGAATGTCTATGAAAGTAAGGTAAGACCAAAGAAACGATTGATGGACTGTTTGAAAGATGAAACAGCAACAGAGGAAGTGATTCATGATATAATGACTAATAGAGAAGTACATAAGACAGAAGATGAATATATGTTAGCCAACCTCAAATAAATTGAGACTTCTAGAATGATTTAAGAACCAAATGAACAATCAATGAACCCACAACAGATAACAATCTGTTTGCCATATTAAACAATGCTAAGTTAAACGACTTATACAACGGTGACGACCTGTCAAGGTGACATTAAGATACATGTTTGCGTGTGTTTGATACAAATTACAATGCTATCACAAGAATCTTTGAAGGAATTACGCGCTTCCGCGCTTTGTAATCTAACCTGTAATTGAGACAAGCAAGTGGTCTTTATAAATAAATAGTGTGGTATCATCGCTGTTAGGTCGTTATGCATTTGTTTTAAGTTAGTCATGATCAGGTGGAACTGTAGTTTTTTGTTGAATCAGATGCGATTGAGTTTCTGCGTTTTTATTATTTCCTTCATCGTGTTTAATATTAAATATCTGGTTGACCGAGCATCGCTCGGTTTTTTAAATGTCTATATCTTGGGAACCGAGCTTTTCTCGAACCAGGGACCTTGATAAATCGATTCCTTGAGCCGAAAAACCCCTAATCTGTAACTTTCATGAAAATCCTTGGAACCGTTTCCGAGATCCTGATTTAATATAAATAAATATACAAGAATTGCTCGTTTAAAGATATTAGATTTATTTGTCCGTATCACTGTCTTTTGTTGCTGTTGTTTTCATTTACATCTTAAAAATTTGATCTGTCTGTGTATACTTGTACTATTATTACACACGAGGCAAAGCGATTAGTAATAATAGATTACTTGTTGTCAGGGCCGCGCCGACCCCTTGCAGCGCCTGTGTGCAAAACCTATGAAGCGCCTGTGCGCAAAACCTATGAAGCGCCTTTCTTATAATCGTCTTACAAAGTTTCATTACTTCAAATTTTTTGCTGAAATATTTTCACCAGTTTTATCAATTTAACAGTTTCCTGCCAGTACACGCCGTACTCGCGACTCAACTAGCTAATACCTTCCCATTTTCGATAAAATGTTTGTAATTGTTGTGGGGAATCCCCGTCGGGTCGAATCGGGTTACGTTTATAAACTAATCCACGGCACGGCCTTTGCAATAAAATACATAGAACTAATAATAAAATAGCCGGATAGCATAGCGAATGCGGTTCTTTTGATTTTTAAAGCAGAGCTCGTAATTCACGTAAACAAAACCCAGAATATAAACACTGGGTCAATTTAAATAGTTTAGATAAGTATCGTCTTATAAACTTGTATCTACTTACTTATCGATACTCAAGTATTAATATCTTGTAATGTGACAAAATTAATTTCAATATTTGGTACTGGTCATCCGGCGCCTCTATTGCTCTGGCGCCTGTGTGCGCCGCACACATCGCACATAGGGGCGGCGCGGCCCTGCTTGTTGTCAGTTGAACTATATCTATGTCATTTTTCTTCATGGCCTCATTGAGTCATGACTTTTTCAAGACGAATCTAACGACACCTCTCAAGTTAAAATCCATCAAGCCGTTTAGGCTGCAGAGCAACACACAGAATATGTATGTATGGTATGTTACATACATACATACATACACTCGAAAAACATAACCCTCCTGGCGCAGTCCGGTAAAAACAAAGAAATATTGTTTATGTTATCGATATTTTTATATACATTACGTTTTTGTGTTTTTAACACCAACTGTTTGTTTTATGTGGGATGATTATTACAGGTGCTTTAAAAGCTCCTAACAAAGGAAGTTCTAAGAATTTGTATTAAAAGCCAATATAATTAGGTAATAATACCTAATTATATTGGCTTTTAATACAAATTCTTTTCTTAGTAAAATATCCTCAGTGTGCAGTCAAATACTGCACATATTTTTCCTTCTTTGATATTTGCTTAAGCTAAAAACCAAACGTTTTTCATCCTGTCTCACTCACCTTTATCGATAACTATTCTAGATTTTTCCACCACAAACGTTCTTTTTGCCTGAGTTAACCTATGACCTAATCGTTCGTCGACTTAAAAGCTAGACCAACGAATTACCTATTTTATTACACCAATAGTCTAGATAGCTTTTGATATACAGCACTGAGATTGTCTATGCTATAAAAAAGAACATTGTTATGTAATCTTTATGAACTCATACTTACGGTTTTAAACCAAATGCTTATAAAAAGCAAATAGTTATAATACTTTAATTTATTTAAGAATGTCATATAAGCATTGTTTGCTTTTTATTGTGTACAGATATTAATAAAACTGGAACCTGTTTTGCATATCATCTACAAGTCGTAAAAAAGTTATTTGAATTCAATTACAAGACTTTTTTACTTACAAGGAATCCTTGCTACAGATTACTAATGGATTTTTTACAAAGTTGAAGAACCGAATACACAATAAACACAGCACTGTTTGACATAATCTTTTGTTTCTTTTCTCATCTCAAAATTCAAACAATTATAATGATTACTAAAAAGTTACTATAATATCCTAAAATCTATATTATGATCGGTCAGGCAAAGCAAGGCTTAATTGGATGATCGAGCTAAGGAATAAAATATCAATACCATTGCTTCATTAAACGGACATCAATTTACGATTTAGCACTAACCCATTCCAATCGTCTAAATTTATGAGTAAACCTTCCAGCAACTATTCATAGATCCTATTTGAATTTGAAAACGGACTAAAATTAAATGCACTAACTATATGCGGAATTTAGTGGTCTTCTGTGTATAGGGTTCTCTTTGTTTATGCCAAAGTTACACCTTCACTCATTATGCGTTACAGCAGAGTAGCACAAAATAAGTTAGCAACAACCGTTGATAATAATGTACATAAAAATGATGTAGTGAATTTGATAGCAATGACATACAGCTTCCTGAAACATGTTATCTCAACATTAGATACTCAGACACCATACTGTTGAAACACTATAGTTCTACAGTGATAATGATAACACATTTTTTAATTCTTACTAAAAAATTTACAAAGAGTAACGTTTGAAACATTTTCAACCACGTTAACGTGACAAACGTACAATCGTATAACAAATTTTTTACCCAAACAGATCCAGACAACAAAAATAAAATAAGAAGTGAATTTCAGTCAGTGAGCTATCCATGTGCGTGACTATTAGAACACAAGTGTAAATAAATAGTGCAAAAATGGCAATGGACACAATGGCAGTTGAACTGCCGGATTTATCGACGCATGTACCACAGCCACCAGTAGAAGAGACGGCTGAAGAAAAGTAAGTATTTGTTTAAAAAAAGGCGTGTTGATAGCATCGAGAAATTGGAAATCTAATTAGTCAGTCAGAGTTTCGAAAAATTAATGGATAAGTATTTTTTCTTTCGTTAAATCAATGCAAATTCACAAAACATCAAAAAAGAGAGTGAGCTCGTGACAAAACGCAGTAAAAATTGTACTAAATTGTGACGTATCGTCAATTTAAAAAGCGTCGTCGTATCTCTATCAATCTTGCTATTCGTAAAAAAGAAAAAATATTGGTCAAATATTTTTGGCAATCAAATGGACGGACTATAAATACGATTTTCAGTCAAATATACCATTCCCCAAAAATTTTTGAAAAAGAAGGCCCAATAGAGCACCCATAAATTCTCTTGTAATATGGGCCAGACTAATGCTACCAAACGGCGAAATACTAAGAATGGATGCCGAAAAAAAAATCCGTCGAAAGTGGCTAAGTGAAGATTAAATATTATGAAACTTAGTCGAATGATTACATTGGCAAGGCACCAATGAGCAACAGGCTTGTATTTTTAATCAAGGTACAGGCCAAAACTAGGGGCGAATGGGGATTTTTATACCTTGTTTTTATTAGGACAGACTGGTATTGTCTTTATATTTAGTACCTTTTTTTTTTTTTTTTTTTTTAGCGTGGTAAAATCATCAAATGAGTCCTCCAACCCCGGGCAGGGCGGGAGGGACTGTCAGACTTCTACTGACTAAAATCCACGGTGTCCTTCATAGCCTGTTACGTTCCGGGGTTACGGTTAGGGAATAATCCCGCGACCCCGGCAGGCTTTGGCCCTCTCTGAGAGGGGGGCCCCGTCATTATGCTGACGCTCTTTGAGGCGCGCGTGGGACACAACGCGCCGTCGACCCGGGCATGATCCTTGGTCGGGCAGCGAGTTGCCCTTTACTCGCTGCCCGCATGCCCGCGCCTACGGTGGCCGGAGATCGTCGCGCGACGTCCGTCGCCGTGGGCGTCCTACACCGCGGTTGGGGCGGAGGGAGAACTCTGTCCTCTCTCGCTCGCGGCGCGCCTCCTCCTTCGCGAGCATTACTGCTTCGCAGAAGGAGGCGACCGCTTCCCACTCCGTCTCGCCCCGCAGCATGGCCGAGACCAATGCCGGGCGCGAGAGGTCTCCGCCTATCGCAGCCGTGAGGACACGTCGGTGCGCCGCCCAAGCTGGGCAGTCCTGCACCGTATGCTCCACCGTGTCCTCCGGGCGATCTTCGCAGTGATGACACCCAGACGTATCCTCCTTCCGCATTAGACACAGGTACCTCCCGAAGCACCCGTGCCCGGTGAGGACCTGCGTCAGGCGGAAGGTAAGGACGCCATGACTTCTCTCCAACCACTCCTCAAAGAGGGGTCTTACCGCCGCAATTGCGGCGTGCCCGGCCGTCGGTCGCGACAGTCGTTCCTTCCATACTGCCCTGAGATCGCGCCGGAGGTCTTCGCGCCGCGCCTCGACTTCGCGAGGCAGCGGGCTCACGCCCCGGCGCTGCGCCTCCACGCGCCACTCATAGACGCGCTGGAGGGCAGTCGCCTCCAGATCCCAAGGCAGCAATCCGGCAAGCAGGTTGGCCGATTCGCCGGCAATCGTGCGGTATCCCCGGATCATTCGGATAGCCATGACCCTCTGGCATGCGACCAGCTTCTGTGGTCGCGTCCGGATGCTCAGGGCCCACACAGGGGCCCCGTAGAGGGCCATGGACCGCACGACACCAGCGTACAGCCTACGGCAGGAAGCGTTTGGCCCGCTGAGATTGGGCAGCAGTCGCCTGAGGGCGGCCGCTGCACGGTTCAGCCTTGGGGCCAAACTCAGGAAATGCTCCCTGAAGTTCCACCGGCTGTCGAGGACGAGTCCCAGGTACTTCATCGTCCCCTGTACGCCGATTGGAACTCCTTCCACTTATATTTAGTACCTAGTTATTTTCTTCCAAACTTAATCTAGTTGCCATATTTCAGCAAAAAAAAAAAAAGTTCGTAAATTTGAAAAGATTCTAGAAAAAAAATTGGAAGAACTGGCTTTTACTTTGGTCAGAGGCTAAGTATTGCCATACAAAGAGACAACGCCACCAGTCTCTTGGGCATGCTGGGAATTTTACGATGCTTTATAATGAGTAGTAGTATTTTTTTATTTCTATAGTTTGTTTTTAATGTTTACTGTTTTATTATTGTTAATTGTCATTTTTGTCAAATTACCTGTTTACTTAAATGTTATTTTAATCTTTTATGCCTCGCGTTTTCACAAGTAAAAAGAGTTTACATATTGCAAAATATCTGAAATAGCTTAAGCTTAGGCATTAGGGTTGCTATACACGATGTTCCTGAAGCAGTTTTTATCGACTGCTCGTGCAGTAACTGCTTCTAGCAGTCCGTGTGTGGCCCCCTTACTTTTCTAATTGGAAAATTGCAAGACCCAAGATAGCCGACGCCATATTGGATATCTGGCAGTTAGCTTCAACCACATTGTACAAGCGAAGTAAAATTAGATTCTAAGTTAACTAAGTAAATAAAGTTAGGGAGGTACTAATTGAACACTACCTCGCACATCGTTATTCCACAGTGTAACACTGTTCTTGATAGAACTTTGTTGAATTTAATTATATTCTTTACTAGTTTGTCTTTAACCTTTATTGGATTGAGTTTTTATGATTCTCTTGACACTATTGTTTTTATCTCTGATAGATAATTTACAGAGTATTAATTGGATATTGTATAATTTAGCGCTATGTAAACTATTTTACGTTTCGAAAACTATTTAGGGCGACTTTCACCAAAAGTTAAACATGTTTAAAATGTTATTTAGTGTCAATTTAGTGTCAAATTCAATAGAATTTTGACACTAAATAAAATTTTAAACATGTTTAACTTTTGGTGAAAGCCCGCCGTAGTGAATTTTCGAATTTAAAATCCGAATTTAGGACTCAACGGAATTAGGTGGATTCTACAATTTTAAAGCGAAAGAAAATAATTAAATCGTAAATACGTTCAGAAATCACGTTCTTTCTCCATTCCTTGTCGTTTCTTTCATCTAACCCAACAATAAATTAAACCTCTGCTCCTATTCATTTCAACCCTTTCAGAGTAAACAGAGTATCCATTCCATTTGTGTTCAACGAACAAAAACTCTGATTAAATAAAATGCCCTGACCGTTTCCTCGATAGTATTCTCATTGTAAACAGAAGTGTGACGTTTTAATTAACGCTATTAATTAAGTTGGCTGTTAAATTGTACTTTTTTTTTTTTTTTTTTTTTTTAGCGTGGTAAAATCATCAAATGAGTCCTCCAACCCCGGGCAGGGCGGGAGGGACTGTCAGACTTCTACTGACTAAAAACGGTGTCCTTCATAGCCTGTTACGTTCCGGGGTTACGGTTAGGGAATAATCCCGCGACCCCGGCAGGCTTTGGCCCTCTGAGAGGGGGGCCCCGTCATTATGCTGACGCTCTTTGAGGCGCGCGTGGGACACAACGCGCCGTCGACCCGGGCATGGTCCTTGGTCGGGCAGCGAGTTGCCCTTTACTCGCTGCCCGCATGCCCGCGCCTACGGTGGCCGGAGATCATCTTGCGACGTCCGTCGCCGTGGGCGCCTACCACTGCGGCTGGGGCGGAGGGAGGACGCTGTCCTCTCTCGCTCGCGGCCTGCCTCCTCCTTGACGAGCATTACTGCCTCGCAGAAGGAGCTGACCGCTTCCCACTCCGTCTCGCCCCGCAGCATGGCCGCAACCAATGCCGGGCGCGAGAGGTCTCCGCCTATCGCAGCCGTGAGGACACGTCGATGCTCCGCCCAAGCTGGGCAGTCTTGCACCGTATGCTCCACCGTGTCCTCCGGGCGATCTTCGCAGTGGTGGCACCCAGGCGTCTCCTCCTTTCGCATCAGACACAGGTACCTCCCGAAACTTCCGTGTCCGGTGAGGACCTGCGTCAAGCGGTAGGTCAGGACGCCATGACTTCTCTCCAGCCACTCCTCAAAGAGGGGACTTACCGCCGCAATTGCGGCGTGCCCGGCCGTTCGCGACAGTCGTTCCTTCCATACTGCCCTGAGATCGCGCCGGAGGTCTTCGCGCCGCGCCTCGACTTCGCGAGGCAGCGGGGTCACGCCCCGGCGCTGCGCCTCCACGCGCCACTCATAGACGCGCTGGAGGGCAGTCGCCTCCAGATCCCAAGGCAGCAATCCGGCAAGCAGGTTGGCCGATTCGCTTGCAATCGTGCGGTATCCCCGGATCATTCGGATAGCCATGACCCTCTGGCATGCGACCAGCTTCTGTGGTCGCGTCCGGATGCTCAGGGCCCACACAGGGGCCCCGTAGAGGGCCATGGACCGCACGACGCCAGCGTACAGCCTACGGCAGGAAGCGTTTGGCCCGCTGAGATTGGGCAGCAGTCGCCTGAGGGCGGCTGCTGTACGGTTCAGCTTTGGGGCCAAACTCAGGAAATGCTCCCTGAAGTTCCACCGGCTGTCGAGGACGAGTCCCAGGTACTTCATCGTCCCCTGTACGCCGATTGGAACTCCTTCCACCGTAATGCTGTAACTCGACTGTGGCGCGTTACGGCGGCCATGAAAACACATGGCCTCCGTCTTGTGCAGCGCCACCTCGAGTCCCAACCGCCGGATCCTCTGAACGACTGTCGCGACCGCTTCCGTCGCCACGTCGGCCGCCGCCTGGTGCGACTCTCCCTGTGCAAGGACGAGCGTGTCGTCAGCGTAACAAATTACGCTGACGCCGTCAGGGAGGTCACTGCGCAGCACCCAGTCGTAACCGATGTTCCACAAGGGCGGTCCCAGGACCGAACCCTGTGGAACACCGCACGACATCTCTCGCCGGTTCCACTCTTGACCGGGGTAGATGACGGCTCTGTCCGTCAGGTAGTCCTCTATTCGGCGGAGGTAGGTCGGCAATTTGCAACTCCAGGGCAGGGTGTTGAAGGCATTGGTGATGTCCAGAGACACCGCCAAGACGACCCTGCCCCGGGCCACTGCATCCCCCGTCGTGAGGGCTCTCACGCGCATGATTGCATCCACGGTCGAGCGCCCCCTGCGGAAGCCGAACTGGCTCTCCGACAGGTTCGGACCCACTCGATTCAGGTGCCCGGCGAGGCGGTCTGCAATTACTCTCTCAAAGAGCTTGCCCACCTCGTCGAGCAGCACGATGGGCCGGAATGCGGACGGAGAGTCCGCAGGGCGCCCGGACTTCTGGATCAGGACCAGTTTCCCCGTCTTCCAACGAAGCGGGAACCGGCCCCTCTCCAGGCACGCGCTTAAAGCCCCCCTAGTCGAGGCCCGAGAGTCCCGAAGGCCAGGACCCAGGCTTTTCCTGGCAAATCCTGGGGCGGTATTTTTGGCTTTGAGCCGTTGTACCGCCACTCTCAGGTCTACCTCGGTCACCTCTGGAGCGTCGTAGACGTCGTCGTCCCTGTGATCCGCGTTTGCGTCAGCTTCCTCCTCAGATTCCGTCGGAGACGGAGCCATGGGCGGGGGAGCATACTCCTCCCCTCTCGAAGGGAACAGGGCGCTCACCACGTCCTCCACGAACTGAGGCCGGAGACTCTGCGTCAACGGGGGAGCCCAGGGGCGGAGCTTTTCTCGCACCCACTTATAGGGGCGGCCCCATGGGTCCCCGTCCAGAGTCCCCAGCATCTCCTCGCGGGCCAATTCCTTGGCCCGCCAGATCGCGTCGCGGAGGGCGGTCTTCGCTGCCCTGTAGCCCTCGTGCAGCTCCGCCTCTACAGTCGCCGCATCCGGAGGTCGGGTGCGGCGCCTGCGGAATCTGGTGTACCGGCGGCGCGCAGCAACGCACGCTTCTGCAGCGCTGCCAACTCGCTTGACCACCAGTACAGCTGACGCCTGGCGCGTCCTTGCCGGACTCGGGGCATAGTCACAGATTTCCGACATGGCCTGGAAACAGCCTCGTGTGACGTCGGCAGGCCTTAATGGTGACACAGCTATGCACGATTAGGCTTGGCTGCTTAAAATTGTACTTACGAGCTAGTTAAGTTTTTTATTTGGAGTTGTCACAGTAATGAGACGATAGTAGGTTAATGACGAAATGTATGGTTTGACATAAAAGAAGTTATGGGGGCTACTTTATTACGTGTGTATTGTATGGTGATTATGATCTCATGGTTTCTCTAAGCGTGTAATTCACACGTACCACAACCACACCACGTGTCGCAGCAACAAAATGTGGTTACGTGTGAATAGTGTCGCAGAGGCTTTTTGCAGTTGCGTTGTGGTATCGACAAAATGTCGATGTGGTTGCGTTGTCGCTGTCGTTGCGATGTGGTCATGTGCATTTTTACTCCGTCTTTTATAGAGAAAACACGGCTTGACTGAACGTAATCATGGAGGAAAGATTGTTGTTGCCTCAGATCAAAGAAATAGGCAGATAGAGCGCTCAGAACACGCGAGTGGTTCCCAAAGTCGAATCACTGTACCAAGCTACCCGTCGTACCAAGCTGCCGTTGTTGTTGTTTGCCAAAATATGCCGTCATTAACCATTGTAAAAGTTGTTCTCAAAAACAAAGAAAACATTATGGAATGTAATTCGATTTGATTTTGTATTAACTTTGGTGGAACCACTCGCGTGTTCTGAGCGTTCTATCTGCCTATTTCTTTGATCTGAGGTTGTTGCGATGTGGTTGCGATGTGGTCGTATTACACAGGTGGTTGATAACAACGGCAAAACGTGGTACGTGTAAATTGTAATATTCATTTTCAATACAAAATATACGCCCAACCACATAGCGCCGTTGTGGTGTGGGTGTAGTTGTGGTACGTGTGAATTGTACCCTAATGCTGTCATCGATCGATAGTTTGTAGCTGTCTTTTCCAGTCTATTGTTATCGTTGTATGTTTTAATTATGTGGTAAAGAAGAATCTTCTTTGTTTCTCATTCAATGGTGGATCTTGCTTTCTATGTTCTTGAACTTCATCTACACTAGAGTGTAACATTAAATTAATAATCTAATATAAGGTAACGCTAAATTAGTTTACTGTCCTCATGGTGTATCTCATTTTAAGAATGATATCTATTGAAAACTTCAAATTTTTCAAATTCAAACAATCAGCAGCTCTCAGAAACACACAGCAAGCATAATTAATACAAAAATCTGTCAGTAAAATTAAAAAAAAATCGTCGAATTAAATCAAATATTAAACCACCAAAGTGAAAATAAAAAAAACACATCAGTTCAGCATAATAAAAACTTGAAACCTCAGCAAGCATCGTCAAAATATAGCATTAAAAGTTAGTGAGCATTCCGTTTCCAAAAAGAGACGTTACTTTAAAGACGGCAGGCTCCAGGGTCTCTGGGGAGCCCTTTTCACGGTAACAATGTTGTAACATCATATTTTATACAGCCCTAATTGGATCTCCAAGGCATTTTCACTTACCAGGAACAGTCTGGTAAAGTTACTGAATAAAGTGTTGTACGTTTTTTTTTTTTTAGCTTGGTAAAATCATCAAATCAGTCCACCCACCTAGGGCAGGTCGGGAGAGACTGTTAGACTCATACTGACTAAAATCCACGGTGTCTTCAATAGCCCTTTATATTCCGGGTCACGGTAATGAGATAACTCCCGCGACCTCCTTTGGCCCTCTAGAGACCCCGTTATCAAGCTGACGCTCATTGAGGCGCGCATGGATCACGCCGTCGACCCGGGCATGGTCCATGGTCGGACAGCGAGTCGCCCATTGTTGTGAGTGTGAAGACAGTTTTTAGAAATGTTGTGTAACAGGACTGATAAAGTTAGGGTATTCCTTCTTGAGTTTTGAATCACGTTCCCGGTCAATTCTTGGTGGTGTTCATGATTATTTTTCTTTGGGTCGATAGAACTTAAGTAGTTAAATTTAGAGCAATGAGATTTTCGGGGTCGCAGGACTCTCTCATCAGGTAAGCGTGACCCTGGAACGTAAAGGGATATCGAGCGATCCCCGTGGATTTTAGTAGGTACAAGTCTGACAGTCTCTCCTTGTTTTCACATAGTCACCGTACGATATTTTATAAATACTCGTACTTGGTGCTTTTAACACATCTGCAATGTCATTGAACTCTTCACAACAATTTCTGAAAAAATGTACTCGACAAAAATATATTTCAAAAGAAACACACTTTGGGAAGTGATATCCAACTGGTTTTTCTACCTTTTGACGTAAATGCACAGATAAAAATGTTTTTTTAAATTAAATTGAACAAATATTATCAAGAAAACAGTTTACTTAGTGTAAATTTTCGTAAAGGGCATTGGCCTTTACTAAAACTATTTAAAAAATATTTGTGGTTGTCCCATTTCAAGGCCTTTGTTGAATTATTACAAAAAATAAGAAAGCATTTAATAAAGGTAACAAGGCTTAAATAAAACATAATTTATTAAAGAAAAGAGTCCACATCTAATAGAATAGTTTCAGCCAATATTATGGCTCATGCGAACAAATTTAAAACTAAACAATCATTCAAATTATTTAATTTCTCTACTACGATATTCATTAGCATAATAATTATGTCAATTCAGGATTGACATAATTATATCATCTAAAATAAAATGTCACTTTTTCTTGACCCACTATTAGACTGCTCTAGACTCATAAACAAAAAGTAGAAAACGTCTTTCCTTCTGTGTTATTAGTTCTCCCTCGAACCAGTTCGAAACAGCTAGTCTATTTATTTAATCCATGGTCTTTGTATGTGTACTTGGATTTTATTAATCAATCTGGTTTATTATTAGGTCAATGTTAGGTGCTTTGGCACATGTGGAGCAGTGGTATGTGGTCGTTGCATAATTATGTATGCAACGTTTGCTATTATGTTAATGGTAGCTTTTGAATTGAACCGTGTTTGACCGATGTTCTTTATTTTAGCCCGAATTTTGGGCAAAGATGTATATTTGTAATCAATCTGTCTAGTGTTTTTCCCAACTCTATTGAGGTCTAGTCAAACCATATGCAGCAGAATATCAGTGTTTTACATGGGGCGAATGCCTATCTGATCTTCACAACCTACTTATTGGATAATACTCTTAGTAAGACTAGATGTCAGACTTTCTTTTTTATCTTTTTTGTACTGATTTAAAAAAAATTAACATACTTATATTATGATGTTGTGCCATGTGAGGCCTAGAAAATTGGCAAATCAATCCCAAAGAAGCTTTTATTTTACAATTCTAAGACAATCTTAGTAGATTTTTTTCGTAATCATTTCCGGAGCACGGTGTTAGAATGTGACTGCCTTTCAAATCGATTTTATATCAAGTTAGAAAAGAAATAATTGTCTGAAAATGTAAAACACAGTTCCATAGCGTTAAGAAAAAAAAACGGTTGAATAAATAAATCAATTGGTCTCATAAATTATGAACACGAGGTTCAAAATAAATGTACCTGCGACACAATAAAAAGAAAAAAAGGCAAAACACATTTAAAAAAAGGTAATTTAAAAAAAATGTTCTAAAACCGTTTATTCTCCTTCTAATTTCAAATAACTATCCATAATGTTACGTAACACCGCCACCGTAGCGAGCCTATAAAATATTTATAAAAGTATTGTCCCGAAAACCCAATAATCGGGCAAACTTGACCCGGCTATACGGAATGGGGACACTGATCGTATTAACGTTATTACTTGTAGCCTTCTTGTTTTTATCAAATTTTCTTTCTTATTTACGCAGATTTTGGAATTCTGGGAGAGATTTTGAACTGTAGATTTTACTACCTCCGAAATATAGAGACTACTGAATAAAAGCCATACAATGCTATGCATCTGTGACTTTGCATATTATAATGACGAACAATTTAATATTAGAAACGCAAAAAATAAAACTGTTTTTCTCATAGTCCTTTTGAAGATCTCACAAATTCTTGTAGTAAAAAAAAAATGCCGGAAACTTTACTCTTACCTTACATATTTATTTAAGTCTAAACAAGTCATGCAATATGTCTAGGATAGAAATCAGTTCAAACTTGCTGTTCTTTTTTAATTAAAAAAAAACCGGCCAAGTGCGTGTCGGACTCGCTCATAAAGGGTTCCGTAGCAGCAAGTGACATAATATAAACGTTCTTGTAGTTGGTTGTAACTTTGAAAAGTAAATTGCGGATTACGGTTTATGACGTATGTATTTAAATAAAAACTAATTACTTGATCTTGTTCAAACCAATTTTCAATTGAAGTTTGCATAATAATATGTACCTACATGATATATTTTTCTTTAGTTTTATAATTGTCTTATTTTAGAAGTTACGAAAGGGGAGGACACACATTTTGGGGGACCGTTTTTACCCAGTTGGCTACGGAACCCTAAAAATGTAGGTGATTGTAAACTGCCTTTTAATATTCTTGGAATTTAGTTCCTTACCTTGCAAACTTCTATTAAAGCTAATAAGTAGGTACCTATAGTTCTTTTTCTAGTAAGTACTAATCTAATAAAGTAGTGGGCGTTACTCATAAATTGTCTGTCTTCCTTGCGTTCTTTGTTTTTCTGCTAAGCTAGAAATAATAGCATAAAAATCTTGCGGAATTCATTAGGCTAGGTGAATGTAAAGGAATATCCGTAATTGATAGTAACAATTACTCTTTTATGCTTTAAATTAGTATCTAGACAGGTACAAGGTTTTTGGGGTAACACTACTTCTTCAAAATTTGTACTCTCGGAAATGACTGTCAAACTCGTACTGGCTAAAAGACCCTGTTCCTTAATCGTCCTTTGGGATCAAGGTCCGTGAAAAAAAAACCCTCATATAGGCAATATCACTTGCACCAATTCACATAACAACTGAAGATGTTGGTTGTTGGATACTGAATGTATTCGTTCTAAAAGAAAATTAAATATCACTGACCTATGCTCTCAACAATACCAGTTGCGTTTGCGACTTTTATACTACCTCGTAAAAGTTACCGAATATGTATTTCCCTTCGGATATAAAAATACTTCATCGAAATGAAGTAACTACACATGAATATTTCAGGATTTCTGTTAACCAGAGATCCTACTGAAAAAGTTTTAAGTTCTAGTTTCGCGAAACATTCACCTTTCAAATAAGTCTCTTCTACCCATTTTCTTGCCTAGATAGAGCGCATAAAGGCTAGACTACAAGAACGTTAACACATTTATGACGTCATCAATTCCAGTGGCCGAACAGTCAGACGAACGTTTTACATTCAAGTTAGTGCTACGATAACTTTCGTTTCAAAGGTTTTATAGCCTTCTGTCACTCGTGTAGACACAGCCTTGGAATATTGGAGTTAGAATAAAGATTTTGAAGATTAGGAAATTAATATTAGACTATAGATTTTTTTTTTTTTTACGTATGGACTATTTTGATGTTTGTAATCGTTTTTAAATTACAGGATAATTCGATAGCGTGTGAGTGAAATTTTTAAAGGTGTTAGTAAAAGTATAGTAAGTAACTATGTCTCAATTTGTAATATTCTGCCTTTATTCTAAATCAAAGCATTTATTTCAAGTAAGTCAATTACAGGCACTTATGCGTTGAATTGATAAAATTCAAAATATTGAAAATTACTAAATAATGTAGACCCAGTCACAAGACATACCTAATAACTCTAAAAATAATGAAACTATCCATTCCAAAGTGTAGATTTCTATAAAAAAGAATGGACAAGAAACGCCTTTTGTTAATTTCTCAAATAAAATTTTTGGTCTAGTTTTGAAAATCTATTTAATATTTTGTTTCACGGGATAGTATTTTCTGAACATCCGTTCTATGGAATTATTTTTCTGCCTTTAGTGATATCAGCTAAATCATCCATTGGTAATAAAAATCTTAAAGACACCTGCCCATCTTCTTAGCCACTCCCCCGTCATTCGAAGTTTGTATCAGCATTCACATTCACAACACGTTCACAATTTCTGTGCAAACTTTTGTCTGAATGTTCTCTTATTGCCTGTAATTTGACAAGCAAGACTTAAGTAGAAATACCACTGAATAACATGGGCTTTTTAACAATAGGTTCAGAATGAGAAAAATTGGTACCATTTGTATCCAAATAAAGGAGACAGGGCAAAAAGGTGTTGGTTAGAAAATGAGACCAGAAGTCACACACTTCGGATTGTAAATCATGGAAGAAAAAACAAAAAAAAATATTAAGTGTCTTAAAATATAGCATACTTAGTACTAGAATTTGGGTACATACCAATAATAATGTAGGTACAATCAACTTACTGCATCATTATGTAATTTCATAATACATACGTCGTAAATTGGAACAAATAGAAGTAGCATTCAGTATTGAATTCTAATGAAGATTCATCTTAATATTCGTATTTACGACCAAAAAATATTGGCAAGATGTCATGTTGCCATGTCAGTTATTATAAGAAGACCTTTCGCCCTTAAGACGACAGTTCAAGGCCTTAAAACAAAGGAATCCAAAAACAATAAACCCAAAAGGTTGTCCTACTATCAAATAAAAACGCGATTCTTCATTGGGAGTGCGTCTAAGTGGGGCTAGGTATGTAATGAAGGGAGTGACGTCACAAGTCAATGGGCGGGCGGCGCGGTGGCGCGCCGCCAGACGACACCCCTCCCGCACCCCAGCTTCACCCCCCTCTCCCCTTTAGCCCTTAACAATGCATTGTCGGGGTTGTACTCTATACTACTTTTGAGGCACTTTAGGCCATAGTCTCCGACCTTTGAGAAGCGCTTGACCTGTGTCTGTATACTTGGAAAATGGGTGCTAATTTTTGTGTTTTAAGGTCTTGCTTTAGTTGACAACTAGTTTCTCTTAGTAACAGTGGCTCCCTGCAAGACATGTTACCTACTTATAATCTAATTTTCAATTATTGATACAATAGAGTTTCTTTTAGTACAAAATTGTGTGTTTTTCGGTCTTTCTAAATGAGTCGACTTGCCTCCGTTGTTTCACAATGTTTGTGGAAAATCTGTTTACAATTTTCTCAATTTATATTATCTTGGTTAATGGAAAATATCTGCTCATTTTCCATTAATTAGGTACATAATAATTTATCAGCCTTATTTTCTAATCAGTGCTGTCTCTATAACATCATCCACGTTGTCATCTCTTTCATACGTTGTTATCTCTCACAGGCAACATTAACGTGTTTCGATAATTCAAACCTTCTTTTTCCGATCATCGCTATACTTCTTTGACTGTGTCAACGTTTTACATAGTAAGCCAGTCAGTTGTGAGCACAACGCTCCCGACCTTTCCGAAGAACATTACCAAAAAGCCCAGCGTTCCTACGTCAGTCAGCAAATGGAGTGTTAAATAAAAATAAAAACAGATGACCAAATGCGTCACAGGAGTAACAACGCAGTATTTTTCCATCAGCTACTAACGCATCTTAAACACTATAAGCTAGTGTCGTCACAAACATAATGCACTTAGCATTGACACTGGCAGCCAGTTCTGACTAGATATAACTGACTCTGCTAGTTGCGTCTAAACGAGGCATTTACTAGGCATGTGTAATTTAAGTGCTAGCAATTAATAGAAGTGTGAGGTCAGAATTCTGGATTATGTAGTCTGTGGCGTAGGGATTAGGTACGGATTATGTCCGGTTAATAGGTAGGTAGCATGTTTCGTGCCTTGGGGAGTCTAAAGACTAAAGACACCCAGTATGTCGGCGCATCTCAGCCATTTTTTTTTTGCGATCAATTGACAGCCCGTCAACACGTCAACAGACTATATTATTTGATACCTGTTGTCCCAGAAGCAACACGCTCAAAAACATTTTCATCCCCCCATCCCGGAAAGCCTATTTTTCCTCTTCGATATCTGTGGGTAAAAGCCGTTTTTATCCTCTAGTGGATAAAGTACATTGAATTTGGAACATGCACGTGCACTAAAGAGTTGTGCCAGTAAAGGCGGCTGCTGACCCCTACAGCTGATCGCTTGTTGTGGTGCCCATTGGGCTAACTTGAATCCCGAACCAGAATCCTTTGGTGCGTAATCTACTATTAGTTTATTACAATCTAAAAAGAATAGAATAGAAAACATTTATTTTAAATGGACACACACACAGACATAATAAAAAATAAAATCGCAGACTCGGAACCTTATTGACTCAGAACTTTTCTTTTGCGGTTTTCTTTTCACGTCCTACTTATTGTTAAAAAAAACCAAGATAAAAATAAGAAACTCAAAAACATACTAAACTATATTTTATTTTCTGTAATACTTACCTATATTATCGTAGTAAGTCTGTAGTTATTACCTAAACTTTTTTTGCATCTACTCATTTCCTCGCTGAGGTGGGATGAAAAGTTACGTGTTGCACTCGAGTGCAAAGATTTTTCACCTTGTGCTCTTTTGATTCCCTCGCTACCGCTCATGATTCTAATTTTTGAATCACTCGTTGCACTCGTGATTCAATTTTAGAATCATTCGCTTGTTCGGTCATCAAAATTGAGCACGCGGTTAAAAAGCAACTTTGCACTCTTGTATAACAAATAACTATTTCCGACAGATAAGGCGGGGAAAATAAATGGAAAAAATTGTGTCATGACAAATCTCGATGCGCATTTCAAATACCACAAGTCGCGTTGGAACTGTTTATAAACAAAGTTTTTCTTTTAAATATGAGATGCGAAAATATCGTCTTAACAACATGCTGTTCAAAGGCGATCCCATATGAAATAAACATAAAATACACATGAAAGAACTCGCAAGAATCTCCTAGACATAAAACGATAATAGAATCTATCGCTGTTTTATGTTATTATAGTCATTCTGTTGGTCGTTACTTGTGATGGCCTTTCGATAGCCAGGCGTGGCGATAACTACAAGGTAGTTGGCCATATGGAAATGAAAATGAAGGCTATAATAATACGCAAAAGAGAAAAAAGTAGCTAGCAACACAGATGGTGTATTCTTAATATTTATATGCCAATATAAAAGAAAAACAATTGTGATGCAAGTTTGTAAAAGGTTAAAAAGAAAACATTCCAGAGTACCTACTTACATTCTTTGGCATTTATTGTTGTCTATCTAATGGGACACTTTGAAAACAGTATTACAGCAATGCATAAACTACGTCTTCTTTGCGTGACTATTATACTCAAAATGCGATTGTATATGAAGCCATCTTTCACTGGAATGACTTTTGATTCTTTCGATTCTTTTTAAACACACGAAATCGAATTCGTCCATTCACATTTTTGGAATTACTGACGTTGCGTCTGCTGAATTCGGATTTAATGTTTACCGTCAAAAAGTGTTGTCAAAATATGTATCTTCGGAATGGAAAACCACTCCAACCTCGCACGAGTTACTCATACCATTCTAAAATTAGAAAGTACTAAAATATCTTTACTGGAATGTTTTGATGTTTATACCCCTTAAATATCTTGCGACATTTATAAATTTTTCTGACTTTGAGTTTATAAGAAAATAGATAGACGACAATAGATTTTATGCTTTAGCACTTGGATTAAAGATAGTAGTTTGAACTTGGTCATTAAAGATGCTGTAATTTCCCATTTATAAAGCTTTTAAAGAAAAGTTCAAACAGCCATAATTCCAATCAAAAGCTTCATGACACAGTTTCAATGAATTTCTGACGTCAAACGCATAAACCGATGCCACCCCACGTGTACGGAAATGGAACACTTGACTATAAATACAATGTGTACAAACGAAGCACCATGCGTTCAAACAAAGCATAGAACAGTGGCATGAGTCATGAGCTCGCAGTTTCATTGATTGTAAGATATAAAGTACTTACGTAGATGCGCAGTAAAGGTTAAATCTAAAAATAAAGGCTTTATTTATAGAACAAAATGTCGATTAATCACTGTTTCTTTTCTTTTTTTGTTTTTTAAGTGGTTGAAAGAACGTTCAAGATTTTTCTTTGCGAGGAAAATGTTTGCTGTAATTGGCACGAACGCATTTTATGGCTACTGCAAACTCATTTTGCATATGCAGCAGTTTGTGAAATGAGTTTTCTAGCAGTCAGTTGCTGTTTTATGCTAGATCTTTTTTTATATGTACGAATCTTGAATATTTTACTACTTATAAGGTTAGCTAGCGACGTCATTTCGATCGAGAAATTACGATAAAAGAACATCGTAAAGTAGCAATCTCTTCGAAAGCTTTTTGTATTTCAACTACAAAAACAGACATCAGTAGTTTTATTTTACTTTTTACCATCGTTAATTCTGTCTAATTAAGTATTGTCACTTCTCCCCTTATTTTCTGGCTTTGGCAATAGCGAAGCCAATATTGTCACAATTTTTATTATCCTCTGTACGATCGTCACTTGTTATTTTAAATACATACATACAAGGTTAATTCTACAATATAAAGTCCCCGCAGTGCGATTCTATGAACGTACGTGTTCGTAATTAAAATATTTTAATTCTAAAACAAATATTAACATAGCAGCGTCCGTATGTGTTTCTCGTCTTATTTATATTTTTAAAGACGTATAATGTGTACAAGTACGGAATTTTAAACCTTAAAGTTCTCTAATACAGTATGTTATTGTCTGTCAGAAAGTTGCAAGTCATAAGAATTAGCTAGATTTTAATTACTGTTTAAATAGCTCTAAAATTATATCAAATAAGCCTTTTACTTTACAAGTTCCGTTTATATTATATTAGAGATATATAACGTGAGATTACTAGTGCGGAAAATTATGCAACGTTGATTGCATAGATTTATTCACCTATATTTTTATAATGTTGGCACTGCATGAAAAGCGCGCCATTATCAAAGGCAGCCATTATTATTTTGTAGTGGTCATTACGGGTTCTGGAGGCACGCGACTGCAAATTACAGCAGTACACTAATGACTATGAATATTATCTCACAATTATTATAGGAAGTTATTACGTGAAATTAAGCTTTATTACTATTGTTTTTTTTTTTTTTTTTTGAATAACAGTTTTTATATTGAGTTCAAATTTTACCAAAGATACTGGATGAGGTAGAGGTGTGCTTGCAAAGTTCGCTTGAAATTGGTAGATATATAATTAATATTTAACGACTGAAATATTGAGGAAAACAAACGTTGTTCCTGGAACTTTACCATTGAGGTTTTATTATACAAGGATAACACAACATAGTTTATACGGAAATCCTGTTTTAGGTATTTGAGCTTTGCAGACAGACCTATGTTATTTTATAATTCCAAATACATTCCTATGACAAATCGGAAGGCAACAGCACGTTTAGTATGTCCTAGTCTACATACGCCATGCCTAATACTTCTCCCTTACGTCAGTGATGGATATTGCAGCTCAAAATAGACCTGTTTGCTTACGACTATCCACCATTTTACACTGACACCCAAGACCATGAAAATTATTTCAAGATCAAAGCTCCACCGAGACTGGCCAATCCATAGAAGCTTTTTAGGCCAAGGGCAAGAAGCAAACACAGAATAAAAATAAATATGTAGATCTGTTTATTATTTTTCGTACACAATAATTTTATTCGACTATGATAAAACGGTACTTTTACGACGTTTTTATTGACGTAATATAAAGACAGACTTGACCTAGTCACGTGTCTAAATATTATGATTAGTTTCGTTTCTTCTTCGAAATAATAATTAAAAACGCAGTTAAAAAACCATGTGTTTCAATTCTGCAAGGACATCGAAATACTTCACACAATCTATTTTCTACAAGTTTGTTATTTTTATTTTTTCTTCTAACATTGACGTGGAATTTATAGGCCTAAAAGAAGGAAGATATAGAAGGAGGTTAGGTTTATGGACCTCGATGGCACGGGGTAGCACAAAACCATTGACATTGCAGTCTCCCACACTACGGATATTCTTTTTTTTTTAAAGCACCTGTGTGACCAGTGGTGGCCCAGTGGTATCGGCCCCGACTTACGAGTTGTAGGTCGTGGGTTCGAATCCCGGCAAGCGCATTACTTTGTGTAATTTATTTCATCGCCACTGCTCTCAAAACAGTAAAGGAAAACATCGTGAGGAAACCGGCATGTCCTAGAACCAAAAATTCGAAGATATGTGACATCCACCAATCCGCACTGGGCCCGCGTGGTGGATTATGGCCCACCCCCTCTCACAGAGAGGAGGCCTGTGTCCCAGCAGTGGGAATATTAATAGGCTGATGATGATGATGATGATGACCTGGTACTACTTACTTCAGACGCCATTCGCACGAGCACTTTTTTGCCGGCGTTAAAAAAGCGAATAGAACAAATGTTATTCCATATACTCGTATCTGTTCACACGTAAGCGCTGCGATGTGCGGTGGTCAGCGGTGACAGGCTCAGCGCTTAAAAGCGCTGGAAATAACGGGAGCTTAGTTGCTAACTTTTTTTTCTCTTTTTCCCAGATATGAGCGTCTCCTTCGTCGTGCTCGCACTGAAGACTTGAGCGAGATCTCAGGCATCGGCTGCCTGTACCAGAGTGGTGTGGACCGGCTCGGCAGACCCGTGGTCGTGTTCATCGGAAAGTGGTTCCCTATTGGAGATATCGATTTGGATAAGGTGAGACTCGATATGAAGTTTTACGCAGGACAGTTTGAAAGTCCGAAACGCTCGGAAATCCTTCGACTAAAGATCAAACACCAAATACATCAAGATAATTAATGAACGAATGAAAGAAAGCTAAACAGCTCTTTTTTATAAAGTTCTGCTAAAACATAGTTTTTGCTGGTGATGAGGTTTTGTTATATTATGTTCTTCTTCTTTGATGTTCCTCTTTCTACAACAAAGGACTTTATAGGAGAAGGATTTTGAACAAAAATGCCCCTTGCATTTTCTACTTCACTTTTTCTTTCTGGAATATGTCCCAAAATCCAATAAGACCTAAAGACTAACCTCCAATATCCTCACGTTCCAGGCGCTCCTGTACCTGATCAAGCTACTGGACCCGATCGTGCGTGGCGACTACGTTATCGCATACTTCCACACACTCGCCTCTTCCGGGAACCACCCGCCCTTCTCCTGGCTCAAGGAGGTGTACACCGTGCTGCCTTACAAGTAAGTGCTGTTACCTCAGATGTGGAAGTTTGAAACAGACCCTAATTTTTGAATTCTCCTGTTATGGTACCTTACTTCTTGGCCAAAAGATGTTTGCACAAACGACGTATACAAAATGTAACATAATTAACGCACATCCTGAAATTAGTTTGTTCAGAATCGTTTACTGAATCGATTTCTATCATTTTTAATATCGGTATTTTTTTATCAAAATAATTAAAACTACGGAAATTATAGTCACATTGCCCCTGTACAGTCAAAACAAACTAAGATAGACCATAAATCAAGGCAACAAAACTTAGAAGTGCATTTTTATTCGTATTAATACAAATTCCGTCATTCAATACAAAATGAAGAAAAATAAACCTTACTGCAAAATAAATAATTTAGTTAATAACAATGCATTTACATGTTAAATTAAAAATTCAATTTATGTGTTATGATTGTAACATAATATTCTAATTGGGGTGTCTGAGGGTGTGCGTTAATTGCGTTACATGTTGTATATAAAGGAGTTTTGTCTAGAGCATGCCAATAGTCGCCAAGATCCGCCCCACTGACGAAAATACGTAAGTGGATTGCTTAGTCGTGGGTCTAACGTATTACCGTAACACGGAACGTAAAGGGCTATTGTAGGACACTGTGGACTTTAGTCAGTACCAGTCTGACAGTCCCTCCTGCCCTGGCCTGGGTGGGAGAACTCATTTGATGATTGAACCACACTAAAAAAATCAAAATGGGTTGCTTGGCGTAAGTCACATTGCTTGCGACCGTAAACTAGGCTGTAACTTAAACGGTCTGCTGTTGTTTGATCATGATTACGAATCACAAAATAGCAATACTATTTAAAGTACTACACAAGTTCACTTGACTTACAGCAATGTCATCTTAGATCTCATTCAAATAAATAAAAGATCTTAGGAAGCTGACAGAAACTTCAAAGACTAGCAAGATGATTCATAACCTTTTCATAACCATTTTGTTTGTTTCAGATATAAGAAGAACCTCAAAGCATTCTACATCGTACATCCCACATTCTGGACAAAGGTAAATAACGCATATGATTCCATGCCAGTGAAACCACTGTTTTAGAAACAATCTCCTATAGTCATGCTAGATGTTTTACTACTAAGCACATCTTAAATGCATCTCTACAAAAACAAATTCTTGGCTGTTTCGAGTCACTGTCAGTAGCTTAGTGAATACCGAACTATAGTTTCGACCTTGGGGCAGTCTTTAGACAATAAAATCACTACTAATTAGAAGCCCATAAACGCCATCATTTTCTTTAACAAGCTAACTCCGTTCTCCCCAGATGATGACGTGGTGGTTCACAACGTTCATGGCGCCAGCAATAAAGGCGAAAGTCCACAACCTGCCCGGCGTCGAGTACCTGTACTCAGTGATGGCGCGCGACCAGCTCGACGTGCCGGCCTTCGTCACGGAGTACGATATGACGGTAAGTGGGTTAACGATGATGTACAGGATCTCCTGCGTACGCGATGAAGGCTGTTTAAATTGAGATGTCGTAGAATTTTTCAATAAGTTTGTCGCCTAGAGAAACTGTTCTGTAACCAACATTCTGGTGAAAAATATGAAGAAGAAGCAACAATGCAGTTTGGTAAACATTCGTCCAGACCTTAATATAAGGCAACAATAAAATTTTATTCAACCATCCTTGAAGGTTCAGTCATTAAATCCCGTAGCATAAATAAAGAGAAAAAAAAAACCGTAGCAACTACCTAGAATGATCAACGTTCTATGATTTTATTTTCCAATCAATCCTTGTATGTGTATCGCATCAACTTGTATCTCCTAGACAACAGAGTATGGCGAAAAAGTTTTCGTGAGGCTAGGCAGATTTGGTCAATATTACTGAAAGGACAGGCTGATATCAACTTCTAAACCAATGTTCTATTTGTTTTTATAATTATCTTCTATTTTCCAGATAAACGGTCTCCATTACTTCCAGCCGGATACGAGCAACACGTAAGACGCAGCAGTCTTTCCTTAGCTATACATTCTGATTGTTATAACATGTTCTGGGCCAGTTGCCAACATCTCTCTGTGTCACTAATAGGAAGACGCTTCAAACGACGAGAACGAAGAGTTGAGACTGTCTCTCATTCGCTTTTCGCTGGTTACGCTGAGTTCTAGCAATTTTCATAACTCCTATAAATATTGCTAGCACAGCAGTCAAGTCTTAAAGTTTGTCTTAGGACTAGATGTCGTAATTTTTACAGTTTTTCTCATAAAAGCGAGCGCCGGCACCCACTAGTGTTTCGTAATAAGTATAAAGTCGGCAGCTAATATTTTGCTTAAATTTTTCTAATCAATTCGTAGTTTTTCACAAAGATATGCTGGCAACACTGCAATTTGAATTCGAGTTACTGTTTGAAATCGAACCAATAGACGGAGATGGTGAAAGTGTCGATTCTGAAAAATGGTGACTCGTTTTATAAGGCCGCTGTTATAGTATTTTGTGGATTTATTATTCATTGTCTGATAAAGGCATTTAAAACGAATCTCGTTGTCAAAACAAAAAATATTATAATTCCAATTAAACTGTTGTGTCAGAAGATTTTGGCGTTATAAAATGTATTATGAGTAATGTAAATTACAGTTTCCTATCAGTGACATATCAGATAACTGTTGGGTCCAGAAATTCGAATGATCGTAGGACTTAGATGTTAGAATACGCCAAAATATAGATGGTATAGCGACTCTTTTGATCAGATAACATTACCTACCATTCATTTTGTAAAAACTATTGTAAAAAAGTGTACAGTTATAATAACTGAAGACCAAAGAAACGTATGTATCAAAAAACATAGATAAAATGTCAGACATAGAATAAAAGATCCACAAAAAAGTTAAAATTGTTGAGAATATATCTTGTAATCTAGTATTAGTGGTGCATTTTATATTATTTAATTGTAATAATTAGCATAAGACATAATTATCGATCGTTAGATGTTCTTATTACGTCTGTATTTTTAACTCTTGCAACCCCGATATATCTATACCAACTATAAGAATGGTACTTAGATTTTTTTTATATTTTGTCTGTGTAATAATTTGTGAACGGTATAATGTGTGCTATTTTTTGTATACTATATTTTCATATAAAAATAATAGATTTAACTGACATTTTATTGATGTAACCCTTCTACTTAATGATCTTGATGCTTTCAGTGCTCATGAGTGAGAATTGGGTAAACTTCTGAATGCTCCAGTGTAGACAAGTCTTGATTATCGCGCCCTAGTCTTATTAGAAAGAGAAAAACTATTGCTAACTCTTTTGACGGGATACTTCCACTTGCAGAAAAGCTAGCCTACCGACCTATGAGTTTATAGATACTATCTTCGTCTCCTTTAAAATAGTGTCTTAATATAATGTTTTATTTCATTTTGGACACTGTTCATTGTTTCACACAACCCCCATTTCTCTGTAACTTCACTGTTCAAGCGACAGGGTATTCGGTTAGCGAGTAGCGAAGAAAATGTTATTTTTTAATAAAAAAAAGATATCTCGTACCGAGTAGATTTGGTATCATTTAGTAAAAAATTACGTATAACACACCCAATCTCTAAATTAGATATTTAACAATTAATTTTTACATAAAGGTGCTTGATAATTTTTGCATATTGAGATTTTAATTTTTTACATAAATAGATTATAATATAGGCTTAATAACGGTACATAACGTTAGAGTATTGTAAATATGTATGCTGTTAAAGATTTTTGCGGAAGCATTCACACATCTCGCACTACGGTAATGTAGATTTTTATATATCGCTGAATGAGAAAGTGCGTTTGTACTTTTGGTTAAAATAATAAAACTGGCAACACAAGGATTGGCCTATGCATAACATTTGGCACGCAAATATAAAAATTGCTGCTTAATTTTTTCACTGCCTACTGCAAATCGAGGGTAGATTAAGATAGTATTGTAGCCTAAAAGAGGCCAATAATAGAGATAGGAAAGTGGAATATAAGTAACGGGCGCTCAATCGTATGTTAGTACAAACGCTCACTTTCTCGTGAAGCAAAGTGAGAAATTCTCAGTGTTGATGTAGTCGTGTGCATTGTGGTTGAAAGGTCTCGCCACCAACTTTTTACTTGTATTGTGTAAAGAGTATGAGGATAAAAGTTAGGCACTTTATGCATTACATTTAGTTAGGTATTTTATGAGAGCGAAAAGGGCGGTAATTTGAATGGTGAAGTTGGTGGTGTGGCCCCAGTAGTGTTGCCAACGTTAAATATAATACACTGCCACTCGCAAGTAGCGGCATAGCGACACGCCTCGCGACGTGCCATAGTGTTCACATGTGACGTACGTAGCCTTTGAATATTTGAACATTTAAAATATTTTTATAAATATAACGTTTTTATGACAGGTTACTCGTTCCACGAAACCGTGGTTAGGTTTTGAGAGTGAAGTAGGAATGTATTCTAGTAGAGATTTTGCCAATTACCTCATATTATATTAATTATATGAACTTCTATATTGTTAAAAATGCTGTTGTTATAATAGAAATAGGACAAAATATAACATTTGTAACTTTATATTATCAATCACGTAGTTTACTGTCTATGGCAAGGGGCTGTTTCGTGGAACGATTATATTTCTTTCTTAGCCAAAAATACTGAATACTTACCTGAAAACTACAAACAAAATAAATCTGTTTTTGTTTTCTGAAACTATTGTGCCACCACGTTTGAAACAATTTTTAAATGTTTATTAATACCGGTAGTCTAAGGTCCTTGCCTGAGAATCTGTGTAAGCGGTAGAGATATTTGTAATAAATTAATGCTTTCACAAAATTGTGGTCGAGGAGTTATGACTTTACGGACGTCAAGCACCACATTTTGGCTACCTACACAGACAGTCTAAAGTTAATCTTGCAAAGTATTCTACCGCATTCCGCAATAGACCTTAGGAAATGACTGATTTGCGGAGTTTGAAATTTGTATGAATCGATTCGCATGTCAATGAGTGAGTGAAAAGTTGCAATTTTTAATACAGTTGTATTTGTAAGTGATCTTTGTGAAGAATACGTTAGTCTTCAATATTAATCGACGATTATAAAGCAATGTAGAGCTGTGTGATGTATTCATGAAAAGTAGGGTATTTTGATAAAATTGGGATGAAGAGGAATTGTTTCTGCCGTTATCCGCTAGAAGGCAGTTTGGTGAAGTTCGTTAGATTTGAATGTAATGAGACAGCTACCAGCGGGTAGTTAGTTTTTTTTCGTAAAAGGTCATAAAATGGTACTGATCGAAATGATTCCTCTTCAACACAAAAGTAAATCGCTTGAAAAATCAATCGTAGCATTCTTTTTCGTTTTCGCTGGAAGAAGTCCAAGCGAAAGGGACGGAATGCCACGGTTTCAAGAGATTAGAATTACCGATCTACTTAATAAAATAAAATTGTGATTATTTTTAATGTTCGCACTAGAACCTGGGAGTTAAAACAAGGCCTTAGATGTGTTAACTATTGTTATTTTACTATCGTATCTTTGTGTTGCAAAGTCTATATTACTGTTAAACAATTTGTGAAGTAACGCGTGGTATTCGTAACGCTAAATTATATTATAGGAAGTTATTTAAACAAAAAATATGTGATCAAGCGAATGTTGGTTAAGTTTCATATTTTATTAATAAAATAGAACATTAAATAGGCTATGTAAATATTTAACAAATACAAAATAAAATTATTAATTTACTACATTATGGTTTTAATTCCATTCTTACGAATGGTTACAAAGGTGTCCTATTTAGCTGAAACCTATCCAACTACTTTTAAGTGGTAAAACCTTTGAGTCCTCCCAGGGCGGGATGTAAGGGACTGTCAGACTCGTACTAACTAAAATCCACGGTGTTCCTTCAATAGCCCTTTACGTTCCAGGGTCACGGTAACCTGGTTTTTCAGAGATACTAAGACACGCTCTGTAAGGGTGCTTTTCCACCAGAGATGTGCTATGCAGCTTTGCTGCGAGAATGCAAAACATAAGCTATGAAACAAAAAAAAAATGTCAAATCACCCGATTTGCGAAAATGGTCAAATCGTTGTGTTATTCCCATTTCTTCCTCCGTGATTTCATCAAATCCCTAATTTTATCATATCCCTGCGACATAACGATTAAAATCCAGTCTGTTACGTACCTATAAATTAACACTCCAAAATAAATTCAAACTATTCTCCAGCCTAGCAACTAGAGCTAGTCTAGTCTAGAATTCTAGATAGCAACAAAAATGGCGGCGGCGGGCGTGACGGAGCGCGCTGTGCCCTCAATGATATTATTAAAAAAAAATACTTTTTCAGTAAGTAAGTACCTACCTACCTACAAAGATAAGAACAGCGCAGGCACGACACACCTTTATCAACCTTATTTAGGTCTTCAAGTACCTAACGTTAGACAGTAAAAACGAAAATGTAATGTACTGTGAAAAAAATGTATTTCAGGGAGCCACGCGGGCTCAACATGGATGCCGAGAAGGGCGTTTTTCCATTAGACGGCACGGCAATGGCTCGTTTTTGCACTTACCGGCGCCGGCGCGTTTACATTTTTGCTTCCCCGCACCGGCACTACGCCGGCCGGCGCCGTCACCGTCACCGTTGCCGTGCCGTCTAATGGAAAAACGCCCAATGACTTGATAGGCCGCGGCCTTGGAATGCAAAGGACAACTCAGCCAGAGCGAAAACACTCATTTCATTATTAATTACCACTCCAACAAATAAATTTAAAAAATGGGGTCAACTTACATAAAATTATGATTAGATCCTAGATACAGGACAAATTCAGTGTGAATGTCTATATAAAAATAAAGCTGTAACCTGAAAACATGGTAAAGGGAAGTGGAGATGGCTTTTACCTGGAACTGCACTGACAAGTGTTTAATTTATTAAGTTTTCTTGAAGAATGTTACATTTAGGTTATGCCTATGTATTTGAAGTAATTGTATCAAGAGATGGTATACAACTGTGATAAAAAGGACCAGCAAACATGCCGGGGGAAGATTATTTCCTCTCTCTATCTTTCATGGACATGCTTTGTCTAGAAAAAGGGCATTTTAAACCCAACAACCTAATGTCTACTTACGCTGAAAAGTGGATGTATTTAAAAAGATAACATCATTAATATGATTTTAATAATAATTTATTTTAATATAAAAGTTACACATTAACCTTTAATTTTATTACTAGATAACTGACATCCATTAAGAATTTGGACAAGTATATTTAACGAAGGATACTTTTGTGCACCATTCATTAGTGTCACTTTTAATACTGTTAGTACATTGGATAGCAAAAATCCTCCGACTGCACCAAGATAGCATGGTATCGGCCACTTCTGCCAGGGTGTGTTCCAGTCTAGAGGGATGACGACAGCCCCCACCCACGCTCCACAAACCGCCATCAAAGCATTGCTGACCAGCATCTCAGTGATAGTATCTTTTGCATAAGATTTGAGTCCGAACAACAACTGTAGAGATGTTTCAATCCCAGAATGCAATAACAGAGGGAATACTGTGAGTAAAGTAAGCAGGGATGACAGCATCAACGTTTCTTCATGACACTCGAGTACAGGAGCGCCGAACAATATAATCCCGATGAAGAACGTGAACTTAGCACACAAGAGATACACGAATCCTCTCAAGATATCTCCGGCAGTATTCTTACTCGCCTTATTCTTCTTCCCGTGGATATCATTACTGGAATTCAAGTAAAATGATTTCAACAACTCCGCAACGAATATGAGAGCCAGAATAAAACACGATGAGCCATTGCCGACCGAGTAAAGAATCCCTTTATACGATATAAATGTGATGATGCTCGGTAAATAAATGCATGTTATCAAACTAGATATTGTTATTTTTCGTAATTCCAATTGGTCGTTTAGGGAAAACATTTCCTTTTTCTTAATAAATGGCACAAAACACACAAATTCTCACAGCTACGACAGATTTTTGTTATTTTGACATTGACATTTTAAATTACAGCTGACACTTGACATCTAAACAGCTGGATTTTTTTATGGCAATACACGGCTAAAATATAAAGGTCCAAGCAATATCTGCAAATTAAATATTATTCTCTAGAAAAAAGAGAAATATTTATTTTATATCAATTTTTACTTTATGTGGATACATTATCCCATTAATCCTATCTAATCGAATTGAAAGTTACAGTTTCAGATCATGTGTTATTGTTTAATAACATTTTTTTTTATTTGATAGCAGGACGAATAAAAATTAAAATAAAGATATAATAACTATGCAAAATAACGAATATTATTTTGTTTTTTTTTCAAGTTTTATATTTTCACCAGATGGCAACTAAACGCAAAACGTCAAAATACAATATTACGTGGCAACATTCTTCTTACGAAATCACAATAGAGTTCTGCAAAATTTTCAGTGAAGTGAATGAAGTATATAATCGTGATCGATATGACGACACCAACTTTATAAATGAAAGGTGCCGTTGCCCGTGCCACCAGTTGACTGACTACAGTGAGACGTTCGGCTACAGTGCGAGCCAACGTTCATACATAAATCTCGTTTAAAAACATATTGCAAAACTACTTTGTGTCACAAGTGTTTTGGTGTGTCATTGATTACATAAAAAGTAAAAATGCGCTGCCCGTTCATAGGATCGTTGAACCAGGCCTTCGTAAAAAATTACGGGGCGACACTTATGAAACAATACGGAAACTACTGCCCGATAATTTCTCGCGGGTTCCGTTCGCTCGGCAATGATGAGACCAAGTGCCCCTTCATTCAGCAGAATGTGGGCATCTCGGAGGCGCCCAAGGAGATGACCGAGGACATCACGGAGCCCGCGCAGGCCTACCACTACGAGAAGTTCTTCCACGAGCAGATCAGCGCTAAGAAGAGGGACTACTCGTACCGCATCTTCAGAAAGGTGTCTCGTTTAGCGGCAGACGGCGTGTACCCGCAGGCCCTGGAGGGACCTGACAACCACCGCGTCACCGTCTGGTGCGCCAACGACTACCTCGGCGCGTCCCGCCATCCTGTCGTTCAAGATGCAGCCATCAATGCCATCAAGTCTTATGGTACTGGAGCAGGAGGAACCAGGAACATTGCAGGAAACTCTCAGATGACTGAGAAACTTGAAGCTGAAATAGCCAACCTGCACAAGAAACCAGCAGCTTTAATATTTAGTTCATGTTTTGTTGCAAATGATGCAACATTGTCTACATTAGCAAAAATTTTACCGGGCTGTTTAATCTTTTCTGATGCTGGGAACCATGCATCAATGATACAGGGAATTCGAAACAGCCGAGCACCAAAGCAGATATTCAGGCACAATGACCCACATCACCTGAGACAACTTTTATCTCAATCGCCAGAAGGCGTTCCCAAGCTAGTCGTGTTTGAGACTGTGCACTCAATGAGTGGAGCGATCTGTCCTTTGGAGGAAATGTGTGATATAGCCCATGAGTATGGTGCTCTTACATTTGTTGATGAAGTCCATGCTGTGGGGTTATATGGGAAACATGGTGCTGGTATAGGAGAGGAGCGTGGACTTCAGCATAAAATAGATATAGTATCTGGAACACTTGGAAAAGCATTTGGTAATGTTGGGGGCTACATAGCTGGGTCTTCTCTATTGGTGGACACAGTGAGATCTCTGGCTCCCGGCTTCATCTTCACGACGGCACTACCACCGCCTGTGCTGGCGGGGTCGTTGGCCGCTATTAGACTCCTCGCAAGTGAGGAGGGCAGAAGCTTGCGGGGGAGGCACCAAGCTATCGTGCGATACTTGAAGCTGTCGCTCCTCGTAGCTGGCCTGCCACAAATGCCTTCAGTCAGTCACATCGTACCTGTACCGATCACGGGCGCCGACAAGGTGGCGGCCGTGGCGGAATCTCTTATGAAGAGGGGTCACTACGTGCAAGCCATCAACTACCCTACGGTGGCGCGCGGCGAGGAACGGTTGCGGTTCGCTCCCGGCCCTTACCACACCCCTGAGATGATCGACAGCCTCGTTACAGCTCTAATCGAATCATTCCATGAGAACAAAATAAGTTTCAACGAGTTCATGAAGAACGGCACCTGCCGCGAGTGCAGCATGGAGTACAAGGTCGACATCGCGTACGAGGAGCCCTTCAAGTACTCGTATACGCAAGTTGCGTAGTTTGACCTTGACATGACCGTTACGACCATGACATTGGGAGCTTATGATGTATAATTTTTAAAAAATGTTAAAGCTAAGCTTTAAAAATGTAATATGTTTATATTTTGTTGTTCTATTGCGGTTCGTGGTTCATGTTAGGTTGAAAATTAAACGTGGTATCATGGAGCTCAGTCATTTTATTTAATCCCAGTACTTTATGACGCCGTCCCAGCCTGCCGTGAGTAGCTTGCTGGGTTCGTGAGGGTGCCAGAGAGATGTGATGCATACGCCGTCGTGTGCCTTCCATTTTTTGTAGAGTTTCGTGGTCTTCCAGTCCCAGATGTAACATTTTCCGTCCGCATCGCCGGACACAAGGTAGCTGTAACAAGGAAACGATGTTATGTAACAACAGTGGACAATTGGACATGTTATTCTTGTTTTTTCCTTACACATACTTAAATACCTATGTAGGAATTACCGCCCAAAATGATAACATAAACATCGGATTACCGGCTGTTGATAAGTTATTAACAACAAAAAGATCCGTTTTTTCATACGGTCGTATGGAACCCTAAAACATGACAACATCCTACCTAGATACATAACGAAACGAGTTACTAATACTTAGATCAATTCATTCTTTAGAAATGGGTTATAATTGAATACAAGAAGAAATCCTTGGTATTTATTACATTTGATTACAACAGCGTGACTGCACTCAAAATAAAATGCAGTTATGTTATTACCTATTTCATTTCCCTATTAGTGAGCAAAAAATAAACCGTTGGATGTACGTAATAGAATTCTAAATTGAAAGTTTGAAACTACTACCTACTTGAGCGAAACTTGCCAAGCACCTATTAGATTTATCGAAAATCAGATGACTAACAACCAAAAAGACTCTTAAATAGCATGTTTGTTCATTGCAGATAAGACTGGAATATCAATTAAAAGCGTGAAATATAGCAACAAAGTAAAACGACTTTATTATGCTGACTTTACGTTATAGGTATTTTGTACTACATAGTTAGATAATGTTATGATTCTGGATAACAACAATGATATCGATATTGAGTGAGACTTACTTATCACGATAATGCATTAGGTAAGTAAGTACTTTCACTTGACTAAGGATAATTATCAAAGTACCTATTTGCAAGCCCCTAATAACGTTAGACCAACTCAAAACATTACCCCTCCCTTGGGATTTCACCAAGACTCATTCATAGTTTTCAAGCATGCGCAACGACTGCACATTTCAGACTCGTACTACGCAATTGACCTTTGCAGAGGACATTACCGATTGGGTCAATGTTTCGGACAGCAGTTCAGTCTAAAACATGTGAACTTCCATCTCTATACTTACTAACTACTGGTCGGCCAGTAAGTGGTCAAAATTCGAAATAAATAGACCGTATGTATAATATTAATTTAAATTTTAAGGGAAAATATATTCATTTCCTCTATACGGGATTTACTTCATAGCAGTTCAGCCCAGTAACGGCACCACAGCCATCCATCTGTAACCTGACGGTGACGGCTACGCGTTCCATCTAGCGGTGGTATAGTCTGCGCGTTATAGCATGGTGCGGGTGACAGTTGTCTAAATGGAGGACTACAAAGGACTAAAACATTCTGGTTGGATTTAAATTAATTTACTACAGTTATTAATGATTCAGTATATTACGAATGTGCTACAGCTGATGTACTAAGTCGTAATTTGTAAATCGCTGCGACTTTCGAAGGGTGAAACGAATCTGTCACCCGCACCATGCTATAACGCACCGAGTATAGTAGGATTCACTTCACCAAGTGGTATTCTCTATAAACACATACAGCCTTGTGACGGCGCGGTCACAGCTGTCACGCCACGCTAAGACTAAAGTTTGACATTCACCAAGCTACTGACTGCGTCTCAAAGCCTTCTCGTCGAAGAGCACTTCGTAGAGCCCAGCGAAGGTTTTTATAATAGAGCATAAAATAGCACGGCCTCATGCCAAGCGGCCACCATCTCGTCAGAGTTCGGCGCCAAATAGTTTTTTACTATTTCCCGCCGTTACGCAGGAATTGCAGTTCCTAGAAGAAACTACCTAGAAGAACCTAGAAGGAACTGGACTTGAGTTTGCTCCATATTATTTACGGCCTCATTCGATTATTACTCCTAAATCCTAGGCTATGTTAAGGCCAAGAACAAACCCGTTTTATTTGAAAAGGCAGACGACAAGATATTGTGAAAAAAAGAGAGACTTTCGTTGAAATAAGGTTGGAGGATAGGCTAAGTAACTAAGTTGTTAAATGAATTTGGCCCGAGTCCTTGTTCTATTAGATAGTACATAAGTGTGTATCAAACAAACTTTAAGACTACACAAAATAGAGGTGACGATCGTGAGCGTCGTTCCGACCTCGGGGCCAAGGTTTTGCCCATTAGTTTGCATACTTTCAGCATCGTGTTATGACGCGGTTCTTATAAGGCAAGCATTTGCATATATAATCAATGTACGCGTTAATAGAGTTCAGCTAGGTAGCATTAAATTAATGTAATTGCACAGAAATGGACTAGATCCGAGGTGGTTTTTATCGTCGATCTAAATACAAAAAGAAATTTCTGAAAAGATATTACTTAAGTAAGCAACATAGGATTACGCGTTACTTTATGGAAATCCGGAACATACGAATTAAGATCACCACCTCTTTCTGGCCGAAATACTCGTAGTTCTTATTACTGCAAAACTACATTCAGGATTGGACGCAAAATATCAAATTCGCAAAAAAAAAAATGCAATGTGAAAAACTTAGATGCCCAGAATTTATTGCAATAATCTAAAAAGCATTTCCAGTTCAAGCAAGTAAGTTAGACTTCATAAATATTTTATGTGACATTTATGACTATCGTATAGGGACCTCGGTTCCCCTCCACGTGGCCAGTAACAAGTTATATCCTACTCCAGCTACGTATAGGGAACTGTACCAAACGATGTGGGAATGCAAATGCAGACATTTCATCTATAAAGGCAAGCTATGATGGTTTGCCAACAAATAGAGCCTTAAAGGGCGTTTGATTAAGGGATTTACAATTCTGTATTTTTATTCAAATAGAAAATGAACCTCCTTGTTTTGTGATAAAGTTGAAAATCTAAAGAAATTTGACAGTTTGGGGTAGGTTTATGTACTTGTGAGATATAATCGAGACTTTTCACGGATTGGCAGTAAAGATATATTTTTATCGTGACCAGAGGACGTTCGGAGTTCCTAGGTCAAAGAACCAGCCTTATTGCCATTGCCTTACAACGTGGCAATGTGTTAAATAAAATCACCACATGAATCTTCTTCTGTGGAGTGAAAGGGCTGTCAGACTTTTACTAACTAAAACCACCCTGTTCTTGCATATTATGCTGTTTACGTTCTAGAACACCGTACCCCTGCCTAGAAAGTCCCGCGACAACGGCTGAAACTTTCACCTCAATTCAATATTTCACTTTAGCTTTACATTAAAGAATTAGTCTCATTATATTTTCTTAATGAAGACTCAAAAAGTCTATTTGAGATAAATAACCGAGGATCAAATAAAACTACTTGAATGTATATTATTGATAAAGTGATCAATTATGGATATTTCAAACAATTTTAAAATAAGTTAACGACCTAATGAACTTGTATACAGACCTTATTTTTTTTTTTCAGAGCCTGTAAAAGTCAATGAACCGACTGTGTTAAAATGTTCTACAATATAAAAACATAATTCAATAATTGTTTTTTTCGTAATTGCGACAAGTGGCTTGTGATAACAATTAATTGGTATTATCTACAAATTGAAAACAACTATAAACTTGATGATAATAGATAATTGTACGTCGATGTAAGGGAACAGTGTATAAGACGGGTACGTGGGGTATGATTGGAAATCACACAATTAAGGCAAACTTAACACAATACTAACGTAGTGCAAGCGCCAACAGGACGCCATTTGTTAATGGCCGCTTGCAAATGACGTCCTAATGGCGCTTGCGCTACGTTAGTGTTGCGATAAGTATGCCTTGTGTGTGCATATCCCCATTATACCTCGCGTCCCCGTCTTTTACACTGTTCCCTTACCTACTGTTTTTGTGGCGTTAGTAGTAAACAAATTGTACCGTAAAGCAAAACTATCTGATATAATGATCAGAAAATTAATAGTCATATTTTTTAATTGTCTTCTGCAAAACAATGATAATACAGCATTCCAAACATTCAATATTTGGAATTCTTAACTTTTATCTCCCTTCAAACCTGTTTTAGCCAGTTACGTTTAATCGTACGATATGTATTCTAGAGTACTTTTATTTATACCGTACTATAATTATACTATACTACTAAAGCCGGGTCCAGACCGTGTAATGTAACACGAATTCTACGTGTGGACGGCACTAGGAGCATTACATGTACTGGGACCATCACATAAAACATAACTCCATTAGACTAGTACTCTACCACTGCCAGATTTAAAAACAGGTGGAATAAACTACCGCTTGTGATTTCATTTTAGATAATCTCATAAAGTCCAACTAGTAACATGTAGGTAATCCAAATATAATCAATAATCTTGTAAATTATCACTTCCAATCTATACAAAGATATGATAATCCCGTAACGACTGGCGCTACTTCGGTAGACAATAATATTGATCACTATTTTGACAATAATAAAAGATATTGCTAATCAAGAAACAAACACTATGTCATACTGAAGATTACGAATTATGGGGGTATTTTAGATATAATATTTTGGTTTGATTCGGCGCAACGAAAGCCAAAATGCATTCGGTTTAAACAGCCTTGTGAAGAACCATGCAGAATATGGCAACATGCTTGCAGTTAATAATGATGCCATACAACATGTTTGCAGTTAATAATTAAATACAAGGGAACAACAGTGTATAAGACGGGGACGCGGGGTATGGATGGGAAATCACACACTTGAGGTAAACTTAACACAATACTTACGTAGTACAAGCGCCAACAGAGGCCGTACCACGAGCTCTTAACGCGATCCAGTTTAAGCTGTGGGAAAGAGACAGAGCTATACAAGTCGTCTAGTGCCATTTCTTTCTCACAGCCTAAACTGAATCGCGTTAAGAGCTCGTGGTAAGGCCTCAGGACGCCATTTGCTAATGGCCGCTTGCAAATAACGTTTAATGGCGCTTGCGCTACGTTAGCGTTGCGATAAGATAAGTATGCCTTGTGTGTGTATGTCCCCATTATACCTCGTGTCCCCCTCTTAAACACTGTTCCCCTAGGTTCCAAATTAATTGATGCTGTCCTAATATCCGGGACATTCAGTGCAACCATAATTATGTTGGACTGTTGGGACATGACACCGTACTTGATCAACTACGCCTGAAATCACGGATTAACCCAATCACTCCTGCCTCACCACTGATCGCGTAGCAACTACAAAAATCAGTGCGCCGCCGCCACGGACCGATCTCTATGGTGAATGGAATGATGACGAAGTTATATCCATGAGAACCCATACCCAATGCTACGCACAAAATTAAGGAACACTGGCGAAAGCGTTTCGGGAGTGATCTTACACTGCCTGAATTTAGACCAAGTTTAGATACCTATAAGTAATACCTTTCCATTAAATTTCACGAGGCCTCATGATGAATACCTTATGTGATAAGAAGACACCTTGTTCATTGTAAATTGTGCAAAAGAATTTATCTAAAAGTAAAAATTGAAGTTAAACAGACAATTAACTTACTAAGAACCTTGTAGCGACGCAAATAACCAGTTGTTTTCAGGAAACATTTCAATTTTAAAAGTACGTTCATGACATTTTTTTAAAGAGGCAGTTGATAAATGTACAATCGCAATACAAGCCGTCTCTTCAATGATAAATTGCATCGTAAATAGACCCAAATCTGCGTCTAAGGAGAAATGGCATAAAGACTTTTCTCTTTATCTTATAGAGGTTGGATAGACAGATGAATTATGCAGTATCGACAAAATACTTACACGCGCTATGCCAGTAATAAAATTACTGCAGTAGTAGTCATTATAATTTTATTACTTAGTATAATAATTGCTGTTATTTTGTATAATGACTTAATCACGTTCTGATGAATGGTACAGAAAATTCTACAGCCTACATTTATCTGTGAAATTTTATTGAATCAACTTTAACACTAAAGCAGAAGGTTAATTTTCGATTTGCAAAAGGGCTTTGTGCTTTTTGTACCAGTTCCTTGTCCGCCATTTTGATTTTTTTTCAAAACAGCGTACACGAATGAAACATTGATAAATCGATAGATTAAATCAATACAAACATAAAATGTGAGCGGCAAAACCTCGTAAACCGTCACGTTTCCGAGTTATGAGCTGTCAAAAATGTTAAATTAGCGACACATTTTTTCTTTTTTTTTCTATATTTTAATGTTTGTTGATCAAAAAGGTTATTTCCACAATAAAAATAATTGAATATTAGTTTTTCACGCATTTCAAATGCTTTTACATAGGATTATTTCGTTTAACGCAATTTCAGCATTTAAAATGCGTGTAAAAACTAATATTCAATTAGTTTTGTTGCGGAAGTATCCTTTTTGATCATTAAACATCCAAATATTAAAAAAATAAGAAAAAACGTGTCACTAATTTTACATGTTTGACAGCTCATAACTCTGAAACGTGACGGTTTACGAGGTTTTGCCCCTTACATTTTATGTTTGTATAGATGTGATCTATCGATTTATCAATGTTTCATTCGTGTACGCCGTTTTGAAAAAAAATCAAAATGGCGGATGGCATCTGGTACACGGCCCATACAAAAAAGTTCAAACCCCTTTGACGAATTGTGGTAAGTTTGGTTCAGTCTTTAATATTTTTTCCATAATAAAAAAACATTCTTTGTTACAAAAATATCCATCTGACATAGGTACATACGTATATAAAACTCAACTTTTTCCTGTCATCACCCACTTCGAGACCGATGACACAATTAACTTGGTGACGTTAACCCATTCATGGTAACTATACATAGTCACGACTTTTTCCCAGATCACAAACCATAACGCTCCCTGCTATGTTGCTTACATATACTCCTTCCGCGTCACCCAAATCTTTAATAGTTGGAGGGACTGGCGAACTCGTACTAACTAAAATTTACACTGCCTTTCAACCGTCACAATCCCGCGTCCCCGGCAGGCTTTGGCAGATTGCTGACAGTTCTTTGAGGCCTTCAAGTCTGAATCTCTCTGACAGAGAGGAGGTCTGAGTCCCAGCAGTGGGAACATAATAGCCTAATGATGAAGTCTGAACAGTCCCTTCTACCACCAAGAGCTCATTGGGTACGGTTAGCCGATACAAAATCTGAACAGAAAACAAAAATGCTGAACGGCATTCAGCCTATGCTGACTAAATTATCGACTGAAACCATGCTGAGTTCAGACGAGGGTGACGCATTTTGACAGCTGTCTCAGCCTATACTACTCAGCATTCGCCATTTTTCTTTTAGTGCTGCTCAGATATTGTAGGTATCGGCTAACCGTACCCATTGATTTGATGATTTGCTAACCCATTTTTTTTAGACTGTTAAAAAGTAAGAAGATAAACCAATAAATATTTATTAGAACAAAAATGCTTCCTAAAATGATTAGCAGCGTTCTCATTTGGAATGACCTTAATTAGTTTGGATCTTATAAAAAACAATACCAAACTACTTCGTTAACAGGTGTGATGTAAATGGAAAACAATAACCCCCTTACTTATAAAAACTTATGTTACTTAGCTACCGATTAAATATCACTTGTCCTTGTCATTTCTATTTCAATGAATAGAGATGACAAGTGACTTATGAGCTATTTAAGATAAGTAACGTCTAATAAATGTTTATAAGTAAGGCCCTAAGTCTATGAGTCACTAGTCTTAGTACTCAACATAGCAACAACAGTTTCACACCAAATAATATTTACACTTAAAACCCATTCAGAAAAAAATCTAGATATTTGACCTTTTTTTCCAATAGTTGTAGCGTTAAAATCTTAAAAGATTTGCCAAAATATCTTCAAATTAACCGAAAAGTGTCCAAAAAAAGTTTTGTTTCATGCCGGAACAAACTGTTTTCCTTCCGCAAAGCAAACCAATAATCCGATTTTGGTATTATGTAGGTCAAACGGCCAATGACCTAGCTAGAGGACACTGTATTTAAACATTTTAAGAAATAAGTCAAAAGAACTTTTATACTTAGGCATGCACGCAAGGTACCGAACGACTAAAATACTATAAGATGCAGATTTTCAAACTAAGAAAACCCGCTGGGATTTGAAGATAATTATATGGTGCTGTTCGCGCGAATTCGGACATATTATGTTGATTTTGCCAAATTCTATGCAAAATTTTAAAGAATCTATCAAAACATTTTGGCCTAGTAACCTGTTTACAAACGTAGTAATTATATCCTTGAACCCACAACACGTTTATTTATACTACTTTACATAAATAGATAAAAATATCGATCGTCTTGTCAACCTTTCTGCTGATACCGTAATGGAAAAACCCAAATGCGTTACATAAGAACCTCATTTGTTTGAAACCATAGATAATAATTAGCAAATATAATACGAAATTGCTCATTGCTAATGATCCTATAATAACCATGATCATCAAATGATATTAAATGATTTGGGTTAGTATTTTTAAGAGTTTTAGTTGTTTTAAGCGGGCACAATATTATTTGGATTCCGGCCTGTCTAGCGTAACGAAGCCATACGTTGTTGCCAAGAATAATGTACCCGAAATACAATACTAGTTGTAACCAAAACAGTGGCAAAGGTCGCTCGCCGTGGCCATAGATTACAAAACATTTGCGGACCGAGTGGACAAAATGGTCGGATATGAAGGGAAAACTATGATTTGATGAATGAATAAAAGGAAATATACTTGTTTGAAGTAATACTTTTGCAGTCAAATGTAAGTTATCCATGAGAGATACATAAATATAATCTATCTCTCTATCGTTTGTTACCTTTAAATTTTTAACGGCAGGACATAACTGGGAGTCATCCGAACTATGATCTAGGTTACGACATGGTTTCACAACATAAGACTCGGTAGTATAAAACATATTCCGAGGAGTTATTTCCGACTTCTACGCGGGCAAAATCAAAATCGAATCAGGATGGTCAAGAGTTTGCTATATGAGCTCTTAAGACTCGCATATTGATGTTCAAACAGAAATATACCGATAAAAAGAAAGGCTCAAAGCCAGGTCAGGAGTTTGTCCTAGATATTTGACCTTCTACAAACCAATGGAGGAAGAACTACTTATAGGTACACAATATTAGGGCCAGGTCAGCCCAGCCAAGCCGATTAATCGAAACTTGACACAAATACTAAGGTAACTATTGAAAGTGGAAGCAAAACGACATACAAAAATAAAGCCATACTAGCAAGTCTAGGATCCGAGTGTATGTGAATTTAAATGTTTGAAAGTAAACACACCCACGATAGGGCAGAAATTCCTAGTGTAGGGCAACGTTATAGAAGTTCAGTTGCAGCCAATGGAGTTGTAAACTTTTTTTTTTAAATTGGGGAGGTATTTGAATTACCTGCATTCTGCATTGTTATTAAATAAGATGGAAAGTAAATTCTCAATGGATGACATTTATTGATGATTCAAAATAAACTGTATGGAGTAGTTTTTCGAGTCTTTAACTCGTGTAGAAAAGGAATGCAATGATGCATTGTACAGTGGTCGAAGAACCTGACAGTATTATTTTAGTGATTCGATTTACTTGTATTGGCTCGAGAAGGGTGTTACAGCTCTTTCTTACTATTGCTTTGAACAAGATACTTCCAAAGCAGTCATTCATCATCAGCCTATAATGTTCCCACTGCTGGTACACAGGCCTCCTCTGTGATAGGTAATGGAATAATCCACCACGCGTGCAGTGCGGATTGGTAGATGTCACATGTTTTCAAATGTTTTGGTTCTGTTCTAGGACATGCTGGTTTCCTCACGATGTTTTTCTTCACAGGTTTGAGACGCAGCATGAGAGAGCAGTGGTGTTGAATTAAAATGCACATAGAAATGAACCAGGCTGGGTTCGAACCAAGCCGGGGATGATACCACTAGGTCACCACTCCCAGTGATTATTAACTTTCCATTTATCATGCACTTAAGTCAATTAGCTGGTACTATCTTAAGTACACTATTCAATAAAGTTGTAGGTCATTCGTAACAAAGTATATAAGACATGTTTTTATTGTCTGAGCGCCAGTAGTTATTTCTAATCTGATAAGGTTATTGATAAGGAATCACGCGTGCTGTGTGCACAAAGTCTATATAGAACTCGTCTTTGATAACGATCGACCGCGATTGCGTCAATCGGAAGCTTTTTTAAGAACATTACTCAACAAAAATCTTTAGATTAAAATCTAAGACCACGTACAGCCTAAACGGATGATATAAAACATGTTTCCTCTAATGTGCATTGTAATGCAATGTCACATAGTAGAAGTTAGGGTGCTCCCACATTTATCGACGCGGAATCGGCTTAAAACGGTCATATTTGACCGGCTTAAGCCGATTCCGCGTCGATTTGAATTAATGGTTTACCGGGTTACCAGTATCCTATAATACTATGTCACTGTGTACCAAACTTGTATAGAAATCCGTTCAGCCGTTAGGGAGTGAAAAGATGACAGACATACAAAACCTACTTGTATGTTATTACCAAAGAAAGAATCAAAAATGCAAAGCTGATGCGCAATTTACCTTCGGATAAGCGTCCTATAAACATAACAGAACTTAAAACTGCAACATAATCATTACTCGAACAAAAAAACATACCTAGTCACGGAACATCAGCAGTTAGGTATTACATAAAAGTAAAATAACAAAATATGAAGTAAATAAACAATAATATTATCAATTATTCTCATAGTAACTGAAAGTAACGTTGATAAACAATTTTCATGCTAAATCATCCTGTGTTTGCGCATTTTGGTCAAGTTGTTCAAAATAACTGGATGATTTGAATGACGGTCAGAAATAAAACGTGGAAGGTGGAAAAATGCATCTAACGATGATTTTGACTTTAGAATACTATCCACAACTTAAATGTTATGAAAAATATGTAGTTTTAATTCCGCGACAAAAATCCAGGCTTGTTGCAGGATGCAATCCCACCCTATGCAATCATGAATATGCACATGCAGCAAGCCGCTCCCTCTGCCCGCCCCGCGCCACTGTAATTGCACACTTAGACAAAGCAAGTATGCAATCTCATGATACATTTTCCAGCTTGAAAACATTGGATTCAACTCTTTAGGATCAGGGTAAACCGATTATAGTCAAAATCTTCGAAAATATCACTTACGTCAGGCGTTAGGCAGAGTGATATGAAAGTCGTTTCGCGTTCCCCTATGTGTCTAGACTGTGACGATGACGCAAGTGGCCATTTTTTATTACAGCCCACAATGGTTCCCAAACTGTACTGCAGAACCATGGTACGCACCGTCGAGCTCGTGTTGATAACTCTCCGGATCATATTTTCGGGGGTCCAAAATTCTATCAATGCGGGAATTCAAGAAAGAAGAAAAGGGCTCATTGAACTCTCGTACAGCTTCAACTAGGTACCATTGTCACTTGGCATCAACTAGTCATCTAGACAAAATAAAACTGCAAGTGCGTCCTGACTTTAAGTTTGGGAACCCCTTTTTTTTGTTAGGTGGTAAAATCATCAAATGAGTCCTCCCACCCTGGGTGGGTCGGAAGGGACTGTCAGACTCTTACTGACTAAAATCCACCCGTGTTCCTTCCTATGCCCTTTACGTTTCGGGGCCACGGTAACCTGGGTTAAGAAAAAACCCGCGACCCCAGCAGGCATTTAGCACGAAACACGACGCGCCACCGACCCGGGCTTGGTTCTTGGTCGGACGGCGAGCTACCCATCACTCACCGTCCGCAAGCCCGCTCCGCCGCTGTGCCCTCTGCTGATCAGAGGGACACGCGTTGGAGCATCCACACGACAGGCTATTCCCATACGGGCAAAGAGACCACTTAGGCACACAGTGCCTAAGGAAGAGTTTTTGCCCGCATCCCAGGGTGCACCGGCCCGAAAAACATGTCTTCCCCCCCCGACGTATCCGAGAGGGAACTCCAGTCCACGGGCGCACGTGGTTTCCTGTCATAGCACCCCACGTTTGGGAACCCCTGGCTCACAGGTTTGTCTTCACATAAAAAAGGCAGCAGGGAAGTGGAAATACCCAGTGCTTGTGCGTCAATGGAATTTTTTTTTTCTTGAGTTTTCTCAAATATCTGCCTGCCTTTCTAAAATTAAGACCACTAACATTTATTTCAGTTTCAGTTAGGTTTTTACTTATTGACATTTTTTTTTTCTTTAGCGTGGTAAAATCATCAAATGGGTCCTCCCACCCAGGGCAGAACAGGAGGGACTGTCAGACTCGTACTGACTAAAATCCACGGTGTCCTTCAATAGCCTTTACGTTATGGGCGTGACCGTTAGACCGTGTAGTCTTTCGTTAGTCCCGAGACCCCGGGCGGCAGGCTTTGGCCTTCTATTCACTGGGTGCGAAGTACTGTGTGTACGCGTGTGTAGGGGTGTACTACCCCCACCTAGTAGTAGTCTTTTTTGGCAACATGCGATTGTAGGTCTGAAGCGATCTAGTCCAAGAGCTACCGAACCCTGCGACTAACGGTCTTCCTATAAGGTTGGAAATTTGTACACGTAATATTTATAGCATGCTAAGAGCAATAGCGACGACCTGGCAGGCGTCAGCCGTGCATTATACAATTTAATTTTAAAAGTGCAAAAAAATAAATAAAAAAAAGAACTTGTTCCTGTAAGCTTAAAAATTTAACAGGATGTAGTTTATTTATTGTAAATCTTGGAAAAAAAATGACAGGCGATTACAAGGTGCACAAGTATGTGACAGGCGAATTGAAAAGTGCAAAGTTGATGGGGAAAAATAAACTTTCTCCTGTAGCTAATCTAATGTATGGTGATTTCAAAATGTTGGCATTGTGCTACCGATTACTTGTAGGCTACAGAAAGTAGTCATAGTGAGAAGTAGGCATAACGCTACAAAATCTCTGTAGAACATTACAAGCGGAAATATCGCACTACAACTGCACGTCATGCACGGGTCACGTTTAACATAAAAGTGCGCAAAAGGTGATGACGATGATGACTACGGACATAATGATGATAATGACGTGTGCCCCGATGAACGTTTGCTAACTATCATAACCACCCACGGCGAGTAATGTAATAGTGCTCTATAGAAGAAGTGGATGGATCATGAATGCAAAGTACGTATTATGTTATGATCTAATATACACTCGCAAGCAAAATCGTGGAATCACTTACTCAAAATTGAACCGGGATTGCTCCTTAAATAATGACGTGATTTTAATGAATTTTGATCAACTGGATTGACTCAAGATCGCGCGGAATCGGATGCCATAATTTTGCTCGCGAAGGTAGACTTTTTTGGAGGGTTTTCGGTAGGGCAAGAGTTATCTGTAACCTGCTAAGACAGGCTCCACCAGAACCGCCTGGCTTGCGACCACCATTTTGTAGGACATCAAAGAGTTTTGACTGTGTTCTGATGGGTTGCAGAAAATCTGGTACTCTCTCGGTAAGATCGCTCCGTCTTTTGCTTCTGAGCTAGATTAAGGATAAAAACAAACCCATTTCGCTCCTAATTTAAGAGAAGTTATCCTACTAACTGAATTCCACAGGCCTCAATGAAGTACAAAAGAAAGCTGAGACATAAGATGGAGCAAGCTCACCCAAAAGGAGCTGGAACTCCTGCACACCACATTATGGGAAGTGGACATTTTGGGAAATGGACGTTATGCAGCCGGTGGACATTTTGGGAAATGGACGTTATGCAACCGGTGGACATTTTGGGAAGTGGACATTCTGAGCCTGAGCGCAACTGAACACAGTAAAAACAATTTCACCGGACTCCGTCAAGATGGATTATTGAATTTAGTGTCCGAAATTGGTACGTCTCATGTTGATCAGCTATCTCTATCAATATTATCGTTGGGGACAGATCAAACTGCCTGCGTGTTTAGTCTATCATTGCCAGTTGGATACATAACAATTTAAACAAACAATATAACGTTGGTACATCTCATAATTGTATGTCAATTAAATTTCTCTGTTTTCTTTGCCATTAAAGAGAAATTACATACCTCCGTACATAAACTCACGGCTTTTATCCATAGGTGGTAGGCAGAAATGCCATCTGCTAAGATCTTTCATTTTTAGGTTGGAAATAATTTCTCTGAACCTGTGTTGATCAGAAGGGACTTTACGATCTGCAACTTGCTTACGTCGCCGACTTGAGGGCCGTGGAAACCTTTCCAGAGACGCACTGGGCATTCTTCCGCGGGGCGTGAGGTGGAGGATCGTCTCTCTCTCTCACCCATTTCACCTCCTCTTTCGCTAGCATTACTGTTTCACAAAAGGAGGTGACTGCTTCCCGTTTTGTCTCGCCCTGCAGTATGACCTAAACCAATGCCAGGGGCGAGAGGTCGCCGCCGCCTATCGCTTCCTGAGGACACGGAGGTGCTCTTTTCAAGCGGGACAAATCTCCACCGTATCCTCTGGGCGCTTCCATACACTCTTTTTGTTTCTTCCACATTTATACATCTGATTAGTGATTACACACGCAAAGAAAATTGTTCTAGTAAACTTTACTTGGCAACTGATTAATAAAGATATGTTTTGAAACGATTGCGTTATTTGTAAAACCAGTAGTAATTTTAAATCGGTCACGTATTGTTTTTATGGTAATGCAGTAAAATGATAGAGACGGCAATTTCGCTGACAGTTGTTTGTAAGACAATAAGATAGAGTAAAATTTGTGCCTGGTATCATTTTCATTTCTACTATCTGAAGGAATGCAATTATATGACAAAATGGCGTCGCCGGCAACGCTTATGCGATACCACTAGAGTTGTAGGCGACCATAAGGTATGATGACCGCTTTCCATCAGGCGATCATATGCTTGTCTGCCACCTCTATGGCATAAAACACCAAATCTTTCATCACCAGAGTCGAAATAAAATTGCTCCTATTACGTTTCAAGAAAAAAAGTACCAAAAATAGCCGGCGTACCTACTTTAAATCAGAAAATAATTGATGAACTCTGTACCATCATTCCTCATTTATTTTATGATTTTGATATCAACTATTACAATCGCACGAACTTGTACGTGTGCAATTATGAGGCGGTCGGTTTCCTTTGAAAAGTTGTCTCACATCGAACAGAGAAGTCAACGAATTTTTTGAAAGATAAATGGGGCCGTCTTCCATAATATGATTCAGATAGTATAATATAATTTTGTTCGTAAATGTTTTGCCCTCGACCCGTCTCTGAGCACAACCTATAACTTACTGTAGTGCGAAACTGGTGCATTATAACAGTACCCTTAGCACGATTTTTCAGTATTTGAGACGTAAAAAAAACCAACAATTTAAACTAATAAAATAACAAAAAAAAATTGATGATTTTCAATGAAAAAATTATTTTCTTCTTCGCACACCAGAGGCGCTGTTCCGTTTTTTCATACAGAAACGCTGTAAATAGTAATACTCGCTGTAAAGTAAGAGTGAAAATTTGTGCTAAGGGTACTGCGCAATAACAAAGCATTGAATATTTTGATGGCAGTGACACTAAGTAGCATCTTTCCATACTCCGGTATGAACCAGAATTGCTGCCTAGCCTTTTCCCAACTATATTGGAGTCGAACCAGATGCAGCTCAATATCTGTATCTTAGATGAAGCGACTGCCTATCGGACCTCCACAACCCAGTAACTGGTTCTGGACGGACCAGAATTGCTGCCATTAAATGTAAATCATTTCTGATGAAATTGTTAACCTCGTGATACCAATGAGGCGCGTTTGTAATGATACAGCAATTAAACGGTTTTGAATTAGCAGCTTCATGCTAACGTATGATTAACATACACAATTATTCCGATAAATACTTAACTAGGCATTTATTGAATACGCGTGTGGATATGGAACATTTTTTTAAATTACCTACTTGAATGGTTACGTATTCCTCATTTTCATTTACCGACTATGTTGGGGTCTTGGCTAAAAGCCGCTGTCAAGAAGGCTTGCTTTTAATATTTTGGTCCAGATAAAAAGTTATTGTGGAAGTCGATGGCTAAAAACCAATGAAATAAGGTCACCGACTTCCAATAACAACGTTTCAATTAAAAGTTATTTTATGTTTTTTTTTTTTTTTCAATCTGTTTTTATTCTACCTATTCAAGAAGTTTTTTATCAATTTTAAAATCAAAGTATTTACTTTACGTTTACGCCTCACAATAATGTTAGCCACCTGTGCACTGTGGTGCTAGCACATCAGATATATACACAGAAATATTAAAACTTTAAGATATAGACTGTGGATCTAAAAAGCAGTGAAAAATATTTGCCTAAATAACGCAATTAAAAACAAACTTGGACTTGGAACTCGAATGTTAAACAAAATTTAAATAAAATGATACATTTGCGTATATTATACAGCAACCGACTGCTATTATGCAAAGTTTTGACGTAATGGATCAGTCAGTGACTTGGATTCAGGTTACGATCACGTGTTAAATTGATTTACCATTCTTTGGTAAATATGGTGAGAACCCATACATTACATACATACACAAATATTCATGCCTTTTTATGAAAGGCAGAGTGAAACTACATAATGATTGCTACGATCCTTGTACACTATACATGCCCATATCCCAAAAATGACAAATTTCAGGGTAGTTTGGTTATTTCATTCTGTACGGTATCAGTATCATACTGTTTCAATACAGCTTCTAATCCATTATTCCGCAACGCCGTACAAAAATCATGCGACAAAAGGAAATAATCGAGGAAAAACCATCGGACCACGGAATGAGAGGGGTTGCAGCCCTCGGTGTTTTCCCACTGGAAATTGCCAGAAAATAAAAAAAGACCGACATTGTGGCGCACCATTTCTTTACGGCACTGCGAGCCTTCTTGTTATTTTTCATGCATCTATAGGTGGTAAAATGCCGTACAAAAATATATGACCAAAATACACTCACTCTACTGCACTTTTGAATTCTCATCAGCACTCAGTTGGACAGCTTACAGGTGACGGCATAGTGCTGAACCTTACCATTTTATACTCTTATATCATCCTGTATACGTCACCTGGTGGTTCATATTATTATGACCCACCATTTTTTGGACATGGGCCTATAGTATATTACGCATCATTCCTCATCATCCACATTTCCTACATTATTTTGATCATACACGTACCGTTGTACGCCGCTTGTTGCTTGACCTTTAACTTGACTTTGACATCATCATCAGCCTATAAATATTCCCACTGCTGGGATACAGAACTCCTCTCTGTGAGAGGGAGTGGGCCATAATCAACCACGCGGGCCCAGTGCGGGTTGGTGGATGTCGCATGTCTTCGAATTTTTGGTTCTAAGACATGCCGGTTTGCTACGGTACGATAAGGTTGCTACTAAGTAATTCTATCTTCTCATATTCGAGAAATACCGAAAATTCGTAGGTCAACTCGGCGAAGACCGTCTGGCGGGTAGGACCGTACAATAAGCAATACAACAAGGTCTGAATAACCACAGCAAGACAACCCGAACTACAAAAAATTAAATTTTATCAGTTTAAATGAACCATATTTTCATTTAATTGCTGTGGTTATTCAGACTTTGTTTATTGCTTATTGTACGGTCTTACCCGACAGACGGTCTTCGCCGAGTTGACTCTACTCCTTTTTTTATGCAGTTTGATGTAATGACAGACACTGCGACGCGTCATGAGGACTTGCGTCGTGGCGCGGAGTCTAGTGACCTCTGTAGCATCATCGTTGTGATCGTGACAGTTAGGGCTATAATATAAGAAAGTATGCTGTGCTTAGGCCAGTAGTTGAAGAAAAAAAAAAGGTAGATAGAGCCATAAACTAAGAAATAACAAACGAAACAATCAATCATGATTTGATAAACCGATCTTTCATTTTAAAAATACTCTTAGTTCACAATTATTAATGCGTGTTTAATAATTATATTTTAATTTGGTTTCAGTTACCAATTATAACCGCCTTGTAATTGTTTTAAATGGACTCGGAGTTATTGATAAAATACCTCGGAACGCAAAACCTCAACGTATTGGATGATGCATGACTGCTAATATAGTTAACGGCCAAATATTACAAGGTTAATTTTTCAATTAAATTGTGCATTTCAATTATGAGCGATTTAGCTCATCTTTGTATAGTTTTAACTAATTTAAAACCTATTTACCATGAACTATAAATTATAATTCAATAACCATTGATGGTTGGTTTTTGACGTTAGAAAACTACTGATTTTCAGAATATTGACTTTCGATTTTCAATAATTTGAAATAATAATAGGGTCCTCCGAACCGGATTTGATCAACTGACACTGATTTTTAGGTCAGTTGATCAAATCCGGTTCGGAGGACCCTATTCTATAATAATTAAGTGAGTGATACTTAAACAATATCTTTTAGTGTCTCATTTTTTACAATTTTCTAACATAAATGTGTAATAAGTTAGTTTACCTGTCAAATATTATGTTATTTTTTATTGTATATTTTAGTTTCGTCTAAAACGAAATATAACGATGATAAGAAATAAAAATGCAATGTCACAATGACTGATTATAAGATCCGGTTTTGATATAAAACAATAATAATGCTAAAAATATACCACTATATCATTGTTTTGAAAACACACGAGTTCATAAGATTTTATCTATATTTTGTCTTTTCACTGTGACATTTGGTTATACATGTTATTGTTGCTAATTCCATTCATTTAGAATCACGGTTAGTTGTAATTTCTTAAAAAAATATTGTGAAAATACAAATGTCATCATGAGTATGGAATAGGTATTCGAGATCACTTGAACAATATCAAGTGAAGCTGATGAGTATGTAAGTAGTCATCAAGTAATTGTACCTAAAAGATCCATTTATCTAAAGTAAAGGATTTGGACCACCAATTATTGTCCATATAAGTATGCATTGTTATAATGTTAACAAGTATTTTTTATACAGAAGTGTAGAATACACACGACATCTGTATAAAATTATAACTCCTGAAGGTAGGAGTAAAATGGCCAACCCTTACAAAATAAGACTAGAATCTTCCACGATGATAGATCTGCCAGAAATTCTGCCGAACTTTGATCTATTACTTAAAAATTAAAATATAAAACCTCGTGGAGGCCACGAAGGGCCAAATGCGGAACCGTTGGCAAGATAGGCGTTTTATACGATTACATTTTGTATTTCATAATGATAAATAACAGATTGAAAAATATCTAACATTATTTTACTGATTACATTCCTTAGTCAAAACAGACAAAATCAACCATCCAAATTGATGTTTTATCTTGAACTCCCAATTTTTTTATAACCTGCAATGTGTCCCACTTTTGGGCGAATGCCTCCTTTTTCGCCTTCCAAACCTCTCAGCTTTCGGCAATCTCTGCGTTGACTTTAATAATATGACCCAATCTTAATTAATTAAAAATCCTTGCTACCGGCACACAAACCTTGTATTAGTACAGGTTGATCGATATCAACAATCAAAAGAGCATTAAAATACACAACAACATTCACAGAAGCACTTCTCATTAAGTGCCGCTTCTAGGTCACAGCTTCAATAATTGCAATTTATATGGTAAAATTAGGAAATTAGAAAATTAGACGCGCCATTCATGCCAAAAGTGTGCAGAAAATTGGTCCTTCGAGCCGGATATGATACTATAGAATAGAATTATCTTTATTAAAGTATCTTGGACTCAATATATTGTTTGTTAAAAGAGGACTATATGTTTGTTAGAATCGTTATTGTGTCACCAATTGTTGTAATTGATAAAGCGTCAAGATGAAATGAAAATATTATTTAGTCAATGAACACGGTATCGGGACTTCCCGAAAAGATCTTCCAGGTTTACAAGTCACGAAATTGACTATTGTTGGAACCAATTTGGGACTCGGTACTGATTCCCGTTTTAGTTTTTTATCCTGAATATTCCAGAACTCAAGCCTCAAGGAAGATTTAGTAAAGTCAAACCTTGTTAAGGTATATCGTGTTACCAGTTTCTGTGATGTGGAAGATAAACAGGCAAAGATTAAGCGCATGGAAATGAGCCAAACATTAATTCCAGAACCTCCACTTTAGGTTTTTGGAAGTCATTGAAAGAAGATTTAATCAATTTCATGCATGACCTAAAAGCAATATTTATTCAGAGAAGACAGACGAAAACAACAGATCCTGATACTAAATGCGCATAAAAAGCAGGCAGGTAAGGACTGTTATTTGAATTCTGAAAAAAATACGGTCTTTTTTTTTTTTAGTTGAAGTTAATATTGTATAAGTACTGTTTTATTACGAAGAACAAGGGCAACTAGAGGACCATTGAAAACGAATCAATTGAAACAACAAAAAATCTAACGTCGGTATTTCCATTCTAATTTGAGCATTTATGGGTACTCGAGGGGATTTCCCATGGACAAAAATAAATCTGCTTAGTTTTTTTAAGGGGTGCCTTTATTAGGTTGTAAGATTATTTGTACGTTCAGTATCTCAAATTAGTGAATGAATGAGTTGAAATTATTCCAACAGGTTTTTCCCTAAAGAACATTATTTTAGGATTTTAAAATGGCAAACAATGACGAAAATAATTATAAACTGAATTCAAACAATACACTGTAGAAACAGTATCATCGTAAAGTATAGTGGCGTCTCCCTGTCTGTTAATCATTTTAAACTACGAACAACAAGCCGTTTGCCAGACTAGTTATAAGCTCTATTGCTATATCAGTATGATTCACTCGAGGTTACAATTACTCGTAGGTAGGTGCGAAACTCTGTCTGTTGCTTTTTCGTATTTTAACGGTTGAAGGCATTTAGATTACATTGGCTGATGGCACCATGGCCTCGGTAAGGATATACTATAGAAGAGATTATCTGTGGGGTATGGTATACTTTTTATTCCAATGGAACTTTTGGATGGTTCGGTCATATTGAGAGGATGAGTGAAAGGCGTGTAACAAAAGGAATTTATATGGCAGAAGTAAGAGGGAACGCCGGAAAGGGACGCCCAACGACGATATAATACTAGACACCGCATATACGATCTAAGGAACAAAAACTAATCTGTCAACTCGCTGAGGTACTACGTAAGCGAGGGGGACGGGGTACTGCGTTGTGATTGGCTAACTCAAGGTCTGTGCTGTCTCAACGTATGTTTACGGCTTACAGCATTGGTCAAAATGAGAGGAATATAAGACTTTTTTGCCTAATGTGTTGACAGACATCAGTCGGCTGTTATTACGAGTCTAGTACTATATCGTCGTTGGGGACGCCCTAGGATGACCTACACTGACCTAATTGGTGAAGTGCTTCAGAAAAGTTGTGTGCTTAGTACTCGTAATCGGCGTGCGGGTATGACGAGATGTATGAATGTGGATGAGACGAAAGAAGTATGTAAGGATCCTAGCAGGTGGCTTCTGTAGTTTCTGCCTACCCCCATGGGAAGAAGGCGTGGTGAGTTTATGTATGTGGAACCATGGACCTAAAAAAAAAGGCGGACGGAACTTCACTAAGAAACAAGTGAAGCACCCATAGTAAGTCAGTGCGCTTGTCCACACAAGCCGGCACACACACATTCACACCATAGTAAGTCAGCCGTCGGCCATTACCCTTCGAACGACGCTCGCGTATTATTCGGCGTTATTTTGTCTAATAAAAATCAAAGTATGCGGTCATGTGTTGCAAAAAGTTATCTAAACCATAGTAGTTTAATTAAAAAAGCCAGGGGATCACTTTTCATAGTTAAGCATGTCAATTTGAAGCTTATTTCTCGATTTTACGTCAATAAATTTAATAAACATCTTGAAATCAATCAGTGTTGCAACTATTTCATGGTTCAAATTATTTTAAAATTGGGAGATTTATATTTTATGTTACTTTTATCGTTATTGTATTCTTCTATATTTTTACAGATTTCCCCACGGCAAATGATGCATGGAAAAATGATTGTATAAAAATAATAAGGGAGTGTAGACATGGAATAGGAATGTAGACGTGTAGGAATGGAACATAAAATAGCTTTACCAGCTGACAGCGTTGAGGATGAATTTTTCGATGCTTAATAGTTTAGTTTTATTTTAATTTAGTAATATTATATTTATATAGTTTAATTAAGGTATATCTTAAGTTGAATTATTTAAATATAAAATAGCTTTAATTAAATATTCATAGCCGTAAAAAATACTTAAACATTCGTTTTAACCACTTAAGTAAATTAGAAGGGATTTCTAGATGTGTCGATAGTAAAAGACAAGTCTACAAAATTTGAATCACCAAAAGGGATTGCAATACTTTATTAACATTAAACGAGTTGTAAATATTTTAATAACCAATGTGCTGAAATTATTTTACCTTTATTTTAAAAATAAGTATCCGTCACAAAAAAAAATGTAATTAAACTTAAGTTCAAGGGAGATCTTAATTAAATATTGTTTAAAAATGGGTAATTTTTTCCTTCATCTGGCATCCCTATACAAACTCACACATACAAAGGCCGACGCCATTGTGGTGCTTCAATCGTTTCTTAGTGAAGTTCCGTCCGCCTTTTTTTTTAGGTCCATGTGTGGAACCTTTCGAATTTCTTTGAGATCGGAAATGCGGGCAAAAGTTAGTCATACTAATACGAGTAACAGTGGATAATGCTATAAACCATCTGCGGTTGCGATAATGAACTTAGTTTAACATTGCGACAGTCAAGTACCTCATTGAATCGCCTGCGAGTGGCATTTAGTATAACTTATTTATGAACAGAGCAAGGACATGATTTCGCCATCTTCCTACATAATATTTTCCTCAAGCATGGAATAACCACAGGTATTGATGATTCATTTTATTTCTGTGGTAGCGAACTGTACATTCCTTGAAGAATAAGTTATGATACTATTCGATAAAGTAGCGGATTCATCGAGTTAACTAACAAGGTAACTAAACTAAAGTTGCCTGAGTACATAGACATGAAGCATGAACCGAGCGTTATCTAGATAAAATTGCCATACACTTTAAAAGAGAAAAAACAAACAAACATAGGACCGTCTACCTCTTTCCTGTAGGTAATAATTAAAAAATGTAATAACATAATAGAAATGCAGTCACGGAAATACTACAATGGAGTATTAATAACTGTGAATTTAATCGAAAAAAGGACGGCACGTGAGAAACGATAAAATGAAGATTGTATGGCATGCATTTTCGAAGTAAAATTGTTTCTGGGGACTTGCATCTTGCAGTTTTTCTTCCAAACCTAAACACTATAGTGGCGAGGGCTGGACGTGGACGTCTTTCTACCCAGGACGGGAGGACTTATTACCCAAGAAAAGAATGGAGTTCTTGGGGACTGTCTTTTGCAAATTCATGAATTAGTATCACCTTAGTTCGAATAAATTACTTTAGATTTGGTGATTACTTTCCAGTGACATTAAGATAATACGCATTCAAAGATATATTCACATGTTTATCCCGGAGGTTGCCTGCGGGATTTTTAGAGTAACGAAACTTTTATTAACCACTGACGAACCGTTTGACTTTGCAAGTCGAGATTCGACAATATTTCAAATTCTTGACCAAGCAGGTTCATCTAGCAAAGTTTACATGAAATAATAGCTGAAGAGTCACACTGAAAGCTGTGTACAATGTCGGGCCATCTACTGGTAGATTCTCGAAAATAATGGTACACAGTGCCAAATGCCAACCAATAATATCAAAGTGAACGAAGCGCCAGATTATGTAACAGAACGATCAATGATATTGCACTGCAATAGGCTAGCTGGCAACATTAATGAATTGTAAATCTGCTTGGTCCATCACTTGGGATTTTTTAAGGAAAGAAAACTGACAAAGATAATAGGCATCCGAACTCGGGAGTCCCCAAGCTACTGACGTCAAAATTATATCACAGCGGGACATTTGAAATTTTGGGTTACGTCGTAGCCTATTTTTGGAATCTCCAACTAATATGTCCTAACTACCAATAAACTTGCTTTTTTATTGATGTTTTATAAGCTAGCATTTGATCACTACCTCGCCCGATGCTAAGCAATGATGTGGTCGAAGATGAAGCGTTAGAAGTAACCTATACACTCTTGAGTTATATTTTTCTCGTTCTCTATTTTTCAACCGTTACTACCTAACTGCTGAGAAAAAACTCTTCTCGAAAAGGGTCTATCAGACTTGCACAAAAATCACCCCAGAATTCCCTCCCACGCTTCCATTTCGGGGGCAGCCAGATCTAAGATCGCCCATAAACTGACTGCTCGAGAAATGCTGGTCGGCTGCTTGTCCTCACTGACCGCCCGAAGTAGTCTTCTATGCGTGTACATATTACTTTCACGAATAAGACTGTATTTTTCAATGCAGACGCTGCTTGAAGTAGTCGATACTGACTACATAAAGCACTCCATTTACGGCTGGCCTAATGCGCCTTCGACTGCGTTAGGGCTTCCCCAAAGGTTTTTCCAAATAGGCCTGCGCTTTTCAAACTCTCGAAGTCCTGGTGGCCTACCATGGACTTTTAACGTGATCCAGTTTAGGCTGTGAGAAAGAGATGGCGCTAGACGACTTGTATAGCTCTGTCTCTTTCCCACAGTATCCTGTGGCTGTGACTAAACTGGATGGCGTTAAGAGCTCGTGGTAAGGCCTCTGATCCTCTTTCTGAACCATGAATTAAAGTGACCATGACTTCTAAAGAGATCTTTAGTAGTTAGTTTATCTTTGTAACTACTTGGGCACTACGCCAACGGCCGCGGAGTGTCACTACGCAATATTCTCAAACTATTGCAGTATTTAAGACGTGGTCTTCACCGTCGCTTGTTTTTGTTTACGCACTTTCAAGTGCACGTGTGTTTATTTTTAGAGTTATTTCGATGCGAAAATAAAACGTTAATGGTGTTGAATAAACGTTCATTATTTGAAGAAACCGATGATTTTTTTATTCATGATGTAGTCCTTTTCACACTTCAGCAGACACTCGAAGAAAAAATACGATGAGTAGAGATAACAATTTCCAATGTTAGTAAAAATCGCGTAGAGGACCATTTTTCCATAATTTGTTATGGAAAAATATATTTATTACATAATAAATAAAAGCTTGTAGAAATATAATAAGTTAATGTTTCTGGAGCCCAAATCAAAGGTCGCTTGAACCAAGCGCCGTCCTTTTTTTTTTTTAATGTAATTTCGATTTTTTTTGTTTCCTTTGTAAGTAATATTTAAATTGTTTTTGAATAATTAATTGAAATTACTAAAGAGACAATCATCTGCCTAGTCTTTTCCCAACCAAGTATACATATTGGGGTCGGCCTCCACTCAGAAAGTGGGTAATACGATACCGCATGGTATCAAATGTACTGTCAAAGGTCTACACGTGACAACAAGAACTAGCTTTACGTGCTTTCCGAGGCGCGGAGGAAACTCGCTATGACAGAGGGTCACCCATCCACAGATCAACCTTGGCAAGCGCAGCTTAACCCGGAACATCTGCCTGTACGGCTGTAACTATTTAGTCACGAGCTCCTCGAAATTAATAGAATTGAATAAAGAAATAATAATATAAAAATACTTCAAATCATTTTGCTTATGTGAGGATGTTAGATCTTAAGTCAAACACATACGTGCTTGCCATAGTGTGATTAAGGCGACTTGGTTTGGTTCCATTGAGCGAGGTCGCAGGAGAAAGTTGTGTGTTATTATGAGAACATACAAGGCAAAGTACTGCGAGGAACTGGGGTGTGGTACTAGTGACCGCGGGTTATAAGAGAGCTAGTAAAGGCGGATTTCTTTAGTGAACACAATAAGCAACTTTAAACTGCGAACATGAACGATTATCATCGTCGTTTTAAATATTGATATTTGACAGCTCTTGAACGCGGTTTAAGAAGTACTGAAGTATAGGAACTTTGGTAAATTATAAAAAAAAATGCGTCAGACTCGTGTTTGAACACTATCTCGTCTGATGTTATGCAATGATGTGGTACAAGGTGAACAGCGCTTAAAAGTACATACCGCAATTAAAACGATAATGAGCCTTCAACTGATGTTCAATGAATCGCTTTAAACTTCCAGAAAGTTATATTTTCAATTAAAAATCAAATAGACTTTTATTATATTCAATGTAGGTATTATACCGTTATCTGAAATGCACTGTTGTTAAATTATAAACGCCGTTTAGAAAGTAATAGAGCCTGTAAAAATAAAGTGCTTGCATTTTATTATTCAAATAAAATTATAAATTGCTTCACGGTCAGTGAACATAAAGTATACTTTCATATTAAACTGCATTTTTTTTTCCAATTTAGTTTCCGAAGTAAAAAGCCTCTACTCCCGAATCAACGATCGATGTGACTGTACTGCGACGTATAGAGTACGACTAATAGAAGGCAGCATAACTTTTTATAATAATAATAATATTCCACAACTATCACACAACGCCATCTAGTCCCAAGCTAAGCAGAGCTTGTGTTATGGGTACTAGACAAATGATAAACATATTTATATATTTCTAAATACATACATAATCATATTATAGATAAATTACACCCAGACACAGAACAAATGATCGTGCTCATCACACAAACATTTGTCCTGGGTGGGAATCGAACCTACGACCTCCGGCATAGCAGTCAGGGTCACTAACCACTAGACCAACAGGCCAGTCAAGAAGAGAGTTCACTCTCTTTCAATGGGACCCAACCTCACAAATATCACATGAGCATAATGACCACGTCACCATAAGGCCATCAAACATCATAAATTCATACAACTTCATACAGTCCATATTTTAGCATTATAAAACCATTATATGGACACGTATATATCTTTCTCCGAAAACAAAAGATAACAAAGATAATAGCCTTATTTAACGTTACACTGACATGACGTCATCCTGCGCGAAAAATGCCACGCATCGTGACGTCACACGTAACTTTAATAGGCTATAACGTTGTCATTTTTGGTCTAATTTACAAATAAAAAAATACGTGTCCCTTATTTTTGAATAATCTAAAAGACAGACTAATTACTTTTTTTAGGGCAACTCACAGAAATATTAAAACTATCATTATGTAGGTATTATCGCGTGGTGGAGTATGGTCCACTCCCTTTTACTGAGAGGAGGCCTTGGTCCCAGCAATGAAAACATTATAATTATAGATCATCGTGTATCGAAGTAAAGGAATTACAGTTTATTTTTACATGCTTTTATTTAGGTATACATGTCCAGTTGCCTGTCTTGCAATCTTGCAAATTAAAGACACACTTTCAGGTTTTAGCTGAAATTTTGCACGCATAATTATGTATATCGCAAGACAATGCAATATTATGATAACATTTTTTTTTTAGCGTGGTAAAATCATCAAATGAGTCCTCCAACCCCGGGCAGGGCGGGAGGGACTGTCAGACTTCTACTGACTAAAATCCACGGTGTCCTTCATAGCCTGTTATGTTCCGGGGTTACGGTAAGGGAATAATCCCGCGACCCCGGCAGGCTTTGGCCCTCTGAGAGGGGGGCCCCGTCATTATGCTGACGCTCTTTGAGGCGCGCGTGGGACACAACGCGCCGTCGACCCGGGATATTATGATAAGATGGAGCGGATCTGACGGTGGAAGGTGGGCATAGGACCTCTATAATGAAACGACACAACCCCATTGCATAAAAAAACTAGTTTTTGGTGTATGTATTCAATCACGCAAATTGATATACCTATCTTATAGTGTATATTTTTAACAATTTGGCTGATCTGGGTGTAGAATCCAAAGCCCCCTGCTAAGGATAAGCTGAAGCGATTGCGACCACTCGACTATCGAGGCTGCTTACAACTCAAATGTGAAAAGAGTGGTCTGACAAAGAAAAATCGAAGCCACATGTGTTTAGTTTGAAAATATTCCACTTGTTTAGCATACAAAAGTAATTTTCAAAGCATATTTTATGGTTTAATGCTAAACTTAAGGAACTACGCAAGTTATAGGTATTTAACAATACATATTTTTACAACAATGAGAACAACTGTTTATTTTGTTCCAAATTCTTGTAAAAACAACTGTATATTTATTACGTAAAATGTTCTTATTTACATGAATATTTTTGCGTTATTTCAGGTACAAATGAAGTATTTATTGGCTGATTTTCTCATGGTTTTTATAAGTACTTTAAATAAATCCCTTTAGAAACTCATTCCTATCGAAACCTATATTATCGCGTGATGAGTGATAGATGAGAGCAGCGCAGCGAGTGAAGGCGAACGGCGGCAGTGTCTCAACGTAACAACCCCCGCTTCCCTTCCACCCTCAATAGTAGTCAATGGATAGTAGACAAAAAGTAGTCAATGGATTTTTATGAAACTTTCCAGTAATGTAGCTAAGACATCAAAATAACACATAGGCTCCTTTTTATCCCGAAATTCTAACGGAAACGGGCTCAAATTCCACGCAGACGAAGTCGCAGGCGGCCGCTAGTAACTTTAATTATATTTTATTTTTATTTTTTTTACATGGTAAAATCATCAAATGAGTCCTCCAACCCCGGGCAGGGCGGGAGGGACTGTCAGACTTGTACTGACTAAAATCCACGGTGTCCTTCGCTAGCCCTTTGTGTGCCGGAGTCGCGGTATATATTATGTCCCGCAACCCCGGTAGGAAAATTATATTATATTAGAGTTCTCACATAATATTATAGAGATTTTTCACATTGTTGACGCCTTGCATGTCTGGCAACACCGCAACGGCAGGAAACGGAAGGCGGACCGAACGAGACTCGCGATGACAGCGCGCCGGCCTCTCACGCACTTCACTTCATCCACGACACCGGCCCGGGCCGGCCACCAACACCTCTCTTGTCGTTTGCATTTTCTAATTTTCTTTACAAACCCAAAATTGTCGCCATTAAATAAATTTAGTTTCCGCATTCATTTGTAACTTAAAGTATCAGCAATACAGTACTTGTCAAATTCAAGAGTCGTCGTTATTTAAAAGCAATTCCTATCCACCTGCCATCAAGTCACGCAGCACCCGCGTCAACATTTGGTCCACAATCCGGATATTTCCAGTCGGCAGCCATTACACTACACCTACAAGACAAAGGAAATACTGCGCATGAAGAGGCAGCCACGTGGTCTTTAAGGATTTGTTCGGCGCCCGGCGGACGGAGTCGTATGGAAAGTCAACATAATTATTGAAGAACTTGCGGCTACTTTCTGCAAGCAGGAGAAACCAGACCACGTGCACGTGGTAGTAAGTTCCTGGGGAAGTAGTGCCTTACAGTGAGTTCGTTCCAATTTTTTCATCTCTCACTTTATTATTTCTTATTAGCTCTCGTTGTCTAATAATAATAATCTTTAAATTCGTGCCCGTTCATAGGTTCATTTCTAACAATCTGCCTCTTATAGGCCATATTTCAAGCCACGCGCTTATAATTTCAATAAATAATCCACAAGCTATTTTTAATAAAAACTAGGTAACTAGTACTACTCCCATCTTTCGTTAGGCATTTCAGGTTTGAGCGACTTGATAGTCCTTGGGTGTGTGACAATTGTGTTTATTCATATAATAATTCGCGTTTAATCATTCCAGTACCACACGGAAGCCGCGTGGGTGCCTGCCGCGGTGCCGCGGTCGCTTTTCTGTGTCGGCCATTTTGTCGAGCCCTCGCTGCACGCTCGCACCGGCACGCGTGCTGCGCTCTGCTCGCCCCCGCTTGGGCGGTTTGCACTGCTTTGCACGCCGCCGTTTATACTCGCACCCTCGTTTGCTATCACCACTCAGCATTAAATTTAAGTATTATTGCATTTCATTTAATATTTAACGCATCTTTTCTGGCAGCGGTTTAAAAATGGATGAAAAAACATTGCTTAAAAAACGTGGCAGCTGCAAAGCTAAACTAACTCAATTCAAAGCATATTTAGAAATAATAAAAAGCTGTAAAACTTTAAGTTCGCTACAAAGTAATGAGCTAAAGCTAAGGTTAACTAAAATAGAGGAACTATATTCAGACTTTGACTGTATACAAACTGATATAGAAAATGTATGTGAAATTCCAGAGGATCAGTACAAGGAGCGCGACAGCTTCGAAACTCAGTACTTCGAGACACTTGCTGTTGCCCGAGGGGTGTTGGACAGGCAAGAGGCAGAGACTTCAGCGCAGGACGGATCGGCTGCAGGTTCGGGTATTGCCTATGAGAGTACATCTAGAGGTGGGCCAAGACTTAAGCTTCCTACTATACACCTACCTACCTTTTCGGGTCATTATCAAACATGGTTAGAGTTCCGTGACACATTCACTTCATTAATACACTCGGATAACACAATACCTAAAATCAGTAAATTTCACTATCTGCGTGCAGCTCTGAAGGATAGCGCTTCCTTAATTATCCAGTCTCTAGACTTTTCAGCCGAACACTATGATATAGCATGGGAACTACTGTGCGAAAGGTACGATAACAAAAAACTTTTAATGAACAATCATCTTCAAGCCATAACTAATATTGAAAGTTTAACAAAAGAATCTTCCAAAGCTTTGCGCAACATAATAGACACTATCAACCGTAACATAAGAGCTTTAAAGACACTTAACTTACCCGTTGAAGGCTGGGATGTTATGATAATTCACATAGTGACCAACAAGTTGGATTCAGTAACACGCCGGGAATGGGAGATTTACCGTAACAATATAAACGACTTCCCCACACTTACTGAATTTAATAAATTCATGAACAATAGAGCTGATTTATTAGAGACAACTGTTCAAGAAACTAACACAAAGCAGAGTGATGTTGCAACTAATAGACATAAAACATTTAATTCAAATGCATCTTCATCATCCTCAAAACAGTCATATGCTTGTCCAGTCTGTAAGAATAACCACGCAATCTATCAGTGTATAAAGTTCAAATCATACCCAATTGAAACTCGCATTGAAAAGGCTAGATCACTTAAATTATGTCTCAATTGTCTACGTTCCGGTCACAACACCAGCAAGTGTAAACTAGGTTCATGCAGGGTTTGTCAGAAATCCCACAACACACTTTTACATTTAGAGCAAGGTTCTCAGAATACAAGTCAAAGTGAAACAACCACACCTAGTAAAGACACATCCACAACATCTAACATTATGCTCTGTGCAGCTCAGTCACACATCCCAACGTCACAACAAGGCAATGTTGTTTTATCAAACACTAATGATCGAAATGCAGTATTACTGTCAACAGCTGTAATTCATGTCAATGACCATCAGGGTCACAAACATTCCATTCGCATTTTATTAGACAACGGCAGTACATCAAGCTTCATTACAGAGAGTTTATGTAAAAGACTTAAATTACCAACCCGTTCAACCTCAACATTAGTTGAAGGGTTAAACCGTCAATCATGCAAATTAAGCAAACAATGTGATGTCATTATATCATCACGAATCAATTCATTTTCAGAAAACATTCATTGTTTTGTTGTTCCACACATAACACAGTTGTTGCCAACCACACAAATCAATCATACAACATTAAATATTCCTCAAAATATTACATTATCGGATCCTTTATTCCACACACCGTCACAAGTAGACATGCTACTCGGTGCAGATATATTTTGGAATATATTATCTGGCAACAACATATCACTAGGTAAAAACAAACCTACATTAAGTGAAACCAAGTTCGGATGGTTAATCTCTGGACCCATACATTCATCACATAATAATACAGTCCATTGCAATCATTTCATTACACATGATGATCAACTTCAAGATCAACTGAGTAAGTTCTTTGAACTCGAATCGGTCATTACACACAAACCCATGTCTAAAGAAGAGCAAGAGTGTGAAAACCATTTCATTCAAAACACTACTCGTGCAAGTGATGGTCGATTTGTGGTATCAATTCCATTAAAACAATCACCTCAACTATTAGGTGACTCATATGAACAAGCAGTGTCTAGGTTCATATCTTTAGAACGTAGATTTAAGCGTGATCCATTATTCAAAGCTCAATACACAGAGTTCATTAAAGAATACATGGCATTAGGTCACATGACTGAAAACACAAGTCCACACAAGGATGAACACACATACATTATGCCACATCATGGAGTCATACGAGAAAACAGTCTAACCACCAAGCTTCGTGTCGTTTTTGATGCATCTGCAGTAACCACCTCAAAGTTATCATTCAATAACATACAAATGGTTGGCCCTACAGTTCAAAGTGACCTCATTAGCATACTAATTAGATTCAGACAATATAAGTATGTTGTTACTGCAGATATTGAGAAAATGTATCGCATGGTTCTAGTCAATGAAAATCAACGCATGTTGCAACAAATACTTTGGCGTTTTGAACCTCATGAACAACTCAAACAGTATAAATTAAACACTGTCACATATGGCACAGCATCAGCACCATACTTAGCCACCCGGTGCTTATTTCAGTTGGGAAATGACTGTACTGATCCAAGCGTTTCAAATGCCATTACTCAAGGTTTTTATGTTGACGATTATATCCACGGTGGAAATGACATCTCTCAACTGATAAACACCTGCAAGGGTGTTATAAAACAATTAAAAAGTGGCCAATTCTCGCTGAGGAAATGGAATTCAAATAATTCACACATAATATCCCAGCTCATTGGGGACCCTAGCACGGATGATTATCTAAATTTAAGTAACTACGAATATTCAAAAACATTAGGATTACTTTGGTCATGTAAGGAAGACACATTCCTATTTTTAGTCAACATTACTCAACATGAACACATAACCAAACGCACAATTTTGTCTACCATGGCGCAAATCTTTGACCCTTTAGGGCTCATTAATCCTTGTATATTACAAGCTAAAATAATTCTTCAGAAATTATGGTCATTAAAAATTGCATGGGATGAAGTAGTTCCCACTGAAATCCAAGCCACATGGAGCAATTTCATAAAATCTTTACATTACATTAATCATATAAGAATACCCAGACATGTCACCTGCACTGCCCCCTTGCAGTGCGAATTGCACGTCTTTAGTGATGCATCAACTCAAGGGTACAGTGCATGTGTCTACATTAGATCTATTAATAATGAAAATCAAGTTTCAGTTCATCTGTTGACTGCAAAAAGCCGCGTAGCTCCACTCAAACCTATGACAGTTCCACGCTTAGAGCTGTGTGGTGCTTTATCAGCAGCTCGTCTTGCTGATAAGGTCAAATCTTCATTAACTATACAAATTCAAAATTGCATTTACTGGTGTGATTCAACCATTGTCTTAGGTTGGATTAAAACAAGCAAAGCTAACTTACTCAAACCATTTGTGTACAACCGTATTCATGAAATTAATGCTCTTACAGAAGCTTGCACCTGGCGTTACGTGCCCACACATTCAAACCCTGCTGACATTGGCTCAAGAGGGGCGGATGCTAAGCAATTAGAAAACAGCAGCTTGTGGTGGACAGGTCCTGACTTTCTCTTTAAACCTGAATCCAACTGGCCAGTTCAACCAACACACATTAAAGATGGTGAATTGCCAGAGTTTAAAATTCAAAGCAACTTCCTTGTTTCTGAATCACAATCAGTCGAATTTGTCAACAGATATTCTGATTTTAATAAGTTACAGCGAATCACAGCCTACATGCATCGGTTCATTCACAATTGTCGTCATTCACAAGACAAACATACAGGCTATTTGAGTTTACATGAACTTAATTCGTCTTTAATTACATTATGCAAAATTTCACAACGTGAATCATTTAGTAGCGAGTGTAAATTATTAACACAAAGTAAGCAATTGCCATTTAAAAACAAATTAATTAATCTAGCTCCATTCATGCATTCTGATGGGCTCATGCGAGTTGGAGGCAGGCTGTCACAATCACATTATGAGTATGACACAAAACACCCAATCTTATTACATGCATCTCATCACATAACCATACTCATGTTCAGACATTACCACACTTTACTCTTGCATGCAGGTCCACAGTTATTGCTTGCAAACATTCGTCACAAATTCTGGGTTTTAAATGGCAGGAACTTAGCCAGGAAGACAGTTCATAATTGTATCACATGTTGCCGCTTTTCAGGTCAAATCAAGCAACCAATTATGGGCAACTTGCCTGAACAGCGACTGCATGCTGAATACCCTTTTACAAACACAGCAGTAGATTATGCAGGACCAATCATGATTCTGAACCGAAAGGGTAGAGGTAGTAAATTAATCAAAGCATACATATGCATTTTTGTTTGTTTGGCTTTCAAGGCACTACATATAGAACTTGTAGGCGATCTGAGTGCTGAATCCTTTATTGCTGCTTTAAATCGCTTCATTGCCCGCAGAGGAAAACCTGCCAACATCTTCTCGGACAATGGCACATGTTTTGTCGGAGCATGTAATGACTTATCAAGGTTTTTAAGGTCACATTCTGATTATTTAGGTTCATATGCAGCAAATTTATCTATAAACTTTAAATTTTCACCAGCTTATAGTCCACACTTTAATGGGTTAGCCGAGGGTGCAGTAAAATCGGTAAAACATCACTTAAAACGCGTACTTGCACTTGCTAATCTTAATTATGAGGAAATGAATACAATTCTCACACAGATCGAGGCTATTTTGAACTCACGACCTTTAACTCCCATGTCATCAGATCCATCAGACTTGGTAGCTCTCACACCTTCACATTTTCTTATTGGACGAACATTAACTGTGTTGCCTTCTCCTCAGGTACAAGATACCGCACGTTTGAGTACCTCACGATACATGAGGACTCAACAATTGAAGACCCATTTCTGGGACAGATATCACAAAGAGTACATTTCAGAACTCCAAAGGCGACTGAAATGGTGCAAACATGGAGCAGAGCTACGACTTGGCGAGATGGTGCTTGTTAAGGACGACCGACTGCCCCCAAACAGATGGCTGCTTGGACGGGTGACCAGCGTCTATCCAGGCTCCGACGGCGTGTCCCGAGTAGCAGACGTGAAGACTACATCTGGAACATTACGCCGAGCTTTCAACCGACTGTGCCCATTGCCAGTCGTCGACTATCCAGAGTCTCCGAAGCTCCAACCTGAGGCTTCTGCTGATGATGCCTTCATTCCTGGGGCCCCAGCATGTTGACGCCTTGCATGTCTGGCAACACCGCAACGGCAGGAAACGGAAGGCGGACCGAACGAGACTCGCGATGACAGCGCGCCGGCCTCTCACGCACTTCACTTCATCCACGACACCGGCCCGGGCCGGCCACCAACACCTCTCTTGTCGTTTGCATTTTCTAATTTTCTTTACAAACCCAAAATTGTCGCCATTAAATAAATTTAGTTTCCGCATTCATTTGTAACTTAAAGTATCAGCAATACAGTACTTGTCAAATTCAAGAGTCGTCGTTATTTAAAAGCAATTCCTATCCACCTGCCATCAAGTCACGCAGCACCCGCGTCAACACACATGTTGTTGCTATTAATATTGAACCCTAACCAACTTAGTATAAATGTAAATCTGAATTTGTTTGCATGTTTATTAAACTTTCACGCACGACGATGAAACTTTTTTGAGGAATCAAAGTCTGTCTAATGTATACCCTAACTTGGACATAGCTCTCCGCATTGCACTTTCCACTCCTGGTACAAATTGTTCTGGGGAAAGGAGTTTTTCCTGTTTAAAACGCGTAAAGAATCATCAAAGGTCTTCATTGTCTCAAGAAAAAATGAATTCTCTAGCTCTTCTCTACATCGGGCACGCCGCAATTGCGGCGGTAAGACCCCTCTTTGAGGAGTGGCTGAGAGAAGTCATGGCGTCCTGACCTACCGCTTGACGCAGGTCCTCACCGGACACAGAAGTTTCGGGAGGTACCTGTGTCTGATGCGAAAGGAGGACACCCCTGGGTGTCACCACTGCGAAGATCGCCCGAAGGACACGGTGGAGCATACGGTGCAAGACTGCCCAGCTTGGGCAGGCTGCGATAGGCGGAGACCTCTTGCGCCCAGCATTGGTCGCGGCCATGCTGCGGGGCGAGACGGAGTGGGAAGCGGTCGTCTTCTTCTGCGAAGCAGTAATGCTCGCGAAGGAGGAGGTGGGCCGCGAGCGAGAGAGACAGTGTCGTCCCTCCGCCCCATCCGCGGTAGTAGACGCCCACGGCGACGGACGTCGCTAGATGATCTCCGGCCACCGTAGGCGCGGGTATGCGGGCAGCGAGTAAAGGGCAACTCGCTGCCCGACCAAGGACCATGCCCGGGTCGACGGCGCGTTGTGTCCCACGCGCGCCTCAAAGAGCGTCATCATCATCATCGTCTCAGAGGGCCAAAGCCTGCAGGGTCGCGGGATTATTTCCTTACCGTGACCCGGGAACAGAAAGGGCTATTGAAGGACACCGTGGATTTTAGTCAGTAGAAGTCTGACAGTCCCTCCCGCCCTTCCCGGGGTGGGAGGACTCATTTGATGATTTTACCACGCTAAAAAAAAACTCTTCTCTACATAGAAGCCGAGATAATGAACACCATAAACTATGATGATATTATTAATGATTTTGCTATTACTAGTACTATAGACCCCTATAGTACTTCAGCATAATCTTACTCGCTCGCACTTGCACGTACCACGCACTATTGCTTGCTCTTTCTTTTAGCTGTCTACACGCAAATCTATTTATTTTACGGCGAAAAAAAAGGAAATTCAAAAAAGTGAATAACATACGACCTGCTTTATAGTTAGTTCAGTTAGTATAAAAAGTTTCATGATCTAATTTTAAGTATTTTCTGATTGCCAGCGTTTTATTGTTCAATTTAGAGGTAACTTTGGGATTTTTTTCTATCGAGAAAATTTTATGGAATCGTGTTTTCGCCAAACATAAGACCTAACATTAATCCTCAACTTTACCATATATTTATTTCAAAATTAATGATTTAGTATTTTCGACGTATCACAGGTTTCTGCTAAGCCATTTGAGGTCCCCACCGTCGTATCTCCACGTTGTCGTCGTGGTGGGGCTTATAAACTAAGAGGGATACACCGGGGAAAGGCGCGCCGCCTGGAGGATCGAGCAGTTGGCTCGAGCTTTCAGGCGGCGCGGGCCCAGTCGTCTGAGACTGGGTCAGGGGGGGAAATGCTCACTTCCGGTACGCGTCTAGTCTATAGACGTAACCGTGAAGTGAGCCGGGGAGGGAAATTCGGGGATAGGACAGAGGAACTCACCTCTTTAAAAAAGTAAAAATAATCATGGAAAAGCCATTACAAGAGTTAATACCCCAGGCGGGTACCAGCTGCTCCGCAGCTGGAGAATCCCGCACCGGATCCGTCCGGTCAGTCCCACCGTACTCTGGGGGGGACAATAATTGCTTTTACCCTGATTTCGCTCCGGCAGGCGCCGCATTGAGCCAGGGAGGCTCACGTGCCCGTGAGGAGGAGTCACTGGACTTGTCCAGTACGTCCGACTCACCGGCACCGAACACCGAGCGGGCACAGAGTGCCGCTCCGAGGAAGGGGAGGAAGGGGGTGATGGTGCTTGAGTCGGAGTCCGACTCGGCATCAGACGCCGTGAGCTTCCGGAGCATAGTCTCCGGAAGCGCAGCGAGGAGCGACGAGGGGGGCGCCAACAGGAGGTCTGAGTTCCTGAAGCGCTCCCGCGAAGATGTCTCGTCGTCAGAGGAGGGGCATGTCTCGGCCCGTAAGATCCCCACGAGCGTGCGGGGTAAAGGCCGAGGCAAGTCCTCGGGAAGGGGGGCCCCCTCTGGAGAGCCCAACACGAGTTTGGCCTCGAACGAGGCCAAACTGGCAGAGGCTGTGGAAGCCGCAATACGCACCGTCGCCCTGAAGCGAAAAAGGAGTAGTAAGGAGGGTGCGATCGGCGAAGCCACGGCCTTAATCATGGCGGCCACGCGGATTCACGGCGGGGCTCCGGCTGCAAGGGACGATATGTCCGAACTGCGGTCGGAGGTCACCCGCTTGACTGCCGCCATGACGGAGCTCCAGAGGGAGAACGCCGCCCTCAGGTCAGACCTGGCTGGCCTTCGGGCGGCTGGCCGTCGGGAGGCGCCGGCGGGGACTGCTAAGGCGGGGAGCGCCAAAGAGAAGGGCCGGCCCGCACCAGAGGAGAACGCAGTGCTGACTCTGGTGCGGCAGGAGCTGGCGGCATTTAATCAGCGGTTCTCCGTATTGGAGAGCCGCGTGCTGCGACCCCCGCTGGCGGCGTCCTCGTACGCGGCGGTGGCCGCGTCGAAGCCGCCCCCAAGCAAGGCACCCCCGGCGAAAACGGCCACGGCGAAGACGGCAAAGGCGGTCCCTTCAAAGACGGCCCCTTCAAAAACGGCCTCGACAAAGCCTAGCCAGGCGACGCCGGGTCCGTCCAAGCCGACCTCGACCCCGACACCTGCGGGGCCGGCACGGTCGGCTTCTAAAAAGAAGGGCGCTCAGGCCCAGCCCAACCCAGCCCAGCCTCCTCCTAAAACTCCTCCAGCCGGCGCCGATTGGCAAGTGGCTGGAGAGAAGAGGAAGGCTGCCAGTGCGGCTAGGTCAAAAAGAAGGAGGGAGAGACGGCAGCGGCGCAAAGAGCGCGACGTTGCGGCGCGACTGCGCGCCCCAAAGACCGCGGCTGTGGTGATCACACTGCAGCCGGACGCGGTCAAGAGGGGCGTATCGTACCGCGACGTGCTCGCTAAGGCGCGGGAGGCGGTGAACCTCGCGGAGCTCGGCATCGCCGGGGGCCTCCGACTACGGGTCACCGCAACGGGGGCTCGGATGCTGGAGCTCCCGGGCGCGGCCAGCGGCCCTACCGCTGACGCTCTAGCCGAACGGCTAAGGGCGTCCTTAAACGCGGAGGAGGCCCGAGTGTCCAGACCCACCAAGCGCGCAGACGTGCGCATACTGGGTCTGGACGACTCTGTGACGGCGGAGGACGTAGTGGCTGCCGTGGCCAGGACTGGGGGGTGCCCTCCCGATCAGGTGAGGGTGGGCGCCCTCCGTCCTGGCTTCGCGGGGTTGCAAACCGTTACGGTTAGCTGCCCCGTGTCGGCGGCCAAAAAGATGCAGGAGGGCCGAAGGCTCCTGGTTGGTTGGGTGGCTGCCCAGGTAAAGGTCCTGGAGCCCAGACCGATGAGGTGCTTCCGCTGCCAAGTGGGCAACCACGCGGCATGCGTGTGCACCTCGGAGGTAGACCGCAGCGACAGGTGCTTCCGCTGCGGCCAGCCCGGTCACAAGGCCGGCTCGTGCTCTGCCCCGCCGCACTGCTTCGCATGTGCGGCGGCTGGCAAGCCGGCCGATCACCGGGCTGGGGGCAGGGCCTGCGCCCCACCCACCAAGGCCAGGGGTAGAGGTAAGCCCTCTGCCGCCGCCGTCACCGCCACTCCCGCCGCCGCTGCCGCCGCTCCCGCCGCCGCCGCCGCCGCCGCCGTGGCCACGCCCTCGAGGAGGGCCCTGGAGGAGGCTGCAATGGATTCAGATTAATGTCTCCATTGCGCTTCCTCCAGGCGAACATCAACCACTGCGCCGCTGCTCAGGATCTTCTGCTCCAGAGCATGGCGCAGTGGTTGATCAACGTCGCCGTGGTCGCCGAGCCGTATTTTGTCCTGCCCAGGAATGACTGGGTAGCGGACCTGGACGGCTCGGTGACCCTAATTTCGTCGGCCGCCGCTGGTACCCCGCCCCTCGATCGTGTCGAGAGAGGGCACGGGATTGTCGCAGCCCGGTTCGGGGAGATCGCCGTGGTAGGCGTTTACTTCTCCCCGAACCGATCTATCGCCGAGTTCCAAGACTCCCTAGAGGAGCTGGGAGACGTCGTCGTCGCCCTCGGTTCCCTCCCCGCGCTCGTCCTGGGGGACTTCAACGCCAAAAGTCCGGCTTGGGGTTCCCGGAGCACGGACTGCTATCGGGGCAGGAGGCTCGAGCGCTGGGCCCGTGCGCATGGCCTGGTAATCGAGAACCGGGGTTCCGTCCCCACGTGCGTGCGGTGGACGGGCGAGTCGGTGGTAGACGTAACGTTTGCCAGCGCCGCCCTGTCACCGCGCGTCACCGACTGGCGTGTTGTGGAGGAGGTGGAGACCTATTCCGACCACCGGTATATCCGGTTCGACGTCTCCACCCAGACCTCAGACGCGCCGGTCTCAAGTGGACGGAACCTGAGTGGTCCGCGATGGGCGCTGAAGCAGCTGGACCGGGAGCTATTCCTGGAAGCCTCGATCGTGCAGGCCTGGGTGTCACCACCGGACAGGCCTGCCGACGTAGACGACGAGGCTGAGTGGTTCCGGGAGGCCATGTCGGAAATCTGTGACGTGGCCATGCCCCGGGTCCGGCAAGGACGCGCCCGGCGTCAGCTGTACTGGTGGTCAAGCGAGTTGGCAGCGCTGCGCGAAGCGTGCGTTGCTGCGCGCCGCCGGTACACCAGATTCCGCAGGCGCCGCACCCGACCTCCGGATGCGGCGACTGTAGAGGCGGAGCTGCATGAGGGCTACAGGGCAGCGAAGACCGCCCTCCGCGACGCGATCTGGCGGGCCAAGGAATTGGCCCGCGAGGAGATGCTGGGGACTCTGGACGGGGACCCATGGGGCCGCCCCTACAAGTGGGTGCGAGAAAAGCTCCGCCCCTGGGCCCCCCCGTTGACGCAGAGTCTCCGGCCTCAGTTCGTGGAGGACGTGGTGAGCGCCCTGTTCCCTTCGCGAGGGGAGGAGTATGCTCCCCCGCCCATGGCTCCGTCTCCGACGGAATCTGAGGAGGAAGCTGACGCAAACGCGGATCACAGCGACGACGACGTCTACGACGCTCCAGAGGTGACCGAGGTAGACCTGAGAGTGGCGGTACAACGGCTCAAAGCCAAAAATACCGCCCCAGGACCCGACGGCCTGCCAGGAAAAGCCTGGGTCCTGGCCTTCGGGACTCTCGGGCCTCGACTAGGGGGGCTCTTAAGCGCGTGCCTGGAGAGGGGCCGGTTCCCGCTTCGTTGGAAGACGGGGAAACTGGTCCTGATCCAGAAGTCCGGGCGCCCTGCGGACTCTCCGTCCGCATTCCGGCCCATCGTGCTGCTCGACGAGGTGGGCAAGCTCTTTGAGAGAGTAATTGCAGACCGCCTCGCCGGGCACCTGAATCGAGTGGGTCCGAACCTGTCGGAGAGCCAGTTCGGCTTCCGCAGGGGGCGCTCGACCGTGGACGCAATCATGCGCGTGAGAGCCCTCACGACGGGGGATGCAGTGGCCCGGGGCAGGGTCGTCTTGGCGGTGTCTCTGGACATCACCAATGCCTTCAACACCCTGCCCTGGAGTTGCATCAGGGAGGCACTCCGGTATCACCGGGTGCCGACCTACCTCCGCCGAATAGTCGAGGACTACCTGACGGACAGAGCCGTCATCTACCCCGGTCACCGGGGAGAGTGGAACCGGCGAGAGATGTCGTGCGGTGTTCCACAGGGTTCGGTCCTGGGACCGCCCTTGTGGAACATCGGTTACGACTGGGTGCTGCGCAGCGACCTCCCTGACGGCGTCAGCGTAATTTGTTACGCTGACGACACGCTCGTCCTTGCACAGGGAGAGTCGCACCAGGCGGCGGCCGACGTGGCGACGGAAGCGGTCGCGACAGTCGTTCAGAGGATCCGGCGGTTGGGACTCGAGGTGGCGCTGCACAAGACGGAGGCCATGTGTTTTCATGGCCGCCGTAACGCGCCACCGTCGAGTTACAGCATTACGGTGGAAGGAGTTCCAATCGGCGTACAGGGGACGATGAAGTACCTGGGACTCGTCCTCGACAGCCGGTGGAACTTCAGGGAGCATTTCCTGAGTTTGGCCCCAAAGCTGAACCGTACAGCAGCCGCCCTCAGGCGACTGCTGCCCAATCTCAGCGGGCCAAACGCTTCCTGCCGTAGGCTGTACGCTGGCGTCGTGCGGTCCATGGCCCTCTACGGGGCCCCTGTGTGGGCCCTGAGCATCCGGACGCGACCACAGAAGCTGGCCGCATGCCAGAGGGTCATGGCTATCCGAATGATCCGGGGATACCGCACGATTGCCGGCGAATCGGCCAACCTGCTTGCCGGATTGCTGCCTTGGGATCTGGAGGCGACTGCCCTCCAGCGCGTCTATGAGTGGCGCGTGGAGGCGCAGCGCCGGGGCGTGACCCCGCTGCCTCGCGAAGTCGAGGCGCGGCGCGAAGACCTCCGGCGCGATCTCAGGGCAGTATGGAAGGAACGACTGTCGCGACCGACGGCCGGGCACGCCGCAATTGCGGCGGTAAGACCCCTCTTTGAGGAGTGGCTGGAGAGAAGTCATGGCGTCCTGACCTACCGCTTGACGCAGGTCCTCACCGGACACGGAAGTTTCGGGAGGTACCTGTGGCTGATGCGAAAGGAGGAGACGCCTGGGTGTCACCACTGCGAAGATCGCCCGGAGGACACGGTGGAGCATACGGTGCAAGACTGCCCAGCTTGGGCGGAGCACCGACGTGTCCTCACGGCTGCGATAGGCGGAGACCTCTCGCGCCCGGCATTGGTTGCGGCCATGCTGCGGGGCGAGACGGAGTGGGAAGCGGTCAGCTCCTTCTGCGAGGCAGTAATGCTCGTCAAGGAGGAGGCAGGCCGCGAGCGAGAGAGGACAGCGTCCTCCCTCCGCCCCAGCCGCAGTGGTAGGCGCCCACGGCGACGGACGTCGCAAGATGATCTCCGGCCACCGTAGGCGCGGGCATGCGGGCAGCGAGTAAAGGGCAACTCGCTGCCCGACCAAGGACCATGCCCGGGTCGACGGCGCGTTGTGTCCCACGCGCGCCTCAAAGAGCGTCAGCATAATGACGGGGCCCCCCTCTCAGAGAGGGCCAAAGCCTGCCGGGGTCGCGGGATTATTCCCTAACCGTAACCCCGGAACGTAACAGGCTATGAAGGACACCGTGGATTTTAGTCAGTAGAAGTCTGACAGTCCCTCCCGCCCTGCCCGGGGTTGGAGGACTCATTTGATGATTTTACCACGCTAAAAAAAAAAAAAAAAAAAAAAAAAAAAAAAAAGCCATTTGAGGTAGTATAGGCTCTTAAAAAGGCCCGTAAAAAAATGTATATCTTGATTTTTATTTCATTACGCTCCTTCTTAATGACTAATTCTAATTTTACTTAACTGTAAGGCCTTCTTTACTAAAAATGGAAAATAATTATTTTAGAAAGGTATGTAAGTACATGGGGCGGCGGAAATAAAGTAGCCTACACTCATAGAAAACATAAATCCGGCACTGCTTCAGGGGTCAAGTAACGCTTGCCTTAGTAGATGGATCGGTGACTGTTTTTGAACTTTGATGTGTTGTTAAGCATCTGTTGTTTTTTTTTTTTTGTAAATTGGACATACCCACCACACTATTCCCAAACCACTGGAACTCCTGAAAGCCAGAATCAACAGTGGCAACCACCAGAAAAGCGCCGAGACAATGAAGCATCTGTTGGTTGTTACGAATTGTCTGAAGCTTGAGATTAACGACTAAAAAAATATTGAGTAGGATTGTAAAACATCCGCAGCAACATAATCCGCAGGGGTGGGTGACCCACGAATAAGCTGGCATGACACCAGTAGGGTAGTAGAAGTCTCATTAGATGTAGCCTTCTGGGTACATATTTGAATATCGAAGATTAAAATATCTACGCTTAAAATATCGATGTTCAGAATATCGAAAATCAAAATATCGATTGTAACAAAATATCGTAAAATGTTACATCTACGCTTAAAACGTCGAAGATTAAAATGTCGGCTGATTTAAATGTCGAATGATTCAAAATATCGAAAGACGTTATGTCGAAATTCAAAATATCAACGTTTAATACATCGCAGTTCATAATATCTAATTTCATAAACTCTACGTTAAAAATACCTTCTAGTTGAAATATCGAAAAAAATAACCACCTACCAGGGTAAGTCGACGGAGCCCCGCTTCGCGGAGCTCCTATTTCTGTTTGCAAGGTTTAAAGTAACCTAACAAGAAGAGGATGGCGGGGTCTTTCAGACCCCGCCATCCTTTTCGAACCTAACATGTCCGAGTCGGGGTGCCCTAAGTCCCGAGCTCGCTTCGCTCGCTCTTGCGTCCTTAGTCAAATTACTACCCAACGAGGCAGCTGGACGGACTTCGGATGCCAGAGCGAGCGAAGCGAGCTCGGAACTTGGGGCACCCCGACTCGGACAGATTAGGTTCGAAGAGGATGGCGGGGTTTGAAAGACCCCGCCATCCTCTTCTTGTTAGGTTACTTTAAACCTTGCAAACAGAAATAGGAGCCCCGCTTCGCGGGGCTCCGTCGACTTACCTTGTTAGGTTCGATATTTTGGACATTCGATAATCTGTACTTCGATATTTAGATCTTTCGATGTAACTTTTGTAGATATTTAGATTTTAGATATATTGGACGTAGATGATTTAAGCATTCGATATTTTAAACTTTCGATATTTTAATTTTCGATTTTATGGTCATTCGATATTTACATTTTCGATATTTTGAACATCGACATTTTAAGGGTAGATATTTTAATCTTCGATATTCAAATATGTACCCAGCCTTCTGATGTAAGTATGCGAGGAAACTGTTCCTCCTTAGAAGCAAGACATCCATTAATGATTAAAACTCGTTAAAAAAAAACTGGGTTCTGGAGAGTAGAAACGCACTGTTTACTTTATATGAGCATGGTTACACGCTCTTGCAGTCAGCCCAAAATAGTTGGGACTACTCCAAAAGTGCATTTACCGATATCGACGAACTTTTATTGACACGAAACCGCGGGATAACCGGCGAAAAGACAAGTTCTTGAGAATTCTACACAACACAATACTACGCGGCGGCGGCGTACAGTTTAGCGAAATGAGGCGTATGTCTCATGTAAAAGGGAAACGTTATAGAAAATGTATAACAACGTAGGATATATCATAGTTAAACTCAAAATTCGATCAGATTTTGTGTAAAAGAACAAGCTCTGCATAGAGTAGTGCTATCTTTGGTCATAAACTTTAACATAACTGAGTTTAGGTTTAATTGCATGGCATGTTTTTCCGTTTCTTGCATCTGTGCATACGCATGTTTCCATTGCTGCATGTGCATATGCATGATTGCATAGGGTGGGATTGCATCCTGCAACAAGCCTGGATTTTTGTCGCGGAATGTAACGCCTGATTCCATAATTTATGTATTTTAGCGTTTATTACCTACAGTATTTTGTTTAAACAATATTTAGTTGTTTGTTTTAACCAAATGTCAGTTTCTAAAAGACAAGTCATTCTAGCTGGAGAAATCAAAATACCATAAACCTGTTTTTATGTTGTTACTCTTTCCCAACACCAAGGGATGTAGGAAACGAAAGGGATAAAACCCAATGTCAGTTTTTAGGGTTCCGTAGTCAACGAGGAACCCTTATAGTTTCGCCATGTCCGTCCGTCCGTCCGTCCGCAGTTTAGCTCGGAGACGCACAGTACTAGAGAGCTGTAATTTGGTGTAAATATACGGATTTGTTGTGCCGAAAAAGTGGTAAAATAAAATCTCGTAAAATATTTTTTTTTAGGGTACCTCCAGTACTTACACGTAAAGTGAGGATTTTTTTTTCTCGCGTACCCCTTAGTGTCGGGTATCATAAAATAGGCCTTTAAAAAATAATGTGAGTTTCCATTAACAATTTTTTGATAAAAAAAATCGTTTGTGAACTATTAAGCTTTAAAGTGCTAAATTTTGCTCGATTCGAGTGTCCCCCCCCTCTACCAGCTAAACGGTTATGTTTGGGGGTGTGAAAAAATTCACAATAGTAGTATATATAACGAAGTTTAAAAGAAAATTATCACGACTAAGTACGCTTTACAACTTTACGAGTAATAGTCGACCACTTATAAAAGAGTACTTGATATCATATTTTCTTAAACAAATGTATCGGAGACGAACTGCAAATGTAAGTTTGTCAACTTTATTTTTACAGCTTTTATAGGTATGTTTTTTGGGGATAGGTAGGTTTAGTTAGTTCGCATAAGTATTTTGATGGGCAACTACGGAACCCTACACTGTGCGTGGCCCGACACGCACTTGGCCGGTTTTTTATGTTTGTAAACGCACCCACCACGTCCCAAGAAATTTCAAGTGTGGGGCATAGTTTTTCTAAAAATATAATTATTCTGAACAAGGCATTAGACACATGGACACCAACGTTCTGTCTTATATCAAGGAAACATTTGTTTAAACATTATTAAATATTACTTAGTATCAAAACTGATACTAAGTAATATTTAATAATGTTGTTGCAAAAAACAATGTTGCACTGTTAACAATCAATAAATACTGCAGAAACTATATTCTTATGAATTTTATGACGCAAATAATTACGTACCTACTTAGAAACTAGAAAAGGTTGTTTAAATTTGCAATAAACACGTGTGTAAATAAACGGATTATTGCTCCCGGATTTATTTATACTTTGGCTTGCAGTTTTCTGTCTAGTTATTTAGTCTTTACATAGTATAAAATATAGTCGCTTTACGGTTCGTTCAGTGTCTCTAACATGAGTTATCATTACGAAGACTCGAGCATACGTCGACAATCGTTTGGCGCTCTCATTGGTTGAGGGTTCATACAACCTTGGAGCGGGCCAATGAGAACGCCAAACGCGGACGATATCGATGATCGAGTCTTTGTGATGACAACTCGTGGTATTCGTGCAGGACTTTTGTCTTAGCGGTGATCCGTGTGGCCGAGAATTGTGCATGCTAGGTAGCTACAGTAGCGGTTAACCTTTCTGTTTCGCGGCATTCATTCGATTGCACTTTTGCTCCTGTGGCTCCGAATACCGCACCGCGGCACTCATTGGCTAGCGAAAAACCGATTCGCTGTGAGCGTCATCTCGTGACGTGCTTCAAACATCTCTATACATTTGATCTTACCACTCACCGTCTCACAGTAAGCCTTATACCAACATAATAAACCTAACTTTTATAAAGTCCCCGAAGGACTCACAAGTGGTCATAATATTAGGGTTCCATACACAGACTACCTACAGAATTGTTTCTCCCTCCTCTGCAAATCAATTCAAAAGATCGCTTTTAGAGATAAGACCGCCCATTGTGTCACCGTGGGATGATGTAGGCTAGCAGTAACAGTAAATAAGGATACCTTACCTCATATCAGGCGAGAAGTCAACCGAGCACGCGTACCCTGCCACCATGTGTCCACTGAAAGTCTTCTTTCTATTCATCTTGAACCGGTTCAAGGCACTGAACACGATCACTTTATTGTCCATGGACTGACACGCCAGCCACTTGCCGTTCGGTGATACGGTCACTGCTGGTAGGGAGTGCATCGATGGGTCCGCTATGTATTTCATGTCTACTGGTATGTCCCTGTGAAAGAAATGAGGTGTTTAATTCAATGGACAAGATTAAATAATCTATAATATTTCGTCGTTCGTCGTTAAGAGGAAACAGCACGGCCGTTTTTCCATACAAACGTAGTCCCCTGTTTTCTCCCTGGATAATGCCAGTAGAGCAATATTTTTTTTACACAAAATCTATGACCACTATTGGCATGTCTCTATGTTTTCCTTTTTCCCATAAATTAATTATGAAAAGAGATCATTCAAAATCCTAAAAAAATGGCCAGATTTTCCGCTGTGTTCAAATAATCAGTAAACAAATTTAACGAGATTATATAAAAAAAGGAAAACATAGGAACACGGCCAATGCCTTTCTTTATTTTTTAAAGGAAAAAGTAGTGAAATCGGTTAAGTTTTGGAGGAGTAATCAGGGGACTACGAATCGTTGATTTTGTGCCATTTTTAAGGTATTTTCGGTCCAAGCTGCAGTTGTCTCTTTCGCGCTCTGTAACTCTGTTGTGGGCACTGTGCGACAGCAATAGATTTTACAAATACCTATTTTTCAATTCTCCAGCCCTTGCTGTTTCCTCTTAAGTTGATGACAAATGCTTGCACTGACTGGACAGGCCCACCCAAATCTGTGTGGTTCTTTCTTTAAAAGACCATTTCAGACACCTTGGTATTCGTATGGCTTTAACAGTATATTGTCTGGACTTTAAAAGAGACAGTAACCTCTGAGTTTGTTTCGGATGTTTCTTCTCAGAGTAGTCAGGTACAAAACCGTTTTGTAACAACCAACTTGCAAAATAAATATCATTTATCATTTAATACGTCATAATTCGATAAAAAGCTTCTTTCGATTCAAAGCTTCAGAGCCTTGAACATTAACATGACTTATAGCTTTTTGTCTTTTTAGCATGGTATAATCATCAAATGAGTCCGCCCGCCCAGAGCAGGGCGGGAGGGACTGTCAGTCTCGTACTGACTAAAATCCACGGTGTCCTTCAACAGCCCTTTACTTTCCGGGGTCACAGTATTCGTTAGTCCCACGACCACACTAGCTACAATAGGTAATTATAATTTTAAATAAACTATTTTGAAAAACATTGAGGACGCGTTTGCTAGTTGAAATTATTATTCTGACACAGCAATTTATATACTTACCTTTACTTACATGAGTTTTCAATATTATTATTTATAGCAAAACATTAAAAATCATGTGATTTTAAACAAACATCGTAGTGATGACGAGACAAGATGACTCGTCACATGTCTTGTCGCGTGTTAGGTTAAAAAACTCGATAAACTCGTATCGCTAGGTAATGTAGTAAAGTTGTACCCAAATACGAGAAAATATATCCACACATATTCGAGTCAATAATCTAGCGTAAATATTGATTTCTGGTTTTCCTACATTCCTCACACATTAATGAACTTTTTACTTTAGAGAGTTTTTTGTACAAATAAAGTCACAAAAAAAAGTTTGTTTGTTTGGAGTACCTTTATCACAAATGTAGTAATTACCCTTTACCTTTTAGGGTTTTTTTTTACTTTTTATTTTTTTAGTGTTGTAAAATCATCAAATGAGTCCTCCCACCCAGGGCAGGCGGGAGGGACTGTCAGACTCGTACTGACTAAAGTACACGGTGTCCTTCAATAGCCCTTTATGTTCCGCGGTCACGGTATTGAGATCCCGCGACCCCAGCAGACTTTGGCCATCTAGAGGGGCCCGTCATCATGCTGACACTCTCTGAGGCTCGCGTGGAACACAACGCGCCGTAGACCCGGGCTGCGTCCATGGTCGGACAGCGAGTTTCCCTTCACTCGCCGCCTGTATGCCTGCGCCTACGGTGGCCGGAGATCGTCTGCCGACCCTTTTAGAGATAGAGGGCGAGTCTATCTTGTCTATCACCATTACTGCCGACACCTCAATATTCAGATTTAGTATTAATAACAATGAACAAACTTTAATTTATGCGTGCGTGTATACCAGATGTATAAATATGCTTACCCCCTTTTTAGGGTTCCGTAGTCAACAAGGAACCCTTATAGTTTCGCTATGTCCGTCCGTCCGTCCGTCCGTCCGTCGTCCGTCGTCCGTCCGTCCGTCCGTCCGTCCGTCTGTCCGCAGTTTAGCTCAGAGACGCACAGTACTAGAGAGCTGTAATTTGGTGTAAATATACGGATTTGTTGTGCCAAAAAAGTGGTAAAATAAAAAAAAAAAGGTTGCACTGCAGGAGTGCCGGTAGAAGTGAAAACTTTTTTGTTACTATGTTTTATTTTTAATTTGAATGACGTCTTACTCATTTTCGATCAGGGTCACGTGACCCTGACGCGAGTTTTGGTCACGTGACCCTGACGCGAGTTTTAAATTTTTTACCCATTACAGAAAAAGTGTACAACGCCGCTAAAGAAGTTTTCACTTCAAAATCTCGTAAAATATTTTTTTTTAGGGTACCTCCAGTACTTACACGTAAAGTGACGATTTTTTTTTTCTCGCGTACCCCTTAGTGTGGGGTATCATTAAATAGGTCTTTAAAAAATAATGATAGTTTCAATTTACAATTTTTTGATAAAAAAATTCGTTTGCGAAATATTAAGCTTTAAAGTGCTAAATTTTGCTCGACTCGAGTGTCCCCCCCCTCTACCAGCTAAACGGTTATGTTTGGGGGTGTGAAAAAATTCACAATAGTAGTATATTATAACGAAATTTAAAAGAAAATTATCACGACTGAGTAGGCTTTACAACTTTACGAGTAATAGTCGACCAACTTATAAAATGTACTTGAATTTCATATTATCTTAAACAAAATGTATCAGAGAATATGCTCTTCAACTGCAAATGTAAGTTTGTCAACTTTATTTTTACAGCTTTTATAGGTATGTTTTTTGGGGATAGGTATGTTTTTATCGTCAACTATTTTTAACTAACTTCAAAAAAAGGAGGAGGTTTTAAATTCGTCATAATCTTTTTTTTGAAAATTCTTCTTTTTAAAAATAAATTCAGTTTTAGTTCGCAAAGTATTTGATGGGCAACTACGGAACCCTACACTGTGCGTGGCCCGACACGCACTTGGCCGGTTTTTTTTTTTTTTAGCGTGGTAAAATCCTCAAATGAGTGCTCCCACCCCGGGCAGGGCGGGAGGGACTGTCAGACTTCTACTGACTAAAATCCACGGTGTTCTTCAATAGCCCTTTCTGTTCCGGGGTCACGGCAAGGAAATAATCCCGCGAACCTGGCAGGCTTTGGCCCTCTGAGAGGGGGCCCCGTCAGATGTTTACCCCCATGGTAGAAAGGCGTGAGGTTATACATATCTATAAATTGATTTTAGTAGTGCAATGTACTCACCATTCCCATACTCTTAAACTCTTATCATCAGAAGTGGTAACAAATCTTCTGTTCTCGTCCACGAAGGTGATCGTGTTGACGGCGCCCAAGTGTCGGTCGTACTCCTGAACTATCTCGCCGCTACGGATGTCCCACTGTTGGGAAAAACATATGCCAATCAGAATAATATAGTGTATTTTTCTTTTTTTGCTCAATTTAAAGTAATTACGGGATTTGAGGCATATCCACTATATTCTTTCGCTGTATGAAATCAGTGTCAATACATGAATAACTATCTAATGGGTATGGCAACTGGAGAACTAATGGCGCTAGTATAGCTTGTCATTGGTTCAAATCCTATAGGTACAGCTTGGCAAAAAACAGTAGAAAACCGGAAGTCGCCACTGTCTTCGCGCTACCAGCAGTCTGAATGATTTAATTTCACAGACTGGCCCGTTGGTCTAGTGGTTAGTGATCCTGACCGCTATGCCGGGGGTCGTGGGTTCGATTCCCACCTAGGACAAATGTTTGTGTGAAGAGCACGATCATTTGTTCTGTGTCTGGGTGTAATTTATCTATAATATGTATGTATTTAGAAATATATAAGTATGTTTATCAGTTGTCTAGTACCCATAACACAAGCTCTGCTTAGCTTGGGACTAGATGGCGTTGTGTGATAGTTGTGGATTATTATTATTATTATTTCGTTTATTCATTTTAACATACATATTTTTACATTTTTAAATATTTTTAAAGAAGGAATACAACAAAAAAAAAAAAAAACATTTAAAAATACAAAAATAGAGGTCCGCCGGTGTGGGAGCAGGGTCCAAGCTACCGGTGGTTAGGGCTCCAGAGACAGGAACCTCCTCACAATACGGGCCGTATCGAGGAGTACTGCCTTCTGAATCAGGCCCTTGATCCAACCCCCTAGAGAGAGCCTCGAAAGGTGTTCGTCGAGGCTCTTTGCCATTAGGCCATTGGCCGTAACGACAATCGGCACAATGATAGCCGAGCTCACATTCCACATGTCGACAACCTCGCGCGCCAGATCGAGATACTTGATTTGTTTATCTTTCTCTGCCTTCACGAGGTTCTCGTCATGCGGGATGGTAACATCGATTATCATTGCGCGGCGCGCTGATCTGTCTATCACTACTATGTCAGGCTTATTGGCGACAATAGTCCTATCAGTAATGATAGGCAGATCCCAGTACATCGTGACATGGTTTTTTTCGAGAACTGGGTCGGGCACATACCTGTAATACGGCACCTCAGAATCCACAAGTTTGTACTTCAAAGCAAGTTGCTGGTGGATAATCCTGGCTACTTGGTTATGTCTGTGCAAGTACTCGCCGTTAGCAAGACGAGAACAACCAGAGATAATATGTCGGATGGATTCACCTGGACGATGGCATGCCCGACACACGTCAATCGTCCCATCCTTTATAATATGTCTCCGGTAGTTGTTCGTCAAGATAACTTCGTCCATAATCGCACAGATAAAACCTTCAGTTTCCCCGAAAAGGTCACCGAAACGCAGCCAGGACACGGACGCTAGAAAATCTACATCGGGCCCATGAAGAGCCCGGTAGAAGCGTCCGTGAGCTCCTTGCCTTTCCATACCTCCCTGCGGTCTTCGGTACTGAGTACCACAGGTTTGTGCCAGTTCTCTTTAGCCATGGACAGCGGAGTGAGTCCCTTGTCCACCGTGACCACATCTCGGTGCATACCCACTTCCATTTTCAAAAAATATTCTCTGAGAGCTGCACACCTCGCGGTTGTGGAGGGTCTTAGCATTCAAAAAGCCTCGACCCCCGCACTTCCGCGGGATGTACAGCCTCATCACCGATGATCGTGGGTGATGCATCCGGTTTGCGGTCAACAGCGTACGGACTCGTCTATCCAAGGCGTCAAGTTCAGTTTGAGTCCATTTGAGTATGCCGAAAGAGTACATTAAAACCGGCATGACCCAACCGTTGAAGGCGCGCACCTTGTTTCCGCCTGAAAGAAGGCTATTTAAAACCTTTTTCAGGCGTCCAAAGAAGCGCTCCCCCAACGATTGTTTCACGTCCGGTACATTAATGCCTAGTGCTTCCGACATACCCAAATACTTGTAGGTTTCGGATGAGGAGAGTGATCTAAGGTGTATGGAATCTGAAAGCTGAATCCCTTCAGATTCCATAATCTCCCCTCGTTTTACATGCATGACTGCACATTTGTCCACACCAAATTCCATCCTGATGGCACTACTGAAAGTTTCAGTTACTTTCAGTAGCTCCATCAGTTGCAATTTGCTGGGGGCAAAGAGTTTCAGATCATCCATGTATAAGAGGTGAGATATGACCTGACCACCTCTCCTCAACCGATAGCCTAGACCTGAATCCTCCAGCAATGTGCTTAGAGGATTCAGGGCTAAGCAGAACCAAAGTGGACTCAAACTGTCGCCCTGGAATATTCCCCGCTTGATCCATACAGGTTCATCGTTCGCCTGGATCTGTGGGCACCCTGGATAGCGAAGGACCGTTCTCCATTGCCTCATACACGACTCAAGAAAGGTGCGTAGAGTTGCATCTATCTTGTACAACTCCAACACCCTCATGAGCCATGTATGTGGCACCGAGTCGTAGGCCTTCTTATAATCTATCCAGCATGTGGACAGATCCCTGCGAGATCGACGAACCTGTTGGCTAATGGCCATGTCAATGAGGAGTAACTCCTTCGTACCACGGGACCCGTTCCTACATCCATTTTGAGAGGCAGACATAATGGAATTATTATCTATGTGTGTACTAATTTTTGCTCTCAAAATGGATGTAAGAAGTTTATAGACCGTCGACAAACATGTAATCGGTCTATAATTCTTGGGTTCCGCAGTACTACCGGTTTTATAGAGAAGGTGGGTAACCCCAGTTGTCAGAAACTGTGGTAGCGACCCAGACTCTAAGGATGACTGGAATTGAGATGCCAAACAAGTGTGTGAACTATTCAGCCATTTTAGCCAAAAGTTGTGCAGTCCGTCCGGTCCCGGGATTTCCAGTTCGGTAACGGACGGACTGCTCTTGCTACATCTAATGGCGTAATGGATATAGGTTCCATTTCTGGAATAGTCTCACACACCCGCTCGACATCACGCATCCAATCAACCCTCAGTATGACTGACAGGTACCGACCAGATGTTGCGCCAGAATGTACTCGTAGCGTTATCATCCGGGCGGCACAAGTCAGCCATATTTTGTTCAGGCCGCTCCCAAGCTCTGTATACCCACCTCTCATCGCGCTGGAACATGCGATTCTGTGAGTATCGATCAACCCGCCGCTTGTACCGCCGAATACGGCTTGCCCATGCACAAACTTTTTGCTTCAGGAAGTCGATGCGCTCTGTGACACGGGTGACGTATTCTTGAGGACTTATTCCAGTCCCCGAGAATGCCCGTCTCACAAAGCGCATCACACGTGGTCGTGTATTTCCCTCCCTGAAGCAATATAGTTTGCCAATGAGTACCCTGGCCCCGTCGATACGTCGCTCGATCCTGCTCTGCCAGGCCGGAACGGCTGGTTTAGGTCGTTTAGCTTCGTCATGAATTGGGAATTTGACGTTAGCTAAACGACATGCCGCGACAGCCCCACAGTACAGGATCGAGTGTGTATCGACAAGATCCTCGCTGCTCTCGAACAAATTCTTAAGCAGCGAGTTCAAGGCACTCACCAGCGCCCTATTTTTTTTGTGCATGGGCAACCGTGGTAGTCGGGGTCTAAGTTCAGCGGGAATTAAACGATAATCACAGAGGGCATCCTCCAACGCGCTCCTCAATCTTTCGTTGCACTGGCTACTTACCGTGGCAACCGCATCATCCTCCTCCACAACAATGTTCGACAGCGGCGACACTCCATTATTAGATACGGACGCCGTTGGTGGTGGTGGAGTTAAGATGTACGGTTGCTTAGTACCTCTGAGCGCAGCCTATCAAGCGCGGTCTCGTCCAACAAGTGATTACGTTGGATGACCCGCACCTGATCCGACAGTCGTTGGGCCGAAACGTTAAGGGTTGGTTCTAGTACCTGGAACAGAGACAGCATCCTAACACGGTACGCAGTGAGGTTAGTTCCCCCTCTGTAGACCCGTAGTATGCGCGCATGACATTTTCATTTATGGACTGAGTCCACCGCATGCGCTGCACACAACCACCGGCAGCGGGGACCCGGCTCGGGGCCGGTTGGCCCCTAGATCCCAAGCTCTTCGGTGGCCGGCCTCTCCCCTGCCGACGTACAGGTGTTGGCGACGTCGGCGGGGAGAAATATTCGTCGCTCGAGCTCGACGCAACTGCCGCTGCCGGTGACGCAGGTGATCCGGGGTCCGGCGGCGGCGAGGCGGAGCTGAGCGACGACTCCGGAGGTGGTGGGGGCGTGTGTTCTGTCTTGCTCTGGCTCTAGTCAGCATCTTTTACAAACGTTGTAGCATATTTTCCAAATTATCATAGATCGTGGATCGTGTGACATTTGTCATTCGGTGTCATAATTTGATTTTTTTCTTCATTATTGTATTTACAGTTTTTCCAGCGGTTATTCACGATTACGGTTTTTTACATAAAGGTTTTTGTCGTTTAAATACTTGCTTTTTATTGTAATTTAGATGTGGTATGATATTAACTTCGCGATTTTATTTTATTTCACTTCTTATGTTAGTTTTATGGCACAATAATAAATCTAACAAACCTGCGGTCTTTGTTTACATCAAATATCAAAGAATTTAAAACGTTGTGAGAAACAAAAAGATTAGTTCCGTTTCAATCTGTTCTGGCCAAGCTGTACTTCAAAATAGTACTACGTCATTGGTCGGATTAGGACTTAGCTATGGTGGCGCCATCTACAATTAGCTTTGACCGGCCTTCTCCATTCCAACCTATGTTCATAGTACTCACACAAATAATCTTCTTGTCCGAGGTGCCGGCCACGAAGAGGTTCTGTTTGTCCTCGTCGGGGTTGAACTTGGCACAGTACGGTACCTTGCGGGATGTGAACCGTGAGATACACTCCCCTGTCTCTGTGTCCCATAGTTTTATGTAGCGGTCGTATGCTGAGGGAGGAAAATGGCATGGTTTTATTGTCATATAGAGGATATTACTTTTAACATTTATAAATCAGACGACAGAGAAAATTCTGCAGTTAACTCGAATAGATTGCGATCCCGTTATTATACCATCTTTATTTTTAATTCAAACTTTGGACTAAAATTTAAAATAGATCTTTGACAGTTGTTACTGTTAGTCAAAATGTCTAAAGTCTAACAACCAGTCTTATCATTGGGTATCATATTACCCAGTTACTGGGTTGTGGAGGTCCTGAATATCGCCCTGTGTTAGTGTTATTGATGAGCTCCTCCATAAAAGGTCATTTAACAAAAGAAAAATTAAATAGTACTAACCGGCTGATAAGAATTTATCTCCAGTATTGTTGAAGTTAACATCTCTGACAGCTTGCCGATGACCGAAATATGTTCTTATACAGCGACGATCTCCGTACACCTCCCAAATCTATAACACAGAGAGACATATAAGTTAAAGCTGTAATGAGTAACCGTAGATGATGACGATAATGTATTTTACTAGCTATTGACAAAAGATTGGAAGTAGACACTGTGCTGTGTGACGGATTTAAGTAATGCATTTGATAATGTTGACCATCCTCTATTACTGTATTTCTCCTTTTAAAAGTACAGTTTAATGGTACACTTGGTTCACTATTAAATTGTTTTTATTCCTATTTGTCCCGCAGATCACAAATTCTCGGGCTATGAATCTTAATCGTACTACACTGACTCGGGAGTTCCTCAGGGTTATCTTCTTGCACCAATTCTATTTTCGCTTTTCACTAACGATATTACAAATCAAATCTAATACTGATGATTAAGGATGATTTATAATAATATTATGATTAGTAAAGCGATGTTCTATAGTTTCTGTCTATCCTTATGGCCGAAAATGCGTTTACCAATGTAAATGTCGGTGCCGATCGTCTAATAGGCGAGATTATAAAATTCCTCAGTATTATCGTTAAATGTAACGTAGGAGTTGCATTGGAGGCCTAGGTTCAGCAGAGGACGTCTTATGGCTGATTTGATGATGATAATGAGGAAGAGTTTTATTGATATTACACGAGTGGACGACGACATTATAACTGGTATAGAACGCCTGGTAGTATTAACTAAGCCTAAGTACTGCAAATAAACTGCGCTAACACATCACCTTGACCCGACAGTCCATCCCAGCCGACAACATGAGATGTGCAGTACCGGGGAACCACCGCACAGTGGCCACACCCTTCGTGTGTCCCTTCCACGTGTAGATGTGAGCCTTCGGCAGGAAGCACTTGTCGGGAGGAGTGTCGCTTCGGAGCTGGGTCTCACTGCGGGGAGGACTGATCCAGGATCTGCCTTGGTAGTCTGTCGGGTTGTCGACTGAAAAAGGAAAATTATATTTAGAGATTAAATAATAATTGATGGAGTGAATTTTTGAATGGAGTGTGGCTAAATCGGAAACTATGAGAAAATATTTAAAAGAGTCTTCTAACTCTAAATAATTAAACTGCATCAGCTCTAAAAATCTGTCATAAAAGATGGTTCATAACATATCAAATTGTATGCATAATACTCACTATGGAATATAGATTTCTCCTCCAAAGGTTTGTCATCATCAACTTTGCCTTTCTTCTGTCTTTTGGCGACGATTTCTTGTAATTCTTTCGCCTCGTCACCTTCAGGCCTCATCACCCTGGAATTATTAAACATTCTGCTTAGTCAAGAAATACACTCGAGGGTATTTTACTGGTTTGCAGGACTCACTAACAGAACAGGGCATCACATCCCTGGATCGAAAAGAGCGACCAAGAGAACAGGGTGATTTTTAGTCAGTACAAGTCTGATAGTATGTTCAACTCCATAAAGAGCATGAAGAATCATTCAATGATTTTCCACAGAAAGAAAAACAGCTTAATCAAGATATTAAACACTTAGGCCATTTTCCACCTAGGGAAAAAAATCTAGAGTGCACTTTTGGCATAATAATTGACTGTAAGTATATTGCATTTGTGTCCAATTATAAAGGTAAATAGGACAATTTTATACCGTCTTTATGAGAAACCTACCTCTGTTCACCCACATATCCTCCCCAGGGTCCAAGGAAGCCGGTGATGTCCTCAGGGTTGTCATTCTTGGTCCTCTTCTTCTTGTCCAGGGGTCTCTTTTTAATTGTCTCAAACACTGACTTGCCTACTGCTTCCTCAGGTGGTGCAACCATTGCTGACACTGAAAATTTTGATTTAGAATCAGAATCATTTTTTATTTTGCAAACATAACAACAGTTTTTTTTTTCAAATATGGAATGCAACTGTCTGTCTTTTTCAAAGCACACGCCATTTATCATCATCTTTTCAGACCATATCCTGATTCATTTAGGGTTGGTGCAAAATGTCATAAATTCTGCAATGTTTATCTTTTAATTCTCATTTTAGCAGTATTTTTCATTATTTAATTTATCATATCTTCTCGCGAGTCTGGTGATGACCATTGACAGTATGAGACATTCCATCTTTTCATCAGAAGTATTGATGATGAAACATCTATTCAAAACTCCATGCTGGCAGAGTCAGATTCAGCAACATTTGATTTAAAATGGGTTGAAGAATATAATTAATAGACACAAGAAAACATTTCAGACTCCTTACCAACAATGGCATCACCACTCCCCGTATCACCATCCGTTGAGGATCCACAGCATGTCCATAACTGGTGAATGTTCTCCTTTGATTTTCAAACTGAAAGTCACTGATATGTGCCTTTTCTACATAACCAGATAGCATATTCCTATTAGCCCTCATCTGTTGTGTTTGAAAAGGGTTCTCTGGTCCAAATGAGGGAGCAAAGAGTTCCTCATATTTAGGATTGTGCATTAACTCTTGATTGTTTGGCAATAATACTCTGGTGTCATCACTGTTCTGTAAAAGAAAAAAAAAAGTTGTCTATGAAAATAATGTTTTTGTTGCTGTTGCGTCAATGTTGTTTGTTATAAAATAGTTTGAATTAAATGTGACAAACCTTAAGACCTCATTGAAAAAGCTACTCATTTAGAGATTAGAAGTACTAACATAAGTATGGTTTTATTTATACCAAACTCAGATAACACAACTTGAGCAATATTAAATAATAATTGAATAAGTAAAACTAAGCTTATTTGTTTGTAAACATTGGTACCATAATGAACCCCAAAAGCAACTATAATAGCTTCAAAACTACAAACCATTATGAAATCGTCAATTTTAGGGGTTTTAAAGCTTGTCTTAAGTAAGTATTACAGGATAACACACATTGATCTGGCTTCATCATCATTTTACGCACTAGAACAGAGTTTTCTTTAAAAAAAAATAACATAGGATACTCACTGTAGGCATAACCACAGGTGCAGCACATATTTGCATTGATTTAGCTACGGAAAAGTTAGAATCAACTGGTTTAAGATGTGATAATAACTTTTCGTTGCTGATTCCCTTGACTGCCTCAGTTTCATTGTCTGCTTCGTCCTCAGAACTACTGCCGTAGTTTTGTATATTTAGCATCGTTTTGTGCGTCTCGTTTACTTAATTCTCTTCTAATTATATTAATTGGCTCAATAACAAAACAATGTGATAGAAAATCCAAGCTACGATGTGCAATTTGCTTCGACCAAGTCAGCGTCACGATGTAAGGTAAACTAACTATCAATGAGAGGCCGAGGTAAAAGATACGAATTGAAAAGGATAGACAGAGACACAGTTTTTTATGCTAAAGATATCTAGCACATCGTATTGACAAACATGACATCTCATGTGACAGCCAAACCTTCGTTCAAAAACTATTCTGTGCTTCTATATAGTGCTTCTACCATTGACTTGCTTTGTACTTGTCACAAACTACATAGAGATACCGTGTACTTGTTCGGCTCGTCAAGGCTCGTGCTGTTATTAGGCCAAGGATGCACTACGTGTCCGAACTATTCGGGTATTTTTGCATAAATGCTTAAAGCTTCATAAATACTCGAATACTCGAATAGCCTTTACAAATTAACTAAATAATATAAAATTAATTATATTTTTGTAAATTATTTAGTTAGACTACCTAGAATACCTATTTTTTTTTTTGTTTATCTATGTTTTGACAGCAGTGCCAACCCAACGCCACAAAAAATCTATTCAACTTTCAAGTCAGGTGACGAGCCCTTGTGACAGTTCACATTAATTCCCAATTTTCCATTTTACAACAAAAATTAATAAATAAACTAAACATGGCTATGCTACAAGCTAAGGGTAAACTGATCAGCGTGATCGGAGATGAGGTAAGAAGCCATTTAATCAATAATAACATTCCACGTTGATGTTTGAGAGTAGAAACAAAAACCTCTCAGTTTTCATGCGAAATTGCTGAAGAACGTAATATCTGATTCCAGGACACCTGCGTCGGTTTCCTGCTGGGCGGGATCGGTGAAATTAACAAAAACAGACACGCAAACTTCATGGTTGTCGACAAAAGTAAGCTTTTGTTTTTACTTTCAGAAAAAAGGTTGAATACACCTAATATTCCTGTTAAAATGGTTCAAACATATTTTGTTTACCTAATCTCTATAAAGGATGTGGCTCGTAGCTGAGCTATATGCAACGTATCTACCAACTGTTCCAGTTATTTTTATTTAATAATTAATAATGATGCATTTTTCCTTGGTTACGCCAATTTGTAAATCTATAGTAATTTAGGAATTATATGTACAATATAAATCAATATAACAAAAATCTAATTATCTTCATAATGTTCAGAATCATTTAATTCGTTCAGATTTAATGAAAGTTGAGCCAGACAAAGACAATGTTTTTTTCTTCTAACGTAATTTACCAAAACAAGATACCATAGCTAAGTTACTTTAAAAACACTCATTAATTAAAGTCAAAGGACTATTGAAGGAACAGAGTGGATTGTAGTCACTACAAGACACAAAATTGAAGACTTGCGGTGATTCATTTGTATTTTCCATAGAGATCTACACTTTGTAACGGGCACTTACAGAACTTTCACAGTTGTAATGTATTGTGACTAGAACTGTAACACTATAATTATCTTTTGTGTGTTTTTTTTTACTGCCAGACAATTTATTCAATTACGTCACAAAAATAGTCTTCTCATGTGTCTTTAAAAACATAAATTATGATCACTGTGCTAATTGACATTGTAAATCCAAACTGACATAATAGTTAGATAAAGAGATGATTTATTAGCACCCAAGGTTGCTATAAAGTCAAATTTTTTTTTCAAAGAAACAAAACAAAGTGATCAGTGGTTTTTTTTATCCCATTGTTATTATTTACCTATGCTGTGTCAATATCTCTGTATGTCTGTAATCTTTGATAAGAGTGATGAATTGCTTCTGAAAGTTTTCATCAGATTAGAGCTGTTATTCCATTTACTTTCTTTAGTCCTACCTACATGTGTGTGTAGACTTTCTCACCACCCGTTTTCTGGACCATCAGGTTGTATTAAAACTGCCTGAGAAAAAGTTCATGGAAGGAATTAGAAGAGGCTTTTAGGCCCAGTAGTTGGAAAGTAAAAAAATGAAATAAAGAATTAATCATGATCATCATCAGCCTATATTGTTCCCACTGCTGGGACACAGGCCTCCTCTCTGTAAGAGGGAGTGGGCCATAATCCACCACACGGGCTCAGTGCGGATTGGTGGATGTCACATGTCTTCGAATTTTTGGCTCTAGGACATGGCCGGTTTCCTCACGATGTTTTCCTTCACCGTTTTGAGAGCAGCGGTAATGAAAAAAAATTACACAAAGTAATGCGCCGGGCGGGGTTCGAACCCACGACCTATACTCGTAAGTCGGGACCGATACCATTGAGCCACTACTGCTCTCAACTCATAACATAAAGGACTAATGGAGGACAATGTGGATTTTAGTCAGTACAAGTGTAATAGTCCCTCCCGCCCTGCCCTGGGTGGGAGGACTCTTTTGATGATTTTACCACGCTAAAAAAAGTATTTTCAGCTGTTCCAATATGTTTTATAACTTTCTTCTAAGATGCATATTTGCTACGTAATGTTATTAAACCTCAACAAACATATCCACAGATACACCGGTGAGCGAAATTGAAGAATGCTTCAAGCGCTTCGTGAAACGTGACGACATTGACATCATCCTGATCAACCAGAACGTAGCGGAGTTGATCCGGCACGTGATCGACGCCCACACCGCCCCAGTGCCCTCGGTTCTCGAGATCCCCTCAAAGGACCATCCTTATGATTCTGCAAAGGACTCCATTCTCCGTCGTGCTAAGGTGAATATTTTACTTTTTCATCTATATAAAAAAATTGGTTTGGTTGAACGCGATATTTTGAGGATGCACTGGTTGGAATGGGGAAGGCATGTTAAAGCTAATCGTAGATGGCGCCACCATAGCTTAGTCCTAATCCGACCTAATAATAAAACCGAATGAGGTAGTACTATTTTTAAGTACCTTTAAGATTTGAACCAATGATGATGCTTGGTACAAGCTATACTAGCGCCATTAGTTTCCCAGTTGCCATCCCCATTGGAAATTATTTTTGTGTTGGATTGTCCATGTATCAAGGAAGGCTTTAGGTTATAAAACTCAACGCTACGACCAAAAGGACACGAGAACAACAAGAACAGCTACTGATTGATAATCTGGTGGAACTTGTTAAGCCGCACTTGCCGAGGTTGGACTGTGGATGGGTGACCACCAATCATAGCGAGTGTCCTCCGTGTCTCGGAAAGCACGAAAAGTCTTTGGTGCCGGCTGTCATTTGTAGATTTTTGACAGTCCTACTTTGAGTCAGAAGCTCATAGTCTGAAAACCAGTCTTACCAAGGAGTAGCTATCTTATTACTGGATTGTGAAGCTCATAATAATTATAAGCCGTCCCTTCATTTGACGCTTACGTATTGTACTAATTACGCACGACTGGGCGGCAAAACAGAGTACAGGCATAGATCGAATGGTTGCGTTTACTGGGTGTAACCGTGATCCTGGAACGTAAAGGGCTATTGAAGGAACACCGTGGATTTTAGTCAGTACGAGTCTGGTAGTCTCCTTCCGCTCTATCCAAAAGCGAGGACTCGTCTGACGATTTGATCAATAAAAAAAACGCATCGAATTGTGCAGAGCCGGCTTCTGCATTGTTGTGCACCAAATACTGCGAACTTAAATGTGCCAATTCAAATAGGAATTTCTCTACTCCTAATCTCACACTGGGCAACCAATCAAACAGCTATTTCCTTTATTTGTTTTCTCCTTTGCCCATCGTTATCATAAAATTTCTACACTAGCGCAAAAAGCTTTAATACATTCTTATAATTTTTTTTTCTTTGTTCCAGGGCATGTTCAACCCCGAAGACTTGGTACGCTAAAACTAATTTATTGCATGATATCGTTGTCTGTGCATCAGACGGCACGTGTATATAAGCCAGCTGTGTACCAACGTTTCAAAACTAACTATTAATGTGAACATCCAAAAACATTCAGCCGATTTTTTTCACTTGGCAACTTTGACGCTTACAATATGTTGATCATTCGTTATTTACATGTTGCCCTTATATTTTTAAATTATTATATAAAGTAGGGCATTAAACTGGCATTTAAGCTACAATGGAATTCCCTACAATATCGTGCTGTCAAAAAAATTTAACTGATCGCGCTTGTCGTCAAAAAGCATGCTATTTTGCTAAAAACAATAGTTGCCATGTGAAAAAACATGATTACAGTTTTTAGTGTGCAATTTTTATTTTTCAACTAAAACAGTTAACTAATACATTCCACATCCCAGAAACATTTATTTTAACTGTTAAAGCGAATGATCCCGATATTAATGTGATAAAATAAAATTATTCAAATATATGTAAGGTTGGAAGTCCACTAAAGTGGCTCGCACCATTTTGAAAATATTTTGTGTCTTAAAATAAAATTCTACATACTTGGCACTAAATATTTTACTAATTTATTCGAATGCGACTTTAATGTGTTTCCACCCTAAATTTACAGAGTATTAATCAATCATATTGTATAGATTTGTTGAACTTGTATTATAGAATATAAAATACCAGTTTGTTGTTTTATTTTTTATGTTTTTCTGAGTGATTGTTTGTTGCTTAACTAACAAAGAAATAAATAGTGGATATTTGAAAGTATTTAGCGAAACAATATTGATTGATAATGACTTTAATTAACATTGTAATAGAGTTTAAAATAGCTTGCAGGGTATAATTTTGTGTGCATTGCATTATACTGGTAAAAAACTATAACATTGACTACTATAATTTTTTCAATTAAAATACATAGCTCGAACTTTTTTGAATGTGATTTAGTGTGCTCCGACCCTAGCCATCTTATTACAAAGCCAGTTCTAAACTTTAGTCCTTTGAGTCGCTCATAGTATTTTGAACTTTATTGCAACTCGATTTATAGTACAAACTACCTTGGTACCAATTTAAGCTTATTCTCTCGGTCTGTGTCTCGGTTCGAATGTTGATCCAAACCTTTAACCAATCAGAGATTTAAAAAAAAATAGTTAAAATATCCAGTTGAAAACAGCAATCAAAAGAAAGAGACCACGAATTGGATAGAGATACAATACGAATTTGGATAGAAAAACGTAGTCAGAACGCGAATCTAAGAACTAATTTTGTTTATCTACTATGTAAGCATCATCATAAGTTAATCATGCATTGTCTTCAAGCTTTCATAGGATTAATGAACATTAAGTTCAATTTCGGATGAGAAGCAACTCTGAATTGATTTGACAGTAAGCGTAACGTGCCCAGAATAATCGGGAATGCAAGAACAATGTGATTTGCCTTTTTAAAGGTTAACGCACACTTATCTGAGCCGAACGAATCGAAGGCATAACATCAAGAAGACGGTGCGAAGTTTCATGAATTTTCAGAATTCTAAATTTCGTTTCGTTTGGCGTGTGTGTTCACCTGTATTTTTAAACTATGAGGTGCTAGCTCTGCCCCGCAGTTTCACCCGTGTTGTATTAGGCATTTGGCCTCATGGAGGCTTCGTCAATTTCTTTGAGATGCGCATGGAATATAAGTCGGTTTTGAGATTTTCAACTTAAACTCAAGCGAATAAAGTTGAAAATCTATTAGAGACTAGAGCGTTTTTGTTTATCAATTGCCATTTGTCTAGGGGGGCAGTGATAAATATGACTGTTATGGAAAGGGGTGTAGACAGATAAAAATGTTCAATTAGTTTCATGGTGATTTAGTTATTTTAACAAAACCGATACCTTTTGGAAGACCTATATTGACGGCGCTGTGCATGGTTGGCACAGTGGCTCAGTGATTGGATTGCGGCGTGTTGTGGGTTCGATTCCCTCACGAAACAAATATTTTTGTCTGATCTACAAAATATAGTTGTTTCGGGCCTGGATTTGTGTGATTGTAAACGAACTCATGATACCGTAAAAATGTGTAATTCTAGTTACATTATAAAATTGTTAAGATATTCCACTATTTATTTCAATGTTAATTAAGCATTTGATAGGTATTCCATTCCATTATTATAACACAAGCATGATTGTGTTCAGAATATGCGAGAAGTGTGGTGTTACTGTGATTCTTGGCATAATGCGTGTATTTCAGCTTCAGGATCATAAAATAGTGCTGCGCTGTATGGCCAAAGAATTGTACCATATTCCTGTGTCTTTGAAAAAAAGTTTGGATTGTATATCATTGTCTATAGCCAGTGTTTGATACTGTTGTTTTACTAATGTTTTTTTGAGTTGTTCAGTGTGATTTTTGGAAAGCTGAGTGAGTATGATTTTTTAAATTTCATTTTTTTTATTTTTGATAGTGTATCTAATATAAAGTTTCTTTTTTTCCACAGTCAATGTTTGGACAAGATAACTACTCGACTTAGCTAAAAAATTCCAGTTATTATTGTATCTATTGGCTTCTTCACTTATTTATATGTATCTATATTAATAATTATTTCATTATTGTAATTAAACCAAATAAATATTAGAATATTTTTTTATTAAAAGATTATTAACAAAACTTACACTATAATACTATTCACACAAATATACATGATACAGTGCACACAACCATATTTTATACAAAATAAATAAAAAACAAAATGGTAACACATTATTTGGTATCAATGTAAAAATGAGCTACTTGAATACCCGTATGGAAACGTCGTGATTGTTTAGTTCAAAGATTGGGATAGACGAGTTGGTAAATCCGTTATTTATTCATCGAATTCAGCGACGTCATTTTCGGCTTTCTTGTGACCAACCCAGTCCCACTTGGAGTAGTGGAGCTTAGTCTTCTTAAACTTGGGGTTTTTAGACGTGATGCGGACGAAGATACGTCTACCGAAGAGGGGTTGCAGCTGCCTGAAGTTGTCTACCAGAGGGAGGTTCAGGTTGGAGAGGAGACCGCGGAAGTTGTCCATCTATAAAGCGTACATTGAATTAGTATGCTGAAGAGATGTGTTTTTGGAGAAGCTCAAATATCAGAGGTGTTGACCAGACAAAGCGATGTGGTAAGAACTTTAAAATGAAGCTGAAACTTACCTGGAACACAGAGATGGGGAGATAGTCGGAGAACACGACCCATGTGACGGCCTCAGCGCAAGGGGGAGTGGTGAGGGATCCCTTGTAGGTGTAGAACCTCTCGGTGTCAAGACCGGACAAGATGGAAGACAGGGAGAAGGTGTGGGGGAGCTGCATGGAGGTGTTGTAGTTCTCGATGGCGGACAAGTTCTTGACGATGGGAGTAAGGAGCTTGGCGTCGAACTCTACGACCTGGAACAAGATGGTTAATGGTTTTGTGATTTTCTGGCAGTTCTGCACATGAATTTGAGTTTTGTGGGGAATAGACTAGTGTTCAAAATCAACAAATTACAAATTAAATTAGTTCGTAAGTTCCATTTTTTTGAATGGATTACGAATTATTTTTTGGGAAATCAGTGAATTCACAAAGATAAGCAACAAAACTAAAGAGTAGGGCTTGTACGCACAAAAAATAACATCATGGCTTGTCGAGTTGTGAATTTTAAAAGCATCGCGCATCGTTACTTCGTCTATTTTGGTTTGTTTAAAAAAGGAAAAAATACTGGTCAAATATTTTTTGATAGGTAATCTAACTGACGGACTAAATATCTTTATTTTTAGGCACACTTGGGGTGTTACAACGTCTTAAGGGCGGCCAACCCGTCTATCTTTTCATACAAACGCTCGTACGTGATTATGGCGTTGTAACAGATATTTCTTTCAAACTTTTGAACTAATAGGCATCTTGTGCACTATATCTAGGTTTCTATCAAAACGCGAAATCAAAATTTTAAGAAACAAGTTCAGTACAAACCTCCAAAAATCAGCTTTTTTGCACAAATTTTATGTGATGTTTGGGCGTTTATAATGTACTTATTAATTGTAACCGGAAAGAAATATTTGCATAGAAACCTTGCAAATGTAATGGAGTTTCTAAATGCAAATTTTTTTTTTCATAATCTTATAAGGCTTACGAATAAACACGTATTTCTTGGAACAAGTTTTATGAAACTTCCGCACACTATTTTCCTTTTAATGTTGTCGCGTTCTCACTTGCGTGTTAGCTATGTGACGGTAAGAGGTAAGCAGGGGCCGAGTCGAGCGGGGACGGGTTGCTTCTTGTTTTGGATGAAACAACAAGCTTTTTGACCATGCTCGCGTTGTCGTTCGTCGGATGGGGAAGGGCCCTCTTAAAACCAGGCTTCTTCCAGTGAGTGAACGAGGTGGTGCTATACGACTTGTATAGCTCTGTCACTTTCATTCGCCGGAATAAGCCTGTTTTTAGATTATGTAACTTTTGAAGATTCATTGAGGAGTAATACTTGTACACCATAATTACCTGGTAGAAGAATGCAAGCACGCAAAGACCATCGGGATGCTGGAGAGCTTCAGCGAGGTTCCTGTATTTCTTGTTCCTATGGATTATGTGCATTTCCAAAGGCAGACGCATATCGTTGAGGGTATGCTCTGAACCACGGTTATTCTTGTCTCCCCAGTGGAAGTGAAGGCCTTCGATTTCGTACTCATTGTCCAGGGGTCCTCCGAAGATGTAGGGCAGGCGGAAGCCTTTCTTTTCTTCTTCGGAACTGTATTTCGGAATTGTGAGTGCGACTGGAAGAATAAAGGAGAAAGTTAGGGGAAAGTCGATAATCCTGGGCATGGTTAGGTCAGAGTCTTCAGGGAGCATTGGTTAGACAGTACAGTCAATTTCACGGGGAAATCCTGGTCATGGGAGTTTTAGATCTGAGTCCTTACTACGACCTCTTAACGCTATCCAGTTCAAGCTGTTGAATAGAGACAGAGCTATACAAGTCGTCTAGCGCCATCTCTTTCCCACAGCCTAGACTGGATCGCGTAAAGACGATATGGTATGCCACCTGGTGGTCTACTGTGATATCTTTTTTTAAAACTTTGCCCCACAATAGGAATTTCTCCTATATCGTGGGTGTGTTTTACAAACGTAGAAACTGACATACAAACACCCAGACCCGGAACAACTACTTGCAGATCATACAAGTATTTTGTTCCGTGCGGCCATCGAACCCACGACAATCAGCGCAGCAGTCCAATGAGAGGTTTTCTTTTTGGACTTAAAAAAAAAGTAGTTTCCAAAGACTCTATAGATGGCGTTGAACTGACGATGTTACTCTAGGAAAAAGATGTATGCCTTCATTTTTGCACAAATCCACGAGGCACAGACTTCTCTTCTTTTTCTCTTGGGACATTTTCTTTCTGGCGTGGAAAACTCATAAATTAAAAAGACTGGTAAATGAATATTTTTTTCTTTTTCCTTGATGTTATTTTATTTTCAAAATGCCATTTGTGTGATGTGATGTGACTGACAATGACATGACATGTACTTTTTGTTTTACGATCTCAAAATTACATCCAAGTGAAAAAAATCAAAAAATTACGTGACGTTCGTTCATTGCAGTAACATATCAAGTTCAGCGCCATCTATCCATTGACTAGGGAAAACATAAAAAGAAAATCCCTCATTGCGTAGCCACTGCGCCAAACGTCGTGTGTCTTAAAGCGAGAGTTGCTCCAGTGTGGGAACGAGATGGAGTTAGACTTGTATATGTCTGTCTCTTTTCCACAGTGGAACTACTCTCACTCTAAAAAGTCAATGGTAGGCCCCCTGATCAATTTCATTTAAAATGAGACTCTAGTATCCTTACCTGAATGTCCATTATTGGTGGTAGTGAGAGGACCGGGGAGAGGGTTTTGATAGCCGATCAGTTCCATGGCAGGAATGGAGATCGGGATGGCTTGTCGAGCAGCAATGGCGATGGGGGACTGTTGGCGGCCTCCACAAGCTGGATGGAGGACAGCCCAGCGCCTCTGATCGGAGGCTCTGTATCCCCAGCCGAGAACTTGGCATACTGTGGAGGGAAAAGATGACCGGTGATGACTTTTGTAGTGAAAGCTGCGGAGAGAGGCGAAGATGATGACTGATGGTGAGAGAGAAATGAACAAGTCTCGAGTTGTATATTGAGGTAGCTTTTTTTTGTTATTTTTTTTTAACGTGATAAAATCATCAAATGAGTCCTCCCACCCCGGGCAGGGCGGGAGGCACAGTCAGATTCGTACTGACTAAAATCCACGGTGTCCTTCAATAGCCTTTTAAGTGCCGGGGGGTCACGGTGATGGAATAAGTCCCGCGACCCCGGCAGGCTTTGGCCCTCTGAGAATATTGAGGTAGCTATAGTTTAAAAATCTATTTTGACACTTAACCCTCACAATGCTACTTGTGTTATCCGATTCAATTTGTTTCGTTTAAAGTTTTAAATGTCTATTTGATGTTTGATATCTCGTTGTTAATGTTCTCAGGGTATTGTTTTCATACAGGCACTATGTTATCAAAACATTGAAGTCGGAATAATAATTGAATCATCTCACGTCTTCAGGTGTTTTAATAATACAGCTATATTGTATACAAAAGATATTTAAACAATAAAAATGAAGCATTCTTTTCAACAATCATAGTGATTTTAAATACGTTATGACTATCTAGTGACTCATATTTTTGTCAAAATAATAACTGCTTTTATTATTATTTTTTAAGCATTTATAAGTTGTAATTTAACCCAATCAAACACAGATCGTTAGAGGCCATAAAAATACATGCGAAGGGATTACAAATAGCCACATTATGAATGAAAAAAGCCGTCAATAAATTTTAAATCCAAAGACAACTCATTAATTATTCTAACTGCGATCAGGAGTATCCTTTTTGGTTGTGACAATCGTAAATTTTTTGTACAACAAGAATGTCTAATTATGCTAAACATGTCATGCATTATGTAACTATGCGCGAATGGTAATTTATTATATCGTAATTCACTTGCGATTTAGCTATGCACATGTAGATTTATTTTAATGTCAATCAAACAGTGATTAAAAATACAAAATAATAAAAACAGGCCAAGTGCGTGTCGGACTTGCGCAAAGGGTTCCGTACCATTATTTATAAAAAATAAAATAAAAACACGATTGCTGTATGGGAGCCCCACCTTATTGTTTGCTGTATGCTCCTTAAATATGTTTTTTTTCTAAACCGAATAAGTAACTAAACACATTCTGTAAATATTTCACGCGTCTACCTGTTGCCGTTATCAATATCGAGTAAAAAAAATCACTTTTGCATTGTATTCGAGACCCCTTAAATATTTATTAATACAATAAATATTTAGTATTTGTTGTCATGGCGACAACAAAATTGTATCATCTGTGAAAATTTCAATTGTGTAACTATCACGGTGCTACAGCTAGGTCAGCTAGTTACAGCCTGGTGACGGTCGGACAAACAGACAGACGAGCAGCGGAGTCGTAGTAATAGGGTCCCGTTTTTTACAGAACCCTAAAAAAGAGCGGGTTTTACATCGACCTATTGAAACATGTCTATAGTGCGCATTACGATATTTTATGAGACAAAAAAGTGTCGCAGAAGCTGACCAAAAAATATGTCAGTCTTATCGAAATAATTTGCATGCAAACAGAAATAGGCAATAAGAGCTTGATACGTTAATTAGGTGTTGTAATAAATATTATATACTTTAAAATACTTCCAAAATAATTATTTGCACGCATTCAACCCTGTAAATGCTACATGCTTTTCAATATCAAAAAATGGCAAAAGAGAATTTAAATCTTGCATGCGTGACAATAGAACTGTAATTGAATTACCCTTTCGAGAAGATGTGTGTCCTGAAAGGGAAGAAAAATCTTCATAACTTTATCCTGGTCTAGTTCTGATTTCTGAACATCTTGCGTTTTTTTAGCATTATAAAAATCATCAAATCAGTCCTCCCACCCAGGGCAGAAGGGACTGTCAGACTTGTACTGACTGTACCGTACTGGTGCCGTTCAATAGCCCCTTACGTTCCAGGGTCACGGTAGCTCGTAAGTCCCTTGACCCCGGCAGACTTTGACCCTCTAAAAGAGTCCGAGCATTTTGCTAAAATATAATTAGAAGGCGCGCTGTACAAGCATGCATTTATCAATACTCGCGTTTGAATTTAGATATAGACATACGAATACCAAGTCTAGTTTTTGTCGCAATATGAAAAAATGCCTAGATCAGTATTAAAATATCCTTGCCTGTTGTAAAAACTTATCTCTTATTAGATAAATTCGTGACTAGAGAGGCAAATTCCTTTGTAAATATTGCATTACATGTCTTTTTATCGATTTACCATTGATACATTTAAGAGAAAATTTGTTTGACAAATAAAAGTTGACCTTTGCAGGATTATCCAATTTCGTTTTGAGGTCAGTCAGATCATGTTTGCAGATGTTTAGGTGTTGCAATTTTGAGTGCGATTTATTATTAAAAAGGCCATATCAATTGGCGTGTTTATCTTTTATGCATTTCTCTACTTTTTGGGGTCCTTTTTAAGGCTTTGCTCAATCTGGGGTGTTGAAATTGCAAGAGAACATTTCGTGTAGTCAATTTGTTTTTACATCTAGTTGTCACACGATGTTCCTAGTAATTTTTTTGATGAGGGAAAACGTCCTTCAACTTAGTTCGTTATTTTGAATAGTTAGCACTAATTATTTAGGCTGTTGCGTGCTGGAGTGTCATAATATGGAATTGGCAATCTATTCTAGACTGTTGACCAGTCCCCTACCCCTGATGTTCGTGCTTAGAACAAGTTATTGAGGTTTTTGTATCAAAATTATGGATAGGAATTTTTCCCTTGTTGATAAGGTGGGACAGTTTGATTTGTCAAGCGATCTTCTAGAGCCATGTTTATCCGCAAACACATCAGATGTTGTTGATGTTTTGATTTATACATTCCATTTACTGTTTTTTTGTTATACTTACATAGAGCTGCAAATTTATTGGTAAAAGTTTATGAGAAACTACAAGAACACTTTGTCAATCAAGCCATGACAAATAAACAAAAGAGATGGGGTTTTCAAATGTAAACAAATGGAATGTGGAAATCTGCCGGATCCAAGAAATTTAGCTTAACACTATCGAAGGTAATAAAACTGTCTTAGTTACCAGTTGTTTTGAGTTCGTGGCTATCTGATATGAATGCAGTGCGAATTATTTGAGATTTGTTGAATTCGCTAAGACAATGTTTGGTCCGTCTGTCGGATGTTTGTACGATCCAGCGCACCAGAGGAAGAAACTGCGTTTTTCGCATGTTTCAATTACCTAGCTGTTCATTAACTTCACGTGTTTTACCTATGTTTTATTATAGCCTATAATTATTCGGCCTCACTCCACTTTAGCTATTTATTTTGAAATTATGATTCAATCTTGTAATTAAATGCAGCCAATGATTGGCCGATAAATGCAATTTTTTTAACAGGTATTAATTAATTTCGATTTTTTTTATTTACTGGAGTATTTATTTTCTGTAGCACATTTTTTTTTAATACTTTTAGTTTATTGAATGCTTCTTTCGTAATTTTTGATTCGACAGCAATCAATTATTTTAATTAAAACTTGCACTTTCTAAATATTTTTATAAATATTTCTTATCACCACTTAATGAATTTATATAAATTGATAGGATTGATTGAATTTATTTTGATAGGTCACTTATTTATATTATTTTAATGTATTTTTTAACTCACCGTTTACCGCCAAAATGGCGAAGACAGTTGTAAGCACTGTGGATCTCATGTTACACTTATTATTTGTTAAAATATAAAAGATGAGATTATTGAAGTGGACACTTCGATGCTTCCTGCCTCACAGCCCGCAGTTTATATACTACACATCCACTTGTTGAGCACTGCGTTTTCAATGGCCTAACGCGTCATCGACGTGAGAATTAACCCTCCAATCGTGACACATTTCGCGTTTCAGTACTGTGAGCGGGTTATCCTCAGGATATAGTAATTTTTTCCTGATAATCGGTATCAGAACTAAATATTTTGGCAGTCATAAATTGTTTAAATTGAAATAATAAAAATCCATATGGTTTGAAACTTTGAACCACAAGGCGTGGTACATGAAAATGAAAGAAAGGAAGAAAAAACGGTTATTTGGCGCCAACAGGAACACAACAAAATCAACAAATATTGATTCTAAAAAGATTATAAGTTATGTAAATCTAAACAATGATAAAAAAGGAAAAATAAAAAAACATTTTATAGACCACGACTGCTCCAAATAGGTCCAGTTCAGTAAATGCTCGACGCTGGTTTTCAACTGGATTTTAAAGAATCCTTTACACGTACTTGGAGTATTTAATTTAATTGAATTTACAAGGTTGATACTAGTTTCTTCTATGCAATTTTGTCGACCTCGCTGTTTCAATGTTAAACTAGTAAGCATGCAAAATTTCTCCAAACAGAGCTCATTTACCTAATTTTGTCCGGAAATGTGGGTTTAAAATTATGTAAAGATTTTTGTACTGAAAATACTATTTAGTGCTGGAACTAAGCAATACAAAAACATGACAGAATTCTTCCGCCTAATTAGTATTTTTAATAGTATTCAGGATACTAATCGCATATTTAGTGACCGCATAATGATCCGCTATCAGCATTCAGAACATAAAATATCTGCATTCAATGGGGTTTGACGAACGCTGTTGTTTAGGAGTTTTTCGAACCTGTCATTTTTCTTCGTACTAAATGGTCAGTATCCCTGAAGCGTGTATATCGGTCAATTATCGAGTTTGTAAACAAGGATTTTTATATGCGGGACAGCAAAACTGCATTCAAATAATGCTTTAAATTGCAATTCATTTTATTTTATAGTGTTTGAGGTAGGTATTTCATTTGGTTACAATCCTAATTTATTATTAAGTGGAAACATATTTTTCCTACTCCTCCACTATTCTTTTTTCTGATTAATTTCGTTGCAGGATCCAAGACAGGTACCTAAACTCATTCTCCGGGACACGTCGAGCTTCATTGTCTCGGCGCTTTTCTGGTGGTTGCCACTGTTGATTCTGGCTTTCAGGAGTTGCAGTGGTTTGGGAAAAGTGTGGTGGGATTGGCCCAAAAAAAATAAAAAAAAACCTAATTTAAGTATTTTAAAATAAAAATATTCTAATCCTGTAGCAAATAAATCAACGACATTCCTCCCATGCTGTGTTAATTGTCGGGACATTTCGTACCCCTCATTCCGTTTTCTTGAAAAGTAAAAGTATCTTCATTTACAGGGTTAACCGTTTAGTACCTACCTAAACGAATGCGTCGAACAATAGATGACATCTTACAGGAGGGATGATGTAAATTATTAGGCTGATTATCATAATACACCATTGATTAAAACAAAAATATTGCCTGTGTGGCTTAGTCAAACAAAAAGGTGTTATACGAGTTTATTAACCGAAGCTATTGTCGTACGGTGGTTGATTACTGGGGTAGAGTCTCGGGTATGGATAGTTTGTTCAATCGGTCGTCAGGGGTCTGAAAGAGGGTTGTTGTAAGTTCGCCACAAATAAAGTATGTATAGGTAAACTAGCCAAAGTTTTCTTTTTTACTTATTGATTTTTTAAATTGTAAATTCGCCCCATTTCTTTTTTCTGCACGGATAGCAGAACAATAATAAAAATATAAAATCCAGTGGTAGTGGCCCATTTAGACTCCCTGACGAAAATTCAAAATAAAATCCAGAATTATCAGTAGATAACAATTCCAAACACGATGCGCAGTGTCACAATACAGGGTGTTTCTTTAAAATTGGCCAAAAGTGAGAAATCCGGATCATAAGAGTTTTTTTTTTTTAGCGTGGTGAAATCATCAAATGAGTCCTCCAACCCCGGGCAGGGCGGGAGGGACTGTCAGACTTCTACTGACTAAAATCCACGGTGTCCTTCAATACCCTGTTATGTTCCGGGGTCACGGTAAGGGAATAATCCCGCGACCCCGGCAGGCTTTGGCCCTCTGGGAGGGGGGCCCCGTCATGGATCCATAAGAGATACTGGAAAACTTTCTAAGAAACCTTTAGCGCTTTTTTGATGTTGACAATTTTGGCGTTGTTTTATTTTTGGTCAAGTGTGAGTTGTTCATAGAAATGGGTCATATTGGCCATTTTTTTTAATGCCGTTCTGCTCTGTTTCATATATGTTAGGATAATTTCATTGTATGGGAAGAAAAAAATCGGGACGGCGGAAGTTGGTCAAATTTGGGAAAATGTTTTTTCATACAAATTGTATGAATGACAAAATTAATAATATTTTTTATGATGTTATTTGATTAAGTCTTATGTAATGATCATTTTGTTGTACGGGAAGGAAAATGTCTGGGCAACAAAAATGGGTCAAATCTAATGAAATACTGACTACTATTGATAAACTTTTTGCTATTAGAAGAAACTTTACTGTACTTTTGACCAACTTCTACTGTCCAGATATTATCCTTTTTTTACTAAAAAAATAAAAACGCCAAAATTGTCAAAATCAGAAAAGAGCTAACGGTTCCTAAGAAAGTTTTCCCGTTTCTCTTATGGATTCGGATTTCTCCCTTTTGGCCAATTTAAAAGAAACACTCTGTATATTAGCTCTTTAACAAAAAACTCATTTGTTAAAAATGCTTGAAAGAAACTGCAGTTTTATTTTTAAGCAGGTACCGAATTATTTACTCCCCTTAGAATTACGGGGCATTTACAAAGGTCCGATTTTTCGATTGAAATGTGCGGTAACTAGCCGAACGGTTTGCCATGCGATAGTTGCTATGTCGCATTGCTTGCTTTGTTAAAAAACCCGACTGCTTAAAAAAAACTAAAAATAAAGAAACAAGTCCAGTAGTTAAGAATTCACTCATTCACACTCACAGTCGGGGCCCGTTGGGAAGATTTGATTGGTATAATTTGAATGGGCCCCGACTGTGAGTGTGAATGAATGAATTCTTAACTACTGGACTTGTTTCTTTCTTTTTAGATTTTTAAAGCAGTCGGGTTTTTTGTTTTTCATTAAATATTTTTTTTATTTCATACTTTTTAGTTAGGTACTATTCAGAGAATTATTGTTTTGCTAAACAACTTTAAATCGTTATATATCCTAAACTATTATTTAAAGTGAAAAATGATAAAGGGAACCTAAAGATGATTTTAAAATACCTATTCAACGATACCCCACATGACATAGTTCTACGACATTTTTTTTTTTCATTTTGACAATATGGCGTCTGGTTGTCGCTGTGGTGAATTTTGATTACTGTCATGTCTTTAGTGACACTCGCAAAATTAAGACGAATCGATTGACGTAAAAATTATCAAAATCGGCCTAAGCATTTGGCCTCTAGAACGCCACATAGAAACAAACATACATACATACACACATACATACATACATAGACTGATAAACACATTACCCTCCTTTGCGTCGCGCAGTCGGGTAAAAAACTAGTCTAAATCATTTAGACTTTGAGCGATATTTTCCCTGATGGCCTTATAATATAAGGCAGGTTCTTCTTAAATATTCATAGTTGTTGGTTACATTAAAATATGGGATTTGTCTGAGTTCAAAGGTCTCCTAATCAATATCGGCTGATTCATTTCGGAAGTTGGTTTTTCCCGTTATGGGATGTAGTAGTCCCATCCAGTTGAACACCATTACCACGCACTATTTGTCTATCGGTTCTTTACCTTTTTGGCTGGCGTCCCAAAACAAGTACATTTGAATCCCGCGACCCTTTTTGGGGTTGGGAAATAAGTATTCAAATGAGTCTTACCGCTCAGAGGCCTTACCACGAGCTCTTAAGGCGATCCAGTTTAGGCGGTAGGAAAGAGACAGAGCTATACAGGGCGTCTAGCGCCATCTCTTTCCCACAGCCTAAACTGGATCGCGTTAAGAGTTCATGGTAGGCCACCAAGATGGAGAAGAAGGCTTTACGTAAGCTTAAGAGGAAACAGCAAGGGCTGGAGAATTGAAAAATAGGTATTTGTAAAATCTATTGCTGTCGCACAGTGTCCACAACAGAGTTACAGAGGGCGAAGGAGACAACTGCAACTTGGACCGAAAATACCTTAAAAATGGCACAAAATCAACAATTCGTAGTCCCCTGATTACTCCTCCAAAACTTAACCGATTTCACTACTTTTTCCTTTAAAAAATAAAGAAAGGCATTGACCGTGTTCCTATGTTTTCCTTTTTTTATATAATCTCGTCAAATTTGTTTACTGATTATTTGAACACAGCGGAAAATCTGGCCATTTTTTTAGGATTTTGAATGTTCATATCTCTTTTCATAATTAATTTATGGGAAAAAGGAAACCATAGAGACATGCCAATAGTGGTCATAGATTTTTTGTAAAAAAAATATTGCTCTACTGGCATTATCCAGGGAGAAAACAACCGTACAACAAACTTAGTCCCCACGTTTGTATGGAAAAACGGCCGTGCTGTCTCCTCTTAAGAGTGGCTAATTAGAAAAGCCAGTCTTTGTTTTGTTAGAGACAGGACCAGCGACCCGGTATATTATTTCGATGACCTGGTACCAGGTCGCGTCCTGCGACAAAGTCACTGACCGACATACAGGTAGAGCAGCAAATGGGATTCGCTGCTCTACCTGTATGTCGGTCAGTGACTTACACTACAGGACCTTTCTTACCTTTTGCTTACAAAAGGCCTTGGTGGCCCAGATGTGGGACAGAATCGCTTAATTTAATAAGATGGCTCTGCAAAAGCAGGTCACTAAAATGGTGCTCGACCATGACGTCGTCTTTAGGCTGTGGGAAAGAGACAGAGCAATACAAGTCGTCTAGCGCCGTCTCGTTCCCTGAGCGGGGAACTAGGCTACCTGTACTAAGTACCTGCCTCTAACTACTAGCTAAGCTAGTTGTCTACAAACTTATAAAACAAGTCCAAAGATTAGGTCAAACTCTTTAACTCCGACAGACTTATTGTCTCCATTGTCCTTCCTTTAATCAAATGAAAATGAAATTGACAAGGATTGTTTCCTTCTGATGTATAAATGGGGTTAGGTATTGTCTTCTCGCCCGGAGCTAGCGCATTTCGCAACCCTGCAAGTTGACTTGATAGATTTTCGAAGATTTTAAATGTTCAAATGACTTACTACTGCTGTAGTGCCACATTCCCGTACCCTAACGACACGATTTTTGAAGCCACTTGGATCATGTGTGTTTTTGAACACCTCAATCACAAACGCAGTGATATTATCTAAAGTAAAAATCACGCGTAATTTAATCGTATTCAGTTATCAATTGCACGCAGGACATTTCGTGACGCTCTTTACAAATAAGTCCATCCCACAGCTCACCCCGGATTCGCCCCGGACAACTCAACCTAAATAATTTTTCCCGTTACAATTTCAAACGCCAGAAACCTGTCTTGGGATTGATTACTTGTAGAATCCATCATTCAATAAACCTTTAATGAGACTGAATCTATATATATAAAATTCAAAACTGACTGACTGATCTGACAACGCACAGCCTAAACCGCTGGGCCTAGAAACTTGAAATTTGGCATAAGCCCTCCTTATACCACGTAGGTGAGCACTAAGAACGGATTTTGCGAAATTCGGCCCCTAAGGGGTTGTTTTTGGGGTTGATAGTTTGTATGAAACTTCGTTATAACAGGTGCTAGGAATTCCAAATTTTGCATGGGGTGTCTTTTTAGAACGTAGATGCTCACTATGACGGGATTTTGTGAAATCCGACCCCTGAGGGGTTTGTTTTTGGGGTCGATAGTTTGTATGAAACTTTGTTAATACAAGTGCTAGGCGTCTCAAATCTTGCATGGCGGTTCTATTTAAGACGTTAATGCTCACCAACGTGGAAATTTTGTGAAATTCGACCCCAAAGGGGTTGTTTTTGGGGTTGAAAGTTTTGAGACTAAAATTTTACATATGGGTTCTTTTTTGAGCGTAAGTGACACCTAAGTCGGGATTATGCGAAATTCGACCCCTTAAGGTTTGTTTTTGGGGTTGATAGTTTGTATGAAACTTTGTTACTACAAGTGCTAGGAGCCTCAAATTTTGCATCGGGTTCCTTTTTAGGACATAGATGCTCACAATGACGGGATTTTGAGAAATTCGATCCCCAAGGGATTTGTTTTTGTGTTTGATAGTTTGTATGAAACTTTGATGATTACACATGCTAGGCGCCTCGAATTTTGCGAGGGGTTCTTTTTAAGACCTAAATGTTTACTAAAATGGTTTTGCGAAATTCGACCCCTAAGGGGATTTTTCGGGGTTGATAGTTTGGAGACTCAAATTTTGCATAGAGATTCCTTTTTGGATGTAGTTGCGGGTGTGTTGTAGAAATAGACCCCAAGGGGTTTATATTTTGTATGACTTCGTTTCTACAAATGCTAGGACTATTAAATTTTGCAAGGTTGTTCTTTTATGACGTAACCAAGGCACTAAAATCTGAAATTCTACCCATAAGGGGTTGTTTATGGGGTTGACAGTTTGTATGAAACTTTGTTGCTACAAATGTTAAGAGTTGCTAAAAGCAAAAATGCTAAGAGTTTCAGCTTGGGGGTTGTTTTAGGACCTAGGTTCCCACTCAGACAAAATTTTACAAAATTCGACCCCCTAGGGGTTTTCTTTGGTGTTTGTAATTAGAGAACACAACATTGCAAGGGGGTTCTATTTATTTTTATTTCTAACGTGTTACCTAAGACGGTTTGCGGGTTGATAGAATTTTTGTTGAATATTGATTTCGTTTTTCCAACAGTATCCCATATAGAGGATGGCTGGGATTAAAAATTAATAAAGGCAAAGTTCGAAAATTACGCGGACGAAGTCGCGGGCGTAGTGCTAGTGTTACTATAATAATCAAGTCTCTTTGTTGTTAAAAACAAATCTTTATTATTCCCTAATATTACCTTTTCCCGGCGAAGAAAGTGAAACGACCGCTGCTTCAAAGAAATTTAGGTCTTTATTTAATGTCTCTTCTTTGGTTGGTAATATCATCACAGAATCCTCCCCGCCCTCCGTGGAGCGAAAGGGACTGTCAGACTCTTATTCTGCTGAGACTCCGGATACAGTCCTGTGATCCTGGTATAAATACCTGTTGTAAGATGGATCTCACCCGTCCATTATTTCATCCCATGATTTCCTTTAAACTTTTCTCTCAGTGGCGCTGCTCATCCATAATTTCTCTTGCATAATACCTATTTACCTATTCAATTATTTATTCTTATTATTGTCCATTCTCATCACTCCACACATCAGCTGATGATCTCATTTCCAATTTAGTCTATACGTTCTTAACAATAGGGCTGAATTTGATAACACTAGGATCAGTCACTAGGTGCTTGTATAAAAACATTTGACAACGTGAAGAATTGTTATGATCAAATCGATATTGTAATACATTGTTACTGTAATTACTGCATGCAGCGGTCGGCAACCATTGGCAGGCAAGGTTTACAAAGTGGCAATATCAAGTTGCAGGCCGCAATTTTTTGCTTGAATTAACATATTTACGAGTATATAAGAAAATCCTTCTATGTAAAAGAAAACCGGGCTCGCCGCAATCGCGGCGGTAAGACTCCTCTTTGAGGAGTGACTGGAGAGAAGTCATGGCGTCCTGACCTATCGGATGACGCAGCTCCTCACCGGACACGGAAGTTTTGGGAGGTTCCTGTGTCTGAAAGGGAAGGAGTCAACGCCCGGGTGTCACCACTGCGAAGATCGCCCGGAGGACACAGTAGAGCATACGGTGCAAGACTGCCCCGCTTAGGCAGAGCACCGACGTGTCCTTACGGTGGCGATAGGCGGAGACCTCTCGCGCCCGGCATTGGTTGCGGCCATGCTGCGGGGCGAGACGGAGTGGGAAGCGGTCGCCTCCTTCTGCGAAGCAGTAATGCTCGTGAAGGAGGAGGCGGGCCGCTTGAGAGAAAGGACAGCGTCCTCCCTCCGCCCCAACCGCAGTGGTCACCGTAGGCGCGTGCATGCGGGCAGCGAGTAAAGGGAAAGGGAGGAGGAACTCATTTGATGATTTTACCATCACGTTAAAAAAATGTAAAAGAACATCATGAGTTTACAAAAAAAAGGCGGGCCACGTCTTCTCTTACCATCAGGCGAGATAGTGGCCAAAGCGAACCTATCGCCAGAAAAAAACTAAAATAGTTTTTTACTATGGATTTTAGTTAGTACGAGTCTGACAGTCCCACCCGCCCTACACAGGCCTCATTTAACTCATTAAAAAAAACGGATGTTTTAGAAAAAAACTTAAGTGATATGGTTGCTTCATATAAGGTTGACCATCCACCTTTTAAACGATTACAAAATGTTGACACTAAAGAATTGTAGATTTAATAATAATAGTGGTACTTTGTATAGACTTAGTTTATCTAGTCGTTCATAATGAAAGGGCCGGTTCGTCAACGGAACCCTGGGAAAAATGCACTGCACTGTATGTATCAAAACTACCTTGTTAGAATAAACGAACATAGGTACTTTTTAATCTATGGAAAACTTTGTATACTTACCAATTTTATTTCGGCATATTTATTTGGTGGCATAAAAAATAATCTTTGATTACCTACTTGCATTTTTTTTTTGATTATTTTCATATCAATTAAAAAATACGTTTTCATCTTAGCAACCCCGTTTCGTCTGCGGCGCGATTAACGAGGATTTTGTGTAATCCCACAGCTGGGCAAAGGCCTCCCTCCATTCATTCCAACGGTCACGATTGGGCCCTAATTCCACTGTAGACACCCAATCAGGTGCCGAAAATAGGGGTAACGTGTGTAAACGGTTCCCATCAGACACAGTGCGTAGACCCTGAAAAGGCAAAAATAGCTAGACCAAGACCGTAATAGGCCATCAGACCTGGGGCCGTATTACAACTTCTTAAAACCAGGCTTGTTCCAGTGAGTGAGCGAGATGGCGCTAGACGACTTACTTACTCACACGGTATGGTGGCCACCAGGCCGCAGAATCTCGCAACAGCTTAGGGCGCATAAAAAGGCGCAGTTACCGCTCTGCCTGTATCCAGTTTGTCCCACCATCTCCTTCGTGATCTGCCTCCCTGTTAGTGGTTTATTTAATTTTTTTACGTGCTCATATTTTTCCTTAACTGTATGCCATTGTTCTATGTAAAAAATAACCCACTTTTCGTCAATGATTTGTATTGGCGAGTTATTTGCTGCTCGGTTGCTCAACAAAGAATCTAGATGCATAAGCTGAAAGAACATGCGGGCGGGATTCATAAAACCTTAATTTTAAATGTTTTTATCGCGTCTGTCAACTCCATCATTTTATTCCAATTCCAAACAAACAACCATCCATAGATTTATTATTTACAAAGCAGTAAGCAATGTTTGCGTAGATTACAGAATACTAATACTATTTTGTTTTGGGACAAACCCACCACACTATTCCTAAACCACTGCAACTCCTGAGAGCCAGAATCAACAGCGGCAACCACCAGAAAAGCGCCGAAATAATGAAGCTCGACGTATCCCGGGGATTGAATTATTTACCTGTCTGGGATCCTGCAACGAAATAAATCAGAAAAGAATAGTGGAGGAGTAGGAAAAATTTGTTTCCACTTCCCTCCATGCAAGCAGGAGACAGAACAAAACAAGGCCAATAGGCACAAAGGGACTACTAATACTATGACAGACATGGAATAATAGTTTTTTATATTTCTACGATAACAGCGCAGCCGTCGGCAACCTTTGATTGAAGAGCCAAACCCCGTCTCGGGACTGTATAATAAGTTCTTTCACCCCTAGGGTAACAACGTAGGTACTAATTGCTAAAACTTTTTTTTTAATGTTTTGTCCATTAGTTGTTCTCCATTCTACAAATAAAATACTTACTACTGTATCGAAATGGCGCTTATTAAATACAAATAGTTGTGACTTGTGCCCCGTGGTTTTACTCGCTACTCGGCTCGTATTGGCCATAGCGTGATCATATAGCCTTCCTCAATCAATAGACTATTTTACACAAGAATATTTTTTTAATTTGAACCAGTGGTTTCTGAGATTAGCGCGTCATCCAAATAAACTAAATTAATTACGTGTCTAGTTGTTGTAAGATGATGTAATTGTTTATTAAACATCGTTATTGTATAACTTACGCAATGTTAAATGTCATTGTTTTCGACTTTTGTCTAAATATTAACACTTCAGATTTTGTTCCTTTGAAACTCTACTCGGATCTCGGATGTAACAATTTTAAAGAATCCTGCTGATTCGTGCTTTAGGTCTTGTAGTTTCGGCCGCCGTTAGCGCGAGCAGACGGCGAGTACTGGATGACTTGCCGTCCTATCATGATGGACCTTGCCCGCGTCTACAGACGGCGCGTCGAGTTCCACGCGCGCCCCTCACAATAGTTGTTGGCAAGCTGACGAAACCCCCTTAGAGGGCCCTGCAGGAGACGAGGGAGACTGTCTTATCAGGTAACAGTGTCGATCTTATTAGGCAACCGTGACCCTGGAACGTAAAGGGCTATCGAAGGAATGTCATGGAGTTTAGTCTGACAACTGAATAAAATCATGAATATTAAAAATAAACCGTGGCAGCTAAGAGATCAATAGCCCCTCCAACTGACTACATCGTTCACGAACATGACATTACGTACATATGTCACCATTCAGCTCAACGATTTTGAAGGGAACTAAGTGATCCGACACACGCGCCACCATCAGCGAGTCATTTGTGTCATCCTGATTACTGATCCTCACTTTCGTGAAAGGTGGAAAAGGATACATTTCTCAAACCAGACAAAACCGCAGAGATTCTTTATAGTAGACTAGCTGTTGCCAGCGGCTTCACCCGCTACAACTCGAAAATTCTCCCACGGGAACATAAAATTGGGATAAAAGCTATCCTATGTGTTAATCCAGGTTATAAACTATCTGTGTACCAAATTTTAGCCAAATCCGTTCAGTGGTTTTTGCGTGAAAGAGTAACAAACATCCATACATCCATACTTACAAACTTTCGCCTTTATAATAGTAGTAGGATGACGGAGTGATCCAATGGGGACCTATCTGATTCACCAGCCAATCGCCCTAAGGGGAATCCGACACGAACTTAGTGAAACGTCATAAATATCTGTAATTTCTGTAATGTTTTAATTCATTACGTATTAATGAGTCAGGTTATCCGTTTAGTATTGGGGAAGATTTATAAAGCGCAGGAAAATGACGTTGTACTAGCGTTGTACTGAGCAATCGCCCCGTGAGGGAATTAATATTTTTTTATTTTTAGCGTGATATCGTCCCTCCCGCCCTACCCGGGGTGGGAGGACTCATTTGATGATTTTACAACTTTTTTTTAGCGTGGCTTTGTGTTACTAGCTAATAAACTAGTTGTATAAACCCGCGAAATTTCAAACGATTCAAATAATCTTTTTTTTTTAGTGGGCTATCCTAAGAGGTGGGCCACCTTCGGCGACACTACCTTAGTCATCATTAGGTAAGAGAATGAAGGTACCCTAAGGCCTGAGGCACAATGGTGGAACGGCATCGTTGCTAAGATAACATGCAACGCCTGTTTAGCGCGGGCGCTGTTTTGCCTTCCTGACCCGAGGACTATTGTATAATACTGTCTCAAGAAATGTGGAAGTATTCCGAAGACTGCCAATACCGCTTCATCATCATCATCAGCCGGAAGACGTCCACAGCTGAACATAAGCCTTGCGCTAATAAAACCGCTTGCGCTTACATAATATATAGTATTTTTTTAGACCTACAACCATCATTGAAATTTCAACTTTAATTTCATATTTTCATGTTATATTCTATAACTCGTCACTTAGAAATCCCTCCATGCCAATGTGGCGTCAGTGTGCACCGGGCCTTAGTTAGCAACAGAAACTACTATAATGACGCGACGTTACGCTTGTAACTGCGTAACAGGAAAATGAACGCAGTCAATGGGACATGTGCTTTTCTATTAACGTATAAAATACGTCAAGCATGAATGAGAGGTGTGTCTGCCTCGAAAGTTTAGTCATCTTTGGTCGCACGCGCTACCACAGAACGTGAGACAATTTTTTTTTGCGTGGTAACATCATCAAATTAGTGCGGAAAGGACTGTCAAACTCTTACTGATTTAAAATTATCCAATTATTCAATTGCCTTTTACGTTCCAGTATAGCTTAGACAGTCCCTGAGAGACCCTACTGTTAATATTCAAAGACGGAAAAACTGTTCTTTCATACCAGTTTTTCATTTTGTTTTTTAGAATCGCGGTGCAAAATTATTTAGGAAGTAGGTATATTTAGATAGAGGACACTACTATTGAAAAATCAGCCATTAGACAAACAAAAAATAAACTTAAACGTTACGTCCTAAAGAATTGGGTTACAGAGTTATTCACTGAAAAAAAAGCGTGTTACATTATTAATATTATCGATTATTTACTTAATAAGGAGTCATTTACTAAACAATTGAATATTGGGGAAGAAGGAATCCAGTAGCAACAATGACGTTTGCATAGAGCACACGAAACAGGAAAATTCAACGTGAGGTGTGGGTCATATTATATTCTAAAAGGTACCTACGTCATCAATGACTCCCGCAATGAAACCCCTCCTGTCCCTGAAGTTTCAGGAGTCCAACAAAACCAAGGGTAGAGCTGAACGGCACGGACACGCACGGTTAGCGCGTGTGTGTAGCCGTTTCGGCTTCCGGACGAAGCAATATTTTTTTTAAAAGCGTTGCCCCACACTAAGAGTTTGTCCTGTGTCGTGGATGAACTGATAATCCATATCCATGGACGAATAATCCAAATCCTTTCAGTAATTTTATATAATGAAAGAGTAACAAACAGCCATACATCCTCAAAAATTTCGCAATTATCGCATTTACAATAATGTAGACTATATTGCAGTTAAGTAAGTTGAAGCAATATAATATGTAATACTAATAAGTAATAGCAGTTAAATATTTTGAAATGATTCAAACAATACTGTGGTTTCCTGTGATAGTATTATTGCTAAGGAAAACACTGTGTTCATTCATTGTTCTAATTGTCTAAACTACAGACATTGTGTCCTATTATGTATATAATATTAATTAGGTACCTACATACAGTGACGGTACTATAATTTCCACCGAGTTTAGTAATTGTGACGACACTAAACGTCATTTCAGTGTAATATAATAACCATAAACGGCTATTTGTTTCTATGAAAGAATATTCCTTGTACCTCTAACAGCAACAATGCAAAAGCAACCTAACTTTAATGAAAATACAGACGAATGTCTTTTTTTTTATGTCTGACGTGATACTTAAATTAAGACATATTTTTTCGGTTGAAAATGAAGTTGCAACGAAATGTGTAAGGAACTTGCTACGCTACGTCATAAGGTCTACGCCGTAGGCTTCGTAGCAGCCCCGTAGCACTCCCGTAGACCCCTAGCTGAAAATGCCAAGGCGACTCATCTTCGGATATTTTCATCTCGTTTTGACGTAGCGCGTAGTACACTGTCCGGTACAAATAACGCTTGTTAGTCTCCCACCCTTACTGTCAGACTCGTACTGACTTAAATCCACGGTGTCCTTCAATAGCCCTTTATGTTCCGGGGTCACGGTGATGGAATAAGTCCTGCGACCCCGGCAGGCTTTGGCCCTCTGAGAGGGGGCCAGGTACGGTTTTTTGGACTGTATCGACTTACAAGAAACGTCCTGACGAGCATTTGTAAGTCATTATAACGCAAAAAGCTACTTGCTATTAGCAATATTTACGTTATAATCTCATATTTTTCTATCCAGAATAGTCTAGAGATAAGATCTAATCATGAAGGTACTATTAGCGCGATTTAATCTTATTTAAAACCAGACGCGTAGACATTTTCATACAATGATGTCAATAAATACTTTGCTTGATGTGTGGTACAAGTCAAAAACTTCGTTCGGCATTTTTTATTAAGTGGTTTTTTTACTAAACGTTCACAAGCGGAGCCGGAGTGTGGATCACAATCTTTGTATCTATTTCAGTATCCAGTTTCCAGGCAGGCGCGGTCCGAAGGGGGGGGTCACAGGGGACATGACCCCCCCCCCAAAACCTAAGGTCACATTGAAAAATTTCAAAAATTTGCCAAATATTTAAAAGGAAATTTGTAACTATCCCCTAACGGCGATAAATAGTTTGCTGACAACTTGTGCAATATATCTTGCGCCATATGTTTATTTTATTCCAGATACCTACCTATTTTTCATTAGTGTAGTGAGTGACCCCCCCCAAAATTTCAGGCTGCGACCGCGCCTGCCATCCAGGTCACTAAATAGGATATTTGGTAGAGAAAGAAAGAAAATAAATGGCCTCTTTGCATTTCTTCAAAAAGAGTATAAAAGTGATGCGTCTTGCAGCGAGAAGCATCTGTATCCAGTCATCTAGATTCAGAAGTCAAGTTACGTAACTAACGGTTTTTGTGGTGGTAAAAATTATCGACTATAGGTCTTTGACTGCTGGCCTTTTAGAGAGACTAAGGAGTCACTCAACGAGCAATGGAAAGAGCTATGCTCGGAGTTTCTTTGCGGGATAAAATCCGGAACATGGATATTCGGCAAAGAACCATCAGAGTTACCGACATAGCTCATAAAATTTGCAAGTTGAAGTGGCAATGGGCAGGCCACATCGTTCGTAGAACTGACAACCGATGAGGAAGAAAAGTTCTCGAGTGGCGACCACGGACTGGAAAACGCAGCGTAGACATCAGGCCTCCCACTAGGTGGACCGATGACATCGTGAGGGTCGCGGGCAGCCGATGGATGCAAGTGGCGAATTGTCGTTCGGCGTGGCGGTCTAAAGGGGGAGGTCTATGTTTAGCAGTGGACGTCTTCCGGCTGATGATGATGATGATGATGAAAATTATCGAATGAGTCCTCCCACCTTAGGTGGAGAAAAAGGGATTGTCAGACTCAAAAATACTCGCCTGTGCCTTCCAGCATAGAGGTAATCGAGGTATCGAGCGAGGACGCGCTACGACTGAAGTCGATATTGAAATTCGTTGTTCTTTTTTAGTGCAATATGAAGTAATAACATAGATACTAGCGCCGCATCCAAATGACTTCATTATTCGTGGTGCGGACTCTAGTTCACACTGCAAAGGGGCTCGCGTGTCGCTTGCTCTTATAGTGCTCAAACATAAGGTTAACACACGGTCCAAGTGTTCACGTACAAAACGCACGGTAGCGGGCAAGCCGCGGCAATTTCAAACGCATGAGATGTTTGTGTTTGCGACGTCAGGTAAGTTCAACCAGTATGTGTGTATGGACTTGTCGCTCGCACAAACGCCTGGCTGCTAACGTGATCACGAGCTCGCTACGCTACGCCTACAGCCCGCACCCGCCACTGCGCCCGCGCGTTGCTACGTGAACAAGCACTTTTATCTTGTCATCATCATCATCATTATCATCAGCCTATTAATGTTCCCACTGCTGGGACACAGGCCTCCTCTCTGTGAGAGGGAGTGGGCCGTAATCCACCACACGGGCCCAGTGCGGATTGGTGGATGTCGCATGTCTTCGAATTTTTTTGGTTCTAGGACATGCCGGTTTTCTCACGATGTTTTCCTTCACCGTTTTGAGAGCAGTGGTGATGAAATAAATTACACAAAGTAATGCGCCTGCCGGGATTCGAACCCACGACCTACAATTCGTAAGTCGAGGCCGATACCACTAGCCCACCACTGCTCCTACTCTGCTTTTATCTTGTACCACGCATTAATTCCAATAAAAATTCTGCGTCCGTCAAATCAAATAGAATCGGCGTCTAACACACCGGACAGGCGGAGTCTAGTCATATATAAATCATGCTCGCTACTAAACTTAATTGTTAATGGTAGCCATAGACGAGATACGAATAGTAATTTATTTTATTTGTCCAATATAACTTGAGACTTCAGAGTGGCGCTGCTTGCAATGAATAATGTCATCTACTTGACAAAAAACATAGTTCCTAATTCTACCGTGTATCAAGATAAGCTGGTCTGTCAATATACCTACGGTGTAACATGGCGCATGGCGCGAAGATTCCAATCTGTGGGCGGAGTTTGATTATAAACTTTTTATGATGGATGGGTGGATCAGAATGACATAATAGGCTAAATTGGTCGATTGTTTGTCTGGGTTATTTATGGGAATGCGAATCGCGGTAGGTTACCCGTTGGATTAGCAACCGAAAATGAGTTAGCATCAATCAAAGAAAATCAAGCGATTTAAATTCTAAGACAAGTTTAATGTCTCATTGAACACACTTAGTTCAATTAATCAACACCTTGTTATTTGCATGGTTATAGCTAATTAACTTCTTTTATAAAATGAAATATTAAAGTAACGCAACGCACCGTTGGTTGGTTTGTAGAGGCCAGTGGCGCCTGCACTCTTCAAATTCAGTTTTTCTTTTTTTACGTGCTAAAATCATCAAATGAGTTCTCCTGGGTGCATGGGAGGACTCATTTAGGATGTCAGAGTTGTACTGACTAAAATGCACGGTTTTTTTCAGACTCAGTAGCCCTTTACGTTCCGGGGTCACGGTAGCTCATCAGTCCCACGACCCCGGGTACGAAGGGACTTCGAGAGCCTCAGCTTGCAACCCCACGTATGTGTCCCAGCAATGGGAACATAATTTATACGCTGATGACAAAACAGCACATACAAAGGACTACAGGTAGTCCAGACGGGTACGAAGGGACTTAGGAAACGAATTGAGAGCCTCACGCACAGGCAGTGTGGCAACGTAGGGTATCAAGACTATCACGTTACTGTCTGTGTCTGTACTAAAATGGCATCCTCTTCGTAAAAGCTTATAATAATTATGTAAATACTAGTTTGTTTACACGAGTAAACAGATATTAACGATTTTTTGCCACATCGCGGGGATCCTACTTCTAGTTGGTTTAAAATCAGAGTCGGTGTCCTCAAAGTTCCGAGTTCGCTACGCTCGCTCTTGCATCCTAAATTCTCCGTGCCTTTTCGACCATACTTTCTGTGTCACACTACCACAGTATCGAACAACCTTTAGTACAATCGTTTGTCGAACCAGTTGATGTCGAGCCTCGGTTATTGTAACGCCCAACGTGCATTCGAACTACTTATAGAGAGTCGCAGTATCTACACTTTTGTCGCACAAACGTCAATCCCAGCATCTTTATGTCGAACTCACACAGTACACCCTAGATCCACAATTATAGTACTACCTATACCTACACTGAGCACTACATCCACTTGTTAGGCAAGCATACCTAACATTTTCTTCAGCCATCTGCCGGATCCGAGCGTCCCTCCATCCAGAGTTGTATTTGCGACTTACGATATCTTCAACTCAACATTCAATAGTACACCAGTGGGATCCAATTATGGCCTTCATTAATTGGCTACTACTAGGCACAAATGAGAACTGACACATGATGAAGAATTCACCATCACTGGGACTGGTCTAGGTTTCGAAACCACAACTCTCAACCAGACAAGTAGTGTAGTGTGTAAGACATACCTACCCACAAATCACATAGCTATTTATAATCCACGTACTTACAGCACAAACCTGCTATAAAAGGTTGCTTTAAAAGGCCGGAATAACTGCGATAAGACATCTAGACGGTCCGGCAGCTTTACAATGCCTAGAAATAATCTATTACATGCATTGTGTAATAAACTCATATAAACTTCTGGCAACATATTAAGAATGGTTTGCACGTCGTGGCGCCAGACAGTGTTCGAATAAGGAATTCGCGACGCGCATTTTAAAACATTTTTTTATTAAGGCGAATCTTTGATAGCAATCTCTGTATCGATTTGAAAAGTATTATCGCCATCATTTTCTTGATTATAGACATGGTGGCGATGTAGAATGCAATTTAATTGTGTGTTTAAGTGATAGAAATCGATGAGACTATTGTTGTTTGAATTATGCAAGCTGCAACACCGCCTAAAAGTTAAGAATAGCTTCAGAAATGAACCTTTACTTTTTAGCACACAGCAAACTAAATTATAATGGTTCGATCAGCAATGCAATTCTTTATAAACACGACCTTATGAGAGCGTGGCCGCAGCGCTCATTCCACACTGGCGCTGAGACTAAAGTTTGCAACTCACAAGCTACTAGCTGACAGCGACAATCGACATTAGTTCAGGCTGCACGATCGATTGGAGGATCTTAAAGCCGCTTCGTCGTAGATCACATCATAGAGTCCAGCGGTGAGATTTCTTAAAGATAATAAGCAAAGCGTGTTTACTTATCTGCGTTGAAAAGCTTTAAAAGGCCGACAAGAATTTTCAAAAGAAACATATTAACTTAGTTATAACTTGTTTTCTATAAAAGTATACAGAGATGAAAGGAAATTTCAGTGGATTCACCCACATTTCGCCAGTTATATTTTAATTGCCCTTGTTTAAGTATGGCCCTGGGCCAAGTAATGACCATCCAACTGAGTACAAATCTGGACTCAGGGCTGCTAGTGAGAAATTCTTAACGAAAACAAAACCCAAATAAAAAAGGGCAATACAAATTACGATTAGGGCATCAAAGCTATACGACCCAATCCTCCGCATTCACGAATGCGATGACGAGATCAACGTGAAGAAGAACTTGTGTCGAACCAAAGTGTCGAACCCATGAGTAAGTTACGAATGCAGTAAGTATAACCCTTGGGCTGCCACACTCCTCAGTGCTACCAATAAACGTAGCAATAAAGCTACCTAGTCCAAACAATTAAAACATAATAATGTTAGACATCCCCTTAAGTTTCATTAGTTTTAGATGATCCTATTGTCTAACATTAACACATACAAGCACAAACCGAGTTTATGGGAAGTCTATCAATCTTGCAAAGACAATTTATGGGCGACATCTGTCGACGGATGACGTCAAATTACATCGATCATTTACTTGACGGAATAATTGTGTTGTAGTTATTCGCTAATTTATAAATAAACATTAGGCATTCATAAGGGGTTACAGTCACCTTAATGTCGACAAAAATACATTAATTAGGCCTGTTTTATTATGACTGTTTTATTTTTGATGTTATCTTTGAGAAATCCCATATTCTCTAGTTTACTTGTACAATTTTTAGGGTTCCGTAGGCAAATGGCAAAAAACGGAACCCTTATATATTTGTCATGTCTGTCTGTCTGTCCGTCCGTATGTTACAGCCACTTTTTGACTAAAATATAAGAGCTATCCTGTTGAAACTTCTAAAATAAGAGAATGATAAAACTAAAAAAAATATAATTATGATGTACAGACGCCAGCAGGTCAACCTACCCCAATCTGTCAGTTTTTACAAATGAAACATTAACCTTCCATTATTGTGATCCAGGTGAAATAAAGGTTGACAGATAGAAGGTTGACTGTTAAATGAAATCAATTAAAAAGATAGAGGTAGGTTGATGTGCTGAACGTCTGTACAATACCATGTAAACTTGCTGCTCAATTCCGACTCGCGTTAATGCTTTAAAATTTGTTTGAACTTCAGATCGAGTTATCGGAGTTATTTTTTTAATACGTGACTATAAATCCACGTGATCCGCAATTTACCTTGCAAAGTTACAACCAACTACAAGAATTTTTATATTATGTTACTTGCTGCTACGGAACCCTTTATGGGCGAGTCCGACTCGCGTTAATGCTTTAAAAGTTTAAAGGATTCGTCTACAAACTTCATTTAACCGAGCGTGTTTTAAGGGTTTGAGCATAATCCCATTAATATAGTCCCATACCATCTTTAAAGTTGACTAAAAATCCACTAATGATGCGCTGCGATAGATATAGGTATTAGCACGAACTAGGTACATAGAGATACTACCCATGGTATTAGATAATATTTATAGCACTGTAGGAACGATATATAATCTTTCCATAGTTCTACCACAGGTTCTACAGCATTTGTTAGGCCTTTATCTCGCCAAAAGGCTAATAATGCAAAAATATAAAGATAAATAACCCGATGTAAAATTATAACCAGTTTTAACATTTCGCTATCCGGTTTAATGCAAAATTGTCCAAATGTTTGTCCCCAAAAATAAACATTAGGAAAACTACCTAAGCAGTGGGAACATTATAGGCTGATGTTGGTGATGATGATGATCATTGCATCTCGCATAAGTGACGGTAACGCCATCTGTCAGTTGATAGGCGTACAACTGTGATGAGCACACGCTTGTGCTCGGTGTACCCATGGTATAATGGTGTACCTAAGTTTAGCATTTTAGGTGGCACAGCATAAAAAAAAACTTTTTTTGTCTCTGAATATTTTCGTTTTATCCTGCGTACGCTCGAGTGCGCGAACGCCCATAATAATTCAACTGTGGTCCAACAATAATTGCTCCGTGCGGGAAACGAATCCACGACAAGCAAAAGCAGCATTCAGTTGTTTAACCACTGAGCCAACCGACTAGCAAACCAAAAGATATTAGGTACATGAGAACAAAAAAAAATGATATGATACACATTTATTTTCATATAAGGTCTTAAAAATAACTAGCAATAAGTTTACAACTAAGAGTTAATCCGTTATGTAGTAGCCAGGTACCTTATTTTAGCAACATAATCAGTGGGATAAGTTATAAGTTCTCTAAAAATTCAACTATCAAAATTTTAGAGTCAACTTTGTTTTAACTTGAGTTTAAAGAAATCGAATTTCACGAAAAAACACCTAAGCATGGGTCGATGTTAATGTCTGTAAATGGGCTTCTATAATTATGAAATAAGTTTAAAAAAAAACATTTGTCAAAAATCAAACCGAACTTCGGGAACAATTTTTTATCATAATTTTATGGTTCATAATTTATTGGAGTGAATCTTAGAAAAATTTTATTGTATTTTTAACTCAGTCTAATTTGGCACAACTCTTGTATTAGTTCTAATTTTATATTAACCTAATGTAAAGGCGCATTCACACATTTGCTAGCATTGTCATTGTCAGAAAAAAATATATAATGTTGCTACACAAAAAGTAAATTATGTGTGGATGCAACTTAAGACTAGTTTGTCTCTAGATGTAATAATGATACATTATTAATTAGAAACGAACTACATACCTTGTTACTTTTATTTTTATATTCTTTATAATTGCAAGATACCATTTCAAAATCACATTCCTTACCTTTAAGTATCACACTTTCAGTATACAGCATTTTATTGTTTATTTTTTAACCAGAATGAGTGCAAGAACTTTAAGTTAAAATTTTCTCAAACTTACATTTTGCTTCCATACCTAACTAATGTATAATTACATAGCACAAATGCAATGAAGCAAAATTAGTCAAAGAAACTTACGAGTTGAAAACTATTTATAATATTTTCAATACTGAAAACCCCTGTTTTGATATTAAAAGAAAGATTCTTAATTTATTTATAACAAGGCACAATCAACTAAGGTAGTTATAATAAATCCGATTATAGAAAAGCCAAACAAATGTCCTTATTTTAAAAACTAAGGTACAATTGCTGTCAATTTTGTACTTTCAGCATCTCTGAGATTAATATTCAGGTATTTCAAGTGATGTAAGTAACACCATGTTTTAGTTATAAAATCTAAGTACTAAAAGAAATAAAATAATTCTTAAAAGAATATAGTCAAAGTTGCTTTTCAATAATCATATTTTGTACTTTGCCAATGGCAATACTATTATGATACTACTAGCTGTGCCCGCAACTTCGTAAACGTGGATTTGTCGTAAATCACAATGTATTTCTTAGTGCGAACCGCTTAATTTTCGCCTTTTTTTTTTAAATCATAATTTTCATGGTTCCTATTATTATTGAATTTATTTTGATTTCTTCAAGAACAATTGACATTATTGTGATAAACGCCCTTTGTAACGTTGCAGTCTAATTCCATCCCGCTCCATCCCGCTCCATCCCAGTTCCTACACCATCCCACTTCATCCCACTCCATCCCACTGTTATCCCACTATATCCCACTCCATACCACTAGTCCCACTCAGTCCCACTTCCCACTAATCCCAAAAAATCCCACTAATCCCACTCCATCTCACTCAGTCCCACTCCATTCACTGTCCCACTGGAGTCCCAACTCCATAAGACTCCATCCCATTGTCACTAGATCCCACTCCATCCCACTCCATCCGATTCCATCCCACTATCCCGCTCCATCCGGCTCCATCCCGCTCCATGTCACTTTTATTTTTATATCCCACTCCATACCATTCCCACTACATACCATTTCCAAATCTCATTACATCTCACTCCATCTTAAGCCATCCCACTTTCAGTCCCACAGCATCCCAATCCATCCCATTCCATACCACTCCATCCCAATCCAGTGCTCGAATCCCGCTTTATCCCACTCCATCTCACTCCATCCCACTCAGTCCCATCCATTGCATTCCATACCACTAACTCCATCCTATTCCATCCCACTCCATCCCAATCCAGCCCACTCCATCCCGCTCCATCCCGAAACATTAGAGCTTGAAAACTCCATTCACTCCATCCCACTTTATCCCAATCCATGACACTCCCTCCCACTTGATCCCACTCGAGTCCTACTTAACTTCACTCCAGTCCACACCAGATATTTAATATGTAGACCTTTTTTTTTATAACAAGGCTAGATCGCAATCATGAAGTACTGCGCGTCTCGGTGTAAACTACCGTAATTTTACTATCTGGTACACTTTGAATAGAAATATCTTTTGATAACTAAATTTCAATGAAACAAAAACTAATGTTACAATTGCTGTCAATTTTGAACTTTCAGTCATCGTTGTGTATTAAGTTATCTGCATAACTTTCGTACATTTTAAGTGATGCCCGTAAATAAACCATGTTTTACAAAAAGATCTAAGTACAAACAGAAATAAAAAATTCTTAAAATGCTAATATGGGTTCAAAGTTGTCTTTTTAAAACCCAATTTTTGATTTTTTTTAATGTACAAAAACTAATTTTCTACAGTTTTATTATATGTATATAGATGGCAATTCTATTGGACATGAGCCTCTCTGATTGCACAGCAATTACTGTATAGTTTGTTTGTGTTTTAGTATGGCACTAACGGTCATTATGTCATTAGGTACTTGAAGTTTATTAATAAAATTAATGATCTTTTTTCATAACCTGAATTTTAAAAGCATTTTGGATCTGCAACATTTCTAACACTAGATAGAAAATATGTTCAGTTTGTTTCTTACCATAATATCAGAAGCTTTTTGTGTACTTTCAATTGTTTAACAGTTTAACTTATGGTCTTGTTTCATTTGAAGAGACACCAGATACTGGCCTATGACTGCTATTACCATGCTTAAACACAAAATCTATTACTATGAGTTAGTTCAGGCAAACTAAAACTTGGAAATAATTAAAGCTGTTTAACAATCAGACCTAAAAGACTAGTCACATTATAGAGCAAATTCAGAATCCTTAAATTGTTTCTCTAGTAACAACCTCATTTTCTCCGGGATTGGTACCCCGGAGTGGGCAGGCTTGGGGCGTCGCTTCCAGGACGGTTTCTTACCACTCTTGGTCACGCTGCTGGGTATCGGGACAGATTTATTGTCTTTCGGTTTGGGAGTAGAAACTTTTGGGACTGTGCTAGTCCGCTGTCTTGTTGTTCTTGCTTCGGTTGTGTCGGTGACTGAAAATATTGTAATTATTGATAAATGAAAGAGGAATTTTACAATAAGGATGTACTGTGGTCCAAAGATTGCTAAAACTATGCTTGGTGAATGAAAATACCTAATTAAATCTCTTGTAGATGGTACTATTTGTAAAAGCTATGCTTGGCTGGCCACGCTCTCGCATGTCTAGATAAAACCATCATCTTCCTTCTCTCTATTTCGATTCAGAGGTACATCAATTATTGCAACATGTTTTAAATTCTCTAATCAATTATTTCTTTGAATGATAGAAATGAAGTGAAACAGGTGTTTGGGTCAGTGAGGCATCTTAGAGGCAGAGTTTTATTGACTACTCAAGCTAACAACAACGATTATACAAACAGAAGTGAACTTTCATGTTATATATTGACTAGGTCTAAATCCAAAGACACAAACTGTCCACTGGTCAGTGGAATATTGTTGAGAAAGGTAGTAGTAGTTACTTACTTTTCAATGGAGTTTTATCCACCGTCTTTTTAACTTGAATGGGCTTTTTAATCGCACCTACCGGTGAAGCCCTGCCCTTTGCAGGCAAATCTTTCACAGTGCGTTGCACCTTCGTCGTGGGTTTGGGGGTTTCCCGGGGTGCCATTATTTACTTACAGTTTTTAATACTTTTATCAATAAAATAATGAATAAACATAAAATACAACTAGGAATTCGCCCACAGCAACAACCAGGTTCAAAAATAACGTTTTTGATGATTTGACATTGACAATGTCAATTTGAAATTTGCTGCCAGACAACCAATGTCAGAGTGGAAATGGTGCGTTCAGCGTTGGATAAGAATGCGAACTTTTAAAAAAACCGTAATTACGAGTAACTGTTTCTAGAATCCAAAAAGAGTTGCCTTTGAGTATGCCTTTTTCCATGAGTGTACTGTGTAGGCAAACATCACAGAACGGTACCTGTGATGATCCTTACAGATCCTTGCAAACTTTCGTTTCGCCCACTTTCATATTTACAAGCAGGTCAACACGCCCGGCCCGCGCCCTGGTGGCTCAGATCACAGCACGATCACAGTTATAAAATGTAACATAACTTTATCGTGCACCTGACTTTTCAGATTAAATGCGCAATCTACGCTTTAATAATGTTATAAAAGCTGAAGAGTTTGTTCTATAATGGTACGAATTGAAAAAAATATTATGTATTATGCGTTGGATAGTCCATTTATTGAGGAAGGCTATCTAAATAATTTCACGCTACGACCAATAGGAGATGATCAGTGGGTGGAATTGCGGGGTTAAGCTATTAAAATCAGCTGTACCTCTTTGTGAATGTCATTATCATTATCAGATACCCTGCATAATTTGTAGTTACGTGAACTTTTGCGACTTATTAGCGAGACAATAATAACACAGCATTTCATTGTACCCAACTGCATAGATTAATACAGGACCTACCAATTTGCGTTGTTGTTAATTCATTAATAGAAATGTTCCAAGTTTCGCTTAATAAAACATGTGCATGTGTTATTGTTTTCTTCGTTGTCCTGTTGTAAAACATAAAGAATGTTATTATTAAGTTTGTTAGCATCCGGGTTTGGTGTTTGCTAATTTTTGGTTATTATTGATAACGAAATAAAGCGGGAAATTTAATTTCCAACATCCATGCATTTCGTACGTATAAAACAAAGAAAAATCCAAATCATACCATTCTAAACGCAAAAAGGACTGTTTTATCTAAGAATTATTTTTTGCATCACAATGTTTCGCACTAGGAGATAAACAATGAATAGAAATACTTTCATAACCGCGGCGGTCATTGACATTGCCAAGCGATAGGTATTTTGCATTATCAGCAGCATCCATTACAGAATAAAATTATTGCCAATGTGAAAATTAGAAAATAACAACGTGAAAAACGTAACAAATTAAGCAAAATATGGAATATTGTCGTCTATTTCTGGTTTCCTGAAACAAGTAAATTGTGTTCGTATGATTTTGATTCTTAAAACATCGAATAACTTAGTAAAAATATTTTATTTTGCCATTTTTTATCAACATAATGACATGCAAAATAACGGCAACATTGCTATTTGGCGTCCATCTTTAATCTTTTGATGTGTTGTGTTATTTTAACAAAATTGTAATAAAATTGTTATTATAACTTCTACTATTAATTTAATACACAAATTCTATTCAAGAAGTTTAACTGAGATCTATATCATAAAATAATAACTTGGTATGATGTGATTTATTAAAATTTTATCGAAAGTGTCACAGTATCATTATCGTTTGTTCTAAAAGTTTCACTGTTCTTTGCTATTGACCTAGGTGCTAATTAATCGACCAACCTTCAAATGTTTTCATTAGCTTTCTTATAATCGATAAAATGGATTCACGCTGTGATTATAATGTGCATTGTTACTAAATTGTCGTTTTCCTGTTGTCGCAGCAGATGAAGTGTGCAAATGGATAGGCTGAGCCACTTGCGGGGTGAAGCGGGGGGCTCGCGGGACTCCACGCTCGACACCACGTCCCCGCCGAGTGACTCCTTCATGACAGCCAACGAGAGCTCCTCCAAGTACTATTCTCTGTCAGAAGTGGACTCTGTTGATTCAACATTCGACATTTCTTCTATAAAAGATGTTTCGCTGGCTAGTACCACCACTGACTCCGAAGGGACCATAACGAACACCGATGAGCTAATTTCAAATCTGTCACCAATTGGAAAGAAAAGTGATATGCTAGACGGTTACAAAATTGGTAAACAGATTGAGGCAGCAAATATTTTATCAGGCGGTGTTGCAATATTTGATGATAATGACAATTCTTATGATGGTGATGAGCTGGTGATTGATGACAATGTTGATGCCGATGATAAGTCGCATTCGGAACTGAAGCAGCCAGATGAATTGGAGTTTAAGTCTGATGAGAATATGATAGAGTCTACCTTGATAAACGAAGAGGCAGATATAGCTAGTAAAGATACTGAAGTGGTGCTACAGATTGATGGTAAAAATGTAGATGCAATAGATATTGGTAATGGATTGTACTTGTATAGGAAGGAAGGTCAGGAGGAGCTGGCCGCTGTTCAGATAATTGATGATGACCAGCAGCAGACCAGCTTCAAGTTCCTGAAAGTGCGGTGAGTTTATTTGGATAATCAGTACATTTTTCATTGAAATCTATATAGTTTTTAGCACAATAGAAATCAGAATTGAAAGTGCATGTAAACAGTAAGAGTATGTCACAAAGTTATAATTAGCTTTACCTACCAATTATATTCTAAAGTAAAATCATTTGTTATAAAATATTTAACAAACACACGTGTTAATATCTTCTTCCATTCACCCTCTACACATCCATTGTAACTTTCCTTCTTAAAAAATGTTCTGCTGGATACAAATAAACTAAACTTATCAGATTGTTCAGAAACTGATTAATAGTCCATAAATAGTCTTTGATTTTCATTACTATGAGTCATTTGTATTTTTACAATGGACAAAAAATGGTGTCTTCAATCTAAATTATGTAGTTTAAGATCAAGTTTAGTAGATCTTTTTATCAGAATGGGTAAACATTTTCGCAATTTAACTATAAATAAACTGTTGTGGGTGTAACTATAATATAAACATGATTTGACCCAATTAGAAGTGAAATGTTTGTTTACTTCCAGTCTTACGAATGTTTGCATCCACTCTTAATTACATCTCTTCTTACTACTGATTCTAAATATACACTTTTTCTGTGCTGTGTTTTTATTTAGGCATTGGGCAAGTGATAATGAAACACAAGCATGCAAAACTTGAAAATACCTTAAAATTACATTTTCTCATCTTTATTTATTTAAAGTTGGCACAGCATGGCACATTTATGTCAGATAAGCAGTTGTCCAATGAAAATAATCAATATTCAGATGCATCATTTTAAGACTAGAAGCCAACTCTAATATGATTGGGAAAAGGCTAGGCAGATGAGGACAGCATGTGTCTGAATGAACTCCTTTCCAACCATCTTTCACACATTTCATCTATAGATAATGTGGTCTTGGTTGCCCTAAATATAAATATCAACTGATAAACAGGTTTTCAAAAACTTGTGCAGCATACAACTCTGCAGGAGTTGTAAACATGATTTTTGTAGTTTTTTATTTTATTTAATGTGAGTCCGTATTTTGCAAATGATAAGTATAGAACTTGATAAGTTATCTTTTTAATTTAAGTTGAAAATTTTATGTCAAAATATAAAAATATATTTTTTAGCAGTGCAGTTTTGTAAAATAATTACATCATTAAGATTAATTTAGTTGCTTGTATTCAGAAAAATATTGTAACAATTTTCATGTGAAGAATAAAAAAAACATCTATGTTTTCACTCAGAAATAGAAAGAGAGACAGTTTTTCTTTATCAAAAAACTGATTATAGCCAACTCAGTCTTAGAATACATGTTATTTTTTTTAATTAGGGTAAATTCACACCGAGACGCGACGTTCCGTGCACTCTTGGTCAGTGGGTTCATTGGGTTGTCCCTTTAAGGGCCTTCGCGCCTTTTAAGCCGTAAAAACGTTACATTCTAAAGCAAACTCCTGATTAACGGCTGGGTGTAAAGATTGAAAAAAAATATATGTTGAATGTATATTCATGTACAACAATGTGAGTAAATTTTATTTTCTTATGACAAATAGTTGAACTGTAAAAAAATATTTAACAACACGCTATTTTGTTGAAATAAATGCTCACTCCTTCTAAACGGCTTCGTTTATTTAAAATATTTTTGAATACATCAATCGGTGTTAAAATTTACTACAAAGTGAGTAACGCTCATGTAAATCAGTCAATATTTTACAAAGAATATGTTAAAAATTGAGATTTCCACATATAAAAACCGGGCGAAGGCGGTCCGCGGCAGCTGTTCCTGCCTCGCTGCATAGTATATGATATCATTTTGAGGTATCGGGGTACGCTCGGGACATATTAATATGTGCGGTGCAGATATAAAAGTGTGCGTTTAGCTCCGCCTGGATGTTCAAGGTCATTGAGGGTACTATGCGCCTTAATAGAGCAATTCGAAATTAAACTTTACTATAAGAAAATACCGGTCAAAATCATAACCCTCCTTTTGGTTTTGCCATAGTCGGTTAAAAAATACAAATTTCTCCGATGACGCAAAGCAGCGCGCGCCTTTTTTACACGAAAAGAAATAAACATTTCCAGTATCGTCGCTTCACGTGGCGTCTCCGTGTAAACTGACCATTTGTCCCGAAATTTAAATAAAATCACATCTCTATGTTCAATTTTGTAAATTTTTATAACTTCCAGTGCATTCAATCCAGTGTAAAATTAAGAGGGTAAAATTACGCACTACTAAAATTAAACCTATCATTTAGGTAGCTGTAAAATTGTACTAGACAGTGCCGGATTAGCCATATAGCAGGAGGCAGCAAATGCTACGGGCCCCGCGCCTTGGGGGGCCCCGCACCTGTGCCCAAAAAAGGTGTGAGAGGACAGCATCCCCCCTTCACCCCAGCTGCAGTGACGGACGTCGGCAGACGATCTCCGGCCACCGTAGGCGCGGGCACGTGGGTGGCGAGTAATGGGTGACTCGCTGTCCGACTATGGCCCAGGGATCGACGGCGTGTTGTGTTCCACGCGCCTCAAAGATTGTCAGCATGATGACGGGGCTCCCCTCTACAGGGCCAAAGCCTGCGGGGCTTGTGAGACTTATCTCATTCCCGTGACCCCGGAACGTAAAAGATACCGTGGATTTACCGCAAAAAAAAAGGCAATGTAAGGGCCCCATGGTTACATTTGCTACGGGCCCGCACCGGCTTTATCCGGCACTGGTACTAGAGTGTTAAAATACCTATTATCATTCATTTATGCAAGTAGTACATGAAAATTATAACTTCATATTGCACACAAGCTTGGAAGTAGGTTTATATGGACAGTATTAATCGACAAAACGTAAAATAAACCTGTACAGGCATTTAGAATTTGACTTTTCATTTAATTATTTATGCTTATCTAAAGCACACAAGTTTTTAGGGTTCCGTAGTCAACAAGGAACCCTTATAGTTTCGCCATGTCCGTCCGTCCGTCCGTCCGTCCGTCCGTCCGTCCGCCCGTCTGTCCGCAGTTTAGCTCAGAGACGCACAGTACTAGAGAGCTGTAATTTGGTGTAAATATACGGATTTGTTGTGCCGAAAAAGTGGTAAAATAAAATCTCGTAAAATATTTTTTTTTAGGGTACCTCCAGTACTTACACGTAAAGTGAGGATTTTTTTTTCTCGCGTACCCCTTAGTGTGGGGTATCATTAAATAGGCCTTTAAAAAATAATGATAGTTTTCATTAAAAATTTTTTGATAAAAAAATTCGTTTGTGAAATATTAAGCTTTAAAGTGCTAAATTTTGCTCGATTCGAGTGTCCCCCCCCTCTACCAGCTAAACGGTTATGTTTGGGGGTGTGAAAAAATTCACAATAGTAGTACATATAACGAAGTTTAAAAGAAAATTATCATGACTAAGTAGGCTTTACAACTTTACGAGTAATAGTCGACCAACTTATAAAATGTACTTGATATCATATTTTCTTAAACAAAATGTATCGGAGACAACTGCAAATGTAAGTTTGTCAACTTTATTTTTACAGCTTTTATAGGTATGTTTTTTGGGGATAGGTAGGTTTTTAGCGTCAACTATTTTTAACTAAATTCAAAAAAGGAGGAGGTTCTAAATTCGTTGTAATCTTTTTTCTTATGTATTATCCCCGATTTCTCAAAGACTCCTGGACCGATTTTGAAAATTCTTTTTTAAAAGTTAAATTCAGCGAATCAGTTTAGTTAGTTCGCATAAGTATTTTGATGGGCAACTACGGAACCCTACACTGTGCGTGGCCCGACACGCACTTGGCCGGTTTTATGAGTTAATGTTCAACCTGGGTGTCAAATCCTTATACTCAGCTCTGCTTGAGAATCAGGCAGTATTTCAACTGTATTCTCTCAAATTCTAAACTGGAAATTAATATCAACAAACTTAATTTCGCATTTTTTGTGAGACAGGATGTAAAACCTAGTAGCTGACTCCTATTTGTTGCACCTTGATTTAACCTTTTAAAAGGTGTTAATTTCCTAACAAACTAGTATATTTCGTGTATAGACTGTTTATGCTGCCTGATGGTTCATCATGTATTTTTATTTTCGGTTGTGTAAACACTATGCAGAAGAAGAGTAACATTAATTTTATATATTTCAGTGAAAATGCAGAGGGTAATTTAGAAGTTTATGAAGAAATAGAGATAGAAGTACCTAAAGAAGTGGTAAGGAATTATTTTAAACAGAAATACCATGTACATTTGTGCAGTTTAATAAAAACTACTAGAATCTTCCAATCACATTAAATTATACCATTTCATTTTACAGCCTGCAAAAGAAGGAAAGATGCCTGAAAAGAAAATATCATCCCATGTGCCTATAAAGGATATCAATAAGGTCATTAGTGAGTCGGCTTGCAACAAAGTTGCTGAAAGAAAAATTAAAACACCAAGGAAAGAACCAATTTTAACTACAAAGATTACTGAAGTAGAACTTGAAGTAACTAAAGAAATATCGCCAGATGGTAAATCTGAACTAAATATAAACGGAAAAATGATGAAGTTTAGTGACTCGCGAAAATCGCCAGTTATAGGCAGTTTCACACCCATGACGTTCCACTCAACACCAAATAAAGAGCGCATACCATTGACTAAAACAATGGTTGACCAGCAGCTGCATCCTAACAGGCATTCAGATAATGTCAAGAAAACAATCGAAGTACACACTGATAGTAGTAAGCAAAGAACACCAGAAACACCAACTAAAAACAAAGATGGTGATGATAATAAAATTAATGAGATAGAGAGTTCTGAAAAAGAATTGGTGACTGATGAATCAGTTGTAAAAGTTGTTGCAGCTGAGGAAACTGAAAAAGAAATAAAGAATATTGAAAATTTTCAGCCACAACCATTAGAATGTACTAGTGATGAAGTGTTAAAAGGAAAACCTATAACAAACGACACTTCAGTCCCAATTGAACAAGAGAATATTATTGATTCGACTGAAGGAGACATTAATAAAGAAAAAGCAATTGTTACAGAGAATTTGCAAAATGATAATATAAGAGAAGAAAAGTCAGAACAGAAGAGTGTTCATATAGAAACTATTGAAGAAGAAGAAGATAGTATCGGAGAAGATCTTGTGATTGTAGAAACAGTTGTCGATACTGAAGTCGATAAAAGTGAGACACAATCTGAGGAGCTTGTGAAAACCGATATTGATAACCTGACAAAGGCGAATGATGATATTCAAGCAAAACATGCTGAAGTTGTTTCTGAGCCTATTCAAGTAATTAATAATAATGTTGGAATTGATAAAAATGTTAAGAATGACAAAGCAATTGTTAACGACAATACTCAATGTGATAGTCAAGATGAGACCAAAGCTGAAGAAATTATTTACGATATAACAGACCAAGATAATGATGATATAATTATTATTGATGATAGTGAATTAGATGAAACCAAAATTCAAGCATCAACGTCAGAAACTGTCGAAGTTGTTTCAAAAGATGAAAACATTCAAGAAAGTGAGAAATCTGGACCAATCGTTCCAATAAAGAAGGATGAATCAAAAGACAGTGTTCAAAACAACAATAAAAAAGATGCTGGAAATATTCAAGCCGATTCTACTTCCATAATTATTACTCGCGATGCGAACAAAGAACAAGTAAAAAGAGATGAGACATGTCCCTTAGATGAAGTTGTGAAGAACAACCAGTCAAAAATACCAATTATGAAGCCAGAAAATAAGAAAGAAGTATCCAAACCAACAACTAGCAACAAAATATCAATAACGCCTTCGACGATAAAGCCTTCTACAACCATTGACGCCATAAAAGGAACAGTTGAATTAAAACCTGAGCCTTCTAAAGAAATGGGTACTGCCTTAAAAGAAGTTTCTAAAGATATGATGCCTATTAAAGAATTACAAAAACCACAGTCAATGTCAGAAGAATCCCAAAAACCAGCAAAATCTGCCAAAAATCAAGATAAACTAAAAATTGAAGCGCTGGCTGGTAAAAAACCTATTCAAATTAGTCCTTTAGTCCTTAAAGCAGAAACAGCAGTTCTCAAAAAAGAAAATTTGCTTGAAAAATCTCCTAAAAAAGAATCTAAAAAGCCTATTCTAATTGCTGAATCTCAATCCAAAGTAGTACCTATGGAAGTTGACAGTACTACTAACGTCAAAGTGAAAGCGTCTGGAAAATGTTTAGTTACCATTGACAAAGTACCTGGCAAAGAAGCAAAGGATCAAAAGCTACTACCCAGGCAGTACCTGGGACCTCCTCTGAATTAAAATCCCAAGTGACTTCCAAAGGGGATGAAAAGCGGGATATAAAAATGACATCAAAAGAAACTTCTGACAAAGTAAATGTAAAGGAAGTTAAAGTAAGTCAAGTGCCAAAAGAGGAACAGCCTAGTTGCTCAGGTACGCAAGATGTCAGTAGTACCTCAACTGACAATCTACCAAATAATGAAAGTAGAAATGAAGCAGATGATGATTCCAATTCGGAAGAAGCAGGTGGAAGTAAAAAAGAGGTGCCGTTTGGAAAATGGACAGCTACCAACAGAAAAGAGTTCTTAAAAAAAATATATACTAGGCCACAGTTTGCACGCCTGCCGTGCCTTCCACTAGCACCAATCAGCTGAAAAACTCAAATGATCTCAACAGAAGAGATGTTCTCCAGAAAATCGATAGTCAAAGGCAGCAGTCGAGTAGTGCAGCAGCATTAGCTAAAACTCAAGAAGGCAATAAAACTATTAAAAACGAAACTGCTTTTGTGAGCAAAAATAATATAAGTCAAAATAAAGATAATATTGCTCAGGAAAGCAAGAATCCTTTGAAGGTCGAGGCAGTCAAAGACACTTTGGAAACAGAGGCAGAAAAAGCTCCCGTCAAGCAAGATGTAACAAATGATATTCAAAACGAAGAAGTATCACAAGCAGCATCTGTCACCAATCAAAAGAAGGAAGCACCAAGAACGGAAGGAAACATCAACTACCAGGACTTGATTGATAAAACTATTGAAGATATGATACATAGAACTGTAGGGTCTTCAAAAGATGACCCCAGCCAAATTTCAGCAAAAGATTCGAATCCGCCTCCAACTGGTAAATTTCCAACAAACTACCAACCGACCGATCAAGCCACACTTGATGAAATAGAGATGAAGATGAATGAATTACATGGTATCCCGTTCATCGAGAGACCTCCACATGAACTACCCGTAGTTCCTTTATCTGAACCGAAACCCAAATCCTTATCTAAACTGGAAAAAGAAAACTAGTTCCTATCAACACTACTAAAATACCGAATCTCTTACCATTTCCAAATAAAACGCAACAAAAAATCATCAAGGAAAGTGTAATAGAGGTTGACTCAGAAGATGAAATAATAGAGCATGAACCTATTACCGGTGATATTGATGTAAATAAGAAGAATGTAGCAGCTAAACTACCACCTAAAGAAAAGCTGAAGATGGCATCTTATGCTAACATTGATAAAAGTAATACAGATGCTGCCAAAAAAGATTCTATTATAACAGAAAAAGATTTTGATAAATTTGCAAGAAGAAATTCCATAACGTATGAAAATTGCCTCACTATGAACTTTGATAACAAAGAACCACACAATGTAATTCAGACAGTAGTGGAAAAAGATCCGTATCCAAAGACATACTCTAGGAATGATGTCGGACGTGTCGATAAATCCAAGATGCCGTACAAATATCAAAATGTTAACAAGCCTATCCAACCAGCTAAAGTACACGTTCCAAACAAATTAGGCGCTACTGAAGATACTTCCACCAGAAATCAATCCAAGTTACAAAAAGCTTATCAATCAGCTTTATCAGCTAAACTTCAGAAGGAATGCCCTATAACTATCATAGAAGATAAACCAGTCAAGGTAGTCTTTATGGATAATATGGAGTTTGTTCCCAGTTCGATAAATGTCCAGGGTCAACAACTTTCCCCTGCTAAGAAATTAAGTACTGATCCAGACAGCGTCACTCTTAGCACTCTTGATTCTTAGACTCGGAAGTGTTGGATTCTACAGATGATGCGAAATCTCAGGAAGAAGTAAAAACAAAAACAAAACACCAGAGAAAGCAAGTTTTAACTCCCGTTGAGGAACCTGAACTAGAGCTGATACAACCAAAAGATTTAGGCCTTGAAGTGTCACCTAAAAAGAAAAGGAAAACTGAAGACGATAAAATGGATAAACACGTTAAATATCCAATGCGGAAGAAATATTATCTTCTTGGCTCAAATACTGCAGCAGAGGACAAATATACACACACACCAGAAGTCATTAAAAATCCACTCAAAGAGACCGTCAATCGTAACGATAACGGCGTAGCTCACAAAAATGACTTCTCAGCTATCGACAGTTTAGTAAAAGCTGCTGAGCTGCTTGAACATTCAGAAAACTTGAATATTATTGATTCTCCGACCCCTGATAGTCAACAGAGTACACCTGTTAAGAGAGGACGAGGTCGTCCTCGAAAGTATCCTTTACCCGAAGGCGGAGTCGATAAGAATAAAGTGCCAAGCCCACAGAAGAAACCACGGTTAATTGATGCCAAAGTCCCAAAACGTGATACCGTGACCATTACCGATGACGAAGACGATGATGTAGACAGCGACGGTCAAATCATCAAAGAAAATTGGACAATGGGGAAAATTAACGAGAACATAGTTTGTCCAATTTGTAACAAATTATTCAGAACTGAGAACGTTGTATTTAAACACGTAAAACATTGCACCGGCCCTTCACCGAGTCGATCTGGTTCGGACAAGAGAAGTCCCAGAAGAATGAGACCATCGCAAGAATCAGATTCCAAGTCGCAAGGAAGTAAATCCGATGAGGACCTTGATGATGACAAACCACTAGTCGTCAGAAAAGAGACTCCTAAAAAGCGTAAATCCAAAGATTCAGTTTCCAAATCAGATGATAAAGACGATGTTATCGTCATAGAAGATACACCACCAGTCAAAGAGAAGCCTGAAAAGAAAGAAAAAGAGATTGAAGATAAAAAAATCCACGAATCTAGAAAACCAAGGGCTAAAATATTCCCCAAAACTAATGATTTGGTTTGTGAGTTTTGTGGTAAAACATTCAGGCAGTTATCCTATTTGGTCAGCCATAAATTACAGCACAAGAAAGATGAGCCAAAGAAAGTAGAAAAGGAAGCACAAGTCGCAAACAAATCGGTGTACAGCTGTGAAGTTTGCAAGAAAGAGTTCAGGAAACTACATCATCTAGTTCAGCATCGGCTTATTCATAACCCCAGTGCAGCGCCCGCGAGGTCTCTACGAAAGAGTTCTTCAGAGCAATCTGACACTAAGATTGATAAAGAACCGGCTGCTTCTAAACTAAGCGATGACCCTGGTGCTGGGTTCCGCTGCGAGCCATGCGACAAGTCATTCAGAAAACTACACCATTTAGTGGAGCACAGGGAAACCCACGACGGTATAAACAGACAGAAGACTACTCCCGTGGTGATACCAAACAACGTTGAGAAGCCCGTTTCTTTACACCAGTGTGAGATTTGCAAGAAAACGTTCAGGAAGCTGCATCACCTTATCGAACACAAGGAGCAACATGTGGAGACTAGTTCAGAAAAGTCGGATGACAAGAGTGTGAAGAGTACTTTGTCAACCAGAGACATAATACATGAGTGTTCACTTTGTTACATGGTGTTCCCGAACGAACACTCTCTAAACAAGCACACTATCATCTGCGAACGGAAGAAACGGCAGTCACGGCAAGCTCAAGCTGCCGAAGAATCTGAGGCAACAGCTGAGTCAGTTGAAGAAACAGGTGAATGTTCAAAGATTGAAGAAAAAGTAGATGACATTGATTCTCATAAACTAATTATTATTGAAGATACAGTAAAACTAGATGAACCCGAGAAGAAGGTTGTTGAAGAGATAGAACTACCTAAAGAAATACCTACAGCAACTGAAGTGAAACCAGTAGACGTTGTAAAAGAGGTAGAAAAAGAGATAGAGACTGTTCCACAGAAGTTAGAAACGAAACCTGTCGAACTACCACCAGTTACTCCTACAAAGAGAGATTTCTCAGAAACGGAAATTATCAAAGCGGAAGTTGAGCCAGTAGTCCCAGAGAAAATAAAGAAAGTTGAAATTAAAGAAGCAAATAAAGTTTATGAAACACCTAAAAAGAAAACTTCCATCAAAGAAAAGTCATCAGGTAGTGCAAGCAAACGTCTGAAAACTACAGCTGCTCTCCCTGTTCCCGATGATAAACCAGCGGTAGAATCAAGTGATGACGACGAAGTCAGGTATATGTTGAACCCGAACTTCAAAGTGGAGGAGCCAACTGAGGAGAAAGTTTTTATGAAAGTGAGAGCGAACAAGCGCAGCTCCCTCCAAATAGAGCGGCCAAACTCCAAGGACTTAGTGAAGAGAAGAACGTCACTACAGCATCCGCCCAAGATACCACGCCTTAAGACAAAAGCCGTCGAACCCAATCCGGTAGCTGTCAAACAAGTAACTAAAGCACCTAAACTAGAGCCAGTGCCTTCATCAGACTCGGACGATAGCGAAACTGTAAAATACTCTTTCCCAAAAACCATTCCTGAAAAACCAACGAAACCTGCACAAGAACGCACACCTAAAACTGTAGAACGAAAAACTCAAAATAAAACTTTAGCTGATAAAAGAAAGTCGTTGAGTGGAATAGCAAAGAGGAAATCATTGGGGAAAGGGGTCATAGCCAGGCACAAACAAACACCCGTAAAACAAATCAAGCGAAGTAAGTAACATTATGTTTGTGATTTTTCTAGCACTCCTCCCGCGACTTCGTCCTCGTCATTTTTAAACTTGCCTTTGTGAATTTCTAGTCCCCTTTCTTACGGGATACTATTGGAAAAACTAAATCAATATTCAACAAAAATTCTATCAACCCACAATATCTCTTCTTGGGTAACACCTACATCCTTAAAATAATCCCAATGCAAGATTTGAGACTTCTATCAAGCCACTATCAAATTATTTACAAATAGCAATTTGAATGTTTGCGTTTGTCTCCACAGGAACGTTAGAAGTGGAGCACAGATGTGACTGCGGGCAGTTGTTCAGCAGCGCGGCGCTGTTGTCGCGACACACGACTCTGGCGCACACGCCGCCGCGGATACGGCGCCGCCGGTCGCCTCCAAGCCCGACATCAAACCACCGCCGCGCAAGTCCAGCGTTAACGACAAACCAAAACAAGCTCCGGCATCCAGGAAGTCTAGCGCACGAAGCGACAGCAGCACTTCTACTAACACTAAACCGAATAAAAGTGAAGCGAAGCCAACGAGGAAATCGCTAGATAAAGATACGAAAACTCCGGCCGTCACAAGGAAACCTAAACCTGAAAAGTCTGAGACAAAATCTAGCGTCAAACCGAAACGGACGCCCGCGCACCGCGGCGTGCCCGTGCCAGAAAAGATGAGGAAACTTATGCAGAAGAATAATAAATAAATATTTTAATAATAGAGATCGGTTCGTTTTCGAAGTTGGACTGAAAGCTCCCTTAGATTTCGGGATGTTATTAGTAAGGAGAGCGCTAGTATGTTTAGATAATATCACGCATCACAAGGCTCACAATTGTAACAAACGGACCATTGTTGAATAAAAATATTTTTACACATTTGATGAAGTGTTACATCAACAAACAATATTTTTATCGTGAGTCGGTTAGTTAGGCGTTGATCTTGTCTATATGTAAATGAGAACCTAAAATAATAAGTATATTTTGTCAATTTGTTTTAGAGTTTAGCTATTATGTATGTATAAGAGTAAATATTTATGTTTTATAGACTTAAAAATAATAATTTTCGTTGGCATTATCGGTTAGCAAGCTGTAATTTTCAGTTAAACTGTAAATGTTCGCCATTCAATGATTTATCTGATTTTGTCGAAATGATAAGCCTAAATATATTGCAAGAAGGTGCAAACTTATGTTGTAAAATTTATATTAGAATAACAGATTTCTTAATGAAGTTTATAAGTAATGTTTGGTGGGTTTTGATGAAATGAGCTTATTATTGATGTTTTGAATATTGATTTGAATGGAATTGTGATTATACAATGCTTATAATAATGAATTATTGAGCTTCCGATTGCGGAGTTTGGGTTATTTAGTGCTTCGTAGTATGTTTTAATGATTATTGTAAGGGATTAGAGGAATTTGAGAGTTCCAGATTTTTCTAATTGAATAAATGAAATATTTAATAAGTCAGCACACCTCAATAAATCAGATATCGTTTAGACTCCGAGAGTAGTTGCGGAGTTCATAATAATTTATCCTATTTAATGTTGTGTAGTTCAATACCGGTACGTTGGAGGAATCGCGTATTAGGGATGTTCCGAAAATTATGTTGCTATTAGGGCTCTTTACTTTTGTTGTGATGCGATGTAATTCTCCTGATTTGAGTCGCAAACCGACAAGTGGTACCACTTGAGGTATGGAAATCACCACGACCTACAGGCGCTGACTATATAAAATGGTTTTTTGACGTGCGATTGTCTGTGAGTGGGTAGTAAAATATTTGTTACAGTCGAATTGCTTCGAATCGCGTTCTTAGTGACGAGCCTAGGTTTATAGAGTGCCAATCAGGATGGTGTTTCATAAATTTTGTCCATTACTGTATTATTAAATACAATTTTCGGAATATTCCAAATTCGTAAGTCCCCACAGCACTACCAAGTTGTTGAGATATTTGCAATTGTTTACCATATACATTAAGCATAGCTACAATACATTCTTAGCACTTCTTTTAATCAATTACATATTATTCTGCAGTTAATGTTAATACAATGTCGTGTAATGTGGTGATTATTTTCAATAGTCTTCAAAATATATCACAGTTGAAGTTTACTTGATGTTAGCAGAGTCGAAGATATTCCCTAAATTTTGACCAACGTGTCGTGTCTTGTTAGTATATGAGTATTCATACAATGATACTCCCCAAAATTTATAGTGAACTAGGACCAAATTATATCAATTTCTCCGTTTCTAATGGTAATAATATATTATGTTGTTTTTAATTTTAAATAATGTTTATTCTACTCTCGTGACTAACAGTGTAAAATGTAATTAATTGCTAAAATATAAAAGAGTAGTCCGTATTGTGAGATTTATGTTTTAGAAGCATTTAACATAAAATTTTATATATGTAGATGATATCATTATTTTTAATATGATGATGCAATTTTGATTAATGGGTTATAAATAAATTGTCTAAAATTTATTACTGCATTTATTTTTATTGTAATAATATTCAGACGTCCATAAAATATATAGGTAAATAAATCTACAATCAAATATTTTTATCCTCTTTCGCAAATAATATCGACAATGCTGGGTTCCATGAGCTGTGGGTCAACACATCTTAGTTGCGCAGACGCAAGCGCATCTTCTAGTAGTGCGTTCAGTAACCTTTCATCATTGCCCATGCAAGATAAACGTTGTTGGAGGAAATGAACATCTACTTGCAACTGTTGTAAGCCGTGCTTGCCGAAAGTGCGCAGTCTTACGCACTCGACTAATGCCTTCAGAGCTACCTTCAATGCTCCATTAGATAAAGCAGCTCGGTCAGCTCCAGCTGGACTGAATACTTCAATTCTTTCCGAGAATATCCTATTCAGAGGCGAGAACGAAGATGGGGCGCGTGACCAGATAGTGCGTCGGCTGGAGTCGCTTGATGGTTTGATGCTAGTTGGGAAGAGTTGTGATGCGGCGCTGTCCGCACTTGCCAACGTTTCAACTACTCTTCGGCACACGGCTCGAGGACCTCGCGGTTCAGGAGCTCTCAACCAATCCCTGGCTAGGACAGAAACCCTCAACATTTGTGCTGCTGTCTGACCAATAAATACGACCTCAGAATCCAACGCAGCTTGAGCAGCAGTGGACAGGTGCACCATAGCACTGTTTGTGTCATTCTTCTCAACAGTTAATCCTGGTGCAGACTCCTCCAAAAGTTTTTGTAAATGAGTATGTAGTGTAGACACCCCACTTTCTTGCATCTCCAGACATAACTTTGCTAAAATCAAAAGTAATTCAAATGGAATGTTATTATTTGATGTTTGTAAGCAGGCCATCTTTTTGACCATATCTGAGAGATTGACCATGGTCTCAGAAATGACTTTCCAGCATGTGTCAGCAACAGCTTTGGCACACCATGGTTTGAGACCAAAAGATAGATTATTTTGTAGGAATGCCATGAGATCAAGTAATGAAGCTTGCACTTTCTGCATCAAGTAGATTTGCAGGGAGTTCAGGATATCCTTCAGGTCAGTGGTATCTGTTCCCTTGCTTGCCAAAGACTGTCTCACTTTAGTCAGACTATCTTTGAACTGAGATTGAATCAACTGATACTGTATGGTAGCTTTATGATTAATGCATTGTATCACAACATCAATGGCTTTATTAGACATAGTGTCACTATTGATAATCTCAGTCATAGCCTGCAACTTTCTAAAGAATTTATCAAGACCCCTTATCAATATTTCTGTTCCAATATTGTCTGGTTTCTTCACAACTTCTTCAAAGAGATTGAATACTTGTAACATGATTTTGTCAGCAAAATCAGGAATGTTGGTACTTTCTTTGTCTTGGAACATGTCATGGTAGCAAGATATGATGATGCCTAGGTCTGCTAAAAGGGTGTTGTTACATTTTTCAACCCATTCCAAGATATCAGTGCTTTCTACCATAGCACTGAGGGCTTGTAGGTGTTGGTCAAGTCGGCTTTCAGAACAGCTTAGAAAGATGTCCTGGAGAGAAGAGTCTGTTTCTTGCAGTTGCCTCAATAGGCCTACACTTTCTGCTAATTCAGAAGCAGATGTATCTGGACTAAGCAATCTTTCTCGTAAAGTTTTCTTTAAACCATAAATTATTTCAGAACATTCTGTCTGTATACTTTGAAATGAGGGTTGATTGCCATACTTTTGTAGTACTCTCTGTGCGTGAGTGAATTCATGTACAGCATCAGCATATCTACCTTCTTCGATGGCCTTATTCAGTTGAGAAGGCAGTAGAAATAAGAATTGAAGTTTATCCAGCAGCTGTCGTGTTCCACATAATCTGCTAACGTTATTCCCACTTTCTCTAAGAGAATCGGATATCTGAGCGCTAAATGTCGTGATTTTATTCATGTTTTCGCTCAGTTTGTTCATTTCTTCTTGCATTATCTTGAAATCTGTTCTCATTTTGCGAACCGTTTCTGTCGCGGATATAAACTTATTGTAGTTCTCGTAGACTAATGTTTGCATCTCTGACTGCAAGAATTGACTCTGGGTGACCACTTCAGCCTCTTTATCCATTACTTGCTTCAACGTTGCACATTTTAACAAGACATCTAAATACATATCGGGGTTGAAGTTGCTACCATCGATATCTAGAGGGTTTTCTTCCTTTTCCTTAGTTTCTGCCATTGCGGAGGAATTAAATAAAACCAGAATTCTCCCAATAATACTGTAAATAGCAAAAACTAAACCATTTCACTGATTTCTTTTCGTATTGAATTCGTAGTTTGTTAATTTGTTTGCCAATGTTTGACAGTGACATTGACAAAACGTGACAATGTCACAATGACTTTTATTCTTTCGTTCAACAAATTCGTTTTGCGTACTTACACAAAATAATTTCTATCTTTAGTTCAATTTTTATATATTTTTTTTATTTATAAGATTCTTTAAAAGAAAAGACATACATGGGCCGCTCTGTTGACGACTAGGTGGTTGCGTCGTGGGCAAGAAGGAATACTTGTCCCCGAGCTCGGTGTCAATGGTCTGGTTTCCATTGGCAGAGATCCAAAGCTGAGCGACGACTCAGGGGATGATGGCCATGTGTATTTGGAATCAATTCTGGTTAAGAATCCCTCTTTTAGTGGCTTATTTTTCTCTTTAATGGTTTCCACGTGACATTGATGGTATGGATGTTAGTAAGTACTTCCAAAGTGATTCTTTCCTGGTGGTCCTTTTCGTGGTGTTACTTTCCTATCGATAATTCCATATTTTTTTCAACTTGTCTAATACACTGTGCTGCCGAAGGTGTAAATAATTTTTTTTTTTTTTTTTTTTTTTTTTTTTAGTTAGCCTATACTGTCCCACTGCTGAGCAAAGGCCTCCCCCAATTCCTTCCAGGAATTCTTTTCATGGGCCGCTTCGAACCAGCTCTCATGGTGGGCGTCTAGTTCGTCTCGCCATCTTTTTCTGGGCCGGCCTCGGCGGCGCCGTCCATCTCCCGGCACCCATTGAGTGGAGATCTTCGCCCAGCGGTCCTCTTGCATCCGGCAGACGTGACCCGCCCAATCCCACTTCAGCCTAGCAGCTTTCCTACCAACATCTATTATGCCAGTTTTGGAACGCAGCGTAGTGTTTCGCACCCTGTCTTCTCTTTTCACACCTAGAATGCTGCGTTCCATTGCCCGTTGGCAAACTCCAAGGCGGGACTTTTGCGATTCGGTGAGTGACCACGTCTGAGCACCGTAGGTTAGGACGGGCAGAATACACATATCGATGAGTTTACGCTTCAGGGAAATCGGTAGATCACCCTTCATTAGCGTCTTCATGGACCAGTAGCTTTTCCAGGCGTTCTCGACTCGACGATCGATTTCCCTTTCTTGCCTGTTTTCGAAAGATACTAACTGGCCCAAGTAGATATACTCATCGACATAGTGTATTATCTGCCCATCTACCTCGACCCTACGCTTAGTGCTGTTGGTCATTATCTGGGTTTTTGACCGATTCATCGCGAGTCCCACTTTGCAGCTGGCTGTGCTCAGTTCTTGGAGCATAGTCTGTAGCTCTAGAGCTGTGGTAAATAAGTAGTGTGTAAATAATTACTTGTGATTTTTGATGTATAAGTATAAAGAAAAAAAAACAACAAAATATCTTGAAGAAAAAATATACTTTAATCACTTTTTATTATAAATTCCAAAGGCTCATCAAACATTCTCTATACGTATAACATCTTGTTCTTTGGCTTACATCTAAATAGCAAATATACACTTGTCTTGCACTATTCCATTGTACGAAAATCACTCACATAACAGCCAATATTTGTTCAAACATTTTATAATGAAGCATGTAACTATCACAAAATATATATTCTATGCAATTTTATATTAAACCAACATTTGAGCCGTTAACTTGCATATCGCAATAATATTTGGCTATATAACTCTCCTTATTTTTGTCGGAAAGATACCTTATTTGCCGAAGATAATGTCTCTAAAACTTGGTCCAATATAAAAAGCATTATTCTATCAACATTTATCATAACTGACATCCTTAACACTAGTACCTACGAGATACATTTTACAAAATAGTAATTGTAGCATCAACTTTAAAAAATCGAACTTCCTACTTTTTTTAACGGGCCATTGGCGTTGCAATATTGCCGGATCCACACGTTGGCCGTGTTTGCCAAACAGAAGGAGACGGCGCTATACCAGAAAGCAAGACGCAAATAATTCTATCTCGTTTCTTAGTATAGCACCGTCTCCTTCTGTTTGGCGAACACGGCCATTGTGTGGATCCGGCGTAAATGCGTTTTCACATGATTTGTTAAACCGTTTGCCTACTAATATTTTAATGTTAATGTTTTACAGAGTAATGTTTTATTAATTAATTAATTTTCTGCCATTTTTCCTGTACGAAAGACTAGAAATAAAACTAACGTAAATGGTAGAATTTATTTTAGCACAAATTTTCATTTATTTCTTATGTCGTAGTGGCAGTTAGTTGTCTAAATTAAATATTACTCAGTTTCTTCGATATGAGACCCATGTTTCAGCAATGGGACCAATATAGGCTGATTATGTTATTTATAGTATAACCAATCCTGAACGCACTATTCGGCAAAACATTATGGCTGTAACAAGCTATAGAACCGACTATGAAATACTGGATAATAGGAATACTGCTTATCTTGTATTAGATATCGGCACAATATTGCGGCCACGAGGCAAGTATTGGTATTACTTAACTTTATTTTACAGAAATATGATTATCTATTTTTATACAATTATTAAATTTGACGTTTTAAATAAACATGAATTTGAAATTAAAAATACATTTTTACTTTTAAAAAATTGGGGCGTACGTTTTATGCGTTTGGGACTACCCTTTTGTGACCATTACATCAGATGAATTTTAGTAGCCACCGTTTTTTCCAATGAGTTTAAGGGAAACATTAAACCAAAGAGAATTTTTAACAACCATTGTGGAGAAGTATTCTTCAATTTAACTAAGTTAAAGTCAATTGCATATTTTTTTCCGATTAATGAACCACCATCTTACTTCATTGATAAATATTCGTAAACTCACTTTTCATCGCAAAAACCATAGATTCATCCATAGAGTATTAAAAAGGTAAGTTTCTATTTCTAAAACAATCACATTCAAATGATGTTATACGAATTTAAAATAAATGCATACGCAGCTTTTATCCATTGGTAAAATCTTATAAACTAAAAATATCATACCTACATCCTATTTTTTTGACAAAGTAAATCTTATAATTATTTGTGACCTGACTAGTCTAATTAAAATAATTTTCTTATAAAATTTTAAACAAAATAAAACGAATCAGGAAAATAAGCTATACCTAATGGAAACAAATTAACTCAAATTTCAAGACCCATGAAACAATGGTGCGCTTTAAAAAAAAAAGGAAATGTTTCACTGACAACATTCAAAAACAATATATAGGAAGACTTATCTATCTACCAATATTTTTTTTTTGATCTGTAAGTGACAAATAACCGATTTGAAGAAGACTTCACCTGCCAAAGCGAGCGTAGCGAACTCGGGCGACCTCGACATGAACATCGGATTTCTCAGAAAGTAAAACTTAAAAATATACATAGGTTATACTCAAGTCCAATTACAGTTTTCAAACATAACACCAAGCTTTTCTCCTTTCCCCATGGGACAGAAACTAATCAATTTTATACATCTTTTCTAAAGAAATATTATCATTTATTTATACATAGAAAAGACTGAACATTTTAAAAAGGTAAGAACATGCTTAAAATCTAAACTGCTTACTACACTTCTGGCAGTTTCCAAAGATAATGTGATATTGGGCCAACTGCCTATTGTCTGAAAGTTGGCAACACCGCAAATACCTGTCAAATATTTTGCTCTTTTTATTTTAATTTAAGACTGGTAAATAACAGCTATGGCTGGCTAGGGATAGCTGTAAGAAGGGAATGGAAGCCTTAACCCTGTAGTGGGAAACAAAGTTATTAATGACAAAATTATATATTTCGTAATTTATTTCACATGCATTCATGGGTACATATTTGAATATCGAAGATTAAAATATCTACGCTTAAAAAATCGATGTTCAGAATATCGAAAATTAAAATATCGATTGTAACAAAATATCGAAAAATGTTACATCTACGCTTAAAACGTCGAAGATTAAAATGTCGACTGATTTAAATGTCGAATGATTCAAAATATCGAAAGACGTTATGTCGAAATTCAAAATATAAACGTTTAATACATCGCAGTTCATAATATCTACGTTAAAAATACCTACTAGTTGAAATATCTTGGCGATGGCGGGGTCTTTCAGGACCCGCCATCCTCTTCGTACCTGACTAGTCTAAGTCGGGGTGCCCTAAGTCTCGGATAAAAAGTCGGACTAGCTTTTGCATCCTTAGTCAAATTGCTGATAACCACCTACCAAAGTAAGTCGACGGAGCCCCGCTTCGCGGGGCTCCTATTTCTGTTTGCAAGGTTTAAAGTAACCTAACATGAAGAGGATGGCGGGGTCATTCAGACCCCGCCATCCTCTTCGAACCTAACCTATCCGAGTCGGGGTGCCCCAAGTCCCGAGCTCGCTTCACTCGCTCTTGCGTACTTAATCAAATTACTGATTACTACCCAACAAGGTAGCTAGACGAACTTCGGATACAAGAGCGAGCGAAGCAAGCTCGAAACTACTGAAAGACCCCGCCATTCTCTTCGTGTTAGGTTACTTTAAACCTTGCAAACAGAAATAGGAGCCCCGCCAAGCGGGGCTCCGTCGAGTTACCTTGTTAGGACATTCGATAATCTGTTTTTCGATATTTAGATCTTTCTATGTAACTTTTGTAGATATTTAGATTTTAGATAAATTGGACGTAGATCATTTAATCATTCAGGCCTGTTGGTCTAGCGGTTAGTGACCCTGACTGCTATGCCGGGGGTCGTGGGTTCGATTCCCACCCAGGACAAATGTTTGTGTGATGAGCACGATCATTTGTTCTGTCTCTGGGTGTAATTTATCTATAATATGTATATATTTAGAAATATATAAGTATGTATATCAGTTGTCTAGTACCCATAACACAAGCTCTGCTTACCTTGGGACTAGATGGCGTTGTGTGATAGTTGTGGAATATTTATTATTTATTATTATTATCATTCGATATTTAAATTTTCGATTTTATGGTCATTCGATATTTTCATTTTCGATATTTTGAACATCGATATTATAAGCGTAGATATTTTTATCTTCGATATTCAAATATGTACCCGCATTCATACACCAAAATAGCGAAACAATTGACAGCATTTATGATGTTGACAACTTTTAAAGTCAAATAATTTGTTCACGATAATATTGCCAGAAAAATCGCGCATAGACCCAAAGACAACTTTGCCAGTGATAAACTCTCAACTGGCAACACTTGAAAATATTTACCACCATATACTAAACTACTCAATTGTCCTAGAAAATCAATGATAATAACTGTACAGCATCAACTTAGTCCTTAGTCACTCTGTCCTGAGCCGTAGAGGGTCTAAGCAAGGCAGATCACTGCTCACACACTCTCCTTGATGGAACACTTTCAATTGGACCTCTTTTACTTTGTTCAGAGGTTTCATGATCTGTTTTGGTGGGCCGTTGGCTCGTTTGTTCATCATGGCTACTGGGACCAGTTGACGACGCCCTACCTTCTCCGTTGTTTGGCCTTCCGCTGCTTCTAATGCTGTTTCGACGTCGATTAGCGCGTGGTTCCGGCATTGGAGGAGGGCTGCGAGCTGTTGGATGTATAATTAAAATGACTTATATATAAGTTAGGGTGCTCCCACATCTAACGACGCGGATTCGGAACAATGCGATAGCACGCGGCCGCTTTGAAGATTCGTCGTCACATGTGATCGACCGAGACAGAAAGCATAATGCTTTCTGTCTCGGTCTAGCAAATGGCAGTTCTAAGCGACAGAAAGAGAAAGGGCGAGGGAAAAATCCGAATCCGCGTCGTTAGATGTGGGAGCACCCTTAGAGTATGTAATAGTAAATTACTGCCGCGGCCTATAATGGCTACTTTGCTGGTCGCACTGATGATGGCCGACAGCGCAGCCTAAGCCTTCCAGCTAGGCCTAGGCCTTCCAGCTTGGCCATCATGCAGCTCTTGCTGTCCTCGCTGTAAAGGCCTCGGCCTACGGCCTCGGCCTTTATCTCAGCTCGTCCATCAAGTGCTGCATGCTGACCGCGCTGTGTCGGCCTAGAGCGTAGCTAAGCTAGCTGGAGGCAATCATAGCGTGACCAGCGAAGCAGACATAGTGGGCCAAGGCTTGTATAGTGCTTTACTCAAAAATGCAAGTACCTAACCTACATAAAACCAGCAAGTGATTTAAATAATGCATATATTAATTTACTAGAAATTTAATTAAAATAACAATTATGAAAAATACAGTTACTAAAATTCAACACCGACTTTCCCGGTTTCATATTACTTATTTAATAGTTTGCGATAATAATGCGATGTTTGACTGCATTTCATTTATTACTTCATTTACATAAAGCAAAAAAAATCACTAAATAAAAACAAAAAATTGGCTGAACCGCGCTTTTGTTCCTTCTTTGTTTTTTTTTTTTTTAAATATGGAATGCAATCTTTTTGTGCCTACCTCTTTAAATACAAACAGCTGTGTTTTAAATAAAATCTTTTTGCGTTTGTTTTTTTAAAACGTTGAAACGTCAAAATAGCGGCCGGCAATGTTTTGCCGACCTGTTAGAGCGGCCAGCAAAAACATTGCTGGCCGCTCCTTGAAACAGACCCGCAAAGTCGACTTTGCTCAAACAAGGTTGTCAAAATAATGACCACATTACATGCATTTTTGAGTAAAGTGCTTCAAAGGTCGGGTGAGTAATACTGGCAGTCAGTGTGCTTGTTGACCAAATGAATAGTTGTGGATGAGATGAAAAGAGTATTTCGGGATCGTATCATGTGGTCGCTCTGCGGTTTTTGAATACTCCAATGGGAAAAGGGTCATAAAGGGTCTGAGTTTATAATGTAAAGGCCGAAGACATATAACCTAAATTCCGGGTTGCTATCGAGATATTTCAGATGGGAAACTTCATAAACATTTTTTTTAACCCAAGGCCTCAGTAGTATTACTTGCATACATTCGACTAACAATTGAAGAACGTGGCTGGTAGCAGATGGATGCGGATTTCCCAGGATCAGGGTTGTCGCTCTTTGAGGGAGGTTTCACAGGACCAGCCCCTCTAGACAAGTCGCAAACGATAATCGTTAACGTTCGGTTTTCCCAATAGATTTTCAACCTTTTTCCTTCGAGTTTTTCGTTCAAAATCTATTGAAGATTTCATGACGTTGTCGTTCGTTTCAGTCGCTAACGCTTAGAAATCCTAAATAGATTTTCAACTAAAGACTCGAAGGAATAAGGTTGAAAATCTATTGGGGAGAACCGAGCGTTAACGATTATCGTTTGCGACTTGTCTAGGGGGGCAGGCTGGATGCAAGCCGCTTCCAACTAGTCGTATTGGAAGTCTAACGGGGAGGCCTATGTTCAGCTGTGGATGTCTTACGGCTGATATGATGGGGGAGGTTTATGTTCAGCAGTGGACGGCAATAGGCTGATAACATCTTCTTTTCACCTCACACGCTCGGTAAGATTATATTTTTCATTCAAAATCTGAGCGCAAAACTCCAATTTGTGCTCTAGAGCAGAAAGTGTTGTTCAAATTCAAACACAACTTGTATTCAATTGTTTTCTACACTGGCAGGCAAGCCGCCCCATCTACATTTCCTCGCTGTGTGAGGTGAAAAGTTGTGTGTTGCACTCGGCAGCAAAGTCTTTCTGCGTCTCGTACCTTTGAAAACTTCACTACGCTCAGGATTCTTAGAATCCTTCGCTCACTCAGTACTCAATTCAAGTACTGCTGTCAAAAATCAACTTTGCAGCCTTGTATAACAAATAACTATTTTAGTTTCTCAAAAAACCGTTATTATCTAGTTCCCCAAGTTGTTTGCCTACCTGCAGTATCTGCTGCAGCGGCTGCTGCACGTCGGGCCCCGGTCGCGGCAGCGCACGTGCGAGCGCGGCGGCTGCGGGCGGCAGCTGTGCCCGCAGCAGCGCCAGCGCGGCCAGCTCGCGCGCCACGTCCGCGCCCTCCGCCACGCCCTCCGACCCCGAGTCACCGTCCGCGCCCGGCCGGACAGACGAGCCCAGCTGCTCTATGCTGTTCCACGGCTTTATTGGCTGGGATTCTGTGTTGCTATTGCTATGGAAAAGAAGACGTACAGAAAACTTTGAATAAACTTAGACCCCATTCTAAGACCGTTTGCAGAATAAGTCGAGGAGAGAGTAATAGTGATACTAAAAACGGATATGGTTGACAAAATAATGGTCCGTTGTAAAGCAGGACAGATCGCATCACACTACTATGACTTTTCACTTTTGAAAATTTTGCTTGGTTATTAACTGTTACAAGTCAAACGAGTATAATTTAGAGGATCGTCTGGGTCTAACATAGCAGGTCTCAGTACTCACTTGTGGTTAGTAAGTTCCTGCCTGAGCGGCGGGCGAGGGTACTCGAGCGGGGCCCGCAGGTGTAGCGCCAGCTGGCACACGTAGCCCACACACAGACACACTGGACGCATCAGAGCTGAGAGGATCACGTCTGGGTCTAACATAGCAGGTCTCAGTACTCACTTGTGGTTAGTAAGTTCCTGCCTGAGCGGCGGGCGAGGGTACTCGAGCGGGGCCCGCAGGTGTAGCGCCAGCTGGCACACGTAGCCCACACACAGACACACTGGACGCATCAGAGCTGAGAGGATCACGTCTGGGTCTAACATAGCAGGTCTCAGTACTCACTTGTGGTTAGTAAGTTCCTGCCTGAGCGGCGGGCGAGGGTACTCGAGCGGGGCCCGCAGGTGTAGCGCCAGCTGGCACACGTAGCCCACACACAGACACACTGGACGCATCAGAGCTGAGAGGATCACGTCTGGGTCTAACATAGCAGGTCTCAGTACTCACTTGTGGTTAGTAAGTTCCTGCCTGAGCGGCGGGCGAGGGTACTCGAGCGGGGCCCGCAGGTGTAGCGCCAGCTGGCACACGTAGCCCACACACAGACACACTGGACGCATCAGAGCTGAGAGGATCACGTCTGGGTCTAACATAGCAGGTCTCAGTACTCACTTGTGGTTAGTAAGTTCCTGCCTGAGCGGCGGGCGAGGGTACTCGAGCGGGGCCCGCAGGTGTAGCGCCAGCTGGCACACGTAGCCCACACACAGACACACTGGACGCATCAGAGCTGAGAGGATCACGTCTGGGTCTAACATAGCAGGTCTCAGTACTCACTTGTGGTTAGTAAGTTCCTGCCTGAGCGGCGGGCGAGGGTACTCGAGCGGGGCCCGCAGGTGTAGCGCCAGCTGGCACACGTAGCCCACACACAGACACACTGGACGCATCAGAGCTGAGAGGATCACGTCTGGGTCTAACATAGCAGGTCTCAGTACTCACTTGTGGTTAGTAAGTTCCTGCCTGAGCGGCGGGCGAGGGTACTCGAGCGGGGCCCGCAGGTGTAGCGCCAGCTGGCACACGTAGCCCACACACAGACACACTGGACGCATCAGAGCTGAGAGGATCACGTCTGGGTCTAACATAGCAGGTCTCAGTACTCACTTGTGGTTAGTAAGTTCCTGCCTGAGCGGCGGGCGAGGGTACTCGAGCGGGGCCCGCAGGTGTAGCGCCAGCTGGCACACGTAGCCCACACACAGACACACTGGACGCATCAGAGCTGAGAGGATCACGTCTGGGTCTAACATAGCAGGTCTCAGTACTCACTTGTGGTTAGTAAGTTCCTGCCTGAGCGGCGGGCGAGGGTACTCGAGCGGGGCCCGCAGGTGTAGCGCCAGCTGGCACACGTAGCCCACACACAGACACACTGGACGCATCAGAGCTGAGAGGATCACGTCTGGGTCTAACATAGCAGGTCTCAGTACTCACTTGTGGTTAGTAAGTTCCTGCCTGAGCGGCGGGCGAGGGTACTCGAGCGGGGCCCGCAGGTGTAGCGCCAGCTGGCACACGTAGCCCACACACAGACACACTGGACGCATCAGAGCTGAGAGGATCACGTCTGGGTCTAACATAGCAGGTCTCAGTACTCACTTGTGGTTAGTAAGTTCCTGCCTGAGCGGCGGGCGAGGGTACTCGAGCGGGGCCCGCAGGTGTAGCGCCAGCTGGCACACGTAGCCCACACACAGACACACTGGACGCATCAGAGCTGAGAGGATCACGTCTGGGTCTAACATAGCAGGTCTCAGTACTCACTTGTGGTTAGTAAGTTCCTGCCTGAGCGGCGGGCGAGGGTACTCGAGCGGGGCCCGCAGGTGTAGCGCCAGCTGGCACACGTAGCCCACACACAGACACACTGGACGCATCAGAGCTGAGAGGATCACGTCTGGGTCTAACATAGCAGGTCTCAGTACTCACTTGTGGTTAGTAAGTTCCTGCCTGAGCGGCGGGCGAGGGTACTCGAGCGGGGCCCGCAGGTGTAGCGCCAGCTGGCACACGTAGCCCACACACAGACACACTGGACGCATCAGAGCTGAGAGGATCACGTCTGGGTCTAACATAGCAGGTCTCAGTACTCACTTGTGGTTAGTAAGTTCCTGCCTGAGCGGCGGGCGAGGGTACTCGAGCGGGGCCCGCAGGTGTAGCGCCAGCTGGCACACGTAGCCCACACACAGACACACTGGACGCATCAGAGCTGAGAGGATCACGTCTGGGTCTAACATAGCAGGTCTCAGTACTCACTTGTGGTTAGTAAGTTCCTGCCTGAGCGGCGGGCGAGGGTACTCGAGCGGGGCCCGCAGGTGTAGCGCCAGCTGGCACACGTAGCCCACACACAGACACACTGGACGCATCAGAGCTGAGAGGATCACGTCTGGGTCTAACATAGCAGGTCTCAGTACTCACTTGTGGTTAGTAAGTTCCTGCCTGAGCGGCGGGCGAGGGTACTCGAGCGGGGCCCGCAGGTGTAGCGCCAGCTGGCACACGTAGCCCACACACAGACACACTGGACGCATCAGAGCTGAGAGGATCACGTCTGGGTCTAACATAGCAGGTCTCAGTACTCACTTGTGGTTAGTAAGTTCCTGCCTGAGCGGCGGGCGAGGGTACTCGAGCGGGGCCCGCAGGTGTAGCGCCAGCTGGCACACGTAGCCCACACACAGACACACTGGACGCATCAGAGCTGAGAGGATCACGTCTGGGTCTAACATAGCAGGTCTCAGTACTCACTTGTGGTTAGTAAGTTCCTGCCTGAGCGGCGGGCGAGGGTACTCGAGCGGGGCCCGCAGGTGTAGCGCCAGCTGGCACACGTAGCCCACACACAGACACACTGGACGCATCAGAGCTGAGAGGATCACGTCTGGGTCTAACATAGCAGGTCTCAGTACTCACTTGTGGTTAGTAAGTTCCTGCCTGAGCGGCGGGCGAGGGTACTCGAGCGGGGCCCGCAGGTGTAGCGCCAGCTGGCACACGTAGCCCACACACAGACACACTGGACGCATCAGAGCTGAGAGGATCACGTCTGGGTCTAACATAGCAGGTCTCAGTACTCACTTGTGGTTAGTAAGTTCCTGCCTGAGCGGCGGGCGAGGGTACTCGAGCGGGGCCCGCAGGTGTAGCGCCAGCTGGCACACGTAGCCCACACACAGACACACTGGACGCATCAGAGCTGAGAGGATCACGTCTGGGTCTAACATAGCAGGTCTCAGTACTCACTTGTGGTTAGTAAGTTCCTGCCTGAGCGGCGGGCGAGGGTACTCGAGCGGGGCCCGCAGGTGTAGCGCCAGCTGGCACACGTAGCCCACACACAGACACACTGGACGCATCAGAGCTGAGAGGATCACGTCTGGGTCTAACATAGCAGGTCTCAGTACTCACTTGTGGTTAGTAAGTTCCTGCCTGAGCGGCGGGCGAGGGTACTCGAGCGGGGCCCGCAGGTGTAGCGCCAGCTGGCACACGTAGCCCACACACAGACACACTGGACGCATCAGAGCTGAGAGGATCACGTCTGGGTCTAACATAGCAGGTCTCAGTACTCACTTGTGGTTAGTAAGTTCCTGCCTGAGCGGCGGGCGAGGGTACTCGAGCGGGGCCCGCAGGTGTAGCGCCAGCTGGCACACGTAGCCCACACACAGACACACTGGACGCATCAGAGCTGAGAGGATCACGTCTGGGTCTAACATAGCAGGTCTCAGTACTCACTTGTGGTTAGTAAGTTCCTGCCTGAGCGGCGGGCGAGGGTACTCGAGCGGGGCCCGCAGGTGTAGCGCCAGCTGGCACACGTAGCCCACACACAGACACACTGGACGCATCAGAGCTGAGAGGATCACGTCTGGGTCTAACATAGCAGGTCTCAGTACTCACTTGTGGTTAGTAAGTTCCTGCCTGAGCGGCGGGCGAGGGTACTCGAGCGGGGCCCGCAGGTGTAGCGCCAGCTGGCACACGTAGCCCACACACAGACACACTGGACGCATCAGAGCTGAGAGGATCACGTCTGGGTCTAACATAGCAGGTCTCAGTACTCACTTGTGGTTAGTAAGTTCCTGCCTGAGCGGCGGGCGAGGGTACTCGAGCGGGGCCCGCAGGTGTAGCGCCAGCTGGCACACATAGCCCACACACAGACACACTGGACGCATCAGAGCTGAGAGGATCACGTCTGGGTCTAACATAGCAGGTCTCAGTACTCACTTGTGGTTAGTAAGTTCCTGCCTGAGCGGCGGGCGAGGGTACTCGAGCGGGGCCCGCAGGTGTAGCGCCAGCTGGCACACGTAGCCCACACACAGACACACTGGACGCATCAGAGCTGAGAGGATCACGTCTGGGTCTAACATAGCAGGTCTCAGTACTCACTTGTGGTTAGTAAGTTCCTGCCTGAGCGGCGGGCGAGGGTACTCGAGCGGGGCCCGCAGGTGTAGCGCCAGCTGGCACACGTAGCCCACACACAGACACACTGGACGCATCAGAGCTGAGAGGATCACGTCTGGGTCTAACATAGCAGGTCTCAGTACTCACTTGTGGTTAGTAAGTTCCTGCCTGAGCGGCGGGCGAGGGTACTCGAGCGGGGCCCGCAGGTGTAGCGCCAGCTGGCACACGTAGCCCACACACAGACACACTGGACGCATCAGAGCTGAGAGGATCACGTCTGGGTCTAACATAGCAGGTCTCAGTACTCACTTGTGGTTAGTAAGTTCCTGCCTGAGCGGCGGGCGAGGGTACTCGAGCGGGGCCCGCAGGTGTAGCGCCAGCTGGCACACGTAGCCCACACACAGACACACTGGACGCATCAGAGCTGAGAGGATCACGTCTGGGTCTAACATAGCAGGTCTCAGTACTCACTTGTGGTTAGTAAGTTCCTGCCTGAGCGGCGGGCGAGGGTACTCGAGCGGGGCCCGCAGGTGTAGCGCCAGCTGGCACACGTAGCCCACACACAGACACACTGGACGCATCAGAGCTGAGAGGATCACGTCTGGGTCTAACATAGCAGGTCTCAGTACTCACTTGTGGTTAGTAAGTTCCTGCCTGAGCGGCGGGCGAGGGTACTCGAGCGGGGCCCGCAGGTGTAGCGCCAGCTGGCACACGTAGCCCACACACAGACACACTGGACGCATCAGAGCTGAGAGGATCACGTCTGGGTCTAACATAGCAGGTCTCAGTACTCACTTGTGGTTAGTAAGTTCCTGCCTGAGCGGCGGGCGAGGGTACTCGAGCGGGGCCCGCAGGTGTAGCGCCAGCTGGCACACGTAGCCCACACACAGACACACTGGACGCATCAGAGCTGAGAGGATCACGTCTGGGTCTAACATAGCAGGTCTCAGTACTCACTTGTGGTTAGTAAGTTCCTGCCTGAGCGGCGGGCGAGGGTACTCGAGCGGGGCCCGCAGGTGTAGCGCCAGCTGGCACACGTAGCCCACACACAGACACACTGGACGCATCAGAGCTGAGAGGATCACGTCTGGGTCTAACATAGCAGGTCTCAGTACTCACTTGTGGTTAGTAAGTTCCTGCCTGAGCGGCGGGCGAGGGTACTCGAGCGGGGCCCGCAGGTGTAGCGCCAGCTGGCACACGTAGCCCACACACAGACACACTGGACGCATCAGAGCTGAGAGGATCACGCCGGGGTCTGGGTCTAATACTAGACAATTATAGACAAACAGTTGTTAAATTGTGGTTCAAAAATACAGGCTAGGATATAGTTGGCTGGTCCGTTGCTAACCTTCAAAAAACACCCGGTCTTTGAGGATGAGACCAAAACTTTTGCCTTTCAAAAACCTCTCTTATGATCTAAAATACTGCTGGCCAAAGGTCTCCCCTATCGGACACACCGCGGTAAGACCCGTCTTTAAAGAGTGGCTGGATAGGAGTCACGGCGTCCTGACCTACCGCTTGACACAGGTCCTCATCGGATACGGAAGTTTCGGGAGGTACCTGTGTCTGATGCGAAAGGAGGAAACGCCTGGTTTTCATCACTGCGAAGATCGCCGGAGGACACAGTAGAGCATACGGTGCACGACTGCCCAGCTTGGCGTACAGCACCGACGTGTCATGCATTGGTCGCGGCCATGCTGCGGGGCGGGACGGAGTGGGAAGCGGTCGCCTCCTTCGGTAATGCTCGCGAAGGAGGAGGCGGGCCGCGTGCGAGAGAGGACAGTGTCCTCCCTCCGCCCCACCCGCGGTGGTGGACGCCCACGGCGACGGACGTCGCAAGACGATCTCCGGCCACTGCACCGTAGGCGCGGGCATGCGGGCAGCGAGTAAAGGGGCAACTCGCTGCCCGACCATGGACCATGCCAGGCGCGCTTCAAAGAGCGTCAGCATAATCACGGGCCGCCCTCTCAGATAGCCAAAGCCTGCCGGGGTCGCGGGACTTATGCCATCACCGTGACCCCGGAACATAAAGGGCTATTAAAGGACTCCGTGGATTTTAGTCAGTACGAGTCTGACAGTCCCTCCCGCCCTCCCCGGGATGGGAGGACTCATTTGATAATTTTAACAAGTTAAAAAAAAGGTCTCTCCTATAATCTTCCGTTCCTATAAACATTGTTTAAGAAGTTCCAGAGATTACTTCCTACAATGGGGAGTTTTTGTATTTAAACCATAGGTAACCTAATCCGAAATCGTTTGAACCGTTCTTTCATGAAAAAAAGAACACTTTTGTCCCCTGAAATCAGGTAAATTGCGAGACCTGCTGTTGGGGTGAACACAAATAAAAAGTTATTGAGCAATATGGAATAAGTGCAGCTGTAAATTGGTATAAATAAAAGTAACTTCTACATTTTTAAATATTTTAAACAATAAACGCTTACGTCGAATCAGAAAGCTTTTGTGAAAAGTAAAATTCAACTGTGAGCACAAATAAAATATGTCCTTCAATCCATTGTTAAGTTTCTTGTGACAAAAGTAGATTCTTTTGTCACAAGCCAGACAGGAAAGAAGAAAGAAAGAAAAAACGTTTATTGGTACATGACACAAGTGCGACAGCTTAGTTGGTTAAGCTTCTGGAGTACTAATCTAGCAAGACGTAGGTTCGAGTGTTGTTTGCAGTCGATTTTTCTATACGTAAAAAGTTTTAAGGAAACTCACATGTATTCCTCATAGAGATTAGCATAGCAACTATAACATAATGCAGGTTGGGGAACATCGGTCCGTCTGCGAACAGGAAGCCCCATAGATTGGGGATCTCAGATCTGGGGAACTCTCGACCGAAGAGTAGTCTCAACCAACGGCTGGAACAATTTAAGGAAAACTTAATGACCAAATTAGAGTTTCTGGCATTGAATAATGACCTTCATTCATCATCATCATCATCATCTCAGCCGTAGGACGTCCACTGCTGGACATAGGCCTCCCCTTTCGATCTCCACATATACCTGTTGGATGCGACCTGCATCCAGCGTCTTCCGGCGACCTTTATAAGGTCGTCTGTCCACCTTGCTGGTGGACGTCCTACGCTGCGCTTGCTAGTCCGTGGTCTCCACTCTAGCACTTTTCGGCCCCATCGGCCATCTGCTCTGCGAGCAATATGGCCTGCCCATTGCCACTTCAGCTTGCTAATCCGGTGGACTATTTCGGTTACTTTAGTTCGTTTACGGATCTCCTCCCCAAGTAACACAAAAGTTTGAATAAGAGCTGAGTATGTGCAGTCATGACGATTATAATCTGAATACCATACTGCGTAACGTCTGAGTAAACACCTATTCAGACTTTATTCAAGCAAAACAGGCCCCAAAATCAAATGCATAAAGCTTAATAACTTCTGAGTAACATCTGAGCAGGAGCTTTACAATGGTGAAATCATCTTAATAACTTCTGATTAACAGCTGATATAGCTTTTATTAAGCTCTTACTCATACAATATTCAGTTTATGTCAATTTCGTTACTGGATTCAGAATTTATTCAGCATTACTTTTTTGGTAAACAATAATACAGATTTTATTCAAATAAATTGTGAAATCAGACAATCAGAAATCTTAAATGTCGGTGATGGAGTCATTGCATGACAAAAAATGGCGAAGATAATAAAACGGTTAGCAAAAGTTTCAATAATTAAGTTATAGGTTTGCTACATGTTAATTCTTAGTGCGAAAATTAATTTGTCGTAAATAGTTTATGATTTTTTTGATTATTTTTAACGCGCCGCTTGAATAATCAAGATAAGTGATTGTAAATATTATTTTCGTAAATGCATGCTCGGTCTGACTAAAATACTTATGACGAAATTTCTAATTTTAGCAATTCCAATGGAACTTAGGATAAATTGGATTGAAAATTTTGTAGTTGTAACATTCAGCATTCATGTAATCTTGGTGAATTTCTTGTAATTATAATAACCCACAAAACAAAAAATGGCGATCGCTTCATTGCTGAATAAAAGTGAACAAGAATCTAGTTACTCAGATCTTACTAGAATAGACTCATTTCAATACGCTTACTTCTGAATAACACTTGAATAGTTGACCACATTTCTACATTAATTCACGTTTTTAGGGTTCTACATTCAGTGGAATAATCGCTACAAAATAATATAACATTTTTTTGTTGCAGATCGATCCTGAGGCGAACTTTATAGTAGCCCCTATAAAATGAAAATATCATTCTTAACCAGTAAAATATCTAATCATGTAATTGCCAATGATGAAGGTTTAAGCATTCCATAGTCTCGGAAGGAACCTTAAGTCAAATTTAAAATGTAGCCACACTACAGTCAATGGGTGTTGATGTACATCAGATAGGAATCCATGATATTTATGCGAAACGACAACTTATTGACAATGTTTTTTGAGTGATGTTGTGGAAAAGTGGAAAATATTAATCTAAAACTTTGCAGTAAATTTTTCAATCCTATGAATAAATTGTATTTTATACCTTTCATGCACACAGTAACTATAGGTTAAGTTCCAAATGAAAACAAAGTAAACTGAAGTAAAAAAAAAAACTTTTATTTTCATTTCGCAGGCACCGCTACTCGAATCTAGAAGTGAGTGCTGTGGCTGAAGCGCGCGTCATAGGCGGCGGCGGCCACGTTTTTTGCGCTCTTCAGCCACAGCAGTCACTTCAACATTCGTATCGTAGGCAATTGGGAAATAAAAACAATCTGTTTGATTTATTTGATGTACGGAATCCTCTTCATTGCACTACAGCAACTCATGCTGGCTACTCCGTAATTTTTTTCATACTATTATTACAGATCTTGAACGTTTCCTACAATTGATTCTCAAATATTCTTTTATTTTCTTTTAATGTTACCGTTTCTTTTAAGTTGTTTCCAAGATTTTTGCCCCATCTTGATGTAAACAACATGAAAAATATAGCTTACAAATGATTTTAACTAACCTGATATTAAGCTATTTGCTGATATAACGTAACCGTGTTTCTTTAATTTGAATAAGAGCCTTAATAATTATTTCAACGTACAATTATTCAGTATGAAACTGTACGACAGTATTATCTAATAGCTTTATTCAGATTGTAATACATTAGTCAGCAATCAGCTGAATCAAATGCTACTAGCTTAGTAATTATTGAATATTAGCAAGTCTGATAAGATTATTCAGGTACATGCTTCCGTAGGGACTAATAAAGTTCACTTTACAATTATTCAGTATCAAGCTGTAAAACAGCATTATCTTATACCTTTATTCAGATTGTTATAAATTATGCAGCAAACAGCTGAAACAAACGCTACTAGCTTAGTAATGATTGAATAATAGCAATACTGATTATGATTATTCAGATAAATGCTTCCATAGGGACTTTTTTTCAGCTTACCAATACATAGAACGCGTAATACTTAATAATGTTTGTATAATTGTCTAAAATATCTTAATTATTAAGTTTAAAGAAATGAAGTACTATATACAGGACCTATTAAGCATTAAGAATTTTACGAGTCCAAACTCAACCTAATACAACATTTAGCTATTTCTAAGGCTCTTATACAAAGAATATTCATTTTTAAACCGTATATTTTTCAAATGTGTACTTATATACCGCTTGTGTGTTACTTGGGTCATTTCGAATTCGATCACGTAGAGAAACACCGAGCATAGCCCTCTCCATAGCTCGCTGAGCGACTTTGAGCTTTGAGATGAGGCCGATAGACCTTCATTGCTTGTGAAATAAAGATCAAAGTAATAAACAAGACGTTGTCATCAAATGCGATCAAATGTGTCAGTTTTTGGTGTTGTATAATTGACTTTGTTGCTAGTGAAGTAAAGTGCCTTTTTGTATGAACAATGACGCTGTCATGAAACAGTCAGAAGTATCGTTGATTAAAAATTGTACCATTCAATATCACAACGTCTCAAATCTTACGCTCTGTGCTCTTTTGAGTCGTGTTAGAGGCATGTAATTTATAATATTAGTCTATTCCGCAACTTTACCATTGATTCTGCAATACTGTAAAACTCAAATTGATATTTAATCTCATGAAATAAGGTTGCACTCAGATATAAAAATAATAGTATTTTGAAACTCACATGCCAAACAGCTCCATAGAAACGTTGCATTCAACTAAATGTGTAGAAAGTTCTAGATCCAATGGTACTAAATATTCTTCTCTCACTTTGTCCAAATATCTTATTACTTCATTAGGATTCTGAAACAAAAAATGGGTGAATGGAGGAAGCCACTGGCAACATCTTTTTATGATCTTTCTCAGAAATTAAAGTTCATTATTTTTTCTCATACATTACTTTCCTGTATCATACTTACATGAGACATTTTGGAAGTAGGTAGTCTGCCACACGAGGTGGGCACAATATCACCCGTTGTGTAGAACCTTTCTAAGCCTCTCATTATTGCACTGAAAAGCATGCTGAAAAATAAAGTTAACTTAAGATGTCTATTCGAAACAATACTGATGATCTGCCCGGACTTCCCGGCGACAGAAAAACTGCATCGTAGAAACGACAAAATGACAGAACATAGAAATATATTTTTACCGTTTACGCATGGGAATGGTTGAATTAAAATATACAGGGTGATTTTTAATTAATGCGACAAAATGAAATGCGATCATCAATTACAGTAACATGATTATTAACTGTTTTTTTGTAAAATCTGAATCGTTAAAAAAATTATGCGATTATCGTTTTCAAAAGGTCCATTGATGATATTATCTTTATCTAAGTACGAATATTATCGGTATTCCAGCATTTAATATGAAAAATAAATAAACAGAAATTAAATGTTGGAATACCGATGATTCGTATCAACGCAGTTAATAACATCAATGGATCTTTTGAAAAAGATAACCGCGTAATTTTTGTTAACGCTTCGGATTTTAGAAAAAACAGATTATAATGACTATGTTACAGTAAATAAAGCTCCCAGCTCAGTCGCATTAATTCAAATTCACCCTGTATAAAATTAACGTTTCTTTGCTTCAATGGTCGATGGATCAAGACGCCATAAACATGCAAAAATTCAGTCGAATTACAACATGATTTAACCATTTACAAGTTTTGAGCTTAGCCATTACTTTTATTTTTAAGAATGGAAGATACTATTGAGTAGACATTATTTGTGCGCGTTAATATGACACAATCATGTAGGTTTTTAAAAAAGACTATCTCAAAAATTTGTGAGAGACAAAGTTCTAAAATGTCAAAGTTCTTCATAAACTTATTAAATGGTTAAGGACAGACTTTTCAAATGTATTGTATTTTAATACTTACTAGCTATCGTGCTCTAAACAGTCTTCTTTTAAAATAAACTTTAACTTATCCCTGAAACAAAATTGGTGTTAGTTCAATTCTTTTTCAACATATTACATAGGATACTAACATAATAATAATTGAGAACAAGGATTTTGTGTAAAGATAGGTCGTGACTCGTGACCAAATAATGACAGCCGGTTGGTGATCATAATTATGTCATAGAGAAATAGGGTATTATTTTACTCAAACATTTTATTGGTCCGATAGATTATAAAAAAGTACATGATCTGTATTTTTTCTTTTGTAACGTAAACCAAAATTGACGAAGCAACAACGGTTCTAAAAATCACAAAACGTCACAAGGTCGGTATAATTTTACAGGCGTTATTATAATAATAATACTTATGACGTCACAAGCAACTCCCGAACGACGAAACATTTTATCTAACTTACCCCAAATCGTCCGGCGCGAATTTTCTATCTAGGTACAGTTCAAACAACACAGGAGCTAGGATCTCGTGCATGCCTTGTCTGTAGCCAACGTTAGCGTGGGATCGCGCCCAGAAGAATAGGATACGGACCTTAAACCAACAACATTTAAAAATAAGAAAGTTGATAAGTTGCTAAGTATTTTTCAGTAAGGTTGGTGTAGAGACTGAGCGATCAAATGCATGAATGGTGATGGCAACCGGGGAACCAATGGCGCTAGTGTAGCTTGTTCCAAGCATCATTGGTTCAAATCAGTTCAAATCTTAAAGGTACTCCAAAATAGTACTACGGCATTGGTTGGATTAGGACTAAGCTATAGTGGCGCCATCTACAATTAGCTCTTCTTGCCTTCCCCATTACACCGGCGACAAAAAAATATATTTTGTAGGATTTTTATAGCCCAAAATATTTGTTTTTATATTTATTTGTTAAAGTCTGTGTGTTTGTGTATGTAAGTTTCAATGTTTGTAAACACAAGAAATTAAGTCTTATCTATCAGCTGATAAGCTTCAAAAGAAGGAGACATTCTTACCATCATCTCTTGCACATCTTTATCTCTAAAGTACATCTCCTCCGGGAATGTTCTCACCACGTCTTGTAAGATTAATGTTTTGAGCTCATTATCACAGAAATGTTGCTTCCAAACACTCTGAAAAAAAAAAGTTACAGTCATCTTTATGAACACATCGCGCTTCGAACAGTGAACGAAGAAAACCCGCTCCGCCGCTGTGCCTTCTCCTCATCAGAGGGACACGCGTTGGAGCGTCCACACGACAGGCTATTCGCATACGGGCAAAGAGACCCCTTAGGCACAAAGTGCTTAAGGAAGAGTTTTTGCCCGCATCCCAGGGTGCACCGGCCCGAAAAACTGGTCTTCCCCCCGGACGTATCCGAGAGGGAACTCCAGTCCACGGGCGCACGTGGAGGTTTCCTGTCAAAGCACTCCTTGAACGAAGCCTTAGCCTAAACATATGAGTAAGAGAGAAATCCGCCTACAAAACTGAGCGTTTTGAAAACTTCGGCGTACAGTATGCATGGGCGGGGACTGTCAACATCTACCTAGCCATTTCCTATATATTATTATGTTGGGGTCTCCTTCCAGTCAAACCGGGTGCACCTGAAGTACAGAATTTTACATAGAGCGACATCCTATCTGTCAACAGCGTAACAGGGTAAGACCATACGCCTTGGTATTCAGTACTCACATTGTTATTGTCAGACATTTTTGAGCTTTTGACTCACAGCAACGACTTACAAAGATCTACAAATGACAGCCGGGATCAACGGCTTTACGTGCTTTCAGAGTCATAGACGAAACTCGTTTTGATACATGGTCATGGTAACCAATCCACAGACCAACCTCATTAAGTGCGGCTTCGGGGACAAGTAAGTGAGAACATATTTTTTTCCTAACCCCCACTATTCTTTTCTGATTAATTTCGTTGCAGGTTCCAAGACAGGTAAATTCATTCTCCGGGACATGTCGAGCTTCATTGTCTCGGCGTTTTTCTGATGGTTGCCACTGTTGATTCCGGCTTTCAGGAGTTGCAGTGGTTGGGAATAGTGTGGAGGGTATGTCCCAAAAAAAAAGTGCGGCTGAACCTGGCCGATCTTGCTGTGCGACTGTTATTATTTAGCCACGAGTTTCGTTTAAAGATATAATTATTTGTTGTAATAACTTGACTTAAACAATGGATACACATCTGATAAATAAAACAAATATTATTTCACCTTGATTATTGTAACATGTGGTGTAGGATAATGAACTCTATGAAAGAGGTTTTATAACGGTATTGAAGTAATTACAAAATGAAATAGCTAAGTTATACAGATGCGGGTCAACTATATCGAACTAAACGCAAGAGAGTCGAGTCTCAGTAATGGAATATAGTATTGATTGTAAACTAAATAAGGTGCAATATTACTTTATCGATACTTCCGATTTCAAGTTATTTTACGTGATTATTGGCCTACCAGTTTGCTACACCTATCCGATGGAACAGCAGCTTCAACAAAAATTTAAAAATGACACATTTTTTAAATCTAAGAATTTAAAAAATGAAAAGCTATCGTAAAAACTAAATTCCTGTTAAATCTGCGTGTAACTTCCCTTTTCTTTTGGGGCCGGAAAATAAACAAGTCCTCCGCTCTGTAGGAGTGGAAGTGCCTGTCGGACTTAACTGACCAAAATCCACCCTGTTCCTTCAGTTGCAAAGCATAGTGCAAAGAACGCTATACCTTTGCGACGACGTTTTAATACAATTCCGCGACCCCGGCAGGCGTTAGACCCTGTTGTTGAGACAGCTCCATGAAGCATGCGTGGAACACGCCGTCCATTTGAGCCTGGTTCTTTATCGGACAGCGAGCTACACATAACTCGCTGTTCTCAAGCCCATGTGACGTCACATTTATATGATTGTGTATCTTGGACGGTCAGATCAGACTGCTTGTGGTTTTTGAAATAATGTTTATGCTGATACTCCAGAAACAATAGTTACCTCATCATCCTGAGACAGTGGGTCGTCCCCGATCACAGCTCTTGGATCCATTGAAAGCTTATCACTCAAATCATTGTAGAAGTTCCTATGAGTTTTTAAGCTGAAACAATAAAAGATGGAGAATATAAGTAAAAATATAGACATCCTCTTCCCGATCGAATTCGGCCACGGAGGCCAATCTCAGCAGAGATTATCCATCTGCGCGGAACATATTATATGCACAAGTGTGTGAGCAGGCAAAATTCCACTCTGTTTCTTTACTCCCCGCTTGTTTTCAGGGACGACAATCGGACACGGCCGGATAGAGATCAGTCGCAGGACTAAAGGCTTAACGTGCTTTCCGAGGCACGAGGGTATCATACCGCCAACTTCCAAACTCCTGGCTGCTAGTTACTGAGAAATTCATACATTTTGCCCGACCAGGGAATCATACCTTTTTTTTTCTTTTTTTTACGTGGCAAAATCATCAAATGAGTCCTCCCACCCCGGGCAGGGCGGGAGGGACTGTCAGACTTCTACTGACTAAAATCCACGGTGTCCTGCAATAGCCCTTTCTGTTCCGGGGTCACGGTAAGGAAATAATCACGCGACCCCGGCAGGCAGGGAATCATACCTAGGACCCCATGCTCAGCAGTCGTGCTTATTTAGCTAGGGGGACACAGCTATGAGAGAATTCCAGAAACATTTTTGGGGTGGGTGAGATCCACTTCCTAGCAGTCGACTCCAGGCAACGGCACCACAGGCTACCTTAAACTAACTCGCGGTAATGCTGAGCGATCCCACTGCCGGTGGTAGGCCTCACTACCACAGATCAGATACAACCTGGTGACAGACAGACAGACGGACGGAGTGTAGTCTTAGCATTTAAGCAATGGGGTTCTGTTTTACCCTTTGGGTACGGAACTCTAAAAACAATTTTCCGTCTTCTAGCTGGAAACTAAAATGGTCCGAGTGTGTCATTCGTGCGTCTTCGCAGTTGCCAATTTTAGCGGATTCACGCGCTCAAAATGAAATATCAGCGCATGTAAATATTACCTGACGAAACAAGTCACATTGTCCTATACATAATTATGTATAAACTTTTTATGTAACAAGACTTTAATAAACGTGATTGTGCTCGCGATAAAATAGCTTAACTGGGCATGAACGAAGATTATAGTGGCTGTAAGTAGTGTTTAGTTGGATTTATGCAACAGCAGTTACTAATACTCGTATTACAAATGTGAAAGTTTGTGAGGATGGATGGATGTGACTCTTTCAAGAAAACAATACTTGAACGGATTTGAAACTTGAATTAAGACAAGATATTTTTTAACCCGATTTTATGTTCCCGTGGCATAATTTTCGCGTTGTAGCGCGTAAAGCCACTGTCGTAGCCAATGTGGCGCCCCTTTCCTGCCTTCTAAAATATATAGTAAAAACCTCAAAACAATTTTTTGTCATGCTTGACCTGATTTATAGATATTTCTTTTTGTGCCCCCGGAAGCTGGCGCCCTGGGCATTTGCCACGCCTGCCCTCCCTAAATCCGGCCCTGGCATTTCGTTTGAGACAGTATATTAGTATCGGATCGGATATAAGAGATAATTATACATTCAAGTCTATAATGTGGGACAAGTCTTACAAACAGTTTTCTTTGAAAGATCATTTGTTTGTTTACAAACTTGTGCAGTACCAGTACTACATCCATTAAATAATGATGACGTGACTAATATAGTTACAAATGTGAGTGACTCAGATCAACAATAATATTTACTGATTTGAGACTTTATCAATTCCTTTTTGGACTAAAGATATCTTGTAATTAAAATGTGAAAGTTTGAGAGGATGGATGGATGTGACTCTTTCAAGAAAACACTACTGAACGGATTTGGATGAAATTTGGTACACGGATAGTTTAAAACTTGAATTAATACAACATATTTTTAACCCGATTTTATGTTCTCGGGACGTAATTTTCGCGTTGTAGTGGGAAGCCACTGGCAACAGCTGGGGTAAAAGTTGATAATGGCGCACCTCTCCTGCCTTCTAAAATAAATAGTTAAAAACCTCAAAACATTTTTTTGTCATGCTTGACCTGATTAATAGATATTTCCTTTTGCGCCCCCGGAAGCTGGCGCCCGGGGTATTTGCCACGCCTGCCCTCCCTAGATCCGGCCCTGGCATTTCGTTTGAGACAGTATATTAGTATCGGATCGGATATAAGAGATAATTATACATTCAAGTCTATAATGTGGGACAAGTCTTACAGACAGTTTTCTTTGAAAGATCATTTGTTTGTTTACAAACTTGTGCAGTACAACATCCATTAAATAATGATGGTGACTCATATTTACAAACTTGAGAAGAGTGACTCAGATCAACAATAATATTACCCACTGTTTGAGACTTTAACACATTCCTTTATGGAATAAATAAATCTTATAATTTAAAAAAAAAAGTTTTGAAGAAAAGAGATCAGCATTATTTAAGTACTTTTTTTGGTGATTGATAATGTTTAAAATTATATTCGGACAGTAACTGAGAAACTCAGTATCAGAACAATATTATAAATATTGCAGTTTTAACATGCATGCACATGCAATGCCATGTTATAGAAAGAATTATGAAATAGATTTGACAATGAGAGACAGATTTAAACTCCATGAAGTAACTGCTTTCTTTATTTGACAATAGTCTTGTTTCATCTGATGGTAAGCAATAATATGGTTGATGGTGAAACATGCTTGCCTAGAAGTAAAATATAATAGCAGATAATTTCACACAAAATTTGGGTGAAGATTTACTGTCTTCCCATATAAGGCTTGTGAGCAGTGGTGGCCCAGTGGTATCGGCCCCGACTTACGAGTTGTAGGTCGTGGGTTCGAATCCCGGCAGGCGCATTACTTTGTGTAATTTATTTCATCACCACTGCTCTCAAAACGGTGAAGGAAAACATCGTGAGGAAACCGGTATGTCCTAGAACCAAAAATTCGAAGACATGTGACATTCACCAATCCGCACCTGGGCCCGCGTGGTGGATTACGGCCCACACCCTCTCACAGAGAGGAGGCCTGTGTCCCAGCAGTGGGAACATTAATAGGCTGATGATGATGATATAAGGTTAAACATCTGTGGGTAGCAAACACATCTTGTCTAAAAAAAGTGTAACTACAAAACAGCATTTGACATTAATCTAAGGGTTGTTTTGCAGTTACACTTTTTTGTTGACAAGTGTTCAACCGGTTAATGTTCTATTTAATAGTTAATTTATCTTGTAGACTGTAGGTACTTGGGTAAAGTAATCTGCTATTGATATTTCAAACCACTATTTGTTAGCTCATTTAAATTTTAATCTGTAATATAAGTGGATGTTACTATAATTATATGTGATTGATGAAAAACTCCCACTCTGTTGCACTAATTACATAGCACTTTTTCATCCAGAACATTTTTTTTTATAAACCGTATGGAATTTGATATCAAAATTTAGTCTACATACAAATTAATATATAAGTTCAATATGGAAACTACCTTAACATAAGATTTATTTTATTATGCCTGTTTGAAGCCCTCAATTGCACATTTAATATAAAGAAAATGAATAAAAAGAGAAGAAAAAGTGCCATAGTTACCTGGATACTATATCCATGTTCGGTGGAGGTAGCGCATTTAACAAGATGGCCCACGCCAGGCTCCTGGGGCGCGGTAACCTCTGCTGGATGGCTATAGCCTTCAGGCTGTCCACGCTCCATGCTGGAAGTTCCAACCTGGTGCAAGAAAGGATAAATAATGTATTTGCGAATATGGTTTTGGACACTGGACCTTTAGGCAGAAGTATATTAACATCTGGTCGTCACAGGCAGTTAGTTAGAGACCATAGATTCGTATTTAGAGTGACCCTGTATGAGATTTTGACATTTTCAATGTTAAAGACAGTGGACATTTATTACTGTACTTTTAAATAAAATAATATAACCGGACATCATAAGTATGTACGTTGTAAAGGTGGACGTTCAAAAAGTCAAGTATTTACAGCAAGAACCTTGAACAAAGAAAAATAACAACATTCTGGCCTTAGTTGAATTGAAGGAGGTTTTATTTTACTTACTCATAGTCAGTCACTTCAGGAAGTTTCTTTGATGGAGAATTCGGAGAACTATCAGCACTGTTATGTTCCTGTAAAACAATTATTTTTATAACTTAGAATATTTTTTTATTAGATGCGAAAGGCAAACACTTGTCGTTACTGACCATTTTTGTTTTTACCAATTTCGGGTATGCATTTTTATTACAATCAAACAAACAAGATCGTGAAAGTCTACGATAAATAAAACGATACTAATCTGTTTTACTGATTTTTATTTTATTGGTTTATCAATGCGTTATCAACAAAAAGATTACACACGACGAACGAAACCAAACTGACACTGACAACAGTGACAACATCGACAAATCATTTTTCTGTTGTTGTCAATTTTTTGACATTGACGGTACAGCACAAGGGCCAAAAAAAGGGGGCCATGAGATGGTTGTGCTGTGAATAGAAAATGTCGATAGTTTGATTGTGACATCAAATGGCGGAATATTACCGAATATCAAGAGCCAATAATGACCGTTTTCTTTTTAGAAACGCTGCAACCTGCAAACAAAATTAACAGAAGTTTTCATATTACTCACATAATAGGTCTATAACATCATGATAATCGACGAGGGCGCTGGCCGCTGCGGGAGTCATAGACTTGTTTTTCGTATCGATAACTATTGTATTTTTAATCCTTTTCATTGTACAAGTGCGAGGTGATATTATTACCGAGTCGCAAAACAAGTCGATGACAATAAAATACAATATTATACAACAAACAATACAATATACCTCGATTTAGTGCTTTAGGGCTTTGAATAGTTCCCTCAAACATCGTTTTCATATTTAAGTTTTAGAAAGAAGTGAGGAAAGAAGACTTTGGCAAAAAGTCGCTACTCAGACTCGATAAATTATTACAATCCTACGTAAACTATTCGTCTATTCGATAGAAAATCTGAAAACAGGGACAGAATGTATTTTATTTATTATTTTAAGAAGAAGAGAAGAACTTTTCTGACGAAATGCAGGGCTACTGGCCAACTTGATAGTCAATAACCAGCGGTTGTCCACTGAACTTGGATAGCTTGATACTGTGGAGTGCCTCAAGAGAGGGGACATTTCAGTTTCATTGCAAATGCAAAAGCCAGTACGAAAACCTTTTGACAGATAATAATTGATGATCACCACACAGACACCGAGATATGCAATAGCCCCGCAAAAAAAATGTTTTTATGATCTATTAAAAAAAATATGGGTCTTATTTTCCATTTTTTTTTTGTGCAGATTTTAAATTTTTGTGAATGCAGTTGCATGACACAAAAAAATAAGACATTGTATTGTCAGTATTGTGATTGGTCCGTTCCTCATACAACTAAATCTCAACCAATAGGATTGTTTAAAAAAAACAAAATGGTGGATAACTTTCAAAGAAAGAACAAATATAATCCAGCGTGCATATTGCTTGGATATACGCGCCATTACGAGAATGTGTTTTTTTTTTATAAAACTCGATATCGTTTTGTGACGCCGCGCGCCGTCTCGCAATCGCTCAGCTCGTATAGTGTGCAGCAGAGTCGGCGTAACAAAGATCTATGAAGTCTGTGGCGGATCTATGGATCTTTCTCTTTTTAGTTTATCGCTCTCGCTCTGAACAATTTCGTGAATTTAGGTGCAATTAGTGTTTAGTAATAGTGTTTCAGTATTTTTACAATTGTGGTGATCCATATGAGTGACAAATGTTCACGATCCATCGTTAAAATGGACTGTAAACCTATAACCGTTATTGTGAACTTGTGCGGACTGACATCGCAAGCGCTGGCCTCCCTTAGGTTTCGATGACCATAAGCGTCAGCGGGAATCATGATCGCCAACTTGCCGCTTCTTTTTGCCAACGGCAACCCGACAGCATTGTCGCTGATAACGGCTGCTGAGCTGGAGAAGTTCATAACATTCATGGTGACATGTTCCTGGGGACATGATACGGCGAAAGACATCCGTGAACCACCATGGTGGCCGAAAGATGTCGCGTTTTCACACCCCTTTGTGAGACCTGCCGTGGTACCCAAGGATTGGGCCGTAAAATTGAAACTTTTAGTGAGGAAATGCTACGAGTACCACAAGAGCGCCTTCTTGTTGGTATTCTCCGCGCAGCTCGCGAGGTATCCCCGCAACAGGCTCAGGTACGTCGATAATAGGGACCGCACCACTTCTCTATACTACCGGCCCAACGGCAGACTTCTAGTTACATTCAGAAATGAGAATCTGCATTATGAAAAAAATACTCTTAATAGCACTGAAGACACTCAAGTTAAATCTACTGATATATACCTATGTGATAACTGTGACAGCCACTTTGACAATCCAGACATACTGAGAGCACATGAGAGGCTATGTAATAACGAGACCATCCCGACAAGCACCTGCAGCGGTGGGCTACCAGAATTTCTTTCTGCATTAAAGCTTTACCCAGCTGGTCAAAAATTTGAGGACTCAATGAGCTCTTATATTGATACTGACAGTAAGCCTCAGAAGATCACCGCAAAACACCTTCGAAACACTGCAAGCATTGACCGTGGCCCACCATATCCATTTTCTTCCTTGGCATACAGACGGAATGCCAAAATAAATGCTCAGAGAGATTTAAATTATGCTAGGGAACGAGTTGAAAGGTATTGCTGCACAACAACTCCTTTTAGTAAACATTATAATGTTAAAGTTAAAAACCAGCAGTTTCCAGTGAGGTACAGACGACCTTTGAGCTACTGGAACAGAAACTATGTATTTCCTAATCAAAGAAATAAAAAAATACTTGATATCAAAGCTCAGTTGCTACTCCTTAAATGTAGACCAGTCACAGTGCATATAGACAGATTGTCTGAAAAAAGTATTGAGGAATACCTCGAGAACTTGAGAAAAGAGAGAGAGAATAAACAGAAGTGCACGGAAGACAAGGATATAGTTTTGTAGACGGGCTTGACTGCGATCAACCAGCTGATTCGGAGATGATGTTGGACCCATTGAAACGCTTGGACAATGATTGTGAAGTGATTGACTTGTGTTCAGATGATGAGACTTCTAGTGTTAATGAGAACTGTGACCCGCGCGCGGGAGTGACATGTGTGATGCGTGGAGGCGCGGTGCTGCGGCGCACGGCGGCGACCCCACATATGCTGCCCGCGGAGCCGTGCGGTGCCCGCCAGCGCCCTCTACCCGCCGCTGTACTACAACCACATCCCGTCATTCTCATTGCGCATACGCATCCCCTGAACAATTTACAGACTATAGCCATAGATTGAATTTCCAACTGTAATAATATTTATCATTAGGCTACATTGCTAATTATTATTTATTATTCCTTCGAGATTAAAATTTCAATGTCAAAAATAAAGTTTCATTTAATTTCCATCTTTGAGGAACATTGTCTGGTGGCCATTTTGTCTAAAACTTGACGCACACCACAAAATGGCGGCGAAACAATTAGGGGTGACACAATTGTAATCAAAATGGCGGATGTTGGGTTGTTGGTCATGTAAATAATGGTCTACATACATATTGATCAAGGAATATTTTAAAATAATCCTTTTTTATTATTACATTTAAATCAAATGTTCTTACACACTAATCTCTGAAACCACTCAACTGGTTTAAAGGAAAATACATCAGTTAGTTCCAGCGTGATATAAATGGTTTCACCATGTAGGTACGTGGCGCCGCCGTGCGAAGTGGGGACGAGACACTGGTGAACTAAACTTCATTTTCGTTATTCGCTGATGCGCACGCGCATTTCGCAAATAGCGAGATCAGATTTTTTTCAAAATGGCGCCGTCGTATTGTAGCTGTTCTTTTCTATTTATTTTAAATATGTAATGATAGGCTGACAGATAATAACAGACCTAGTTTTAAAGTTTACTTATGACGCGTTAATGTGAATATTATCACTGCTGACGATTTCCTCTTATGAGTGTGGCATTATATTTAGCTATTGCTGCTCGTATTACATTTATTCTGAGCAAAATGTCATGCGAGAGGTTTATTTATACGCAAAGGTGTAATAAGAAGGTCTACAATGAAATGCGATACCAACATTTGGATCTAATTGCAAAGTAGGACATTTATTTAAAAGGACGCTTTTAGAGCGTCCTTACAAGAGTGTTGTGTCAAGATCTAGCTGCGCAAATGTTGCTCGAAGTTACTAACGTGCCATTGTTGAGTTCGCACGTGTCCACTTAAATGACTGCCATCTTCAGAATTATTTATTATTTCATCTTCCATTATTTGCTCGTTAATTATGTTGACCCATATTTTTACTGAAAAATCTGAACTATAAATTGAAAATAAGTTAGACTATTAAAAAATATTTGACACGTTTTTTTTCTTCATCATCATCATCATCAGCCTATTAATGTTCCCACTGTTGGGACACAGGCCTCCTCTCTGTCAGAGGGGGTGGGCCCACCACGCGGGCCCGGTGCGGATTGGTGGATGTCACATGTCTTCGAATTTTTGGTTCTAGGAAATGCCGGTTTCCTCACGAAGTTTTCCTTCACCGTTTTGAGAGCAGTGGTGATGAAATAAATTACACAAAGTAATGCACCTGGCGGGGTTCGAACCCACGACCTACAACTCGTAAGTCGGGGCCGATACCACTGGGCCACCACTGCTCCCGTTTTTTTCTTATTACTTTAAAATGACCAATACGTCACAAGCAAGTACAGTTTTTACTTGCTTCTGACGTCACGAGGCCCCCTGTCTCGAATTTTGATGCGATATATCTTTGGAAATATGCATTAATTTCTTCACAAAAGCAATCTGTACAAAGTTGCCCCATCCTCTTATTTTCTACGATTGAGAAAGCAATGTACAGCAAAACTGAGTTGGGGGCAATAACTTCCCACTCACCACCGGTGGCGACTGGTAATTTTAATATCCATTTGCCTCTTGTGGCAATCCCCGTGGGGGCGACTGAGAATAAATACGCTATAGTGGGGCATTGACGAGTGAATGACATGAAAAGTGTATTTTATTGAAAAACAAAATGGCGGCTTTAGTAAGAACTAAAACCACGCGTCCAAAGAACAATGGAGCACTCGATCTGTATTTGCGGCGATATACAAGAAGACGGGAGCGATAGTTGTTGAAAGGTGTCGTAATCACACCATTGTGTGCAGGAGCTACAATCGTGATTACATTTACCTTTTTTCTTTTATTTAGCACAGGGCTCGTAAATCTCTGTTAATTTTACGCATTGAGCTAAAACTTTTCATCTGCCAAGAGGTACACTCTCAAAGTTTTAGGTATTATATTTTGAAAAAGTATTGTAAGCGCTGAATTGAATCAGCTCAGCATCGTCGAGGTTCAAGTGTTGAAGGGGTAACGTATGACTTGTGTGTGGTAATTTTGACCTAGCTAAAAGCTGCGTGAAGGTTGTGACAACCCTATGCAAGCGAAGCGATAACTGGTTGGTTGGGCGTGTGGTCGCCCGTCGGCCCGCGGCAAGTGCTAAAGACTCGCCGCGAGTGGGGTGAGGCCGTGAGGGTGACGCGCTGCGTCCCAGGCTCACTGAATTCTCTTTTCTAATCTAGTCGACACGCTTTGAACGTTGCAGTATAAAGAGTCATAGAAATAATCCCGAACAGCTCATGTTCATGTGGTGCAGTATACCTGTTTTTTTTTCATCGAGGTGCAATCATCAAATATGTCCTCCCATCCATTACTGTCAGACTTGTACTGGCTAAAATCCACGGTGTCCTTCAATAGCCCTTTACGTTCCAGGGTCACCTGATGAGACGGTTCCGCAACCCAAACAGATGACCTGATGAGTTAGTTTTGACTTTGTATCTATAAAATCGACTTGTAAAGGTTGATTTGGTAAATTCCGATTCCACTGACGTTAATTTTGCAGAAATTCGGAATCACTTTTGGCAAATATATTTTTGTACGATTTTCTCCGCGCACTCCGCATCCATTGTCAATACATCATAATCAATTGACGTTCTATTTAACCCAATTTAAATCATTCTCGCAACTTAAACTATGCTGATGTTGCAGTGTCGCATTTTAAAGTCGCAGAAGAACGATGTCAACGATGCATAATGTAGTATTTGATTTCAATGTAATACTGCACATTGTGCTTATCAATGTCCCTTCGATAATTACGCAAATGTTTCTACTCTTGTGTCGCACGGAAAGAATATTAGTTTGATCGGCTAATAGTTGTTCCAGGTGTTTGAGTATATAAGTTTCTATGTTTGTAAACGCACCCGGGTCAATCTTCAATTTTTGAACTTCCGTTGAGGATAATGACACCCGATACTTTTAATGCTAGTGCAACCATCCATTGACAAAAACCTAAAATATATATTATTTTAATTACGTTTAACTAAAATGAAATTAAAATAATTTGTATTTTTGTTTTTTGTCAATGGATTGTTGCGCTAGCAGTAAAAATATCGGGCGTCATTGTCCTCAACGGAAGTCCAAAAATTGAAGATTGGCCCACCCATTTTACAAGAGAAATTCCTGGTGTAAGGCGTCAGAGTATGACCAAGATGATGAACGTGGGGAAAGGCTGTATTATTCTGTAAGGATCGTAGCTGGTATCTTTAAGTGATTTCTGCCATAGGAAAATGGCATGTATTTTAGTCATATTCTTGTAATTTCATTTAAATGACACATTTGTGTGCACGTGTTGCTATAAAACTCAAATGTGACTGAATTATACAATGTGACTAAACATCACATAGGTGTTTAACTTCAGCTGCAATAATTTTGATTTAGATATCTTACTAATCTTGATTAAAGCTTGGTTGACCTATCAGCATTTGACATGTTTATAAATGCTGATAAATAAAATTAAAAATGTATCGATCCGGGATCGAACCAAGAGTAGATAGATTCCCTTGGAGAGTTTGAATCGATCTGTGGTAGAGTCTGTGTCGATCTAGGACAGTCTGTGTCGAACTGAGCCAGTCTATATCGATCTGGCACAGTATAATTATCATTCTGAGATAGTCTGTGTCAAACTGAGACAGTATGTATCGAATTGGGACAGTCAATGTCAAACTGTGTCTGTCTGTATCGATCTGGGACAGTCTGGAAAAGTAAGTCACTCTGCATCGATCTAAGTCTTTAGCAATCGGCAGTTCCGTGTTATCTGTGAAACTGGGTCTACGTGATACAGCTTGGATCAATCTGGGACAGTCTTTGTTGATCTGAATATCAGCATGTGCCGGTAGTTACAATGTAAGGCGATCTGAGTCTGTCTCTGTCGATTTGGTATAGACTGAATTTATCTGAGACAGTACCTACACAGTCCGTGCCCATCTGAAACAGTTTGGGCCTATTTGGGGCAATTGAATTGATTTGATACTATTTGTATTGATCTGGGATAGTCTGAATCGATCTGGGATTGAATCTGAATTATCTGTCTGAGATAGCCTGCTTGCCTTAATTAAAGCTATACCTAATTAAAATTATGATATTTTTGTAAAAGCCGATCAATAGATAATTTACAGTCCGACACAAACTATGTCGATCCGGGATAGTACAGGTCGCTCCTAAACAGCAGAATCACCTTGCTTGGAAAGTTTAAATCGATCGAGTCAGTCGGTATCGATCTGTGATATGAGTCGTATGTCGTTCTATAGACTGTCAAACTGGAACATTCCTATGTAGCCCAGCAGGGCTATTGGCTAACTTGATAGTCACTGACCAGCTGCTGTCCACTGAACTTGAATGGCTTGATACCTACCTCTTATGAGGCTAAGTTGAGGAGTGGAGTGCCTAAAGAGCGTTAGAATAGTTGATTTTAGGGAACATTTTCATTTATCAATTTCATTGCAAATGCAAAAGTCAATAGGTTTAGGTACCTTTTGGCAACTATTTGATGATCACCACACAGACACCGAGATACGCCATAGCCCCGTGTATCTACATAGGAATGTTCCAGTTTAACACAGTCTTTTAATCGATCATAATTTTGTTGTTGACGATTTTGTAAAAGTTAACCAAAGCTGCAGATGGTGGCAGCGGGACGGGGCGAGAAATTTGGACAGTGCTGCGTGGAGGAGCTGCGGGGACGGGCTGGCTGGTTAATGCGCAGGAACGCTGTGCAAACTTAGCATACGACGCAACGGTTGCGCTGGCGACAAAACTGCTGATGCGAAATTTGTCGACGACGCATGGAGGCTTGCTCCGCGACACTTTATATTAGGTGCATTGACTGATGACCTAGTTACCGCCACACTGTAGTGTAACTCGCTAAATTCCTTGCGTAAATCGGTGACGCTGTTTTGGGATGCATCTAATTTTGCCAGAACATCCGCGAGGCGAGTCTTTTATAGAAAGAGAATGTCCTTCAGAAGGCTCGTTACCCGATTTATCTGAGACAGTACACAATTGGGTCGAGCGAACAGTTCGGATCACTGTTCGCTATTTGGGACAGTTGAATCGGTCTGTGTCGGTCTAGAATAGTTTGTGTCAAACTGAGTCGGTCTGTATCCAACTGGCACAGTCTATATTGATCTGGGATAGTTTGTGTCAAGCTGAGTCTATCTATATCGATCGGGCACAGTCTATAATGATCTGGCACAGTGTATATCCATCTGGGAAAGTCTGTGTGAAACTGATTCAGTTTGTATCGATCTGACACAGACTGTATCGATCTGCAACGGTCTGTCGATCTGGGATAGTTTGTGTCAAAGTGAGTCAGTCTGTATCGATCTGGCACAGTTTGTATCGATCTGGGATAGTCCGTATCCAACAGACTCAGTCTGTATCGATCTGGCGCAGTCTGTGCCAAACTGAAACAGTATAAATCACTGGGACAGTCTGTCAAATTGAGTCAGTCGGACGTCGATCTGGCAGTCTGAATCGATCTGAGACAACTTGTGTCGATCTTGAACAGTCCGTCAGAGAGTTAATTTTAAGAAAGATTTTTTTGGGACCTGAACACTGACCACTAAGTACCAAGTTGCTAAAATAATAATTGTGAAAGAAAAATACTTATCAGACGTTATCACTGTTTTGTCATCGGCATAGGGTTCACTTCCGTTGAGAGCTATCGTCAAACTGTGGTTTTGTATCGAAGTTTCCATCCTCAAACTTACTGACCCAGTTGGCGTGACAAAACTAGGTATTACATAACCACTACGACCTTATTTCTGGCAGAGAGGTCCAATCATGTTGTACCTAGTGCTTTTATGCATAGTAAGTATGGTTCGGCAACCGACGATCGCATCTTCCGCTAAGTATAGTAGGTAAACCTAGCCTTATGTCGAGTAAGCGAATAGCTTGCAGTTGCAGGCCTATCATTACAATCTTTGTGCAGTTTGCCGGTCCGGTTTGAAATCCAATTTGGCAGACGGCTAACTTGTTTTCTTCTTACATGGAAAGTCTTCCAGAATTGCCTATCTAGCAAAGCTACTTGCCAGTTTTGATACCCCGAAATTCTGGAATGTAAACAAATGCAATTTAAGTCGAAAAACAACTAGAAATCCGACAAGGAAAATGTTTAATTACTATTTTCCTAACAACCTACGCGTAACTCAGTGTTCTAGCGTAGCAACCAATTGTCAGGTCAGCCTATTGCAACTTACCGAGATTGCTCAGTTCTCGGTAACACTACGCTGGGTACGTTGCGACCAGGAACTCGGGTCGTTGACACGCGCTTCAGTTCACAAGCCTCACCTCCATGACTAATATCCAACGTGATTTGACGTTGAGTGAATATATAAATATCAATTTTATACTTGTTCTACTATTCTAAAATGTGTTATCCACTCATAGGGGTTAGGTACCTATTCAATTTTCTACTTTATCAGAGGCCAACTTCACATAATATCTCTTGCAACGTCAGATCGCCATGCCCAGATATGAATTTAAAGCAGTATTGAATAATACATTTCTTTCTGAATGAAGATTCCTATCACAATCATTTTATAACTAAGTAGATAAAGATTTTTAGATATAGATAATGTAGCTACAACAATAATCCGTCTTTTCGCGCCTTTTCTGAGGTAAATGCTCAGAATTTTCGACGTAATTTCCAATAATTAATGAGAATGCTGATTCAAATGCCTGTATAGCACAGGCACCTACGCTAGTCTAATGATCTATTATGGTGGACTAATGATCAGTAGGTAATAGGTACAGATAAGAAAATTACTCACTTAGGGTCAGTTGTTAGATCAGTAGTTATGTAAATTACTTATTTGTCAAAATGCTTTTTTTAGTGATTAAAAATCATCAAATGAGTCTTGCCATGCAAGACAGGAGGAACTGTTAGACTTGTACTGACCTAAATCCACGGTGTTCTTCAATAGCCCGGCTTTACGTTCCATGGTCACGGTAGTTCGCTAGTCCCGCGACCCCGGCAGGCTTTGGCCGCGAGCACAACGCGCCGTTGACCAGGGCATGGTCCATGATCGGACAGCGAGTCGCCCGTTACTCGCCGTCGCGTGACCTATATAGTTAAAATACTTCGCTAGATTTTTTAACCATTCGTTACTGTTCAAACAACTGGTGCTTACTAAACCCCCCCCTCGTCCCACGCCAATGTCTGTAGTCCTATTCGGGTTCTAGTTCTAGTCCGAGTTCTAAGCTATGTGATCAAGTTGGAAGTTTGGAACTAAAGCTTTTCACCATCTATTTTGATTACCTAAAGTAGAAGATACAGCCCTTTCCAAGAGTTTTCATAATAGAGAAGAAGTAACTAAGAAAAATTACTGGCCATAGCTTGACCGTGGTGCAAAGTCTAGAGATAAAGTAACTCAAATATTATCGCATCAAGTAGAAGCAATGATATTATAAAGTCATAGATGCGTTATACACGTACAAAGCGACGGAAAAAACTGTGCCGCGCCGAGCGGCAACACAGATACACACTTTTTTATTCACACATTACATTTCACTACAAGTAAAAAGGATAGCTTGATACAACGCAATAAGAAAAAAAGTGACAGCTAGATAAACAAACAGCGCCACGCGTCATCAATCCCCCCGCACGTCAGCGTCTCCTCTCGCTCGCACCCGTGCTCGCACTCTTTCTTTTACGACGCCATATTTATAGAAACGTTATGTTTTATTTGTGAAAATATTAAAGATAAATAGTATATTTACGAATGTTATGTGATTCTTTGACTTTTAGAAGTCTTGCATGTTTAATTTGTACAATATCTCATCACACACGACAGCATTTTCGGTATTTTTGAGTCACTTTTACTTTTAATTCAGTCTGTGGTACGTGAAGTGCCGCTGGCAACGTCGCACTGAGATCAAGATGTGTGAATCAGCCTCATTTGAGCGCATACGTTATTGAGCGCGTATGACGTATCTACACCTTTTTACTTATAATATCATTGAGTAGAAGATAGAAATGTTTAAATAAAACAAGTATCATCTAATTAGTTTTAGAATTTTATAACAAGAAAAATTACATTTACGGAAAATATTATTTTAAGTTTATTATTTAAATAATGAATTATTCATAGATCTTCTTCAGTAGTAATCCTATGGTGGGAGTTTAGTGGACGTCTGCTCTCTTCATCGGAGCCATAGATAACCTCCTCGTCTGAGTCGTTGATCATAGAGAATGCGGGGTTGTCTTTGGTTATGGCCGTTTCTGAAATTAAAAAAAAAAAAATTTTAACTAAGTCTTCACCAATGGATTGACCCTGGAATCAAAGATTTTTTCACCGTCATGGTAAATGTTTTAAAACACTGAAAGTACGTTAACTACTTAAAATTTAAAAAAATACTATTAAACTGGTAACCCAAGTGACATATAAATGTTACTAGTTCAGAAATCATTATTTTCCTGTGGCCATAATTCTGAGCTCGTACCGTGTTATTATTTTCTTTGAGATTTTTAGTGTGCACACGGCAAACAAAATTGCATCCGCACTTTTTAACTCGTTTATCTCAATGACGTAGTTACGGGGCTCATAAGTTGTGCTTTGCAGGATTGAGCTGGGGGGGTATTACAACGTCTTAAAACCAGGCTTATTCCGGCGAGTGAAAGTGACAGAGCTAGACAAGTCGTCTAGCGCCATCTCGTTCACTCACTGGAATAAACCTGGTTTTTAGGCGTTGTAATACCCCACCTGATCAGATTTATGTTGGGGCGATGCTGAACCATTGCACTGCCTTACATTGTGCGTTGACCTAAAAATTAATTAAGTTTTTTTCTTACCATGAATATTTCCACCGCCAGGAGAGAACAAATAGGCCAGTATGTAAATATAAAAGTTGAACAGTCCGTAGAGGGCCATGAACGGTGCCGAGGTGTCGAAATGTATCTTCGGTTGGCAAGCCCAGTGGTCCTGTAGCGCGGCGGGACCCCAACCTTGTAGGGCTAGGATTGTGATGATGGACGTCACCGTACCCACTACTATTGATAAGCATCGGAGTCGGATGTCTGTGAGAAGAAACGGGGTGTCATGACAAAAAATTATGAAATTGGTAGTAAAAAAAAAATAGTAGAAAAAAAAACTACTAAATTGGTAGAAATAAAAAATTGATATAAAAAATCTACTAAATTAGTAAGAAATACTGGAAATGAATGTCGGAAGTGAAGGAAGTCATTTGTTCAGCATTGGAACTGAAAAATTACTAGTTAAAATAATGAAAGAATCATTATTTTTTTGTATCATTATTCTGTAAAGAAATACAAACGCAAAAGAACAAGTTTTAAATTCTACACTTTCAAGGAAAACTAGTGGGTGTCCGGAAATGGAGACTTACCGAAAAATGGCATATTCCTCAAATCACTATACGCCTTGATGATCAATATTATAAGGTATAAGAAGTATATCGTGATTGCACAGAAAAACCATAGTTTCACGAACTGAAATAAATAAAATAAAACATTATCTACTACACAACGTTTCACTGATCATGGAAAAGTATACGTAATTATTGACTTTTGTAGAAAGTAAAGACAGTCATAGGGATGTCGCATGATTATGATGATTACGGAAAATCAGGGCCCTAGGGATAATTGCTGGGGGCCATATTGCCCACTTCAATGTTTTCATGGCCTGGTAGACTATCATGACGTCGACTGTGGGAACGGAATGGCACTAGACGACTTGTATAGCTCTGTCTCTTTCGCACAGTGGAACTACTCTGGCAGACAGACCACCAGATACCTGAGGTGTTTGATTAAATGCAAGTCCTGTAATAAAACTTACTGGATAGTCCGGATCCATCATGTAATTGTAGGTAGGGTCCAAGTAGCTGCTGAACTTCTGCCAGTTGCCGAGCATGAAGGCGGGGATCACGCACAGACCGACCAGCACGAACTTGAACAGGTAGAAGGAGACGAGGCCTCTGTCGTTCTGGAGGAAATTGACACAATAGGTATTAAATTCGTAAAATAAGAGGGTGTATTACGTCCACATGTTGAGCAGTGGTGGCCCAGTGGTATCGGTCCCGACTTACGAGTTGTAGGTCGTGGTCGTGGCAGGAGCATTACTTTGTGTAATTTATTTCATCACTACTGCTCTCAAAACGGTGAAGGAAAACATCATGAGGAAACCGGCATGTCCTAGAACCAAAAATTTGAAGACATGTGACATCCACACACCCGCACTGGGCCCGCGTGGTGGATTATGGCCCATTCCCTCTCACAGAGAGGAGGCCTGTGTCCCAGCAGTGGGAACATTATAGGCTGATGATGATTACGTCCCCCTTGGTTTTCGACCAGTCATCTCGCCACTTCTTTCTGAGCAAGCGTTCTCACTTATCTTCACTGATCACTCCAGCCTCAAATATTAAAGAGCTATCGGTTACATACCTGTCTTAATCCGTGATACTGTGAGAGCCACGATATCATAACTACTGCCAGGAATGCGGTCTGGAAGAAGTTTCCGATCAAAGGCGCCATGATGGCCCCAGGGAAAAACCTTAATGGGTATAAAGGATCTGAAAATAAAAATGATTGGTTTTAATAACTTATTAAAAAGATGCTATTTGTCATTGAATTCTCGTCATTTTTAGGATCTGATTTTTTGACGTCCCATAAGTTCGCGTTAGGATCATTGCAGTAACCATTGTCTTTGTGTCTTCTCCAACAGGCATATTATTATGAAAACCTAACACATCCACATCAACCACATCCTAGATTGTGTGGGATCCCACTTTCCTCAAGTGACCAGCGCCCAAGTGACAAAACGTGTAAAAGTTACCGCACCATCTGGGGAGACAACATGGTTCTCGGGGCCAACACCTTCGTAATCCTATTAGCTGTGAGAACTGCTATCCGTGACGTTTATAACGGCGGCATCCTACTTGTTCCATTGTCTAGTTCCATCGAACTCCTTGTTGCTGTTTGATCCTAGTGTTATATAGGACAGTTGTTCTATGGCCCAAGATAATAGCTAGGATAATTGATTGTGGCCCTAATTGAGTGGGTCGTTCGGAAAAGAGAAATATGCTCTTGCTCAGTTGCTCTTACTAATTAGTGCCATAAGAGGACAAGGACAAATAAGATAATGCTTCTCATTAATTTGTCAGGGTCCCACCTACGACATCAATAATTGAACCTATGATATCAATACCAATACCTACATAGGGCCCGCGCGGTGATGTCATCTCAAATAAGTATATTTTATTCAGTCTGCTTGAATAGTTTACGAGTTTGCTCATATAATTGTTTCTTCTTTGTCGTGGATGATACGTTCTAACTATTTCTTTGCAGTTGAATGTTTGAATGTTTTTGTGAGTGGGATGGCACAAATTATGAGAAGGGCAAAATAAAGAGTAGAAGACTGGTGTCGTTGCCGAGGGGGTTTAGAAAACGCTGGGGTGACGACTAATATGGGTTTATGCGAGATCCGCAGAAGAAAACTGCACAGAGATTTGAGTGGAAGACTTTAGGAAACTTCTTTACCCAGTAGTTGGACAAAACAGGTAATATAGACCAGCTCAGTACCGCCACCTAACGGGCCGAGAATTAATTGGGGACATCAATTATAATGGCTAGTATGCCTGATATTTGATAAAGGAATCTTTGTCATTCTCCTTGTGCATAGCTAGGGTTGTGACAGTATAAGGAAATTGCAACTTTAAATTGTACTCGTGATTGGTTTTTCTTTTGCAATTGAAACAATAAAAAACTTTCTTTGTTTTTGTATTCTTCATCTCACATTAGGATAAGACTAAATTCCTTAAACTTCGAAGTAAACAACACCAGAGAAAACTTCCGTTGGTTAGGTTTCTCGATGAGAACTAGAATTTCTCCATGCGTTTCACCACTTTCTTTGCACCTTGATTTGCTACGGTGAAACGCAACGTCACACATTAGATCTTTTTAAATCTACTATACTCGTACACCTACTTACACATGTAGTAAGCAGGTGGTTACATACTTTTTTACCTAATTATTAACATTTATTAACGTGGGATCCTAGATTGGGTGTAAAGTACTATTGGGTCATCTATAGATAAGAATTTCTGAGTAACTTGCATCCCGGAATTTGGAAGTTGATAATTATGATACCCCCGTACCTCGGTGCGCACGTTAAGCTGTTGGTCCTGCGACTGATCTCTCTACAGTCGTATAACGTTGCCGTGTCTGAGGACTAGGAGAAAAAAGGAACGCACCTGTGCCTGCGCACACGCTTGTATGTCCGGCGCAGATGCCTAATCTCAGCTGAGATTGGCTTTCGTGACCGAAATCAGTCAGGAGAACTTTTACAACAATTTCTTTTAAAACGTGTATAAAAATTTCCAAGGCAACAGCATTTTTTCTCAACCGCCGATTCTATAGATTGCATTGCATCGTTCGCGTGCATCAAGATCGTTTCACATAATGCACATTTCATAACCACAATTTTGCGCTACAAAGTTATTTCATGCGGGAGCTTGGCCCCCATTGTATTATATGACCGAAGGGAACCGACCTACCAGCTGTTAAAAGAAACATGGACAAAAAAAGCGGGTGAGGTTGCCTCTGCCTTATAGATTTCTATTTATGGAATGGGTAGCAAGTTGTGTTTTTTGTGAATAGTTGGCTGGTTTGTTCTCATGTTTGCCAAGACTTTTGGGCAAAGTTTTGAAATGAGCTCTTTGGTAAGTACTATGTAATAATAAAAGATAAAATTGTTCTGGAATAATACGCATTACTAAGTTAAAACAAAGACATGGCTAGTGTTGTGAAAAGGACCTGTAAATTATCGATATCTAAAATAATCAGTTGACAATTAAATCGACAATATCGATAACATAAAATAAGTAAAATCAAAGCGAGACGTAACCCTTCCTTACCTAAAGCTATTTAAAACTCTAGTTCGATGAGGGCTAACAAAAAGGCCTTTACTAACTCATTTTGTCCTTACCATAGTAGGTGACTCAACAAAGTGGGCGGCCACTTCTGGCCCATAAGACGTTAACGTTAAGGTTCAAAAGGGGTTAAATGTGAACACCTGGTAGTACCTACATGGTATAAAGCGTAGGTTGTGTTTAGTGACGGAATCGACTGAGTCAAGTATCGAATAAAATCTTCATGGATAGTGAATCAACACGCATCTTTCTTTCGTTCTAAGGCGTTTTTAGAAAATATTCTATTCAGCTATTCTCCTGCTATTTCTAGAAGCAGGCACGTTACGATGACTAAGAAGAGGAGATGTGTTTGAATGACCAATCAGATGTCCACTGAAGCCAAGCGGAGAGGAGATGTGGACATCTGATTGGTTATACAAACACCTCTCCTCTCCTCTCCGCTTTGGTGGATATCGGGCCTTTGCAACACGTCTCAGTCAGAAGTTTAGTGAATACCAATCTGTAGCTTCGACGCTGGGGCAACACTACTGCATACATGGCTATATCTTTGGATCGTAGCACTTCAGGTACTCAATTAACGATAAATAAAGCACACTTAATTGTAATAACATCTTCTTATGGATAGGACTGCTAGGGAGCTTGTTCATTACACAATTTGTGTGATTTGCAATTTCTACTAACTACAAATGACAATCGTCCTTGCCACTAGATTATAAAGATGCAATTCGACTGACTTACGTCGTCGTGGCGAGCGTATTGTGTTTTTCATCTACCCGTAGAAACCGCACGTTTTATGTCGTTGTGTCGTTATGTCGTAGTGTTAAGGTTGATTTTCACTTGTAGTTGGAATCAGTGGAATTGCGTCGCATCGCGTCGCACCCTTAGCGCAATGTGAGAAACCGAAACTAGTCGACTGTCTCTTTCCGAAGGTCGACGTGCAATATGGAAACTGTTACAAAAGCGGAACAGATGCAGAAAATATTTCACTGTCTCGTTTACTCCCACTACTAGATCTAATACGTGCGTCCTTGTCGCAGTGATATTATTCTTTAGTGGCTTGTCTATACTTTTTTCCGTCTACGTGTCAAGGGAGTGTTGCAAACCGGTCTCAGGGGTAATCGTGCGCCGCTGCATCGTCCCGGCATTTTAAATATGGACGCCTTTGAGATATGAAGGTACGCTTGAAGTATAGCTAAGTAGGTAGGTATATAGATTGACTTCCTTTGTTAAGGATCGACACAGGACTTCAGATTAATTCCTACAGTTTTTTGTAGAACGGTTTTCGTGATCTACCTGCTTTTATAATAATACCCGGATATATGCGGGTTTTATAATCTAAAATGGATTCGCTGCTCCCAAGCCCTTTTTATTTTATTTTTAATCGTGGTTAAATCATCAAATACTTCCTCCCACCCAGGGCGGGACAGGAGGGGTTGTCAGACTTTTACTGAATAAAATCCACGGTGAACCCCAAGGTTGTGGCTATCAGGAAACAATTACCCAGGGTATTTGTTTCCTGATGGGCAGGGCAGGGAATTTCGCTGCTTCTGCGCATAATAAAAACAACAATACTCACCATTGAAAGTAAGTAAGGACGGCAACAAAATGTAGATCCATCTTTGTTCTATCGACCAATCGGACATCGGGTACTTTCGCATCATGTAGGCGAACCAGAACTGAAAATTAAAAGCAAAAGTTAAGAAGGTTAACGTGTCGAAGGGTATCCTTTGGATAGGGTTCAGAAAAGCAATGGAATTCGGGCATGTTTAGGGCTTTAAGGCTTAATTTATATGACCGAATGATCCACATTAAAGCGGAGGGCTTAACGCCAAATGCGATGCTCTATTTGAATTTGCCTTGTACTGCAAACTTCGCGTGCACAACCACCGCTACAGTAAACGAACTTCGCTGCTACTTGCTGCGATACTTTATGGCATTGTAGATAATATCATACATTTGTTTTTGATACTCGACGCTGAAGCTTGCAGTATAAGGCAAATTCGCTTGAACCGTCGCATTTCGTGGCTCTCAGGTAAGGGTAACTACTATTTTTCATTGGTGGTTAGGTCGCTGCGGTCAGCTACGAGTATGTTCTGTGCGTGCAAACTAAGATCATTATGTGTGAAATAATTCAGGTGTTCTAGTTGTCCGCCTTTGAGGCATCGCGACTCGGGAGTGAAACCCAGGAATTCATACTTAGTCAACGATCAACACAGTTGATAAAGTGAAGGACATTTCAATGTCAATATTTCTTAAGTGACAATATTTTACTGGGAGCCTTACCACGATCCAGTTTAGGCTGTGGGAAAGAGACAGAGCTATATCATCATCGTCTAGTGCCATCTCTTTCCCACATTCTAAAGACTCACGCTTTAAGAGTTCACGGTAAGCAACCAGGTCTTGGTAGCAATTCATTTGAAATCAACCCATTGGGTCGATAGATGATGGATGGATTCAATTACATTATTTATTAAAACTTACGGTCATGAAGAATGACGTCATCACGAATATAAATCTGAACCACGTCTCCATTTGTGTAAATGCTGGATTGTATGTTTTGAACTGAAACAAAAACACATCTTTAGATTTTGTATCAGTACCCACAAATACGGTAATACTTGCGGATCGGTTAGTTCTGGCTTAGCATTGCCATTTTCTAAAGACACAGGATATCCCCAATAGATTTTCAACTTTAAACTTAGAAAATAATGTTGAAGATGAAGCAAAGACAAACTTCAGTTTTGACGCCGTATTTCCAATATTCGATTTAGATAATCAGCCTTAAATACACTAGCTACTCTGTGAAAGGGAGTGGGCTATGATCCACCAGTTGGTAGAAGTCTCATTGACTTGGGATATTTGGTACTAATAGTAGGGGAGCCGAGGATGCTAAATTTGCAGTTACTCGAGCGTCATGGAGACCTATTGGATTTGAAAGATTATGTTCTAAAAAGAAAAAAAGTTTCTGACAAGTTTTCTATTTTAGTGAGGGGGAGAGCTTGTAAAGAGCTTTGAAAATGTAAAAAAAAACAGTTGTACAGAAGTACTCGAGCGCGTCAGATATTTATTGTGTAAACGCGCTTTACATTTCTGATAACCAATACATATTAATCTGACGATTAACTCGAGGGGGCTGTCCGTGGCAAGCGGTTGAAAATCCAAAAAAAAATAAGTTACTCGAGCGCGTCAGATATTCAAAGAGTATGTAAAGTAAACCCTAAAAAGTGTCGTATTAAAATGTCTGACGATTTGGATGTGGCGCAAAGTAATAATTCATATTTCTATCTGTAAAAAAAAAACGTAATCTCGAGATACTCGAGCGCGTCAGATTTTTATGCAGGAGGTTCAAATTGATATCATAGTCCTCCTGAATAATAATCTGACAATTATACGGAGGGATATCGCTATTCTGAGCATCTTAAAATAAATTTATAAAGAAGATAACTGCATTCACGCATAAAAAAAGTATAAAATTAAATTAAATGTAGTAATTACAAATAGAAACTCGTCTACATCATTAAAATCCTATCAAAAACATAAATGTCAAATGAGAGCCAAGTTCAATTATGATATATGCCTTGGTTTACGACTTCACGGACAAAATAAATGAAATCTAAATAGGTGCCAAGTTCAGTGGTCAGAGGGCCAAAGCCTGCTAGGGTCACGGGACTTATTCCATCACCGTGACCCCGGAACATAAAGGGCTATTGAAGGACATCGTTGATTTTAGTCAGTACGAGTCTGACAGTCCCTCCCGCCCTGCCCGGGGTGGGAGGACTCATTTGATGATTTTACCACGTTAAAAAAAAAAAAACAAAAAAGTTAAGTGGTCAGTCCTGAACCCAGCACTGATAATGCTCGACTATACGCTAAATCTGTTGGAACCGAAACCTGAAGCCATATTGCTCGTCAGGAATGAGGCTCTTTACAACAGCGTAATCTTTGAGTCGCTTATAAATAAGTCTCTCTTAGATTTTTCCGCGAACATTCAGGAAACTGATAGGACGGTAACTCATGGACTCGGACTTGGGCTTGCCTGACTGATGACCAATAACAATGGCCTCTTTCCATGCCTGGCATGCCATATTATTGCTCGGAACGCCACATACATTAAATCACGACCGATAGTAGCGAACTAACTGGTACTTCACCTTTTCTTCACGATTCTACCGACTTCGCCCCATGGAAAACGTCAGATTATTAGTGAGTATGATTTTTACAGTGTAACCTTCAATAAAAAAAAAAAATGAAACGCGCTCGAGTATTTCAAAATGACGTTTTTTTTTTACAACTTCAGTACTCGCTCATTTCCTAATGCCACGCTCAAATTGTCAGATTATTGAAATATACACTCTTTTGAACGTAATTAATCTACCTTTTCTTAATCTGACGCGCTCGAGTATTTCTGCGGATCGATTTTTTTTTACTAATCTGACGGGTCCTCCCAGACAAACCCCACCAGATAAAGGGTTGATATTTGGTACAGGTACATTAAAGGGTGCAAGGATTCTCCCTTATAATAATTTGACGCGCTGGAGTAACAGCAAAATTCCCTTCCTGGGCTCCCCAACTATAAGACATGCATTTCATTGGAGATAGGTTTTATCATGATGTTTTCTTTCACCATTTTGTGAGCAGTTCTGATGAAATAAATTAAATAAAGTAATGCCCCTGGCTGGGTTCGAAACTTTGAACCAACGACCTGCAACTCGAAACTCAGTGTCGTTATCAAAGGGCCGCCACTGCTCGAAACAATATTGAATTAAAGTCATTTAGAATCAGAGTTGACGTCACGACAGTGGAATTTATGTCATTGTGAATAGCATTTTGCGCGTATAAGGTTACAATATTTATGATTTCGCTGACTTGCTAATCGGAAAGAAAATAAGTATGTCTCGACTTCACCGTCGGCTTGCTTAAAATGTTTGGTTCCTCAAAATCAAAGCATTTATTTCAAGTAAGCCATTATAGGCACTGAATTATCAAAAGACAAAAAAATAAAGCTATAATTTAAAACAAATAAGATGCTACAGTACTAGCCACAAGACATAAAAACTAACACTCCAAAGTGTAGATCTCTATGGAGAAGAACGGACAAGTAACTCCATGGACACTCTTTTTCAATCGCCAAAAGAAAAACATTCGTATATAGTACACACGGCTACACATCCAGCTATACCCAACCAGTATAAGCTGATCGTTGTATGCGCGGAATGATCATAGAAAGCGAGACCACGATAAACTGGTTTTGTATAGCTTGATGCCGTGTGTGTGTTTGCTAGCAGAATACTCACATAGAATATAATGTCACTTATAATATACCGGTGATGGAACTCTTTGAGTCCATAAAAGTTAATATTAAAGACGTAGTGCGTGTAGTCCAGCCACAAGATGTGGAGGATCATCACCTCGTCGCACACACGCTTCTTGCATTTTAGATGCTGAGTCCTGAAAGTGAAACATGCTCTTAAGTTCTAGGCTAAGTGCTGGTAGAATGGTGAGGCCTATGGCAGCCCCGCGGAAGCTGGGGCTGGGGCCCTGCTATCAAACGCGACCTCGACTATATTGCTTACACCCTTTGCGTAGGCCTCTTGTGTGTAAGACTCAAACGCGGTTTCGATATCAGGTAATCTTAGCAAGCTGCGATTTTATTATCAGAATTCAATTATTGCCCGGATTTGTGTTGAAAATGGGAAGTTTTTGGAAAATTGGCTAAAGTATTTTCGTCCTTATTTCTTTTAATTAAGGGTACGTTGTGGAAGACTTACCTATTAGGAGCGTCGGCTTCGGACAATATTTCTTCCGTGCTATGGTCTGCCAACACGCCCTCTATTGAAATACTAACTTGGAAGCTCTTATCGAATATCTCCTCTGAAAAATAAAACAATTTCATTATTTAATTCTTTTGCGATTTTCGTTTTGACATTTCCTTCTCTTTTCAAAACCAATCTCTGGGAGGGGGGAACTCCTTTGGTATAATAGATCGAGCTGTTGTCGCAGGTTTTATTTTCTTCCCTTGACCATAGTGCTGTGTAGTCTAGTATAAAGTGCTAGATGAGAACTGTTACCGTCATCATTGTTGGTGAGTATCTCTGCCATGAGCCACAGTTGCTGTGCCCGGAGGCCCAACGCCTTGCTGTGTAGATGAAGGGGCATTGATATACGGTGTTGTGTAGTCTGGTATAGTCTTACCGTCATCGTTGCTGTGCGTCAATGCCCAGGGCCTTGCTGTGAATATAGAAGGTGCCTAGGTATATGATGTAGTGTAGCTTGGTATACTCTTACCGTCATCATTGTTGGTGAGTATCTCGGCCATGAGCCACAGTTGCTGTGCGCCAATGCCCAGGGCCTTGCTGTGAATATGGAAGGTGCCTAGGTATATGATGTAGTGTAGCTTGGTATACTCTTACCGTCATCATTGTTGGTGAGTATCTCTGCCATGAGCCACAGTTGCTGTGCGCGGAGGCCCAGTGCTTTGCTGTGTAGATGGAAGGGGCCTTGGTAGATAGTGCTAGTGTTTGTTAGCACGGAGGAGGCTTTGATTGATGTCGTCATAGTTGGTGATGGTCCTAAAATATCAAGGGATTTTAGATGATCTGTCTGCATATTTGGCATAATTAAACAGCTCTTTATTACTTCTACTGATCGGTCACAAGCATTTCGGTAAGAGGGAGTGGGCTGTAATCCTGGTAGGCCAAGTGCGCGTGCCACTTTTTCATGATATTTTCCTTCATCGTACCTACTTTGTAACATTATGATTCATAATGGTGTAGTTTTAACCGACTCCAAAAGAAGAGAACAAGTACTAAATATTTTTTTTGTTGTTACCTACGTTCATAAATATGTAGGTAGGTACGGTAAATAATAAATGCAAAGGATGTACAGCAAATTAAAAACTGTAGGTTTCTATTCTTATTTGAAAAATATCGTGTGTACCACTCGTTATAATGAAAACGTATTACTCTACTATCATTACTTTGAATAAAATTTAAATATTTATCGAACTAACAATTTACCGGAAAGAGTCCCTAAATAAACGAACGCAATGTAAACTCTTTGTTATTGGCAGTAATTTTTAAACTACTATAGATTAAATTAGTGACATTATTTGCTAGGTACGTATTTCAAGATGTAATTTTGGCACGTGTAATTAATCTCCTGTATTTGAAATTTTAATTGATAAAAAATATAGGTAGGTACCTAATATGAATAGCAGTGTGAAAATAAATAAAATATCTTACCTGCCAGTCCTATAAATACTCCTAAGCCGAAACAAGCGAAAAACGCAATAAATACCATCACAAACTCCCCTTTGTGCATCGAATATATTCTCATTTGAACAGACCTGAAATTGGGTAAACAAAGATTATAATAACTTACAGTTGCGTGTTCATAAAAAAAGTCTATATAATTCGTTGTAAGAATAGAACTTAACGACATCATGGTTTATTGTATACATAAACGTATATTTTACATAGATATCACAACAAATGCACACAAAAGAATTATATATAAAAAAAAATATAAAATCCCAAAAAATCTGACCACCATCGTAAAAGAACAGCTTCAGCTATAGCATCTTATAAATTATATGGGTACATGTAAATAATTAATTACGCAGTATCTTTTTACATGTATTGAATAAACGTAGGAGCAAAAAAAAGTATTTAAATACCTTTCACAACGGTCATGATGATATGCTGGCGCGATATATTTATTAAATTCGCTGAACAAATCACTGAATTGCGACAATGTGTTACGAATCTTATAATTCCAGCCGCCTGATGGCAAATGGTAGGAATATCCAACATTCGCTGTATCCATTTTCTCTAAATTAATTCTACACTCACGAAAAATTAAAGTGTGGTTAAATAAAAAGGTTACACGAAACAATAATTGCGGAATATGAAAATTGTACTGGGGTACTTGTTTGCCCTACATTTGGTTCGAGTTGTTTACAAGCAGATTATTGATTTTCGCGCTGAGGGTCGGGGTTGCCATAGTTCACGATAGGGAGCCGGGAGGGAAAAGTGACGTGGCAAGCGTGAGCCATCGAGAATATTTATCGAGTAGATATAGTATTTATAGTTTGTGTAACATTGCAATGCCACTAAGGAACGAGGATGAGTGTATTTTTGGGAGCATTAAAATAAATGTTTGGTTCATGGTAGTTTTTAAACCAAGATATTTTTTTTAATAAAGCTTTTTTTGATGGATGATTTATTAATGATTAACTTGATGATCGTAAAATTTATATGAAACCCAGAAAGCATCGCATCGTAAAAGTCGTTGACACTTGTAATGGGAAGTTGAAACCTTGAGACTCCACCTTTAAGCCTAAATTCGTCTTGTTGGTGTCAGTTGCGTAAGTCGGTGAGAAATACATATAGACCTCCGCTGACGTTCAGCGTCGCATTATGGTACGGTGCTATACGCTATGTTCGATGTTTTTTTTGTGTGGCCGGTCGCAAAATCAGCCTAGAAAAGGTGGTGAGCTGCTTTATAGCTTAACCGGCCTTTCTTGTGGATGGCTCCTAATAATGTGGTCACTACGCGCTGTCAACGAGCACAAAGCGTATAAAACCAAGAAACTGGGTTGTGGAAGTCCAATCCGTTAATCGCATCGTTCGCTCGATACGATCCATCGCGTATTAGTACGATTCGCCGACCAAGGCATACCCTCATCACCCCCGACGACCCCATCACCCTCCTCCACGAGAGCCGCAGGGAAACCAGTACACTGCACAGACACAGACACAGACCGACTCCGTCATTCCGTCCTCGCCGCCGAGGCTGCCCGTCGCGACGCCCAAGTCAATGCCCCCCCCGACCCTTGCAAGAGCCAGCCCGCGATGCTGAGCCTGTAGCTTTAAATTAGCCCCTAAATAATGAATCATTTAGATCCTGCCTGTCCCTTGCGGTCCTCCCTCAGTGACGCACTAAGCCGAGGTCCGTACCCCACAGGGGGTGGCCTTAGCGTGTGGTCACTTAATTTTAATTTAGTTGTAAGCCCCTGGCCGGAGGCCTTAGAGTCATCTTTGGCAACCATAGGAAAATCCGGTTAAGCAGCTCACAACCTCTTATAGGTTGACCTGCGAGTAGCCAGTATCAAAAAAAAAGGTTGTAGAGGTCAGATAGGCATTAACTGTGATTAAAATACTGGTATCCTGCAACCGGTTAGTCTCGAAGCCCAACCCAAGTTGGGAAAGTCTAGGAAGTTAACGATTTGATGAGTCATTATTGTTTAACAAACAGAATTATGACGTCATTAGTAGATTATTATTTCCTGATTTCTATTCCAAATTTCAACTTCGTGTGACTCATTGCCACGGGTTGGCTTAAATTCTTGATTAGTGAGCGTTTGTATTTATCTTTGCCAGTATATTTTTGTTTTAACTGCATTTAACCCATTTGGCGCTGCTGTACCTTATTAGGTACAGCACTAAAAATTACGTTGGCTATTAATTTTTATGTTAGAAGATTATTATGGAGCCAATCAGATATAAAGGTAAAATCATTCTGGGCCTGTTCAAAGATCTGAATTTTTAATTTAGCAGAGAAAAATAGAGCGTAATTATATTCGTTTGGGAATTAAAATGATTGGTGTAGATTGATGTGCTAATGTCTGAATATAAAATATACATAATTATATCGCCATTTTTGACGAGGTAAGACTAATGTCAAATAGGTACAGACTTCGTGGTTGTTTTTGAGAAATTACTATCCTAGTTTTGAAAGTAGGTCGTCATGCTCAATATCCGTTTACTTAAGGCAGTGTGTGTAAAAAATACTTTTATAATAATTAAATTATTTATTCAACATTAAGCCTTCACATGCAAACACTTACAATAAAAGTTTACACAAATACATTTTAACAAATAAGATTATCTAAATTCGAGTGGTTTCAAAATTATAAATAGGAACAACTATTATTATATGAATAACTAGCACTTCGCCCGCGACTTCGTCCGCGCTTATTTCGAACTTTGCTTCTGTGAATTTCTTCTCCGGCCACCCTATTTATGGAATACTTTTATGAAATCTAAATCAATATGCAACTAAAATACTATCGATCACAAAATAACCCTTTAACCCTTAAATTGTCACCCTTAGATTTCCAGTGTGTATAATGTTGAAATTGCGAATATGGGTTGAAATAAGGATAAAAAAGAGGACCAAGGAAAAAAAAACAAAATTTTTGTATTTTTTTTATTGTTTTTACAATGTCCCATAAAACGGACATTGCCAATTATAAGTGCTGTTATGGTACATGAAACTACGTCACATAAAACGGACATTGCGTATTATATGTGAAGTTGTGGTACATGTACAAAATAAACATTTTTAACAATTCTTAAAATTAACAAAAGATTAAATTCGACACCTTGAAATGTGTTTGTGCCATCGTAAGCAAAGAAATTATACCCCATAGAAATTTTAAACACATTTGTTAGGTTTTTTTGGCATATATTGCCATCTGCTGCCAGCTTTTAGTCATCGATGGCGAAGGAACGTTCTTCTTCTGTCTTCAAGCTCTGCTTACGAATATATTATACTCTCTTCAACTGCCGTATAACATTTACTTTCTTTTTGAGTCACATCACACATTTTCTGGTAGTTTGTACGGAATTTGTATTCGTCATTTCAACTATAGCCGGGTCCAGGCTGGTGTAATGCATAATGTAATCAACCGTGTTACATGCAATGCTCGAAGTGCCGTCCACACATAGAATTCGCATTACATTACACGTTGGATTACATTACACGTTACACCAGTCTGGACCAGGAGAAGATTCATCTGGCGCGGTCTGCGATGGCTGTTCTGCAGCATTTATGTATTCGTGATTTTCAAGTCGCTGAGATCAGCCAATACACCCTACAATACCAGAGATATGGTATGGAGTGAAGATCTGCAACTGTCATCATCGTGAAAATACTCACGTCGTTCAAAGTTGCTTTCCAAATCATCATTAAGTCTCAATGTTACACTTGTCAGATTGTATTGTATTGTATAACGGGCTGGTATCCGCAACTCCACGTCATATGCGCGTATTTTGCGTGCACTTTTCAGATTCCACCGGAGGTAATAGTAAGAAGACTTTCTTTGATCGCCAAGCCATGTTCCTGATATAAATGTATATGAAGAAAAACTAAAAAATATAATTATAACAATGCGGCGTCGTCCGTTGTATAGGACAAAAAAAAGAATTCTTGCAAAAAGGCCTAAATGACAATGTCCGTTACATGGGACAGTCAAAGAATACACTAGTTTATACTTCAAGTTGGCAAGGTCCGTTTTGTGACACTATAAATGAACTCGGTTTTTTATTTTAAATACAGATATATTAAAAAAAGTTCTGTCAAAATACTACACCTTTATCCATATTCTAACTAATAATATAACATTATAATCAAAACAACCATAATACTTACAGTTATTTTCAATTGAAACAGAACCGTTAACAAATCTGATCGTTGCACTTTTTCGAATGATCACTATTCGTGACCGTTCATCGCTTCGTCAATGGAACATGCACCCTTGAGAAAGACATAGCTAGGACCCTGCCATTCCACCCACGCACAGCGTTTAGGAGTGTTACAACAGGATCTGTGCGCGTGGAAATACTGTGTCCTTTAAAACGGACAAAATCAATTTAAGGGTTAACAGTCGGTTTTCGCAACATCCCATCTCAATTAGCATCTACGTCATAAAAGACATACTCCAGGGAAAATTTGAGAATCGTAGCACTTGTAGTATCGAAATTTCATACAAACTATGAAGCTATAAACGACCACTTTTTTATCGATCAATCGTGGCAAAATCATCAAATGAGTCCTCCCGCCCAGGGCGGGACAGGAGGGACTGTCAGACTTGTACTGACAAAATCCGTGTTCCTTCAATAGCCCTTTATGTACCAGGGTCACGGTTACCAAGTGAACCAGTCCCGCGACCTCGGCAGGCTCTGGCCCTCTTAGGGGTGCCCCGCCATATTGCAGACAGCTCTTTGAGGCGCGCGTGGAACATAATGTGCCGTCGACCCAGGCATGGTCCATGATCGGACGGCGAGTCACCCATTACTCGCCGCCCGCATGCCCGAGCCTACGGTGGCCGGAGATCGTCTTGCGACGTCCGTTGCCGTGGGCGTCTCACGCGGCGGCTGGGTCGTGAGGTGGACGCTGTCCTCTCCCTCACGCGTTCCGCCTCCTCCTTGTCTAGCAAGACTGCTTCGCAGAAAGAGGCAACCGCTTCCCATTCCGTCTCGCCCCGCAGCATGGCCTCGACCAGTGCCGGGCGCGAGAGGTCGCCGCCTATCGCCGCTGTGAGGACGCGGCGGTGCTCTGCCCAAGCGGGGCAGAGAGGGAGAATTTCCCGTCAAAATTCTGTCTTAAGAAACACCTACGTCCCAAAAGAACCCTCCTGTGAAACATTTAAAACTCCTAATTCTTGTAGTAATGAAGATTCATACAAACTAATAACCCCAGAAACATCCCCTTTGGGGTCCAAAAAAATGAATGCAAAACTTGAAATTCCTAGCACATAAAGTAACAAATGTTTCACGCAAACTATCAACACCAAAAACAACCCCTTAGGGTTCGAATTTCGAATCACCCCTTTATAGTGAGCATCTAAGTTCTAAAGAAAAACCCCATGCAAAATTTGAGACTTTTAACACTTCTAGTAACGAATGTTTAATACAAACTATCAACATCAAAAACAACCCCTTAGGGTTCGAATTTCGAATCACTCCGTCATAGTAAGCATCTAAGTCCTAAAAATAAACCCCATGCAAAATTTGAGACTTCTAGCACTTGTAGTAACAAAATTACATGCAACCTATCGACCCCATAAACAACCCCTTAGGGGTGAAATTTCGCAAAATCCCGTATTAGTGAGCACCTACGTCCTTAAAAGAATCCCTGTGCAAAATTTGAAACCTGTATCTATCAACATCAATAACAACCCCTTAGGGTTCGAATTTCGAATCACCCCGTCATAGTTAGCATCTACGCTCTAAAAATAAACCCCATGCAAAATTTGAGACCCCTAGCACTTGTAGTAACGAAAACTTCATACAAACTTTCAACACCAAAAACAACCCCTTAGGGGTCGAATTTCGAAAAACCCTTTTCTAAAGTAGCACCTACATCTTAAAAAGAAACCGCATGCAAAATTTGAAACTCCTAGTACTTGTAGCAAAAAAGTTTCATACAAACCGTCAACCCCAAAAACTACCCCTTAGGGGCGTTATATCGCAAAATCCGTTCTTAGCGGGTACCTACGTCATAAAAAGAACCCCTGTGCAAAATTTTGAACCTTTAGCACTGGTAGTTTCCGAGCTTTCGTGTCCTATGAGTGAGTGACCTTTTGCTTTTATATATATAGATAATGTAGATGCCTACAGTAAGCAACACAAATGAATTTTATGTATTTTCTAGATATTTTTTGGTATAAAAGTACACAGCGCATTTTTTTATACATTTATATCTAAGGATATTTAAAATAGGTTATCTATAAACTACACTCTCGAGCAAAATATGGAATCACCTACTCCGATTCCGCGCAATTTTTAGTTCTTAGTTACTACTTAAAAATAATAAAATTGTACCATTTTAAAGGTTTAACTGTAAACTTTAAATTGATACCATAAATAATGGCGTAATTTGAATGAATTTCATTCAAATCACGCCATTATTTGAGGAGCTATCCCGGATCAATTACAAGTAAGTGATTCCATACTTTTGCTCGCTAGTGTATTTTAAAAAACTGTGTTGCCAACTGTTAAATAAATACAAACGACAAAGGAATGTATGGTCTTATTTTTTAAATTGTAGTACTTATAATATGAAGCTATGTTTTCTATTATAAAATTGAAATTTGTATGGTGTACAAAATAAATTATAATGTTTATAATTGTGCGTATATTTGGGTGACAATGACTCTTATGCTAATACTATGTATATTTCTTAATTATTTGCAATTTTGGTTTGAACTCGAATTAGTTAATTATGTATATTTTTTATTTTATAGTAATCTTTTACTATTGACATGTTTTTTTGTCATAAACTCTTTCTAATGCTGTCTGTGGTTTCCAGACAGACTTACATAGCATCGCTAATTATATCGACTCTTATAAACTTTTGCTATTAAATTATTCTTAGGCTTAAAACACACAAAAAAGGAGGTTTAATCTCTTGAGATTTAAAGCAGATTCTTGGCATACTTGTTGTAGTAGGGGAGCCGAGGATGCTAAATTTGCAGTTACTCGAGCGTCATGGAGACCTATTGGATTTGAAAGATTATGTTCTGAAAAGAAAAAAAGTTTCTGACAAGTTTTCTATTTTAGTGAGGAGGAGAGCTTGTAAAGAGCTTTGAAACTGTAAAAAAAAACAGTTGTACAGAAGTACTCGAGCGCGTCAGATATTTATAGTGTAAACGCGCTTTACATTTCTGATAACCAATACATATTAATCTGACGATTAACTCGAGGGGGCTGTCCGTGGCAAGCGGTTGAAAATCCAAAAAAAAATAAGTTACTCGAGCGCGTCAGATATTCAAAGTGTATGTAAAGTAAACCCTAAAAAGTGTCGTATTAAAATGTCTGACGATTTGGATGTGGCGCAAAGTAATAATTCATATTTCTATCTGTAAAAAAAAAACGTAATCTCGAGATACTCGAGCGCGTCAGATTTTTATGCAGGAGGTTCAAATTGATATCATAGTCCTCCTGAATAATAATCTGACAATTATACGGAGGGATATCGCTATTCTGAGCATCTTAAAATAAATTTATAAAGGAGAAAACTGCATTCACGCATAAAAAAAGTATAAAATTAAATTAAATGTAGTAATTACAAATAGAAACTCGTCTACATCATTAAAATCCTATCAAAAACATAAATGTCAAATGAGAGCCAAGTTCAATTATGATATATGCCTTGGTTTACGACTTCACGGACAAAAAAAGTGAAATCTAAATAGGTGCCAAGTTCAGTGGTCAGAGGGCCAAAGCCTGCCAGGGTCACGGGACTTATTCCATCACCGTGACCCCGGAACATAAAGGGCTATTGAAGGACACCGTTGATTTTAGTCAGTACGAGTCTGACAGTCCCTCCCGCCCTGCCCGGGGTGAGAGGACTCATTTGATGATTTCACCACGTTAAAAAAAAAAACAAAAAAGTTAAGTGGTCAGTCCTGAAGTTTATTTATACTTAACATATAAAAATCAATGGCACTTTTCGTTGTAATTTTATAACTCAAGAAAGGGCTCACCTATCCAAACCAAATATTTAACTTTGTTCAGACTATTTAGTAGTTGGTTTATGTGAAGTTTGCACAAAATCAGTAGAGCGGTTCTTCATTTATCAACCGAAACCTGAATCCATATTGCTCGTCAGGAATGAGGCTCTTTACAACAGCGTAATCTTTGAGTCGCTTATAAATAAGTCTCTCTTAGATTTTTCCGCGATCATTCAGGAAACTGATAGGACGGTAACTCATGGACTCGGACTTGGGCTTGCCTGACTGATGACCAATAACAATGGCCTCTTTCCATGCCTGGCATGCCATATTATTGCTCGGAACGCCACATACATTAAATCACGACCGATAGTAGCGAACTAACTGGTACTTCACCTTTTCTTCACGATTCTACCGACTTCGCCCCATGGAAATCGTCAGATTATTAGTGAGTATGATTTTTACAGTGTAACCTTCAATAAAAAAAAAAAATGAAACGCGCTCGAGTATTTCAAAATGACGTTTTTTTTTTACAACTTCAGTACTCGCTCATTTCCTAATGCCACGCTCAAATTGTCAGATTATTGAAATATACACTCTTCTGAACGTAATTAATCTACCTTTTCTTAATCTGACGCGCTCGAGTATTTCTGCGGATCGATTTTTTTTTACTAATCTGACGGGTTCTCCTAGACAAACCCCACCAGATAAAGGGTTGATATTTGGTACAGGTACATTAAAGGGTGCAAGGATTCTCCCTTATAATAATCTGACGCGCTGGAGTAACAGCAAAAATCCCTTCCTGGGCTCCCCAACTATTGTAGACTTAGCTGATTAACCGGCTGAATTAAAAATATGCGTATTTTGTATACCGATCTAGTGTCAAAATAACAATTTTATAGTATGGCCACACATTATAATGGTAACATAAAATATAATTAATTGTACTTATTCTAAAAACATGATGCTTAAATACTTAAAAACATTTTTTTATAATGATAAATAATTTATAGTTTTTTTGTTTTAAATTAAGTTAATCAATAAGTACAATTTAAGCCGAATGTAATAAAATAGTTATTTTTTGTGACTTTACATTTTTAGCTTTGGCTTCACATAATATGCAATATCTAATTTGGCAAATATTATAAAAATACACACTTTAAAAGCTATAAATGCTAATAAATAATAATTATTTATCTTAAGTATTTAAAAGTTCATAGAAATACATAAATGGATAGTAATAGAGAAATTACATTTATTTAAAAAATATTCTTAAAAATACCGTTTAACAAATAATTTGCACTAAAAAGAATCGATACTCGTGACGATTATCGAGTTTTTATTTTATCGATTATGCTTAATTTTATTTACATGTTTTTTTTTTCACCAAATTTTTAATCTCAAACAAACTACGAGTAGTTTTATTATGAAACTGTTTGAATAGAAAACTGACGAAAGAACTTTTTACAAAAGAATAATAGTAGATTATTAACCAAGGGGATAAAGCAGTGTCTTCTGTCGCGGGTGACGATTTAAATCGCGAGCATAACGAAGGACTCGAGGCTTACTCCCGAGCGTAGCGAGGGTGTTAGAAACTTAAATCACGAGCGAAGCGAGGGATTTAAGACGAGTCCTGAGTGTAGCGAGGGATTTAAGTTCACCCAAGACTAAGACAGCTTTATCACCGAGGAAAATACTCTACTTTTCGTACCACTTGCGAAAAAATTAACGTTGTAATAATATGTATGAGATAAGCATTAATTAAACATTTAAATTTAACAATAACTTATTTTTAAAAAAATAAATTAAAATAAACTCAACGTTTATGTATTTGAAGAAAACAAAACGCGGCAAATTCCTAGATTATATTGTATTCTCGGAAAAGCAAAGGCATCAAGATCATACGGCCTCTTCGGTTTTCGTAATGTTATTAAAATAATCATAACTGCATAATAAATGCGTATTCCTTTTTCAAAAAGTTGTATAATGCTTTACATACAAACTCAATGGTGTAAAGACAGACTGATGTAGTTCACTATCGGTAAGTATTCGAAATTCAAATCACATTCTCTCCCTAGAGGATGAATGAAATTCAGTACAACTTTCTTTCCCTAGGGAAAGCTGTTTTTAACAGATTAATAATGACTATTGTTATGTACGCTTTTTGTGGCATAGAATGTCACTTTTTTGAGCAAGTGGTACGAAAATATAATTTATGTATCGCACATAAGATTATGTCTTGAATTACGTTGTTATACGTAACAAGACTTTATAAACTTGTAGACAGGACTGAAATTAGAAAATTACAAATGATAACTTGATTTTTTCTACCTTTTTTCGAGACTAGGTAGCCTCTTAGGTGTACTGTTTTAATACGTAAGTAAAATTACTTTTAACGAACAAATGAAAGTTAGTAATGTTTTTAGCTCATCACTTTTTAGGTCATTTATTTTATACTATTTAAAATATAAAGTTTTCATTTACTTCTCTGTTTAAAACTGCCTCTTTGGCTGCGAAAATCATAAGTCTATTTTATCGATTTTTAATAATGATGATTATTTTTATTTTCATATTATCACAAGACCACAATGATGCTGGCCACCTTCAGTACTTACTACTGAGTGGTCTCCTTTTTTGTGATTTTTAATAGAGTTCACTCAAACGCTGATCAAACTCGATTATACTTTCACAAACCCAGTAAGAGATAAAACGCAGACCATCATTTGAGTTTTAATTGTTATAGACAATAAAAACCCAACTTTAGTTCTCTTACACATAAAGTTGGAATTAGAATAACATGGACTAGAGCAAGGATGCTCAATCGTTTGCTTTTCAAACGTCATGCGCCAGCGCATAACACAAAATTCTCGCTATTTTGAATACGCGCTCGTTGCCTCGACTCTTCTACCAGCAACTGCGTCTCCAAGTATTCGGGCAGCTCATAATATTGTTTTTTTTTAGTATAAGCCTCAATAGCAATGGCCAGCCCGAAATCATTGGCCTAACTGGTAAAAAGTTGAACTACCCTAGTCTTAAAGCCAGAAAAGTTCAAATGAGGGAAAGTGACAGAGCTATACAAGTCTTCTAGCGTCTTCTCGTTCCCATAGTGGAACAACTCTGGCTTTAAGACGTCATGGTAGGCCACCTGGAGGGGTATTACAACGTCTTAAAACCAGGCTTGACCCGGCGAGTGAAAGTGACAGACCTATTCAAGTCGTCTAGCGCCATCTCTTTCACTCACTGGAACAAGCTTGGTTTTAATACTTTGTAATACCCCCCTGATCTAGAAGAACACGATGATGATCTGCGCTTAACCCTAACGCCGGATCCACACGTTGGCCGTGTTTGCCGAACAGAAGGAGACGGCGCTATACTAAGAAACGAGATAGAATTATTTGGGTCTTGCTTTCTGGTATAGCGCCGTCTCCTTCTGTTCGGCAAATAGGGCCAACGTGTGGATCCAGCGTAAATCATTTATCTAAATAGGAACATCAACTTCTACATCCATCTACCTACAAGTAGAAACAGATACTATTACTTGGCGGTGGTCGCGGGCGCGTCTGTGGCTGTCGTGACGTTGACGTTAGACGTCGCGGGTGTGACGTCAGGTGCCGCAACGTCGGCTGACGTCGTGTTGTTGGAGGGAACGGTTGGAGCGGGGGCGGGGGTTACTTGGGTTGGTGAGGATTTACCTGTGGATGTCAAAATTAATTAGTGGTTACCGTGCGTACATGGATGCTACTGAGATACCTGATCTAAAAATCGAACTCAGTAATCTCAAAACAACAGTCGCAATTGCGACCTCTCTATCAACTGAGCAGACAACCTCTAGAAGTCTAGATATTACAATCAGGTTAACTACAAAAGTTATACAGTTGCAAACGAGTTATAAACTGCAAAATGACAAATTAATGTCAAATGCCGTTTTGCAGTTGGCAGTTTCTTTAGAACAGTGTTCAACAGATGTCTAACTTTTTTTTGTAGTAAGCACGGTATAGGTTTGGGATGTGGGTGGCGAGTAATGGGCGACTCGATGCCCGACCATGGCCCATGCCAGTGTCGACAGCGCGTTGTGTTCCACGCGCGCCTCAATGAGTACCAGTATGATGACGGGGCCCCCCTCTAGAGGACCAAAGCCTGCCGGGGTCGCGAGACTCACGAATTACCGTGACCCGGAACGTAAAGGGCTATTAAAGGACCGTGGATTTTAGTCAGTACAAGTCAGACAGTACCTCCTGCCCTGCCCGGGGTGGGAGGACTAATTTGATGATTTTATCACGATAAAAGACCGTATAGGTTTAAAGTTCAATGCTTGGTAGACATACCAGCCACATAATCCTGGAACCACTTGCTGATGCCGGCGGCATGTTTCCTGACCCAGTCGATCCTGAAGGTGGCCGTGTCCACCAGCTTCTGAAGAGTCTGGGACATCGGCATTAACTGCTCCTTGTGTTTCAGGGCGAAACTTTTTAGCTGGAAGGTGGAATAAGAGTGTCATTTAGATCTGCTAGTTGTTGTTTAATTGCAATAGCGAACGAACGTACGGATCGCGCGCGCGTGCTCTAGTTAAGAGTATTCTGCGGACGCAGCACAACACCGTCGTCGCGGTGTTCCTACGTCGACCTATCGCGGTCAGTGCAATGACCTAGTTACAAGTGACAAAATCATGAAGTGTTTATAATAATTTATTGTATAGGTGCACAAACTCGCCGTACAATTAAATAATGGCTTCACAGTCAATAAAGATAAAAACTGAACTGGAAAGACGGTTGTATGACTGTTACATCCAGGAGAAAAATGATAGAGAAAATCTGCAGCAAATGGTACGTAATCTAAATGAACATATTCATAGCCTGCAGGAACAAGTACAAGCCCTCCAAGGAGAATTAAATTGCTTTAAAGAAAAAAAGATTCCAAAGAACCTTTACAAAAACAAGACAGCCAGACAATATCATTTTCCCAGCGCACTAAAAGTGACGTTGAATATTGCACAGATGAGGATGAACTCGCCAAAGAGACAGGGTGGATTAGGGCCAAGAGCAGGAAGAAGAGGAAGCTTAACACCTCGCACTCTCCAAAACAACAACCCGAATCAAGCCCCCAAAATGAAAATCTTAGAATAACTGAGAAAGAGACTGCTGTCAAAAAGGTGCCCCCGCCACCGCCAATTATAATAGACGGAGTTACGAACTACCAAACGTTCTTTGACTCCCTAACTAAAACTATTTCAGCTGAAACATTTACCGCAAAAATGTTAAACAGTGATTGCGTAAAAGTTAATGCCAAAACAGAGGACTCGTATAGAGTAATTGCCGGGCTTTTGACAGAAAAAGATTACCGTTGGCATTCGTACGAGAATAAGCAGGCTAGACCAATCAGAGTTGTTGTCAAGAAACTACATTCTTCTTGCCAACCTGATCGAATCAAAGACGACCTGACAACACAAGGTCTTAAAATAGAAAAAGTAGACAGCAAATTGAGCTGGAAGAGTAAAGAACCACTCAACATGTTCGTCTTATCATTTAACAATGAAGAAGACGTCAATAAAATCTATGGCATAAAGTACATTTTAGGGTGTAAAATTGAAATACACCCACTCAAAAATCCCAAACTCATTCCCCAATGCAAGAGATGCCAGGCATATGGGCATACTCATAAATACTGCAGAAAAGAGCCAAGGTGCGTAAAATGCACTGGCAAGCATCTTACAGCCAATTGTACCAAATCTCCGCAAGAGAAGCCAAAATGTGTTCACTGTGGGCTACCCCACCCTGCCAACTATAGAGGGTGCGAAGTAGCTAAACAGATGCAATATTAAAAAACAAAAATATAAAAAAGAAACTAGTGGTACCAACTACTCAGCCGTCTTTTTCGCTAAGGAATTCTGACAAACAGCCACAGAAACCAAGCGGTGTCCAGTCAGCTGCAAACCTCATGCAAGTACCCAACACTTATTCCTATGCGGAAGCTGCAAAACCAAGATCTCAGCCTTTAAATTTAGAAGACAAGATCAACCAGATTTTAAAATGTATTACATCATTTGATAAGAGATTAGAGAAATTAGAGTCTCGCTCTAAAACAGCTATTTTAAATAACTAAAAATGAATAACACCCTTAAAATAATGGCGTGGAACTCTAATGGACTCCTTAAACATCAAAATGAGTTGCAGGCGGTCCTGGACACAGAAAATATAGACGTGTGTTTGGTATCCGAAACACACTTCACCAAGCAATCTTTTGTGAAATTTAGAGGATACATTGTATATAATTCGCTTCACCCTGACAACTCTGGTAGAGGAGGCAGCGCGATTATAATCAAAGAAAACATTAGTCACTTCGTGCAATGTGTTTATGAAGAACAAGACATTCAAGTCGTGGCATTATCTGTTAAAATCAGACACTGTCCCGTGTCCATTGCGGCCATTTACTGTCCTCCACGGCACATGATAAGAAAAGAGCGATATTTACATCTCTTTGAATTATTAGGCCAGAGATTTATCCTAGGCGGTGATTTTAATGCTAAGCATACGCATTGGGGATCAAGACTTACTACGACTAAGGGAAGACAGCTCTTAGGCGCAGTTAAAGATACACGTTGTGAAGTTATGAGCACAGGAAAACCAACATACTGGCCCACTGACCACCAGAAGATACCGGATCTTATAGATTTTTTTATATGCAAAAACATATCCGCCAATAACGTGAGCTTGGAGGAAGGTTTTCATATGAACTCAGACCACTCTTCAATTATACTAATGCTTAGTCAAAAAATCTTACTCAAAGATAGCCACTTAACCCTGATTAATAAATTCACAGATTGGGAAAGTTTTTCGCTTGATCTCGATAGTATAATCGACCTTAAAACTCCGATAAAAAGCAAAATCAGCTTGACTCCGAGCTAAACAATTTTATTGTTCAAATTCAGCAGTGTGCGTGGAACAACACACCACAATTAAAACGTAAATATAAAGGGTTTACTTATCCTAAAGAAATCGTGGATTTACTATCTGACAAAAGAAAGAAAAGGAAACTGTGGCAGCAAACTCGTTGCCCGCGAGAAAAAACATTATTAAATAATTTAACCAAAAGATTGAAGAGAAAAATCCAAGAATATGAGGAAGCATCTCTGAACACCAACCTTTTGCAGTTAACAAATGACAAATCAACAGATTATTCACTTTGGAAAGCAACCAAAATCTTAAAAAGGCCGATTAAGCAAATACCGCCCATCAGAGATAACGATGGAAAATGGGCCATAAGCAATGACCAAAAAGCTTCAAGGTTTGCTCAGTATTTAGAAGAAACTTTTAAACCCAATGAAAGCTTAATAGAAATACTTGAGACTGACAGTGCACCACAAAATCAGAGAATTAAGCTTGTGACTCCAAAAGAAGCTATGAGAGAAATTCAAAATAATATTAGCTCGAAAAAATCTCCGGGCTACGATCTCATTACAGGCGAAATTTTAAAACACCTACCTCTCAAAGCTATAGTAAAGCTGACCAAAATAATAAATGCTGCATTTATTTTAAAATATGTACCTGCGCCATGGAAGGTTGCTGAAGTCATTATGATTGCGAAGCCAGGGAAACCACCACACGACGCATCATCATACAGACCAATTTCTTTGTTGCCAGTGTTATCAAAACTCTTCGAAAAACTGTTATTGAAACGGTTAAAACCAATAATAGAAGATAAAGGCCTTATTCCTAATCATCAATTTGGCTTTAGGGAGAAACACTCAACAATAGACCAGGTACATAGAATAACAAACCTCATCGAAAAAACACTAGAAAATAAGGAAGTCTGCGCAACGGTATTTTTAGATGTCGCGCAAGCATTTGATAAAGTTTGGCATAAAGGTCTAATATATAAGCTCAGGCGCATGCTGCCAGAATTTGCAGAAATATTAGAGTCGTATATAACAAATAGAATGTTCAGAATACGGCAAGAAGACGCATATTCCGAACTGAAATCTATAAAAGCTGGGGTACCACAAGGAAGTGTGCTAGGTCCAATTTTGTACTTGCTATACACTTGTGACATTCCAGACCTGGAAAACAACACCATAGCGACCTTTGCAGATGACACTGCAATTATGGCAACGGGGGCAAGCCACAGAGAAGCAGTAGAGAAAGTCCAACTAGCTGTGAACAAAGTTTATGACTGGACACAAAAATGGAAGATCAAACTGAATGAATCAAAATCAATTCACATTGACTTCACAAATAAACATCCAGACTATCACCCAATCTACATAAATGGCATGCAAGTGCCTTATGCCGATACGGCCAAATACCTTGGCATGACTCTCGATGCCAAGTTGCGGTGGAAAGCTCATGTCAAAAAGAAAAGACAGGAACTCGACATACGTTATAAAAATATGTATTGGTTACTTGGAAGGAAATCTTGCCTATCAATATATAATAAAATTATCATATACAAGCAAATACTGATGCCAATATGGACGTATGGTATCCAACTTTGGGGCTGTACTAAACCAAGCAACGTCAAAATTATTCAACAATTCCAAAATAAAGTTCTCAGGGATGCTGTGAATGCACCCTGGTACATAAGAAATGACGACCTTCATCGTGACCTTAAAATGGAGTTCGTCACCACCATCATTCAAAAATTTGCTGAAGCCCACGAACACAGATTACACCGACACGTGAACGTTGAGGCTATTCAGCTCCTAGACAACACAGACTTAGTGCGTAGGCTAAAAAGAACTAAACCTTTTGAATTAGTGTAGTGTGCAAAGTGAGTGAATAATAGTAACAGTGTTGTGCTATACATGAAACACACGAACATAGTGTTTTTATAAAATGATAGAGACTCTAAGAAAGTGCTATGGACTTGTGTAAAAGTGCTAATGGACACTATTCTTAGTTTTAAAATAATATTATAACGTAGCATATTAAGTTAGAGTTAAATTACTTATTAGTCTTTTAGGCTAGATCGTAATTAATCTTATTAAGAAGTCTGTTCTTAATAATACAAGTAAAAAAAAAAAAAAAAAAATTTAGATCTGCTGTGGCGATGCGATACCCGAAATGGTATTATCTGTACCCTTATCACGAGTTTTCACTATTTTACTTTACAGTGTTTCTTGTATGGAAAAATGGAACAGCGCCTCTGGTGTGCGAAGAAGGAACTAATTTATTTCTTTGTTGGTCAATTTGAAAATGTCAAAATTCCAGTTTATTTTACGTCAGAATAACTGAAAACTCATGAGCCTCTGTTTGTTTCTTTGACGGCTGCTTCTTATTGAATATCATTTCGGGCTCAGATAGACAAAATCGGTCGTTTATTGATTACAGATAATAAACGAAATCAAGATTGCAATAAAGATTTTTCCAGAAACGTCGACATGAATGAAAAAGTAATCAAATAACTTGTGATATCTTTGCAAAGCTCTATACTGGCAGCTGAATTAAAGTATCAAAACTCAGTTTGCAAGGAACAAATCTTATTACTTGCATTAAATATTGCACATCGCTCTTTAGAAAGACAAAAAGAGTTTCAGTTTCGCAGTTTTATCTCTGTCACACATATCACTAAGTAATTACAACCAATGTCAAATCACTTAAGTAGCGTGTAGTGACAACGATTTCCTTCCAAAACTCGATGTCCTTTACTCCTTTTTTATTTTTTTACAAATTGAACCTTAACTCATGTGATTAAAGTTCTTAAACGAATACAACATACCCTGGTCAGTTCCTCCTCAGTAGATATAAACCCGAATGATCCACTGAGTACAGCGGGGAAGGTGAAGGCGTCCATCTCAGTGAACTTGTTGTAGACCTGGTGGAAGTGTTGCATGAGGAAGTCCTGCGCCAGTCGGGTGCCTATGGGAGCCTCCACGCTCCAGGCTGCTACTGCGTACTGCTTGGGGATCTCTGACAGAGATTTTTCGAGAAGCCTACAAAATTAGGGAATTTATTTATTTTTAAAATGACTAGAATATGTCTTTCTTTCTTTCATGTACAATCGACACAGTGGAATTATAACCCACCATAAGCTTATTTTCCTACAAACGTTCAAATACAATTAGGTCTACATTTGCGTAAACATTCATATCCATAGTAACGACTTTGATCTTTGTCAATTTGACAGATTCAAACGATTTGTTGTCAAAATGGGTCAAGATTCCACTTTGTCGATTGTACTACGAGTGCAATATAGAAATGGTAACGGAGTAAATACAATGGTATTTTCGATTCAATTATCGTTTGAATTTTTCAGAGAGCGGACGAAGACAGCGGAACTGCCTTATCAGGTTACCATGACACTGAAATATAAAGTGCTATTAAAAAATCACCGTGGATTTTCAATAGACAGTTTTTTCCACTGAGCACTCAAAGTAGTGGTTAGATTATCCAATGAATTTCCATAGGATAATATAACCACGTAAAAAATGGTGAATTTTTGAGTAAAAACATTAACTCTTTATTTTGGTTTACACACACTAAGCGGTTGCACACACTGGATTACACACACTAACCAGAATAAAGACAGAAGAAAAAGGAGCCCCGCATAACGGGGCTTCTATTCCGTCGACATCAACGTCTAATACAAACTAAGCAGTATAGATGTCCCAGGAACCTTTCTTCTCTGCCGAAGCCAAAAAAACTTGCTACCCTCATCTCCCAGTACTCACATGGTGATGAGCGACTCCTCCCTGGTGCTGGGCAGGTTGTTGATGATGAGACTCTTGACGTTGGGGTCTGTTGAGTTCTGGAACACGTTCCACAGGAAGTCGAACTCCGCGCGACCTCCGTGACGGAGGACCATGTTGTACACCAGGGAACGGAGGTAGCTCGGGATGCTGAGGAGAAACATAATAATTATAATTAATTTTTGTAAGCATATCACAATTTTTGAATAGAACCCAGGGCCGCCCTAAATTCCGTTGGGTTGACGATATCATCGAGATGGCGGGAAATTAATGGATGAGAGGCGCACAGAACGGTTATACCCAGCAGTGGGTGATCCCAGGCTGATATGATGATGATGATGACATTGTATTGAAGACTATAATACTATTATAATTATGTCCATGGGAACGTGGTTCTTTTATTTACGATCAACATCCGATTATATTCTGGATTATAATATGTGCTGAGTTCCATTCAGATTTTTTCAGCCGTTCTGACGTGATTGAGTATCTTTATCCATATTTTCGTAATCCATAATTTCGTATCTAAACTAATATTATAAAACTGAATAATTTAGTTAAAAGAAAGTTTGATTTGTCCTTACAAGGGCTACATTAATTTTGCATTTAATTTATGGTCTTTCATAAAAACTAGCGACCCACACACGGCTTTGCAGCAATACACTCAGGAATAGTGTAGCTTTGTACTGGTGAAAGACGTTTCAAAATCGGTCCAATAGTTCTAGACAATACTGCCTTTTTTTTAACGTGGTAAAACATCAAATGAGTCCTCCCACCCAGGGTAGGGCGGGAAGGTCTGTCAGACTCGTACTGACTAAAATCCACGGTGTCCTTCCATAGCCCTTTATGTTCCAGGGTCACGGTGATGAGATATGTAACACTCTTTAAGGCGCGCCGTCGACCCGGGCATGGTCCATGGTCGGACAGCGAGTTGCCATTTACTCGCCGCCCGTATGCCTGTTCGACCAATATACTCAGGAATAGTGTAGCCAGCTACTGGTGCAAGAATTTTGAAAATCTGTTCAGTAGTTCTAGAGACTACTCCCCACAAACTAACTCAAACTAGTATAAATACTCACGGGTTATTATTAATATCGGCCTGTTTGGTCCAGTTGGTGAACTGCTCCTTAGCCCAGTTGAGACATCGCGGAGACTCCACGTAACACTCCCAAATGACCAGGTTCTCTATTAGGAAGGCTTCGTTGTCGTCTTTAGGTTTGGTTAGACCGTAGTTGACTTTTTCTAGTTGTTTCGCTAGGATTATTCTCATGTAGTCCTGGAATGAAGAGAGGATCAGAACGATGATGGATAAACGAGGGAGAAAATAGATAATTGCAATTTTGTCATCACTTCCCTTTAGTCGAGTCGACTTACCTTAAAAGGGGTAACCAGGAAAACTTTACGGGGAGGTTTGAAAATTAGATTTCTATGTCTTCTTTTCAAGTTTTAACTTTATGAATTTGTAACTATGACGCATGTGTCATTATATTGGTAAAATGGTGCCTTATAACAGTGTTTAGTTAATAATGTTGAATCTATTCATGTTATGACAAAAACGTATTTACAGGAAAATTATAATTTTACACTTGAGGTTTAGACGTTTTAAAAATTAGACGACTGATAACCAAATTCGATAATTCCCATTAATATAAATTATGACCTGACCTGAACAACTTTTCATTTGTGATATCAATAGTTAATGAAAACGTGTGTAATGTGGGTATAATATAGGTAATATTATACCCACATTTCACCAAAACTTACATCTACGTCAAATAAGTTCAAAAGTTAACTAACCTGGAAATGCACATATCCGGACGTCGACCTCAAATTATGCTTCAAAAACGCCATATTATTCAACAGTAGATCCCACACCATCTTGGAGTCTTCCCCATTAATGACGCACGTGGTGAGGCCCAGTGCGTAGCTGTAGTTCAGTTGGGACACCTTCGCCAGGTTGAAGGCATCGTCGATCAGCTGGGACTTGGTGATGGGAGACTTTATGGAGCCCGACTTCAGGGCTTCGCTTAGTAGCCTCCAGTTCTTCTTGTCGTAGTTTACTCGGTAGTATCCTGGAGAAAAAATGAGTTTAATTTATTTAAATGTATTTTTGGCTACGCCAGAGTGATAATAATGACGATATGAAGTAACAACGTATAGGGGTTTTGCAAGAGATGATTTGTCGTGGAAATCGAACGAATAATCGACCCGTATAAATCCCCATATGAAAATTCATCAAAGATTGCTTTAGTAGTCGTTTAGCTCGAAACAAATTTGATTAATCGATATCAGTGAAGTTTTAAACGTACAGACAAATTGGGGCATGCCAACCTACCCCAATTTGTCAAAATTTAATAGATTTACAACTTTATCACAAAACCACAACTCTCAGTTGTCAATTTATTTCAGTCAGACTGAAAAAAAAATTGACAGATGAGGGTAGGTTGGAATGTGCTTTCTGTACATACATTATGAAAAAATACTTTATTGAAATCGCTTTATCCGTTCGGGCTCTACTTATGGTGCAACAGACAGACAAACACATCAAACTTATAACACCCCCCTTTTCCCAACAGTGGTTAAAAATAGCTATGTTTAGACACGATAAATGCTATTTTTTTTTTTTAATATTAAACGCATTTAACGCATGCGTAGCGAATTTTAATGATTTTCTTAGGAAAGGAAAAATTCGATCCGCGGTAAAATGCTTCATAACTCACCAATAGCATCAACATTGACGTACAACGCCTGAGTAGCATTGATAGGTATATCGATGACAGTGTTCCGTCCCTTCAGCCAGCACTTGGGCTTGGTGGTCCACTTGTCCTGAAGAGAGTCCACCACGGTGTAGCTGACGGGGATGTGCCATAACTGGTCCACCATCTTCTGGTACGGGTCTGTGGCGGAGGTGAAGAGACGCTGTAGAAGAAGGGATTATTTGGTAAGAGATATATTATGTGATCCTTTTTTACATGGTAAAATCATCAAATGAGTCCACCCACCCAGGGCAGGGCGGGAGGGACTGTCAGACTTGTACTGACTTAAATCCACGATGTCCTTCAAGAAGCCCTTTACGTTCCAGGGTCAAGGCACTTTGATAAGTCCCGCGATCAGGTATTAGTATTAGTGCAAGTATTCATGTGCGGCCTGGGTTCGAACTTGCGGCACGGTGATCTTGACAGTCACATCACGCCAAATATACCATAGGGTTGTGCCACTTTATCTTTCTTTATCTTTCTGGCTGAGTGATCCACTGCTGCGCAGCATTTCGCGGGTTCGATTCCCGCACGGAATAAGTATTTGTATGATCTGCAAGTAGTTGTTACGGGTCTGAGTGTTTCTGTATGTGAATCTATGTTTGTAAACGCACGCAAAGTAGAAAACCGGCCAAGTGCGTGTCGGGCCACGCACAGTGTAGGGTTCCGTAGTTGCCCATCAAAATACTTATGCGAACTAACTAAACTGATTCGCTGAATTTAATTTTAAAAAGAAGAATTTTCAAAATCGGTCCAGGAGTCTTTGAGAAATCAGGGAAAATACATAAGAAAAAAGATTACGACGAATTTAAAACCTCCTCCTTTTTTTGAAGTTAGTTAAAAATAGTTGACGATAAAAACCTACCTATCCCCAAAAAACATACCTATTAAAGCTGTAAAAATAAAGTTGACAAACTTACATTTGCAGTTGAAGAGCATGTTCTCCGATACATTTTGTTAAAGAAAACATATTATCCAAGTAAATTTTATAAGTTGGTCGACTATTACTCGTAAAGTTGTAAAGCCTACTTAGTCATGATAATTTTCTTTTAAACTTCGTTATATATAGTACTATTGTGAATTTTTCACACCCCCAAACATAACCGTTTAGCTGGTAGAGGGGGGGGGACACTCGAATCGAGCAAAATTTTGAACTTTAAAGCTTAATATTTCACAAACGAATTATTTTATCAAAAAACTGTTAATGGAAACTATCATTATTTTTTAAACGCCTATTTAATGATACCCGACACAAAGGGGTACTCGAGAAAAAAAAATCCTCACTTTACGTTTAAGTACAGGAGGTACCCTAAAAAAAAATATTTTACGAGATTTTATTTTACCACTTTTTCGGCACAACAAATCCGTATATTTACACCAAATTACAGCTCTCTAGTACTGTGCGTCTCTGAGCTAAACTGCGGACAGACGGACGGACGGACATGGCGAAACTATAAGGGTTCCTTGTTGACTACGGAACCCTAAAAAAAAAGGAATAGAGTTTAAAATCTTGTTGTGACTCATTTAATGATTTTACCACGTTAAAAAAGCAACAAGCTACAATGAACTCACCTGTTCAAACTCAACGCGTTCCTTCTCGTAGTCAATTTTAACATTGACGACCGGGTACCCGGCCTGCTTGGTCCACGAGTTCATGAAGTCCACCACGTTGAGGTCCTTCAGTGTCGGGTCTGACAGCGTGCCCTTGGCCATCGCCGACCACAGGTCGTTCTCTTCCGCGTTTGAGTATTTCCTGGTAAAAATAAATCATGATTAGAAAATGTTGAGGCACTAATATCGGAAATTTAAGGGTAAGGGGGGCTGTAGTATTATAGAGTGCATTAACAAGGCATATCAAGGCATTTCAATGTTTGAGAGATAGATAGAAAAACGCATTTTATCAACGACGATATAATACTAGACTCGTAATAACAGGGGACCGATGCCTGTCAACACATTAGGCAAAAAAGTCTAATATCCGTCTCATTTCGACCACTCTTGTGAGCCGTAAACATACGTTGAGACAGATCAGACCTTGAGTAAGCCAATCACAACGCAGTACCCCGTCCCCCTCGCTCCTCGTCCCCATGGCTATTCACGGACATCTCAGATCAAAATGTTGAGACATACACACACATAATAGTACCTAGATTCCCGATAAGCGCTTCAAAAACGGCCCTAAAAATAACACCACAAACAATTTTGTAACGGTATTTCAAATCCTTATTGCTTAGACTTTTATGAAATGTAGATGTTTACGTGAGTGCAAATGTGGCCACTTATGCGACTCATTTTTGTTCATTGATCGAAGACACACACACATATTCAAAGTGCAATCGACACGCTAATAAAGATGAGGGACAAATGAATACACAAATAAGCTTAAAGAAAAAAAAATGGTTTTGTATTGTAGTTTTATAAGGTATATCCCCGATAATATTACAGGAAGGTTCTGTATTGAGCAGTAGACTGCGAGTAACTTGAAGATAATAGGGTAGTTTCCAGGGTCAAAATAATTACATTCTATTTTAGATTATAACAAAAATATTGGACACGTATTTTTTTTTTCGATTAAACAAAAAATAACAAAGATAATAGCCTATTTAAGTTACCTGTGACGTCATCCTACGCGAAAAATGCCACGCATCGTGACGTCACACGTATTTTTAATTGGCTATATCTTTGTCATTTTTGGTCTAATTTACAAATAAAAAAATACGTGTCCCTTATTTTTGAATAATCTAAAAGACGGACTAATTACATTTTTTTGGGGCAACTAGCCTATTATCATGAAACGAAACTCACCACTCATTCAAATAGATAACCAGTCCTTTATGGAACAGTTCCTCAGAGATGGTATGGTTGAGCATCCTGATCAGGTTAGCACCCTTAGTATACGATATCTCGTCGAACTTCTGCGATATCTCTGAAGCGTCCTCCACCTTGCGGGACACCGGAGAGGTGTTCTTGAGTGCGTCGGACCGAAGGAGGTCCATCTTGTCACGGGAGAAGGATTCGAACATGTTCCATTCTGGTTCCACCTGGAAAGAAGACAGAAAATTTAGAAAAAAAATATTTTATTAATATTTTTTGATACGTAAGTAAGTAGTTACAATTTTACAACCAGTTATACCAACAAGTAAATGTGGGGATGAACTGGATAAGTTCTGCTAGGACTGGAAGGCTAGAAATGTAACTAGAAGTAGGGGAGAGGTCTATGTTGGACCAATAAAGAATCAAGTTTGTGTTTTAGATAAAGTCAATAGGTTCTAAAAGGTTCAGGATCAAGAACTAAATGGGAACAGGTGGCCTATCATGATGTCTTAAAGCGAGACTAGTTCCAGTGTGGGAATGAGATGGCGCTAGACGACTTGAATAGCTCTGTCTTTTTCTCACAGTGGAACTAATTTCGTTTTAAGACATCATGATACCCTGGGCTATTCCTGAAGGGTGATCTTTTGAGGACCCCAACATTTGGGCATCTGTTGACTGGGCAATGAAACAGTAAGTTCCTCTCACTAAGTCTTGGCCATATGAGTACACGAGTTCTCTATAAAGACTCCCTTATAATATGACAGTTATATTGGTACTCACATGGTCCACTCCAACATACTCGATGTAAGTAGCAAAACCTTCGTTGAGCCAGAGATCAGTCCACCACTTCATAGTGACGAGGTTACCGAACCACTGGTGAGCCAACTCGTGAGCGATGTCGATGGCTACGTTCTGTTTGTCACGGGGTACACTTTCGTTTTCATCGAAGAGAAGGGTTGTTTCTCTGTGAAAAAAATGTTGTTTAAGAGACCTTATAAATCTAAAATATTATGACGAGAAGATCTATGTAGATCTGTTGATAGAGACAATGTTTCGAAGTTCATTATTGCGATAAACGTTACTGTGAAAATTTAACATAGGTTGCTTGACTGAAAAAAATCGAATTAGTCAGTTGGATTATCAAAAAATATTACGAGTAGATACGATACGATGGTATCTACATTGTCAACATGCCTAATGCGTTTGTCTTGAAAGTTAATTACTGCTGTAAATTAAGCCCCGCTGGGCAGGGCTTCTATTTCTTAGGTTATAAAAGAAAGCGTTAGGCTACCCCGAGTACATGAGCTTGCTGTACTTAGTTAATCTTGTATTTTCTGTAGTTACAGTTTGTTCAAAAAACTAAAAAAAACATCGGGTGTTTATAAACTGAGAAAGTAAAATTATAAACCTTTTGTTGTACTCAAGATAGTAGACGGTTACTAATATTGCTATATGAAATAATTATGACATGATATTTAATATAACAACATTCGGTAATTATGATAACCCCTACACTATCCTAACTCTCTGAACAAGAGTTAACACGCCATTCAAAAATAACCCCTTATCTGTCTTACATATTTTACAACTTCAACTATCTTTTCCGGTGATTAAAAAAGTGTAGTAATAGCATAATTATCCCAGCCTAAGTGGTTGTTAACGGCCTTAGAATACGTTAAAACTACAAGTGACAAAAACGATTAAGATAACGTTATACTATTTTTAAGATTAAAGTGGAACTGGGCTGGCCATATCTGCCGCATGCCGGAGAAGCACTGGGCTAAAATAACCACTCTATGGAGCCCAACGGGCAGGAAACGTCAACGCGGCAGGCCCAGAAGGAGATGGAGGGATGAGCTCGACTCATTTTTGAGGGATTGGCCCACACTCGCATTAAATCGCGAGAGATGGAAAGAGGGAAGGGAGGCCTTTGCCCTGCAGTGGGACAACGTAGGCTCTAAATAAATATACAATTTTTACAGATATTGTATGTAATGGCAGAAAGACACATGGTGTTATTTGGAGATCGCCAAAAGCTAACCTAACCTAACGTAGCCCACATCCACCAAACCAAACCTTGGTTTGGTGGATGTGGGCTACGTTAGGTAAACCGGGAATCTCATGTGTCATCAGTTCACTCGCGTCTATTGTTTTTTTTTTGCGTGGTAAAATCATTAAATGAGTTCTCCCACCCAGGGCAGGGCAGTTTTGTACTGACTAACGGTGATCCACGTTGAACAACGTGTTCAATATCCCTTTACGTTCTGAGGTCAAAGGTAGCTCGCTAGTCCCGCGACCTAGTCTCGCTAGTCCCGGCAGTCATATGTGTAACTTAACTGTAACTTTGAATGTGATATGCACTGTGGGCCCTACATTCATCAGAGAGATATAGATACTAAGACAATTCACTAAATTTTTGGCTCAGTGTGCATTGCAGTGATCGTGTTTATCTCGCTAAAGTTTGGCGGAAAACCAATATTTACCAGCACTTCAATTGTATGTTGACCTCGAATTGATCTTAAATACTAATGGACTGTTTTCTTAAAACCATGTGGGCAGTTCGTTTGTTTTGAGTGTGTTTAGCAGTGAGATTTAGAGTACATAATATTTGTGTTAAGAGTCAATGCACCGGATTTGTCTTCACAATATTTCGGCTATCTTTCCGTTAAGCTACAGATTATGACGTTCGGTTTACATCACTAAAATGGAACCAACTGATGGGTTTGTGTCCCGTTGATGAGACAATGGTTCTTTTCTTCCCAAACTAAGTACCTAGTTTTTTTTAAACTATGCCCCACACTAGAAATTCCTCCTAACTCAAATTTCACATACACTAACACAGGTACTATTATATATTCTGTGCTAACACTCAGACCCGAAATAACTTACAGATTATACAAAATATATTTGTTCTGTGCAATGACCAAACCCGCAAGTCCGCAATAAGCTGCGCAGCAGTTAATCAGTAGGAACTGCGGTCTGCGCCAACAATGTCTCCTATGCTAGGCCTGAGTTAAGACATAGTTAAACTGAGTCAATAAAGTTATAATAAAGATGTCACAAAGATAATTGAAATCTATCAACCATGCTTCTTGTAAAACAACAGAAATATATAATTATTATTATGTCATTATATACTTCAGTTTACCTCATTGTTTGCATGATGTAAGTTAATAAGTTTACAGATAAATGTGCTAAAGATAGGTACCTAACTATAGTTTTTTTTTTAGAAGTTTCGGTAGTTATATTAAAACTCACAAACAACTCTCAACCAGACCCGAAATAAATACCTACAAATTGCCCAAAATAGAGAGGTTTGGAAAAAGAGAGGCATTTGCCCAGCAGTGGGACATAGAATAGGGTAATGAAGAAAAGGAACAAAGCATCATTATCTGGCTAGCAATTTAGGTCGGTATTTAGTTTAACAGCACACAACTAAATAATCGTATTTTACAAGGAGCTACTATTTATCTTTCAAAGAATCTATTGGAAATCGATATGGGAAGCCTATACCTATGTAAGCCTTCGAATCTGAGGGTAATGATTTTAATTCGGGCCTAGGCACCTGTTTACTTATTTCTAAGTCAGCCAGTTTGAACTAGATGAAAACAAAACCAAAATATCTCGATAATGGGCGTCATCCTTGACAAATACGAATTTATGATGTTTTAGACGTGCAATGATCCTTATAGAGGGTAAAAATTAAGGAAATCGTGTTATTATGGTTGTTGTATTGGGAAAATAACAAAATGGCAACATAAGTTCTGATAGGACCGCACGCCAAAAGAACCGTGCAGTTTAGTTAGAAGTTAGAAATTTGAATTTCTTTACTATCGAATACCATTTCCACCGTAGGGCTATTAAAGTGCCTTCCTATATCGGAATCAAAGACTCTTAGTTCAACAGAATAATATTATCAGTCTGATCAAAACCTCATTAGTAAATTGGGCAAAATATTGTCATCAGCTACATCTAGTTAGACTGGACACTATTGCGGACAACAAAATATATAACATAAAACTAGAACTCACCTAAAAGTAACCAGCCCCCAATTTTCCATAGCACCGCTGGAGAAGTCAGGAATAGCGATCAGATCCATCTTATCTAGCGCGTACGGGACTCCGAAAACATCTTCGTAGTACGCCAGAAGTTTCGGTGTAATCGTTGAGGCGTATTTCGCCTTGGCTATCAGCTCTGGTCTGGTCCATATTTTGATGGGAATGGTGATATTGTCCTTGCTCGTGTAGCTGGTCTCTAAGGACTTGAAGTCTGAGAGTACGTATGCGACTAGGTAGGTGGACATGCTGACTGATCTGTCGAAGTGGGTCCATTGCCAGCCGGGTTGATCTGGGCTGTGGGGGAAAATTGTGGGGAATAAAATAATACAGTATTGCCGAACAGGTTTTTTTTTGTTTGAGGGGCTTGATCTCGCGGACTACAACTTGTTGCCATTGGGACACAACAGCTCACTACACTACTAGACATGCTGTATGGACCCTAAATTAATCGGGATATGAGCAGGTGAACGATGATGATGCTGTTGGCTGTTGAAGGAGTTCAAATTTGCCTTTTTACGCGTTGCATAGAGGAGTATGCAACGCTCAAAAAGGCACATACTTAAGAAATCGTAAAGGGTTTCTCTGAAAACCATTTCTGTCCACCCCACGCAGACTATGACTAGACTCTTTAAGATTCAGAGTGACAATTTTCTTTTATGTAATCTCCTTATTCTTTATTTTAATTTAAAATTGATCGACGCTCGCAATTCTTGTGATACAAGTTAGAAAATTTCAAGTACATTGCAAGCATGCAAAACACATCAAAATTGATAAATAAATAACGTGTGTTTAGATTTCTTGGAGAAATAAGTTACAAGATTCGACATTTACTAATTACCTATAAAACGTGTAACGCCAAAAGCGCAAAACTTGTCATGGGGTATCTCAGCCCATGTTACTGAATTTCTTTTGTTCTAAATAGTTTTTCATATAGATGTGGGCCCGACCAATTCCTCATTTTGCATGAAAAACCAAATTTTTTAATATCTTACCCATCCAGCCTTACAATTTCATCGAAAATTAGCACCCGTCAAGCAAAGTTAGTCTTAATTAATAGCGACATAAAGTTCCAAATAACTCACATAGGTTCCTGCGTAACAATCTTCATATTTGATAAGGCAGTGACAGTTTCGGGATGAGCGATGCTAATCTCGAACTTAGCCTTGAAGGCTGGCTCATCGAAACAAGGAAACGCAGACCGCGCCGAGGTTGGTTCAAACTGGGTGACCCCTAGGTTTCTGAAAGATAATGAATTAAAATGTATTTTAGCAAGGAAATTTCTTGTAGGTACAGTCGACAAAGTGGAATCATGACCCATTTTGACAATAAATCGTTTGAATCTGTCAAATTGACAAAGATCAAAGTCGTTACCATGGATATGTATGTTTACGCGAATGTAGACCTGATTGTATTGTATTTGAATGTGTCTGGAAAAATAAGCTTATGGTGGGTCATAATTCCACTTGGTCGATTGTACATACTTCCTACATTAATACAGGAACTTGAATTTTTGAGTTGTTGTGACGTGATAAAAAAGGCGACCATCATCAGCCTATACATGTTCCCACTGTTGGGACACAGGCCTCCTCTCTATGAGAGGGAGAGGGCCATAATCCACCACGCAAGCCCAATGTGGGTTGTTAAATGTCACATGTCTTCGAATTTTTGGTTCTAGGACATGCCGGTTTCCTCACGATGTTTTCTTTCACAGTTTTGCGAGAAGTGGTAATGAAATCAATTACACAAGGTAATGCGCCTGGCTGGGTTCCACTGTGCCACCATTGATGCAAAACTGGCGCTAAATTTTGTAAAATGCAAGCTATAATGACATGTAATACTGGCATATATTAACTATAACATCTCCACTGTTGGGAAACATCCCACAGGCCTATTCTGTGAAAGAAGAAACTAGTCCTAATCTAGGTTTCACGAGGGCCTAGCACTGTTTGTTAACTATCTTTGGACAAATACAAAAATTATAAAGCCGAAGAGTATGTTTGGTTGAATGTGCTATATCAGGAACTACTGGTATATTTTTCGAAGAAGTGTATATGTATAACATCACAATAAGGAGCCAAGCAGCGGATGAAACCATGGAGAAGAGTTAGGCTTTGGTCATGGTTTTATAAAGCATGCCAGTTTCCTTACCATGATTTCTCAAGATTCTGAGATCAACATACAATCAATATTGCAACAATAAAATTTGATTGATGAATGTACTAAAAGTGACTAAAGAAAATGATTCAGCTAAGATTTATCAGTCATTCTGAATGATAAAGCACAAATTACTAAACAATCTCTTAAATTACGTCATTATAATATTATTAGTTTAGTTTGGCATGGATTGCATTGATTGTTTCATGCTCCAGATTTTTATGTAACTATACACTAGGCCAATGTTTAAAAGACTATACAATGAAATACTAGACAATCAAGTGTTTTTAAGTCCCAAAAAAAAAAAAACACAAAATAATACCTTTTCCATTAGGAGCTAGCAAAATAATTAAGTATACCTTTTTGATACTGGGGCTTTATACAACAACTACTATTTACTAAGATATTTATTATGCAGATTTGCCAATTGAGGAACCTTAATGGTAGAAATATTCTGAATTATTCAAATAAATGTGAAATTAACCGAAGAAAAAATAAATATTTAAAAAGAATAGAAAAATACTCACTTGACTTCATGCTTATCATTAATATAAGTACTCTTATAAAATCCAGTCATGGAGTTCGAGATCCTTCCTTCAAAAGACAGCTGCAGTACGTAGTCTATGTTTGCTTTCAATGCAGATTCCAAAGACAATATCAGTCGATCGCCTGTACCTTCTGTAATGGACAGTATTTTTATAGTACGTACAGCACTTCGAGTAATTTCTGTATCAGCTGGCGGAGGTGCTAGTGTAGTTTCAGTTCTTAACACCGTCTCATTGTTAGCATCTGGAGTTGTTTCTGGTACAATAGTTGACGTAACATTTTGATCAACAGCGACTGTCGTAGTAGGAACATCAGTTGCTGTAACATTCTCTACTGCTGCTGTTGTTACTGCAGCTTCAGTCACATCTCTTTTGACTTTAGGTGACCGTAACGTCTCCACTTTCTCATATATTTGTTCTGTAAGCTTAGCGTTGCTACTAATACTGAGATTCTTAGAATGTAATATTATTTCTTTCACACTCCTACTGGCCCGTATAGTTATGTATACGTCGCCGGAGTATGTCGTATTATCTAGTTCAGCTTTTAGTTTTAGTCTGTAGAAACTAGGTACTACGGTTGAAGGGAGTCGGAGATCTGGTGACGGTGAATTTGATTGACCGAATGGTTCTGTTTCATCCCAGAAGTCTACGGTTTTCTGTGAGAGCTGAAACAATAAACAGATTTTAAGTCAATGGAGACCTATGCCTGAAAAATAAAGCCAATGGGATGTATGGAGTAGATTGGTTGTAAAGTTTACAAGAGATTATTATAAAAATGTTTTGGTATCCTGTGGAATAAATGGAAAATTTTGCTACACATTAGCAAAACTTTAAAAACACTGAAACAGAATTCAGCTACATTGTCTCTGCATTTTTTAAATAGATTAACATAAGAAAAATATTCACTGATTTACCTATACATAATTTATTAAGTAAAGTACAGGACCTAATATTGTGGGTCCTATTTTGTTTAAAATACAATAATTATTTTATTTCACTTTTAGAGGGAATATTTAAATACAAGGTTTTCAAAATATTATTTAATTTGTATAGGTACCTGCAGTAGGTATTAGAAACATAATTTTTAAGCCTGAAATTATTTTTTATTTACTTTTAAGAGAAATATTTCCTTGCAGCTAAAGAATAGATATTCTAACACAGTTAACTAAAAAAACGATGAAAAAGGTTATGCTGTTTACTTACTGCCTCATCACAACTGATAATAACTCCATTCAATACAAATAAAATAAAAATTGTTTTGAAAAACATTTTTGTCCTAAATAAAAATATCACAGGTTACAAAAAGCAGTTATTTTGACTAAAAAATTTAAGCTCTTTTATTATAAGTTTCTCATTTTTTCACTTTCCATGTAGTTATTGGTGTGTTTTTATTATATTATTTTAAAATATTTATGTAAACACTGCACTCTCAACCACTCACAGATCGATTGTCATTTTGACGTTTATTTTTTTTCAGAGCTTATTCCGACTGGCAAAGGTTGCGTTTACTCCGGACAAAGTTCTTTTTATTTTGATTTTTTAAACACTTCCCTCCGCAAAATGCTGGGAATAGCTGCGTATAACTGCGGAATTAAAGATCGATGAAAAAACATACAAAAAATACGGTAGCTTTTAATTGAACTTGATAAGAAATATTATAACAAGATAACAATTGAACTTGAAATCGGGCGACGTCTCATGAAGTTAGTGGCAGATTAGATAAGAGCCGGCTTGAGCATATTTTTATATAGTACCTAGGAGCATAAAAAACGTGACGTTATTAGCTTGAACTTACCTTGAAATAGGTGATAAAGTGCACAATGACGCCCACTATAACTGCGACTACAACTGCGAGAATGATGAAAGTGATGCAGATGCAGTTAGACACGAATATTCCGCCTTTTCTTCCATATTGGATATCTTCTGGTGTTTGGGTTTCGTACGCCAGGAACTGTTGCCGGCTCGTGGAGAGCGTCATGTTGTTACTTCATTCTAAAACAATTACACTATTAACATATCGATAACAGTACCTTGTTCAGGTTTCTAGGCTAAATAAACATAGGATTTTACTGCACTACTTCACCTAGTTAACTTTACGATAGTGAAACGAGCGATGTCTATGAAACTAGCGGTGTTCTGTTTTCGCACAATCAATAGATTCTACAGATAAGTAGTTGCCTATTAATTATAATGGGCTTTTATTTTAATTAGGTAAGCGAGCTTAAGTCTGACGACCTTCACCTACCTTACTATTAAGTGCAAAAAACGCTGGGTTTGTTTACTTGATGTTTGTTTTAATTTACATTTTAATTTTAACCACATGAACAGTTGCTAACGGCTGTGAAAAAAGCCTTAGAATTCGTCATTCAGTTTCTCCAACTTTTTTATTGTTGAACTTCTTGGTAGTTGGGGGAGTGGTTTCCTTATTATTTGAAGTGAATCATCTGTCTTGAATCGTGATTTGCAAGATCTGATTTGAAAACACGTGATGTGTAATGTTACAGTGGTTATTGTGTCGAATTGATGATTAGGAAATCAGTGTGGGTATTACCATGACTATGAGGGTAATTGCATAAAGATAACGCATACGTTGTGGTTACAATTATGTTCCTGTACCTGCTCATTACGGTTCACTATGCTATGTCAGTTTCCATCCTATGTCAGTATATTTAAGTTTCCTTGTTTAACGTCGCTGAATTTATTAACGTAGTTTGGAAACTGGAGTTCATGGGGAAACGCCTTTACCCAGCTGTGGCATGATGCAGGCTAACAGTATCAGTTTCAGAAAGTACGTCAATTGGGTTAGACAGCAATAGTTTTCGGGAACACACATAACATAAATAAGTGATCATTGGGTCTTCGAAAGTGTACCTAGTTGTAAAGGGATGCTATGAGTATGCTGGACAGTCTAGTAAGTATAGCTTGGCCAGAACGGATTGAAACGGAACTAATCTTTTTGTTTCTGACAACGTTTTAAAATCTTTGATATTTGATGTAAACAAAGACCGCAGGTTTGTTAGATTTATTATTGTGCGTAGGCGCGGGCATGCGGGCAGCAAGTAAAGGGCAACTCGCTGCCCGACCAAGGACCATGCCCGGGTCGACGGCGCGTTGTGTGGGGTTGGAGGACTCATTTAACACGCTGAAGGAAAACAACGTGAGGAAACCGACATGTCCTAGAACCAAAAATTCGAAGATAATTATGTGATGTCCACATATCCGCACAGGGCCCGATGGCCCACTCCCTCTCACAGAGAGTAGGCCTGTTTCCCAGCAGTGGGAAAATTTTAACCTGATGATGATGATGACCCTGTGTGGAGCTGAAAGGACTGTCAGTCTTGTTTTGAATAATCCACTGTGTTCCTTCAATAGCCCTTTATGTTGCAGAGTCACAGTTAGGTATCTGTTTAGCTAGTCCCGCAACAAAAGAGGGCAAAGACGCCCCGCGACCAAGAAATGTGCCATAAGTTACAGTTGGTTACAGCAATGTGAGGGTTAGCTGGTAGCACATACAGTGCACTTCCGCATGGATAAAGTTTCCGAACATCACATTTGCTCAGCAGGATAATCAATACCGTTGTTCAAATCAGTGAATTTCCGTTGTTAACCAATATGACTCACGTCTTATGGGAATCGAAAATCCGCGCATCATGTTTTGCCGGCGGTAAACTTACGCACGTGTGCACATCGAGCGATAACGATGCAGGATGCGCGTGAGTTCTTGGCCGAAATTTATGTTTTATTTGTATTGAGGGTTTGTTGATTTTTAAAGTTGAAATACTCTGTATCAATACCGTCACAGACTACTTACTTAGAGATACTACGTAATACGTAGGTATACTACCGTGTTGCAAGACTTTGTATACAAATATATTGTTACCTATAATTTTACTGAAAGTCTGCTCCCTGATTCATCATCTTTTTCTCTCTGGGAATGTTCCCTAGAGTGGAAAGGATGTCCTATAGTAAATATTCATTCAACAGATTCGAAGGAGTTCTACTGGGTAGTGCATTGGGACCACGAATTAATTGTAATCCAAGTAGTAGTACTGGGCACTACAATGGGACCATAATCGCCTATTAATATGACAGTACCTAAGATAACTATTGTACCAGTTGTCATTATGGCTAGGTACAAAAGTATAGGTACGTACATGCGCTGGCGTTGAAGTGTACAATTATTTTTACTCTACGGTTTGACGGCTTGTAATCAACTGTGGTTTATTGTTCACGAAAATGATGTATCGTAGTTACAACCGTTTTGAACGATAAAAATCGTTTGAAGAATTATATTTTAGATTTTCAGTTTTTTGAAGAATTTGTTTTTAATATTTGTGAATGGAATTTCTTTTAAAACTTGGTTAATAGTATCTATGCAGTTTACTTTATTATTGTACACATGGCTACACATCAAGCTATACAAAACTAGAGTAAAAGCTGACCGTTCACTGTGCGAAAAGATCATGTAAAGCGAGTCCAAGACAAACTGGTTTTGTATAGCTTGATGTGTAGCCGTGTGTACAGTAAGATAAGTATTTCTGTGTAAAGGTAAAAATTTAAGGTTAAGCGAGCTGCACACTACAATGGTATTCTCGTAAATGACGTCGTAAGATCCCGTAAGTCCACATGCCGAAATACCCTAATTCTCAGTCTCTCTTAACGTAACTGACTGAACGCGTGACGCATTTTGAGTAATTGACTGGGGTTGAACCATATCTATCCGTTGCCCTTCTTATACTGCCATTTCTCAATATAATGCTATCGAATGCATTCTGTTTGGTGTAACCCTTTGAATGAGTCTTTTCGATGACAGCATCTACGAATGGACAAAACTGGCAATGTAAAGAGGGGATGAAAGTTTATCGAAACCTAGCAAAACTTATTAATTGGAAGACGAAACATAACACAGAGACATGATTTCTAAAAATATCACCAACTCATAAATCCTTTTCGTATAACGGCAAAAATGAGTAAATAGCATTCACCATGTGTTGAGGTGACGATCCATGGTTCTTATCACCACGTGTGGAAATATGATACAACACTATCCATAAATAAAAAACCAAAACTACGCCTGTCTGTCTCATTTTTCTCGATAACGTGTACAGTCACGAGCAATAACATGTATACACTTAACAAAATTCAAACGCAATTTCATCGTAAAATACTGGTTTCCACTTTGAAATTAGATCTATTTCGTAATAGCATGGCTTCCAAAATAGCAGTTGGATGAAAAGGCAAAAGTTTAATCGATATGGTAGGAGAAAATCGCTTTTGAATACTGCTTAGTGTATACATACTATTGCTCGTGACTGTACCTACTATCATAGAACATAATACAATACAATAGTAACCTTCATTAAAAATCTTCCAGTTACAAATTAAAAAACTAATTTCCAGGATTGACAGTCAACAGACGTCTGTATGTATGTCCGGTCGTTAGTCAAAAACTGCTGTGTCCTTTTTGTGACACACCGCACATCATTATGTCAGGCTTCTTTTTGTGAGAACTTCCTTCATTTGTTTAAGTTTTTCTACTTTTAATTTTGAAGGAAGAAAACGACATTGTTTTATTTTAAGAATGGCTCTTCATGACCGGTGTTCGAGTAGAAAACAAATATTTTAGGACAAAATATTTGATTTCTGTACCTACAAATAAGAAACGAAAAAAGACAAAAATAATCTATATATATAAAAGCAAAAGGTCACTCACTCATAGGACACGAAATCTCTGAAACAACCAGTGCTAGAGATTTAAAATTTTGCATAGGGGTTCTTTTTAGGACGTAGTTACTCGCTAAGAACGGATTTTGCGATATAACGCCCCTAAGGGGTTGTTTTTGGGGTTGACAGTTTGTATGAAACTTTTTTGCTACAAGTACTAGGAGTTTCAAATTTTGCATGCGGGTTGTTTTTAGGACGTAAGTGCTACTTTAGAAAAGGGTTTTTCGAAATTCGACCCCTAAGGGGTTGTTTTTGGTGTTGAAAGTTTGTATGAAACTTCGTTATAACACGTGCTAGGAGTCTCAAATTTTTCATGGGGGTTGTTTTTAGGACTTAAATGCTCACTATGACGGGGTTATTCGATATTCGTACCCTAAGGGGTTGTTATTGATGTTGATAGATACAGGTTTCAAATTTTGCATGGGGATTCTTTTAGGGACGTAGGTGCTCACTAAGACGGGATTTTGCGAAATTCCACCCCTAAGGGGTTGATTTTGGGGTTGATAGGTTGTATGAAACTTTGTTACTACAAGTACTAGAAGTTTCAAATTTTGCATGGGGTTTATTTTTAGGACTTAGATGCTCACTATGACGGGGTGATTCGAAATTCGGACTTAAGGGGTTGTTTTTGATGTTGATAGATACAGGTTTCAAATTTTGTATGGGGATTCTTTTAAGGACGTAGGTAGTCACTAAGACGGGATTTTGATATACCTCACTTCTAAAGGGTTGTTTTTGGGGTTGATAGTTTGTATGTAACTTTGTTATTACAAGTACTAGGAGTTTCAAATTTTGCATGCGGGTCTTTTTTAGGATGTACGCGCTACCTGAGATGGGGTTTTGCGAAATTCGACCCCTAAGGGGTTGTTTTTGGTGTTGCTATTTTGTATGAAACTTTCGTTACTATAAATGCTAGAAGTCTCATGCATGGGGTTTAATTTTAGGACTTAGATGCTCACTATGACGGGATGATTCGAAATTCGAACCCTAAGGGGTTATTTTAGTGTTTCAAGTTAGGTGTCTCAAATTTTGAATACTTAATGGTTTCTTTTTAGGAAGTAATATCTCACTGGCGAGATTTGACCCCTAAGGGGTTGTTTTTGATGTTGATAGTTAATTTGAAATCTTCGTTACTTTATGTGCTAGAGGTTTAAAATTTTGCATGGGGTTTTTTTACGACGTTGGTGCTCACTTAGATGGGATTGTACGAAATTCGACACGTAAGGGGTTGTTTTTGGGGTTGATAGATAAGAGTCTCAAAGGCAATACCTTACGTCTTAAATCCTGTGTATACACAGGACGTAGGTATTGCCTATGACGGGATTTTCTGAAATTCTATCCCTAAGGGGATGTTTTTGGGGTTGTTAGTTTACATGAAACTTTGTTATTACAAGTATTGGGAGTGTCAAAATCTGCATAGAGGTTTTTGGAGAGAAGATGTTCACTAAGGCGGAACTTTGTTCTTGATAGCTAAAAGTTTAAAAAAATTCTTATCAAGAATTTTCGTTCTATAAGATGAGATGTTGCGAAAACCGGTCGGAACCGGTTGTTTTGTGGACGATAGAATTTTAGTTACTGATTTAGATTTTCTAAAAGTATTCCATAAAGGGGGTGAAGCAAAGTTCGAAATAAGCGCGGACGAAGTCGCGGGCGAAGTGCTAGTACGTTATAGAACTTTGTAAGTACGATGAGTACTTGCACGGTGGAGTCTAAAGTGGATAAACATAACATCGTTTAACTTCTTTTGATGGCAAGATTATCATAGATTACTGTACATTTGCCACAAAGTAATTTCTTCTATTTCAATCCAAATAGGTACTACTTATGTTTGTGACGGCTGCTTCTGATTGGATATCTTTATGGCACGGTTACGCAAATACAGTCGTTGATTGGTTATTTGGTTACAGCCAAAGATGCTTCCGAAGATAGTAACCGAGATAAGTTATGCATTTCCACCGTAATTCGATGCCGAAACCAGGAAAGATGAAAGTATTTTTTTTTAATTTCGACAGTAACACAAGACGGCATCAACCTCAAATGAAAGAATGCAATGATTAACGCTGACGAAGTAGTGTTGTCATAATATCAGTAACCAGTTACCGTGAAAACGACCTTGAAACCCAGAAATAAGAATAAACACAAACAACTTGCTAATTTCAAAGAAATGTAATAATTACGTTTATGTTAGCGTTGTCTACAGGCAGCATTACTTATTGGATTGGTTCCGTACTAACTACGTGGGTTTTGAAATACTGCAGAACCAAATAAACAAGTTAGTTGATCTTCCGTAAGAATTAGAAATCGTCAGTAACACTGAAGGTCAAGAAACTATTTCCCTATTATTGCAAGTTTTATTTTGAGAAACAATTAGTTCATACCTCGACTAGTTATTGGTTGTATCACTTTGGGTTCTGTAATTGATTAGGCAACCCCGCCGCCATCGGTTAAGCTGCTATTTCAATTCTTCACTAAGGGTAGTTTAGCAAAATGACGGGCCCCCCTCTCAAAGGACCAAGGCCTGCCGGGGTCGCGGGACTTATTTCCTTATCGTGACCCCGGTACATAAAGGGCTATTGAAGGATTACTGTGGGCGTGGATTTTAGTCAGTAAAAGTCTAACAGGCCGTCCCGTCCCACCCTGGGTGAGAGGACTCAATTGATAATTACACCACAATAAAAAAAAATAGTACGCACACATGAGAAGGAGCTCGTGGTTAAAGAAAATCAGCCATTATTTTGTAAATCTTTGACAGTTGTTACTGTTAGTCAGAAGCTAGGAAGTCAGACAATCAGTTTTCCTAAAGGGTATCCTATCACCCAAGTACTGGGTTGTCGCATCATGCAAAATACTGATATTCAGCTGGATAAGATTGAGCTGAAAGCCGACCCTATCACAATAAGGTTGAGAACCCCTGAGCTATACGAATTATACGATACCTTTTCAGGAAAAAATATAGGCATGGTGATTTATGTTACTTATTTTAAACAAATTTATTTTAAAACGCTGTAGAAATCCATAAAAATAATGTGGTGTTAAACATAACACAAAACGAAAGCCATAATGTTTATCGAAATCTGTACTTTAGCAGGTATTGACTTTTATGATTTGAGTTGAATGGTTTTGTACATTTTTAGGGTTCTGTGTCTTTTCTTTTTTTTTTTAGCGTGGTAAAATCATCAAATGAGTCCTCCAACCCCGGGCAGGGCGGGAGGGACTGTCAGACTTCTACTGACTAATATCAACGGTGTTCTTCGATAGCCTGTTATGTTCCGGGGTTACGGTAAGGGAATAATCCCGCGGCCCCGGCAGGCTTTGGCCCTCTGAGAGGGGGGCCCCGTCATTATGCTGACGCTCTTTGAGGCGCGCGTGACACAACGCGCCGTCGATCCGGGCATGGGCCTTGGTCGGGCAGCGAGTTGCCCTTTACTCACTGCCCGCATGCCCGGGGTTCTGTGTCTTAAAATAAAATAAAAGAATGATTATATTATTATAATTACTTTGCTGCCCGTACGTCTGTCTATCTATAAAGTCTCGTTTTCTTAAGAACGCGTGGAGTTATCCAGTTGAAATTGATGCCAAATGCGTAGATCTATGGTCCCTTGGAGCTTTAAAAAAATCTAAATCAACGTAGTAAAAATGCAATTTGTTTTGAGTTTCCAATATTTCGGCACGATCACTGATGAACTATTTATATTATGGTAAACATCCCCTTTTAAGTAATTTCATATCTGGTGGAAAGTTGTGTATTCCTTAATTCAAGAAAATTCTATTCTTTAGACGTGAAGACATTTATTAGCAGCTTGACCTTGAAACTAACACTACAACGAATCCAAACATTTCAACCATCACAATCTTACATGCAAAACAGCGAGCGATCGATATCGTGGCGGCTGTGACCAATGTGTGGCTGTGACCAATGAGTGGCTGTGTCCAATGTACGCCATTCTGATAACACGCCATCAAGGCGAGGTTGTTGTGAGAAAGGTTTTATGATTACGCACAAGCACAGTCATATTTTTGTAAGGAGACTTTAGGGGGCGAAGAGTGTTTGATTTTAACATGTTATTCTTGTGTTGGTAGACAATTTTCCTAATTTCGATAATTCTCGAAGCGTCATTACCAATACCTAGTGCATTATTCCTTAATTCCCATTGTTCAAAATATTGTTTCGCGACAAACTTCAGGGAGATTAGGTGCAGGACCAACGGCTTTAGGTGTTTTCGGTGTTAACCACTAACTTTAAGACTTCACCTAATATTGAAGACTCCTCATCAACATTCAATCCTATGAAAAAGATTCTCAGGCGACTCCTTACGAGTAACTCAGCTAGGGCCAAAGCCTTGTTCCGTAGGCGTGTTTTTATGGCGTCGTGCATCAAATGAGTCCTCTACGGGGCCCCAGTGCTGGGCCGGGAGCATCCGGACGCGACCACTAAAGTTGTTCCGCTATGAAGAGGGTGATGGTTAGACTCGATTCCGGGGACTAAAATCCAGGGTGTTACTTCAATAGCACTTTCCGTTCCAGGTTTACGGTTATGGCCACCAGTGTGGGATGTTGGAGTCATGCGAATTTTTGGTTCTAGGACATGCCGCGTTTCCTCACGAGTTTCGGTACCGTTTTGAGATCAGTGTTGCATAAATTAATGCCACAAAGTCGATACGCCGGCGGGGGTGCGGCGCGATTAAAGTTATTTGACGATTTTCATTTCAATAACGTTCACCGGGATATAATCAACGTGCAATATACCATCGGTTAAGATATAATTTCTCTACATGGATAATGTTTGTGTTGACTCTACCGCAAACTCATTGTCTCACCGGACAACAAAGTTTCATTGAACAGTAACCTATAACGTTTATGCGAAAGGATATAACGTGGGTGAAACGTATCGCCCGGAGGACACGTTTAAGACTTATCAACGCATTCTTCTTTGAGACTTTGGCTGCGATAGGCGGAGACCTTCGCGAACTTTGATTGTTTGCCTTCACGATTGCTATCAGCTTATTAGAAGTAATGTAGTATCAATGAGCGAGCGAAGCGAGCTCGTGACAGGGACACCCCGACACGGACAGGTTAGGTTAGTAGGTTACTTTAAACCTTGCAACCGTACGCGTTGTGTTAGCATGACAGGTAGTAATCAGTTATTTGACCTAGGATGCAAAAGCGAGCGAAACGAGCTCAAAGGGACTTGGGGCACCCCGACGCGGACAGGTTAAGTTCGAAGGGGTTGCGGGGTCTGAAAGACCCTGATCCCCTTACATAAAGGCTACTAAGGACCCTGTAAGCAGAACAAGGAGCCCCGCGAAGCGGGGCTCCGTCGAAGATTCGGCAGATGATATTATTAGGTACAGACGCCAGCACGTCAACCTATCCGAATCTGTCAATTTTACCAAAACAAACCTTCTACTTTTGTGATAAGGTTGAAATTATATTAAAGAAATCTGACAGATTGTTGTAGCTTGATATGCTGGCGTCTGTACATCAGTGTTATGATTAACTTGCCAGGAAAAAAATGAGTCCTCCCACCAAATAAGTTTTGTCTTTTGAGCGGTATACTAAAATTGACGATTTTATATTCAATTGATTGTTTTGGTTCAGAAATTAGTAATTATAAAATCTGTGTCAATCGGGTTGTTAGATATTAACATGACCGTTATATTCAAATAAAATTATATGTTCAGTTGTTATCTCTTGTAAGTTTTAGAGATTTTGTGGTTATATCATATATTACTTACCCCCTGGCGGGGTTCGAACCCACAACCTTCAACTCGTGTTGTCACTTCAAGTTGGGACCGATACCATTGGGCCACCACCACTGCTCCAGATAAGACAGTTCCTCGACTATAATACTAAGTAGTTGGATTTCACTTCTGGCCCTTTGCCTGCTCTGTCACTCTGTTTCTTCAATATGCGTCAATGGAAAATTCCGAGCATCAAACAATAGGTCCCTAACACTAAATTGTTTGAGAACCCGCATCGAAATTGATCAATTTGGTCGTCAAGAGGAATAGATGTGGGATACTCAAGTTCCTTTAACTTCCTTGTAGTGATGAAAGAATGTCAATTATTTTGATGGTTTGAAAAAGAACTTTAGGAACTGTAAATAAAGAATATTAGGGACATTCTGAAGATCAGAGCCTAGGACCAACATTTTGAAGATAATAGATGTATGATTATTTACTGGGTGTGTTGCAGATTAAGGGCCAAAACTTTTAAAGAGAGGAGACCTATGTTCCTTTAGTAGTGGGAAGTTTAGAGATGGATTATGCATATTATGTTATGATAAAATTATTAAAATTGAGCAAGGTATTTGCAGTGATACTGATTTTATTAAGCTTTTAAATATTTTTAGTAGGAATGTTGTACATCTGCATCCTAAGTCCGAATTTTCACTCTTTTACTTTCCAGTATTTACAGCGTTTCATGTATGAAAAAATGGAACAGCGCCTCTGGACTGCGAAGAAGGAACTATTTTTTTCCTTGAAAAAGTTCCTGGCCCTATAGACCAAATGGCAAGTGACATTCGCTAACGTTCAGCATTCGTAATCATTTAGGTCAACGCTTTATACCCGATTTGCAAATAATGCTGCAGTTTACTATACGCCTCAAATACTTACTGAAAACTTGTGCTAAGGGTACAGTACCCTTAGCACGAATTTTCAGTATTTATTGCCTATTTCAAATCGACAATTTTCAAGGAAAAAATTAGTTCCTCCGCACACCAGAGGCGCTGTTCCATTTTTTCATACAAGAAACGCTGTAAATACTGGAAAGATCCTGTAAAGTAAGTAGTGAAAGTTCGTGCTAAGGGTACAAGATCTTCGTGACCATTTCCATTATGCTTTAGTTAAGTGCTTATGATAAGACCCAAAAATTCATTTTCAACTTTCTCTTATCTTCTTTATCGTTGATGGCGATTTCCTTCAAACCTACGATTTGGAAACTTTCCTCAAGTTTTCTGGGAAATCAACAAAATTAATACAGACAATTATTATCACTTAAACATTGCACATCATACGTTCCAAGATTACAATGGCTCATCTAGTGATATCACCTACTTGACTCCAATAATCCGTTTCCCTTATTCTATCGTCGGCGGGATGCAGCTTGTACTGCTACCTACGCAGCTATTTCCATGATAGGTCCTTGACCTTCATCTAGTGCATCCTCACTATAATGAGCTCATTATCTTCACTTTACTGTACTTTAATTTCTGTTCTCCGGTTCAGAGTTTCAAGATTTCCATCGGTTTATTCCACTTTGTTTACCTAGGGGATTGAGTCAACTTCTTCGGTGTTCTTTGTTCGGAATTGTTTTCATCCAGGTGATCAAACCAGGTGTGCAGTGGTGGACCAGTGGTTTCGGTCCCGACTGAGAGCAGTGGTGGCCCAGTGGTATCGGTCCCGACTTACAAATTGTAAGTCGTGGGATCGAACTCCGCCAGGCGCACTACTTTGTGTTATTTATTTCATCACCACTGCTCTCAAAACGCTAAAGGAAAACATCGTGAGGAAACCGGCATATCCTAGAACCAAAATTTCGAAGACATGTGACTTTTACATATCCTAAACTACCCTAAGGTTGACTGGTAGAAATGCCTTATCCGCCTATGTACTCCACTTTGTTTACATAAGCTTGTATGTGTAATTGCAAATATTAGTTCATAAGATAGTCAGGTACTTCTATGTCGTTTTGTGTATGTTCGTTACAAACTTTAAAATATACCTTTTTGATCTCGTGATGGCTTATTGCCCACTCCATCTCACAGAGAGGAGGCATTATAGGCTGATGATGATCATGAGGTGGTCAAAGGCGACTTATCTTCACACCTAAAAGACATTGCCCAAACCAGTAAACTAGAGAAAAAACACTACATGCATTAATTTAGCCATAAAAAAATAGGTCTTCTTTGTGTGCCTTCAAAGAACCGCCACTAAAATCTACAATAATTCGTTAAAAAAAGTAAATCAATTGAAAAAAACGGAAGTTTTCTTGATTTCAACGCTGGTAAAATATTGCCAGCATCTTATCACATTTCAAGTATTTTCATTAATTAATCGATTAGAATCGATTATACAAAAATACAATAACCCACATACCCATTTGGCTTGTCTTGTATTGTAATAAAAACGAACTAAAATAAAACATGAATAAACAAACTAAAGTGTGCTTGTGTAAGAATTTGAATAATAATAAAAAATCGGTCATTTAGAAAGGATCGATAAATAGGTTCATACTTTTTATTTTTTTTTGATAGTGACAACACTAATTTTAATTCTGACACTTACACTGACTGACACTCATGTTGCGCTCAATGTGAATGTATTTTGAATTTTTTTCAATTTCTTTTACTGCGACCTGGCTTTATATGGATTGTGATTTTGGAGAATAACGTTTTCCGGTGACTGAAGAACATTGTGTGAATTGTGGTTTTAACCTAACCGAATTTCAAAATCATAGGTACGATGAAACCTGAAAAAAAATCTTACTTTCAGTTGGTTGTACCACGGCAGGTAAATATACTAATCATAAATGATTTTGGTATTGCCTACGCCATCATCGGTATTATAACGGATAATATCTATTATTTCAGGTATCAAAGACAATCATGTTTGCCACGACCGCTGGTTGGTAGTAAGCCTTGTTCTGCAACAACACTTGGAAGGATATGTACGTCAAGGCAGCTGCACTAATGTGGACGTTCTGTTAGACGGATAAGAAGTCACATTAAGAACAGATACAGATAGATAGAGAAGTCTCATTAGAAATGATGGATTGATTGATTGATTGTTTTTTATACCCTACTGCCTATAATAATTAGACAAAAGTATATTAGAAACTCTCCCCTACTATCATTATCAATAAACCAGTACCTATTAAAAAAAGTAAAATTTCTCAGTCCCACACTTTTGCACATAGAAAAACCCCAAAACATTTGCTAATTTTAACATTTCTAAAATAGTGGCCTCACTTTAAATGTACTTTTCAAATATCCTATATTATTAAGATTCTAAAACACTGCATTTTTAGACTAATATTAGATGTCCGTTCTGGGATGGGGCACATATGGACCTAAGTGGGATTTCCCTTTTACATAGTTCACCATATCACCCGGGTTGTCTCCACGGATCCCGGTATCAATTTCTCCACGGATCATAGTTGTTTCGATACTCCGTTTCCAACACAAAAAATAAAAAAAAATGTAGCCACCGATCACGGTATCCGTGGCTACAAGATATAAATTATATTATATTGAAAACTGATCTCGGTGTTACATCACAGTATCCATTCAGTTATTGGGTCATAGCACACTGACCCGTGCCCAGTGCGGTAAACATTTTAACTTGTGATGAAAATAAATAAGTGTCGTTCGAGTACTGAGTGCTATAATTTATTTCCTGAATGCTAAAAGGAGGGTTTTGTTTTTATTGATATTCCGATTACGTGCTCTGACTTTAACTGCCCGCTGTCTTTCTGTTCTAGGCGCTGTGCACGTTCAGTGCTAGATTCCCGAGCACGGGCCTACGATGTTCTCGCTCTTTGGTTTGTAGCGCGTGCTTGTGAAATATTTTCTCTATTCCTCGAGAACTCGAGAGCCCTGATGTTCAAAGAGCAGGCTCTTCCGTACGTCGTACTCGAGCTGCTCTTGTCTGAGCATTTCCTTTTAGGCATGATTCAATCGCTAAAACTGAACTGACAGCTTCGAACTCGAAGATTTCCATGAGAACGAAGTATTACCTATTTGTGTTTTAAGTCCAACATCAACCAGTGTTTTCTGTGATGCTATAAAACGGAACAAATATTGGTGAGAAAACTCTTCCACAGAAACAAAAATTCGATGGAGGATTTCATTAAAGTAATAAAATCGAGTTGGAAAAATCAGAAAGATCAGATTACTATCTTGTAGCGGAACCGTGCGGTGGCACATTTTTTTTTATCTTTTTTTGTGTTAGCGGTATCGGTGGCTTCAAAAGTCCTCAATCGAATCCGTGGAGCTTCAATTGGAGACAAGCATTGGCTTCGGACACGAATAGTCAAAAAATTAGATTGATATGAGCTATCTAAACTTAAGCCAATCCTGTTGGGAGTTGATGTTGAAGAACAAAAATCGCTTCAGGAGTGAATGTCATTTATTTAGGCCGTTTAATATTTTCCTCCATTTATAGCGTGGCGTGGGGCAATCCAAAATAGTTAAATAGGTAAACAAGATTAATAATTTTACGTCATTATATTGATCATAGAGTAGGGATGGCCCAGCTGACGCGGCAACTTCTAATCTTAATCGTGGGTCGTCAATGCGAACTTGGGCAAGTACCTACTTCACTTTGTAATCTGTGATTTTGTGCCGATTCTTTTACCGCTGCTGCCTTTCAAATAGTTAAAAAGTCGACATGCCTCATTGCAAAACTCACATAATTGACGGTGACTTTCGGTTTTAGTTAGGTTAGTTATTAACTTTTATAGATAACTTCAACGTCAGAAAAACTTTAGGTCAAAGAATATAATTTAATAGTTAGTGTTATTACTTCTCTCATAATTTTACTAAGTAACATCCTTTTATGATTGGAGTATATTAATAAGGTGACTATAGGACGGTGAACTTATGTACTCATTGCAAAATGACTAAATATTATATAAATTATGGCAGTCCTTATTATTTTGAGGACATTTTCCTCCACAAACATTAATGTTTTCCTATCATTGTGGTTTATATCATGTTTCAATGACCGTAAAGGCAAAAAATATTATTCTTATTACACCTAATGTGAATATTAAACCATAAATTATTGTATTAAATATGAAAAATATCTAGCTTTGATTTATCGCGGGATTAAAACTAGATATTTTTCATAACATCAATGTTATGGATTTTCGCAAATGCCTGATTCAATCATTTATAAATTACTAGCTGTTGCCAGCGGCTTTACCCGCTACTACTCGAAAGTTATCCCACGGGAACATAAAATCGGGATAAAAACTATCCTATGTGTTAATCCAGATTATAAACTATGTGTGTACCAAATTTTAGCCAAATCCGTTCAGTGGTTTTTGCGTGAAAGAGTAATAAACATCCATACATCCATACTTACAAACTTTCGCCTTTATAATAGTAGTAGGATTGTCTTAATTAAAAGCCAAGTTGTCGCTGTCAACTTTGGGGGTTCTTGCTCGAATTTTCGTGTATTGTTGCTTTTACTGGTTTATTGTTACAGGTTGACCTCTAATTTTCGGGTAATGCTGCTCACACTGGTCTGGAGTTATAGCCAAGTTTTAGAAGGGACGTATAGCAGTCAGTTTTGGTTTATACATACGTGACAAAAAAAACTAGTAAATACGTGTCAAATATTTTTATAGTCTTTCTTTTCATTTTAATTAGTTTAGTAGTGTTTATGTACTTAGCTGTTACGAGTGGTTCGAATCCAGGCTCGCGTGGTGGATTATGGCCCACTCCCTCCCATGATGAGGACTGTGTCCCAGCAGTGGGAACATTAAAAGGCTGATGATGATGATAATGATCTTCTACGATCCTAACGTGAATTGAAACGATGGTACGAGAGATTTCACAGAGAATGGTTTCCAAAGGTAGGTAAAAAATCCATTCTAACTGAAGCCTTCTTTTATTTACATGGACGATTTATTCTTCGAGTTAGCATCACACAAAAATTGCGTCTGTTTACTATTCCTCCATTAGCGGTGTGAAAAATGGTAAATTATGTTCCGTTTACAAGTATTTGTTTGGTAAATATAGTGATGATTGCATTGCGCTACGAATAGATTAATTGGATAGCTAATTGGACCAGATGGCTGTGAAATATGTGGGTAGGTATGTAGATAACCACAAGATGTATGAAATTCTTTTCATTACTATTACATCGGCGGAAAATATCTTTTTGATGTTTTTAGAGCTCCGTGTCAAAGGGTAAAACCGTGTCCGCTTGTCTGTTCGTCTGTCACAAGCTGTATTTTATTGAACCGTGGCAGTTAGACAGTTAAAATTTTCACAGATGATGTAGTTCTGTTGCTGCTATAATAACTTACATAAAATATTAATAAAAATAAATTCATAAAAAACAAAATAAAATAAATACCTATTTAATGGGGTTGCCATAAGTAATTGTTTGTCGTTTTGTTTAATAACGTTACGGAACCATTCGAGAGCAAGTTTTTTTGGGTTGTAATAATATGATCGAATGGTCTATCAAAGAGACCATCAGTCTTTTATCGTCTGCGACTTTGTTTGATGCATTTGTCAGTCTACGTATTTCTCGTGTTTGATCAAATAAAAAAGAAGAGAGATCAAGTGAATCAAGTTTGATCGTTTAAACTTAAAGGATACTAAAAAAGTTAAATTGTGCATGCCACAAACAAGATTGCGATAAGGGCAAAAAAGGATCCACCCTCTAGAGGGTCAAAGCTTGCCCGGGTCGAGGGACTTATTACCGTGACCCCGAATGGTAGAGGGCTATTGAAGGACACCGTGGATTTTAGTCAATACGAGTCTGACAGTCCCTCCCGCCCTGCCCGGAGTGGGAGGACATATTTGATGATTTTACCACGCTAAAAAAAAAAGGGCAAAAAGGTTGATTTTGAAACTCATTGTACCTGGTACTTTTTACCAGCTAAAATACTGGGCAGTATTGAAAAATTAGGCTGTTTTTATTATAGTTATTTTTTTTATTTTTTTTTAACTTTGGCATATTATTGACAATGCACTTGAGAAAAGAAAAATAATATACCTAATTTGATATCACAATCACACCAGCTGAGTAAATATACAAAACAAATAATAAAGGATTAAAATAAATACATTCAGCTGCCTGCAAGTTAAATGCAACCGAATAAAATAATATTATTTGTCTACCTACATAAATAGATATTATGTTTTATTTTAAAGCATTGAATTTGAATTAAGAAAATAGTGCCCACCTTTGCCTGGTAACTGTCGTTAACTCTTGTTCATTTATTTTGACTTCTATTTTATGCTACACTTTTTTTTTTTAATTTAACGAAACAGTTATTTAAATAAATTAAAAAACAAACTACTAAAGAAACTAACTTGTCGGGTGCTTTATTAATGGAACTAAATCATACCGATTTCGACAGTCAATAATAATTATTAGTAATGTCAACGACATAATAACATTATTCATTTATTCGAAAAACAATTCAAAACTACGTAGGTATTTACAAGTCGTTATAGCTGAAAATTGTTTCGTGTCCGAACAGTAACCGATTCATTGAATACAAGAAGGATATTGTAGCTAATTATCACTTATTACATGCAATGATGTAAACAACAATATTCCATGATGCTTGTTTTCATATTCATAAATTAGAATAAAAAAAATACGAAAATAATAAAACCTACCGGCACAATCCAGTCCAAAATGTGAAGATCCAAAAAAAAAACGTGTCACTGTCACTTATTAATCCAATAAAAAAAAATAATGAACACAAAACTACTTTTTGAAATTAAAAACAAAACATAATTCGAAATTCAAATAAACCGAACAGCGAGCGTACACGACTCGAATCTATGGCGATATGAACCATTCTACGTGAGCGCAATTTACGTATTCAGCGTCCAATTTATCTTGATCCCCAGCACACCTGTATTTTGAACTACTGCTGTTTCCATATAAACTTGGAAGTATTACAGTGGGAGTTCTTTTAGACTGGACATTGATTTGTAAAGTAGTTACCATTGACCTTGTAGAGAAGTTTTGTCTACCGAAGACGTAACCAAAATCTACTTACCATAAATTATTCAGGTTGAAGATTTGTTATTTTGAGTAAGAAAAATAATTTTTGTTTTTTTTTTTAAACCATAGAGAGGTATTTCGCGATGGCAAATATACGAACAAAACCAAAGATAATGATCAGAATGTGATTTTATCGGAGATGAAACCGCGTTTAAAAATAATGTTCTTTTATTTTTCTTATTTCCTTATCGTTCTAAGAAAGCGAAACGATGACGAATATTTCTTCGGTTAAATCCAATTAGTGACGTTGAAGGCAGCAACATGTTTTTTCATAGCATTTCTTAAGCGAATGTGAGAGTAAAATTCCTTCAGCTTTACACGTACTCTTTATGATTCATAATATTTCATTATTTTGTTGGCTTGATGTCTCTGCCCTAGTTGTTCTGTCTCATGAGCGCAGTTGCACTACCATTATGTAACATAATTTAAAACGCATGTCTTGTTGAAATTTTTTGTAACATAAGTAATAGGTAATGTTATCAGATTGAATTCGTAGAGGCAAATTTATGAAATAAGTTTATTAAGTAATGTAAGTTTATTAAACCATTTGAGTATTTATTGTAAAACTTATTTCAACAAAAAAGGTTACATACTCGATACTCGTGTACACACGGACGGAAAAGCCTCATACACACATAAAAAAAAGGTTTGCGTTCACTTTGAAAAATCGAAACCTTTTTCGTTACGGTGATCATAATTTTACAGTTTCTTCTTCTTTTTAGATTCTTTATTTAAAAATACAGTTTATTTTAGAATACAAAACATTATAGCGGTTCAATTTATTGTTATTGTCATAAAAAAATGAGCTTGTGCTAGAGTAGGCACAAATAATATGTGTGTTTATAGAAAAAACTCGTACTAAACTGCACACGTATGTAAAATCGACAAAGTGGAATTATGACCCACCATAAGCTTAATTTCCTACAGACATTAAAATACAGTTAGGTCCACATTCGCGTAAACATACATATCAATTGTAACGAAATTTGATCTTTGTCAATTTGACGGATTCAAACGATTTAATATTGTCAAAATGGGTCATGATTCCATTTTGTCGATTGTACATAGGTTCCATTGATTTATTTCAAGACAGAAATAAAAATAAATAAATGTCACTCCATGCATTCTTGCCATTTCTTCCTTCCTCTTGATTGACCTCCTTAGTTACATTTATGTCTTCATTAATCAATGAGGTTTAATCACGACCAACCTCAAGGTACACAACCTTCTTTCATATTATAACTCATTTCCTCGTAAATGTTTATCGTGATTAATCTTACATACAGTTATACACTGTCAGTATAACATGGACAGGGTCTTTATTTCGTAGTGGTAAGGTTGGTTTTCGTAGTCCAAGAGTTGTTACTAATGTTAGGTTGACCGTATCATGCGTTCGCGTGGGACCCCTAATTCCTGCGGCGGTATTACAAAAGTCTTAAAACCAGGCTTGTTCCAGTGAGTGAACGAGATGGCGCTAGACGACTTGTATAGCTCTGTCACTTTCACTCGCCGGAACAAGCCAGGTTTTAAGACGTTGTAATACTCCCCTTGCAATTTATTTTACTGTTAATTTGATAAAACTGCATTGGCGACTTGCTAAAGTAGGGGCTGAAAATAATTGAGATAAAAGAGAAGAATCAAATAAAGGTTTTATTTTACATATTTTTTGGCCTAAAATACATATTCCCACTGTCAGGACATGGGTCTCGAATGAACTCGACTCTGTGATAAATAATTCGAGCCCAATGCAGTTTTGTCGACGGGTCGTCTAAAATCTTCTCTAAAAGCCTTATTATGAAAATGGAAAATTTTCTATAATTTGGGAATTTCTTCTAAATAAAAGATATCTTATCGGCCACTCCGACTAGCGGTGAGGTCTGAAAGATTCCGCCATTCTCTTCATGGTTATTTTTAGCACCTGCTGCACTACTATTTGAAGATCTTTTCCGCATTATTTAATGGTTTTATAAGGATAAATGGACAGCAGAACCAAAACATTATACCTATTTTTACCCGACTGCGCGACGCAAAGGAGGGTAATGTGTTTATCAGTCTATGTATGTATGTATGTATGTATGTATGTATGTATGTAAGTATGTATGTATGTATGTTTGTTTCTATGTGGCGTTCTAGAGACCAAACGCGTGGGCCGATTTTGATAATTCTTACGTCAATCGATTCGTCTTAACCTTGCGAGTGTCACTAAAGACATGACAGTAATCAATATTCACCACAGCGACAACCAGACGCCATATTGTCAAAATGAAAAAAAAAAAAGTCGATGAACTATGTCATGTGGGGTATCGTTGAATAGGTATTTTAAAATCATCTTTAGGTTCCCTTAATCGTTTTTCATTTTAAATAATAGTTTAGGATATATGACGATTTAAAGTTTTAACAAAACAATAATTTTCGCTCATTGTCTTACTTATTGATTTAAGTTTTTATTTCTAGTACTCGTAAATAAACGGTTTTGAACAACAAAAAAGAAACGTAGTGAATAAGCATGACGAACAAATATTTTTTGGTAAAAATAATCTAAGTATACACAAGCACCAAGGAACTACTTTGGACCGAGCTGTGGCTCACTTAAGTTTACGCATTTTTGCTAAAGGTTATATCAAGCATAATTATGTAGCTTTGAGCCGAGTTAGGTCTCTAGAGAGACTAATTCACACTAATATTATAAACTAAAAAGTATGAAATAAAAAAAATAATTTAACGAAAAACAAAAAACCCGACTGCGTTAAAAATACACAAAAAAGAAAGAAACAAGCCCAGTAGTTTAGAATTCACTCATTCACACTCACAGTCGGGGCCCATTCAAATTATACCAATCAAATCTTCCCAAGGGGCCCCGACTGTGAGTGTGAATGAGTGAATTCTAAACTACTGGGCTTGTTTCTTTCTTTTTTGTGTATTTTTAACGCAGTCGGGTTTTTTGTTTTTCGTTAAATTATTTTTTTTATTAATCATAATTTTTTTTATGAACCTCTAACTCAATACAAAAGTTCTACTCCAGCAAAATTTCACGAATCCATTCTAATTAAAAACAAAAAGGGTTCATTACAAAAGTTGAGATAATGTTGTTAATGTTTTCTTAATTTTCAACTTGGTTCATTAAATAAGTTAATATTTTACGCCCTTTTGAAGAAGAAGATGCTTCACATTTTTAAAAACTTTCCTTAAAGTTTTTGCGATGGTTTTCCTTGTATTTATTGATTGTTTTCTTTGGCATCCATAACCAAAATTAAAAGTTACCGCATAAAAATAGTTCAGGCGAACATTTATCTTTCATCGATGTGCTTCTGGAAGTATTGTTATGAAACAGCTCTGAATAGCTCTTCTAATAATGAAGCTTGTGAATTAAAGTACATAATTTTGTATAGTAATTATTGCAGTTCGCTTATTAACGATTTAACTCTTCTGTTATTAAAATTTACTAGCCGTTGCCAGCGATCATCCACGTGTAATTCAAATCCCACGGGAACATTAAATTAGATAAAAAGTATCCTATGTTTTAATTTAAGTTATGAACTATCTGTGCACCAAAATTTCATCCTAATCCATTCAGTCGTTTAGACCTGAAAGAGCCACAAACATACATCATCATCAGCCTATTAATGTTCCCACTGCTGGGACACAGGCCTCCTCTCTGTGAGAGGGGGTGGGCCATAATCCACCACGCGGGCCCAGTGCGGATTGGTGGATGTCACATGTCTTCGAATTTTTGGTTCTAGGACATGCCGGTTTCCTCACGATGTTTTCCTTTACCGTTTTGAGAGCAGTGGTGATGAAATAAATTACACAAAGTAATGCGCCTGCCGGGATTCGAACCCACGACCTACAACTCGTAAGTCGGGGCCGATACCACTGGGCCACCACAAACATACATACATGCATTAATCCAACCTCACAAACTAGTTGGTAAAAGTAGCTTCATGCACGTTTAACTCGAAAATAATCTTCTCGACATCTTATCAATAATTCAAAGAGAGGTTTGCGTTTGACTACCATCTCGCTTGATGCTTGATGGTAAGCAATGATGTGGAGCACGCCTGCCTAGAAGTAACCTATTCACTCTGGACTGAAAGACCCAAGGTTGTTTCTATCAGGCAACACAGAGTCCGGGAAGGAAATTCCACCTTGAACTTAGAAATTATAGGATTAACACATAGAATAAGAAGTGAGGCGCACAACGTGCTGCAATCACCGAAGCAATTGAATGCTTTAAACAAATCGTCTTTAAGACCTCGATAAGAGGCGACAGATCCGCAAAAGACCCCCGAAGCCTTTTTCTTTTACGTGGTATTTTGTGTGGTATATTTTCATCTTTTATATCATAGGAAGAAGGTTAATGTTCGATTGGAAAAATATGATAGATTTTGGGGTAGGTTGATGGGCTGGCTTTTACACTGAACCTGATTAGGGACGCTAGTATTAAGAGCCTACTTAAAAGTTATAACAATGTATTATGCATATCTCCAATAAGGAAGGGTGTTGCTTCCTCTAAGATGATCTTTAGTATGAAATTTCAGCTGTTATCAGTACTTAGACGTTAATGTGATAAAAATTGCGCGTCTGCCCTTGGTAGCAAATTATGTAGGCAGGGTCGGGTTAAGAATTACTGACTGAAATGCGACATAATGCCAGTTTAATCACTACACTCCAAGACCGCATTTTTTACATAGAAGGCTTGGGCATTCATCATCATAACATAACCAGCATACCTAAAATGTTCCAAATGTGTTTTATTTCACAGTTTAGAGAGCAGTGGTGATGTAAGGATATTATACAAAGTGCACCCAGCTGGGTTCGAAACCACGATCTACAACGTCTGGTCCTTACGACATAACACTGTTCTAAAGGACTTTCATGGTGCTGTCAAAGCGAGTGTTCACATCATCATATTCATTTTCAACTCATCAGTCTGCTGAGCATAGGCCTACCCTTTAGATTTGATTTTCTCAAATGGACATCACGCACAAGGTGGACAGATGTTCTGATGAAGACAATTGTGCTGGATGCAAGCCAATCAATTGGAAATCAATACTTCTCCCATACGGCATGAATATTCTGACTCATTAGGCAGCTTTTCCACCAGAGATGCGCTATGTAGCTGTGCTGCGAGGATGTAAAAGCTGAGCTACGAAACTGTGTGACCGTTACCACCGATTCTACGCTATGTAGTTGTGCGATAAGATGTGCTATGGAGATGGGTAGCTGCGCTGGCACAGGGTAGCTGCTGCGCTATGAAGACGCGTAGCTGCGCTACGAAGATGCGCTGTCACACGGTAGCTGCGTTACGAAGATGCGCAGCTCAAGCTATGCGATGTATCGATTGTAAGGAAAACGACCCATAGCACGAATCCTTATCACGCAGCCATAGCATACCCTACTGTCACAGTTGTACTGACTAAAATCCACGGTGTCCTTCAATAGCTCTTTACCACAGAAATATATCTATGCTCTTTACGTTCCAGGGTTACTGTAATGCGATGAGTGTCGCGACCACTGCTTAGGCTCCTTAGGCCCGGATCCACTATAGCGGGGAGGAACGGATATGACACATGTGTTTAAAAAAAGAGGATATATTATGTTCGTTAGGAGGCTGTTCAGAGACCAAAAGTAGGTAGTTATAGCTAATGAGGATTCATTTATAATTGCCATAATTTTAGATTACAAAGCAATGGAGTAGGCAACGCAAAGATATTGTAGATGGCGCCACCATAGAGTAGTCCTAATCCGACCAATGACGTAGTACTATTTTGAAGTACCTTTAAGATTTGAACCAATGACGATGCTTGGAACAAGCTATAGTAGCGCCATTAGTTCCCCAGTTGCCTTCCCATCCCCATTGCTTTCATAGGCTGTCGACACGCATTCAATGATTGATGAGGAAAATTGATCTTTTTTGTTTCAGTGTATTCGCAAATAAATACCAGGAAAAGCAATGATAATTACATACTATTACAGTTATTTACTACTACTATGTATAGGTCAAGTTCAATGACAATAGTTCACACTTCTCATATGTATAACATACGGTCTACATTCTTAAATGTGTGCAAGTACGGTCGCCAAAAAAGGTAGATTTTCAACTTCAGGTAAGTAGGCAGAATTTTCTTGTATTTAAAAACAAACATTGTAATACACCATGGACCTAAAAAAAAAGGCGGACGGAACTTCACTAAGAAACAATTGAAGCACCCATAGTAAGTCAGTGCGCTTGTCCACACAAGCCAGCACACACACATTCACACCATAGTAAGTCAGCCGTTGGCCATTACGCTTCGAACGACACTCGCGGTTTCATACGGTGTTATTTTGTCTAATAAAAATCAAAGTATGCCGTCATGTGTTGCAAAAAGTTGTCTAAACCATAGTAGTTCATTAAAAAAGCCAGGGGATTACTTTTCATAGTTAAGCACGTCAATTTGAAGCTTATTTCTCGATTTTACGTCAATAAATTTAATAAACATCTCGAAATCAATCCGTGTTGCAACTATTTCAAGGTTCAAATTATTTTAAAATTGGGAGATTTATATTTTATGTTACTATTTATCGTTATTGTATTCTTCTGTATTTTTACAGATTTCCCTCGGCAAATGATGCATGGAAAAATTATTGTATAAAAATAATAAGGGAGTGTAGACATGGAATAGGAATGTAGACGTGTAGGAATGGAACATAAAATAGCTTTAATTAAATATTTATAGCCGAAAAATACTTAAACATTCGTTTTCACCACTTAAGTAAATAGAAAGGATTTCTAGATGTGTCGATAGCAAAAGGCAAGTCTACAAAAATTTGAATCAACAAAAGGGTTTGTAAAACTTTATTAACATTAAACGAGTTGTAAATATTTTAACATCCAATGTGTTTTAATTATTTTACCTTTATTTAAAAAAAAGATATCCGTAACAAAAAATTGTAATTAAAATTAAGTTCAAGGGAGATCTTAATTAAATATTGTTTAAAAATGGGTAATTTTTTCCTTCATCTGGCATCCCTATACAGACGCACACATACATAAGCATCCGCCATTTTGGTGCTTCACTTGTTTCTTAGTGAAGTTCCGTCCGCCTCTTTTTTTAGGTCCATGGTATACACATTAAGTTTTCAGTAACCCGTTACTGAAAAGTCATTTGTATAGTCAAAGTAGGTCAAATTGGAGCAGTGGTGGCCCAGTGGTATCGGTCCCGACTTACCAGTTGTAGGTCGCGGGTTTGAACCCCGCCAGGCGCATTACTTTGTGTAATTTATTTCATCACCACTGCTCTCTCAAAACGGTGAAGGAAATCATCGTGAGGAAACCGGCATGTCCTAGAACCAAAAATTCGAAGACATGTGCCATCTGCCAACCCGCACTGGTCCCGTTTGGTGGATTATGGCCCACTCCCTCTCACAGAGAGGAGGCCTGTGTCAGAGCAGTGAGAACATTATAGGCTGATGATGATGATGAGGTCAAAGTGTTCATAGTTTTAATTAAAAAAAACTTGTACTCGTAATCATTCAAATATGTTTGCGTGCGGCAATTGGTTCATCATTTTTGAGAGCAGTGGTAATGAAATAATTTACAAAAAGTAAACCCCATAAAATATTTTAAATGAAGTTTACTTTCTGGTGTATGATACTTTTTCGTCTGACCGTACAACGAATCTCTTCCAGGAGTTGAATCGTTTCGTTGAGATTCTAATTAGAAAATTACTATGATAGCTACTCGCATGTCACAAGTGCGTCAGTTGTCACTCTGACAATGTAAATTGGACTTTATTGCAGTCGTACCTTTTGTGATTGCGTACTAGTCCGTAGCCCGTGGCTTTGCCCGTGTTTATAATCGTCTTCATGCCATGTTTCTTGGGGTCAGTGAAGAGACGTAGCAACCACCGAATCCGCCGAAAAAAGTTGCTCTTATAGAAAAACTTATCACGGCTATTTAAAGCTCCGATTAACTAACTTCTATTTTTAGCTCAATTAAAGGCTATAATTATGGAGTTGTCATAAATTAGCTACGATCCGTCGATCAGCAATTTAAATTTTCTAGATCCCTTCAAAATTCTCTTAATGATAATAGTAATAGCATTAGATAGACAGGTCAGTTTAACGTTTAATTTGCCCGCATCCAGCTCTAAGAGTTTTCCGAACGTATTTAAGTATATATTAACAGCCATTGACGTCCACTGCTGAACGTAAGCCTAACCCCAAAAACCGCCAATCCTTCCACTCCTGGGCATTCTGCACTCCGCCAATCTATGGTCGAATTACTACAGAGTTTCTTCATGAGCGGGAATACTTAAAATAAATAATAGTAGTTTATGTAACTGGTACATAATGAGGGGTATTATACACGAGTGTGAGTTTATAAAACGAGCGAAGCGAGTTTTATAATAGTATCACACGAGTGGTATAATACCTAGTTATGTACAGTTTCATACACTACTTTATCTACTCTCATGGAACACGAACATATCAAATAAAAGATAAAAATTAATAATCATCCACCATGTCATCCACCGAAACACAAACGTCAAAATTCCAACATTCCCTTAGAAAGCGCGCGCAGCCACAGATAAAAAAGTAAAAAAAGGTATCTATGATCTGCAATCTGTATCATAATGAAAAAAAATTAAATTATAACATTGTTTTGTTAGACAAACAGTGTTATAATTTAATTTTTTAATTTCATTACGATACTCTATGGTATAAAGTATGTCATTATAAACTCGTTTTGAGTTTTGTATTTCGAAGTTTACGATATGAGAGTAGATAAAGTATTTTATCTAACAAAACAATGTTATAATTTAATTTTTTTTCATTATGATACAGATTACTGATCATAGATACATTTTTTTACTTTTTTATCTGTGGCTGCGCGCGCTTTCTAAGGGAATGTTGGGATTTTGACGTTTGTGTTTCGGTGGATGACATGGTGGATGATTATTAGTGTTTATTAATTTTTATCTTTTATTTGATATTTTCGTGTTCAATGAGAGTAGATAAAGTAGTGTATGAAACTGTACATAACTAGGTATTATACCACTCGTGTGATACTATTATAAAACTCGCTTCGCTCGTTTTATAAACTCACACTCGTGTATAATACCCCTCATTATGTACCAGTTACATAAACTACTATTCTTTACATACTTATGAAAGAAAATGATACTGTGTCGTCTATTATGGGAGAATGGAAGAAAAGAACAAGTAAAATGGGGTAAGGGCAGGAAGATGATGATACCTATTAATGATGAAGAAGTATTAACACGGGATTTTAAACTGTTTCCCGAATTTTGCTGATAATTATAATGAACTCAATAAATCATAATTAAACCTCAAACCGTTTCCATTTAATTATTATTAGCTACACGTCAAGTCATTAACGTTCATTAGGACCGCATCCAATTAAATTGCAATCAAAAACGACTTTGGAGGCAATTTACGAGTAATTATTATTTACTATCGCCGAATCATTGTCATAGACAAAATAGTTATTTTTATCAAGGTGTACATAAAGCGTCACTGTTCCTAAATGCGATACCACGCGGCATGTCAAGGAACGGGGGTTATAAGGATTAAGGTCTTAAAACCAGGCTTATTCCGGCCAGTGAAAGTGACAGAGCTATACAAGTCGTCTAGCGCCATCTCGTTTACTCACTGGAACAAGTCTGGGTAGGTTTTAGTCAGCGACAGTTCCTTCCACAATTTTCTCTAACTCACTGAGTAATGCTATGTATCTTATAAATATTCTGATTTCCATAAACATACACTGTCTATTATTTATTTAGCATGCAGTCTGTGCCCCTTTGCTTTCTCTAAAAAAATGCTGGTTTTATGGTCCGATTTGTGTTTTATTCTTAAGATTACAATAACAGCTATTACCCTGCCTGGCCTTGCCAGCATTCCTGCAATACTACCCAATAATGGAACCAGGCTTTATGTATGTTATTAGTACGATGTGAATCAGTGCATTGACCTTGTCGTTAATGGATAGTACAAAGCCTACTAACAGTGATGCAAAATCATAACGTCCTCAGAATTGTTACGCCTCTTCTTTATTTTGATATTTTATGGTCAAATTTGAGCATAATTACGAGTAGCTTACAATGTTGCCACTGAAGCTCACAGGCCCCCTTCTGTTAGGGAGTCGTTCGTATGACTTTGAAAATATGGAGTGTTTAGGGTTGAAGGTAACTTGTTTGCCTGGCTTACGACAGGGTACGTAACTCACGTCTGGCCGAATCGGGTCATTATCATAAGAACTATAACTACAACTGATCAACCTAAAGGTGGAATGAATACAATAAACAAAAAAACCGGCCAAGTGCGTGTCGGGCCACGCACAGTGTAGGGTTCCGTAGTTGCCCATCAAAATATGCGAACTAACTAAACTGATTCGCTGAATTTAATTTTAAAAAGAAAAATTTTCACAATCGGTCCAGGAGTCTTTGAGAAATCAGGGAAAATACATAAGAAAAAAAGATTACGACGAATTTAGAACCTCCTCCTTTTTAAGAAGTTAGTTAAAAATAGTTGAAGATAAAAACCTACCTATCCCCAAAAAACATACCGTAAAAACATACATATTAAAGCTGTAAAAATAAAGTTGACAAACTTACATTTGCAGTTGAAGTACATATTCTCCGATACATTTTGTTTAAGAAAACCTATTTTCCAAGTACATTTTATAAGTTGGTCGACTATTACTCGTAAAGTTGTAAAGCCTACTTAGTCATGACAATTTTCTTTTAAACTTCGTTATATATACTACTATTGTGAATTTTTTCACACCCCCAAACATAACCGTTTAGCTGGTAGAGGGGGGGGACACTCGAATCGAGCAAAATTTAGCACTTTAAAGCTTAATATTTCACAAACGAATTTTTTTATCAAAAAACTGTTAATGGAAACTATCATTATTTTTTAAAGGCCTATTTAATGATACCCCACACTAAGGGGTACGCGAGAAAAAAAAAATCCTCACTTTACGTGTAAGTTCAGGAGGTACCCTAAAAAAAAATATTTTACGGGATTTTATTTTACCACTTTTTCGGCACAACAAATCCGCATATTTACACCAAATTACAGCTCTCTAGTACTGTGCGTCTCTGAGCTAAACTGCGGACAGACGGACGGACGGACGGACGGACGGACGGACGGACGGACGGACGGACGGACGGACGGACGGACGGACATGGCGAAACTATAAGGGTTCCTTGTTGACTACGGAACCCTAAAAACAACTGGGGAAATTGCACGAGAAACTCGTTAAATTATGATCTATTTCCGTACTGGTCAAGCATAACAGATTATAACCATAGCTTTTTGCTAGGAAGTTTTATTCATCATCATCATCATCATCAGCCTATAACGTTCCAACTGCTGAGACACAGGCCTTCTCTCTGTGAGAGGGAGTGGGCCTTAATCCACCACGCGTGCCCAGTGCGGGTTGGTAGATGTCACATGTCTTCGAATTTGATGGTTCTAAGACATGCCGGTTTCCTCACGATGTTTTCCTTCACCGTTTTGAGAGCAGTGGTGATGAAATAAATTACACAGAGTAATGCGCCAGGCTGGGTTCGAACTTACGACCTACAACTCGTAAGTCGAGGCCGATACCACTGGGCCACCTCTGCTTTTCAATACCTGTGAAATTTTATCGTCTATTTCTAACTACAACGCCACACCTCCCTATCCTACATACCAAAAGACCACAACAAGACTTCCTCCCGTCCTTCCTGCATTCTTCTTCATCATAACTCATCCTCACGAATAATGCGTGATAGGAGCATTGAAAACAAATTGCCGGTACAATATGACGCGTAAATAGCATTAGCAATATTAGACGTAAGAGGTTCACAACAGTTGAATCGTCAGTGCAAATGAGGAATATCCTGCTCGCAATTGAGGGGGACCAACGCTTGGGATACTACAGTGGCAATCTGCACTTGTAGAACTGAACACGTAAGTAAAACTTCCTTGTTTAAATACTTTTTTTTATAAATCCCTTTCGCAATTCAAATATTTTTTGACGTGAATTCTAGCCAGTGCTTTTAAGGCCACATACCATGTTTTTTTTTTTAAAGTGTCCTTGGAAGGAGGTTACTATTGTGGTCCACTAACCTCTTTAGTGGTTTCTTATTGTTATGTCCTCTATTCGTTTGCTTACATACACGTGAAGGGATGTCTTTTGTTGAAAATGTATCTTTGTGTGCAAAGCGATAGCGTTCAACTAGGCATTATGATGGGTCCCGCTTGACTCTTGAGAAATGCAGTTCCAAGGTGATTGCTAGCGTTCGTCGAAAAGATTTCTGACTTCGAACAGTAGACCTTTCCATACCAAAATTGTTCGGGTTTATGGTGTTCTAATTTCAAGTGAACTTTGCTCATCCCATTTCATTGCATATAAGGGTCTTTGTTTCTTCACCTATAGCGTTAAAACCGTGTCTTTCTTTTGTGTTTTAATGCAGTCTACTCTACAAGATATAGGGTAGTGTGTTCGGGTAACTGTGCACATTGACAGGCAAAAGTGATTTAACTGACTAATTTTGTAAATAGCCGACTGAAAATCTCTGGTACCTACTTGTAATTTGAAAACCTTCTAGATCTATCTTTAGTCCTACGGCTAGTCTAAGAAGATATCAGACTGGGTTCAGTATCCTCCTGTTATAGAAAGTTCTGGTAAATATCATTTTCTTATCCTTTGTGTAGTAGTCTAATTGCTTTCTGAACTTAGTGGTTATATTGATACCCTATAGTAACGTTTAAAGGTTGAGGAATGCATATATTATCCATGTGGTTATTCTAAACATCACTTTATTTAATATTCAGAATACAATCAATCAATTGTTCTAGAAAAAATAGCTATTTTTAAGTAAAATATATTCAATCGTTTTGGAAACAACTTTCCCACAATCTTCACATTAGCGAATCTGTATGAAAACCAAGTTTATAAACAACAAAGGCACAAATTCTTAGGTTAGAGGAGTTTGCGTCATCTTTCGAAAGTATATCGTATCTACCATACGCTTCGAATGACACCTGTTTCAAATCAGTTGGAGAATATTGCCACAGGTTAGGATAGGTTGCCATTTTCAATTATTCCAGGGGACCCTAAAACACATTTGAAGAATGTCGCCATAGTAAAAGTATTTCATATCTACCACACGCTTCGAATGACGTCTTTTTCAAATCTGCTGGAGAATATTGCCACAGGTTAGGTTAGGTTGACATTTTCAGATATTCCAGGTGAACCTTACATATGTGAAGAATGTCGCCATAGCAAAAGTTTTATCGTATCTACCACACGCTTCAAATGGCACCTCATTCAAATCTTTTAATTGATATCGTCCCATGTTAGGTTAGGTAACGGAAATTTTTTTCGATGCTCGAAATTATCTTGCTCGCGCTCGAATCCGACTTAGCTGCCAAAAGAAATGCATAAACTTTCGTTTTGCATAGGTTTCATCGCTGTTGGCCAATGGTCCAGGTTCTATGTATTTTGCCCGTGTTCCTTTAGTTTACGTTTTCTAATGGTCACCATTGCTGATTTTGGCTTTCAGAAATTGCGGTGGTTTGGGAAAGTCCGTATCCCAAAGAAAAAAAAAAGGCTGTTAGATGTCACAGTTCCCCTCCACTTCGCTGTCATTTGGAAACTTGCCTAGAAGACAGAATTTGCCACCCCTCATTCGTTCATGTTCCTTTGGTCATTGAGTTTTTTATTCAAACATATTAAATCATAATAATATTGGTCAAAACAGTACTTATTTAAAAACACGTTTGATTTTGAAAACTGTAGGTAGTGATTTTGTTTTTTGACAATATTTTTTGAGCTTTTTCTAATCCTTTCCTTATTCTCCTAGGTAAATAAAAAGCAGAGGCAAAGACAACGATGTACAGCCGCGTCCTCGTGCTAGTGTGCCTGTGCCTCTGCGTCGCGAACTCTCTGCCGCCGGATAAGGTACGTGACAACGACTGGCGACACATCCTGATTGCCTCTTTGTTAACTGATATTGACTCGGATAAGAGTATACAATATAGAGTAGATGCTATAATAGTACTATAGAGTATTCTACTCCTGGTACTGTTTGCATTAAATGTATTCGCAGTGGCCAAGTAGATTTCAGCCCTTTCAAAATTGAAATGGGTGCAGTATGCTGCTGCTGCTATCGCAGAACTGTCCAATCGGGTAACCATGACCGTTGAATGTAAAGAATGTAGTGGTTAGTGTTCTATGTTTGAACTTACGGCCATTTGCATGTGTCACACATTTATGAATAAACCAGTTGTTTCCAAGATGTCGTTTGTCATAACCATACCACATGGTGTCAGGTGTGAAAATGATTAAAATAAAGAATATAAATGATTTATAAGTAAGCAATAATGACGGAAAAACGTGCGGATAATATTTACGCGGCGATTCAACAGCCACCGCCGCTACGAGCTGAAGGAAATTTGTCAAATAATTGGAGAACATGGAAAACCGGCTTCGATTGTTTTTTGGTCGCCTGTGGAAAAAACCAATCTTCCTCTGAAATAAAATGTGCCTTATTTTTACATGTGATTGGAAGCTATGGCAGAGAATTGTTCAATGAATTAGATGTGAGTAGTACAGAGGAAAATAATTATGAAGCTATAAGTAAAAAATTTGCAGACTATTGTGACCCAAGGAACAATGTGAACTTTGAGAGACACCAGTTCTTTGAAATTTATCAGAACGACAACAACTTTGAAAAATTTTTGGGTCAGCTTAATGCTAATAGTAGATATTGTGAGTTTGGGACCTTAAAAAATAGTCTTATTTTAACTCAATTGATAAGGGGTCTGAAAGACAATCGTATGAGAGAGCGGTTGCTAGCTAAACCTAAGCTCACATTGGAAGAGGCTAGCCACATGTGCAGAGCGATGGAGCATGCTGGACAGCAAGCAGCAGTATGTTCGTCTACCAGGACGGTTCCAGAGACAAGCAGCGCTGCTGTCGAACAGTTGCGTGTTCGAGGTGGCGGTCGGAGTATGAGTTCTCAAGTATATGGAGGTGGTGTACGTCAGAAAAGCGGATATTCTGCGGCTATTCGGGGGAAGGCAGATAAAAATGGTGATAATGATCGAAGATCAGTTGAAGTGTATCGACATCAAAATCAAGGTCCATGCAATCGATGTGCATTTGTGCATGTTGCTGGGGGACATTGCCCAGCATTCAATATGAAATGCTTTAAATGTGACAAAATTGGTCACTTCGCAAAGTGTTGTCGATCTAGAATTGTACGGGAAGTACAGGACTGTGGTAGTGAGAACAGTGCTAGTGAAGACACTAATAATGGTGAGCTACTTTTGTACAATATATCGGTTGAGGCATCACATGATTCATCAGAATCTTGGTTTTGTGATATAGATGTCAACGGTGTCAATGTAAAATTTAAGTTAGATAGTGGTGCAGATGCATCAGTTATGTCGTTTAGAAGCTTTAAAGAATGTGGTTTTCGAACAAATTCTCTTCAAAGATGCAATACCATTTTAAGAGAAATAAGTAAGCAACAATTACCTGTGATTGGGTATTTCGAGGCAGTATTGGAATATAACAAAAATAAATCTGAAGAGAAGATTTATGTGTTAAATGTTAATTGTAACAATTTGTTAGGATTAAGAGCATGTATAAATTTGAAATTACTAATGAGAAATGTTGATAATATGTCTATTTGCAGCATATTCAATGATGAGTTAATTTTCAAGGGAATCGGTTGTCTACCAAATAAATGTGATATCCAGTTAAATGAAAATGTGCCAGCAGTTGTGTCAATGTCACGGAAAATTCCTTTAAAACTACGCCCTCGTCTCAAAAGTGAGTTAGATAACTTAGTAAAACTAAATATTATTAAAAAAGAAGATGGGCCAACTGATTGGGTTTCAAATATAGTAATAGTAGAAAAGCCAAACAAAAGTTTGCGACTTTGCTTAGATCCTAAAAATCTAAATAGAGCCATTAAAAGAAGTCATTTTCAGTTACCTACAATAGATGAAATAGCTAGTAATCTTTCGGGTGCTAAATATTTTTCTAAATGTGATGCAAAAAATGGATTTTGGATGATAGAGTTAAATGAGAATAGCTCTAAACTGTGTACTTTTTCAACACCTTTTGGACGTTATAGATTTTTACGTTTGCCATTTGGAATAAGTTGTGCTCCTGAAATTTTTCATAACGAAATGTATAAGATTTTTAAAATGGAAGGGGTTGAAGTTTATATTGATGATATTTTAATCTGGGGCGAAAATAAAACGGAGCATGATCAAAGGGTACGTGAGGTGTTGAGAAGGGCCAAAGTTTATGGTGTAAAGTTTAATAGAGAAAAGTGTGTTTTTGGTGCAAATACTGTTAGTTTTTTAGGTCATGTCTTTGATGCGAATGGTATGAGGCTTGACAAAAGTCGTGTAAAGGCCATAATGGATATGCCCAAGCCAAGTGATAAAAAAGAGTTAGAAAGATTTCTAGGTGTTACTAATTATTTGTCTAGATTTATTCCCCGATACTCTGAAATTTCAGCTCCATTAAGGGAATTATTGCGGAAGGGCATAGAATTCGAGTGGGGTCACACTCATGATAATGCATTTCACAGTTTAAAGAAAATGATCAGTAGTGCTCCGGTACTTAGGTTTTACTCGCCGAATGAGCCAGTTACAGTGTCAGTAGATGCAAGCTCACAGGGACTAGGCGCATGTTTGCTGCAAGATGGGAAGCCAGTGGCTTATGCAGCTCGAACTATGACTCCTACGGAGAAACGTTGGGCACAAATAGAAAAGGAAATGCTTGCAGTAGTATTTGGTTGTACTCGTTTTCATCAATATATTTATGGTCATTCTCAAGTTTTAGTTGAAAGTGACCATAAACCTTTAGAATCTATTTTTAGAAAACAATTAAATGAAATACCGGCTCGTTTACAAAGGCTAATGTTAAAGTTACAACAGTACAATATTAAGTTAGAATACAAACCTGGTAAATTGTTGTTTATTGCTGACACTTTGTCAAGATCTGCTGTGGAAAAATACTCCAAGGAAGATGTAGGTAATGACGTGATAGTGCATGTTAACGCGTTGATGGAAAATGTGGAAGCGACTCCTAAAATGTTATCCAAAATTAGAGAAGAAACAAATCAGGATCAGATATTAGTTGCTGTTTGTGAGTACTATTGGAGAGGATGGCCGAATAATAAGAGAGATGCAAAAGACATTGTTAAGCCGTATTGGAATGTACATAATGAGTTGCATGTAGTTAATGACATTTTATTTAGGAATGAACGGATAGTAATTCCTGTAAAGTTGCGTGGTTTAATGCTTCAACGTATACATGAAGGGCATTTAGGCGTTGAAAAATGTCAAAGAAGGGCTCGTGACGTGATGTGGTGGCCTGGTATGAGCTCTGATATTGCTCGTGTTGTGCTGGACTGTGAGACTTGTCAGCGGCATCGAGCCGACAACCCGCGCGAACCGTTACAGCCACACCCGGTACCAGAACGTCCGTGGGAAGTTTTAGCTGCAGATATATTCGATTTTCAAGGAAAGCACTATTTACTAGTGGTAGATTATTATTCCAAGTTTGTGGAGGTTGCCTCATTAAATAATTTGTTTAGTAGTTCAGTAATAGTAGCACTGAAAAGTATGTTTGGACGGTTTGGTATTCCTAGTAAACTTGTTACTGACAATGGTACACAGTTTACGTCCGAAGAGTTTAAAAAATTTAGTGATTCTTGGGATTTTGAACATATAACAAGTTCACCACTATATCCGAGATCAAATGGTCTCGCTGAGCGTAATATAAGAACAATCAAGTCACTATTTTTAAAAGCACAAAATAGTAAAGAAGAATGGCAAATAGCACTTTTAAACTTTAGAAATACGCCGATTACTGGAGAACAATACTCTCCAGCACAGCTACTAATGAGTCGTCGTTTGAATACAAAACTACCCGTGCATCCTAAAGTATTAGTACCTAAAATAGTTGATAATCATAATATTGTTCAAGTTGATAGAAAAAATAGGATCGAGAGGTTTAAAAATCAGTATGACATTGGAACAAGACAATTATCGCCTTTAGAACCCAATCAAAATGTTAGGGTGAGACAGAACAAGGAGTGGGTTAAAGGTAAAGTAGTGGGTACAGCACAAGGTAATAGATCCTATTGGGTGGAAACTGAAAATGGCGGTTGCTATCGCAGAAATCGTCAACATTTACTAAACTTGCCTTTGCATTCAAACAAAAATAAAACTATTGTACAATCAGATATAAACGATAGGTCTCATTCTATAGTACATTCTTATGATTCATGGGATGATGACGTGGTGAATTATACACCTCAAGTAGTAAGGTCGTCGACAGACACTAGTACTGCACAGTCTACTCAACAGAGGACTCACAGTGCGGTAGTTCGAGCGAGTCCAGTGAGGACGAGGACTACTAGTGGACGTGTTGTCCGTCCGCCAGTACGTTTTGGATATGATGATTAAGTACTGTTTATCTTATGTAATTTAATTAGTTCATAATGTTGTCATTGAGTTTGAAAAAAGGGAAGTAAGGTTAAGGAATTTGTTATTTTTTAGTTTTGTTTAAAATTTTTAAGTTAGGTTAGATTTAATTAAGTTTTTGTTTTAAAAGAATTTCTCATTTTGTTTAGGAGGGAGATGTAGTGGTTAGTGTTCTATGTTTGAACTTACGGCCATTTGCATGTGTCACACATTTATGAATAAACCAGTTGTTTCCAAGATGTCGTTTGTCATAACCATACCACAGCTGGCTTTATAAGAACGACGTCAAACAGAGCAAATACGGGAAAGCGAGACCGAAGCGTGCACGTTGTTTGTGTTGCCAGATTTTTCTTTTTCTTCAGTTTCTTTCTTGTAACATCGATAATTTATTGAGAAATTTCACAGAGAAAACAGTTTGAATTCTTTTTATTAGATAAGGTGCGCTAATCGATGAAATCGTCTCAGGTTTTTCAAGTTTTCTTCGCGTGGTACAGACGCCAGCAAATCAACCTACAATATTACCCAATTTAAAGGAACATGATGGTTTTAGTCAGCGCGAGTCTGACAGTCCCTTTGAAGTCCGTCATCAAATGAGTTTAAAATATGAGGTGTGGAAGTTTTTGTGCTGGTAAGTGGTGTGAAGTTTGGTTCACAATCGCACTAGATCCCGAAAAGTGGAAGATGGAATTACGTTAGGCCCATATTCATATAGCAGCCATCATTTGATTGGGAAATCGATGAGAAGTTAGAATTTTGATGATTTTAAATGTAATATTTTTGCTGAATGTGTTGGAGTACAAAATACCATTTTTGTCTGCGCGTTATTGTGAGGCCGGGCTCAAATCTTGATTGTTACTGTTTATATATAATTCTTCCAATATGTTTTTACATGCTGTGTTGGTACTTTAGAATTCCATTAGATTAACATGTGTTTTTAGTAACACGCGTCAGTGATCAAGAACAATGTAGTTTTTTTGTCACCTGTAGGCATAATACACAACCTATTTAATTTTTTTTATCATAGTATTTACAAGATTATCCCATTTATGAACGATCACAAAGGTTATTCAAAAGCATTTAATCTTCCACAGAAGTTATTTTTTTACAGTTACCAAATTTTTTGAATGTACATTTTGAGCAGTTAAACTCCTAAAATAATAAAACAAATGCATGACTGATATGTCGAAACCGTTTAAGCATTTCACATGGTGTCATTGGTCAATTTCAGAGTAAATATTGACTGTGGTATCCACCAAATAAAATTCTTGCAGTCTTAATTTTTCCTAGAAGAGCAGTTTAGCCATCATAAGTTTACAGTGACGAGATAAGGGCGGCTTATTAGATCAGAGATAGTAAACTATGAGTTTATAAGCGCATTTTGGGTAAGGCTTACTTACCACTTCCATTTGATAACTGCCACGGTTTTATTGTTCTGCATTAAGCCCCTTATGTAATGTCCTTGTTGTTGAAAAGAGCCAAGTTAGGTATTAAGGTCGCGGGACTGTCTCACTCGGTAACCGTGGCCTTGGTACATAAAGGGCTATTGAAGGAACACCGTGGATTTTAGCCAGTACCAGTCTGTCTCGCCCGCGGTCGGACTCATTTGATGATTTGGCCACGATAAAAAAAAAGGATAGGTATTAAAAGAACATCTTTCAGATCCAGATCAAATGGACTAGGAGATTAGGCGAGTATCCATTCCTCGGCGATTTGTTCCAGAGCTAGGTAATATCCCATAATGACAATGGCTAGTATGCCACTTTCTTTTCATCTCATTCTTTTTGTGAATTGCCTAATTATCCAGACTGATATCCTCTTTGCTCAACTTTTTCTACTAAGCGGAGATGGAAAGTGTAAATAATCTCTCCTCGACTCTTGTCTACGTTTTGTTGGAATCCAGGCCTTAAACGTCTCTTCTAGAGAAGAATCGAGGATATCCACAAAGTCTAATTTCCCTTACCCATTAATGATGATCAAAAATGAAGGAATGCAATGCATTGCTGTTCTGTAATCGCAGCAACACATTATGACGTCATGGCAGAGGAGAATGCGTAAACATTGACCAATGCTCATTAATTTAGTCTGATTAGCAGCTGTTAGCGCTGCAGCAAATATGTGCATAACTAGGCGCTAAACGTGAAGCGATGAGCTGGCAATACAAACATAACATCGTGGTATCAACGTGGCAATGCTGCTGCTTGGGCAGCGTTCTGGGCGTGGGCACTGTTTCTATTGACAGCAATGTGGACTTTGACGTCCTTATAATAGATTCTTTTTTATCTTTTTATTTTTCTACATATTCCTATTGGGTACTTATAAGTTTTCATTTTAAAGTTTGTATAATTATTTTGGAATTACCTTATAATAGTACTGATAAGTGGTGAAGAAGAGCAGTGGTGGCCCAGTGGTATCGGTCCGACTTACGAGTTGTAGGTCGTGGGTTCGAACCACGCCTGCCACATTACTTTGTGTAATTTATTTCATCACCACTGCTCTCAAAACGGTGATGGAAAACATCGTGAGGAAACCGGCATGTCCTAGAATCAATCAATCAGCACTTGGCCCGCGTGGTCGATTATGGCCCACTCCCTCTTACAGAGAGGAGGCCTGTGTCCCAGCAGTGGGGACATTATAGGCTGATGATGATGAGTACTGATAAAGTAATTACACAAAAAAAAAGAGATGTAACTGAATTGAGAACACCAAAGTTGGCCACTTTGTTCACCCAAGTGATACCAGCAGGTGAACAAAGTGGAATAAACCGTAACAGATTGGTAGATCTAAGCGTTTGCCCACATATGACAGTTATTTACATTCAGAATTAGCCCTGAATGGAAACAAAGTCGTTTGTTGAGAGGAGCCATGAGTTCTAGCAGTGTTCACGTGTAACGTTGACACTGCTGGGAGTGGTCTATATCCAGTATCCACATCAAAGGCCCAGTTCGTCGTTCGATTGTGCAATTTAAGAAAGAAAAGAAAGAAAGAAAAAACGTTTATTGGCACACGCCACAAGTGCACACAGTAAACAAAGAACTAAAAAATTTTTGAAAGTAAATTAATATTATAACTAAGCCGACTTGAATGAATATACCTACTGTGTGACTCACGGCTGTGCCAAATAGGCCCATTTCAGCATAATGTCGGACAAACTGGTGCCTGACGCTGGTTTTCAAATGAACCTATGGTGAGTGTCTGAATTTGAAAAACCAATAGTAGTGTTGCAAATATTATTTCAATAAAAATAATCAATGAACTTAGAAATAAAATATTTATAATGGTTATAATTTATTTCTTTAGAGTGATGTACTAAAGAATCCATCAAACATGTCAATCACCACTTTGGCACATTCCTAACTATTCCACCCACCACCAATGCAATTACACGAAGCAATAATAAACCAAGACTTTAAAGAAAATCTAAACATCCTTTGCGAGGAAAATTAAGAATTATCTTCTAGCTTCAAAAACACATTTATAACAAACACATTGCACTGGCATTTCTTGGCTGTAATCCAGACTTAAATAAAAATGGGAAATCCCAGAATTATTCCCGCTGGATCCCACTTTTGAATCCCACTTGAATATTTTTCCCGTTGGATTCCAAAAAAAATTAAAAGTAATTCCCGTTGAATCTCATAACAAAAGAAAAACGTTTTATTCCCGTTGAATCCCAAAAACAATTCCCGTTGGATCCCACATGCTTTAAAAAATTTGAATGCTAGTACTTTCAACGACATAATTGCTATCATAAAATGCGGTTTCGCCCGCGTCGTGTTAGGCGTATGGCCCTATGGTTTAGTCTCGCATCAGTTCCCTTGAGGAAAGCGTGAAACACGACGCGCCATGCGCGCCAAGTGGGATTCAACGGGAATTTAAAATGGGATTCATCGGGACTACCTAAAAAATGGGATCCAAAAGTGGGATCCAACGGGAATAATTCAAATCCCAGACCTAACGTTGTTAGTATTTAGATTCCAAAATCTAAACAGTTTGATGGCATGAAAAACTATTTAAAATCTTAAACCAACTTAACCTTTCACAGAATCTCCAACCTATTCACATCATTGTTATCGTTACCTTGAGATAAGGATGCACGCAACTCATATTAATTTGTGTCGGTAGTTTGAATAGATACAAATGCAAGTATCGTATCGTACTTTAAGTTCCGGTTCCATACTCAAAAGGTAAAAAATATTCAATAAACGATATTTATTTCTATACAATTCTGTACTTTGTCCCCGACTATGTTACCTGTCGAAGACTTACCATTTTTGCTCAACATTTTAAACATTCCTTGCCTAGCGACGAGAAAAAATAGGGCTGCGATAGTTGGTTGCTAAGGCTGCTGAAAAAAAAAAACTTTTCAATTCATGATCGATGCAGACTAATGAGTCTTAACCACTTCCCTGTCCGATGAATCACATGTGACTCACGACTATTGTTTAGGTATTGTGTCTGCTGCGCGGACAGTGAAAGTGTTAATAAACTATTTAAAATCTTAAACTAACTAAACCTTTCACAGAACCTCCAACCTATTCACATCATCAAAGCCCGCAGCATAGACCTCAACAATGCCCACGGTCTATCCATGGAGACCCGTTTGGAGAAGACCGTGGAACCTACCGCCTACCGACTAGATTTGGAACCTTATCTCGAAGACGGACTCTTCAAAGGCCATGTGGCCATCAATATCACCTGGCTTGAGGATAGCAATGAGATCTCTGTACACTCCGCACACGAAATTGAGATATTAGAGTCTGAAGTTAGGGCTCATTTTCCTGGAGACACGTAAGTTGTATGTTATTTTTAACATAATGCATTAGGTAATGACTGGAATCTTTTGCTTGAAAAATGCTGATCAAGCGTGAATACCTGAAATGATTAGTAATTATGTGAGTCTTCACATAATTTTGGATTGAAATATGATCTACCATATATATGGCTGTTATATTACGAAATCTAAGGATATACGTGTATGTCATTAAAAAAAACTACCATCTACATATTTGATGTTCAGTACACAATAAATGAAATAACATTTATTTTTAGGAAGGAGTCTAGAAGAATCACGATCAATAGAGTATCAACGGACCCCAAGAAGCCGATTGTCACGCTGTCCCTAGAGAGAACGGTCACCAAGGGTTCCACAGGAGTCTTGAAGTTCAGCTTCAAGGGAACTATGGAGACTACCACCACTGAGGCGTTCTTTAAGACTAGCTATATGACTGAACAAGAGGTTGAAAGGTGAGTGTAGGGGAAGCGGCTTCAACAACTTTGGATACATTAGTTTGAAGTTTTAATGAGAAAGTACTTTTTATACCAGAAAGTACTTTTATATCAGCAGAATAAGTTTTTAGACAACATTTAAAAGATTGAAAGAATTCACAAATAGAAGTAGACATTAATGGCTTGCTGTCTAGTCCCAAATTACGGACCTGGGTAGAAGCAAATGTTAACACCTGGAATTTAACCAAAGAGCCAAGATAATAAATCCAACGCGCCGTGAGACCCTGTCATGTTAGGGTCTGCTTCTATTCTAACTCGATACAGCTGTTATGCAGACCCTATGTATCACGAGCGACTGTTTATCCGACCTCCAAAACCCAGTCACTACTGAGCAGAGCTTGTGAGTGATTGCTTGAAACAACAGGTACAAAATTCTCCTTACCTATCCAGGATCGTAGCAGCCACTCAGCTCCGCCCCAACAATGCTCGTCGCATGTTCCCGTGCTTTGACGAGCCAGGATACAAGACTCCGTTTGAGCTCAGCGTGGTCCGACCCCGGGATATGATCGCGCTCAGCAACGTGCCTGTGGCTAGGACGGAAAACATGTAAGTTGTTTTGTTTGCATACATATAGCTCCACTGCTGGGCAGAAAGCTCTCCTTTCGTTTTCTAAAGTTCTCTGTCTAAAGTGCTATCTTCGGTACATTTGCCTTTCAAGAAGACCAGATTGACGCATCATTTCTGACATACCTCGACGGCAAAGCTCATTAGAATCTTAATGCTCAATAAGATCCAGATAATTGCTTCTTATGTGTTTCATTATTTTGTAACATTTTATTTTATGACCAACGGAACTCCATACATTTTTAAACTGTGCCTGGCCGTTTCCCAACTATATTGCGTTTGGCTTCCAGTCTAACAGAATGTAGCAAATAACTTGTATTAAACAGTTTTTTGTGTTTGATATTTTTAAAATGTTCAAATAATAAGCAGGTAAAATTGAATCATCCATAAAAATATCGTGAGGAATATTCAGTTGAAAACTATTTTCTTCCCAACAGTCCTGATGAACCGGACGCGGTATGCGATCACTTCGAGAGGACACCACCTATGTCCACATTCACACTCGGCTTGGTCATTGCAAACTTGAAGCAGTTGGGTAACTCCACGCAAGTAAAGGATGATGCTGGCAATGATATTGGTATGTTTAAAGATTATTTTTTCTGTTAGGTCATGAATTAGTCTGTAATGCGAAAAGTCCAGCTGCTTTCATAATGGTGACAACTAATGATATATTGTGTAGATTTAAAGAGACGAACTGCACAAAACAACTATTAATTATATACATCTTACCAGTCTTCCGTTGTACTAACCTGCTATATCCACAAACAATTTAGATTTATTATGAGTACTGCAATTATCTTCTCTCTTTGGAATGTCTTTTATTTGGAATATCATCATCAGTAAAGCGATGATAGATGACCATTAGGGTGCTCCCACATCTAACGACGCGGATTCGGATTTTTCCCTCGCCCTTTCTCTTTCTGTCGCTTAGAAATGCCGCGTCGTTAGATGTGGGAACACCCTTAGGCCGTGCGCTGCGTTAGGCGGTCGCCTGGCGCGGGCGTCCGCGTGGCGTGCTGTTTTCATGTAATCTCATCGACGGGCGACCCGCTGCACGCAGCGCTGGTCTATCTGGCTTAGATAAATTGTCTGAGTAAATTGAAAATACAAGATGAGATGACGGCCTTGGTTTTGAAAATACGAGTAGTCCGACAATGGTTAACGAAGAATTCATCGCTACTATCCAAAAACAATCCTTGACACGCTCATTCTATTTTCTTTGTAGAAATTCGCATCTGGGGTCGTCCAGAATACCTCGAGGCGCTCGAAGGTATCAACGAAAAAGTGGTCCGAGTGTTCAAGGAGTTGTCAGCATTCTGGAGAGTGCCCTTACCTCTGAAGAGGCTGGACATCGTGGCACTGCCCAACTATCAAGGAGTCAAGCCTGCTGATAACTGGGGTCTCATTGTGTTCAGGTATGTTGGTGTGTATAAGGGTACTTTGCTGGATTTTTGGTGTTCATGTTCAGCCAATAAAGACTCGAATATCTAGGACCCAAACAAAACTCAAATTTTTTTGTGAAGCCACTTTTTATCTTGGAGGTATTTACTTGTTTTAGGGAGGGATCCAATGATGGGGGTAGTTTTAAGGAACCTATTGCCAAACTATTATTAATCTGTGTACGACAGAGCAGGCGCGGTTTGTGCGGGGGTATCGCGAACCGTACAATTATGAAAGCAATGTAACAGCAGACTTGAGGTCCTGCTGACCTGTAACCCAACATATTCTAACTTCTCTTGCCATCTCCTTGATGAACTCTAAATAACAGGCCCTTTTTCACCGACAAGAACTTATCATCCACAAACAGCACCAGGTGGCCTACCATACATTACTACCGTCTTAAAGGGAGAGTAGTTCCACTGTGGGAACGTGTTTTTTTTTTAAATGTGATATGGATTTGCTCTTGACCTTAGTCTAGGTCAGGAATTACTAAGACAAGGTCGACGGTGGAGCGTGTTTACCCAGAAAAAGCCTGTTCACTCTAACTTTGAAGAGATTAGGGTTGTATGCGTTCGGAAACACAGACGCAGGCAGAGAGTTCCACTCCTTCGCTGTCCGCATTATAAAAGACGTCTGAAAACGCTTAGTGCGAATTGGCGGTATAGCAACAAGGTGAGGATGGTAATTTGCCGTGCGTCTAGATGTTCGATGGTAGAAAGGGGCTCGTGGGATGAGATCGTGGAGTTCTTGGGCACACTCTCCGGAGTACAATCTGTAGAAAACCGACAGGCAGGCAACTTTGCGGCGATGAGTCAAGCTATGGCTTATGATGGCGCTAGAAGACTTGTATAACTCTGTCCCTTTCCAACAGTGAAACTTCTCTTGTTTTAAGACGTCATGGTCGGCCCCAGGGTGCCTCCCCCGGTACGCTTGACATCAGAGCGTTTGAAAATACAATAGCAAATTATGTGTAAAGTATACTACCGCACAATGCATGTATTTTTATCGCAAATTACCGTATAATTCAATGCCAACTCATGGTAAACCTTCGCCTCATTGTTCCGACTAATCCTTATCGAATAGTGTACAGTACTTGTTTTCAAGATAAAGTTGACAATTCAAACTGACAGATTATCGTCATCATCATTATCATCACTTTTCTGCCCTTGTCCCATATTAGTTGTGGTTGGAGCATCACACTGTTTAATTCTTCGATTTTTCCCAGTGAGCTAGCCATAATTTTATGAATCCCCTTTCTTTCCAATTGTAGTGGCATTACAATACATACAGCGCCATCTATAATGTCAGTGAAGAACTAAAATCCAATAAACATCTTTATCGCGCCCATACACAGAGTGCTAACACGGACTGCTCGAGTAGTCAAGTTCAACTGCTTGGTGCTGCCATTGCTAACTACTCCAGCCAGTATCTGACTATACGGACTGCAGATGGATAAGCAGTCGCATTCTGAAGCGACTTTGTAATATGTATGGCTGTTGTTATGAGAGTTCTTCTCGTTTAAAGATAGATAGATTATGATAATGGAGAACATATGTCTTACTTTTGTTTAAATAAAAGAAATGAAGAACAAAACAATGATAAAAAAGCACAACTTTTCACTTGTTTTGCGCGTCTTTTGTTTAGTTGTCGAATCGGGAATCTGACCGAAGAAAGAAAGAAAGAAAGAAAGAAAAAAGATTTATTGGGACACACAGGACAAAACAAACAAAATTACATGAATAAAAACAACAGAGAAAAACAAAAATTAGTATAAGAAAAACAAACGGTACAACAAAACATAAAACAATTTAGTCCTGTGCGAGGCCAAAAGGCTCCTACCTCAGCATTTGCTGCGACATTTAACTGTCACAGCGCTGGTTTTCTGGTAGGGCCCAAAGTGAAGTCACGGTCAGATACACACGTACATAGATAATATAACGGAAAGATTACAATTGAATAAAATAAATAAATAAAACAAAATAAAAATTAAAAATAATAATAAAAATGGCAACACAAAGTGAAGGGGTTGAACGTGGACAACGTTTAGGGGTTGAACATGGACGAAGGTAGAAATGAGGGGGGTTAAACGTGGAATAAACCGAACGGACTGTCCCAAAAAGGCTACCCAGATATTTCTATCTCAATTGTTTTTAGGGAGAGTGACCTCAGCAGTCGCGGCTACATCCAGCTGGCCCAGGAGTTGTCATACCAGTGGCTGGGGGCGCTGACCACGCCTGCCTGGTGGACTGATGCTCATCTTAACAAGGCCCTTGTTGGGTATATCGCTGCTGCTACGGCTTTCAAGGTAAGGTCCCCGAAATGAGACTGCGCTCAAGCAAGTGCAGCGTAGGGCGGCCACTCACCAGGACATACGATCTGATGAAGGTAACATTATCGGGGAGGTCTACGTTCAGCAGTGGACATCCTATGGCTGATATTATGATAAAACCTTTGATGATTCCTTTAGTCATTGCTGTGATTTATGAAGTGAAAATGGTCGGGAAAATAGTGTTAGTAGCAGTTACTGATAAAGATGGTTTCTGTTGAACAACGAATATTATCACGACAGACTTAGACTTTCTCTCTGGGAAGAAATATGTGCTATATTTCTTCATTTGTCAAAACGTTCTATTTTCAGTTGGCTAGTCAAAAGGTTTATCACACAATTTTGAAAATATTACTCAAAACAGATCAACAACGGCTCTGAAATGGAAGGCAAGTGGCCCCTCACAGTGCTGTACTCCTTGTACTACGAGTTCAGCAAACGTTACCCTCACTCCCGCATCACCGGCATGAAGCAGGAGACGGCTTGCACCAAGATCGAGCTGCTGTTCCGCATGTTCAACCATACCCTGGGAGAAGACACTTTCAAGAAAGGGCTTAGGATTTTCCTGGAGTCTCGGTAAGTGTTAAACATTCACGATCATTCTGCCCAAAATGCGTTACTCAATCAAAATCAAATCGTTTATTTCAAGTAGGCCAGTTACAGGCACTTTTGAATTGTCAAAAGACAAAATTAAAATAAAATAGTTTAAAAATAGTTACGGTGCTACAGTCCCAGTCACAAGACATAAAAACTGTGAAAGTACTGTAGATGCTCATTCCAAAGCGTACATCTCTACTGGGTACTATACCCTGTTGGGCAGAATGATCGTTAGCTTGAGTCGATTACCTTGAAAGGCATGCACATCTAACAACATGACGAATGCTATGCATAATTGAGAGAGTGATAAAAAGTTATTAGATTGATCGTAACGGAGTTTGAATATAGAAAGTCGAAGATATTTTTAAAATAAAATTCACCACATTTATGAGGTGTTTATCTCGTTTCGTGGGTGCGGTACGTCATCAAACATTTAAACTCACACCCGCAAACAGTAATACCCGGAACAACAACTCACACAAAATATTTGTTCCGTGCATATCACCATTAGAACAGTCCTCTGCTGCACATAGGCCTCTCCAATTGCATAGAATTTATTTCAATTGATACCAGCTTTTTTGTGAAAAGGTCGTCGTTACAGCTTACGATGATAGGTACCTAACTATACTGTTTCGAATCTTTGTATTGTTCCCTCTTTTTTGTGTTTAAACTAATTTGTAACACCCTTTATATGGCGGTTTATAGTTAGATAGATAGACAATACTCAAACCATTGAAACGGCACTAAAATTACTTTTTTATCGAAACGCGTTCAATAGAACCATACATCGTCACATTACTTACATGCATAGAGTAATCTCATAATCGGTATTCACCATCCCCATAGCAAATTCAAAACCTTCTCTGGTGACGACATCTGGAACGCATTGAACACAGCAGCTCAACAAGACCATAAGGTTCCAGACTGGGTGGACATCAAGACCGTGGCCAAGAGCTGGATCGACAAGGACAGACTACCTCTAGTCAATGTGCTGAGGCATTATGACAATAATACGGCTGTTGTTACCCAGGTAAGATTGTTGATATTTGTTTTACTTCATCGTCATCAGCATATAATGTTCCCACTGCTGGGACACAGGCCTCCTCTCTGGTAGAGGAAAAGGGCCATAATCCACCAAGCGGGCTCGGTTGTGGTTGGTAGAAGTCGAATCATCGATTTTTTGGTTCAAGAACATGTCGGTTTCATCACAATGTTTTTCTTCACCGTTTTGAGAGCAGATGAAATAAATTAAGCAAAGTTATGCGACTAGCTGGGTTCGGACCCACGAACTACAATACTGAAGTCGGGGCCGATACCACTGAGTCGCCACTGTTCCTTGTTCAATCGTAATTCCTTTAGAAGTCCCTTTGTTTGCACTTAAAATAAGATTAAAAAAAAATACTTGTCATCTCATCCTATCAATATATATTATTTTATAAAGAAAAGCTATTTTAAAAATTCCCATTGGTTTCACCTGGTGCGCTGTTCAGCTTCCATTGGTCGTAGCTTTATTTTTATATCTATGGCCTTCAAAAGTGTTGGTCTTAATTAATTACAATATTATGAGGGTGAGATAAATTAGTGCTACGGACGTAAAAAAACGTAGTGTTACGAACATGTACTTGCTGGAATTAAATACTTCTCAAGTGCGCACAATACGTTTTCACTTAGTTTCAGAAGTTCAGCCACTGGATGAAAGATGGCGTTACTTGTAACGTTTCAAACAATAAATTAGTTTCCAACAGTAATTGTTATTAGTTCAGTAAGATCATGAAATACTTGGACTCAGGCATATTATTGAAAAGAGTAGGATTATCATTCACCTGATGTAGGTTTATGAACTTTTACTTCTATTCCGTATCGTACCGGTTTTCATATCTTTGTTTTTTTTTTTTTTTTTTACGTGGCAAAATCATCAAATGAGTCCTCCAACCCCGGGCAGGGCGGGAGGGACTGTCAGACTTGTACTGACTAAAATCCACGGTGTCATTCGGTAGCCCTTTGTGTGCTGGGGTCGCGGTATACGTATGTCCCGCAACCCCGGCAGGACTGTGGCCCTTTATAGGGGGGCCCCGTCATTATGCTGACGCTCTTTGAGGCGCGCGTGGGACACAACGTGCCGTCGACCCGGGCATGGTCCTTGGTCGGGCAGCGAGTTGCCCTTTACTCGCCGCCCGCATGCCCGCGCCTACGGTGACCGGAGATCGTCCCGCGACATCCGTCGCCGTGGGCGTCTACCACTGCGTCTCGGGCGGAGGGAGGACGGTATCCTCTCCCTCAAGCGGCCCGCCTTCTCCTTCGCGAGCATGACTGCTTCGCAGAAGGAGGCGACCGCCTCCCACTCCGTCTCGCCCCGCAGCATGGCCGCAACCAATGCCGGGCGCGAGAGGTCTCCGCCTATCGCCGCGGTGAGGACACGGCGGTGCTCCGCCCAAGCTGGGCATTCCTGCACCGTATGCTCCACCGTGTCCTCCGGGCGATCCTCGCAGTGATGACACCCGGGCGTTTCCTTCTTTTTTATCATGCACAGGTACCTCCCGAAGCTGCCATGTCCGGTGAGGACCTGTGTCATGCGGTAGGTGAGGACGCCGTGGGACCTATCCAGCCACTCCTCAAAGAGGGGTCTTACAGCCGCGATTGCGGTTAGCCCGGGTTTTCATATCTAATACATTTTTAGCAATGAAACTAAAAAATTCTAATATTTCACAGAAAGTTTACCTCCGTGAAAGACCCCACGATGTTCCTGAGGCGGACACCATGTCGTGGTGGTTACCCATAGTGATCTCCAGAGAATGCAATCTGAAGGCGAAGAAACCCATCGCACCAGTGTGGATGAAGGATAAATCAGCACTGGTGATCAACGAAGTGCCTGAAAAAGACAAGTTTTTGATTGTTAACCCTGAGGAAATTGGTGAGTAACATAAAATATGAGTACCTACTAAAGTAATAGTAATATGAGCACATTGAGGAGCTCGTGGCTAAATAATTACAGCCGCATAGGCCGATCTTCCGGGTTAAGCCACGCTTGCCGAGGTTGGTCTGTGGATGGGTGACCATCTGTTATAGCGAGTTTCCTCCGTGCCTCGGAAAGCTTGTAAAGCCGTTGGTCCCGGCTGTCATTTGTAGATCTTTGACAGTCGTTACTGTTAGTCAGAAGCTCTGAAGTCTGACAACCATTCTTACCATGGAGTATCGTATTAACCAGTTACTGGGTTGTGGAGGTCCGATAAAATACTGATATTCAGCTGCAATTGGTTCGACTGGAAGCCGATTCTAATATAGTAGGGAAAAGGCTAGGCAGATCATGAGTAATATGAGCATATTAACAAACAGAGGGTATACCGAATTGGTAGTGTTGTGCGTTGTTTAGTCTTCCTCAAATCAGGAACTGGGAATAACAGTTTTTCTTTTTTTTTTAAATACGTTGGCCCACACTTGGTATTTTTCCTGCATCGTGGGTTTGTTTACAAACATAGAAACTCACATAGTGGCGACGATAGCTCATGGAGAGTATAAAATGAAAGGTATAGCGGACTGTATAACATGTAATGCCGTGAATTTAAAATTAACAAATATAAAAGATGATTATAATGAAAAATGTAAATATGAATTAAGAAATGCGTAAGCGCAGCCGTGCTTGAAGACGCGCAACAGCTGACTGTTGTGGTGTCGGGGCCTCGCTCGGCCGCCGGCGTCGATGAATGCACCGCTTCCCCCGCACCCCTCGTTCACTCCCGCGGCGCGCGGAGTGCGGCGGCGCGCTGCTGATGGTGGCTGCTGGGTTAAGGCTAGTGGCCTCAACACCTACACTAACACTCATACGGAACAATTACTTGTAGATCATAAAAATTGGCGTGTTGGTCTAGTGGACAGTGACCCTGACTGCTATGCCGGAGGTCGTGGGTTCAATTCTCACCCAGGACAAATGTTTGTGTGTTGAGCACGATCATTTTGTTCTGTGTCTAGGTGTAATTTATCTATAACTAGCGACCCGCCCCGGCTTCGCACGGGTGCAATGCTGATACTAAATACACTACAGAAAAACTGTGAACGTTGTATATAAAAACATAGCGGCCCGCTGCGGCTTCGCACGGGTGTAAAATATATAGCCTATGTGATTAAAATCGATCCAGTAGTTTTGATATTTATGTTTTTAGAAATAAATAATGTATAGGTACCTGTGTTTATCAGTTGTCTAGTGCTCATAACACAAGCTCTGCTTAGCTTGGGAATAGATGGCGTTCATGGCATTGTGTGATATCTGTTGTGGAATATTATTATTATTTTACAAACAGAAACTCAGATACACAAACGCCCAGATCCGGAACAACTACTTATAGGTCATACAAATATTTCTTCCGTGCGGGAATCAAACCCGCGACACGCTGCGCAACAGTCGTCTCAACAGTCAGTGTACTTAGTACAACAAAGAAAGAATTACTTAAATCGGACTTGTAGTTCCGGAGATATGCGAACATAAGCATAATTTTCTTACTTGAGGAGTTTTACCTTCCATCATAAGCTCAGCTACATGAGATGATGATTTCCATACGCAAGTACTTGAGTAGACTAGTGACTTCATAAGATTTGCGAAAAACTATATGTCAGCCAATAAAATTTGAGGGTTGCCCTCGATTTCTCCAAGATCTAATCATCAGATCCTGAAATGGTGACAATGGGACCACACGGGAAGCACCAGCTTTCGAACAAAAAAAGAATCATGAAAATCAGTTCACCCAGTCGCAAGTTATGAGGTAACAAACATAAAAAAAAAATACAGTCAAATTGATAACCTCCTCCTTTTTTGAAGTCGGTTAATAATGTACTGTGAAAGTACTACACATATAGGTGCCCATTCCAAGGATTTCTTTGGAAAACAGCGGTCTTTGCAAGACACTGCATGGTAGTTACGAAGACTATAGCGGGAGGGTGAAAAAAAAATTCAAAATTTATTTAAACATATTTAATTATAGAAATTACAATATAAATTATTAATGCCGATTTGACAAATAGGCAGTATGGTGTATGGCTACCATAGATGGCGACAGTTGATCGATGCTGCCAGCATCTCCTGCACTTGCCTATCAACTTCCTCTTTATGCACATAAGGTATTCTATACGACCTCCTGTAAACTGGAGTCACATTATCTTTCAATCGTATCTTATTGACTGCTCATACACATTTGTGACAGCTAATCTATCTCCTGGAACATGAAATATATCTGAATACTCACTTCACGCAGATTCGCTAAATCGACAACCGCTCTTCGGCACTCATATAGTCTTACTAGCTGACTCGGCCACGCGTTGCTGTGGCTAAAGTTTTTGTTATATTACATTATAGTAAACAATATTGCGACTATAATTTGAGATTTAAACTATCCTATCTCTCAAGTTGGATCAAACTACACATGATGTGCGAATTTTATTATAATCGGTTAAGTGGTTTAGGAGTCCATTGAGGACAAACATTGTGACACGAGATTTATATATATTAAGATTTCTTAACACGCTCAACGTCCACCTTCGACTCCTCAAAACTACAACAATATGAGTAGTACCTAATCACTTAACGAATAAGCTTCTACACTGGACATACTACACACAACTTCCTCAGAGTTTGTGTTTTTAAACACGAATTCTGAGGAACCTAGGCCTAGCCATCGCACTAGCCAAGAAAACACCTTTACGCAATTGTTTCCTTACTAACAAATATTTGTTCCGCGCAGGGATCGAACCCGCTACTCACTGCGCGGCAGTCTTTCCGCCTACTAGGACCTAACTTAACAATTATAGATTCCCTTAACAATTTTAGCTGTATAAACAGTGACTTTAGCTCCACTTCCATTAAAAACTATTGTCTCTAAATTTACTGATGACCGCAAGAACTCGCCTGAACACTTCTTATGCTCACATTCGAATCACTTCCCACGTCACTCCGTCCGTTCCTGGTCAGGCCATCTGCACAGCTTTACGAACCTCCTGCTGATCAATCTTCTCTTCGATCCAATTCTGGTGACATCTTTTATACATCCGGATTGCCACACCAACGATGACAACTGCCAAACACACAGCACTGAACAACAGCACCGCGTTGATAGCTGTCAGCTAGCTGCTCCTGCGTAAAAATTATTGCATTAAAATTTATGGCATAAACTACGTGTAACGTTAAATGCGCAAAACCTGTCGTGGGGTAAACTCAGCCCATGTTACTATGGACGGTATGTCAATACGGACGGCCAGACAGACAGACAGACGTGACGAATCTATAAGGGTTCCGTTTATGGCCATTTGGCTACTGAACTCTAAAAAGGGAAGTCTACAGCGATTCTAAAGAACTTACTTGTAATGATTTGGACCTCTATCGATGTCTGGATACTCCCCTGGACTGCAGTTCTTGTAGATTCCAGATGCTCGTACGGTGCCCGAAGCCACCCGGGTGACTCTAGCGAACCGGCCCGCGAATATCTTACCGACTGCGCCAATTACGAAGGCTGTGGCCGGAGGATGGAAAAAATTACGAAATTTATTTAAACTTAGATTTAATTAAAGAAACTAAAATGTAAATTATAAACTAAGATGTCGTCAGTTGACCGATGCTGTGCCAAAAGTGACGATATCGCGAGGGCCCGATGTCCGGTCGGCTGCATCACGTTGAGCTGCGTCGGCGCGGCGGCTCGTGTTTCTGCTGTTGCAATCCGTAGTTATTATAGTAGGTTGGCCGGGATACTAAATTTGCAGTTACTCGAGCATCATGGCGACCTATTGAATTTGAAACATTATATTTTATAGAGAAAAAAGTTTATTGCATGTTTTCTATTCGAGTGGTGGGGGGATCGTGTAAAAAAAATTAAAAATGCAAACATAAAATAGTTGTAATAGTATCCGAGCGCGTCAGCCATTTACAGTGTAAATGCGCTTTATGAGGTTTACGCTCTTCTGAACGTAATTAAATCTACATTTTCTTAATCTGACGCGCTGGTTTTTTACTGAGTATCGTTTTGTTTTACTAAATTGACAGGTTCCCCCAAACACACCCCACCATAATTATGAAGGGTTCATACGTCTTGGTAGTGGTACATTAAAGGGTGCAAGGATTCTCCCTTTATAATTATCTGATACGATCGCGAGTCACTTCAAAAACTCTTCTTGGGCTCCCTTACTATTAGGGTAACGCGCGATCAGCGGTTCGCGTGTTACGCGAATATGTAACATGGTCAATCTTTTTCACTCAACAAAATTATTACAGAAACTTTGTTACATTATTCATATTGACATGGTACATTATGTGAGAACGACTACCAGATGATGATGATGTAGCAAGTAAAAAGTGTTAGACACCTCTAAATAAACAATAATCATACGAAAATAATAGGGAACCTTATAGGCTGATGATGATAGGATGATGGTGATGACAGTTGTAGTTGATTGCTGAGCTGTGTTCACTCTTTTCGTGGTCGCAGTGTACATCTTTATCCAAAAATTAATAGAGAAGTGGCCTTATTATTAGCATATATCTTTGTATTGTAATGTTAACTTTTGACAGGTTCTCGACTTAAGGTCAAACAAGTCGACATTTTTTCCATAGAAATTTCGTTGGGGTTTTACTCCACTATTTGACAAAGTACATCCAGAATTAGTGTGTGGTATCGTTTTGTTCCATTATTAATTTTGTCTGTACGGAAGCAGAATTGTAAAATATGAAGCTATTAAAAAGTTACGAGCTTCTAAAGATTCGTTTTTTTGCTAATTTTAACACAACTTTGGGTGTAAATTAGAAGCTAAAGAAGCATCAAATTTCCAAAACAAAGTCCGTACCGACACAGAAAATTTATCGAAGAATTTAATACATTTTATTTGAAATTAATAGGTGCAGTGGTTTTTTCATAAAACCCCAACAGCCAAAGGCTTTTTCGTATTTTTTTACGCGCGCCTTTTACTCTGAATGATCGTGCATCTCACTGAATAAGTTTTCCCCGGTTTTCTCCACGGGGGGATGACGCTCGCGCACACTTGAACAATATGGCTCGATTTCCGGTGAAATATCATGGTTTTTGACCATGCCTGCCAGTGAGTTCGAGCTCGCGACTAGCGCCGCCTTAATTGTACCTCTGGCTCAATAATCATGAATGCTTTTGCGTAAATAAGAGAAGGCTGTAATGTTTCGGATGGAAGGTTTTTAATAATTATAGTGAACTTTGATAATATTCTATGGAATATCTTCTATGGAATATCAATCATGAATATTCATAATACTGTAGGGCAGTATTGTAAAAGACGAATATTTGAAAAGTCTTTACGTTACGTACGCAAAGACAAAGATATCTTTTTTGTAACCTATTCTTCTTTTGAACGACACATTAAAACTCTTTAGGTAATGTAATGATCAAATTTTCATTTTTTTATTATTATATTTTGTTTTTTTTTTTATATTTAAAGTGATAAAATATTATTTAGTTCAATGCATAGACAAAATGGTATTTAACATTTCGTATTATGTTGAATGGCTACATTTCTTGGTTAACCTGCTTAATGTTTCGCTGCAACCTAATCGTGAATGCAAATAATACTCAAGACGTTGCAGCCATCTTAAACACAATGCATTGGTATAATGTATCATTGTCTTACTTGTCATTTTACTAGAAAACATAATTATACCTGTAACTGAATGCTGCAATATTGCTTGGTAGCAGAACCAGAGGATTCTAACACTAATTCTGCGTATTTGATTGTTATTTTTACTTGTAGTATTACTTCGTGAATTGCATGGAAAATAAAAAAGCAAATCTCGTGTACGAAAGAGAGACTAATTTCAAACTGTTTTTATCAATAAACGTCAAAGTTTACGTTTTTTAAGTCATAAAAACGTGTAAACTTGTGCTAGGCGACTCAGGAATTTTCAGTCAGAATCGTATGTAAAGTCGGAAGTTTCGGTCAAACTCGTAGAAAACTATGGAAATGCTTTTTTTATAGTTTTGTAAAACGTCTCCCCATACTTTGGTTTTTTTCTACGTCGTGGGTGCGTTTAATATTTTTTCAGAGTCACACATTAAAAAACAATTTTTTTTTTAAAGGTTGTCACATTTTAGTATTTTTGCCTCTGTCGTGCGTTTAATAAATAAAAATAAAAATAAAAATAAAAAAGCCTTTTATTTCTTGCAATTGAACAGTTATTTTAAGTAAGAAGAATTCTTAATCCTAGTGTTAGTTTTATTTTTTTATTTTAGTGTTAATTATTATTTTTATTGTGTGAAGCAAGAACCCCGTCTTCACAGGTGAAGGCCTCCTCCAAATTTAGCCACTTATCCCGATCTTGGGCTACTTCAGTCCAGTGAGGGCCGGCAATCTTTATTATTTCATCGTCCCATCTCGTAATGGGTCTTCCTTTGCCTCTTTTCCCAATCGGACCCTTCCATGTGGTTACAATCCCGGTCCAACGGTTATCACTCAGTCGTGCTACATGGCCAGCCCATTTCCACTTTAGTTTTTTCGCGTATTGTAGAGCATCTGTAGACTTGGTTACTTTTCTTATTTTTGCATGTCTTATTTTTTGTATCTTTCTGAGGCTAAGCATGCTCCGCTCCATGCCCCTTTGGCAAGTTCTTATTTTGTCCTCTATGTAGTTAGTAAACTTCCATGTTTGGCAGCCGTATGTCAGACAAGGTAGTAGACATGAGTTCATAACTTTGGTTTTCAAGTGTATTGGTAGGGTACTCTTAAATATCTCTCTCAGTTTCCAGTATTTGTTCCAGGTGTTCTGTGTTCGTCTTTCTATTTCAATTCCGTTGTTATTCTTATTAAAACTTACTTGTTTACCCAAATATATGTATTGGTCAATGTATTTCAGCGGTTCTTTTCCTGCGGTTATTTGTCTCTGTGTGCTATTTGTCATCACCATGGTTTTACCAAGGTTCATTTCCAAGCCCACTTTGATACTTGCTCTATGTAGAGATTCAATCATTTGTTGAAGTTGCCAACTCGTTTCGGCCAATATAACTAAATCGTCTGCAAAGCGAAGGTGGTTTAGGTTTTTGCCATTTATGTTTATTCCGAAATTCTTCCAGTCTAGTTCTCTAAAGATAGATTCCAGTACAGCTGTGAATAATTTCGGGGATAAGGGATCTCCTTGCCTCACGCCTCTTTTGATAGGAAAGCTCGGGCCTTTGGTTTCCAGCTTGACTCTACCTGTGCTATTTTTGTAGAGGCTCCTGATAACTTCTATATACTCCAGCTCTACATCTTGGTTTTTAAGGGCTTTCCATATGCTCTCATGTGACACCGTATCAAAGGCTTTCTGGTAGTCTATGTAGGCAATGTATAGTGATCTCTGTTTCTCTCGATATTTTTCTATAAGTAGTTCCAGTGTATGAATGTGATCGATTGTTGAAAATCCTTTCCTGAATCCGGCTTGTTCTACTGGTTGGTTTAGTTCTAGAGATGTGCTTATCCTGTTGTTAATGATAGATGAAAACAGCTTATAGATGGAAGATAGTAGGCTAATTGGTCTGTAGTTTGAGATGTCTTTGGGATCACCCTTCTTATAGATTAAAATAATGTTTGATTCGGACCATTGTAGTGGTATCTCCGCCGTTTTTAATATTTGGTTGAACATATTTGATAAAGGTAGAGCAAGTATTGCTTGTCCTATTTTTAGGGCTTCGTTGTGTACGCAATCTGAGCCTGGGCTCTTGTCTCTCTTTAACCTGGTTATTGCCTCTAGAACCTCTAGTTCAGTAATTTCATCTATATCGTTACTTCCAGCATAGTTTTCCAATGTAAAATTATACGCGGATGGCTTTCCGCTGTATAGACTTCTATAAAAATTGGTAGCTACCTCTATGATCTCTTTGCGATTGTGTTTTGTTTTTGTTGAAGTTTTCAGTCCTTCTATCCATACTTTATTTGTCGTTAGTTCTTTGAAAGCTTTTTTAGTGCTTCCTGAGTGCTTGAGATGTTTTGCAATTATATTTTGTCTGTGTTTGGAGTAGTCGTTTTTTATATACTTTCCAATAAGTTTATACAGGGCTGCTAGTTCGCTTTTTTCACTTCGTGTTTTGTTTTTCGTTTTATGCAACGTTCTCCTTCTATCAATAAGTTGTAATGTACGTGATGATAAAATTTCATGGGCTCTGGGGGTGGTTGAATGAGCTTCTCTTAGACTTTCAGTAATTATATTAATTAACCTGGTGTAGTATGATTGTATGCAATTGGTGGTTTGCCAGCTCGGAAGCATTGTCATTTTGTGGGTCAACTTCTCTATAAAATTCTGGGTTTCCTTTTCGTTCTTTAAAGACGCGATTGTGTTGTTTCTATAATTTGCTCTTCTTTTCCTTGTGTATGATAGAATTATTTTTGCTCTGATTGGTCTATGGTCCGAGGGGTACGCTATATTTAAAACTTCAATATTTTGGAAAAAATCCGATCGGTTCGATAGAATATAATCTATCTCATTTTTGTGTTCGTTGTTTGGTGAGCGCCACGTCCATCTACGGTTGGGTTTTTTCTTGTAGAAAGTATTTAGTATGGAGAGTTTATTTTCAGTAGCAAAGTCGATGAGATTTTGTCCTCTGCTATTTCTATCACCGTATCCATATGGTCTCATTATTAGGTATTCACTTTTCTGCGGTTGTCCAATTTTCGCGTTAAAATCTCCCATTACTATGTAGTTATCGTGAGCTGCTTCTATTGCTAGTGAGATGGTTTTGTAGAAGAGAGAGATTTCTTCTTCTTTTGCTGCCTCTGTGGGTGCATATACCTGAATTAGCGATATCCGGTGTTCCCCGAAGGTGAGATTTAACATTGCTACGCGTTCTGTCAAGCCAGTGAAGCTTTCTATATTTTGTTTGAGAGAGTTGTTTATAATGAAACCCACTCCGTGTCTGCCTGGTGTCTGGCCCGTGTAGCATAGTATGTAGTCTCTATATTCTTCGATTTTACTTCCTAATCGTCTCACTTCAGATACTCCCATTATATCACAATTGATTGTCTTGAGTGCTTCAAATAGTTCTATAAGGCGTTCATGGGACCCAAGTGTTCTCACATTGTAGGTAATAACGTGAAGTTTTTGTCTTCGTTCTTTTTGGTTTTTGTTTAGATTTGTATTTAGATGTAAAGTATTATTATTTGGAGGGTTGTGGTCGTATTCTTCCACGGTGACCAGCCGGGTTGGAAGATTTCTACTTTTTTTATTTTCATCTTTACTGGTTTTTCTTTTTGTTATAAAATGAGTGCTTGTTTCATTTGTGAGAGGCGGGGGCGTTGATTGCTATACTTCATTTTGATCCTGGTTGTCTTGCTGGTTTATCGAGTTATTCGTATTCTTGTTAACTAAGTAGTTCAAAATACTAGGCTTAAGAACTCCCTCTGTGATACTTGAGGACCTTTGCAGTGAAGGGTTGCTAGGTTTCGGTTTGTTATTTCGATTTTCCTGTGGTCTTCTGTCTGCAAGTTTGTAAGGGTTCAATTGGTTAGCCTCAGGAGAAACAGAAAGTGTTCTTTTTTTGCTCCCGAATGAATCAGATTTATTTTCGAGTATGATGACTTTGTCATATTTAATTATAGCTTTATTTCCTTTTTCTTTTTCGATTCTTACCGTTTCCTGTAGTTCTTTCCTCTTTTCTAAAACATATTTTGGATAGTCCTCTTTTACGTAGTAATTAGTGTCTTTTAGTACCGCTTTTTTCTTCAATAGTTCGATTTTCTTACCTAGAGTTATAAAAGTTACTGTTATAGGCCTAGGCTTTTCGTTCTTTTTTCCTAATCTCGTAATCGCCTGTAGGTCTCTTTTATCGAGCTTTATAGCAAAGTATTTTTCAATGAAGTTGATGATAAGATCTTCCAGTTCTGAATAAGATGATTCGTTTTCTTCTAGACCGAAAAATACTATGTTTCTCTGTCTTGCTTGTTTTTCTAGAAAATATAATCTCTTCTCTTGGTTTTCGACTTTTTCTTTTAAATGCATATGTTTTTCTTCCCATACTTTGAATTTTTCTTCCAATATAATATTTATGTTCTTTGTAACATTTATTGTGACATCTTCACCGTTTTTAAGGATCATTTTCTTCTGTTCGTCTAGCTCAGCTTGAATTTTGCGAAGTGCAGACATTACTTCATCCATCGTTGAAGATTCTTGTTCCTGGTTTTTAATTTGGTACAAGTGCTGGCCTCTGTTGGTGGTTGGTCGAACTAAGTAGTGTTGAGTCAGGCTGTATTGATTGTGGTTCTTGTAGCTTCTGCTGTTCGCACATAGATGGCGTTGTTCTCAACTGGTGATCCAGTGACTTAGTTTTCGTTTTATTGAGGTTAGAATATTTGAAGATTTTTCAGAGTTAGCACTTTCCACTCTTCTTAGCACTTTTTTGTTGACTGACCTTGTATTTAGGATGATGCAACTTTCCTCTTCGGTAAAGAAATTTGAAATTTTCAAAGGATAAGAAATCCGTTGCAGATTGTTTGCTCAGTGATTTCGTTGTTATTGTAACACTTTCACGATTGATAACGATAATCCTGGTGATTCGTAACTATTTTCACACGATCGTCACTGTTTTGCGTTGAATCTGTCGTTATTTCTACTTTTATTTGGTTAAAAATAGCGGAGCCGATGTAAACATGAGGACAACAGCGCCCTCTCCCCTCGTCGTCGTGTCGTGCGTTTATTAATGTTTAAATTGACATACAGACCTGGACTATTTGTAGATCATACCAATATATTTGTTTATTAGGGGAATTGCCACTTTCCCGCATATATGTAGTTGAAAATCTTTAAAAAAGTGATTGTTTACATAATATTATCTACAGCCAGTATTATGCCTGATTGATGAATAATGTATTCGTTTGTTTTAGCTCCGTACCCAGTGAACTACGACCAAGACAACTGGAACCTTCTTTCAAACTTCCTCCAAAGCGAGAAGAGAACAATGATACCCGAGCTGACCAGGGCGAAGCTCCTTCATGATGCATGGAACCTCGCATATGCTGGCGAGCTGTCGTTCGTCACTGCCTTCAACATGACACTGTTCTTGAAGAATGAGAGGCACCATCTGGTTTGGGATCCTGTCTTCACAATGATTGATCATCTTGGCAGGCATATCTGTCAGTGTCTGCATGGAAAGTTCCAGGTGAGATCACATTTTAGTTTTTTGATTGTCAATGCATTTCTAGTATTTGCTACTTAGACTTGTTATGGGAGATGGGATGAGACGGGGTTTTTAGGTCTTTTGAAATTGTGTAATGACTAGTGATGATGAATTTTAGGTATTTTCAGAATAACAGTTCATAGTGATGTTGTGAGGTTCCTAAGTTGTCAATATTCATATGGCGCGTCCACATAGAACGAGCAGACTCGCGAAGCAGCTCGGTTAGTGTGGACGTGTCTCGGCTGAGGCGAGCGCCCGAGCAATCCAATATCGGCTTTTTGTTTCACTTGCGTTGTGCTTGCGTATATTGTTTCGTGTCCCGGTCAAGAAAATTTGCCGAGCGAGGAAACTACCTCGCGAGGCTGCTCGGTTTGTGTGGCCGCGCCTATTGATTTATCCAATAATCCTTTGACATTTTTAGGCCTACGTCAGAATACTCCTCAGCCCTCTCTATGAGGAGTTAGCTAAAGACGAGAAGGAAGATGAAGAACCTTGGCGCAAGAACCTGAGATCCTTGACAAAGACCTTCCTCTGCCAGGCTGGGTACAAGCCCTGCATCAGGGACGCACAGGATCAGTTCAGCAAGTGGATGCAGGCTAAGAATCCTGATGAGGGGAATCCGTAAGTTGTTCATGGTGCTATAATAATTATAAAGATTCTAGTAATTGTTACGTATCTACTGTTGCTTTTTAATGTGGTTAAATGATCAAACGAGTCCTCCCACCCAAGGCAGAGCGGAAGGGACTGTCAGACTCGTACTGACTAAATCCACGGTGTCCTTCAGTAGCCCTTTATGTATCGGAGTCGCGATAAACGTGTCTCTCGCGATCCCGAACACAAAAGTGGTGGAACAAACTCCACAGTAACACACGAGTTCTATTCCTAACAAAAAAAAAAACAATCTTCAATTCACTGTACTTTTATGGGCAACAAATATTTAACTCAATTAACTTTGAACATGTGACCCGCAGTACATTTGAAGTGGGTCGTTTTCGACCTACATTCGCCGAAAGGGAGATGAGAATCGAAATAGATTTCTTTTTGAATCCCGTGACGTGTATGATTTTGTTTATTGTCCTTTTATAAGCCTCTTGCTTTTCAGAAATTCACTGAAGAGGTCATATTGAGAGAGACTAATAATGTATTGTATGCAGTGACCTCATTTTTATGATTGCCTAGTACTCTGATCTAGTGGCAAAAGGCTTCACGGTTTTAACCGTGTTCGATTGCCAGGACGAGCAGTGTTTTTGAAATGAAAAATACTGATTGATTTTACCACAATTAAGGAAAAAAAGGCCTTGATTATATCAAACCTAACCTAACCTAACCATGTACAGATTAATTCAAGTTTTCAATCACCGCCACCCATAAGAAAAACGACTACTTCTACCATTTAGAAACTATTTCTACTTCATTATTTCTGCCATTCAGTAAAAAATAATAACACAACCTCCTTTCATCCCACAGTCTATCAAACCAGTGCATCTGCCCAGTCTTCAAATGGGGAACAATGAAGGAATGGGAGTTCGGCCTACAGAGGGTTATAAACTTCCCTCCATCACGGAAACAGAGTGAGAGGACGTACCTCCTGAAGACCTTGGCAGGATGTCCAGAATCTGAAGAGAAGATCAACAGGCTCCTGAATATCACACTGCTACAGGGTCATGCTAATTTCACGGAGACTGATGCTTTCTTAATATTTAGTATGCTGACTGGATCTGCCACAGGGTACACCACTCTGTTTAACTTCTTGAGCAATAATTGGGATATCTTGAGAGAGAAGTAAGTAGTTTATATTCTTAATTAAGAGTTATTGAGTTTACTAGTGGAGAGAAAGTTGAGTTTATTTGTAGGTTTGATCTAGGATGTAATCTTCGGGAGATTTTTAAGGTATTGCCGCACTTGTCGGCATTGGTCTGTCTACGAGTATCATAAGTAGTGAGTTTCTTCCGTGCCTCTGTAACAATGAGATTTATAAGAACCTATAGAGTGGGCATTGGGAAAATTGTCACACAAAATTGTTGATGCCGTGCGTCAGTAGCACTATCTAGCGTTGCATAGCAACGCGACTACTAGACTGAGCGACTTTTTACCTAGTGGTAAAAAGTTTTGGATCACAACTTTCTTCGTGATGTCCCGTCTATTGCTCGTATATAGTTTAATGCCTTTGGTCTTTAAGCGTGGTATGCCGTCGGTACTGGCTGTAATTTGTAGATTTTTGACAGTTAGTATCTATACTTTGACCCCTTTCGTATTCAAGGCGACGCAAGTCTTCGATACTAATCGTATACGACTTTTTTTAGAGGCTTAGTTGTGAGCTTGAAAACTCTGACAATCAGATTTACTAAGGGCTTGTATTATCCACTTATTGGGTTATGGAGGTATTACCTACAGTACGAAACATACTGATATATTCAGCCGCATCCGGATAAACTGAAAGTCAATATTAGTTCCTAAGATAATAAGTATATAGTTATAATTTTGATCCAACAGACAAACTATGTACTATAGTTTTGTTGGACAGTATGTACGTTACAAACTTTAAAATGTACCTTTTTGATCATTAAATAAATAATAGGAAATAAATGAATAATTGGGAAAAGGTTAGGCAAATGTAGTATCAATTAACATCTTCTTAGTATAACTACTACACAAACGCGGGATTTTTGTCAATTTTACCATATAAAACAAAAAATAGTTTACTTCTAGGCAAGCGTGCTTCACCGTCGACCACAATATTAATGTCGGCTTTCAAATGCGGTGAGCATTTTCCTAAAAGCCTATTGCTCAATAAAAAAGTATGACACATTAAACTATGAGTTACAAAGGGCAATAAAATGTTACTGAGATATTTTTCTACTTTCGAACTGCCTCCACGCCACGCTTCCGCTTGTCTCCCATGACCACATCTCTTAGTAATCGCGTTTGCATCACTCAAAGGGTTTAGCAGCGGAGTGCAGGTAGCGAGGCTGCCTGCTTAATGGCTATGCACCACAGCCGCCAATTCCCCTCATTTGTGTCTAGCCTGTCTGAATAATTTAGCTGTAGCGCGAGCCAAAACAAAGTGAACTTATGTGGAAGTTTCGCCAGCTTGCTTAGCGAGGCTATTGAAGTTTAACGTTAGAATATAATGGCAGATCTTTTGTCTGGCTTTTGACCTTTATATTCAGGTGTATGCAACAGTTACTTCTGACTGCATTACAGGACAGTACGGCCTGTAGTTTGTGATGGAATTATGGTTTACGTGCATAGAAAACGTTGTATTGCGGATCAGTTTGCTATTTAATATTTTTGCTCTTTTCACGACTTGAAAAATTTAAAAAACTTTTCTTGAAATGCTTAAAATGTTTAGCAAGGCATTTAAAAACATTGCATCGGTTCGTGATCGACGAATCATGACACTCAAAAGTAGCTTTTTTTACAATTAAAATGAAATTGTTACAGTTTAATGACCATAGACCACGATACATAACGCCCATACCACAATAAATGAATACCACTTTGACGTGAAAACAAGTGCACAAAGACAATAAAAACCATAACATTTTCCAATCTGATAAGACTGGCCTGTTGGTCTAGTGATTCGTGACCCTGACTGCTATGCCGGAGGTCGTGGGTTCGATTTTCACCTAGGACAAATGTTTGTGTGATGAGCACGATCATTTGTTCTGTGTCTGGGTGTAATTTATCTATATTATGTATGTACTTAGAAATAAATAAGCATGTTTATCAGTTGTCTAGTACCCATAACACAAGCTCTGCTTAGCTTGGGACTGGATGGCGTTGTGCGATAGTTGTGAAATATTATTATATTATGTTATTATTATAATCTCCACAGGTACATAAGCAGAACGAACCTCTGGGACAACCTGATCACCTCAGCCACATCCCAGTTCAAAACAGAAGAAGGGCTGAAGCTAGTGACACGACTGCACCAGAGTCACCAAGGACAGTTCGGATCCGCTGAGCACATCATCGAGAAGTCTATGAGGAACATCAGGGTAGAAGCCGAATGGTCAGCACAGAATCTACCAGTCATCGAAGCCTGGCTCGACACATATTTAGCCACTAGTGAAGTGAAGGATGATAAGTTTATTAACATGTGATTTTGTTTTGTTATATTTAAGTTATGTATTATTTTATTTTAATTAAATAGGTTTATGGGTGATGGGGAGTTTTATTAAAATTTGTCTTTTTTTTTATCTTTGCACCACACTAAGAATTTCTCCTGTGTACTTACATACACAGACACCCAGTCCTGAAGCAACTATTTGTTGAGATACAAAATATGTTTGTTCCGTGAGGGAATCGATCCTACGACACGTTGCGCAGCAGTCTTATCGCTCAGCCACTGCCCTAAACCTTGAAGAAATCGGAGAAAACTGGACGTTTTCGGTTCTCTCAAGGCATCTTTTTGTTGATTGGTATCCCTTCAGGATCCGACTGGCTGATTGCAGGACTAGTGTCTCATGGATGCGAGACTGTCTCATCATCAGGTAACCGTGAGACGTAAAGGGCGATTGAAGGACACCGTGGATTTTGGTCAGTACAAGTCTGACTGACCCTGATTTTGCATCTATAGTTGGTGCCAGTTAAGATGGCAATAGCGAACATTGACCCCTACCTAATAAGTCCTCGTATAATGACATAAGCTCAGAATTAGCATTTTTATAAAATGCCGAATAAATTAGTAAGTATATTGTGAGGATATAAGTACTTTAGTATTCATAAAATATCAAAATGGTAAAATTATTTCACCTATACCTAAGATTTTATATTATTTTTATATTTAAGACTCACAAGTAAACACTATAATTTGACAAAAAAATGCTAATTCATATCTTATGTCAATATACGAGGACTTATTAGGTAAAGGTCAATGACCGCTATTGCCATCTTAACTGGCACCAACTATAGTTGATGTTAAGACAAAGCTGATGTTCTTTTGTTTATTTCTGCTTTTTATACGAGTACTACAAACTGAAACAAGTAATTGAAAGTTTGGGTTTAATAGGCATAATAAACATTTTTGAAAGAAACAGAATATACGATTTATTTTTTGAAAAAAGTGCTATCAAAGAACTACGCTTAACTTTCTTCAGCTGCACGAGGTCCTTTTAAATTTTCAGTGCGACAAACTACCAGTCATACGACTGTAAGGTCCTTACGTCTCTTACCACCAGCTGCCAGCGTAGATTGCCATGAGACTAACGGGTTCTGTTCGCATGAGGTGTTGGTTAAATAAAAGAGATGCTTGATGTCTTCTCAGCTATTTAATTTAATGGTGCACACATAGATACAGGATCACAGCACGCTTCCTTACAAGGTTATGGTTATAGACACAACACTTACTTCAGGTAGAATATACTACCATCTATCCAGGTCGAACCATGGACATGCCACGCAGTCAGCATTCGCAGCCTGTGTGTTTTGTAGAATGTAATACGTGGCTTGGAACCAGAGCTTGTCCTAGCTTACTTCATGTGTGCCAAGCGTAGAGAAGACGTTTATTAATTTTTCTTTAATATATATTTAAAATAATGGATGGAACCCTGAGAACAATATCAGAAAGAATCCGTGAGCATTTCAATACCATCATCATGGCGGGTGATGCCATGTAATTGCAACAAAACATGAAATAATTATGGATACATACGCATATGCGGTTCCTTATATTAGTACACTTTCATTTTCGCCGCTGTTCCACTCCTTGTACGCGTCATAAGAATTTAATTAAATATTCTTTTTCTTTATATCAGTCAGCGTCTATAACGTGTGTCCAGGTTCCAAGAAAAAAGGGAAGCCAAAAGTTCAACGTCATATAACCACGCTCAGACCTGCTTCTAGGCTTTTGCCTTCTAGACCATGCGTTATTTATAATTAAATTTAATTCAACTGAAATCTATCACAATTAATTATTTGAATCTTATCTATGTACTTATATTATTTTATTTATAATTTAAAGTATCGTAAATAAATATGTTACTCTCTAACGCCATCTATTATCAACGAACTGTAACTATTTACTATTAGTTCACGTTTCTGTTACTAGAGGGCGTTACCCGTCTAAAATAATTAATAACTACTTTTATACTTGTTACACGACGACACCGGGACTCCCTAAGGACAGTACGATTCAATATACGATTTTGAAGTCAAAACTTCTCTAAGATGCACAAAAGTATTAAACCAAGCTCCTCGGGATAATATTGTGTTAGACTGTCCAGTAATAACTTTCAATATTGTATTAACTTTCTCACACTATATTCTTGTTTAGTTATTAAGTTTTTTTATTATTTTGCCTCACACTAGGATTTTCTCCCGTCGTGGGTGCATTTACAATCATAATTATTATAAACTCACATACACAAAACTATTGAGTTTGTTTAGTTTAGAAGTTTTTTTTATTAAGTATTATTCTTATTAATTATTATTCTTTTCATAAAATCATATATTTATTTCACGAAAGGTAACAAATAAACAGAGTTAAGTTAATAAGTTTAAAATAGAGTTCCTTCCAACCTGAACTTTAAAATTCAGTTAGCACGAATGATTTCGTATTACTTTCAGTTCGAACTAGGGCAATATTAATTTAATTATTTCCGTTAAAGTGAGCACCATGGTGAGCACTGTGAATAAGAAGAGATCGAAGTTGTTTTCAAAGAAATTGAACAGAACGTCGGATCGAAAATAGATTCGTTTCAAGAACAGAATTTTTAACGTTTTATTTTCTACTAGCTGTTGCCAGCGGCGTCAGCCGCTACAACGATAAATTATGTCACGGGAAGATAAAATCGGGATTATCATCATCATATCAGCCCGGGATCACCCACTGGTATTGGCCTCCCCCCTTTTATGCCATATCTCTCTGTTCTATGCGTCTCTTATCCATCCATTCCCCGCGATTTTAACGATATCGTCAACCCAACGAGCTTTTGGGCGGCCCTAAAATCGGGATAAATTATTATTATTCCATTTATTGCAGGCATCAGTGGCCCATATAAAATACAATACAAAATGAAAGTAAAAAATAAACAATATACTAATACATAAAACATGACAATAACCTAAAACGGTACACGAAGTGACAGTGTCGACACTGCGCGGTGTCGCGTAGCCTGCCGCGAAAATACGTCGGTAGACAACACCCTTCTAAAAACTATCCTATAATATGTTAATCCAGGCTATAAACTATCTGTATACTACTGTGTACCAAATATTATCAAAACTCGTTCAGTAGTTTTTGTGTGAAAGAGTAACAAACATTCATCCATCCATCATGGATGAATGTTACATTTCACATGGGCCTCAATGAATACTTATATGTGTAACATCGAATAAAAATAGGCATGGATCGGGTTGGTCGTTTCCTTGTAGAAGAATCGGCAAGAAACTCCATGGTTAATCTAAAAAAAAAATTGGTCCTCTAGCTCCCAAAAAGCGAAAACACAGAGAAAGTTAGGAAGAAATGAGGGTAATATTTGCCTAATAATGGGACAGTCGAGACTAATATTCTACAATATTAATTAATCCTAAATTAAGAGATGTAGTCCGGTCAATTTAGACATTCGAGGTTACATAAAGTCCCAGCAAGCTGAATTTCTGTGAAGTTGTTCAAAACATAATTATAAACAATGTCTAAAAGTTCCCCATCATTCCCCTGTAAGGAAAAAAAAATATTCAAGGTCAAAGGTAAAAAAAATGAGTTTTTCGCGATTTTCAGCAAAACGGTAAGTTTTATCATACAAGTACCTCAGACAAAAATTGTAGATCATAAAATTATCTATAAAAATGTGTTAATACTTTTTTTCTTACGAGCCACCGTTTCAGAGATATAACGATTCAAAAAGTTATAAAAGTTGTTATCGTCATAAGCATCTAATGAGGTAGTGTACTTAGCGCGTTTTTTTTAACGTGGTTTCCCCAGTAGGCCTACTCCACGGGTCAGTTGTGATCCTGTTTATTGTAAAACTATTGCAAAATAACGGAAATTTTCAAAGATTGGGAAAGATAAAAGCGTGCCTGTCCCTGTGTTCAATTTACTTGCATTCGAAATGAAGATGATGAAGAAGCAGGAGAAGAAGATCGAGAAGAAGAACAAGAATTTGAAACTTACGAATGAGACGAATAAACTTCAACACTTTTTAGGGTTCCGTAGTCAACAAGGAACCCTTATAGTTTCGCCATGTCCGTCCGTCCGTCCGTCCGTCCGTCCGTCCGTCCGTCCGTCCGTCCGTCCGTCTGTCCGCAGTTTAGCTCAGAGACGCACAGTACTAGAGAGCTGTAATTTGGTGTAAATATACGGATTTGTTGTGCCTAAAAAGTGGTAAAATAAAATCTCGTAAAATATTTTTTTTAGGGTACCTCCAGTACTTACACGTAAAGTGAGGATTTTTTTTTCTCGCGTACCCTTTAGTGTGGGGTATCATTAAATAGGCCTTTAAAAAATAATGATAGTTTCCATTAACAATTTTTTGATAAAAAAATTCGTTTGTGAAATATTAAGCTTTAAAGTGCTAAATTTTGCTCGATTCGAGTGTCCCCCCCCTCTACCAGCTAAAGGGTTATGTTTGGGGGTGTGAAAAAATTCACAATAGTAGTACATATAACGAAGTTTAAAAGAAAATTATCATGACTAAGTAGGCTTTACAACTTTACGAGTAATAGTCGACCAACTTATAAAATGTACTTGATATCATATTTTCTTAAACAAAATGTATCGGAGACAACTGCAAATGTAAGTTTGTCAACTTTATTTTTACAGCTTTTGTAGGTATGTTTTTTGGGGATAGGTAGGTTTTTATCGTCAACTATTTTTAATTAAATTCAAAAAAAGGAGGAGGTTCTAAATTCGTTGTAATCTTTTTCTTATGTATTTTCCCCGATTTCTCAAAGACTCCTGGACAGGTTTTGAAAATTCTTCTTTTTAAAATTAAATTCAGCGAATCAGTTTAGTTAGTTCGCATACGTATTTTGATGGGCAACTACGGAACCCTACACTGTGCGTGGCCCGACACGCACTTGGCCGGTTTTTTTCATTTACATCGCTTTTATCTTTCCCAATCTTTGAACATTTCCGTCATTTTGCAATAGTTTTACAATAAACAGGATCACAACTGACCCGTGGAGTAGGCCTACTGGGGAAACCACGTTAAAAAAAACGCGCTAAGTACACTACCTCATTAGATGCATATGACGATAACAACTTTTATAACTTTTTGAATCGTTATATCTCTGAAACGGTGGCTCGTAAGAAAAAAAGTATTAACACATTTTTATAGATAATTTTATGATCTACAATTTTTGTCTGAGGTACTTGTATGATAAAACTTACCGTTTTGCTGAAAATCGCGAAAAACTCATTTTTTTAACCTTTGACCTTGAATATTTTTTTTTCCTTACAGGGGAATGATGGGGAACTTCTAGACATTGTTTATAATTATGTTTTGAACAACTTCACAAAAAATCAGCTTGCTGGGACTTTATGTAATTTCACTCACATTTTTTGTCTAAATTGACCGGACTAATGGTAATGTGATTAGATATTCAGATATCTAAGTAAATATTGAACCTATAAGTACTACTAACGCCATCTAGTGAGGCCACACGGAAACATATTGATATTTTTTAATGGGGATGGCAACTCAAAGCTAATCGTAGATGGCGCTGCGATAGTTGGTCCCCACGTCTACCTTGTATAAAAAACAAACAAGATTATTTTTTACAAAATTGAGTATAAATACAAAACAAATATGGAAAATTATTCGTTCATGCAAGTACATATACTAATAGAAGAATTAAAACGCCGCGGTGCATCTACAAGATGAAAAAAGTGATTTAATTGAGTGGTAATACATTTGATTTTACCGTAATAAATCCACAATTACTTGTAGTTGAGGTTTCAATTTTTGAGTTTAGGTATGTTTTACCTGTCCTCTCCTATAACAAGAATATAATGCTGCTTCTGACTTTCTATTTAGATAAAATATCATAATGTTTTAAGTCAGTAATTTTAACCATTTTTAGGGTTCCGTAGTCAACAAGGAACCCTTATAGTTTCGCCATGTCCGTCCGTCCGTCCGTCCGTCCGTCCGTCCGTCTGTCCGCAGTTTAGCTCAGAGACGTACAGTACTAGAGAGCTGTAATTTGGTGTGAATATACGGATTTGTTGTGCCAAAAAAGTGGTAAAATAAAATCTCGTAAAATATTTTTTTTTAGGGTACCTCCTGTACACGTAAAGTGGGGATGTTTTTTTTTTCTCACGTACCCCTTTGTGTGGGGTATCATTAAATAGGTCTTTAAAAAATATTGAGAGTTTCTATAATCAATTTTTTGATAAAAAAATTCGTTTGTGAAATATTAAGCTTTAAAGTGCTAAATTTTGCTCGACTCGAGTGTCCCCCCCCTCTACCAGCTAAACGGTTGTGTTTGGGGGTGTGAAAAAATTCACAACAGTAGTATATATAACGAATTTTAAAAGAAAATTATCATGACTAAGTAGGCTTTACAACTTTACGAGTAATAGCCGACCAACTTATAAATTGTACTTGGATAAAATTTTTCTTAAACAAAATGTATTGGAGAAACAATAAATCAACTGCAAATGTAAGTTTGTCAACTTTATTTTTACATTTTTTGGGGATATGTAGGTTTTTATCGTCAACTATTTTTAACTAACTTCAAAACAGGAGGAGGTTCTAAATTCGTCGTAATCTTTTTATTTATGTATTTTCCCCGATTTCTCTAAGACTCCTGGACCGATTTTGAAAATCCTTCTTTTTAAAATTAAATTCAGCGAATCAGTTTAGTTAGTTTGCATAAGTATTTTGATGGGCAACTACGGAACCCTACACTGTGCGTGGCCCGACACGCACTTGGCCGGTTTTTCTATTTAGATTCGAGAAATAACACAATATGTTTAATTTCTTAACACCACAACTATTACGAAACTCGTTCCAGGTGATAATTCTTCCGCCAGACGAACCATTTCATGATTTATAGAGCGATGTAATACTGGTACTTAACCTCCAAAAGAAAAGTAGATATTATTTTGAAAGTGTATTCGATTGTTTAGTTATGGTATAATCATAGAATTTCATTAATAAACTCAACTAACGGCCTGTCTCGGCTTCGCAAGGCTGGATATTTGTTTATTATATAGCTTTTCCTTCGTGATAATACAATTTTTGTTCTCACAGCAGTCACAGCAGCTACCCATTATTTCTTGATAGTGTGAATTGTCGGAAATTTGTATGTTCCATCGTTTTTACAGCTTATTACACAACATCGAGTCATTTTACATCAATAAATCGTTTTTTTTCTGAAAATTCCTTTGATTTGACAGTTTTTGGGGACCAAACTGTCACTTGTCACTTTGACACTTGCCTTCCCCATTGAAGATAATGTACCTAGCTATTTATAAGTCTTCTTAATTTCGATGTGGGATGTGATGTTATCCAAATAGAGAGGTTTAGAAGGAGAAAAGGGAGACCTTTGCCTAGCAGAAGACTACAGTAGGCTATTAAAAAAAAATACCTTTTAGGAAATATGTATTGATGCAATAAGTTGTATCAATGGACCAATTAATAGGTAGTAAATTGAAGGTCACCTTATCCATTGAGGATGACGCATCTTTCAATATATCCGGTAAACCGCTAAACAATCTGTAACATCAAAATATAATTAAATATCTAAACAAAATTAGAAATACTACGCAAATCAATAAACTATAAACCGATGACCTTCTATTGATAAAGATTTTATTGGCACCAAACATTCTGAGAACTGATTCTCGATAGTAAAATATCACGGTTTGGGTGATAACCTTTATGATGATAAGGTGTTGGTCACACCGTGTGCTAGGCGGGCGATATAATGATCGTTTTATCGTTACAGTATAGTCACTGATCATTTTCAGCTTGTGTATGATTCCACGAGTTTTCAGTATTTGAGATGTAAAGTAAACTGGAACTATGACAATTCCAAATTGTCAATTTTCAAAGAAAAACTAGTTTCTTCTTTGCACACCAGAGGCTCTGTTCGGGCGTCTCCGGCAATCATCGGCTGCGCCGACTTGAGCTGCGGTGCGTGGGACGTCGAGCCATCACTTCGCAACCGACCTCCACCGACGGCACGCGCGCACACTCCTTAGTTCCCAATATCGAGTTATTGTGTAAACCTATTTGGATTATAATTATTGTAACTACAGTCCACTATTTTATTCAGAGTCCTAGATAGGTCCCTTACAGGCTCTGTTCCATTTTTTCATACAAGAAACGCTGTAAATACTGGAAAGACGCTGTAAAGTAAAAGAGTGAAAACTCGTGTCTACGAACTCTTGCGTCCGTGCGTGTTTAAATCATCAAATGAGTTCTCTCCCTCCTTAACTGACAAAAATCCACGGTGTTCCGTCAATAAGGCTTTGAGACCTAGGGTCACGCCGACAGGCATTTGATCCTCCATATTGGCAGCTCTTTGATCCCGACACGCAGGGCGGGTTCCATACACACTACGGTGCACCGGAGACGCCTACCTGTGCAGGTATGCTTGCGCAGGTAGACCGAAGCGTGTATGAGAGTAGACCTGTGCAGATTTTATTTTGCACGGTTTACCTGAAAGTAGGTATTGAAGACTACTCCTGTACACGGAAACGTCCTCATACACGCTGCTTCTCCGTAGACTGTAGCCGCAGCAGTCTATGGCTTACTATAGCATATCCCTCAGTGCGACCAACCCTGAAGTTCCGCCGCACGCTCTTGTTATTTACACGGTCGGGTAAGACGGACCTTTAGGAAGCAAGGTCAGGACATTCTAGTTAATGAGGGGCTTAAAGGGTGATGTTATGGACTGACATCAAACTTGATCAGGTGTGCCCTGCGAAAATACAGGTTTGTTGGTGAAGCACATGTAATCGATATCCGGTTCAAGATTTGGGTATAATACTAAAGTTCGCTTGTTCCCTATTACGAATAATTATGGTACTTTTACGAACCCTTTTAGGATTACAGGCTATTTATTACGAGAACATTTAAAGATAAAAATGATACGAGTAGTTATGGAGAAGGTCGAAAGCGGCAACCCTCCGTCCACGCTCCAGGTGTGTGCGATCCTCTGAGAAAGTTTGTGGCCACCGAGGTGCGGGCCTGCGGACGGCGATTGGTGGTGGGTAGCTCACAGTCAGATCAAGGACTCAATTTCACTCATGCCTCAAGGAGCCAAAGGGGCTGACAGAACCAGTGACAAACAACCCGGTAACTGGGTTATACGATACCCCTATTGGTAAGACTGTAGGTCAGACTTTCGAGCTTCCGCTTAACAGTCATGAAGATCCGATGATTTAAGTAAATGCATGGGATAAAATTAAGGAGAGGATATTTTGGGGCAGCTTTCTCCTAGTTTATATTTTCCAAGTTACTACTCTGAAAATCTTAATGGAAAACTAATATTATAATACCCGAAACTAAAATCACTACGATACGGATGTCTTTATATGCACTTGTCTTAAGTTTAATCAGACGGATCTAGCTCATCCAATTTTAAATTACGGACGTATTAAGGTGGAAATTAGTTTGAGGAGGCACTGCCACGTAGATATGAAATTCTGGCATATAGATAAAGTTTTGGTAGTCATTGCCTTTAGTTGGGCATGCGTGGTGATGTCGGGTCGACTGCAGGCAAACATGACTGTGTCTTCAGAACTAGGATATTACTTATGAATATCAATACGAGATGACTAGGATTAAGACAAATTCCAGGGGATTCATAATCACATGGACCTTTTTTTTAGCTGGTAAAGTCATCAAATGAGTCCTCCCGCCCTGGGTGGGGCGGAAGGGACTGTCAGATTCTTAGTGACTAAAATCCACCCGTGTTCCTTCCTATGCCCTTTACGTGTATTTGGCGCGAAACACGACGCGCCACCGACCCGGGCTTGGTCCTTGGTCGGACGGCGAGCTACCCATTACTCACTGCCCGCAAGCCCGCTCCGTAAGCCGCTGTGCCCTCTGTTAATCAGAGGGAAACGCGTTGGAGCGTCCACACGACAGGCTATTCGCATACGGGCAATAAAAACCCCTTAGGCACACGGTGCCTAAGGAAGTTTTTGCCCGCATCCCAGGGTGAACCGGCCCGAAAAACTGGTCTTCCGCCCGGACGTATTCGAGAGGGAACTCCAGTCCAAGGGCTCACGTGGAGGTTTCCTGTTATAGCACCCCATCACATGGAGCGCTACTTGCAGTTTGAAGTTTTCTGATCACGAGGTGCAGTAGTGGCCAAATTGACGACGCGGTTGTATCCCACACTGGATCCGCGTGGTGGATTATAGCCTACATTCTCTCACAGAAAGGTGGACTGTGTGTCCCAGTAGTGGGAACGTTATGGGCCGAATATATTCATGAGGTCCTGAGTGCATATTGCGTAGAATTATTTTACTAACATCAGTTACCGTGTTGTGGTATTTTCGTATTAATTTGTTATCATTAATGTTCGTAAAGAAGTTTATTAATTAGAAAAAAATCTGTGAGAGTAAGTTTTTTATTTGGGTCGGGTCTTACAGTTGAAGGTTGAAGTTTTCAAAACAATGCCTCATATTGTCTAGGTATTATTAATTAAACGTCTGTACTAAGTATAGTTTAAATCTAAAGTCAGAAATCTGACTTTAGATTTAGGGCCTGTTTCACAATCGCTAAGTAAAGTTATAAGTAAGCTACTTATAACATAACTGCTCAGTAAACAAGTAAATTGCGTTTCACAATCCCTCAGTAAAGTTAATCACCACAAAATCTGCTTAGTAAGTTAATCATCGGATGGACTGCCAAGTAGTCGTTTACTTGACAAGTAAATTTGGCAAATGTCATAAACCCAAGCGCCTATCAATTTACTTTCGTTTTAAAATGGACATTTTTGATATTATTGAAGATTTTGGAGACAACTTACCAGAACAGACTAACGACTGGAACGAATACCACAGCGGCACACAGAATACACAGGATAATAGTGTACGCAGCAATATAATAAATGACTATTTTGCTTCACTGAGACGATAAATAATTACAATGGTTATGTATAAAATTTATTGAAATACGCAAATACGCTGTCCATTCCATCCACTGTTAGTAAAATCATATCTTTTACTTTTTCTTCACTTGCTGTTAATGTTGGAGCGGTACTTGAACCGCCTCCCGTACGATACATTTCTGCCCGGATCGCCGCAGATTTCTTCCTCGTTTCCCTCTTTATTCCATCGTATTTTATCTTTAATGCTTTCGCACTACGAAATCGAACTCTACTGATACTGTGAAATTTTGATTCAATTCTTTGCCAATTTGTATATTTCCGCCCATGTAACGGCATCACTTTTTTTTTGTTTTCAAGCACATGTTTATTTTCATTTACGAGTTTAATTAGCGTGTCATTTTCTTCGCGCGTGAAATTACAACCCCTTTCCCGTTTTTCAGCCATTATAAGTAAATTTCAACAAAGTTTTCGTAAAAACTGTGAAGAAGTATACAAACCTTCTTATCATAAACTCTATGGACTTACTAGGTTGCTAAGCAACACTCTTGTTATTTTATCTTAGAAGTTTATGGCTTATAATTAAACTATATTTTTCCTACATGTTTTTCTATTTTATTTAACATGGTAGCAGAGCGTGTACAAGTTACGAGATTTAAGTGAGTAACCCTATCGTATTTGATAATTAAAAATGTCGAGCACCAAAATCGACCCTCTTACGAGAGAAAACTACGACACATGGGTCATACAAGCTGAGGCCGTATTAGTGCGACAAAAATTATGGAAATACATTGAAAATAATGCTACTGAAGCTGACAAAGAAGGTGACAGACAAGCAAGATCAGAATTAATTCTTATAATCGCTCCTTCTGAACTCAAGCAAATAAAAAATTGCAAAACAGCTAAAGCATTATGGGAAAAATTGAAAGATACCTACGCCAGCAAGGGACCTGCACGAAAGGCATCCCTGTTGAAGCAACTGATCCTTACAAAATTAGAAGGTCACGACGTACGTGAGCATCTCAACAAATTTATGGACATTGTTGACAAACTGGCAGACATGGATATAGCCATAAACGAGGACTTGTTGACAATTATGATGTTGTACAGTCTCTCACCGGAATACGAGAATTTCAGAGTCGCTATCGAAACACGAGACACTCTTCCGAAGCCAGATGAGCTGAAAAACAAAATTATCGAAGAATGTGAAGCTCGCCATAGCAAAACTTTAGAAAACAACGACAAACCTGAAAATTTCACTCATGAAGAAGCGCTATACGCCACATGTAAAATTTGTAAACAAAGAGGTAATATCTTTAAACGCAAAAACCATAAAATCTGTACTAACTGCTGGAAGAAGAACAAAGAGAAATCAACCAAAAACAACAACGTTTCTCATAAGAACAATTATGCTACACAGTGCCTCCTTACACAAAACGAGAAGCCTAGAAACAGCATTTGGGTCTTAGATAGCGGTTGTACGTCTCACATGACATACCAACAAGAATTATTTACGACCATTGAGCAAATATCCAGAAAATTAAACTTCGCCACTGAAGAACATACTGCAAAGATTGAAGGTATAGGCACAGTAACCTTTTTATCCAAAAATGGTAGCGGTATTGCGTGTACACACCTAAAAGACACACTGTACGTACCTAGTCTTTGTACTAATTTGATGTCCGTTAGTAAAATGACAGATGCAGGATGCACTGTCCTCTTTACGAAGAACAAAGCAACGGTCAGAAACGCAAAAGCTGGAATAACGCTCACAGCTTACAAAGAAGAAGATGGTCTCTACTACATTAAACCAAATAAACATGAGCGCAACAACCTGGCCAACGATAACGATGACGTTACTACTACTACAAAGAAAGCAAACTCATCAAACATCACCGACTGGCACAGAAAATTAGGTCACATGAACGCCAAAGATATGAAACTTGCACTCATAAACGAGAACTTAGTTGGCTTGAACTTTGATGCTTCTGAAACCTTGGCAGAATGTGAAACCTGCATCCAAGCAAAACTGCATCGAGTACCAGCTCCCCGTGAGAAAAACACTCAAAGAACAACAGAACGCTTAGAAATCGTTCATAGCGACGTTTGTGGACCTATACAAACGCCCACAATCAGCGGAAACAAATATTTCGTTACCTTCATTGATGATTACAGCAGATACAGTCGAGTTTATCTCATCAAAACCAAGAATGAAGTATTCGACAAGTTCAAAGAGTTCAAACATCTAGCGGAGACACAAACTGGAAACAAAATTAAGTTTTTACAGTCAGACAATGGTACTGAATACGTCAATAAAGAATTTGACACTTACCTAAAACGTTGCGGAATACAGCGAAGGCTCACCGCACCTTATACCCCGAATCAAAACGGAGTTGCAGAACGAAAGAACCGCACCCTCGTGGAAAAAGCGAGAGCAATGATGATTGACGCACATACACCATTAAAATTCTGGGGCGAAGCAGTTTTTACTGCAAATTACCTCTCAAACAGGAGTATTAACAGCGCTATCCAGAACGAAACGCCATTCGAACGATGGGTTGGCAGAAAGCCATGTATCAATCATTTGTATGTGTTTGGTTGCAAGACTTTTGTCTTGAAGAAAGGCAGCAACGGTCACAAATTTGCACCTAAGGCAATTCCTGGAATTTTTGTGGGATATTCTGAAACAAGCAAAGCTTTCAGAATTTTCATACCCTCGAAAAACAGTATTGTTACATCGAAAGATATTCGAGTGGTGAAGAACATGTTCTACGATGAACATAATAATAAAACTGAACTTTTCAAGCTGTTTAATGGAATCCAAAGTTCATCAGATCAAAACAAACAAACGTCAGAACAAACATCACGCAAGCAAGTGACTATTACGTTTGACGATAACAAAGGAGATAACCAGCACAGTGATACAAACACCGATGATCAAGATGACAACGGAACTTCATCGCCACAATTAGATGAAGAGACTCACAATGAAAGTGACTACGAATCTCTTTCCGGCTTATCCGATGATGATGAACCTGTACATAATGCTGATGGTGAAAACGTGACTAATGAAACGAGATCTTTGAGAGATAGGACTAAAATCACAGCTCCTAAACGCTACGATGATTTTATTTTGGCAGCTGTTGAAGAAATTGAAAACCTTCACAAGCCTAAAGAACCTATCACCTTCAAAGAAGCATTAGAATCTCCTGATAGAAACAAATGGCAAGAAGCGATGAAAAATGAAATGGCATCTCTGAACGAAAGTCAAACCTGGGATCTGGTTGATTTACCTAAGGGACGAAAAGCCCTGCCATGTAAATGGATATATAAAGTTAAAATGAATCCTGATGGAACTGTTGAAAGGTACAAAGCCAGAATGGTTATAAAGGGCTACTCTCAGCAACCTGGAGTAGACTACGATAAAACGTTCAGTCCAGTGGTTCGCCTGAGCACTGTGCGAGCACTACTTGCCATAGCTGCAAAAGAAAATCTCAAATTATGCCAATTCGATGTGTCAACAGCTTTCTTAAACGGCACAGTCGATGAAGAAATATTTATGAAACAGCCTGATGGTTATCAAGATGGCACAAAACGAGTCTGCAAGCTAAAACGCAGTCTTTATGGACTTAAGCAAGCGCCGCGTTGTTGGAACACCTGCATTACAGAGTTCTTAAAGAAATCTAACTTTCAACAAAGTGAAGCGGATCCATGCTTGTATATTCGAGTCAAAGGAAAATCTAAAGTCTTTCTTAGTCTTTATGTTGACGATGGACTAGTAGCGTACAACACAACCAACGCAGGAGACGAGTTCATTAAAGAATTAAAAGCACGATTCAAGGTAACTACCAAACCTGCATCATATTTCCTTGGGTTGGAGATTGACGTGCGCAAGGACCAGACCATTACACTATGTCAGAAGGCCTACACAAAGAAAGTTTTGGAAAAATTTGGAATGTCCAATTGCAAATCAACACCAACACCCATCATCAAAGAGCATGAGACGGGAGAGGATGAGGACAGGAATTTCCCGTACAGACAAGCCGTGGGTGTTTTAGCATATTTATCAGTAGGCACAAGGCCTGATATTTCATATGCTGTGGGTGTCGCATCCAGAAACCTTGGAGCACCCACTAAAAAAGATGTCTTGCTGGTAAAACGCATTTTTCGATTCTTGAAAGGGACCCAACAGAACGGGCTGACTTATACGAAGGAGTCACCCTCATATTTGGTCTGTTACAGTGACTCAGATCACGCAGGAGACCAGACTACCGGCAGATCGACATCTGGAACGATGTGCTTATTCTCTGGAGCTGCAATTAGCTGGAGAAGCCAGAAACAAAAGACTGTATCCATTTCCTCAACGGAAGCGGAAGTGATAGCAGCCAGTGAAGCTGCTCAAGAGATTATATGGTTAAATAGACTACTCAAGGATCTGTCCAAGAACACAGAGAAGCCGGTGCTAAACCTAGATAATGAGTCAGCTGTTAAACTTGCTAAAAATCCGCAATACGAATATCACAAACGGACTAAGCACATCAAACTGAAACATTTTTTTGTGAGAGAATGTGTTAGCAATGGAGACTTTAATGTCCAGCACGTTTCGTCGGAGTTGCAGTTGGCCGACATGCTAACAAAGCCACTGTTTGGCCCTAGGCTGCAAGATTTAAGTTCCCGAGTGGGACTCAAGAATTTATTTATAAATTCTTAAAAACGTGAGAGGATGTGAAGAAGTATACAAACCTTCTTATCATAAACTCTATGGACTTACTAGGTTGCTAAGCAACACTCTTGTTATTTTATCTTAGAAGTTTATGGCTTATAATTAAACTATATTTTTCCTACATGTTTTTCTATTTTATTTAACAAAAACTCCAAAATATCATGTTATGACATTTGAATTTAACGACTGAAAGTTGAAACTTGACATTGACAAGACAATTCGCTGCGTTCCATTCCTACAGAAACATTGATTCTTAAATATTGATAAAAAGGTGAAATTAGTCACATTATATGCCAATCTACTTTTTTTTACATCAAAATTATCTTACATAAACTCGGTAAGTATAACGAGAAACATTTGTAATGATTATTCTGTGATTATTACACATTTAAAAGAAACTTAAATTTTTCGTACATTGAAATGAAAAGTTTAACTCTAATGTTGCCAGCACACCCTTGAGTAAGTATTAATTAGTTACTCTTTACTTTAATTTACTCATTGGGTGATTGTGAAACGCAAAAAAAAGTTAACGAAAGGATTTAACCTATAAGTAGTTAACTCGTTGAGTAACTACTTAAACCTTTACTTATTGATTGTGAAACAGACCCTTAAACTATACTTAGTACAGACGTCAGTAAATCAACCTACCGAATCTGTCAATAGATTTTTAACTTTATCTCAAAACCAGAAAGTTCATTCTCAATTGAGAAAATCTGACAGATTAGGGTAAATTGATGTGCTAGCGTCTGTATCTAAATGAACTGCACGTTTGTTCAATAAGGAAGGAGGTAACTTTATGCTTAGTTTTATCGATAACTCGTTACTCGATACATCGATGTATCGATTGAAGCCGAATAAAAAATCTTAATGGAATTTACATATATTTTGACATTTATCCTTTTTGTTGAATATACACATAGTATTTAAAGAAGTTTGTTCTTTTTAACTGCCATGTAATGTGGTTTTCCTTATTCAAAGCGAAGTGTTTACGTTAATTTATTTTCTTAGTATTCTGTGTAATGATTGGTTATGAATTCCAAGAGTTATCACGGTGACACTTACGTGAGAGACACACGGTGATATAGGATGGTCAATATTAGGGTAAATACACATCAACAAAATTATAAAGTTATGTAAAGTACGTTTATTCCTTAGCTGAGGGACTGGTTTCTCCGCTTTTGTTCCGGGTCTGGTTATTTGTTGATGTAAGTTTAAGTGTTTCTATAAAATATACAAACATGTTTTTGCACATATAAAATAACTTATTTGTGTGGAAAAAGTAATCAATGGCGAATCAAAACGGAAAAAAGGAAAGTGTAACGCGATCATCGCTTTGGATCGAGATCAGTTTGTAAAATTAAGATCAGCTCGGTTTTTTTGATACCACTTTTTAGGGTTCCGTAGCCGAATGCCAAAAAAAGGAACCTTTATAGATTCGTCATGTCTGTCTGTCTGTCTGTCCGTCCCATGTCACAGCCCTTTTTAACGAAAGTATAAAAGCTATCCTGTTGAAACTGGTAAGTAGATGTATTATGTAAACCGCATTAGGATTTTAACACGAAAATAAAACAAAAACCAATTTTGGGGGTACCCCCCATATATGAATTGAAACTAAATAAAAAAAAAAAATCGCCTGACCCATACGTGTGGGGATCTATGAATAGTTCTTGAAAAATGATATTGAGGTTACTAGCATCATTTTTTTCTAAACTGAACAGTTTGCGCGAGAGCCACTTCCAAAGTGGTAAAATGTGTCCCCCCCCCCTGTAACTTCTAAAATAAGAGAAGGATAAAACTAAAAAAATATATGATGTACATTACCATGTAAACTTCAATTGAAAATTGGTTTGAACGAGATAGAGTAATTCGTTTTTTTTTAATACGTCATAATAATATATCGTAAACCGAAATTTACCTTGCAAAGTTACAACCAACTACATGAACTTTTAAGGGTAATGTTACTTGCTGCTACGGAACCCTTTATCCAACTAGCACTTGGCCGGTATTTTAATATATCCCAGTACATTGAAAACAAAACTATATCGCCATTCGATATACGAGTCTTACAACAAATTCGCGGAAAGGCAAAACGAATGAGGAAATTAAATCTAAAAACATAGTTCTAAAAAACAATCATCAACTATAAAAAGTTCTTATTAAAAATCAAAAGTACCAAAAAAATTCTAAGACATTTGTATTTATTCCACGTTCAAGTTCAGTTGTCCATCCTTCTCGTCCGTGTTTCACTTTATTATTTGTGTCATTCGTCAGCGATAATCACAGCCAGTGACATTTATTTTATTAAACGTTTGTGACAACGAGTGTACAAAATGTCTTATTATTGTGTTTTATTCATCGGTGAGTTGGAATTTTTAATTAATCTTTAATATTTAGGTAATACATACATAATTAGAATGTATTGTTTATTTAAATTTTTATGTTTTTGTAGTGTAAATTCGAATCAAGTGATTTGCATTTGTTGTTTCTTACTTGAAGAATGAGTTATTCTGTCAAAATGAAAAGATAAAAAAACAAAAAACAAAAGACTGTCAAGACCAACAGTTTTACAGTTTCATTTTTATTTTGTGAGAATATGAGCAGTTGTTATACCTACACGGATTCAATTAAATGTCAAGTGATCGATATGAAAACAATGAGCTATTCTGTATCTGCGTATGCTTCTTATCAATGTTTTTTTTTTACAATAATTATGTGTGCTAGACTAAAACGTATTTCAGTGTTTGATTCATGAGAATAAAAAATTTAAATAGATTGCGAATCGAATTAGTCCATTAGCGTTCCAAAATATTTACAAAGACAAAACGTAATGACAATCAAACGAGACGTAAAAAATAAAATCGCTCGTGATGTCAGAAAAAGCCATCAAATAAATTATTGCGTCTTTACGAAAGTTTTTCAATGAAAAAACGGGTCAAAAATAATCATTTTGATAACTTATTTATACCAACTGATGGACTAGTTAGCTCATTACATTTTTGAAATGTAGATACTTATAAAGCGACCATGACCTACAGACACAAAAAGAGACGTTGTTCTAATTACTGTAATGATTTAAATTGTTTTATTATGTGAATAGAGGATACTTGGTTAAGGCGTGAATACGTAACAAAGTCACTTTCGCATTTTTAATCAACTTAAAATCAAGCAATTATTTCAAGTGTTCATCCATGGTGTTATATTGTAGATCTTTATGGAGAAGAAGAAGCTACTAGCTTTTACCAGAGGTTGCGCTCGCTAATAATAATAAAAAAAAATTTAGCCTGAAAACTTTCCTAGTGTTAATTTAGGTAACACATTATTATTTGTGTACCTTTCATTCAAATCCGTCTAGGTGTTTTGCGTAATTGAGTAACAAAGACACACTATTATTTATAAAATAAATCTTTGAAGCCAGTCACGTAGACTATCGGATCGCTTTCGCCTTTATGTGACTGGATTCAAACAATTCCATACATTACAAATAAAAACGTTTCGGATTGCATTCGCTTCGCCTGTCAGTTTGACAGTAGCTTAATATATACATAGAAACTTTACAAACACAATAATTTGTTTGCAATAAATATAGTAGTGTAGATAGTGTTTGCACAAAGTTGGTCTTAAAAGTCATTAAATAAGTTCCTAATACCGCGTTAATATTCCGCACTTATAATATTACTATAAAGTAAGAAAATAGTAAGAAAACATGACAAAATGTAAATAAGTCTTAGTAAATAAACATGAACAACCTTAGTAACGGTTCGATTAAAAGGCTACTTCTACACCATTTACAAAGGTAGCGTCTTCATTTCGTTTATCAAAGGCAAGCACACTCCAGCAAACAATTTATTAAGATCTGTGTTCTCAATGATCTGAATTTCATAACTTTTGATTTTAGGTGATAAAATATTCGGCATGAATAGGGTTACCAACCAACTGAATATTAACAATAATGTCCGGGTTTTTACCAGGACCTTGTTTATTCTTTATTTTGGGTAAGAAATCATCAGATAAGTCCTCTTAAGACGTCTCCGCATCCGATTTTGTTTTATCTTCTTGAAGTTTCTTGTCAGTTCCTTTCTAGTGAATTGGCTCTATACATTTTAAAAAAGAAAGAAGACAAAAATCAATTAAAAAGTGTCGGCGACTTATCTATTTGAAACAAAACTTTTGCTTTTTTTTCGGTTGTGTTTTTTTTTTCTTAATTTCGCGTTCACAGAGTTATGCATACGCCATTTCGCACGTGGCGGATTGCAATTTTACTAACCCAATATCTGGTTGACCGAGCTTCACTCGGTTTTTAAAATGTCTATATCTTGGGAACCGAGCTTTTCTCGAACCTGAGCCTTTCATGGAAATCCTTGGAGCCGTTTCCGAGATCCTGATTATATATAAATAAATATACAAGAATTGCTCGTTTAAAGATATTAGATTAGATTCTTTCTCACGGAGAGGAGGTTTAGCTGTAAATAAAAGGAACATTTTTTGCTGATCATTTTTATGCTACTTGTTTTCAAAAAAAAGTTGAATTTTTGAACGTATTTGTAAACTATTTGAGAAGACTTTTAACTAAATGGTAACCCTAGGAGCGAGGTACAAAAGCCCTCGTATTAATATTAATGGCGTTGCTTATGAAGCTCATTGCTATTCCGGAATGTTCAATAAACAATCATCCTAAGTAGAACAAAACATTGACTTATGAATCTTATGACTGTTTACATCGTAAGTAAGAGATGTTGTATCTGTACCTTATTACTTTGTGAGCGAAAAATACACTTTTTTTTTTTTTAGCGTGGTAAAATCATCAAATGAGTCCTCCAACCCCGGGCAGGGCGGGAGGGACTGTCAGACTTCTACTGACTAAAATCCACGGTGTCCTTCATAGCCTGTTAAGTTCCGGGGTTACGGTAAGGGAATAATCCCGCGACCCCGGCAGGCTTTGGCCCTCTGAGGGGGGGGCCCCGTCATTATGCTGACACTCTTTGAGGCGCGCGTGGGACACAACACAACGCGCCGTCGACCCGGGCATGGTCCTTGGTCGGGTAGCGAGTTGCTCTTTACTCGCTGCCCGCATGCCCAAGCGAAAAATACACTTATATGGATTACTATAAGATGTGTTTTGTTCATATTTTTCTGTTTGCTTCTTGTATTAGTTCTAAAGTAAGTTGAGTGTATGTACTCGTAGGTACTCTACAGAGCTTAAATTAATAATAAATATTATTAAGATTGAAAATAAGTATTCATTAAAGAGAATAATGAATCGATTTTTGTATGTTTCATTGCAATAGATAAAGTCAAAAAATACGGAACTAATACTATTTTAAATGCAAAAGCTTATGTTATATTATAATGAATGGATAATAACTCTTTAAACAAAAACTATTAAAAGGATTTGGATGTTTGGTAGGGAGAGATTATGTTCTGGTATAATACATAGGATACCCTTATCTCAGTAATAAGTTCCTGTGAGATAATTTTCGACATAAACACGTTTTTTTAGCCGCTGGCAATAGTCCAGATCTACAATATATAATCTACATAATCACCGAGTAACATGGATATATTTTATTTTGTTGCTATCTGTATAAATTAAGGTGCTAGCTGGAAAAGTGCAAAGTTTCCTTGGATAATTTTCCACTTACACGCGTACAAAACCTAGGAATATTTTTTAATGTCGTAACAAAATAGTATTATTATGATTTATAATTTTAGTTCCGGGTCAGACTATGTATTTATGATTTTAAACCTGTTGAAATGTTCGTAGATGCTCCCACGATACAGGAAAATTTCTTGGTCTCGTATAGTATGTAGAAATTCTTGGACCATCGCTCAACACTCAAGCTTTACTTAAAACTACATAGTTTTAACCAGTCAAATGGCTTGAATCTAGTTTTGATACTTAAACCTTGAATGAAGTTTTGAAATACGGGGTCTGTGTGAAGCAACTTTTTTTTAAACTATTTTGTTTCGTTTTTCCAGCTTTATGCCTGGTGGGATACTCATCATCTGGCACTCCTACCAAGGGCTCCTGTCCTCCCACGCTACCAGTAGACATATGTGACGCATTATGTGGCCCTGAGAATCCTTGCACCAATGAGAAGCAGCTGTGCTGTCCCACGGCCTGTAATGGAGCCATGTGCGTTGATGCAGTGTCGCAGAGACATTTTGTGGAACTGGGTTAGTAGATTTATTTTTAAATGGGTCTGCTTTTGGTCTTAATCTAACCCAGAGGCAAAGATGTGGCCTTAGATAGAACGAGCTCACTGAAATAAAATTAGAACTCCTGCGCATCGACGGAACTGGGTAAAAACTTCGGTAAGAAGTCCTTACCCGATAGGATTATTTATTATTTATTTAATTTATTTATTTAATGATCAAAAAGGTACATTTTAAAGTTTGTAACGTACATACTGTCCAACAAAACTATAGTACATAGTTTGTCTGTTGGATCAAAATTATAACTAATTATACTTATTATCTTATGAACTAATATTTGCATTAATCGCAAGCTAGAGGGCTCTAGTTAGTTGGATTGAGCAGCCGTCACTGTAGGTTACATGTAGCTTAACATCTACCCCAAATTAATAATACTGTTGGTCAAAGTTCTCTGATATCACAGTTTATTATATTTCTCTCTTTATTTAATTAAAATTACGCCTGATAGATATATCTTAAATTGTTTTTAACAACATTTGTGGAAGCAGTGGTTGAAAAAAAGATGCCTTCTTTTTAAAAACTCTGGAAAACAATGAAGCAGTCTTTTGGACTTAGAATTACTGCACAGACAGACAGTACTAGTTGCTCAATATTTTACTGAACTTGGTCTATTTGGCGCAACCGTAAGACACACAGCAATTTTTTTTTTTTATTAATTTTATTTTTGTAATAGTTTTATGGTTTTTGTTTTTTTATTTTTCTTTATTTTAAATGTTGTGTGTATCTTTGCGCCAAATAAATGTTTTTTTTTTCTTTTGATTTTACTCAATCCATTCGCTTTACCATTCCAGTGAAACCAGGCCTCTGCCCTGAGTTCCCAAGAGGCCCCTGGGTATGTACCCACATGTGCACCGGCGACTCGGACTGCCCGCGTGCCCTCAAGTGCTGCCCCAACCGATGTGGAGCTATGGCTTGTCAGAAACCTGACCAGGATCCGATGCCAGCTCCTGATAATTCAGCTTAGAAGTAAAGATAGTTTAATAAAATGGAGTTTCTTATTTAACCACCAAAAACCAGCCAATAACGTTCTGCTAAAAAACTGGTCTGTTCTTCGTGAGGAGGAGCGTACATTCACGAGCAATAGTATGTATACACTAAGCAGTATTCAAAAGCGATTTACTGCTACCATATTTATTAAGCTTTTGCCATTTCATTAGACTTCTGTTTTGGAAGCCATACTATTACGAAATAGGTCTTTTTTCAAAGTGGAAACCAGTATTTCACGAGTAATTGGCGTTTGAATTTTGTTGAATGTATACATGTTATTGCTCGTGACTTTACTCATAACGTAATACCGTGGGATTTACTTAAGGGCGTACGGCAAAGCGAAAGCATCGTTTGATGAGTCGGAAAAGTTGCCACGCACCGCCACCAGCAGGCGCCAGTATCGCAAAATTAACGCAATCCAAAGTTTTATGTATTTCATTTCGTCAACTTCGACATTTCATAAAGTGTTCCCTTTACGCAAAATACATGTATTACTCTAGTAGAAATATTTTAATATAAGGATGTCGAAACATTTACCAAAACAAAATGATAGAAATCTTTATTGATGTGGATTAATATTTTGTGAATATTTTTATCATTCACAGTCTTAAATTTATTTTATAACATTTTGATGTCCCGAGATTACGAACAAAACTACTATTTTGGTAGAAAATTAATGATAATTGGCATACCTTACGAAAGTGACAATACCCAATTATCGTTAAGCCCCAAACACACGCGCGCACGTGTATGGGCGTGTGCGTTGTGTTCCACGCGCGCCGGAAAATGTGACAGCACAATAACGGGGCTCCCCCTTAGAGGGTCTACCTGGGTCGCGGACAAACGAATACAATACCGTGACCCCAGAACGTAAAAGGCTATTGAAATAAATCGTAGATTTTAGTAAGTATTCCGAGTCTGACAGTCCCTCCCGCCCTGCTCTGGGTAGGAGGACTCATTCGATTATTTTAACACGCTAAATAAAGCCCCAAACACACGCTCCTTTTACTATCGTACGTTCACAAAGTTGGTTGCGTGATATCTTTATACAGGGTGTCCCAAAACTCAACGTCAAGCCGAGACGGGGTGATAGGATTGATCATAACCATCACGAGAAAAATCTGAAAAAAATTCTATCCCATGCAGTTTGAAAATTATGGGCATTTTAAGAAAAACCTAGAAATTTGATCAAACTGCACCATTTCTCGGTTATTGTGGTTATTCCTTTTTATTTTTGTTCAATTGAACTTTGGAAACGTAATCTTAAATAACATTTCTAGAATCCCAATAAAAAATAATGACACAATTGCCTCAAGTTTCCGAGAACTGAGACTATTTGTTTAATTACGAATTTAAAATTTTCAACATCCATCGACTTTGACAGGCCCTCCTTTAAAAAAAATGTACTAGAGTGCCTTGGCAAGTGGCATCAAAAGTTGGCGCATTTAATCAGGATTCTAAAATGGTACAATACTTGTTAGTTCCATACAATAAAAAAGAGTAAAAAAATTAAAACCTCAAGTAAGCCAATTTTTGCTATCTCAGTTAAAATGTTTTTGATTCGCACAAGCTCTAGATAGGTTCTTAATTTTAAGGCAAAATGATGAGAAAGATGGATAGTGGTTATGTTTGCCATAAGTGAGCGAGATAGATAATGACGCCACTTTAACCAAAGTGAAAAAAGTTAGTAAAATTAGTAAAATAATGAAAAATCTTGATCTCGTTTAATTTAGGTTTGATGGAATAAAAGTCAGATAGAGAAATAACATTTTATAACAATAAATTCAAATTGTTTACCATTGGCCTCAATACAAGCCCTACATCTTCTTAAAAAAGATCTACTTATTAGTCGAGCATATCTTCGAGAGTTAATCTCCTCATCTGCTTGAGAAATGCATTAACGCAGGTCGGCTACGTTTTCAATGGGCTTTGAGATCATTTTGCCTTAAAATTACGAACCTACCTAGAGCTTGTGCGAATCAAAAACATTTTAACTGAGATTGCAAAAATCGGCTTACTTGAGGTTTTAATTTTTTTACTCTTTTTAATTGTATGGAACTAACAAGTATTGTACCATTTTAGAATCCTGATTAAATGCGCGAACTTTTGATGCTACTTGCCAAGGCACTCTAGTACATTTTTTTTAAAGGAGGGCCTGTCAAAGTCGACGGATGTTGAAAATTTTAAATTTGTAGTTAAACAAATAGTCTCAATTCTCAGAAACTTGAGGCAATTGTGTCATTATTTTTTATTGGGGTTCTAGAAATGTTATTTAGGATTACGTTTCCAAAGTTCAATTGAACAAAAATAAAAAAGGAAAACCACAGTAACCGAAAAATGGTACAGTTTGATCAAATTTCTAGGATTTTCTTAAAATGTCCATAATTTTCAGACTACATGGGATAGATTTTTTTTCAGATTTTTCTCATGATGGTTATGATCAATCCTATCACCCCGTCTCGGCTTGACGTTGAGTTTTGGGACACCCTGTATGTTCGAGAGTGGAAAGCTAAGGATGCTTGACGCCCTGTCCTCCACCATCTGGTGTTTGTATTAATTTTTGATGCATTTCGATGTAATGACAGACACAAGCGCCGCGTAAAATGGACATTAGTCGAGCAGCGGCGTGGATTTAGTAGTTTTTTACTCATATGAGGTACAGGTATAGTAGAACAGTTTAATGTCAGAACCTCTTTATAAATAAATCTTCATTCTATAATATCTTATCCACAGTATTTTTTTGGGACAAGGTTTTAATATCACTTTTCTGATAAATGAAACCTTTAGAGATATTATCTATCGACTCCAAAAGCATGAGCCCAGTACTGATCTTTTATACTCCAAAGCAATCAATAGAGCGAGAAGCAACTTGTACCGAACACGCGGTGAGACAGCAATGACCACCGATTTTTCATCATAGTCGCAGCATTATACTATAGGCGATTTTTAAATCATGCAATGTGGACCATTTGGAATTGGTTCAAAAAACCGGTTTTAAACGCCCAAATGGTCGGTTCAACATTGCGCCTCAGGGTGGTGGGTGCTATGCCTTATTTGTAGTTGACAAGTAATTTTGAAGTATTCAAAATGACAACAGCAGTTTTCATTTAATTTATTTTATTCCTGTTTCTTCGAAATTGTTAAAATCTGTGACGAAACTAAATAAATAATAATAAAAGTGAAGTGCTTCTTATCCTATATCGCAGATTGATACGATTAGAAGTGGTTTTCAGTTACATACTATCTCAAATTGTTGACTAAAATCAGCGCATTTATCATTAGTTCATGTGAAATTGTATTTAGATGCATAAATATTAGATGGGAGGGGGATGGACACAGAGGAACCATCCGACAACAATAGTACGATATCACGATAGCATTGATATAATATCACTGTGAGTAATTTATTATATTGATAGGAACAATTCGTAATGTATAGAATCATACGTATTCTAACATTTCCCTTGTTTGCTCTGTAAGGGTCGTCAGGAATTTCCTGCGATGATTTTCAGTAAGTTTGGTTTATTTTATTCTTGATTTATTAATGAAAATAATTTGTTATTGAAAAAAGAAAGTTTACGTGACTTATTTACAGTCATGTCCGTTTACAATCACGTCCCATTGAACACATCGAAACATAGTTTTGAATAATCTATAAGCCTACGTATCATTCGTTTGTATTTTCTCGATCTTTTTATCCATTACCAATTTTATTATTACGAAAATCTGACAGCCGCGATCTGAAAAAAAGTGTCACAGGTCTAGCCTGTAAGAGCCACGCTGGCTGACTGATTCGTCAAGGAACGAAAGTGATGACACTACTTGTAAAAGGCAAAAGATGAGAGGACGATAGTGAATGTGTGCTCAGAATAAAACGGCGTATGTGCCCAAACATATTGACGTCTTTTTATGAATTAAAATTGTTATTAATTGAAAAACTGTCTTTACAGAATTTAGATAGTGGTATTTTCTACAATTTAAAGTAACATCTTTTCCATAACTCATAGTAGTTATGCCATAAAGTCCAAAAAAGAAAAAATATAGACCTAACTTTGCATTTTTTTTGTATAGAGAAAATTTCAATGAATCGTGTTTTCAACTTTGTGAGAATTTATATCATATAGTCAATTACTATATTCCAAGTTTTAAGATCTGTAGTCCATATACGTACGAAGAAAAGTAAAAAATAAAAAGCGTATTTTTATTGACCCATCACCTTAAAGAGCCACTATGTCCTCGGAACGAAAAGGGTTACCTTAATGAAAAGGTTTTTAGTCAAACAAGTTTGACAATACTTTCGCTCCTTCCATGGACGTAAGGAGTCATATTTTAGTGATTTAACAATCTAAAATGATCAGAAAAAAAAAGAATTGGAGAATTCATTTCACTAGTCTTTTTCATCGTGGTAAAATTACCAAATGATTCCAGGTCGCCCAAGGCGGGACGGGAGGGACTGTCAGACTCGCTTACGTTCCTTCCCGACCCTTTACGTTCCAGGGTCACGGTTAGGTACCTGATGAGACAGGAGAAAATGAAGTGGGAAAAAATAAAAAAATCGAATCCATGAATGTAACAGAAAAAATATATGTAAATATCTGTCTTTATCCTGTCTCATATAATATAATTTGCATCAAGGTTTGTTTCAATATTATTATCATAATATTCTTACTAAGTTCTTCTTCAAGTTAGCTAACTGAAGTTGTGTTAGTTAACCGTGAGAGTTTAACCGGCTTACCGTTAGTTAAGTCATGATGTTCAGATGTTGAAGTGATAACAAGGACGCAGGTAAGTTGAAAGTTTAATATTTCTAATTTAGATTTAACAAATGTTGTTTTCTTTGAACTCATAATAATTGACTTATTGAATGACATTGTTAAATGAGAAGTTTATCAGTAAAATGAACAATTAACAACGCGTCGCCTATGGATATTTAAACATTCTTAAACAATTGATAAACTTATATTAAAAGCTTACTTACAAAAGATAAACTACTGAACATGGAAATTACAGAAAACTCATTACCATTCCAAGCAGTGAAGGATTTCGTAGCACCCTACCCCTCGTAGCACCGCGCTACGCTTTCCGCGTAGCTGCAGCCTACGACCGCGTAGCTAATCTACTCCATAATTCCTTGTACTCCACATTTTCAATTTCACTCTAATGCGTTCTTGTAAAATATGAAAATTGTTTTTCAGACATTACAAATGCGAGTGTTTTACTTTTATTTACGATTTTTCAGGAAATTTAATATTGCAGTCAGATTTGTTGTGAATGTAGTCATAATTTTGTTTTCACAGTTTTAAGAATGAATTAAAAGATGAAAGAAATAAGTACACACATGAAAAAGTTTTTAATTACTCATATTTTGAAAGTAGGTCATTACATTCCTGATAAGACATTTGAAAGTTACCTATTACAGGCCTAGGGTAATCGCTTTCAACTGACAGCTATCAAAAAAAACCTAGTTCTATTTTCACATTTCTATTGGACCATGTTCAAACTTTTTATACAGCCACTACAAAAATTGTGGTCGGATTTCGACCATTGGCTGACCACTATTTTTAATTAGGGTTTTTGTACACGGCGCATGTAACCCGCGCAAGTAAAGATGCGTGTTACCCGCGCAAGTAACATGCGCAAGCATTTTATCAAGTTACCCGCGGGGTGCTTGTACACGGCGCGGCGCATGCAACTCGCGCAAGTAAGGCCCTTCGTCCACTATAAGACTCAAGTTTCCGATACCTTACGACTTCAGTATCCAGGCGACTCTCGCAATAGAAATGCATATACGTTCGTACACATGCACGCGACGCGCGACGCCTATCGCGCGCTACCCATCTGCTGACATCGCGGCGACTTGAGTTTCCGCGACTTTCAAGATGGCGGAACAATTTATTTACCATTTTTAATTTTATTCACAGAATAAAGGGTTCCGTAGCATATTCTTGAATCATTTTTGGAAAGTAATTATTTTAAAACGATAGAAAAATATTTACAATCCTCTATCAAATCATAATTTTGTATGCAGTTCTATTAAAAAGTTGGGAGAGATGGTTTTTTTTCTATTTTATTGAATAAAATTTTAAATTATGTTATAGTATTTGGATTTGGATTAATGTTTGGTTCCCAGGAAATTAACTGTGAAGGACGGACTGTCACACGACTGATCTTATAAAGATTCCGTTTTTTTTTGAACCTTCGGAACCCTAAAAAATATTTTTTGATCGTCACAGTCATGTGTCAGCCATTTTATAAATTCATATTCTTGACCGCCCATCATGACCTTTTGACGCGGCGCTAGTGTCTATGTCGTTACATCAAATTGCATTATAAAAATTTTGTACCTCGAATTTTCCGCAGGTCATGAGTAGTGGCGAAACTCTAGTATCGGAAACTTGCGTCGCCTCGTGTACGAAGGTTCGTACACGAGGCGACGCAAGTTTCCGATACCTTACGATTTTGGTATCCAGGCGACTATCGCAATACAAATCCATAGAGGCTCGTACACAGGTCGCGTCGCCGACATGCGTCGCCGACTCTAGTCGCTCGCTACTCATCTATCAAGATCGCCGATACCCAAGTCTTCGCGATTTTTAACCGACGAAAAATTTGTATCTATTATTTTAAAATGTATTATTAAAGTATCTGAGGTAGAAAAATATCCTTGTTTGTATCATTACAATTAATAATAATAATTGTACAATCTTACGTTTATGTATTTTGATAATATTTACCTATTTTAGTACCATATGTGTAACTAGATGGCGTTGTTAGTTTTTCTGAATCGCGATATGGTTTCGTTACCACCAAAAGTATTTAAGGACCTAAAATTCATTGATAAAATTGTCTTCGTTAAAATAAGTAAACGCTGGTTTTATTCCACAACTATCACAAAACGCCATCTCGTCCCAAGCTAAGCAGAGCTTGTGTTATGGGTACTAAACAACTGATAAACATACTTACATATTTCTTAATACATAAATATAATAGATAAATTACACCCAGACACAGAACAAATGATCGTGCTCATCAAACAAACATTTGTCCTGGGTGGGAATCGAACCCACGTCCTCCGGCATAGCAGTCAGGGTCACTAACGACTAGACCAACAGGCTTGTCAAATTCAAAAGAATATTCTAATAGATAATTAGCATGGAATAAGCTTTTTTTTTAAGTGGTAAAATCATCATATTAAATGAGTCCTTCCACCCCGGGCAGGGCGGGAGGGACTGTCAGACTCGTACTAACTAAAAACCACGGTGTCCTTCAATAGAACCTAACAAAACGATAGCGCGATCTAACTCGACGACTGCGCCATCTATCGAGCATGGTGTCAAACTTTTTGCACTTTTATAAATTATTATGGTTTCGTAACAAACATTACTACTAGTCCAGTCACTAAAGCCTAAACCCGAAAATAATTAGTAACACGCTGAAATTTTTAGGGGTTCTTAAGGAAGGTAAAATAACATACCGGGTGATTTTGCAGCGTTCTGGGGTGTACGGAAAGGGTTGAAAAGGGGTGAAAATGGTTTTTCGTTAATAACATTGCCAAGAAAATTAGTAACACGCTGCAAATTTGGAATTAGGTTGTTCTTACCGTTTTTTAACGTGTATTAAATTTGCAGCGCTTTGCGACATACGGAACATTGTTTTTTTTAAAAAAACAGTGATTGCACTGTTTTTATTGTAAAAACAGGGGTAAGAAAATTAGTAACACGCTGCAAATTTGGAATTAGGTTGTTCTTACCGGTTTGTAACGTGTGTCAAGTTTGCAGCGTTTTGCAACATACGGAACATTGTCTATTATTAAAAAAACAATGAAATTATTTAATCACACAGGTGAAAGAAATTTGTAACTCGCTGTAAATTTGTAATTAAGTTGTTTTTACCGTTTCGTAACGTATATCAAATTTGCAGCGTTTTACAACAAATTGAACATTGTTTATTATTAAAAAACAGTGCGATTTGTTAGTAACAAGGGTAAAAAAGTAGGAACACGCTGCAATTTTAGAATTAGGTTGTTCTTACCGGTTTGTAACGTTTTGAACAATTTTCATTCATTACTATAAAAACAAATATTTCAGTTAGTAACAATAGTGAAAAAGTTAATGAAGAGTTGCAATCTGGAGAAAATGTTGTCAAAACCTTTTTGAAACATTTTTCAAAGGACATCATTTTTTTTGGGCCATTTCTGAAAGTGCCAACGAAAAAAATTGGTACCTTTTGTATTATTGGTTGGTATAGGTAGTACTAGTCATTTGGAGCAATAGTTACTATGGCACAAAAGTTGTAGGATTGCTCTCGGCCAAGTTATACAAGTTCGAAGATTCGTAATTTTCATACATTTTTCAATTTTTGAAAGTGCCGATATTCACCAAATAATGATAAGAATTGCTAGAACTAGCGACCTCAAGTAATTTAACATAACGCCTGTAATCCCTGAGGGGTTGGGCAGAGGAGTACCGAATAAAAATGAATAATAATCTGTTTCTTTTGGGGTCTTGGGAGAGGAATCTCCTAACAATACGAAACGTGATCAGCACTGCTGCTTGAATCAGCTCTTTTTAGGGGGAAATAAAATCATCAAATGAGTTATCTCGCTCTGGGCTGATCTCTAGAGTCTGTCAGACTCCTAGACGCCCTTTGCGTTCCAGATACTAAGACAGTCGACGAGCTGGTACCTACATTTCATTCATACATTTGTTGTTTTCTCAAAGAGCCTCATAGCTTTGGAACACGATACTTGTATGTTAGCGGTGAGACGGGTTTGCCTCACCGCCCGCCCAATCAACGAGACTCGACTGAAACTCGTCCTTGGAATCCCGTGGAACTTTAAGGAGCATTTCCGACGTTTGGATCAAAAACAGGATCAAGCCGGGACTGCCATCAAGCTGTTACCCAACCTTGTAAGCAAACGCCGCTTTCTGAAGGCTCTACGAGGAAGTGGTACTGTTAAAGCCCCTCTACGGGAACCCTGTGTCTGTCGTTTCCATACGGAAGCAAACACACAAGACAATCGCACCAGGGGATCATGGCTATTCGGGCGATCCACTCATACACAAAGATGCTGGAGGATCTGCTGCCAGATCACACGTTGGCAATCCGGAAAGGAGGTTGCCACTACTTCAGCAGCAGCAATGACAGCGAAGGAAGAGGCAGAACACGCGAAAGGACGCCCTCGAAATCTCAATCCAGTCGCGTACGGCAAGTAATGCGGAGCTAGGTGTCTTATCAAGGATCAGGCCCAGGATGACAGCATAACGTGTTCCACCCTCGTCTAAAGAACCCAAACGCCTACCGGCTTGCGGGACCATTTCAGCGGGAAAGGTACCGTAGCACGGTCGATGATGATGATTCCTGCGTTTGGCCCCAAGGCTGAACCGGGCATCAGCCGCCCTCAGGCGGCTCCTCAATATCGGCGGGCCAAACGCCACCTGCAGGAGGTTGCACGCGCACTGTCGTGCGCTCCATGGCCCTCTACGGGGCCCCCGTGTGTGCCTTGAGCATTCGAACGCGGCCCGCAAAGCTGGTCGCATGCCAGAGGGTCATGGATATCAGAATGATCTGAGGATACCGCACGATTGCTGCGAATCGGCCAACGTTCTTGCCGGATCGCTGCCCTGGGATCTGGGGGTGACTGCCCTCCGGCGCGTCTATGAGTGGCGCGTAGAGGCGCAGCGTCGGGGTGTATCCCCGCTGCCTCGAGAAGTCGAGGCGCAACGAGAAGAGCTCAGCGATCTCATGGCAGTTTGGAGAGAACGACTGTCGCAACCGAGTCACGGGCTAACCGCAATCGCGGCTGTCAGACCCCTTTTTGAGGAGTGGCTGGATAGTTCCCACGGCGTCCTCAGCTATCGCATGACACAGGTCCTTAGCGGACATGGCTGCTGTGGCCGCCCGGAGGACACGGTGGAGCATACGGTGCAGGACTGCCCTGCGTGGGCGGAAAACCGCCGTGACCTCACGGCGGCAATAGGCGGAGACCTCTCGCGCCCGGCATTGGTCGCGGCCATGCAGCGAGGCGAGACGGAGTGGGAAGCGGTCGCCTCCTTCTGCGAAGCAGTCATGCTCGCGAAGGAGGAGGTGGGCCGAGAGAGAGAGAGGACAGCGTCCTCCCTCCACCCCAACCGCAGTGGTAGGCGCCCGCGGCGTCGGACGTCAGCAGATGGTCTCCGGCCACCGTAGGCGCGGCCATGCGGGCAGCGAGTAAAGGGCAACTCGCTGCCCGACCATGGACCATGCCCGGGTCGACGGCTCGTTGAGTCCCACGCGCGCCTCAAAGAGCGTCAGCACACTGACGGGGCCCCCTCTCAGAGGGCCAAAGGATTATTTCCTTACCGTGACCCCGGAACAGAAAGGGCTATTGAAGGACACCGTGGATTTTAGTCAGTAAAAGTCTGACAGTCCCTCCTGCCCTGCCCGGGGTCGGAGGACTCATTTGATGATTTTACCTAGTTCAAAAAAAAGGGTTAGGTAGAGGTGTACCCAATTAAAATGAATGAAAATCTATTTATTTTTTGTGAAAAGAAGTTAAAACATGTTAAAATAATATATAAATCCGCTGTGCCTGTGGTAGGGATCTTGGGAAAGAAATCTCTTAACAATTTAAATCCTGACCAACAGAACTGCTTTCTGAATCAACCACGTTTGTTTGGCTAATAAAATCATCAAAATTGTGCTACGGTATCCTGCTAAGATAGTCCTGCGACCTGGCAGGCATAAGACGACTAGCTCCTCATTACTCGCCGTATGCAGCTGGATTGAGATTTCGAGGGCGTCCTCTCCTTCACGTGTTCTGTTTCCTACTTCGCTGTCATTGCTACTGCAGAAGAAGCGGCTGCCTCCTTACCGGATTGCCACGGTGTGATCTGGATACAGAAGCCCCCCAAGCATATATGAGTGGATCACCCAAAAAGCCATGATTCCCTGGTGCGATCAGCTTATCCGGTCTCTTTCTTATGGAGACAACGGACACAGAGTTCCCATAGATGGACTTTAACCGCACCACTTCCACGTAGAGTCTCCAAAAAGAGGCGGTTGCCTTGCAATATTGGGTAACTAGCTTGAAGTCAGCCCCGGGACTGCTTCTTGAAGTTCCACGGGATTTCAAGGACGAGTATCAGTCGAGCTTCGTTGATTCGACGGCGATGCAAACCCGTCCCACCGATAATTGGGATCTGACAGTTCCGCGTACTGAAGGCTATGAGACTCTTTCAGAAAACAACAAATGTATGAATGAAATGTATCGGGTCGTCGACTATCTTAGATCTGGAACGCATATTGCAACCTAATGAAGGAAGTGGACTGTTAGTCAGCAGGAGTCTGACTTGACGATTTTATTACCCAAAAAACGGGTTGATTCAAAAAGCAATATTTTTGGTCACGATTCGTACTCTTAGGAGGTCGCTCTCCCAGGACCCCTAATACAGACAACTTCGATTCTGTTCTCGATTCTGGCCCCACCAGTAGATTTATATATTTAAAAAAAAAACCACAAAAATAATGTGATTAATTATTATTCATTTTTATTGGGTACACCTCTACCCAACCCTTCAGGAATAACAGGTGAAATAATATTTTATGTTAAATTGCTTGAAGTCGCTAGTTTTTATCATTATTTGCTTATTGGTACTTTCAGAAATTAAAAAATGTATGTAAATTACGAATCTTCGATCTTGTATAACTTGGCCGCGAGAGCAATCCTACAACTGTTGTGCTATAGTAACTATTTCTCCCAATGACTAGTACTACCCATAGGTGACAATTTTTTTCGTTCCTTTCAGAAAAGGCCCAAAAAAAATATTATTCCACAACTATCACACAACGCCATCTAGTCCCAAGCCAAGCTAAGCAGAGCTTGTGATAGGGGTACTAGACAACTGATAAGCATACTTATATATTTCTAAATACATACATCAAAATATAATAGACAAATTACACCCAGACACAGAACAAATGAACGTGCTCTTCACACAAACATTTGTCCTGGGTGGGAATCGAACCCACGACCCCCGGCATAGCAGTCAGGGTCACTAACCACTAGACCAACAGGCCAGTCAAAATGTATGGAGCGTGAATGTTCTCCTTTGAAAAATGTTTCAAAAAGGTGTTGACAACATTTTCACCAGATTGCAACTATTCACTAACTTTTTCACCATTGTTACTAACTGAAATATTAATTGTTTATAATTATGGTAATGAATGAAAAAAGTTCAGTTTTTTGCAAAACGTTACAAACCGGTAAGCCGGTAACCTAATTCTAAAATTGCAGCGTGTTCCTACTTTTTTTACTCTTGTTACTAACAAATCGCACTGTTTTTACCGACTTCAAAAAAAAGGAGGTTATCAATTCGACCCGTATGTATGTAATATTATAAGAACTGCCCAGTTTTCGCATATGTTAGTCTATATCAGCGTCTGAACAAATGTACCAAATTTCATAAGTGTATGTATGTATGTTTTTATGTTTGTGCACGCATATCTCCGGAACTACAAGTTTGATTTAAGTAATTCTTTTTTTGTTGTACTAGGTATTGTTCAACTTAGGGTACACTGTAAGTTTCATCAAAATCGGTTCAGTAGTTTTAGAGATATGGATTGTTTTCGTTGTGACGGATTACAAGATTAGTGCACATCATGTAAGAAAACTTTGTATTTTACAAGAATTTGGGTTGAATATTTAATAAATAAACTAAAAAGGGTAAAATAAAAACTTAAAAAAAAAGTACCGACTTCAAAATAAATACAAAAAAGTTTAAAATAACCTTTCTTTCGGAAGTCGTTGGCAATAGTCAATGAAATATTAAAAATCAAAGCCACCGACTTCCGAAAGAAAGGTTATTTTAAACTTTTTTGTATTTATTTTGAAGTCGGTACTTTTTTTTTAAAAAGTTTTTTTTTAATAATAAACAACGTTCAATTTGTTGTAAAACGCTGCAAATTTGATATACGTTACGAAACGGTAAAACAAATTAATTACAAATTTACAGCGAGTTACAAATTTTTTTCACCCGTGTGATTAAATAATTTCATTCTTTTTTTAATAGTAGACAATTTCCTTACCGTGACCCCGGAACATAACAGGCTACTGAAGGACACCGTGGATTTTAGTCAGTACAAGTCTGACAGTTCCTCCCGCCCTGCCCGGGGTTGGAGGACTCATTTGATGATTTTACCACGCTAAAAAAAAAAAAAAAAAAGTAGACAATGTTCCGTTTGCTCCTTGAAGTTCCACGGGATTCCAAGGACGAGTTTCAGTCGAGTCTCGTTGATTGGGCGGGCGGTGAGGCAAACCCGTCTCACCGCTAACATACAAGTATCGTGTTCCAAAGCTATGAGGCTCTTTGAGAAAACAACAAATGTATGAATGAAATGTAGGTACCAGCTCGTCGACTATCTTAGTATCTGGAACGCAAAGGGCGTCTAGGAATCTGACAGACTCTAGAGATCAGCCCAGAGCGAGATAACTCATTTGATGATTTTATTTCCCCCTAAAAAGAGCTGATTCAAGCAGCAGTGCTGATCACGTTTCGTATTGTTAGGAGATTCCTCTCCCAAGACCCCAAAAGAAACAGATTATTATTCATTTTTATTCGGTACTCCTCTGCCCAACCCCTCAGGGATTACAGGCGTTATGTTAAATTACTTGAGGTCGCTAGTTCTAGCAATTCTTATCATTATTTGGTGAATATCGGCACTTTCAAAATTGAAAAATGTATGAAAATTACGAATCTTCGAACTTGTATAAATTGGCCGAGAGCAATCCTACAACTTTTGTGTCATAGTAACTATTGCTCCAAATGACTAGTACTACCTATACCAACCAATAATACAAAAGGTACCAATTTTTTTCGTTGGCACTTTCAGAAATGGCCCAAAAAAAATGATGTCCTTTGAAAAATGTTTCAAAAAGTTTTTGACAACATTTTCTCCAGATTGCAACTCTTCATTAACTTTTTCACTATTGTTACTAACTGAAATATTTGTTTTTATAGTAATGAATGAAAATTGTTCAAAACGTTACAAACCGGTAAGAACAACCTAATTCTAAAATTGCAGCGAGTTCCTACTTTTTTACCCTTGTTACTAACAAATCGCACTGTTTTTTAATAATAAACAATGTTCAATTTGTTGTAAAACGCTGCAAATTTGATATACGTTACGAAACGGTAAAAACAACTTAATTACAAATTTACAGCGAGTTACAAATTTCTTTCACCTGTGTGATTAAATAATTTCATTGTTTTTTTAATAATAGACAATGCTCCGTATGTTGCAAAACGCTGCAAACTTGATACACGTTACAAACCGGTAAGAACAACCTAATTCCAAATTTGCAGCGTGTTACTAATTTTCTTACCCCTGTTTTTACAATAAAAACAGTGCAATCACTGTTTTTTTTAAAAAAACAATGTTCCGTATGTCGCAAAGCGCTGCAAATTTAATACACGTTAAAAAACGGTAAGAACAACCTAATTCCAAATTTGCAGCGTGTTACTAATTTTCTTGGCAATGTTATTAACGAAAAACCATTTTCACCCCTTTTCACCCCTTTTCAACCCTTTCCGTACACCCCAGAACGCTGCAAAATCACCCGGTATGTTATTTTACCTTCCTTAAGAACCCCTAAAAATTTCAGCGTGTTACTAATTATTTTCGGGTTTAGGCTTTAGTGACTGGACTATACTTTAACCCAGCTTCGTCATGTACTTGCACATACGACAAAAATAAAGTAATTAAGAAAACGAAAACAATAAAAAAAAAACCGGCCAAGTGCGTGTCGGACCACGCACAGTGTAGGGTTCCGTAGTTGCCCATCAAAATACTTATGCGAACTAACTAAACTGATTCGCTGAATTTAATTTTAAAAAGAAGAATTTTCAAAATCGGCCCAGGAGTCTTTGAGAAATCGGGGAAAATACATAAGAATAAAGATTACGACGAATTTAGAACCTCCTCCTTTTTTTGAATTTAGTTAAAAATAGTTGACGATAAAAACCTACCTATCCCCAAAAAACATACCTATAAAAGGTGTAAAAATAAAGTTGACAAACTTACATTTGCAGTTGTCTCCGATACAATTTGTTTAAGAAAATTGATATCCAAGTACATTTTATAAGTTGGTCGACTATTACTCGTAAATTTGTAAAGCCTACTTAGTCATGATAATTTTCTTTTAAACTTCGTTATATATACTACTATTGTGATTTTTTTCACACCCCCAAACATAACCGTTTAGCTGGTAGAGGGGGGGGACACTCGAATCGAGCAAAATTTAGCACTTTAAAGCTTAATATTTCACAAACTATTTTTTTTATCAAAAAATTGTTAATGGAAACTATCATTATTTTTTAAAGACCTATTTAATGATACCCCACACTAAGGGGTACGCGAGAAAAAAAAAAATCCTCACTTTACGTGTAAGTACTGGAGGTACCCTAAAAAAAAATAATTTACGAGATTTTATTTTACCACTTTTTTGGCACAACAAATCCGTATATTTACACCAAATTACAGCTCTCTAGTACTGTGCGTCTCTGAGCTAAACTGCGGACAGACGGACGGACGGACGGACGGACGGACGGACATGGCGAAACTATAAGGGTTCCTTGTTGACTACGGAACCCTAAAAACCTATTCAAATCTGAAATTTGAAACCACGGTCATCATCATAGCAGTAAGGGCGTCAGCGTTCCGGTGCAAATAAAAGAAAACTATAAAAAAAAACCTAGAAAAAAATTTAATAAACCTCTAAAAAACAACTGAAACACGAAAAAAGAAAAATTCTATGTTTACCTGGGGTTTGAACCCATGGTCACCACCTTGAAAGTCAAAGCTTGAACAAATAGAGCCGGTTGGCGCGGCGAAATCGCCTGTCCCTATTAACAAGGTCGGATGTACCACTTTCGCCTTTTTCGTTTTATTCCATTTTTGACCTAACAAAAGCATTGTCTTTCAATAGCATTAACATTTTTTTTTTAATTTGCTTGTAGTTTTTGAGATAGCCAAGTTAACATAGTCGTATGTGGCATGACTGCCCGTTAACAATGATCGATGTTATCTTACGGCGTTTTTAACGGGGTGCAGGAGGAGAAAACGCCGTCAGTTGTGCCACTAAAATCCATGTTGTAGGGGCGTGAGAATATGCCGTGCTATTTTACTACTTATTATTCTAGATTGCTTTTTTTGTTTTACCAGCTTTTATTAATTAGTTTGGTAAATCTTTTGGATTATACAATTAAAGTTGTAATATGTACCACATCCGACTTTGATAGTAGTTTGATAACATATGCATTTTGTCGTTTGTGGTACTACCTACATTTTTAGCTGCCCCTTGTAATGTAAAATATGTTGGTAGTACCACATCAGACTTTCTTGTTGGTTTCAATATATTTTTTAATTGTTGTATGTGGTACTTCCTTTTATGTTAGTGGTAAAAGTATTAGAACTTGGCGTAGGATTTGGTAATATTGCAAACCAACCGACGATCAAAAACATTTTAGATTTCGATATAGGTATCGTGTGCCTATATTGATATTACACAATATTTTTTGGGGTATTTTTTTGCTTAAATTGGTATGATTCTAGTCATTTTAATATGTTTACTCTAAGAACCAACGGAAAACAATGATACTTATATATTTTATATATTATGTTGCTTCTAGCCTATATCAGTTCCTGGAGAATCCCCGATACCATGTTATAATAAATTAATTCAGCAGCATTCATTCATTATAATGCAGCAGCAGCAGCAGCATTACCATTAATATTAAACTATGTATTTGTAACGCATATAGAAGATAATATTAGTTGTGATCAAGAATTCCAAAATTAAATCTTCAACTTAGAAGGGCTGGAAAGTTCATCATAAGCCTGCACTTTTGTCCACTGCTGAACTCCAATGTACGCAAAAGAATGGCAAGTCATCGTTCCATCTGGTTAACAAGCGTCCTCTACGTTTGCCTAGTTGCGATATCCACTCAAATATACGTATAACCAAATCACTAGGTATTTGTCTAGAGACAGATGTGACTAGCTCACTGCCAGCTATGTTAGCAACTTTGGTGCTTTGACGGATCACCTCACTCACTCCACCATTTTATCTACTAGAGTTATTCCGAGTATAGTTAGTTCCTTAGGTTGCTGTGGGACTAAATTGATAGCCTCAATAGGAGTGACCACGATTCGATATCGCAAATCATAATTGGACACACGATAAGACTTAATGGAGACCGAATGATGCCCAACTCGACTAAATACTTCTGTTGACTTCCCTCTTGAAGTTATTCCTACTCAACCAAACTGTTTGTCCAAGATAGACCTATTCATGAACAGTCAAGAATTGCACCATTTATAAAGATTGGTCCCTAGATCCCTATGCGTTGTAAATGCTTTAGTCACGCTGGTTTTATTTTCATTCCAAGCCAGCATGTTAAACATAATATCGTCATGGCCAATGCCATGTGTTTGTTCACCAATGTGAACAGTTTCGGGAATATGACATGCCCCCTGCCTCACCCTCGGCGATCCTGTATTTATGTTTAAAATGCTGGTTTTGTAGTTGGAGATTCACAGTCGCAGTCTTGTCAATATCCACAAATGCTAAGCACAAGGACTTCTTATACTCTTCAGAGTTCTGTATAACCTGCCTCACTGTGTGGATGTTTATTGTGCTAAATTTTCGGAAGTTTCGGAAGCTGAATCTTGTCAAGTCTTCTTACCAGACAATTTGTGATGATAATCGAAAACAGGTTATAAAAGTGGCTCGAGAATTTAATGGGACTATAGGGTTTTTATAGAGTATTGTCTTACTTCTTGAAAAACAGGATTTGAACACTCTTGTTTCACATCCTTGGGAGTGGAACAGGAGTGAACAGTAATTTTAGTTTATTAAAAAAATAAAAATGTATAATGTGTGACTATTATGAATATTTAACCTTTATAGGTTTCTATACAATTAGTGTCATTACATGAAACTAGATTCAATTATTTATTTCAATGATTTCAATTATATTGTTCGTAAAATTGAGGTATTCTGTTATGTTTCTTCTTTTAGAGACTAGTTTCATTTATATTTGCTTTCGAAATAATTCATTTAAAATAATAATTTTATCATATTTCACTTACATTTTAAACAGTTACAACAAAATCTTGATTAGGACTACCCATGAAGAATGATGTATGTGGAACTTGCGACAATTCATAAATAAGTTTTTCCAGATAAGTTTGTAGTATGTGACAGAACCGACTAAATACAGTGTACCAAATACCGATAAAAAAGTCATGTCTGACTTTTCTCATATTTACAAAAGGAAATATAACATTTTATTATTATGTATATGAGCTCATAAATATATTACAATTTTTAGTATTTTTTTTGTTAACCTAAATTGAATCATTAAAAAAATATTCGCATTTTAAACTTTGACGCGCTCTCCTGTAAAATTACTGTTTTGCAGATCTGACATTGTTAATAGGGACAGGCGAAATTATGAACCATATTCTTTCTAGATTGATTTTTCCTCTGTACGCGCCAATTTTTAATTCCAAAAATTTGAAATAGGAATGCGCTCGTCATTTTTAAAATAGAAGCATTTTAATTTATGTTATGAGATGTACATTTTGTGTTTTGTACTATGTATTATTAAGGTTGAATATAGAATGGTGGCCGAATAGACGATTTGAGTCTTACGACTCGAGTCGCCGCTGTGTACGGACCGTGCGCGACTGGAGTCGCGCGACTTAGGTATGCGACTGGAGTATCGGATACCGGAGTTTCCTAATGTACGAAGGGCCTAAAGGTGCGGGTTTGCGGTTTACCCGCGCGAGTAACATGCGCAAGCTACTTGATCAAGCTACCCGCGGGGTGCGTGTGCACGGCGCATGGCGCATAGCTTGAGCATATTGAGGCACTTGCACGGGTTACATGCGCCGTGTACAAGCACCCTTAAAATACTGCAGGTAGAACAGGAAATAATGAAATAATACAATGATTAATGAACTGATTGTTAAATAAAATGAAGATTAATAAAATAATTTAACAGCATTTTAAAGTATACAGTGCATGTATGTTTCAGTAATGATAGTGCCTTTTCAATTCAATGCTGTTTATCTTTATTTAACAGACTGAATGAAAAGCAGTATATAATTAATAAATTAATTTTGGAAAGTTCAGCTTATTTTAAAAGTGTCGCGTCGTATCATCGTTTTGGTTTATTTAACAAAAGTAAAAATATATCATGTTGTGTCAAATATTTTTTGATAATCTAAAGGGCTTCACGTTCACACACAGCAGCTATAATGTAAAGATGTATATTATAGCACGATACATCTCATTACATTTTTTAGCATGCTTGAAAGCACAATATGGCGCCAAGGCAGTCCCATTTTTAGTTGATACGCTCACTATTCATTTGACAAAAATCTACTTGCAATTTCTTATTATTAAACCATCGTATCTTCAAAATAAAATACAAGCTTATATCATAAACAACTCGAATAAAACCCAAATCAAAGATCACACGTAAGAAATAAACATGTTTTTCTCGTAAAATGCGTAGTACACAAAGCAAAATTCGGTGTCAACTGATTAAATTACGTGTCTGGGGTATTACATTAAGAAGGTGGCGTGTGCCGAATTCGCGCTTCTTAACTTAAAAGTTATTACTTCTTGGAAAAAAAATATGGGGAGACGGATTTATATCTTATGTATTTTATTCATATGTTTTTATGGATTTATGAGAAAAAAATGTAGCATGAATAAAAAATGGGATGATAAAATGGCATGAAAGGCAGATGGTACTATATTCTGCAGTCGATGGAATAGGGCTGTCAAGGATGACTGTACTGGGGAATTTACACCCACCTTTTGAACTTTTTCCATAGGCAAGAGAGAAAGAAGTAAGAGCATTGTAAGAGCTTCTTATAGCTGAAGTAACCCTTAAGTTTCCTTAAAGATATCTGAAAATCGTGAAGGCTTTGCCAAATAGTAAGCTCGGTATTCTAGCTTGGCGTGCTTACTATGTTCATAGAGCTCACGTCACGCGAAACGTCAGCCCTAGTAGCGTGACGTGTTTCCTGTGACGACTTACATACATTGTTACAAAATAAACACGCCAAAGACACATCATCATCTGATAACCGTGACCCTGGAATGTAAAGGGGTATTGAATGAGCCCGTAGATTTTAGTTAGTCCAAGTCTGCCAGTCCCTCCCGTCCCGCCGTGGGTGGGAGGAATCATTTAATTATGACCACGATTAAAAAAGGACTCACCAAGCTATCGTCAGGCCACGAAAGTCAAAGTCAAAGTCAAATCATTTATTTTAAATAGGCCATCAGTGAGGCACTTTTAAACGTCGAATATTAAAATTAAGGAAAGGGATGGGATGGGATTGATTCTACATCCATTCGCTAAGGTAGGTTGAATGGAGAAGAGTGGGCAAGAAACTCCATACGAACAAAACAAAACATTTACCACACATTTAGGCACATATTCCTTCACCCTCTAAAAGGATCTTATCTGTAAGTCATGCAGATTTCTTAAACCTTTTTATAAGCAAAGCGATTTACAGTTTTCTTTTTCATCCCTTCATTTATTTACTAAAGTAACACAAAATAAATTGATGTATCGGCTTTTTCCATTAAGGGAACATGTTCGGTAGGCACACCTGCGCTTAATCACCGTGTGGCAGATCTGGGACGATATAATTCAGTCCATCACGTATTTTTTACATGCTGTGATTGAAATCTTTAGGCTACATACTCAATACTTTTTATTACGGCTTATTACGGTTTTTATTTCGACGGTAATTTTTCCACATTTTGCGTCTGAGTCTATGTAAATCAAAAAAGTCAAATCATTTATTTCAAATAGGCCACCAAAGAGGCACTTTTACGTCGAATATTAAAGTTAAGGAAATAGGATGGGATGGTATTGATTCTACACCCATTCGCAAAGGTAGGTTGTATTGAGAAGAATGGGCAAGAAATACTCCATAGGTACTTACTCTTTAAAAAAATGTTTTACAATATTTTTTAACAGCGTTTGAAATAATTAATATCAAAGCAATGTACCTTGAAAATCTAGACTAAAAAATATAAAAAATAATAAGAAATAAAAAAAGCAAAAAGGTACATGGCAATCTCCATTTAAGGCTCATTCATTCACCAGGGTCAGGGCTGTTTAAGCAGGATACCGTAGCTCTGGAACGTATAGGACAACCGAAGGAATACGATGGACTTTCAGTTAGTCATCATCATCTTCCTGCCCTTATCCGATTTTACTTGGTGTCGGCGCAACACGTTTTTTTCTTCCATTCTTATCACACGTCATAGTATCATTTACTCCTTTTTCTTGTATATCATTCCTTAGACAATCCATCCATCTTTTCTTTGGGCTTCCTCTTCCTCTCCAGTTAGTAATATTCACTAATCTCAAAAAAAACTTAGTTCCTCCGGCACTGCATAGATGGCGCTAGTGTACTTTTTGCTGACGATTATAACCGCTGCAAGTTGAACTACAAAACTGTCAGATAGATCAATGTAATTAGAACGGCTTTCATTCTATTCATATAATTATCTATTTTGATGTTTTTTCCAGCAGACTTATTCAGGAAATAAAGCAACGTTTAGCGAATTTATCATAAACGTATCAATGGACGACATAATCATCTTCTTGCCGAATCGTGTAGTTGCATGACTCAGTGTTCGGTACAGATGGATTAATTACTACTGATTACTGACTAAGATCATCTCGAGAGAATGCACACCACTTAAGGGATTACATACTAACAGGAGATGTAGTCTAATGTAAGTAGCTGTCATTGTGCACAGTGGACACTATATAAACACGTTACAATGTACCAGTAGAAACTTAAATAAAATAAAATAGGGTGACACAATTGGTACATAAAGGGCTATTGAAGGAACACCGTGGATTTTAGTCAGTAGGTACAAGTCTGACAGTCCCTCCTGTCCCGCCCTGGGTGAGTGGACTCATTTCATGATTTTTCCACGATAAAAAAAAAGGTGACACAATGGAGCGGTCTTATAGGCAGGAGCATTTTTTAAAGATGAATTTGAGAAAGACAATTTATACTGTGGATTTTATGACAAAGGTCTGGGCCCAAAAGTAAAAGTGACCAACCAACCTACCAGAAAAGCCAAAACTGTACCAAAACCAGCACTTTGACTTTAGACCTCAAAAGAAATTTTATAATTATTCCCTTATCCTCATAAGATCAATTGCTGCTGTTACCGCCTCATCTCAAGCCATTTGGGCCTCTTACTTACAAACTTACACTTTTATACACTACATCGTCTCTTATTACAATCAGCTACCAAAACCACTGCTGAAAGGCCTTCACCTTAGACCATCATGTCTAATGGTAATCCCTCACGACTCTCACGATGCCGTGGGCCAACCTAGTGGGCCCTGCCACGTTGCGACCTTCGGTTCCTGGTCGCCACTCTAGAACTTTTCTTATCCATCAGTTATCAGTTCTACGAGTGATGAGGCCTGCTCGCTCATTATCATCATCATCAGTCGGAACAGGTCCACTGCTGAACATAGGCCTCCCCCTTAGACCGCCACGCCGAACGACAATTCGCCACTTGCACCCGTCGCCCGCGACCCTCACGATGTCGTCGGTCCACCTAGTGGGAGGCCTACCTACGTTGTGTCTTCCGGTCCGTGCCTCTCTAGATCTTTTCTTGTCCATCAGTTATCAGTTCTACGAGCGATGAGGCCTGCTCGCTCATAAGCACTTCAACTCGCAAGTAAGAGTTACCTAACTCTGGTTCTTTGGCGAATGTCTTCGTTTATATGGAACCTTCTAGTAATATTTCGAGCTTAAAGCCAAACACCACAATATACTAAAATACATAGAAAAAACAAAAAATGGGCCTTCGGTAGAGCGAGCTCGGCTTCAAAAGTCGGTGCGAAAAAGATCAAGTGGCAATATTTCATACAATCTCAATTACCTCCAACGGTATCGCTGTTGCCGATAAGAAAAATTAATGTGTTGTAAGACGAATTTATTGGTCGTACATGATAAATAGAGGGTAGGTAGATAAAGCGTAGTGATATAGTGGGGGATACCTGTTGAGAAAGTAATAGTAAGGCCGCGTTCAAGAACAAGTGGCTCGTCGGGAGAAACGTCGGGCGGGGCGTGGTGTCACCGTGTTGTGTGATTAGATGCTTAACAATTTGAAGATGGTGGGTGTTATTTTAGAGGAGCTCGTGTCTACATAATTACAGCCGCACATACCGATCTTCCGGGTTAAGCCGTGCTTGCTGAGGTTGGTCTGTGGATGAGTGACCATCTGTCATAGCAAGTTTCCTCCGTACCTCGGAAAGCACGTAAAGCCGCTGGTCCCGGCTGTCATTTGTAGATCTTTGACAGTCGTTACTGTTAGTCAGAAGCTCTAAAGTCTGACAAACAGTCTTACCATGGGATATGGTATTGCCCAGTTACTGGGTTGTGGAGGTCCGACAGGCAGTCGCTCCATGTAAAATACTGATATCCAGCTAAATCTGGTTTGGCTGGAAGCCAACCACAATATAGTTGGAAAAAGGCTAAGCAGATGGGTGTTATTTTAGTAAAATTCAATCACATGCAATATTCATCTGTCATCTGTCTTTTAGGTCGCTAAGAAGAAGGTTAGGTCAGTTTGTTTTTCTTTTCAAATTCAGTTCAGTCGTTTAGTCTCTTTGACGGAATAAAGAGACTGACTATGTTTTCATATTTTTTAATGCTGAGGTCAACTTTCAGAAAAACTGCATTTAGACAGACAAATATACTTACCCATATTTTCCAGAATAATCAAAGAACTCATAATAAATCGATTAGTTTTCAATAAAACAAACTAAATCATCTGAAGTTGAAGTCGTCAGCATTCCAAATCAATTCTTAATTGGTCGTTCGCTGTTCTCCGTGAACACAGTATAAACAAATCCGTATAACAAGATTTTATCACATTGAAAAACAAAATCAAAAGTCATTTATTCAAATTAGGCTGATTTATCAGCACTTTTTGAATGTCAAATTTTACATAAGACAGTCCCCCAAAGCGCCCCCCCTTCGACACTTGAAGAAGTGGCGGAACAAACTCCACACAACACATCTGTCTGCACGGTTAGAAGAACTAAGATTTATACAATTTAATAGAACATTCACATTATACATCAATCCGAGATTACACCTCAATCGTGACTAGAAGGCACTTATAGATAAATTGTTCATTCATACTCATGGAATTTTGAATAATTATTCTATATCCAAACATGCGGGAACAGAACAACTACTTTCAGATCAAGACGTCCACTGCTGAACATAGAATCCCATTAGACTGCCACGACGAACGACAATTCGCCACTTGCATCCATCGGTTGCTGGCAAATAAAAAAAGATAATAAAAACAAATGAGCACAAAGGCACTGCTTAATTCACTAAGGCGCGGGCCACATAGAAAATACGTAAGACGCAGACGGGGCGGAGACATAATCTTCGGCGTCTCCATCATACAAAATATAAAGAAGCGTCGCAAAGTAAAACACATAAAAAAGACGGGGTGCGCGGACGCGACTCTCATACATTTTCGCACGTCCGCGACGCGTCCTCGTCTGACTTCTTTTTATGTGGCCCGCTCCTTAGACATCTCTTCCAGCAGACCAACGTTAGAAGAGAGATAGACATCAAAACGTAGACTTAATGTAGTATCGATCGTACTATGTGATGGTTCCCTCATACTTTTATTAGATTTGCGTTCCATCAGAATGTTTATCTCATATTCTCATATTCTCTGCAGTATTGGCAATCGATTGGAATAAAAATGTTTTTTCAGAACGTTGGCCCTTATTTTTTTATAGTTTGGGCTTTTTTATTGCCTTGTGCTACCCACTCATATTTTGATAATTCACTATGTATTGTTACGGGCTGGGTATTGGGATAAATTAATTAACACCAATTAAAACCAAATAACTTTAATCACACACGAATCGACGGGCGTCGACGATCGACGCCCTATATACCCACTAGATGTTTCTAGAAGGTGGTCGAATGTTCTGGAAACATCCATAGACTTCGACGTAAACCCATTCCTTCTGGAACATTCCAGAACCATCTCGAAACATCTAGAACAGGGTAGAAGTTTCTAGAAACTTCCAGACCAATCTTCACTAGAATAGTCGAGAACCTTGTGGAACCTTCGAGAAGCTTATAGATTGGTCTCGCAATCCGATCGACGTAACAGTATTAAAAAGACAATTATTTACTTGTTTAAGTAACCTTATAAAAAATTTAAAATATAAGATATTATCAAGATTTTAATCTCCATAGAGTGACACACTACACACATTACACTTAAATTATATTATTTGAAAAATTCTTGTCTCACTGCAAATAAACCAAATCTCACTACTCTGTGTCCTAAATCCCGTTAATTAATTTTAGATCTACCGTTGAAGAGTGGAGGATGTAGGTCGTGCTAGATTCCGATTAGCTGGGCAAAAATAATAACCGCAGCCGGATCACTTGTGGGCAAATAGAGCAGGAAATAAGGATTGTTTGGTTTGAAGATTGGAATTTCGAGTGCTTTACTGGTTCGACAGGCCTGTTGGTTTAGTGGTTACGACGACGACGACCACGACCTCCGGCATAGCAGTCAGGGTCACTGACTGCTATGCCGGAGGTCGTGGGCTCAATTCCGACCCAGGACAAATGTTTGTGTGATGAGTACGATCAATTTTGTTCTGTGTCTGGGTATAATTTATCATTGAGAAATATATAAGTATGTTTATCAGTTGTCTAGTACCCATAACACAAGCTCTGCTTAGCTTGGGACTAGATGGCGTTGTGTGATAGTTGTGGAATATTATATTATTATTAGTTTAGAAAGGTGGTTGATGGTGTGGTGAAGGGAAGAAACATGTGGGTTACGGGATTGTCTTATCAGGTTACAATCACCTTGGAACGTAAAGGACTATTGAAAGAACACTGTGGATTTTAGTCAGTACGAGTCTGACAGTCCCTTCCACTCCATCTAGGGTGGGAGGACCTATTGGATGAAAAGAACAAAAACGTAAGAAACAGTTTTTTTTGTATGTTTAGCCAGCTGTTGTGAAAGTAACTCAAATAATACTAAATGGTATTGAGTTCCCGTTGGATAATCATAGTGTTGTTAGTCTGAAATAGTTCTGACTCTGAGCCAATTCCATGAAGGTTCTTTCAGCTGTTTTGTTTGAGTAACTAACATCGAGATATCCGCAGTTTTGCATGTACATATAATATTACAGTTACATTGCGTATGATTCGAGAGATTTATATACGATATCTGATTTTCGTCGCGTAGTTTTTGAAGGCCCTTGAAAGGTTACGCAGTAACTGTGTTGTTTAGGCTGCCTTTAAGGAGCGGCTGAGCATCTGATCTCCACAACCCAATCACTGACTTATAATATACCCCTTGGTAAGTTTTTTTTTCAGAATTATGATAATATCTACTGATAAATATCTACAAATGACAGTCGGAACCGACGGCTTTACGCGCTGTGATAGATGGTTACCCATCATCCATGACTTTGCAAATACTATCAAAAAGTACTACTGCACATTTTCACGTATTCTATTTTAATTTCCACAGTACACTACTCCCACTAAAATCGCTACAACAATCACATCACTCAACGTTGCAAAAAAAGTCGCATTGTCAGAAACTCCGTAGCAAGCACAATACGACAGTGTTGTCGCGATTATTGTCGACTGGCCGACTGTTCGTGAATAGGACGCTTTATAGCCGTGGTTTTTAATGAAAAATAAGATACGTATTTGTTGAAATGCTTCGCGGTTTTCGTTTTTGAAGCAATTTGGTATATTAAAAGGAAGTCTGACGGGTAGTTGTTGTTTATTTTCTCTTTTTTTCTCAGGAATTACGGTACAGAGTTACAATCTTCCTTCATAAAACGCATAGCAAAAGATTGAAATGCACTCGAACTAATAATATTTTTTTTTTCAATAACAACGTATTTGTACAACATGGAGGGTAATAAATCTATTAGAAACATGTAATCTTTGGCTGTAGTGCTGTTCTCCTAGCTAAGTTGCAGCGCAACCTGTGTTTTGGAGTAATAGTGCCTGCCCCATATTTGGATTTAGAACAATGACATGTTACAAATTTCCATAAATGTTATAAAGAGGTTATAGTAATTTCTATTTTTTTTTTTGAATAATTTAGCCCGAATCCCTTCAAAGATATTGTGAAACGGCTTCTTCTGGGTAAGCTCCATCGTAGGCCTTGTATCTATTACATATGACTTTGGGGATAAGACCGAGGAGTGGGGTACCTTACTAAAAACAACCCGGTGAATACTATAAGCGCATAGAAGAGGGAACGGGGTCCTCTTACAAGATTAACTGTAGAACCTTTCTGTGCAACGCGTGTTAAAGCACATTCTCGGGACTACTGCAGATTTTCTTCGTGTCTCGTTGTACACGGTAGCACGTGATCAGTGTTACCGTCTTCCTTGAGATCACTTACTGAACGAACGGAGTCCCCAATCACATCTGACCTAGACTAGAGTTAGACTCAAGAGTTAACCAACAACTAATTTGAAGTGGATGTGATCCATTTCAGTCCAACCCCAGGCTAATGGCACCACCGACTACCTATACCCAGCAATGACGGCTGCGCCACTCACTGGGCCGTTGGCGACCCTAACCAGGGGCCGTATTACAACATCTTAAAACGAGTCTTGTTGACTGAGCTATACAAGTCGTCTAGTACCATCTCGATCACTCACTGGAACAAGCCTGGTGGCCTACCAAGAACTCTTAACACGTTCAGTGTAGGCTGTGTGAAAGAGATGGCGCTAGACGACTTGTATAACTCTGTCTCTTTCCCACAGCCTAAACTGGATCGCGTTTAGAGCTCGTGGTAAGGCCTCTGGTTTTAACTTTGTAATACGGCTCCAGGGCTGTGAAGCTCGCGACCACCATCCTGTGGGAGTCCGGTACCAAACAGTTGTACTGTGTTTCGGCATTGCACCCTGCACAGGATTTGCAGTTCTTTCTCCCTCCATATAGAAGGAAAGAAAGAAAGAAAAATCATCTCAGGTCTCATCTTTGCTTCTGGGTAAGATTGAGGTCATGGGCGATACGGTTGGCGCAGTGGCTGAACTATTGACTGCTGTGCAGCGTGTCGCGGATTTGACCCCCGCATGGAACAAATATTTGCATGATCTGTTCTGGGTCTGGTTGTTTGTCTATGTGTGTATAGTACCCACGACACACGAGAAATTCCTAGAAAAGTTTTTCATTAAAAAAAACCTAACTCAAAACAAAGTTGGACCACTAGTATGTGTATCCCACCCATACCATAAGTTACAGGTTCGTATTTCACTTTTAATTCCACATCCAAGAGGAAGAAAAATGTATGTGTTAAAAGGCCTGTGAGTAAATGAAAGGTATAATTTATTAGATCATTCCCAAACGAAGCTATTTCCAAAGACTTTGGAATAAAATTAAAAAGCTTTTTTCAATACGTTGGAAATCGATGTTCATCAATCTGGCTTATTAGATTGATCGAGTTGTTCAAATCGACTCGTATGTTTAACCAATTCGATTGAATAGTCCCTGCATTAATAAGGATGAGGGTTTTAGTTATTTTTTGTCATTTATCAAGTCAAAATGGGTACCATATTATTATCCATTAAGTAACATGGATTCATTTGTTGCTGAATATAATAAATTAATCTATTCTAAATAAAAAGGTTATTCGGATTAATTTAGTTGTTAGTATGGATCAGGCGCAAAATGTCCCTTTGGCAAAATGCACCCTTCTTTAAACATTCATAGGCATTTTGCATCAGAGAAAAAAGTAGTCAAGAGCCAGGAGGTGTAGAACACAAAACTTTAAAGTCAAACCAGCTAGTATGTGCACATCTCTGCAAATAATCTCGCTGATAAGTGTTTTTTAAATCTTACTGCAGTACAAAGGCCTCCCATCCTTCTTTCACCTTTCGCGACCTAGCTTGAAACGCATCTCCTTCTTGGCCTGCTGCGTTGTCGTTATAGTCATCATAAATATGTACATTAAAAAAAAGCGAAAAATGTTTCAGTTACAACTCTACATCCCCTCGAGGGCGCTATATTGGATTTGGTGACCCGACACCTACACAGTACCCTATCGGTTTCTTTTTAAGCGTCTCAGTTGTCCGCTGCGCTGGACAACAGCTTAAAAAGAAACCTCATTTTGTCATGTTATGATAAGTAGTTTAAAAGTTTTGAGGAAACATACATACATACAGACCGGTCAAAATCATAACCCTCCTTTTGGCTTTGCCGTAGTCGGGTAAAAAAAGCACTATTCTACACCTCCAAAAACATAACAACAAATACCTAACGAAAATCTCTATCTCAAATCGAAAACCATCGCATTTTATTTATCTTTAGGTACGAACCTTTTCCTCCGAACAAATTCTAAAAAGTCCGCGCCGTTATTTTCCTCTCAGAACGGTGAGGCTTGACGTTTTTTATTGAGAACGGAAACGGTTACCGCTGGCGGACTATTTTTAAAGATTTTTCTTCTCTTACTACTGAAGCTGTTTATCCCTTTATTAAGTTTTCCTTTGCCTGTAGGATGTCTGTGGTAGGATTTCATTATGGGTAGTTATGTGGTTCGAGGTTGTAATTTTCATTTATTGTAAGTAGGTATATTATGACGATACAGTTGGCGTAATGGCTAAATTTGTTGTTTGTATGATCTGCAAGTAGCTTAATAGTCAGCGTTTGTGTATTGTCAGTTTTTGTGTTTGTAAAAGCACCCACGATACTGCCGAAATTTCTAGTGTGGTTCTATGTTGAAATAACACATAGTTACGGATCTGGGTGTTTGGCAGTTTCCACTTGCACTTCTTGTTCTTTTCCACTCTTGTTATTGTCGAACGTTGCTGTTTGACATTATATTTTTATCCGACTACGGCAAAGCTAAAGGACGGTTATGATTTTTTCTCGATGTAAATCTGAGCCTTATTCTTTTCTTTCGTATTGTGTGAAGATGAAGGGTTATTGTCTTGGCTTATTGTATTGGCTTTGAGTGCTAGGGTTACAGAATATTTCAGTGTATTATATGTTTCCTGTCCTGATCATACATTGAAGGCAATGAAAAAACTTCGCATTTGTTGTGGAAAATACGACGCCCTTCGTCGTAAGTCGCTGGATTTGAAGATTTGAACAGAGGGAGGCACTTTTTTAACCAATTTCAAAAAGTAGGAGGTTTTCATTTTGGTCAGTATTACTCGTACATTGTGATATTTTAGTGTATTTACACCGATTATTCCATGGTTTGTGGTGCGATTTGCTTTTTTTTAACGTCGTAAAATTATCAAATATGAGGCCTCCTACCCAGGGCAGAGCGGGTGAGACTGTCAGACTCGTACTGACTAAAATCTGCGGTGTCCTTCAATAGCCCTTTATATTACGGGGTCACGGTAAGATGTCCCAAGTCCCGCGACCCCGGCAGGCTTTGACCCTCTAGAGGAGGGCCCCGTCATTGCTGCGATATGCTTCCTTATTTTTTTGTTCGATGCAGTATACAAGGTGAATATTTCAACTGGGCATGGATGGCTATATCCGAAACTATGAGGAATATAGATTAAAGCCTCTCGAGGCCGATTTTGACATAATTGGATTTTAGAAATATCAATAATCCTGGCCAGTAATCGAACCCGCTGATTTTGGAAAAAAAACATACCTGTATTATTACACCATTCGATAGTGTTGCTAATAAGGATCAAATTCTGGGACGTAATGATTAACGGCAAACTTCATCACCATTGCTTTCAAAACAGACAAGGAAAAAATGGTGAGAATACTAGCATCTTATTTAGCCAAGTATACTTCCATGTTTAAACATCATCATCATCAGACCAGAAATCGATCCCAAAATTAAATTTTGGAAAAAAACACACCTGTATTATTAAACCATTCGATAGTGTTAGCAACACTAATCCACCACGCGGAACAAGTGCGTGTTTGTAGATGTCAAATGTCTGGGAAGTAATGATATCCCTCCTCAAGATGTTTTCCTTCACCATTTTGAGAGCAGTGGTGATAAAATAAATTACAGAAAGTAATGCGCCTGGCTGGGTTCGAACCCACGACCTACAACGTAAGTCGAGACCGATACCACTGGGCCACCAATGCTCAAATGTTTAAACATAGCATATACCCTTACCAACCGTATACCTTCAACTCGATAGATATCAACCACCATCATAAACTAACAACGTTCAGAGCTATCGTAAAAGCTTCCTCGCCTACAAAACTAGTAGTTAATTGAATAGTTGAGCCGTTTAGTTGAGAGCGTACGGAACTGCTGTTAAAGCGGGGCGCACACGAAACAATGTCATGGGCCTCGTACAGCTTAATCGATGTAGATGGGTCACCTACGCTACCGGCGCGCACTGATTTTTTGGCGTGTGGGTTGAGTGTCGAGCGGTAGGCGAGAGACTGCAAAACCCTTCCTACTAATAATTAGAAAAATGCGAAAGTTTGTGAGGATGTACAGCTTGACATAAAAATGTAGAAAACCGGAAGTCGCCACTGTCTTCGCGCTACCAGCACTTTGAATGATTTTATTTTAATTTTTTTCACTTATTACGTTAGTTTTATGGCACATTAATAAATCTAACAAGCCTGTGGTCTTTGTTTACATCAAATATCAAATATTTTAAAACGCTGTCAGAAATAAAAATTTTAGTTCCGTTTCAACCCGTTCTGGTCAAGCTGTATGTATGTGTATGTAAGTATGTTTGTTACTCTTTCACGCAAAAACCACAGAATGCATTTGGCTAAAATTTGGTATAAGTACGGATAGTTTAACCTGGATTAACCCATGGCACAGTTTTTATCCCGATTTTATGTTCCCGTAGGATAATTTTCGAGTTGTGGCGGTTGAAGCCTCTGGCAACAGATAGTATGAAATATTTTTGCAGTTACTTTTATTACACTGCCTAAGGCGATTCGAATTAGGGGCGGGCCCGCAATTCAAATCGCAGGCTTGCGGTGATTCTCCGTCCGATTATGGACCTTGCAACCGTAGACGGTGACGGCAGATAAAGCGCTAAACGCCTGTGGAAGTTTTTTTTTGTCATCAAATACCTTTTTCGTTATAGACTTCCAGGGCCAATGTACACCACTGATCTTTAGATGTGTATAACGCGTTTTACCATTTTCTGACTTAGTGAAGAGGCTTCACAAAGTTCGCTAAAAATATATATGTATTTGCACAAAAAAGAATCTGCATTTTATTTCCGCAATTTTTATTACCACTTTCCGCTCGTAACTCATAGGCACAACAAACGGCCCGGCGGTATGTAGGGCAGGTTCACGTTATTTTGGTTCATGTACCTACACCCGTCCGCCACCGTGAAGGTAATTGCGCAAATACGGATCAGGCCTTATGCTACGGTACGCTGCGTTAGAGACCAGCCACACGGACGTCGTCGCCGCGTCGCGACGCGACCTTATAGTTTTAGTGCACTGAATAGACTAGTATAGCACACACGATAGTATAATATCATAGTCGTGATTGTTGCGTAAAAAACGGATTGCAGCACATGTATTTCTCGAAGGGTTGGGCAGAGGTAAACCTAATAAAATACTCGCATCCATTCATCCAAACTTTCGCATCCGTAACATCCTACCAATATTATAAATCCGAAAGTTTGTGAGGACGTATGTAATGTGTTATAAGTATGTTTGTTACGCTTTCACGCAAAAACCGCAAAACGGATTTGGTTAAAATTTGGTGCACAGATAGTTTATAACCTGGATTAACACATAGGATAGTTTTTATACTGATTTTATGTTCCCGTGGGATAATATTTTTAAACAAGTTATAGCGGATGAAGCCGCTGGAAACAGCTAGTTGTAAGATAATGCAGACATCTGCGTTGCGTCGTCGCAGCGTACCGTCCATACATCGTGTGGTAGCCCCTTACACACATAGGATAGGATTTAATACCAATTTTATGTTCCCGTGGGATAATTTTCGTGTTGTAGCGGGTGAAGCCGGTGGTAACAGCTAGTAGTAAGATAATGCGACATCTGCGTTTCGTCGTCGCTGCGTGCGGTCTATACATCGTGTGGTAGCCCCTTCGTACAGAAGGCGACACAAGTTTCCGATACCTTACGACTTAAGCACCCAGACAGTGATGATTGGGACTTTGTCAGCTTCCCACAAGGATATGAAAGACCATAACTTACGATATTGGGTATCAACAGTCTTCAGTAGTGGGGGATATGGTTGTATAGGAAATGCGTGATTGTTAGATATACTAAGAATATCTGTTTGACCGAGCTTCGCTCGGTTTTTATTATGTCTATATCTTGGGAACCGAGCTTCTCTCGAACCTGGGACCTTGATAAATCGATTCCTTGAGCCGAAAAACCCCTAATGCAGGCTGCAATGCTGCAATTGCTGAAACGCCCACTAGGTGGACCGACGACATCGTGAGGGTCGCGGGCAGCCGATGGATGCAAGTGGCGAATTGTCGTTCGGCGTGGCGGTCTAAGGGGGAGGCCTATGTTCAGCAGTGGACGTCTTCCGGCTGAAGATGATGATGATGATGATGACAAGAATTGCTCGTTTAAAGATATTAGATAAAATGGATGAAATAACGCCAAGAGAAAATTGTTATATTTAAGAAAGAAGAATTGAAAAGACAGGCCTTCCCTTTGCGAAACGGGAATCGAATCTGTCACATTTCTAAAACGTGCCGGAGAAAAATTGTACAACATAGATTTTATTTTTTAACAATGTTTAATGTATGTAGGTACTTAATTGGTTTTCCATCAACAAGGTAAACACAGCATATTTTAAGATTTAATCTGGTATTTAATATGCTTCGAATACTGATAATTACTATTACCAGTTACTTCCCAGTGCCTTGTTACAGAACTATGTATCAGTAATATGGTTCGCTATGTAATAGTCAATTTGCCAAGTAATTGGACGGCAAACCAATTCTAATCAAGATAGTCTACAATTAGTGGTCGCAGATTATTAGAATTTCGTGAATCGGAATTAATAGCTAATATTATATCAAATCAAATCAAATCGTTTATTTCAACTAGGCCAATTACAGACAGTTTTGAATTGTCAAAAGAGATAAAATAAAATTAGTACAAAAATAGTTGTGGTGCTACAGTCACAGTCACAAGACATAAAAACTGTGAAAGTACCGTATTGCTCATTCCAAAGCGTATATCTCTATGGAGAAGAATGAGCAAGAAACTCTATGGACACTCTTTTTCAATCGCCAAAATTATTAAGCCTCATTTAGACGGAGCAGAACTCGCATGCAAGTTTTGGTTTACATTGCGGCGACCTTTATTTGATCGTAACTGTCCAATTGCTGGTGGACATCCTACGCTGCGCGTGCGAGTCCGTGGTCTGCATCTAGTACTTTTCGACCCCATGCCATCTGCTTTGCGAACAATATGCTGCCCATTGCCACTTCAGTTTGCTTATCCGATGGGCTATATCGGTGACTTTAGTTCGTCCACGGATCTCCTCAATCTCAGGAAGTACTGGTACGAATTGAAAAACCTTTTTAAAGTGAATTTTTTATTATTTCAGACTGCTTGTCCGACATTCGGGTGACTCACTACAGTAACGACAGTCAAAGATCTACTAAAAACAACTGGGACCAACGGTTATGGATATCCTGATGGTCACCCATCCAACGACAGACCTAACCAAGCGCGGCTTAACCTGGAAGATCAAGCCGTGCCGCATTCATTATTTAGTCACGAGTTCATCTTAATATTTTAATATCAAAACGCACATTTACGTACCCAAATCCAAATCTTCCATTTTCAATTTCCTTTCATGTCTAAAGGTGTTTAAGGAAATAAATATTGCGGGTATGAGGGAAATGGGCCAATTTCCAAAGTTATTATATAACAGTTGTTACGTGTGGTATGGTTATTCGTGACCAGTTATTGGCTCGTAATGCCAATGTGAAAAGCTACACGTAACAAGGAGAAACGGAAAATGAGAAATAATAGGAAAGGCATTTTTAAATGGAAAGCTTTTGGAGCTTAGACGACATGGTTGAGCGATGGAATGCTGTGCAGCGCATCGCGTGTTCGATCCCCGCACAGAACAAATATTGGTATTTAAGAAGTTACACGGCATACGGACGGCGAGTAAAGGGCAGCTCGCTGTCCGACCACGGACCATGCCCGGGTCGACGGCGCGTTGTGTTCCACGCGCGTTTCAAAGAGTGTCAGCATGATGACGGGGCCCCCCTCAAGCTAGAGGGCCAAAGCCTGCCGGGGTTGTGGGAGTTATCTCATGACCGTGATCCTGGAACATAAAGGGCTATTGAAGGACACCGTGGATTTTAGTCAGTACGAGTCTGACAGTCTCTCCCGTCCTGCCCGGGGTGGGAGGACTCATTTGATGATTATACAGCTCTAAAAAAAATGATACGCGGCGCAGTAGTTAATTGTTCAGCAATTTGACCACACCTAAAAAAAGTCTTTAATAATCCTTGGGTGCAATTTATGAAATAAAGTAGAGCTGAATTTATATTCCTCTCCATGCTTAACACAGTGCAGTAAAACCACTGCACCCGGATGAAATACGAATACTTAATAACCAGCAATTGAACGTAACAAGCGCTCTAGCTTATTAGGATATCGGTGTCCAATTGGCTTCGTAGCTCAATAATTCGATGAAATCTGATATTCAGCTGCATTCAGTTTAACTACGATGCTATTATTCCCTTCCCTAAAATTACAAATGCCAAAGTAAATTTTATTTATAAAAACTGTAACGTTAATAGCGCAAAACCTCTTTTGGGGTTACTCAGCCCATGTTACTGAACAATGTTTGATAAAAACTTTTGGAAAAAAATGGTTTTTCATACAAAATGAGAAATTGATCGGGCCTTTCATGAAATATCATTAAAATTTTTATTTTTTTTTGAAGGGGAGAAGTATTGCGCATTTACCGTTACACGTTGTAGAACAAATACTTGTATGATCTGTAAGTAGTTGATCCGGGTCTGGATGTTTTTGTGTGTCTATGTTTGTGAACACACTCACGACACAGGAGATTTTTTTATCGTGGAGCAAAGATTATAAACAGATTTGATTGATGGTTAACATAGTTTTCTAACTAATTATATACTTTCGATAGACGAGCCACTGGACAGAACATTTACAATCCATTACATAATTTAAAGGGATTTTTTTTAACTCGGGAGAACTATATATCGGTTCACCATATCTTCCCTGTCGGTATCCCCCTACATGCCAAACAAGCAGATTTTACGAATAAAATTTTCAGTCAAAATTAAATTCGCATGCAAGATCAATTGGCAGCCACTTGGTATCGGAGTGAACCGCAACTTGTTCTGGCTCAGTTTCAACTCATTTAACTTGCTGGTTCAACTGGCTGGTTATCGATTCAAACTGCTTTATTTATATCAGGGACTTGAACGGGGAAGTTATTATTTTTAATGTGAGGTTTTTGGGTGCAGCTGCAGAAATTAGTTACGAATACACTTGAAATAAATTAACGATATTGTGATGCGTGAATGATATGGAAATATGTAAAACAACACTGTAAGGTCCTTACGTCTCTTACCACCAGCTGCCAGCGTAGATTGCCATGAGACTAACGGGTTCTGTTCGCATGAGGTATTGGATAAATAAAAGAGACGCTTGATGTCTTCTCAGCTATTTAATTTAATGGTGCACACATAGGTATAGGATCACAGCACGCTTCCTTACAAGGTTATGGTTATAGTCACAACACTTACTTCAGGTAGAACATACTACCATCTATCCAGGTCGAACCGTGGACATGCCACGCAGTCAGCATTCGCAGCCTGTGTGTGTTGTAGAATGTAATACGTGGCTTGGAACCAGAGCTTGTCCTAGCTTACTTCATGTGTGCCAAGCGTAGAGAAGACGTTTAATTGTTCTTTAATTAATATTTTAAAATAATGGATGGATGGAACCCTGAGAACAATATCAGAAAGAATCCGTGAGCATTTCAATACCATTATCATGACGGGTGATGCCATGTAATTGCAACAAAACAGGAAATAATTATGAATACATACGCCTATGCGGTTCCTTTATATTAATACACTTTCATTTTAGCCGCGGTTCCACTCCTGGTCCGCGTCATTAACTTTTAATTAAATATTCTTGTTTTATAAATCAGTTAGCGTCTCGTGTGTCCAGATTCCAAGAAAAAAGGGAAGCCAAAAGCTCAACGTCATCTGACGCTCAGACCCGCTTCTAGGCTTTTGCCTTTTAGACTATGCGTTATATAATTAAATTTAATTCAACTGAAATCTATCACAATTAATTATTTGAATTTTATCTATGTACTTATTTTATTTTATTTATAAGTTAAAGTATCGTAAATAAATATGTTACTCTCTAACGCCATCTATCAGTGAACTGTAACCATTCACTATCAGTTCGCGCTTCTGCTACTAGATGGCACTACCCGTCTAAAATAATCAATAACTAATTTTATACTTGTTACAACACGTCGCGTCAACTGAACACTTTGTCCAACAACAATCGAACTCTGCTCGAAATCTCGGAAGTTTTGCTTGACATCACCACCCCACTTAATTTTGTTACTTTAAAAAAAAAATTAATGTAAGAATTTCAGGGTCATTTATTCTCCAGGGTCGCGGGACTGTGTGTGGCAACCGTGATCTTGGAAAGTAAAGGGTTATTGAAGAATCACCGTGAATTTTGGTCAGTATAAGTCTGATAGCCCCTTCCTACCCTGGGTAGGAAGACTCATTTGATGATTTAACCACATTAGAGGCTTTATTCCACCTGCCGGAGGCACTGCCTAATCTACCTTACTCTGGTAGGTAAAGGGTGGTTGACGGAATTGACTCAATGATATTATTATCAACTAACAAAAAAGAGGATTGATAGTTGCTAACAAGTTGCTAACATCACATCATAATAAATGATGTGCCATGAAAACAAAGTTCGTTAAAAAATCTTATTTAGAATGTCTTTAAACCGAGACATGGTGTTACGTGTTGCTCTTTGTCTAGAACCAGCATAGTCCCGTTCAAAAACATAACTTGGGAGAATTAAAAATGCAAGCCCACCGAAAGTGCCGTAAAACCGAAACCGGTTTTACTAGCGACATCATTCGTAAGCTCAATTGCACAAGTGATATTTGCACTCCGAGGTCCTAGGACTAGATAAGGCATGTATCCTAAACGTATGTATATGTATGTACAGATATGCTTATCAATGCTACTAGTCACCAATACAGTAGCACATATTGCGCGCGTAAATTACCTTATCTGAACATGCATTTAGTATTTAAGTTTGCTGTACATTGCGTGTTTTACCAAAATGTCAACAGGAAGCATTAAATACCTGCAGGGACTGTCTGAAAAGGGCACAGCGGCCTTGGAAAGTAAAGGGCAATTGAAGGAATAGGTTGGTTTGCTGTCAGACTCTGCTCTACACGGGATGGGCAAGAAAAAATTGAAGACTGATTGAACAGCAGATGTAAATAATAATTTGACTTGAGATTCTCTCAGGAATATGACACTAGACACCAATTTCACCGCAAAACAAAATCTATTTAAACAAGTGCTTAGCTCACTGTAAATAATTTATTTGCTTGAGCAATAAATTATTCCACACTAAATCTATGAGATTATCCTGTTTTGACAGCTCATAAAAACGGATGTTAAATATAAAATCAAAGATAAAATCAGCTTAATTTTTCACTACTAGGATAAAATGTCTCAGTAGTAGAAAATTAAGCTGATTTTATAGCACCTATGGGCTGTGGAGGACGTGGTTGGGCCTTGTTCCCTTCGCGAGGGGAGGAGTTTGCTCCCCCGCCCATGGCTCCGTCTCCGACGGAATCTGAGGAGGAAGCTGACGCAAACGCGGACCACAGCGACGACGACGTCTACGACGCTCCAGAGGTGACCGAGGTAGACCTGAGAGTGGCGGTACAACGGCTCAGAGCCAAAAATACCGCCCCAGAGCCCGACGGCCTGCCAGGAAAAGGCTGGGTCCTGGCCTTCGGGACTCTCGGGCCTCGACTAGGGGGGCTCTTAAGCGCGTGCCTGGAGAGGGGCCGGTTCCCGCTTCCTTGGAAGACGGGGAAACTGGTCCTGATCCAGAAGTCCGGGCGCCCTGCGGACTCTCTGTCCGCATTCCGGCCCATTGTGCTGCTCAACGAGGTGGGCAAGCTCTTTGAGAGAGTCATTGCAGACCTCCTCGCCGGGCACCTGAATCGAGTGGGCCCGAACCTGTCGGAGAGCCAGTTCGGCTTCCGCAGGGGGCGCTCGACGGTGGACGCAATCATGCGCGTGAGAGCCCTCACGACGGGGGATGCAGTGGCCCGGGGCAGGGTCGTCTTGGCGGTGTCTCTGGACATCACCAATGCCTTCAACACCCTGCCCTGGAGTTGCATCAGGGAGGCACTCCGGTATCACCGGGTGCCGACCTACCTCCGCCGAATAGTCGAGGACTACCTGACGGACAGAGCCGTCATCTACCCCGGTCACAGGGGAGAGTGAAACCGGCGAGAGATGTCGTGCGGTGTTCCACAGGGTTCGGTCCTGGGACCGCCCTTGTGGAACATCGGATACGACTGGGTGCTGCGCAGCGACCTCCCTGACGGCGTCAGCGTAATTTGTTACGCTGACGACACGCTCGTCCTTGCACAGGGAGAGTCGCACCAGGCGGCGGCCGACGTGGCGACGGAAGCGGTCGTGACAGTCGTTCATAGGATCCGGCGGTTGAGACTCGACGTGGCGCTGCACAAGACGGAGGCCATGTGTTTTCATGGCAGCCGTAACGCGCCACAGTCGAGTTACAGCATTACGGTGGAAGGAGTTCCAATCGGCGTCAAGGGGACGATGAAGTACCTGGGACTCGTCCTCGACAGCCGGTGGAACTTCAGGGAGCATTTCCTGAGTTTGGCCTCAAAGCTGAACCGTGCAGCAGCCGCCCTCAGGCGACTCCTGCCCAATCTCAGCGGGCCAAACGCTTCCTGCCGTAGGCTGTACGCTGGTGTCGTGGGGTCCATGGCCCTCTACGGGGCCCCTGTGTGGGCCCTGAGCATCCGGACGCGACCACAGAAGCTGGTCGCATGCCAGAGGGTCATGGCTATCCGAATGATCCGGGGATACCGCACGATTGCCGGCGAATCGGCCAACCTGCTTGCCGGATTGCTGCCCTGGGATCTGGAGGCGACTGCCCTCCAGCGCGTCTATGAGTGGCGCGTGGAGGCGCAGCGCCGGGGCGTGACCCCGCTGCCTCGAGAAGTCGAGGCGCGGCGGGAAGAGCTCCGGCGCGATCTCAGGGCAGTATGGAAGGAACGACTGTCGCGACCGAAGGCCGGGCACGCCGCAATTGCGGCGGTAAGACCCCTCTTTTAAGAGTGGCTGGAGAGAAGTCATGGCGTCCTGACCTACCGCTTGACGCAGGTCCTCACCGGACACGGAAGTTTCGGGAGGTACCTGTGTCTGATGCGAAAGGAGGAGACGCCTGGGTGTCACCACTGCGAAGATCGCCCGGAGGACACGGTGGAGCATACGGTGCAAGACTGCCCAGCTTCGGCGGAGCACCGACGTGTCCTCACGGCTGCGATAGGCGGAGACCTCTCGCGCCCGGCACTGGTTGCGGCCATGCTGCGGGGCGAGACGGAGTGGGAAGCGGTCAGCTTCTTCTGCGAGGCAGTAATGCTCGTGAAGGAGGAGGCAGGCCGCGAGCGAGAGAGGACAGCGTCCTCCCTCCGCCCCAGCCGCAGTGGTAGGCGCCCACGGCGACGGACGTCGCTTGATGATCTCCGGCCACCGTAGGCGCGGGCATGCGGGCAGCGAGTAAAGGGCAACTCGCTGCCCGACCGAGGACCATGCTCGGGTCGACGGCGCGTTGTGTCGCACGCGCGCCTCAAAGAGCGTCAGCATAATGACGGGGCCCCCCTCTCAGAGGGCCAAAGCCTGCCGGGGTCGCGGGATTATTCCCTTACCGTAACCCCGGAACGTAACAGGCTATGAAGGACACCGTGGATTTTAGTCAGTAGAAGTCTGACAGTCCCTCCCGCCCTGCCCGGGGTTGGAGGACTCATTTGATGATTTTACCACGCTAAAAAAAAAAAACAAAAATCACATGCCGGGATCAAAGGTTACTTTCATATTTTATGTTTATTGAAATATAAAATAAATATTTTAATTACAAACTGATCATCCATTGTACACATACTTTAGACTTTACATGTAATAAATTAAAGCTTTAACCACCGTAGTTTGTAGCCTCATTAAGATAAATCGTTTAAATTTGGTCAACATAATAAACTTCGTTACAATTCGATGGGCAGTAATAACCCCTCATTACTGTTGTTCGGAAAAAGACTTAATTTTCTTTTAAAGCAATAAAAAGCTTGTAAATTCAGTTAATAATTACAAACAACAGCAATTATTCATCGTAATGGTTTCGATGCATGTTTTAAAACTGTAGTTTTAACATTCAGAATTAATACAGGAACAGAATCGCATATCGTTTCAGCTTTCATGATTGGAAATTAATTGATCCGTTCCGTTTTCATTACGATTCCAGTTCGGTAGCATTTTTCACGGGACTGGGTCGGACGGGACACATTGAGTGATAAATTCTATGTTATGTTGGCATGGGGAAAGCAAAGTTCTTGTTGTGTTGTGTGGAAATGAATAGGACGCTATAACTATATAATTAGCCGTAAGATTTTAAACACTAAAACAGTGAATAGTTACATTTTTTAATAGAACTGTTTCGATTTCTTCGATTTGTGAATGAAGATTTTGAAGTTGTGAACAAGCAATCCCAACTTTAGCAGTTTCTATATTGCTAAAGTTAGGATTTATTTTACTATTCGCTGTTATAGTAAAACACCTGTTTCGGTACTTTACAATTATTTATTGAACGACAAAACTCAAAAACCAAGTACATTAATATAATTTTTATGAGCAAAGCTATTCTACGCCAAAAAACCAAACGCCCTTTTTACGTTCCGTCATTTTGTCTAATTCATCCCTAAATAACACTTGTTTCTATAGTGTCATGTTATGCATGATGAAGTTCTTATCCTATGGTTCAACATTTTTCAAAGTAGCGTCATAATGGTTTTATGTTAGTAAAGTATTATCTATCGTTATCTTATCAATACAACCTATTTCCGTCATGTAATAGGACATTATAATATACTATTACACCTCGACATGATTAGGGGATAATGACCAGCTTTGGGCAGTAATCCACTGCGTTGATTACTTACTAATTGGTATATGATGTTATTTAGTACATGGGAATGAGCTTGTCTATCTACAAATCTATAAAAATCAATGTCACTATTCGCTGTAATTTTATAACTCCAGAACGGGCTCACATATCCAAACCAAACTTTTAGACTTTGTTCGGACTATTTATTAGATGGTTTATGTGAAGTTTGCACAAAATTGGTCAAGCTGTTTTTGTAACAAATAAATTCAATAAATGGCTGATTATTTGGTTAATGGGGATTTTGCTGTCAAATTGAAACTTTCAGTGCTGACAGTACAAGCTATACTTTTATTTCAATGGTATACCAGCATGTTGTTATGTTATTCATACGGTTATTTCATTTTGGCGTGCGAAGCACGTACCGGGCCGCTAGTAAAACATAACATAAACATTTGTTTAGAGTCAAGGACCATTTTTCTCTGGAATCAGTGTAGATATTAAAATAAAACATTTGACTTTGATTTCTGCAGACAGAGAGCTTTATTTAGCTACCCGTAACCGTTTTGTACCTATAAATCGTTCAATACAAACACGAGGTAATCATAAAACGTTACCTACCGCTAAACACACAATTATGACCCTAATGTGTTTTAAATAATACCCTAAAGAACCACCTTAATTAGTCATAGTTAACTTGTAAAATCAGCAACATTTTGTTTGTTCATGTGACCTTGAGTTTGCGTTACATTAGGGGTAATTTTAGGCACATAATAATATGATTATCGTACACTGTTTCATGTCGTTGGAGGTCAAATTATTTGACTTTGTAATGAGATTGAAATACTTGCTGGTATTTTTAGGAACAGGCTCTAAGTACCAAGTATAGGTACTTATCCGATAAATCCTGACACATTTATTATTTTTAAATACATTAATTTAACAAGACAGATACCAAAAATATATTTTAATATTTAGGTATATTTTAATACTGTATAGTTGTACTATACAGTATTAAAATATACCTTAAAAGGACATGTTTACAAAAAGATAAGCAGCGACACATCCTGAATAATTAAGAGATGCAAAAAAAATGATGATGACCACTTATTAATATCACTTCTTATTGGGCAGTCGTGTAGCAAGTGCAAAAGGGAGAGATATTGAAAACTATATTTTATATACATACTTGTCATATTGTACATTGTACACATAATTATTCACCAGCCCAGTTTTCCTAATTAATGTATCTACCAATTTTATTAATTCTCTGCTAATTAAATAATCGTCTCAGGCGTAAACCTCATTCTAGCAAGCAAATGAAATCGTTCATTATTTTTTTACTAATATAATAAATGCGAAAATGAGTTTGTTCTTTGCACTTCTTTATTTATTTATAACTTCATGCAATACAGAGTTCCATTGGCGGACTTAATGCCTGAGGCATTCTCTACCAGTCAACCAAGGGCAGTAGAGAAATAACATGGCAGGTGCATAAAAAGAATGAGATTTTAAGGATAACTGCTGAACTCTCACACCTAAACCTTTTGATAAATGGTACAGATATAAACGAAACCTTTGGAGGATTAGGTATATTGAAGAGGAGTGAAGGAAACCGCGAGCAAAAACTAGTATAAAGTAAATACAAAAGAAAAAAAAACGAACGATATTTACAAACCGTTACTGCTCAGTAACAGTACCATTTGCAAGCCTAGCTTTTTTCTCAATCGTTATGTAAATGAGCCTGGAACGTGGTAAACACCAAGTAATTTGTATCAAGCGCCGCATAATTGAACGTAATGTGCCTACGTAATATTTTGAAGTGTACTGCAATGGTTTTTACATAACAATGTAGAAGTTTGTTCTTAGAACATTGTTTCTTGGTTATAAAAGAGTTTAGACTCCGGATGATTTTTCTTTGCGTCTTGGAATTGTCTGTCTATTCTTACTGTGCACGATTGCGCTATAAAATTTTATTGATAGTTTTCAAGTATTGGAATCCTTTTTAATATTAACATTTTGGCTAAAGAGAAGTCACAGAAGACAGACGATATTGGTGCTATTTGTCGTAAAAACCATGTCATGTTGACACAGCATTTCCTTATTTTAAAGATAGAAATAGATTAGTAATAAAAAATATAATGTTACAACCATTTCTGTAAAGGGTAATGCAGAAGTTTACATTTAGTGCTTAACATCCGCCTTCTACAAGATGGGATTTGGCAGTTTTTGAATTAAAAGGTAAAAAAAAGAGCGAGTCAATTGCCATGAACTGGGTATAATTTTGCGTTTTGAGTGAATGACTGCTGTGTTGCGTATCACGGGTTTGATTCCGGCACGGAACGAATATTTATATAACCTACAAGTAATTATTCCGAGTCTGACTGGGTTTGTGTTTTTGTGAACGCACCCAGGATAGTGGAGAAATTCCTAATAGAGGCATAATAAAAAACAAATGATTCCTGACAAATTCTTAACGGATAAGTAAACAAAATTACTTTTCCTAGTTGCCTGCTACTCGTATAACCTCTTAAAGCCTGAGCAGAATAAGGGAAAGAAATGGCGCTAGGCGACTTGTATAGCTCTGTTTCTTTCCCTTAGCCTGAAGACTCATGCTTTTAGACGTCATGCTAGCCCACTTGATCTGATAATCCAATCCTGAACTAAGCGAGCACCCTAAAACGTGACAGTCAATCAAGCTAAAACGGGAACCTATTTATATCTTTTTCGTTCCTCAATATCTATCTCACTTTACTAAAATTTCTGCAAAATAATAATATTATAAAGACCTTCTAATCTGCAAACGCTTCAATTGTTTTGAAGGCATCGTTACCGCGGCAAAGTGTACCGTTTTCAGCGTTTTCGTCACGACTCGTCTGACACCCCCTAATGAATGTTATACCTCCCCGTTTTAACAAGCTAATGATTTTCACAATGAAAATTTTCATTTAGTCTCGCATAGATTAAGGGTGAAAGTGATGATTTCGTGGCCCAAGATAATGAACGTAAATGCTTTTAATAAAGATTGTAATTAGGTATTTGAAATGTTCGTATCTTTATAAAGATTGATACAGTGGCTGTTATTTATTTTTATTTGGAGTTTGGTAAAATTATCAAATGAGTTCTCTCACCCAGGGTAGAGTGGGAGGGACTGTCAGACTTGTACTGATTAATAAACTGAAAATCCACACTCTCCTTCAATAGCCCTTTACGTTCCGGGGTCACGGTAATTCGTAAGTCCCGCGACCCCGGCATGATTTGACCCTCTTAAGTGCCCCGTCATAATGCTGACACTCTATGAGGCGGGCGTTGAACACAACGCGCCGTCGGCCCGAGCATGGTCCATGGTCGGACAGCGAGTGGCCATTACTCGCTGTTATTTTAATTACCTAGTCAAAATTTTTAATTTTAGTAGGTTGTCGACTTTAGGTCTTTGAGAGTCGCGAGATAGTCTGTAAGGGTACGGCAACCTGGAAACGTAAAGAACAACTGAAGAAAAGGAAGAAAAATAAACCCTGTTTCTTCAATAATATAAAGAATGTAACTTCGATTGTCCTGGCGTTTCAGTGCCGTGGTGCTTTTTTAAGACAGTCTCGCAACTTATGGCCATCTAAAGCGATCTGAGACTTACCTTACACTAGTAAATATGTATTAAATTGAAGATCCACCAATTACTACAAAGCATGAAATATACTCGTACCTTCAGTAGCAAGCCCTTTTAATTTGCATCTCATATATATCAACGTCCGAACTGGGTTCTAAATTAGGACCAAATTACAAGGTACTGTTGGAAATTTATTAAAGCTAAATTATTATTAGGCTCAGCTAATTTGGAAAATTGGTTGTGCTTGTAAGAATTAAATTTTGGTAAAAAGTTCCTTCTTCTTATCGTGCCTATGATGTTCTCTCGTGTCTATGAATACCAAACTGTAACAATAACCGAACCGTGTAGGTAATTTTTTTTCTTCTCGACGTTTTATAGGTGGCCATTGAAGCCCATATAAACTAAAATATTTTGATTTTGAATAAGGTTAGCATGCTGAATGACGCATCATGATGTTTTTGCTGATAAGAATATTACTGACATGTCTACCTTAATTTTATTTTATTAAAATATTAAAATGATTAATTTCAAAACTATTTGTTGAAATGACTTTGGTGCAGTAGCATCAGTTCTCATAACAGTAAATCCGGTAAAACAAGAGATTTTTTGCTTGTAGTGAAGATATCTTTTGTTATAATATGGGTAAGTAGGTACTTTTGATTTTTTCCCGGAGAAATTTCTCCATACCAGCTGGGAGTCTGGCTTTGTGGTTAGTGGTAAAAAGCTCGCCCAAAACAATCAAAATTTTGATCTGATAATATTGGTGTAGAAATATGAGTCCAGAGGCCTGTGAGTTTCCAAGAGGTTTACTTATGACACTAAAGATTGCCTACATCCTCACACAAAAGAGAAATAAGTAAACCGCAGAACACAAACGTATCGTACACAACTCCCTAATTCACAAACTACCCGAAATCAATTACAACATGAACCTTCCGCCCACGCCACGTCTAAACGGCTAACAATCCCGCCCGCCTAACTTAATCAGCACCATTCCATTGACAAACAATTACGGCCGTGTGGTTCCCCGACACGGCCAATTTGCCGTAAAGGAGTGAGCGGCCGATTGACGCACATTTGCATTACAAAAGCCGGTCCCTGACGGCCCGGTTGCCAACCGGCTCTGACGTAACAAATCGCGGTGACGAAATGACGTGACGCTCAAAATGGCCACTGGAGTTTTGAGCCTTTTCTCGCCGGCAGTGACATTTCGATGTGTTGGGTTTTTTTGGTCGTGTGTTCTCTTGATGTTAGGTTTTGCGTTATTTTGGTCGATGGTATTTTTGTTTGGAGAGAGGCAGTCGTTTTTCGCACAGGACGATCCGATTTTGGTTTTAAGTGATTTTGAGGAAGACTTTGACGTTACTTAAGATACACAGAACAGTAAACGCAATCATAGTAACCAAAACTCTCAAAATGTTTCATTTATATATTTTAAAACTTGAGTGTAATATAAATTATGATTATAACATTAAGTTGGTCTCTACGTAACCCTTCGGAGACTGCAGGTATGTTTAACTTATTTTTTGAACAAAATGGTACAGAATTTACAGAAATGTTCCTTTTTTTAATTAGCAGGTCTTTGAAATCTTTAATCTATTTGTTTATGAAACTGTAGATACTGTACCTACTATAGTATGCTAGTTTCACAATTCATAAACTAGTATTTTTCTTGAGTGAAATCAGTGAAAGAGCAGTGGTGGCCCAGTGGTTTAGGCCCCGACTTACGAGTTGTAGGTCGTGAGTTCGAACTCAGCCAGGCGCATTACTTTGTATAATTTATTTCATCACCACTGATCTCAAAACGGTGAAGGAAAACATTGTGAGAAAACCGGTATGTCCGAGAACCAAATATTCGAAGACATAATAATATGACATCCTCCAACCCGCACTGGGCCCGCGTGGCGGATTTTGGCCCACTCCCTCTGAGAGGAGGCCTGAGTCCTAGCAGTGGGAACATTTACAGGCTGATGATAGAAATCAGTGAATATTCACAAAGATTTATTTATTCACATCAAAATTCCAGAATTATAATAATATTCCACAACTATCACACAACGCCATCTAGTTCCAAGCTAAGTAGAACTTGTGTTATGGGTACTAGACAACTGATAAACATACTTTTATATTTTTAAATACATACACATTATAGATAAATTACACCCAGACACAGACAATTTTTCGTGCTCATCACAGAAACATTTGTCCTGGGTGGGAATCGAACCCACGACCTCCGGCATAGCAGTCAGGGTCACTAACCACTAGACCAACAATAGGGGCTCGTGACGTCAAGACGCACTAAAATGATACCAGGGTGTGATGTATTGTAAGTCTTATGAAATATTCATACTCTTCAGTTCAACATAATAATATACTGTTACATCTGATTATTGATTCCAGTTGAAGGCACCTGTCTTACAGTCTAACAATAGCCTCTCCGCCTGTAGGTAGCCACACAATACGATGTACACTATACAGGCTCCCTGAGTACCCAACAGTATTAATGAGGCAAGCTACATAGGACAAGCACCAATCGACGGTCCCTACGTACAAATGGACATGTCAAAAACCGAGTTTAAGGAAAGCGTTTCTAATGTTCAAATCGCTCTAGAAATAATTCTACGTGTACATAGACTTGAAATAGACCTCTTTAAAAATAATTTTAGAACGAGTAGTAGTACCTATGTATAGTTTTTTCACAGGTATTATGTCTTGTGTCAGCGACTGTAGCACCATTTTTTTGAAGTAGGTACTCGTATTTAATAAATTTTGATTTTTGACAATTCAAAAGCACCTGATTTACTTGAATGAAACTTGAAATAACTGTTTTAATTTTTAGAAAACATGTTCTGTACATTTTGCGACACAAAAATAACCGCACTTTAGCGCTCTATAGCCTCCAGACTCTAACAGTAATGTTACAATACAGTTCTGGATTGGCACAGGCTATTAACCACTGGAGCCTTTCAATCTAACTTCAGTGTACCACCAGGATTTCGTAATAGGCAGGTGGATGGCGGTGCATGTACCTGTTAACTGTGTTTCAAGCTGCTAGGCGGTTTCTATGGGGTTAGCCGTAAAATGACGGGAAATTGAGGGTTTCGAAAGGGACTTGGGAATTGCAATATCAGAAAAGATAGCATTTAAGGAACTAATGAATTATGAACACTAATACTACTCGTATATGAATAAGTTTGTAAGTGCGTTTTAGAGGGCCAAAGCCTGCGGGGACTAACGAATACCGTGACTCCGGAACGTAAAAGCCTTTTTAAGCACACCGTAGATTCTAGTCAGTACAAGTCTGACAGTGATCCTGCTCTGCTCGGGGTGGGAGGACTCATTTGATGATTATATCACGCTAAAAAAGTGTAAGTTGGTTTTCACTATAATCTAACTGATTGTAGTGTAAGATAAAAATAAAAACCGTTAATTTGTATGAATGTTGAAGTTATTGTTATCCGACATTTTAGACATTTTATGAGCAATAGAAAGTATCGAAAACAACCGCCGAGAGCGACCCATATAATACAAATATTTTATTAAAATTTAATAAAAAATATCTTGGTGACATAATTTGTCTATCAAATTATGTCACCAAGATATTTATTCTCTCATTACATAAAAACACGTAACCCGTCATTTATATTCTCATCATATAACCAACTTTCATAACTCAGGTAATTTTAATCCCTAAAATAACGTAAAAAGCCTCTGCGACCCCTTTACCTCCATAAACAATTCGTAATTGAGTATTAAAGTAAAATAATTAACAGCATTTAATATTCCGAGCACACAGCATTTGATGACAAATGGCCGTTCTTAGCTGAGCGCTGTCAAAATGGGCCACGTTGGGCCAGCCTGAGGCCTTATCACAAGATTTTCGAAGCCTTGGCACAAGTTTTCCGTATTTTGCCTTTTTTTTTAACGTGGTAAAATCATCAAATGAGTCCTCCCACCCCGGGCAGGGCGGGAGGGACTGTCAGACTTTTACTGATTAAATCCACGATGTCCTTTAATAGCCCTTTATGTTCCGGGGTCACGGAAAGGAAATAATCCCGCGACCAAATAATCCCGCGACCTCCGTATTTTGCCTTCAACTTTTTTGAATTGACTACAACGTTTATTGTATGGAAAATGAAAATGCACCTCTAGAGGTGCGAAAGATGAACTATTTTTTTCTGTCAAAGCTCTCGTTTACTTTAAAAGCAAAGTTGTACTACGGCCACGCTACGCCAATGTAAATTAGTTATGAGCGATATACTGGGCTTGAAGTTATACAACGGAGTTAAAAGTTAAATTGGCAGTTAAGGAAGGGTAATTAAAGTGAATTAGGATAATACATTTAGTTGTGGGTTTGACTACGAATATGTGGTTTGCGTAGCGGTTTCGTAGCACATTGACTACGGCGTAGACTATCAAAGTGCTACGAATTTGTAGACTACGATATGATAATTTATTTTGTAGCGGATCTTATACAATCAGCCTTTGTTTGAATACTTTTAAGCCATATTTATTGTTGAATATAATTTATAACATTATTTGAGCTTTAGCAAAGGTATTTTAATCATGTTTTTTGAGCAGAAACTATATTGCAGAGATGTCGGGGTAAACCCCTTTTCCGTCAACTTGTCGTTACATTAACAATTTTTCAGGTTCGAGTATTGTTGTATAACATAATACAGGTATTATTATAAAAGAGGTTGAGAAAAAAATTTGCAAAGTTCTAAATACTTTTATTGTGCATTTGTTATTGCTCAAGCTAGAATAAAAATGTTAATCATGGACAGTTTTCAAGCTATTGCGTAGCTTTTATCGCGGGCTCTGAGCGCGGCGGCCGAATCAAGAAATTCCGTAACGAAAAAACCTAACAAAAATAAACCTAACACCCCGCATCGTCTAACGTCGTTTCAGTTCCGCAGACTTCGTGCCTCGGCACGGTGTTTGTTTTTCTTGACGGTTCACTTGATGGACGTGGCTGCGCATAGCCTAAAAAAAGAAAAATTATATCTAAATATATAAAACTCAAAGGTGACTGACTGATATAGTGATCTATCAACGCACAGCCCAAACTACTGGACGGATTGGGCTGAAATTTGGCATACAGGTAGATGTTATGACGTAGACGTCCGCTAAGAAAGGATTTTGATAAATTCTACCCCCAAGGGGATGAACAGGGGATGAAAGTTTGTGTAAATCTTCTTAGATTTACGAATCAGTCGAAAATCTAAGAAGATTTATACAAACTAACGCGAATAAACGCGAGCGAAGCCGCGGGCAAAAGCTAGTAAGTTGATAAAAATGCTGTGCGATCCCGAGTGCTATACGTATTTTTTGTGTCTTGTTCATTTGGCCATTAAGGACCCCATGTTCTTGTATTCTTTCAAGAACTCCTTTCAAGCGTGCAGCTCGGCTCGCCACCTATTTTTGGCCGGCCAATTTCAATTATTTAAACATATATAATTGTGAAAAGGACTGTAAGTCCGGGTTCAGCAAATAACTTGTATCACATTTTTAATTTGATCCCTAAGATCCCCTTTCTCATAATAAAAAAGAGGTTCAAAGGAAAAAAAAGGTTTCGCAACTCATTCGATCGTGTGTAACCTTTTCAGCGCTTACAGCGATTGTACGCAGCGCTCTCAAAATGAGAGTCAGTTCATTTAACATATTAGGTTAACCGCGCTTCAGCGGATTAGCTGCTTTGTGTATTAAGTTAGGTATTTACTTTGGCGTTGCTTTGTAACCTGATTGTTGTGTTGAAGGACTGAAGTATTGAGTATGGCTGAGGGTATGATGATGATAAAATAGTCTTCTTCATCATGTTTATGTCATCATAACTCCAGTCGTAAGACATCCACTGGAGATTTTAGAATGGAGACCATGCACCAGCAAACGCAGCATTAAGGTAAACGCAGACTTAGCCGCACCGCAGTCTCCGCAGTCCCCGCATTACGAATTATTTGTATGAAGTTTTAAGAAACCTCGCACACTAACCCGCATCGCAGTAGCCGCAGAAGCGGCAAGAAAACGATGACTGCGGGTACTGCGGAGACTGCGGTGCGGCTAGGTCTGCTTTCACCTTTAGATGTCCACCTGCAAGGTGGACAGACGATCTAGTGAAAATTGAGAGATCGCGCTGGATGTAATTTGCTTCCAACCGTTCTTTCTCACTATCTTTATCTTATCTTATCACTATATTTTATGTTCATCATGATTATAAATCAAATCTAATTATGTATTTCAAATTGACCAGTTTATTAGCCAAATAACAAAAGCATTTGGTGTCATATTCGCAGACACAAGACAACTGTGAAAGTACGTAAAGTGTTACCATCCCAAAGCGTAAATCTCTATGGAGAAGAACGGGCAAGTAACTTCATGGCCACTCTTTCTCAATCAACACAATTATCACTTAACTTTTAATGTCACAATATAAGATTTCAAACGGTAAATTAAGTCAAATACACAATTTTACGTGTGTACGTTGCACAATGTACATGAATCAAATAATGAAGATCACAGCTGCCAAAAATGTTAAAATTTTTGTTATAATTATGTTGAAAGCTATTCCAAATACGTTTTGTTATAATGTTGTAAACAAAAAATCAAAGAGACAATCAAATAACAAATAATAAAACGTACATTTTGAACTGAAAGTAGATTTGTTGAACTATTCGCGAGCCATAAAACACTTCATAGCGGCTCCGCCTGAAGCAATCACTATAAAATGTAAACTTTACACTGACTCTAAGAAATTGATCTAACAGTTTTCTTCCATCGGTCTATCGTTTACGGCTTGGAATAAAACAAGTTTACGAGTTAAGTAAATAAATGAAATGTGTTTTGTTTTTGTTTTGTTTTGATCTTGTAAACAACGTGTAACGTTAATAACGCAAAACCTCTCGTGGGGTAACTCAGCCCATATTACTGAACAATGTTTGTTCTAAGGCTTTTGGAAATTCGCAAAAAAAAATGATTTTCCAAACTGATGGGCCCGATCAAGTTCTCATTTTGTATGAAAAAGCCATTTTTTTTTGAACAAACATTGTTTAGTAACATGGGCTGAGTTACCCTACGAGAGGTTTTGCGCTATTAACGTTACACGTTGTTAATGTTTGTTTGGAGTCGTTTCACTATTCGAAAAACTATTCGGGCACTCGGGGAAAATTAGAAACTGATCTGCTACTAAGAAGTTCCTATTGGAAAGCCCTTAGAAAACTATTTCTGAACTGTACTAACAAGTAGACTAATGAATCACCGGTTTTTATCATTAAAAGATTGCTTAAAACTTTAAGGGGCACGGGGATCATTCGCGTGTAATGTAACATTATAGATTCGACTTTAAGCATTACATTACAATACTACCTCCCTGACTGACGAGCAATCGCGACATTGTATAGATTTGATACAAGGTGCGCATTGTGATGCTCGATTTTCCTCCCTTACTGTTGGAATACTTGAATCTGTAACTTTATGTTACAGGTAAATGCTCACGGTGAGGGAGCGCCTTTATAGTATCGAAAAAGTAAGTTATTTTTAGAATGAAAATAATAAATAATGAAATCTTTTCAAAGCCATTTAACATATTCCGATACATTTAAAAGTATGTTTTTCACTGAAAATTTATGAAGATAATGGTGTCATTATTTTCACACAAGTCTGAAACAAATGGCGGTGTTTAAGAGCAAGTCGAAACAGAGACTAGGTATTTTAAATATTCTGAATACTGATGTAAGTGCGAAAGAGAATCAGTCCATCTGTCTTTTACCTTATGAGCTATTTTGACGAGAAAGTGGAACACCTATAATATTCGTTTAATAACAAATAAAAATTATTGTTCAACAGAAATGTACAAATTTAAATAGCACTAAGTAGTCTCCGCACTATACCACTAGGATTTCTTGCATCATAGAGAATAGTATCTTTCATCACATTTATTTCAGGCCGTAAGTATGTGTACACATGGAACGGTTTGAATTACTCAAAGATTTAAGATATTTTAAAACAGACATGATATTGTTTTTGCTGAAAACTGTAACTGTTGTAATCCTCTTCTAAAGGGTTAGGTAGGTAGCAGACATCTCCTTCTTCGCAGCGGTTCAAATCAAATCAAATCAAATCAAATCGTTTATTTCAAATAGGCCAATTACAGGCACTTATGAATTGTCAAAAGACATAAAATAAAACAAGTATAAAAATAGTTATGGTGCTACGGTCCCAGACACAAGACATAAAAACTGTGAAAGTACCGTAGATGCACGTTCCAAGAAGTAGATCTCTATGGAGAAGAACGTGCAAGAAACTCCATGGACACTCTTTTCAGATCGCCAGAATTATTACAGAACCTTTGTTACATCATTCATTTTGAGGTGGTACACTATGTGAGAACGATGTAGCAAGTTTTTAATTAAAGTGTCCATAGTAACAATTAAACAAAGACAATTCAAAAAACAAAGTGATCAATAATTATTAAAATAAACCGTGGCAGCTAAGAGATGACCAGTCTCAACTGACAGCGCCCGTTCACGAACATGACACATGCATCAGCACCATTCAGCTCAACCATTTTGGAGGGAGCTAAATGATCCGACACACGCGCCACCATCAGCGAGACATTTAAGTGAGCATGACAGACTCTCAGCCGCCAGGGTCATTCAAGTCAACAAGAGACGTAGGTACTCAATGAATGACAGCTCTGAAGTACATAGTACTCACACAATGTCGGCTATGAAACTATATAATACAAAGAAGATTGAATCTATACATTGCAAATACAGTTGTACAGTCTTCAGCAGCTCCAACAATGGTATTAAGACGTATACTTTCACTATCAATTTATTCATACATTCACTGCCTCATGGAGCAGGACCAGCATGGAGCCAAGCATTATCATCAGCGATATAGTCGCTCAGTTTGTAATATGCCTGCTTACACAGTGTGCGTTTAATGCATGTTTTGAATTTAGTTTCATTCAGTTCAAGAACGTTTTGTGGTAGCTTATTATAGCATTTTAAACAGTACCCCATGAAAGAAGAGTCTACTTTGGCGAGTCTGAAGCCCGGCTGAACTAATTGGTTCCTACTTCTAGTATGATAATTATGTCTGTCACCTCTTTTAGAGAAAAGATGCAGATTTTTTCTAACGTACATTATATTTTCATAGATATATTGACAAGGTACCGTCAGGATGTTAATTTCCTTAAACAGTTCTCTTAGAGAATCGCGCCTACGGAGATTATATATGGCTCGAATAGCTCTCTTTTGGAGAATAAAGATAGACTCGATGTCAGCCGCCCGTCCCCACAATAAAATGCCATACGACATTATACTGTGGAAGTAACTGAAATATACAATTCTCGCAGTATCAACGTCTGTGAATTGACGAATCTTCCAAACAGCATATGCTGCTGAACTTAATCGCCCCGCAAGAGTTGCAATATGAGGGCCCCATTGTAGCCTTGAATCAAGTGTTATACCCAAGAAAACCGTTTTATCGACGAATTCTAGTATCTCATCATCCAACACTATGTCATAATTACTATTTTTAACATTTGGTAAGGCAAACCTAATGCATTTAGTCTTGTTTCCATTTAATACTAAATTGTTTGCTGTGAACCAATTATGGATCTGACGCAGGGTATTATTGACGTCGTCTAGATTCTGGGCTCGCCTACTTATTTTAAAAATTAGGGAAGTGTCATCAGCAAATAACACCATTTTGTGTAGTTGATTTTTAAGTAAATAGGGTAGATCGTTAATATATACAAGAAAGAGGAAAGGACCCAATATTGAGCCTTGTGGAACTCCCATTTTAACTCTTAAACCCCGTGAATTTACACCATTTATCTGAACTTGTTGTTGTCTGTCACACAAATAAGATTTGACTAAACTAAGAGCAAGTTTACCTAATCCGTAATGTTTAAGTTTCAAAAGTAATGTGTCGTGATTAACGCAATCAAATGCTTTGGAGAGGTCACAGAATATTCCTATGGCGTCTTGTGCCTCTTCCCATGCAGTAAATATGTGCTTCAATAGGGTGACACCGGCGTCAGTTGTACAACGTCTCTTGGTGAAACCATACTGCTGATCGTGTAAGATTTTATAGGTGTTGAAGTGGTCAAGCATCTGATTTAGCATTACTTTCTCAAATATCTTGCTAAAGACTGGCAACACGGATACTGGTCTATAATTGTTAGTATCTTTGGAGTCCCCAGATTTAAAAAGAGGCACGACTTTACTGAACTTCATCAAATCAGGAAAAACTCCTTGATCCACACACAGATTAAAAATTAATGCCAAATATGGCGCTACAGTTTCCACAATGCCTGTACAAACTTTGATAGACAATCCCCATAAATCTTCGGTCACTTTAATTTTAATTTCCCGGAAAGCTTTAATAACTGTCGTAGGGTTTATATGTTTAAACTTAAAATCAGCCGGGCTGCCAGGAACGTTCGCCTTTAATAAACCTATTGAAATATCAGGTGAGGAATTTAGAGCCTCCGTAGTCCTAACCGGTATATCAGTAAAGAATTTAACAAATTCTTCAGCTACTTCCAGATTTGAGCTTATAGGTCCACAAGATGTCTGCAAAGCATAGTTAGTGTTGATACTAGTTGGTTATACTAGTGAAGGAGGAGGCAGAATGCGAGAAGGAGAATAGAGAGCTTCCACTCTAACCACCCAGCCGCTGAAGGAGATGCACAGGATAACAGACGTCAAAAAATGGCTTAGTCAGTATTGTACTTAAAATATCCACAATTGGATAGTATCGATGTTGTGGAGGATTTAATCGGTGTTCTTTTTGATATAGTTTAATGTATTTTATTAAATAAAATATTATATATTTAATAATTGTTTTTCTTTAAATTATTAATGTCTAGAAATGTGTGAAAAAGTATCAAATGGTAAATATTTTCCTATTTTTCGCTGCGAATTTTCGAATTTTCCTTGACAGTTCATTCAACTTTGATTCAGGAATAAGTGACAACCCATTGTCAGAAATAATTGAACGCTACGATGGTCAATTACGTATTTTTGCGAACCATTGAGGAAAATAATGAGAGGATATCCTCAAATTGAGTCCGTCAGATCTTCAGTAGACCGCTGAAAAAGGAAATTACTTATTTCTGTTTCACTTTGACGAATTATATTGAGCTGGAATGTTGAGTGGGCAATATCAATAAGTACCCCGAAAAAAAGACCTATTAACTTTTTCCCGCGGTGACACTCACATTAATTTAGAATTTGACAAATAACTCTCGGCTCTACCTTTTTTCATGAAAACGTATTTTTTGTCGTTTTACTCTGGAAAAAATACTTTGTCCGGTATGAAAGATACCCTAATTTCAATTCTGTATACCTGACAACGTATTTACGAAACGGAATAATGCGTTCAGTAGTTTAAGCGTGAAAAGTTTTAAAACAAACTTTACTTTCGCATTTAAAATATTTTTAGCTGTTGCTAAAAGCTTCGTCCTCGTGTTCTTCGTAAATTGTTCCCATGCTGCGGGGCAACGGAAAAGGGACGCAGTCACCTCCTTCTGCGAAGAAGTAATTATGCTAGTGAAGGAGGAGGCGGGATCAGTGACTGATAAGAAACCTGCCACCTCACGACCCAGCCGCCGTGCTCCATAATTATAAAAGAACGTCATTTGTTAATCCAGACTATAATCTATGTCTGAACCAATACCCCCTTATTAATAAACGTGGACTAAAGTTACAACCAGGATAATCCTTGGATTAACCATACATTTTTTAAGGATTAACCTTGGCGTAACATTAGTCCACGTTTATTAATGAGGGGGTTAATGTCTATCCTGCCTTTTCTACGTGATTCAGTAACAAATAACCATCCATCCATCCATGCAAACATCCAAACTTTCTCATTTATAATAAAGGTAAGGATCTTAAAGTTAGGATATAACTTTTTATTTTTTCCTCTGTCGGTATTAAATTGTGGGCAGGTGCAGGTTGCCATTAGCCTGAGAGTCAATTAAGGCACCTAATGGTGCTTGAATCTCGACTGAAATCTCATTACAGGCAAAGTTGGGATTATTGGAGATCACTGTGTTTGTTATTCTCAACTTTAAACGTTTTATTCAAGAGAATGTGCGAGTAGATAATGGTAGTAGATAGACTGATAAATACTCTTCCATCATTCTTTTCAGAGAGAGTAGTGGTGGCTTAGTGATATCGGCTCCGACTTACGAGTTGTAGGTGGTGGGTTTGAACCTAGCCAGGCGTATTACTTTGTGTAATATATTTCATCAATACTGCTCTCAAAACGCTGAAGAAAAACATAGTGAGGAAACCGGCATGTCCTAGAACCAAAAATTCGAAGAAATGTGACATCCACCAATCCGCACTGGGCCCGCGTGGTGGATTATGGCCCACCCCCTCTCACCGAGAGGAGGTCTGTGTCCCAGCAGTGGGAACATTAATAGGCTGATGATGATGATGATGATGATTCAAGAGAATGTGTGAGTAGATAATGGTAGTAGATAGACTGGTAAATACTCTTCCAGTATTCTTTTCAGAGAGAGCAGTGGTGGCTTAATGGTATCGGCTCCTACTTACGAGTTGTAGGTCGTGGGTTCGAACCTAGTCAGGTGTTACTTTGTGTAATATATATTTCATCAATACGCTTGTTCTCAAAACGCTGAAGAAAAACATAGTGAGGAAACCAGTCCTAGAACTACAACAATAACAATAAAAACAACAATACAGGCTGGTGGGAACAATATAGGCTGGTGTTGATAATATTCTTTTCTGATTTTGTTCCAGGATCTAAGATAGTAAAACTCATTCGAAGTTCCGGATTTCAGGCTTTTCTTCACGCTTTTCTCATGGTCGCCACTGTTGATTCTTGCTTTCAGGAGTAGTCCCAATTAAAAAGACACAAATAACTCAAGGACGAACAAATATTTTATATAACCTACAAGTAGTCGTTACGGATCTGGGTATTTGTGTACGTGAGTTTAAAATATTTGTAGAATCCACTACGGATTAAATTATTTACATCTGTGACGTCTCACGAGGCTCAGTTGAGAACCAGCGTCAGGCACCCTGTGACCTGGCTTTATGCTGAACTGAGCCTATTTGGCACAACCGTGAGGTACACGGTACGTACTTTTTGTATTCTTCCTTATTTCTATTGTATATCACTTGTAAAGTTGTATTTGATATCACCAAAGATCCAGAAAGCAGCAGCAGTCTTTTCAGATTTTCAGATCCTCCCTTTACCACCTAGAATTCCCCAAAACTCAAGCTACAAGGTCCCCCAAAGCTCAAGGGCTAGGGGCGGGGACTTTTGATATGTTCACCTCCTAACTAGTCCAAACAAAGTTGCGTAGTCAAAAATTGTGTTCCAAGACAGGCCCTCTATACCTAATTTTGATCATATGTTGTCTGGGCTATTAAGATTATCAAATAAATTTATTTTCTTTCTTTAGATTGTTTAAAATCGTCCTTATTGCCGATGAGACAATAGTCTTATCTTTCTCACGATCGCGATCGTTTCGCATCTCGTTAGATCGTTAACTATTAAATTTGACCTAAATACTCTACTAAATATTGAAGATCCAAGCTTTGAAACACTTTCGTTGTCCTTTGAAGCCTTTGCTAGAGGTAAATTAATTTTATAGTAAGTAAATCCTTTTAATTATTTGAGAAACATTTCTTGTTTCTTTGTAAAAAACGTTTCAATATTTAGATATTTTAAATGAAATTGACTTGTATGAAGGGCTTACTTCGCTAACCGTGCCGTCCAAGTACGTACGGCGTTTTTCCATTAGTCGGCACGGCATCGGCAACGGCGACGGCGACGGCGCCGGCGCTATGCCGGGGCAAGCTAAAATGTTTGAAAATGTACGGTTCGCTTTTGCACTTACCGGCGCCGGCGCCGGCACGGCGGCGTTCATACATTTTCGCTTCCCAGCACCGGCACTACGCCGGCATCGTCGCCGCTGTCGGTGCCGGGCCGGCTAATGGAAAAACGCCCATTAGAATTGAGTAGTTTTCAAAAAAACATAATCCTCCTGGCGCAGTTGGGTAAAAAGATAATGCAATCAACTATTTTGCTTTCGTATTGTATGCGATATGAATACATATTCCTGTACATTTCAATTCTCGTTGGTTAAAAACATTCAGACGGCATATTTGTGTGCTCATTGAGGTAAATACGAGAGTGTGTTTACATTCTATTTTGTATTCACTTTTGGAAAACCACTTGCGTTCCAACTGAGTGGTTATGTTTAAGATAGCACACTGCAGCTTTAAAATTAAACTTTGTTATTTCAAGTTTTGCGGTGAAAATGAAAATATAGTCACAAAATGAAAAAAAAAAATCCTTTTCTTTATTTTGTTTCTACCTGATCAGCATTATGACTGATAATGATGGTTGATTTTTTAAGGAGTGGTAGACCAATGTTATCGGCCCCGACTTAAAAGTTGTAGGTCGTGAGTTCGAACGAAGCCAGGCGTATTCACTTTGTGCAATTTATTTCATCACTAGTTTGGTGATCAAAACAACCCAAATTAAAATGGAATAGTTATGGGAAGCGATTATGGTTCAAATAACAAAATGTTATCCCTTGTACTATTGACTTTAAGGTTTTATGTTTTGCTGTATCGTGGGTGTGTGTGTAACCACGGACCGGAAGCCGCAGCGTAGGCAGGCTTCCCACTAGGTGGACCGACGACATAATGAGGGTCGCGGGCAACCGATGGATCCAAATGGCGAATTGTCGTTCGACGTTGCGGTCTAAGGGGGAGGCCTATGTTCAGCAGTGGACTTCTTCCGGCTGATGATGATGATGGGCGTGCTTACATACATTCACTAACAGCCAGACCCGGAACAACTACTAACAGATCATAATTATAAATATTTGTTCCATTGTATTATAATATGCAAGGATATTATGTCTTAAGATACTCATCAATTCGTGGATCGACATCTTCAGTTAATAAACTCTCAGATCTACAGAAGTACGGCTAGAACATGTCTCAATCAAACCCCACAACTAATAATTACCCTCTCTACTTACAATCAGTCTCAAAAGAGAACTACTGAATCACAAAACCAGTCCTTTAGCTCCTTCGGGATGTAACGCGAAGCAGCACGATAAAAGTTTCCATTTGAGCCGGAGATGCGTAACGAGCCTCTTCTTAGCGGCTGAATGAAGGGCCTCTTTTCGTATTCATATGATCCCACGTGGTTTGGCGGAGTGGGAAAGGGGTGAGGGACTGAAGGTAGAAACTTGTAGCGACGTGAATAGGTTTTTTTTCATGATATACCATCATCAAATGAGTCCTCGAAGTCTCTCTGCGCGATCGACTCAGAAATGAGGAGATTCGTAGACGAACCAATGTTGCCGACATAGCCCAACGAATTAGCAAGTTGAAATGGCAGTGAGCAGGCCATATAGCACGCAGAACTGATGGCCGATGGGGCCGCAAGGTTCGCGAATGGAGACCACACACCGGCCAGCGTAGTGTAGGGCCATCCACTAGGTGGGCAGACGATCTTATGAAGGCTACAGGATCACGCTGGATGCAGGCCGCTTACAACCGGTCGAACTGGAAGTCTAAAGGGGAGGCCTATGTTCAGCAGTGGATGTCTTACGGCCGATATGATGATGAGTCCTCGGAACCCAGGGCGGGGTGGGAGGCACTGTCAGACTTGCTGACTAAAATTTAGCGTGATCCTTCAACAGCCCTTTACGTTTCAGGGTCACGTTTACTTGACGAGACAAAAAAAATTGCTGACAGCTCTTTGAGTTGTGGAACACGACGCGACGTCGTCCCGGGCGTGGACCATGATCGGACGACGAATCACCATTATCATATTACTCACCGTCTGCATGCCCGCGTCTACGATAGCCGTATATCACGAGATGAATAGGTGAGGTGTGGAACTGACTTGAGATATTTGAAAATCGAACGGATTCGTCACTTGACTCTGCGTATTTGATGAAGCAACACGCGCACTGCACTGCAATGAAAAAGGAGGTTATGTCGTACGAGGCGCCATCTATGTCTAACTAATATAAAAAATGAAGAAGACTGAATGAACTGCAGGCATCACCTTATTGGTGAAGTGTTCTTTTTGCCTCTACACGTTGGAAGACTTGAAAATGCTACTAGCATCACCCTTGCCTTGACTACTGATAGAAAAGCAGTAATATTGAACTCCTGAGCAACCTAAAGACTTGTTCATACATAGTTTATCACATATTTTTTTTTTTTTTACGTGGCAAAATCATCTAATGAGTCCTCCCACACCGGGCAGGGCGAGAGGGACTGTCAGACTTGTACTGACTAATCACCATCCACGGTGTCTTTGGTAGCCCTTTGTGCGCCGGAGTCGCGGTTAACGTATGTCCCGCAACCCCGGCAGGTTTATCACGACCCAGGCTTTGGTTTAAAAGGAAATAGCCGATATCCGCTCGTGGCTTGCGACGTACCACTCTTAGCTTTGCACCGTCGACCCCTAGATGAACGGCGTATGAACAAAATGCAATCTCCGTAGCCACCGCCTCAAAGATAAAAAAGATGCAGTTCGTTTCACTCTTAGAACTCTAGACATAAGGTTTAGTTTTGTTTTATTTGGACGCCAGTAACGTTGGTTTCGTTTGAGATTTTAAAATGTATGTTGTGAATAAAGGTTTTTTAGGTTATCAAATGGACACTAGACCATTGAGCTGGGCTATTTTGGCGCGAGTTCGTGATTGCAAAATGTTTGTTTTCATACTCACAAAGGTTTTTGTTTTTAAAAGCCGCTTTTTGTAAATTATTCTGATTTCGTTTGCAGCAGCCACGTTGGCGTATTCAAAGCTTTATTTTTTTTTTAACAAAAAATCTTCTGTTGCAACAAAACGATAAATTCTATAAACACTAATATAATTATTATTAATATAGAGTCCGAGCAGCGCCATTAATTAATTTTTGAGGGTATTACATATTCATCAGCTCTAAGTAACTAAAATTTGAATGTTTTGTTTAACCATTTATAACTACACAACATACTCGTATTTATCAACGGTTTAAAAGTAATAAGCTACATTTTGGTCGGAAATGAGTTATAAAAATTACAATTATTTTTTTTTGTCACTTATTCCAATGCAATTTTGCTGACGCTCTTTGAGGCACGCGTGGAACACGACGCGCCGTCGACCCGGGCATGGTCCATGGTCGGACAGCGAGTTGCCTTTTACTCGCTGTCCGCAGGACCGCGCCTGCGGTGGCCGTGGGCATCTAACACTGCAGTTGCGGCGGAGGGAGGACGCTGTCCTCTCCCTCTTGCGGCCCGCCTCCTCCTTCGCGAGCATTACTGCTTCGCAAAAGGAGGCGACCGCTTCCCACTCCGTCTCGCCCCGCAGCATGGCCTCGACCAATTCCGGGCGCGAGAGGTCTCCGACTATCGCCTCGTTGAGGACAGCCGACTGATACTACGAGATTTTATTGAACTTCATTCTTTTTGTCAACTTCTTTTGTCTTTGTTTCTGTCGCTAGAGTAAAGCGCCATTTAGACGGGGAGAGTTTCTCGAACGTTTCCGTTCGAGAATGTCTAAGCAATTATCGCAAGGAATAATCGCCATAACATAATCGTATCAAACTGTTTACACACAGACAAGAACTAAAATCTCTTCTACGATTATATCATACGAGATTCGCATATGACATTATCGTAGGCGATAATGTCTATGTTTGTTTACACGGCGATATTATTGTAAGAAGATTATCGCATACGAGAAACTCGACTTGTCTAAACACGAACTCGTATGACATTTTTTCTCGTTCATACGAGTATCGTACAAATCAGTTTGAACCGTTTTGTTTTGTTACGTCACTCATGTTAGCAACTGTCATAAAAACACGAAATGCGATTATTGCTTTGACGTTCAGCAGGCCTACCCTGAACTAATTAAAAACGATTAAAAAGCAAGACATTTCAGTTTGAGTTCATAAACTGCATCGCTAAAACTCGTACCCTGACGTCCAATAAGCTGAAACGTTTTCGGGGAAAAAGAGACAACGCTATTTAATAATAGCATTGTCTCTTTCGACGCTAATATCTAATTGGCCATGCCATCTGACAGCAATTGTGCCAAACTGAGTCGCAAGTTTTGGTTTCATTCATTCAATTTTGTACCGCTTTGGTACCTTGATGTCATAAAGCAGCTCAACTGAAACGCTCAAGTTGTCAAAATAAGCAATCCAATAAAAGTTACTATTTCTTAAGATAAACTGAAACGTTATTGATGAATAGCAAGTTTTTAGAGGATTTTTTGCAAAAACCGACGTGAGTGTACTTTAATCTTTCTTTTAAAGTTATAATACCTATCCTACATACATTTTTTCAACCACATTTGGTTTTCTGTAATAGTCTAATGATTTATTTTATTGAGTTTTTGAACGTAAGAGGCTCCAGTTTCGCGGTCAGTTGGACCCCTTCAATAACGATGATGCCGAATTCATTAGGCATTACCTAGTCTATCCAAAGAAACAAAGTTTGTCAAAGTCGTTTTGAAACGTTTTTGGTGAAAAAGAGACAACGCTATTTAATAATAACGTTGTCTCTTTCTCACTAACAACGTTTCAGCTCAAAATTGCGATCTTTCATTCACTTATAACAATCGAAATATCGCTGAGCGTATTGGACGTCAGGGTACGACTTTCAGCGATGCAGTATAGGAACTCAAACTGAGATGTCTTCCTTTTTAATCGTTTTTAATTAGTTGCCACAGTACATAATTATTTATTTACCTTTTGCTATTAAATACAAAAAAAAAAACTACGTGCAATAAAACCTTACATTTAGGATTTTGCTAGAGTAGAAAAAAACGGGGAAAAATAAGGTATTTTATTTTGAATTATATTTCAAAGTTTTCATTTTTTTAATTTGCGCATTTACTAAATGAAACGGTAGCCTTTGACACAAGTACCTCGAAGCCATTCCAGAAAAAAAACGGTAGCCTCCATGATGATGTTGCGTCATTGTTGACGGAAGACAAGGCGGTAAGTTCGAAAGACTATGGTAGGTGGGGCGGAAGGTACTGACAGACTCTTACTGACTAAAATCCACTCGTGTTCCTTCGGATGCCCTTTACGTTCTGGGGCCACGGTATCCTGGGTTAAGAAAAAACCCGCGACCCAAGCAGGCATTTGGCGCGAAACACGACGCGCCACCGACCCGGGCTTGGTCCCTCGTCGGACGGCGAGCTACCCATCACTCACCGTCCGCAAGCCCGCTCCGCCGCTGTGCCCTCTGCTGATCAGAGGGACACGCGTTGGAGCGTCCACACGACAGCTATTCGCATACGGGCGAAGACCCCGTAGGCACACAATGCCTAAGGGTGCTCCCACATCTAACGACGGGGATTCGGATTTTTCCGTCGCCCTTTCTCTTTCTGTCGCTTAGAAATGCCATTTGCTAGAGCGAGACAATGCGATAGCATGCGGCCTCCTTGAAGATTCCGTCGCATGCGATCGCATTTTGTCTCGGTCTAGCAAATGGCAGTTCTAAGCGACAGAAAGAGAAAGGGCGAGGGAAAAATCCGAATCCGCGTCGTTAGATGTGGGAGCACCCTAAGGAAGAGTTTTGCCCGCATCCCGGGGTGCACCGGCCCGAAAAACTGGTCTTCCCCCCGACGTATCCGAAAGGGAACTCCAGTCCACGGGCGCACGTGAAGGTTTCCTGTCTTAGCACCCCCGTCATTGCATATTGGATAATCGAATACCACATAAACTGATTCTGACGTTATCAAAATGGCTTCAAAGCATTTGCGTCAACTTAAGCGTGAAATATGATAATCAAAATAATAAAATATAGGTATATTTTTAGGGCACTAACGGATTTAAGATTTTTTTTGTAATTTTTTAGTACTTTATTATCCAGTTTAATTCAAATGAGACACTTTTTGAAAAAGGTTTAATACCCTAGTGTCAGTTTGTCTAGTTATTCTTTATGTAATCTGTGGAGTTGTGATTGTGGTTGTGATTTCAGTGGAAAATTTAAGTGAAGTGGGTTTTGATTTCAAATAACACTATATACCATAATTCAAAAAATGTCGTAAGTATTAAACATTGTTTTGTTTATTTACTGAAACTAAATAATTCCTTCGAGAACCTAATGATTTATTAGAAAGACAGCTTCTTGAGGAAAAGCACTTTCGAACTAGATTTTAGTTCGAAAGTGCTTTTCTTCAAGAAGCTGTCTTTGTGATAAGAAATTTAAGTTATTTTCTGTTGCATTCTAGTCGAAGAAGGAGAGTAACATTCAATCAGCTGGAGACGTTGTGGGAGTTTATAAACGACAATCAAGCTCTCGCAACGGGCTTCAATAAAACATCCCAAGCTGGAGAGCATGCAAAAAAGATGTGGATAATAGAAGCAGACAGCTTAATTCTCACGGTGATGGTGGAGAGAAAGATTGGAAGGGTTGGTGTAAGGTAAATGAATTTCATATTATGTTTTATGTTACTGAAATTGCTTCACAATATTGTTAAATACATTCAGGTACTAACATGCGCCATCTTTTCAGTACTGGAATGACTATAAGTGCAAGCTTAAATCTAAAGTCGCCAGCGCACGCACATGCAGCTACCCCGCCCCCTCCGCTAGCGCAGACCCCAGCCCCTCCATCAGCCACAGCAGCGGCGCCACACGCCTCGTCTACTCAGCGCCGAGTTGTACCCATGTCTTCAGCCACAGCAAGGCAGACAATGGTTAACATGTCTAGAGAAAGACTTAGGATTGAAGACCGAAAACACAATTTTAGAAAATGTATTCCTCGAACTCGGAGAAATAAAAGGCATTTTAAATAATAGGTAAGAAAATAAGTTTCTATTTTAAAATAGGACAGCGTCCACCGCACAGCCCAGACGCAGTGGTAGACGCCCACGACGACAGATGTCGCAAGACGATCTTCGGCCACCGTAGGATCGGGCGGTGAGTAATGAGCGACTCTCTGTCCGAACATGGACCATACCCGACACGGGCATGGTCCATAGGCGCGTTTTGTTCCACGCGCGCCTCAAAGAGTGTCAGCATAATTACGGGGCCTCCTTTAGAAGGCCTGCCGGGGTCACGGGATTTACCGAATTACCGTGACCCTGGAACGTAAAGGTCTATTGAAGAACACCGTGGATTTTTGTCAGTACAGATGTGACAGTCCCTCTCGCTCTGGCCTGGGTGGGGAGCACTCATTTGATGATTTAACCGCAATAAAAAAAGAGTTGATAGGTATTTTTTTAATTAATATTATCACTGTTTTGATGAATCTCTGGTTTTATTTAAAACCCAACCCTCAACGTCTACAATATATACAAAATGAAACAACAGCTTATTACATTATAATAACTTTGTTTTTCAGGCTTCCCGGATTGCCCACAGCCGATGAACACGTCTAGCTCTTGGCTGCTATGCACAACATCAACATAGTCATGTTGCATTTGAGCTTCTTGGTGAACCTCTTCATCTGTCAGTTCTGGCACTGAAAATTAAGCCCGAATGTAAAATTATATTTTTTAGTTTAAGAACAAATTGTTGACACAGCACCTATACTAGGGGCGACTTTCACCAAAAGTTAAACATGTTTAAAATTTTATTTAATGTCAAAATTGTATGGAATTTTTACACTAAATAAAATTTTAAACATGTTTAACTTTTGGTGAAAGTCGCCCTAGGTGTAGCCAACAACAATTTACAAACAACAAATTAGGGTAACAATTTGTATACAACAACAATATGTATTTGATTTTATTTTATTAAATAATGTAATTGAAAAGGAAACTTTTATTTAACAATTATTTATATTTCATCATGAATCATTCCCAAGAATCCTCTGCCTTGAATCTTGCGGGCAGCCGGGCGGTGGCGGCGCGGGAGCAGGGCAGGCATCGCAGGCCCGTTCTCGAAACTAGCGGGCAGATCGCCCGTGACTATTGGCACCGTGCACGACGGCGGGCGGCATAATGCGATTATAAAAAATAATTATGTAAAGTTGACAGAGCTGAATGTACTCTGAGACAAAGCTGTCGGCACTTCTACTATTCGCCACAATGAACGCTGCAATCGAATAGTACTGCCCCCACCTAGTACTTCGCACCCAGCGAATAGCCGCGTACCTAGCGTTGTGATTGTGTCATCAAGATATTGGTTTTTATTCGCGAACGAATTGTCTGAATAACGGCGGCAACATCTTTTTCATTCAAATTTATTCCTAAGGGTGCTTGTACACGGCGCATGTAACCCGCGCAAGTAAAGATGCGGGTTACCCCCGCGAGTAACATGCGCAAGCTACTTGATCAAGCTACCCGCGGGGTGCTTATACACGGCCATGCGCCGTGTATAAGCACCAACCTGCCAACTCGCGCAAGTAATGGTGGGGGTTTGCGGTTTACCCGCGCGAGTAACATGTGCAAGCTACTTGATAAAGCTACCCGCGGGGTGCGTGTACACGGCGCATGTAGCTTGAGCATGTTGAGGCACTTGCATGCGCCGTGTAGAAGCACCCTAACGCTCGATTTATTGTGGGCAAAAGAACGAGCGGGCGGTCACCGTTTGACATAAGTACACTGCTCGCTGCCCGCTCCCGCCCCGCTGCTGGCCGCGCCACTGTTTTCGAGGGCCGGTCCATTTTGATTTTACGCATAAGATCCTGCTGTTACCACGCCGCCGCCACCGCCACCCCGCTGCCTACAAGATTCAAGGCACAGGCCTGAATGCAGAGGGACGATACACGTGTACTGCGGAAAGTAGTAGCGTCAACTGGTGGAAGTGGAAGCATCTTTAGGTTTTACTTTATTATTCTTCGTGCTGAACAATATAAACCCAAAAAATATTGCTTTGCTTACTCTCTTCCTATGGTATTCCTCTCCTCCAATGTGCTTGGGAAAACAATGTATTTATTTCTCATTTGAGGAGAATTTAAACCATTGTTTATTTCATGCAATACTGATGACACCGTTTGTTGTGCCACTGAATGACCAGCTACGTCTCCAACTAGTCTTTGATAAGATCCTGTGGCATAGAATGCCAGTACAATCTAAACCTTGAACAAATTACAACAATGATTGTACACCCTAATAGTACACATTAATGTAGTTGTAAAAATTGGATAGACTTAGGTATGCAGTTTCTCAAATCTTTTCTCACAAACAAACAAAGACATACATAGGTTAGGTTTATGAATAAATTATACGAAAGAGACAAGAAGTTATTTATCTACCTTGTTCTCTATACGGTTAAATCCGTTGGCTTGACAGGCTCCTTGATCAGCGGGCTCAACTCTGAGCACAAATTGAGCACTACGGATACTTTGGATAGCCTGTAGCGCCTAATGAAAGGGTCCAACGGCCGCGTATCTGAAGCCTCTTAAGTTTTTGTGCGTAGTGTGAGGCAGAATCTTCCTCCAAAAACTCAAACAACAGTAGATCATCACACATCTGTTAGAGAAAAACACATGCGGTAAAAAAGGCACCTATGTTATGTATTTCAGACTGTCACAGCAAGATTAAAGTACACTTTACTTTGGTTTTGATAGAAATTCACTAAAACAGCTCCAAATAACCTTATATTCGTCAAGAATCCAACAAACGTTTCAGTTAATATGAGAAAAATAGTAACAGTGACAGTTTGAGCGTTTCAGTTGAGCTGCTTTATGACATCAATGTACTAAACCAGTACAAAATTGAGTGAATGAAACCAAAACATGCGATTCAGTTTGGCACAATCGCTGTCAGATGGCATGACCTACTAGATTGTACGTTAAGCTGTTGTCAGGGTACGAATTAGAAGAACAGTTCAGTTCAGGTCATGAACTGGATCGCGTTAAGAGCTTGGCGTAAGGCCCCTGTTTAGACGGACACTTTCCCTTACGAGAAATCTTCCTATTCGAGGCGATTATCGCCCAAGTCAACGGGCGATGTTTAGACGAAGACAATATTTTATATTCCTTCGATTATCGTATGTTCGAGTCGTGAAACTCTCCCCGTCTAAATGGCCCTTAATGCACCTGTGTTTGTCTTCTTCTGCGACTCGAGAATTCAATTCCTTACCAACAGTAACTTGTTGTCTCATTCCAAATCCCGAAACTCGGGGAATATCCATATTATTCTAAACTATGGCAAGTACATAAAACAGCTCTACCTATTCCGATCTATGCTTAAAACTTACCTTTGAACTGTCGACATGCATTAAGTGTATTATATTTTAATGCAGTAGCATAATAATTCACAGTATTTCAATATCCATTCGCCATTCACTCATTTTTCCCGATTTCCTTTCACTCGACACAAGACCCTGCTTACGGATATAAAAATAAAAAAGCCTTTTTAAATATTCATAATGTTGCGATATAGGGAACATGGGAATCCACTCAATATTCGCTGCGTGCATACATGCTTTGCTGAGAAGCGAGTCGCTTATAGCTTGGAATATGTCAACTAGGATAGGAATTGGTAACGGTAGAGGTGGGTTGGTAATAATGTCATGTGTTCTCGTTTGATTTTTTCAAGGGAGCGCTTCAGAAAAAGAGTACAGTCACGAGCAATAGTATGTATACACTAAGCAGTATTAAAAAACATTGTTCTGCTACTATATTGATTAAAATTTTGCTTTTTCATTAGATTTCTATTTTGAAAGCCATACCATTATGAAATAGGTGTTATTTCAAAGTGGAAACTCACCAACTCACCCCCCTATGGTAGTGATAACAAAAAGGGTGAGTTTTCTCTGAAGTTTACGATACATAAAATTAGTTGTATTTAAAAGGCTAAGGCCCTTCGTCCACTATAAGACTCAAGTTTCCGATACCTTACGACTTCAGTATCCAGGCGACTCTCGCAATAGAAATGCATATACGTTCGTACACATGCACGCGACGCGCGACGCCAATCGCGCGCTACCCATCTGCTGACATCGCGGCGACTTGAGTTTCCGCGACTTTCAAGATGGCGGAACAATTTATTTACCATTTTTAATTTTATTCACAGAATAAAGGGTTCCGTAGCATATTCTTGAATCATTTTTGGTAAGTAATTATTTTAAAACGATAGAAAAATATTTACAATCCTCTATCAAATCATAATTTTGTATGCAGTTTTATTAAAAACTTGGGACAGATGGTTTTTTTTTCTATTTTATTGAATAAAATTTTAAATTATGTTATAGTATTTGGATTTGGATTAATGTTTGGTTCCCAGGAAATTACTGTGAAGGACAGACTGTCACACGACTGATCTTATAAAGATTCCGTTTTTTTTTGAACCTTCGGAACCCTAAAAAATATACTTTGATCGTCACAGTCATGTGTCAGCCATTTTATAAATTCATATTCTTGACCACCCATCATGACCTTTTGACGCGACGCTAGTGTCTATGTCGTTACATCAAATTGCATTATAAAAATTTTGTATCTCGAATTTTCCGCAGGTCACGAGTAGTGGCGAAACTCTAGTATCGGAAACTTGCGTCGCCTCGTGTACGAAGGTTCGTACACGAGGCGACACAAGTTTCCGATACCTTACGATTTTGGTATCCAGGCGACTATCGCAATACAAATCCATAGAGGCTCGTACACAGGTCGCGTCGCCGACATGCGTCGCCGACTCTAGTCGCTCGCTACTCATCTATCAAGATCGCCGATACCCAAGTCTTCGCGATTTTTAACCGACGAAAAATTTGTATCTATTATTTTAAAATGTAAGTATTATTAAAGTATCTGAGGTAGAAAAATATCCTTGTTTGTATCATTACAATTAATAATAATAATTGTACAATCTTACGTTTATGTATTTTGATAATATTTACCTATTTTAGTACCATATGTGTAACTAGATGGCGTTGTTAGTTTTTCTGAATCGCGATATGGTTTCGTTACCACCAAAAGTATATAAGGACCTAAAATTCATTGACAAAATTTTCTTCGTTCAAACAAGTAAACGCTGGTTTTGTTCCACAACTATCACACAACGCCATCACGTCCCAAACTAAGCAGAGCTTGTGTTATGGGTACTAAACAACTGATAAACATATTTATATATTTCTAAATACATAAATATAATAGATAAATTACACCCAGACACAGAACAAATGATCGTGCTCATCAAACAAACATTTGTCCTGGATGGGAATCGAACCCACGTCCTCCGGCATAGCAGTCAGGGTCACTAACGACTAGACCAACAGGCTTGTCAAATTCAAAAGAATATTCTAATAGATAATTAGCATGGAGTAAGCTTTTTTTTTAAGTGGTAAAATCATCATATTAAATGAGTCCTTCCACCCCGGGCAGGGCGGGAACCCGGGAGGGACTGTCAGACTCGTACTAACTAAAAACCACGATGAGGACACCGTGAAGGATCAATAGAACCTAACAAAACGATAGCGCGATCTAACTCGACGACAGCGCCATCTATCGAGCATGGTATCAAACTTTTTGCACTTTTATAAATTATTATGGTTTCGTTACAAACATTACTACTTTAACCCAGATTCGTCATGTACTTGCACATACGACAAAAATAAAGTAATTAAGAAAACGAAAACATTAAAAAAAAACCTATTCAAATCTGAAATTTGAAACCACGGTCATCATCATAGCAGTAAGGGCGTCAGCGTTCCGGTGCAAATAAAAGAAAACTATAAAAAAAAACCTAGAAAAAAATTGAATAAACCTTTAAAAAACAACTGAAACGCGAAAAAAGAAAAATTCTATGTTTACCTGGGGTTTGAACCCATAGTCACCACCTTGAAAGTCAAAGCTTGAACAAATAGAGCTATCTTGTAGCCGGTTGGCGCGGCGAAATTATGAACCATATTCTTTCTAGATTGATTTTTTCCTCTATACGCGCCAATTTTTAATTCCAAAAATTTGAAATAGGAATGCGCTCGTCATTTTTAAAATAGAAGCATTTTAATTTATGTTATGAGATGTACATTTTGTGTTTTGTACAATGTATTATTAAGGTTGAATATAGAATGGTGGCCGAATAGACGATTTGAGTCTTACGACTCGAGTCGCCGCTGTGTACGGACCGTGCGCGACTGGAGTCGCGCGACTTAGGTATGCGACTGGAGTATCGGATACCGGAGTTTCCTAATGTACGAAGGGCCTAAGGTAACGCAGTACGTTTGTTCAAGTATTGCTAAATACCTGTTTGAAAGTTTATTACTCCTGAAACAAAGTTCCCGTTGTAGAACTGATTATTCACTTCACAGAGCGAAATTGTCGAACTACTAAAAAGGTATTTCAACTTCTACAGAGGAGTGTTTCTTTACAAAATGCATAACAAGGCTATACTAAAACTTGTTCCGTCTGGGAATCGTACTCTTGAACGGCAACACAACAGCTTATAGCTCATTTATTGCGCATAAGTTAAATGCAGGTTAATAAGTCAGTATAAAAAGTTTTGCATAAATATGAAGTCATATCCATAGTTAAAACAATCCAGGCTCGGATAAGTACATTCAAGCGCGCATTGACTACGAGATGTATCAGTCTGCATGCATTGGTTTGTTACAAATTGTTTACAGCGCTGCAACGATCCGCTACTTATTTACTATTAACTTTGTTGAAGCTTTCAGCTGCTTTATATATTTGCTGCAGCGATTTATTTTTCAAACGATTCCACGAATCACCATTGGATCAATTACGTCGTTGCGTACAGTGATGTACCTAAATAAACAGTGTGTTGTTTTATTTGATGAGAATCACAGATTTCTCTATTTCATCGTAAATCGGCTTTGGAAATTACCGAGCTCGATTTAAAAGTGACCGAACATAATTTGAACAGGTACCTACCCTTAGCACGAGTTTTCAGTATTTGAGACGTAAACTGGAACTTTGACAATTTCAAATTTATAATTTTCAAGGACGAAATTAGTTCCTTCTTTGCATACCAGAGGGGCTGTTCCATGTTTTCATACAAGAAACGCTGTAGATACTGAATAGTAAAAGAGTGAAAAATCGTACCGTTCTGAAATTTTTCATTTGCAGTTTTCACGATAACTTATAAAACTTAAAACACTTTGTCATCGTCCTGTCAGAGTACCAAACAATATTGGGAGAAGTTCCAAGAGAAGATGATGAAATACCTGGGACTCTAATCGCCTATCGCCATAGCTTAGGTTACGACTTGTTTGTGATTTGACAGTTATTTGCAGCCAGTTTTCATAATGAATTGCCTAAATCAAAACTACATTATTTTATTAATTCTAATTTAAAGTATTATAGTTATAAATTGTAAAGGACGTTTGTTTGTTGACTAAGCTTTCACGCGTAACCACCTGAACCGGTTATGATGAATTTTGGTGCCGAACGAAGACGCAAGAAAAAGATAGTTTACTCTCGCAACAAAAGTCAAGTTTTTTCAGACTTTTCTCCGTTTTCGAAAAATTAATTATTTCATTTCGATTTGAATCTAATTTCACACAAAGCAAATTATTTTGTTCAGCTCCTATTTCTTATTTACTCCGGAGTTATTTAGATATTTGACTTTTAGGTGTATCTGGAATTGTTTTCAGTTTCATTTCTAGTGTTGTAATAAGTACTTCGTAGAAATGTTTACTTCTTTCTATTTTATTGAGAGTAAATAAACATAAAAAATCACAACTTTTTTATGAAAGATCGACACTCATTTCATGGAACTTTAAATATAACGTGGACTAATTTGAGCTAATATAGCGGGATTCCCCCCTGCCTCAGATAGCACGTAAAGGTTGGTCCCGGCTGTCATTTGTAGACATTTAATTTTGACAGTCGTTACTGTTAGTCAATACCCTTATCACGAGTTTTCACTGCTTTACTTTACAGCGTCTTTCCAGTATTTACATCAGCGTTTCTTACAAGGAAAAATCGAACAGCACCTCTGGTGTACGAAGAAGGAACTATTTTTTTCCTTGAAAGACAATTTGAAAATGTCAAAGTTCCAGTTTAGTTTACGTCAGAATAACTGAAAACTCATGATAAGGCCTCTGAAGACGAAAGTATGGCAACCAGTCTTACCATGGGATATCATACTTATCGAGTTAGCTGGTGCAATTTTCGAAAATATAGCTTAAAAACCTTGTCCTGAAAACAAGAACAAAATCATTCTTCAATTTGATGCAGTCTTTCAGAAGTTATGTGCGTATAGACAGACATAATAACTTTGATTTATACTATGTTTTAAGGGCTATGGACGCACTAAATGTCACCCAAATCCATTAGCTTTTTACGATTGATGGATGGTCTAATAAATCTACACAACTATAGTTCTATATCTGTCACTGGATTGACATTTTAAGTGAAAAGTCTGGAACACTCAATCTATCCCACAAGTCGAGCCACACATCTGAAGCTTAGTAATTAACTGGCAATAGTATTGCCATAGAATAAGAGTGTGTAGAAGTGAAATTCCTGATGCAAATATTTTGCAAATGCCTACAGATTCATGCAGTTTTTTTTGGGGTGGAAAATTGTCAAATGAGTCCCACTCAAGGTTGAGTGAAAGGGACCGTCAGATTTTTGCTGACTTAAAACCACCCAGTTCCTTATGTTGTTAAACTACTTATATGTACTAACACAATTCACCCAAAATGTTATGTTGAAAATAAAGCTTTGCTTTTGACTTTGTTTTTCTTCACCATTACGAGTATGTTAGCAGTGGGGATGAAGTAGTTTTAGTTTTTTTTTTTTTAATACAATCACTCATAAGCTACGGCCATTACCACAGGTAAACCTCTCGCTTCTAGTCAATTACTTAATCTATGGCCCTACTCAGTAGATAGAGCGTCTGCCACTTAAGGGCCAATCAACAGGTTGATTGGAGGTCGTGACGGCTTCCGACTCAATAAGGACATTGCTTGTCGGCAACTGGCAAACACCTGGGAGTATTAAAGGGTTATTAGTAGTTGGTAGTTGTTTACCAGTGTTGCGGTTAGCGGTTAAAGGGTTAGGCTATTTTAGGGCCACTGGGATTTATAAGTTTTGAGAGGTATCGCCGTCAATATGGCTTGGTTGTAAGTAAAATACAAATACCAATGTGTATTTTTCAAGCTATATGTGTATGTGTATACGCTAGCTCGTCAACTTTGACAACCCTTCGGGAATTACATGTGTAATGTGTAATGTAATGTAAAAATGTGTAAAAAATTTATCAATCCAATATTCAAATAAAACTAAAAAAGTAATATCATTAACTTATTTTAGTTTACAGTTTGTAAGGAAGGAATAAAAATACATTGGAGGCTTTCTAAACTACGGCAATGTCGTTGCATAAAACTCTTGATTTTACTACAAAGAGTCACTCAATACTTCAACAACTACCTACAAATTCTTGCAAAAAAAATCCAGGCCTATATCTCATGTTCACTTTACTGTTCAAAGTACCTACTACATAATTGTAAATACGACTGCCCGAAACAACATTGTAACGGGGAATAAATACAACGACATTGTTTGAAGACAATCCAGGTTAAGTCGCGTGTCGACGGCTCAAGGTCATGGCCGACGTGACTCTTGACAGTAGGGTTGTCATGACAGGAAAATAAAAAGTTGAAAGATGTCATTAATATTATGGCAGATTTACATTGAGTCAGTAACTGACGCCAGTCCACTGACGAGTCAGTGCTGACCTGGCACTGCTACAGTGTAAATTCATTTCAAGTCAGTACAGTACCTACTGACCACATACTGACTCCGTATAAATAGCACGAGTCAGTTTTCGGCGCCAGCACTGACGTCAGTTACTGACTCAATGTAAATCTGCCATTATGTTGAAGAAGACAAATATAAAAATTGATAATTGAGAATCGAAGTCTACTTTTTTTTTTGGGATACTAAAATCGTCAAAAAAGTCCCGGATTGGGATGATCGGAAGTGTCTGTCTTACTGACTAAACATCTACTACAGTTCCTACGGTTGCCTTTGGCATTCTAAGGCCACGGTGCTCCTTTAGACAGTAAAAAAAGTGGCAAAAATCACCTTGGCAGGCATTTTTACCATCACTTTGCTGTCAGTTTGTCTTGTGACAGGTGAACAAACGCGCAAAACGGTTATTTTTGTCTATATTTTACTGTTGGCAACCCTAACTCCATCAAAATCAAAGTCCCGAGTTGTAACCACAAATCGTATTGCTTTAGCGAAACATAAAAGGTAAGTAAAAAATATTAGGGTAATACTTGCTGGAACTGTTGCTAGGAGTATTATTTTTATGGTTATTTGGGATTTTTGTGGTATTATAGATGTTTTATGTAGATAAGTAATGTTTTTTGTTACGAATTCGTGTTTACTTGATTTGTGAGGTGTGAAATTACATATACATGAATAACTCTTACAGACCTAAACGTGGATATCTTTTAGTAGTTATTGAATTTTAATAAAAAATCGGTTACTCAACTGTAATTCTTTTTTTTATGTCGTAAAAAGCAAAACGTATAAACTTGTAAATAAAAGACAATCTCGCAACAATCTTTATCACAGTAGTAATAGTATTTTTATTGTCTTGAAAGAGAGTGACTGTCAGTCACTTTTTTACAAAAATCCACTCTTTTTCTTCCGAAGGAACAGGGTCTGTGAGTACTTTCCAATCTACGTATGGTGGGAGGACTGCTTGGTAAAATCTTCAAATGAGTTCTCCAACCCTGGGTGTACCGAAAGAGACTATCAGACTCACAGTCACACTAACTAAAATCCACGAGATTCCTCCAGTAGCCCTTTACATTACAGGTTCACGGTTGCCTGTGTAGTCATTTCCGCGACCCCTTGAACTGTACATCGTCGGAACCCGATAACCCAGTGTAGGTTTTCGGGGTCCGAGGAAAAGTTAAACCAATTAAAAAGACTTCAACTTAACTGTGGAAACTTGTAAATGGCCTTCAAATATCTATTAATCAAGAAAATTTTGTAAACTAGCTGTAACTTTCCAGAATAGCATAAAATAAAATGAAATAAACTTGAGTGAAGGCAAGAGAATTATTACTGGCTTTGTCAGGCTTCCTCTTTGTTTCAAAGGAGAACGATTAATATCAATATTAATAAAGTTGGGACGGCAACGAAGGATAGGTAAAGAAACTATATTATTTTTTATTTATGGATTTATTGGTGTTATAAAGTGTACACTATTATGTTATTTCACAAAATAATGACGAAAATAAAAAAGCATCATCTGACCGTCAACAACAACAGCTTTACACGCTTTCCAAGGAACGGAGGAAACTCGATATGATAAGTAGTCTCCCATTCCACAGGCCAAACTGGGCAAGCATTACTTTACCTGGAAAGTCGGTCTGTTTGGCTCTTATGATTTAGCCACGAGCTTATATGCATTTATAATATTTTCCGTCAATAGGTCGCCAAAATATACTTATGTAGGATCTATTATATTTGAATTTAGGATACTTACTGCATAAAGTATTATATGAATGTGATATAAATATTTGCAGCTCAAATTCAAATGCTGTGGCCGGCATGGTGTGTACCACAATAGCATTAAAGTTAAGCTGACCGATGGTTCAAGTTAAGAGTTTGTGCCGTTTTTACAAAACATTTTTCTTTTATCCATAATCATGCACGTTTGAAAGAAAGAAATAAAGAAAGAAAAACGTTTGGAACACGCCACAAATGCTCACATTATACGAGAAGTCGAGAACACAAAAAAAGGTTATCAATAAAAAAAAGAATTATACTAAATTCTTTGAGGTATTTGGTCAGGTCACGGGACTTACCAATCACCTTGACACAGGAACGTAAAGGGCTATTGAAGATCACCGTGGATTTTAGTCAGTACGAGTTTTACAGTCCAGTCCAGTACGAGTTAGTCACAGACTCACAGTGCTCTGCCCTGGGTGGGGGGGACTCATTTGATGATATTAGCACGACGAAACAAAGGTATGAGGTCACATAAACAAGCTTTTTCCACGGCGGCTTTCATTATTCAAAAGATTAGTACTAGCGGATAACGGTAGTCACGTTATGATGTCAAAACTATCTTCTAGTAGGACGCAGCTGAATTTCAGTATCGGTAGAATGAATATGATAATAATCGCGGACAAACATACATACATACATAAATACAGGTCGAACTGAGAACCTACTTTTTTTTGAAGTCGGTTAATAAATAAAAGCTTTGCTGTGAGTGCCTTATTTTCTTTTACAACATGTTGCAAAGTAGGATTCAAGGGTGAAAAACATCAAAAGTCTTCATGCAGTTTACAAAAAGTTCACGTTTGAACACGTCAACGTCGTATGGCGACTGGTCTTCATTCCATCACTATCTTCTACTCTTGTTTACCCTTTCACACACATGACACAACCTTCTAGTACCTTTCAATCATCCAAAATATAATATATTGAAACCTTGAAAACGCTTTGTCTTAAAATTTGAACCACATTCACCGAAGTTTAACCGCAAGTACTATTGTATAGCAATATAACGTGGCTATAGCTATATCGTAGTTCTGTTTCAAACAAATATCTTGCCAACTGCAAATATGGCGAATGTTGAAGGCGCTGACAAACAAACTGAAACAAATTCAGACTTATTACAAACTAATTAATACTTATTTTAATAGATAATATTATAAACAATAATAAATAATATTCTACAACTATCACACAAAGCCATCTAGTACCAAGCTTAGCGGAGCTTGTGTTCACAACACTGTACTGCACAATTGATAAACATACTAATATATTTGTAAATACATAAACACTATTGATAAAGTACACCCAGACACAGAACAAATGATCATGCTCATCACAGAAACATTTATTATAGATTGCATTACTAATAACTCATTTAGGATTATTCTAATTTAGCCAAATAAAAGCCCTCATCCTCTCTCCTACTGTTGCAGTGCCCGACAGGGTCCACAATGTTCATAACTTTATAAAACCTACCACCTAAGTATACTTGTGGAAGCAATAAATGTATTGGGTATTGAAATAAACTTTTGTTTAAGCCTGGAATATCAAGTCCAAGCTTATCTGCAGAAACATGCTTTCCGTATTACAAAACTTAGATAAAACGTGAACCTTAGTCCCGTAATTTGAACCATTGTCTAAACAATTATATAGATTGTGGTAATAACAGTAAAATCTATATACCGTGTCTATTCATTTTAGGTGAAAATAACACAAACTCAACAATACAATGAAAAAGTACATGATTTGTAATAATGTTTGTGTAAACTGTAGTTTTAACACTGTTTTTAGTTTTAAAACTGTCATTTAAACCTTGGTTTTTGTTTAAACCCCATTTTGTAACAAGACGGATTTGTTTTACAGACATAGTCATTTTTGCATAAGGATAATACCAACAACTTTTAAAAAAGTTTGCTTGTTACAGGCCCGGCACTCGGGTTCTAATGAAAATTTCACAATAACTTTTTTTTATCAATGAACTTTGGAAACACTAAAACTTACTAGGGTGAACTTTTGTGATATAAAGGAAGCCAGAATCCGAAAAAGTGCAGCTTGCAGGTGTATTTTTTTCCAACGTTACCGAAAGACGTTTTAGATTGCAATGCTTAGAATACTTATCCATGAAGCAGGACCTGTAAAAACTTCTTTCCTTAAAAAGTGATCAATCACATACATTCATACTTAAGTATTTTACAAAAAAAAGAACTCAAGATCCTTGTACGTAAACACAGCAAAAAAAAACTTTAATCCCTCCAAAACTGAGAAAAGACCCACCATTAACCAAAAGACTTTGAAACATGCAAAGCGACAATTTAAAACGAAAACTACAAATTAAATTACTGGACAAGTCGGAAATGACTGCAATATTCATCTGTAGAACTGAAAACTGGTTTTCAGCGGTTCGCTTTATACGAATTTCAGTCGTTGGCAAGATTAATGTAACGGAAAGGGTTGCAACCAGCCGTGAAATCGTCGCCAGTTCCTCTCCGTTATTAAGATTATCTTCATTCGATTATGAACCCCTAGTATAACGAGATGATTTTTTTGATATTTCATCAATAAGCGAGCAATTGCGGGTTCGATTGCTGCACGGAACAAATATTGTATGATCTGCAAGTAGTTGTTCCGGGTCTGTGTGTATGTGAGTTTCTATGTTTGTAAACATACCCACGATACAGGAGAAGTTCCTAGTGTAGGGCAATAAAAAAAAACATTGTTAATTTAAAAAAAGAAAAGACCGTCATTTTATTTTATTTTGTCTAAGACCTAAAACTCAAATATCAATTTCATTTCAGAGCAAAAACATTTTAATTTTGTCTTGTGACTGGAACTGTAGCACCATAACTTTTTTGTGTTTAATTACATTCTTTTATTTGTCAATGACTACTCAAAAGTGCCTGTAACTAGCCTACTTGAAATAAATGCATAGATTTGATTTGAGCATTACTTTAAAGGCTTTAACTACTCCATTTCCACTAAGACAAGAGCTCGATAGTACAATACAATATCCAAGTAATCAGAACAGAATCTATGAGCCATAAAGTACCCCTGTCTGGTTAGGACAGAGTGACATCTGTCAGAAACAGGGTTAGATGGATTCTTGAACGAGTCGTAAAACTATACAGTTGGTTTCTGTAGGGTTTACGACTAGGGATAAGTTGGGTTTGAAGTGCCTGCGGGTTAGGATTCGATTGGACATTTATGTCAGTTTGATTTTTCAGGTTTTATTGAGGCTCTCTTAAAACCGTGTCGTATAAAAGAGGACCAGATAAAAAAATGTAGAAAGATTAAAGATCTGTCAGCCAAATTCTTTCGAAAGCGTTATTTGCCTCATTGCTGTTAGAATGTCCTGAGGGGAGTGAACGAGATGGCGCTAAACGACTTGTATAGCTCTGTCACTTTCACTCGCCAGAATAAGCCTGATCTAATTCCTAACATAACCAGCAATTTGTATTTATAGGGACTAAAATCCTATTGATATGAGATGAAGAAAACGAAATGCCCACGAGATGTTTTCAATCACCTGTATCAGTGATATATACCGTTGATTTTAAATATCGTGCCATATGCCACACATCTGATATTCCAAAGTGACATGGAAAACCAAAGAGTAAAAATCGAAAATGCATGCAAAAATCAAAAGTCCATCGACCACAACAAAAACATGCGGTATCCTGCCACGAACGTATAAATTCATGCAGTTTCCCAGTGCCAATAAATATTGATATATGTGTATGTACGATTTTTGTTGTTAACGACATTTTAATGCCGCAAAAAAACTTTTGGAGCCATACGCTGTACTAAATATTACTTTCATGTGAAATATGGGAAAATTTTGCGAAGTATTGTTGCCAGCTATGTAAATGAAATTTATATTTTTTGTTTCAAGAATTTGGGAGTGAGGTAAAGTTTATGTACCGCATTTTATCTTACTACTATCGTATTATTTTATATCAATGATAGATTACATGAGAAATGATGGTAAAAATGCAAAAATAAGTATGTCAGGGGAGAATCGAAGAAACCCCATGTTGCGCCAACCCCAAGTGGTATTGGAAAAGGGCAGGGTGATGATGATTTTAGAAAAGTAGTTAATCCGTTCATAGTTTGTTACTTTTCACACAAAGAGTACTGGAATGAAATGAAATAATGCGCAATCCAAAATGTTGTATAACCAGGCCCTGTAGCCAAGTAACAAACGATAAACGCAAACGCTGAATAAGCTTTAATAGATAGTCAACTTTATATGCTTGGTTATAACGTTGAAGATCTAGTGAAGATTGCTTATCGTTTTCGATCTTTCCAGTCGCTAACGCTCAGATATCTGATATAGATTTTCAACTTTAAGCTCTAAGCCATGAAGTTGAAAATCTATTGGAGAGTACCGAGCGTTTACGATTATCGTTTGCAACTTGTTGTGACTTGGCTAGGGGGGCTGGATCAATACATAGCATACTTTTTATCTCGATGGTAGGTACCTTTTCATGGCACAGATATCAAAATCTACGTACGGACCAAGCCTTGGACATAAACAAGTACCATTCATAACATACGGAGTAAGAAATTTTGAACTATACATTTAAAAACTAAAAAAAAAACTCAACATCTCTCCTACAGCACTATCACCACACTATTGCATCCATAAATTGAAAATTGTTAGTAACCTAATTATATCATAGTTTCCAACTAACAGATCCACCAACACAAACCACTTTTAACCTAAACCCTGCAAAAATAAAGTCTATGTTACTTCTGATTGGAGTTACGTGTGACTTTTTGAAGTTGTTGATCAGTGGTGTCCAGTAAACGGCAGTCAGTTCGATATAATTTGCGGTCAACTGATACTTAATACGATGCCAGACGATTTTGGTCAGTATTTATTCATGTGAGATTTAAAGTTGTTATTGTTTTAATAATTTTAAAGCCTTTGCACTGTTTGATTTGCAACGGGTTGGAGAAAGTTATGAAGATTTTGTAAACTTTATTTATAAGTTGATTGGTTACTTTACAGATAAAGATCGGGATCAAAATTGCTATCGAAATAGACTAACGTAATTTCTTTCGTAAGATTTTTTCCTCTCAGTAGTAATAATAATAATATTGCACAGGCACAGAACAAATAATGACTATCCACCCACGACGCTATCTTAGTCCCACAGCAATTGCACAAGTCAGTTGCACAAATACCCATAGCTGTGTTTATGCGGGTATGATAAACGTCATACTTAAATATTTCAATTGAAATTTCTAACCAAATCTAATATGGAATCGATATAATAATTTTATTCGTCCCAGAATTCAATAAAATAATGATCGTGCTCCTCACACAAAGATTTGTCCTGGGTGGGACTGATTCGTATTTTTTTACCACGATCTACACGACCTTCTTCATAGCAGTGTCGGGATTTTCACTAACCACTAGACCAACAGGCCAGTCATCATTATCATTTCAAGTCACCTGTTGCACAAGTACCCTGACTGCTATGCTGGAGGTCGTGGGTCCGATTCCCACCCAGGACAAATGTTTGTGTGATGAGCACGATCATTTGTTCTGTGTCTGGGTGTAATTTATTTATAATATGATGTATGTATTTAGAAATATGTAAGTTTGTTTATCATTTGTCTAGTACCCATAACACAAGCTGTGCTTAGCTTGGGACTAGATGGCGTTGTGTGATAGTTGTGGAATATTATTATTATTATTATTTCAGTCTATTGCAGTCCTCAGAAAGACATAGGCCTCTCCCAGGTAGCGCCAAAGCGCACGATCTCCTGCTTTTTTCATCAAGTCACTGCCAGCCACATTCTTCAGGTCATCGGTCCATCTTGCCGGGGGGGCGTCCCACCTGTGTTCACCTTCACGTTGTCTCCATTCAAGAACCTTCCTACTCCACCTTTCGTCGGTTCTGCGGCAGACATGGACATACCACTTACCGTGTGTAAATTCTAATTAATTACAGCTACAGTCAAAATAAAGTGGTGTATAAAGAGAGTTGAAGTAAACAGGAAGTTAATGAACTCCAGACGTGTTAACATTGCACTCAAAGTCAGTGAGGATTAGAAAGTATACCGTGGCTTTGAAACGCGAAGATTAAACAAAGGAACAGGGTGGACAGCTAAAGTCTGACAGTCCCTTTCGCTTTATCCTGGGCGAGAGGACTGATTTACCTAATTTTCAATTCATTTTCCTAATTTGTTTAGTGCTGGGCAGTCTGCCCTGGGATAGTATTGTAATGTTTTTATGTTTCAAGCAGATCTTACAAATAGGGACTTTACTCAAGGCGCGATTCAAACGAATTCCAACTACCTACAATTGAAAATCAACCTTATCACTATGACAATAACACATAAAACACGTTGTTATCTACAGGTAGATGAAAAACAAAACACGATGGCCATGACAACGTCAAGTCAATCGAATTGCTTCTTTATTTCTAAGTGGGAAGGTTGATTTTCACTTGTAGTTGGAATTCGTCTGAATCGCATCGCGTTGCGTCTCATTGCGCCGTGAGTCCCTAACTTTAATGCAATGATATTATGAAGAAAGATACGCCATGTTTATACTGAATGGCGTTCAGATATCGTTGCGTTGTTATTAATAATTTAAAACTACGACAGCGATAAAATAATGCGGAACGTATTAAGATAGAAAGAGATAGCAGATAGCAAAGAGCAACAATTGTCTTACTTTGTCCTCAACATTTTGTGCTTGCTAGTGCGTTATCTACCTCTTTTTATTTATAATATCATTGCTTTAATGAGTGTATAACCTAACCTTTGATTGTATTGTACTGTTGGTGTTGAATAAAGATTATTATTATTATTATCTTCAGCGGTTAGACGTGGAAGGTTGATAATACTCAGCAATATTAACACAAGTAGAACGTCACATTTATCTGCCTGTGTCAGCATCATTAAGTGCTTCATCTGTATTATCTTGTAGCCGGTCGTTAATTTGGTTTAGCGCAACAGCCTGATGTATGTGTTAGCGTCATAGTTCAGCTGTAATTATGGTATGGCTTTTACCATACTGCATTTAATCTCTCCCTTTTATATGGGACTAATATATGCAGGACAAGCTTTTCATCCGATACTCGGCTCTTATTTGTATATAGCCTATATTATTATTAATCGGTCTATTGCTGTCCCACTGCTGGGCAAAAGACTCCTTCCATTCTTTCAACGTTCGCGACTTTCCGTCATCTCTTTCCTATTCTCAAGGAAGACATCCAGTGTGGTCCCGCCATCTCTTTCATGGCCCTCCTTAATAAATAGGTTATACATATAATTCAAAAAGATTATTTAAAATCGAACCTGTAGTTTTTTAAATAAGCGCATTCAACCAAACAAACTCTTCAGTTTTAAGATAGGAGTGTTGATATTTATCTACCAGTTGTAAAACTATAGTTGAATAGTGGAAAAAAGCGGAATTCCGAGTTTAAATTATTTAATTACACCTGAAATTAGATAACAGTCAACAGTTGTATGAAAATTATAACAACCATTGAAATTAGTTAAATAGCTTTTATTTTTATCCCTTTACGAAACACACAATATACGATTTAAGGGAGTCCTAAAATGAATTTAAAAGGGTACACTTAATGACTACCGTTTCACCGAGTAGATACGAAAAGCGCCATAGTATTGCCCTGTGGTTCTGATAAAGAGAAAAATTGACAAGTAACTTTCAATTTTGTAGTGATCGTGTTAAGATAGAATTTTGCACAGTTGGTGAAGTTTGTGTTTGATTTAAAGTGTTATGACAATTTTATGTAAATGTTTCAGGATTTTTGTGATTTTCATCACGTACTTTCACCTTTTGTGGGTTGACGCCGTGTTGTGGGATTGCGTCCAGACCCTATGCATGCTTATTATTGTGGTCAAATTGTCACATTCAAGGAGTACTTTTACTCCACCATTCAAAGTTCTGAGTTCTTTGTAACAGCGCATTTTACGTAGGATCCTGTGTGTAAATTTTCAGTTAACGCGCTTAAAGAGGTCTGGCTAAATAAAGTAGCCATACTGTGTATGTAAAGAGATGGGTGAAGTAAAAGTACATTTTGGACAGTCGCAGGTTTTGGTAGGCATAGTTTTTTTTTTTAAACGTGGTTAAATCATCAAATGCCCCACCCACCCCGGGCAGGGCGGGAGGGACTTTCAGACTTCTACTGACTAAAATCCACGGTGTCCTTCAATAGCCCTTTATGTTCCGAGGTCACGGTAAGGAAATAATCCCGCGACCCCGCAGGTTTTAGCCCTCTGAGAGGGGGGCCCCGTCATTATGCTGACCCGGGCATGGTCCATGGTCGGGCAGCGAGTTGCCCTTTACTCGCTGCCCGCATGCCCGGGTTTGGTAGGCATTGCTTGGCTTGAAATTGTTATTGGTGTCGATTACTTTAGTGGGTACTAAGTGTGTAGTGGATGTCATTATGTTAGTCAGTGCATGAAAATACTTGTATAGCTAATATATAATCAGCCTATATAGCTTTAAGAAGCCATTCAAATGTAAGTATTGGGAAAAGAGTAATGGTGACTTACGTATATGAGTTGTAGGTCGTGGGTTCGAACCTAGCCAGGAGTATTACTTTATGTTATTTATTTCATCACCACTGCTCTCAAAACGGTGAAGAAAACTATCGTGAAGAACCAGCATTGTCTTTGAATCAAAAATTCGAAAACATGTGACATCTACCAACCGTAGTGAGCCCGCGTGGTGGTTTACGGCCAACTCCCTCTAAGAGAGTGGAGACTTGTGTCCCAGCAGTGGGAACATTAAAAATCTGATTAAAGTAAGCATTAAAAATATCTATAGCAATACTCTTCACATTGGTTTTCATATTCTTTTTTTAAGGGGATAGGTCAGTAAAAATACGGTTTTTATTTTTTACTTTTCTTCGTACATATCTGGACTACAGATCTTACAACTTGGAATATAGTTATTGACTATATGATCTAAATTCTCACAAAGTTGAAAACACGATTCAATTAAATTTTCTCGATACAAAAAATATGCAAAGTTCGGTCTATCTAATTAATTTTTTGGACTTTATGGAATAACTACTATGAGTTTTTGAAAGAATGTTGTTTTAAATTGTATAAAATACTAGTATCTAAATTCTGTAAAGACATTTTTTCAATTAATAAAAATTTTAATTCATAAAAAGACGTCAATATGTTTGGGCACATACGAATTTATTCTGAGCACACATTCACTATCGTCCTCTCATCTTTTGCCTTTTAAAAGTAGTGTCATCACTTTCGTTCCATGACGAATCAGTCAGCCAGCGTGGCTCTTACAGGTTAGACCTGCGACACTTTTTTAGATCGCGGCTGTCAGATTTTCGTAATAATAAAATTGGAATGGATAAAAAGATCGAGAAAATAAAAACGAATGATGGTAGGCTTTAGATTATTGCAAACTATGTTCCGCTGTGTTACATGGGACGTGATTAAACGGACATGACTGTAAATAAGTCACGTAAACTTTCTATTTTAAATAACACATTATTTTGATGAATAAATAAAGAATAAAATAAACCAAACTCACTGAAAATCATCGCAGGAAATTCCTGACGACCCCTGCTGGGCAAACAAGGGACTGTTAGAATACGTATGATTCTATACATTACGAATTGTTCCTATCATCAATTTAAATTACTCACAGTGATAATATCAATGCCATCGTGATGTCGTACTATTGTTGTCGGATGGATCCTCTGTGTCCATCCTCCTCCCATCTAATCTTTATGCATCTAAATACCATTTCACATAAACTAATGATAAATGCAGATTTGCAGTCAACATTTTGAGTTTTTGAAAACAACTTCTAATCGTATCAAATTGCGATATAGGATAAGAAGCACTTCACTTTTATTATTATTTATTTAGTTTCTCACAGATTTATAACAATTTCTAAAAACAGGATTAAAATAAATTAAATGAAAACTGCTGTTGTCATTTTGAATACTTCAAAATTACTTGTCAACTACAAATAAGGCATAGCACCCATCACCCGGTTAAATATCGTCTATGATGAGAAAAATCGGTGGTCATTGCTCTCACCGCGTGTTCGGTACAAGTTGCTTCTCGCTCTATTTATTGCTTTGGAGTAAAAAAGATCAGTACTGGGTTCATTTTGGAGTGGCTGGAGAGAAGTCATGGAGTCCTGACCTACCGCTTGATGCAGGTCCTCACCGGACACGGAAGTTTCGGGTGGTGTCTGATGCGAAAGGAGGAAAGTCACCACTGCGAAGATCGCCCGGAGGACGGTGGAGCATACGGTGCAAGACTGTCCAGCTTGGGCAGAGCACCGACGTGTCCTCACAATTTTGCGATAGGCGGAGACCTCTCGCGCACAGCATTGGTCGCGGCCATGCTGCAGGGCGAGACGGAGTTGAAGCGGTCGCGAAGGAGGAGGCGGGCCGCGAGCAGAGAGGACAGTGTCCTCCCTCCGCCCCACCCGCGGTGGTGAAGCCCACGGGACGGACGTCGCTAGACGTTCCGGCCACCGTAGGCGCCATGCGGGCAAAGTAAAGGGCAACTCGCTGCCCGACCATGGACCATGCCCGGGTCGACGGCGCGTTGTGTCCCAAGCGCGCCTCAAAGAGCGTCAGCATACTGACGGGGCCCCCTCTCAGAGGGCCAAAGCCTACCGGGGTCGCGTGATTATTTCCTTACCGTGACCCCGGAACAGAAAGGGCTATTGAAGGACACCGTCGATTTATCAGTAAATGTGATTATTACAACCCTGTCCCAAAAAAAATACTGTGGATAAGATATTATACCACGATTTAATTATAAAGAGGTTACTGACATTAAATTGTTCTAGTGTCCGTCATTACATCAAAATGCATGAAAATTAGTACCAACACCAGATGGTGGAGGACAGGGTGTCAAGCACCCGTAGCTTTCCACTCTCGAACATATTAAGATATCACACAACCAGCTTTGTGAACGCACGTTGTAAAGGAGCGTGTGTTTACTTTTTTTAGCGTGCTAAAATAATTTACCAGCCCTACCCAGGGCAGGGCGGGAACTGTCATGAATACTTACTAAAATTTACGATGTCTTTCAATAGCCCTTTACGTTCTGGGGTCATGATATTCGTTAGCCCGCGACCCAGGTAGGCCCCTATAAGAGAGCCCCGTCATTACCATTGTGCTGACACTCTTTCGCGCGCGTGGAACACAAAGCACATGCCCTTGCCCGTGCGCGCGTGTGTTTGGGGCTTAACGATTATAGGTTTTGTCACTTTCGTAAGGTATGCCAAGGTCATTCATTTTCTACCAAATAGGTAGTAGTTATTTTCGTTATCTCAGTCAAAATCTGTGTCAAAGTGCTAAAAATAAATTTAAGACTTTGAAGATAAAAATATTACAAAATATTATCCACATCAATAAGTTTCTATCATTTTGTTTTAGTAAATGTTTCGATATCCTATATCAAAAATTTCTACTAGAGTAATACATGTATTTTGGGTAAAGGGAACAAAAATGTCGAAGTTGACGAAATGAATACATAAAACTTTGGATTGCGTTAAGCAATAATACTATTTATGTTGTTTTACATATTCTTTTTTTAACAAACTTTGAATTTGTAGTCAAACACCCTCAAATAATCTAGTTTCTATAAATTTAATTTATTCGCCTCGAGACTCTTCTGCTTCATAATGTTATGAAATGCGCTTTCAGAATTTTGTGAAAACTTCCTGAAGCGAGGTGGTAGGATGGTTCCGGGAGATAGTCTAGCGAAGACTGGATTTACTTACCCATTTTTGAGTCTGTAAGTCGGAAGTTAGACATACAATTCAATTTTATCTTTAAAGTTAGTTTTAAGTTAGAAATATGATGAAAGCAGGCAAGACTGTTTTTTTTTAAATATCTTAAGCAATACTGATAGATAAGGCGTCACTGCAATAACAATGTCCCAACTGGTCTTCCCCCCGGACGTATTCCGAGAGGGAACTCCAGTCCACGGGCGCAAGTGGAGGTTTCCTGTCTTAATGTAATGATTAGTTAACCTACCCCTAACTCACCTATAACACAAAACAATCTCATAGCGAACCCTGTAAACACAATTCTATACAATTCCATGCAAACTCTTCAAGTCTGACAAGGATTGATGCTGACTTCGTAAACGGATCTTCGCTAAACAACAAGAAAAGTTAAACAACCATGAATAAATGTTTACTTGCCAGTTTCCAATGCATATTTTTATCAAGATTTATTGGGCTTATGGGAGCAATTATAATTTTCCTTGTTGTCAACTCAAACGGTAGAGGAAAGGGAGGGAAAGTTAGGAACAGATTAAAAGTTTGTAATAACGAATAATAAAGGCTGTTTGTCTGGGAGTGAAGAAAAGCCGTTCCATATAAGATGTGAACTAGCATGCGGATATTTAAGCCTCATTTAGACGATGCAAGAACTCGCACGCGAATGGCGTTACATTGCGGGTTTTGTAGATACAACGAATTCAGTTGATCAAATAAATACCGCAATGTAGTGAAACTCGCATGCGAGTTCTTGCTCCGTCTAAATGAGACTTTAGGGTTGTTACTCACATACACGAAAAACCATACCAGACCACACAAGGCTCGCTGTATGTATGAAACTTGTTTGGCATATTACAGAAGAAACTCTCTTATCTCATTATCTTTCTAAAATGATGCCACAGTACCCACTTTTAGTTAGTAAATTTGTATTGCTTGACACATATCGCAAAGACTAAAGTTATTGTCAAACAGACAGGAAAATCGAAAGTGACCCGAAGCGTTTTTATTTTTAATGATTGGAATTGTTTAAATCCAGTCTAAGTGAGTGGCTTCAAACAATTCCATACGTTACAAACAGAAACGCCTCGCTTCGCGTTCGCCACGCCTGTCTGTTTGACAATAGCTTTAGACTTTATGCGATATGCGTCAAGCAATACACGCACGTCTTCTATTTCATTCGTGTATCTTCACTTTGCAAGTCATGTCATTTTTTTTATTATATTCGTTCGTAGTATATTTTTCTCTATATTCATTCGTTGTAGTCAGGCGCGACGCAAATCAACGATGTAGATACATCTCATGTTACTTAAAGAGCTATAAAATAAAAGGAAGCTGGGAGAGATTATTTTGCATAAAATATTAAACATGTTGATAGGCACGGCTCTTATTTTAAAGCTGCTGTAAAATTTTACGTAACTTATGAAGCAACTCTCTCAATTTCCTTTAACAATTTTTTTTTGCATATTTTTTTATGGCAAGTTAAAATCATGTTATGGAAACCTTTGTACACTTTATAAAAAAATGATTCGTAATATTAAGTCTGAAATTGTTAAAATGTACAAAGCTAAGACTGTATAATTCTTCTAACAGATTCTGTTGTGATCATAAGGGTGCTTGTACACGGGCATGTAACCCCGTAAAGATGCGGGTTACCCGCGCGAGTAACATGCGCAAGCTACTTGATCAAGCTACTCGCGAGGTGCGTTTACACGGCGCATGTAGCTTGAGCATGTTGAGACACTTGCGCGGGTTACATGCGCCGTGTTCAAGCACCCTAACTTTAATTAAAGTATATACACAAACGCATTGCGGTGAAGACTTTAATTTTAAAGTTCAAAAACAAGAGACGACGGCGCGGTCCATAAAGAAATTGCACAAAAATCGCAATTTTGTATCAAGCTATAAGTTCGTAAAATAGAATTATGCAAAAAAATATTTCAATCGCTTTTATTTTATTCTTGAACGAAATATTGGCATACAATGCTAAATAAATATTCATCAAATCATTCAATTTACCGTCAAAATAATAGAGAATTCAATTAAATTGATAACAAAATCGTGCTGGTATATAATCGCGTATCAATATACCGATTAACCGCCCGCCATCCTGCCTGTCAGTCCGTTCATCCCGTATTAGTTCAACCTATCTTAGCGCCTGTCTCTGAGGATTACTGCTAAGCCTGTGTTCACACGGGCGATTTTTTGTAGCTTACGGGATTTTCAAGCACACTACTTTGTGTAATTTATTTCATCACCACTGCTCTCAAAACTGTGAAGAAAAACATCGGGAGGACCTGGCATGTTGTCAGCTCATGTTGTAGCCGTAAACATACGTTGAGACAAGACAGACCTTGAGTTATCCAATTACAACGCAGTACCCCGTCCCCCTCGCTTACGTAGTACCTCAGCGAGTTGACAGAATAGTTTTTGTTCCTTAGATCGTGTATGCAGAGTCTAGTATTATATCGTCGTTGTTCGAAAATATGTGTTATATACCAACCCGCACTGGGCCCGCGTGGGAGAAGTTTGGTTTTTTTTTAATGCGACTTCTTTTTTCTTAACGTTTTAAAATCATCAAATGAGTCCACTTATCCAGGACAGGACGACAGGGACTGTCAGACTTGTCCTGACTAAAATCCACGGTGTCTTTCAATAGTCTTTTATGTTCTGGATCGGGAGCCACGGTTACATGAGAAGTCGGTCCCGCGATAACGGCAGAAGGCCAAAGCCTTTTTTAAACCCCCCTTCATGATTAGGAGGCCTATGTCCAGCAGTGGATAGACTGAGTGAATTGGATGACAATTGATGAGATAAGTATTATAAAATAATATGTTACATAATAGAGAAAATAAAGAAAAATTTTGCACCGGACTTGGAACACTGACCATGGTACGAGTACCACAAAAACTTTTAAACGTCTGTTGAACACTTGTCTAAAAAAATGTCAGATTATGACGTTGAAATAAGGTCCGTTTTGCAGTCACACTTTTTTTTTCAGACAAAGTTTTTGTAGTAAGGCTGGGAGCGTTAAGCGGTACTCTAAAAGTTCAGCAAAAACTTTGCGATGAAAAAATCCCCCGTTTAGACGAGACCTTAGGACGTGAGCCCTCTAAGATATTATTATGAAAAGGTTTCTTTCATGGTAGTTAGTAATATGGTGGTGATACGTCTTCTTTCATGGTTTTAATTACATTTTGTTTTGTGTTGGATTATTTCTATAGAATTATAATTATCACGGAGCTTTTATAAGCCAAGGTGTCGTGGTATACGATGGAATTAGAATTGCAATTTAAATAATAGAGATACAGAATAAAGTTCTCCTTTTGAAGAGACTGGCCGGAAAAGGCATGGTTCAAGAATGATTGAAAGGATATAAGGAGGTTTTGTCCAAAAGTGGGACAGAACAGTCTATTCAAAAAACTTTTATAACAATGTTGATATCAATAATATAGGATTATACTTAGTTGTTTTACTTTATAATTATCGATTGTTTCATCTCGGAAATCCCTTCAAGGTATTAAACTGATACATTTCTGATAGCTAATAAACAGACGAAGAAGGCGTAAAAGTCTATCCAAAAAGTAACTGCATATTAAATTTCCTGTGACCATTTCCTTCTATAATAAACACAGGTTTGAGCACCGCCATATTTGCTTAAAGTATAAACCCCACAGACTGCGTCTCCGGGAGCATTTCAACTCCGTGATTATGAAAAAAAGTTTGTCTCTGCGCGCACAAAGGACATGTTTTACGGCTGCAATGTACAGTCAACACATCTTCTTCGAAAATAGTACTTACTGCTACGACATAAATGTCAAAGTAAAATCTTACTGATGTGGACATCAACATCGGCTAACACTACGAAAATAAACTTTACTGCTAGGTGATAAAGGCGCTGTTAAAGCGAATTGTCACTGTTGTGTTGTGGATTGTGTGTTGGACTACACAATGTGTCTAGACTATTTACTGTACCTAGGAATATAAAAGCATTTGTATGTTTACGTTAGTAGTTACAATGCGACAGCATTAACAGTAAAAGTGTGACTGCGCTACGGTGTGATTTCATGCAAGCTTTTCTAACACTTTTAAATAAACGATAATAATTTATTAGTTTTTTCCATACGTTCCCCACATTAGGAATTTTTCCTGAATCTTTGGCGAGTTTTCAAAAACAGAAACTCACATAAACACGCAGAACAACTACTTGTAAGGTCATACAAATATTTGTTCGGTGCCGGGGTCAAACTTGCAACAGCATCGCAAAGCCACTGCGTCAAAAATAAATTGAAAATTAGTTATCATAAAGTTTTTTTTTTAACAAAATTGTCGTCACATTAAGTCGTCAAGGTAATCCTATTAACAATTAAAATGCCCAGTAACTATGTTATAATAAATAGCTTTAAAATATATTACTACCGAGAACATAAATGTTTCATATAAAGTTCATTCAAAGTTACCCTTGAAAACCTTATCTCCAAATTCACACTTATAAACTTTTTCACTAAATCCTCCAAAACTCGCGAAGCCCGACTTTTTTGATAAAAATGCGTACAAAATATAATTCGGATACACGACGCGAATATCTAAGCAACTCTTTGTCTAACTTCTCAAGTCGTAACACGAGTTTCAAAGAGATTTCGTCAATCTCGTAACGTATATCATACGGAGCAGGAATCTTTTTGTTTTTAGTGGATAAAAATGTTTTAGCTTGTTTATGGTGTTAACAAAGGAGGATATGAATTTGTGTGGTTTGATTTGTGGAGAAATTAAAACGTTAACTTGTTAATTACTTTCGATATTAAGAAGGTGTGAAATGATATGCTTTAGCACAATAAATATCCCAGTTTTACTACGCTGCGCTCTATAGTGCTACGTGCTGTGCTGTGCGTAGTAGCGAAACGTACTACGCGTCGTAGGGCTATGTGCTACGCGTCGTAGCGCTACGTGTTACGTGTCGTAGCGCTACGTCGTAGACTACCTGGTGCGCGTTGCGGTATGCTGTGCTATGAGTTACGAGCAAATGTGAATAGAATAAGACGCAATGGCTGCATTGATGATGATTGTAGCAGGTTGATTAAAATAATTTTCTATTCTTAATATTTTTTTATGTTTAACCATTAAACGTACACGTCTAAAAATAAGTATAACTTGATGACCTTTGAGATAATCCAAAACTTCTGGAAACATTTTAAAAGGAATGAAAAGGAAGTGATTTATAAACAATTATTGAATACACTAATGGGTTAACCATTACGCATAATGTAATCATAATCATTTATTTACCACCCATTTCATTAGAAAGTAATCAATCAAAGTTAATAAAAGTCGTGACATTTTTGTGTCTGGTCAACTTTGACAATGTTCCTTTATGGACAAGTTTCTTTGTTGTTACTTTTTCATCAAATAGGTTAGCGTTGAATGTGTCACAAAGTTAGACTCCGTTCATGGCCTTGGGCGATGCGACTTTTGTTGTGTCTTACAGTCACATTAATATTGTAAGATTATAAAAAATCATAAAATACGATCGATAGATCTTAAATCATATAATTGACCGACTAAGTCTGGTGGACTGCAAGTTCAGGTATCAATTTGACCTGTGTAGAGCGTTACAAAGGCCTGTCACTTTTTTGGGTAGGATAATCATCAAAATAAGTCCTCCAGCCTAGAGTAGAGTGTCAGTCGTTTGATTGTGTAAATCGTGGCCAAGACTTTATGTAGTGTTGTGGGATACATTATTTTGACTGATTGATGAAATACAAAAAGGTCCTTTGTTAACATCGGTATGATAGACAGAGGTACGGTCAGGTTTTACTTTTGGAAAGATTTCACAGATAAAGTTAATCAATAATTTTAGAATTCAATTTGGAAATGATTTCAAAATAATTATAAAGGAAAAAAACTCTGCGCTGTATTACACTATTATTTTAAATTAAAATAGTTTTTTTTTTAATGCGTTACATAATTCATGTAAGGGCCTTCCGTTCATCCTACAGTAATACAGGCATAGAGTTTTTAACCTTAAAAAACACGTGGAGGACCGCTTGGAAGCTAGTATAAAATAATAGTCAAACGTCAGCGTCCGTCCACACAACACATCCGAAAACGTGCCAACTTTTTGTCTACATCACATGTTGCCAAACTTCCGACAATCCTTTTTCATTGATTTGACAGCTGCACTCAAAGTGGATGTTTCCATCCAAATGTGACAACGGGAAACAAACTATGATTGAAGTTGTTTAGATTAAATGTTAAGGTACTGATAGACTTGAGTATTCACTTGTAGTAGAACATCGAGCATTTGCCGTTTCTAATTTTGTCGACCTGAACAACAAACATAGAGCCAAATATCGCTATGTTTTTTTTTATCATGGTAAAATCATCAAATGAGTCCTCCCACCCCGGGCAGAGCGGAATGGACTGACAGACTCGTACTGACTAAAATCCATGGTGTCCTTCAATAGCCCTTTATGTTCTGTCCTACAACCAAGATTTCAACATTCGAAAGTTTTTAATGTGTTCCAGACATTCATAAGTGAGGAGTGCTTGTGTTTGCAGTTATTCCTAAAACTGAAGTACTGTATAAACATTTTCTGTCTTTAGGTGGAAAAGTCATCAAATGACTTCTCTCGCCCCGGGTGCAGCGGTAGGGAATGATAGATTCTAACGGACTAAAATCCACGAAGTTCTTCTTTCTTCAATAGCCGTAACGTTTCAAAAACATGGTTAACTGTTTGAACAGTTCCACGAACCCAGAAAAAAAGCCGAAGTCAGGAAAAACCCTCTTCACATGATAAAATCCAAGTACATTAAACATACCATCTCTAAAACGACCAAAGCTGACTGGCCAATCTGTTTTCCCAAAAAAAAAAATGCCAACACATTTTATCTACAGTAATATTTTGCTACAGAAAAATATATTTTATTACGAACAACCCGTTTCACTTCCTCGACCATTGAAATCCCGAAGCTACAAATGTCCGAGAGGGTTGATTCATTACACCGACTTCTTCCCGAATAATAAAGTGCCGTGAATAATATTATAACTGTGTGGGGGATGAAGCTGTTCTGTTGTTAATTGTGGAAAGGTTGTGTTTGAGTGTGTAGATTTGTGTATGTTTTTCTGTGACAGGATGAATGGAAGGCTTGCAATTAGCGCACAACTTTAGCGCAAACACCTATTTATTTATAGATAAAGCGTAAAGTTTTGAGTTTTGAGTCGCGCTTTTTCGAACGGTTTTATATAAAAGTTTTCCGCAACACAAAATGAGTGGTCTGCACAGCATTTTTTTTTTCTTGGTGATGTCATCAACTGAGTCATACTCAGGACAGGACGGGAGGGACTGTCAAACTTCTACTTGTAAAATTCACGGTGTTCTTCAATAGCACTTTACGTTCCGGGGCCACGGTTACTCGATAATCCCACTACTCCGGCAAGCTTAGGCCCTCTAAGGGGGCCTCATATTGCTGACAGCTCTTTGAGGCGCGCGTGGAACACGACGCGTCGTCGACCCGGGCATGGTCCATGGTCGGACAGCGAGTCACCCAATAAGTACTTTGCGTTGTTGACGTTGCCGTCTGCACTGTACTAGAAAATGAAATTATATAACACTAGCTGTTGCCAGCGGCTTCACCCGCTACAACTCGAAAATTATCCCACGGGAACATAAAATCGGGATAAAAGCTATCCTATGTGTTAATCCAGGCTATAAACTATCTGTGTACCAAATTTTAGCCAAATCCGTTCACTGGTTTTTGCGTGAAAGAGTAACAAACATACATACATCCATACATCCATACATACAAACTTTCGCCTTTATAATAGTAGTAGGATAAAAACTCAAATATTTACGCTCGTTTGTTTTCAGACCAGATCGAAAGCGTAGATGCATAACATTTTTTTTAATGTTGCGTTTTGAAACCTGATTATATTACAAATAACTAAGTAGTGAATGAAAGTCTAGTAGATACTTTGTGTTGATTGTAATCTTTTATTTAATTTTAACGTGTTGTGAAAAAATAAAGAAAAATTACATTTCGAATACTATTTTAACAATTTTTTTTTAACTCTCCGTTGTCGCATTTGGATAATCTATACCACAAGTAATTAAACCTTTCATTCAAAAGCCTGTCTCATATCACTTCTAACTTTCTAAACAAACATAAAAAGTAAACTAATATAACTTAAAAGTAGTTCTCATCATCATCATCAGCCGGAAGACATCCACTGCTGAACATAGGCCTCCCCCTTAGACCGCCCCGCCGAACGACAATTCGTTTTCATCCATCGGTTGCCCGCGACCCTCACGATGTCGTCGGTCCACCTAGTGGGAGGCCTGCTTACGCTGCGTTTTCCAGTCTGTGGTCGCCACAAGTAGTTCTAAACATGAAAAAACTATCTTATAAAAGATAAGGTGTTTCAGAAGAATGCCTGTCTACAAACTCACTCCCTCATTATAATATATCGGGCGCTTTGTTCTCGACTAAGTTAGGATCTACTTCAACATTCAACTTTAAAGTTATGACTTTAGCGACTAGTTTGAAGTACATTATATAACAGCGAAAGTAATGAAAAGTTTAAGATGTATTTAATAGTGAAATAGTTCGTTTGACTGTGTTCATTTTATATAGGTTTGCTATCTCACTTCTGACTTAGATTAGAGTCAAGAAGTTATTCTAGTCTAAATAATATTAAATATTAAACGCATTAACGCATGCGTAGCGAATTTCAAAAATTTTCTTAGGAAAAAAAAATTCAATCCGCGGGCAGGATTCGAACCTGCGGCCTTCGGATTCAGTACATCCGACGCTCATTTCCAACCGAGCCACCGACGATCTAACCTGCCGCGGCTAATTCTTTCTTCCATTTCTAACGTCTCATGGTGACGTTTAACGCCATCTATTGTAGAGTATTCGAACTACTACAACCAACATGTTAACATTACAGTGAAATCAACAGATGACGTCAACCATACTTAAAATTTAAAAAAATATTAAAAATGGTTTATATTTTTAAAAATAGTTCGAATCCTGCCCGCGGATTGAATTTTTCTTTCCTAAGAAAATCTTTATTCAAGTCTAGATTAGAGATGATAGAGGCAAAGCCTACGATGGAGCGAGTTTTCCCAGAAGAAGCCTTTTCACACTTTTTACCCAGTTTTTACCTCGTACACTAGCTACGCAAGTCTCCGATACCTTACGACTTTTGTATCCATGTCACTATCGCAATTCAATCCAAATCAAGTCCGGAAATCGTCTTGCAACGTACGTCGCCGTGGGCGTCCACCACCTTGGTTGGGGCGGAGGGAGGACATTGTCCTCTCCCTCACGCGGCCCGCCTCCTCCTTCGCGAGCATGACTGCTTCGCAGAAGGAGGCGACCGCTTCCCACTCCGTCTCGCCCCGCAGCATGGCCGCGACCAATGCCGGGTGCGAGAGGTCTCCGCCTATTGCCGCCGTGAGGACATGTGGGATGCTCTGCCCATGCAGGGCAGTCTTGCACCGTATGCTCTTCTGTGTCCTCCGGGTGATCTTCGCAGTGGTGACACCCAGGCGTTTCCTCCTTTCTCATCAGACACAGGTACCACCCGAACTTCCGTGTCCGGTGAGGACCTGCGTCATGTGGTAGGTCAGGACGCCGTGACGCCTATCCAGCCACTCCTCAAAGAGGGGTCTTACCGCCGCGATTGCGCTGCGATTACTTCTCGAGACAGCGGGGACATGCCCCGGCGCTGCGCCTCCACGATAGACGCGCTATCCTGAAGCACGAATTCGAGGTGAAATATAAATACTTCGATTTTAATAAGAATATTATATTATTAAAATAATGTAGAATCGGTAAAAACTAGTAGACTTTCTATGAATGTTACTAATTGTATTGGTCGTAAAACATAGCCAGAAATGTATTTACGAAGTATTAAGGTGACGTTTCAACTGGTGCTCTCCTGGCACCGCCTCTGTTAGTACCCTAATATTATGTTACTAATGATTTCCTTCAAAGGGTAATTTGCTTTAGTTATTTAGTGAGAAGGATTGCCTTCCATTCATCTTATTAATTGAAGCCTTTCTCACAATAGAGGTAATCTTACTATTAATAAGGTAAATTAAGGGTACCGATAATACCGATACCAGTAGATAATACTTGATAGTTATTTACTTGCCTGATATTATAATAGAAGAAATAAGTCCAATAATAGTACTTAAAGAGAAGCTTAGAACGCTAGTGTTATTTTATTTTGAGACTTGGGTTTTATCTGAAAAAAAAAATGAATTAGTCTGTCAGTTAGACAATTAATCAAAAAAATATCTGACACGTATTTTTTATCTTGTTACGTAAATTAAGAATGACGAAGATACGATACGTTTCAAATTGCCAATACGTCACAAGTTCACTTGCTTCTGTTGTCACGAGCCTCTCGAGTTTTTATGCGTTATGTCTTTGTAAATATGCATTAATTAAAAAAAAAAAACAATATTCTTCAAAACTCCTACTGAGGCCTTACCACGAGCTAATCATACATAACATTGAACTGTCATTTGCTTATTTGTTATTCTCAATGCAAATATAACTTTCTAATATTTGTACGCCGAGTGAGGCAAAACATGTTGGTTCTGTAAACATTTTTTACCATCTAAATGTGCATTATCTATGTATCAAATGACACATGTTTAACAAATAAATTGATCTTTATCTTTAACAAAATACACACTACCGACTTACTTTAAACTTTCCACGGAATTTCCCAAAAACCCCAAATTCAAACCCCAGACAGTAAACTTAAAGCAATAAAGCGCTTTATGATCTCTCCGTTTAATCTCAAATTATAGAAACATGTGTTTCATCAGCTTTAAGATTATTTGCACACATAAAGTGACGGGTTTCTGTAAGTACTGTTCCTTAATTAGGATTATACAATTTGAATTTAATTAATGGATATATTATAATCAGTAATGTAGGTATAAACGCAGGCTTTTGTTCATTAGGATCATTCTGGACCTAATATTATTTTCATTACACGTTACGGCAAGCTAAGTAGACCGTAGCGTTTATATAAAATTTCTCATTTGGTAAGTGGATAATAACTGCTCGGTTTTATAAACTCTTTCATTTGAGAAATTAAAAAGATTTCTGAGCTTGATATGTTTATAAAAATGCTTCTACATTACCCTAGTCATCATAAAATGCCAAGTCTTTTCCCAAATATCTTCGTAGGTATCAGCCGACTTTCAGATCGAATCAGATGCAGATGACTTTCGAGCTTCTGATGAAGTATAAATAATAATTAGATCATCGAATAAACTTTTTTGTGTAGCGTATTATAAAAACCTAGGTATTTACATGATAAGAAAAGCCTCAATCTCTTCAAATTTTTTTTTTATTTACCTATATAAACACACTCTTCCCTTTGCGCGGCTTTCTTCGGCAAATCTCTCATAAATGCGTCTAGATCGTCACGCCAGCGTTTTCTAGGCCTCCCTCGGCAACGACGCCCATTCGGCACCCACTGCGTTTTAGCGAGGTAAAATCATCTAATGCCCAGGGCAGGGCGGGAGAGACTGTCAGACTTGTACTGACTAAAAACCACGGTGATTCTTCAATAGCCCTTTACGTTCCAGGGACACGATGAGCTGATGTGACAGTCGCGCAGCCTCATAAAAATGCTGAGGAACTCCTATAATGGTGGTGAGACCCATGCCAAAAGCAGTCATATCCATTCATTTGTGAAAGTAAACTCTGCACACAAATAAAGTACATCCATAGACACTGCATTACTCTTCGTAACCTTCCACATCCGACCTTCCGCCGCTTCCTCGTCTTGCGATACTCAGGTTTGCTCGATACGGTACGGTATCGATTACCATTTAACGAGAAACACGATAAGTTTCGACAATGTCGTACGTACAGTCATGAGCAAAAATATGGATAGCGAAATAATATACGTGTCAACAAGATTAAAATAATCAGTAAATTAGGAGAAATATGTACAGAGGTCCCTTCGAAAATGCTGCGGGAATGTCTTAAGAGATTACCGCGGCCCTAGAACATAAAAGACAAGAAAAAAATACGAGATTGACAGTCTCTTTCTCTTCATATTGATCAAAAGGACTCATTTTGATTTTCCACCTCCAAAGAAAATGCTGTTCCATTTCTGGCAGCCATCTTTGACAATTATCAGGGTTCCATGTAGATAAATACTGATAAGTATTTAGCTGCATTCGTTAAGACTGAGTCATAGTTGGGAGCAGACTAGGCAGATAATCATATTGAGAATTATGCTAGCAATGTGAGGAGGTTTCTGTCTCTGGAGCCCTAACCACCGGTAGCTAGGGCCCTGCTCTCATGGCCGGTGGACCATTATTTTTATGCTATTTGTTTTACTATATTCTCGTTTATGTTTTTTAGGAAATACATACAAATGTATCTTTTGAAGAAATGAATAAAGGTAACATAAAGACATAAATATGAAAGAAATGCTTTCATATTTAGGCGCGTGACTGTACTTCGGGTTCATGGTTGACAAAACGCTTGTTGTTACGATTATGATCGGTTGTTTTGATATCTTTACATTTTTGTGCCGACGATTATTTTGTGATCAGGCTATTATGCGGCTCAACACAGAGTACTGTGGATTAATTTTGACATTTCATATTGTTGTATTTTATAGAAACGTGAAACAAAACGGTGAAGGAAAACATCGTGAGGAAACCGGCATGTCCTAGAACCAAAAATTCGAAGACATGTGACATCCACCAATCCGCACTGGAGGAGGACTGTCTCCCAGCAGTGGCAGTGGGAACATTTATAGGCTGATGATGATGATAGAAACGTGCCGTGGTTTAAAAACGTCGCGGCTAAATATTAACAGACGCGTAGGTTGATCTTCCAGGTTTAGCTGCGTTTGCTTAGGTTGGTCTGAGGATGGGTGACCATCCATCGTTGATTCTTGTTTGTCTCGCAAAGCCAGTGAAGCCGTTGATGGCGTTGGTCATTCATATAAGTTTGACAGTCGCTCCTGATAAATAGAAGTTCGAAACTCTGACAACCAATCTTACCATGAGGTATCTTATTACCCAGTTACTGGGTTATGAAAGAAAGAAAGAAAGAAAAGGTTTTTTTCAGACTGTGTTTTGTGGAGATCACATAGGCAGTTGTTCCACGTAAACATTGATATTCAGCTGTATCTTCAGTTTAAGAGGAAATGGGACCATCCCGTTTAGCTCTACAATAAATAACTATGTTAAAGTAATTACGCCCTAACATAACTAGAACAGAAATATATGCTTCAAATAATTATGATGCCATTACTGAAACATCTAGATGATTCCAGTGCGAATGGTACTCATCAGTTTGAAGCCTACCACTCGTTATCTCATTCCGCTGACGTACTGAACAATACACTCGCTACACGTTTCATACAATAGTATGACCACAGCTTACCATAGATCAGATGTTCAATGCGAGCATAAAACCATGCAAGCAACCATCCGCGATGCGACGCATGAAAATCAACCTTATCACTATAACATAAGACATAAAACACGTTATTATCTATTAGATGAAAAACAAATCACGATAGCCATGACAACGTCAAGTCAATCGAATTACATCTATAATTCTTAGTGACAAGGTTGATTTCACTTGTAGTTGGAATTCGTTGGAATTCGCGCCATGAGTAAAGTCCCTACCTTTTGTGTGATATAAACATCAAATGAGTTCTCCTATCCTGGACATCGTACTGACGAAAACACAGGCTGTTCTGTCAATAGCCCTTTATGTCTCAGGATCATAGTTACCTGTTTTAACGGTCCCGGTAGACCTTTGACCCCTTCAGATCGCTGACAGCTCTTTGAGGCGCGTGAACGACGGCGGACGTCGGGTATCCAGTTACTTGCCGTCCCCGCTTAACCACAGCTTTACCAACGGTCTGGCTGCCATATAGTTTGTCATCTTTGATTAGACAGGTAGGTAGGTCTTTGCAAAGGGTATAGTGATAACCAGATTAAGATTGTGGTAGTAAAATTAGTGGTCACTCTATGTAAATGAATACTGGTATTTAGCTGGGTAGGCAGTAGACTTTCGAATTCGAATTGGCCTACTGTATAGGCTACTCTGTGGCACACCCAACGCTATACTTAACTTACCTCCACAGTAATTTCCGTAGCTCATGAATGAGAGTGTACGGCGAGTCTTTGTCTACCACATGCAGCGGTACTAACTTACCGTAATGTTAGCATCTTGTCCGAGATGGACTAATTTTACTTAGGAACTCTCTTAGTACAGACTAGCTCAAGACTAAGTAACGAGAGCATTCTTATTACTACTTAAAGTACTTCGATACTTACAGGAGACAATTTAAGTCTCTGTGCTTTAATCACTGGATAAGGGGGGTGGGTTCCGACCCTAATTGTGAATGTTGAATAAAATTATTGAATTGGACTAGGTTTCGGTCAGTACAAACTTTTATTTTTTAGCTTGGTATCATCATCAAATGAGTCCTCTCACCCCGGGCAGGGCGGGAGGGACTGTCAGACTCGTACTGACTAAAATCCACGGTGTCCTTCTTTCTTCTTTAAAGGGAATGTCCCTTTAAGTTTGTACTGACTGAAACCTGAATCATTGTTATTATATCGCAGGCTCTACTTTTGCATACATACATTCCAGATAACCGTTTCCAAAAACAACCGTTTTGTATTACAGCAGGTCTACGAAAAGCGGATCGTCATTGCAAGATGTTCTGAAATATGACGTTAAAAAATGTTTATTTACGGCATTCAAGAAGATGGAGCCCTGCTGCGGGGCTTCTGCCTGCAAGGTTTAAAGAAACCTAACCAAACCAACACTCGGGATGCCTAAAAGTTGGAACCGCCGTAATTTATTTCGGTGATACATACAATCCACCTGCGACATAATACTCAATTCTCATAGGTAATTTGATGACTTGAAAATAATTATGAAAGTTAACCTGTGCATGACCACGAACTCGAGTGTTAATGGAAGTTCGGTTCTCATTACCATAAAACACATAACAATTGAATAATGAAATGTATAGTCATTACCATATCAATTTATACTCTTTCCGTGTGGCATTACCTTTATTATTATGGAGTTCTTGAAAGCCGTGAATTGTTTCTGAAGAAAACGATCAATGACGAACGAATGTTTCTTCGAAATAAAAGTCTTCAAAGTCACAGTGAATCAATTTTATGAACTTCTGTTAAAAGAACGATATTTGGAATTTCTTGCGGAAGTTCGAAAAACCCTGAAATAAGGTCGTAGCGTATTTGTATAGTTGTAACCATCAAAATAGTAATATTGCTGTTATTTCGTTCCGTTTTCGAGTCATTATTAACCTTATAGCTGTTGATAATAAGGTCTACTTACTGTCAATGGCAATATTACTGCGAAAAAAGTTTGTGATACTCGTATCTTTTAAACTAAAACTTTACGGCAAAAGAACACTGCAATTTAGATTTTAACGTGGTACCACAAACGTCTGTTGGACATTTGTCTAATAAAATGTCAGATTATGACGTTGAAATAAGGTCCGTTTTGCAGTCACACTTTTTTTAGAAAAGTGTTCAACAGATGTTTAAGTTTTTTAGTAAGGCTGTTAAAATTCAACTCTATCACTCACGCTGTGTCTCCTTCTAAAAGCCGAAGTGCAGACATAGAGGTACTGTATGCAATAATAGGCTTAACTAAGTTGTGAGTCTAACGTGAGTTGACTTCACGCAACATCACAGAACTTTGTGTCATTGTTGTTTGAGTTACCTTATGGTTTTATGAGTTAAGTTATTTGAAAAGTTTATTAAACTTCTATGATGGGTTTTCCAAGAATAATATGAAAATAAACAGGTGAACATACTTCATTGTTAATTGTATTTTTGGGAATAAATCTTTCTGCCAGTATTTGTGATTTGTGTTCTTGCACTTTTTATAATTATGTATATTCCGAGAGCTGGTAGATATTATTGGGTAGCGGGACTCTCTAAACAGGCCACCGTGAACCTGGAACGTAAAGTTATTGAAGGAACACAAGGATAATCCTTCTCGTCCCGCCCTGACTCATTAGATTTTACAACGTGTAACGTTAATAGCGCAAAACCTCTCGTGCAGCCTACGTTACTGAACAATGTTTGTTCTAAGACTTTTGGATATTCACATTTATTTTCATCCTGATGGGCTTGATCAATTTCTCATTTTGTACAAAAAAACAATTTTTTTTTTCGAATTTCCAAAAGTCTTAGAGCAAACGTTGTTCGGCGAGAGGTTTTGCGCTATTAACGTTACACATTGTATATTTTACAAAGATAAAAAGGCATTGATACTAACTACTAAGATATGTCTAATGAAATGCAATAATTATCATTTGCATCATTAAGTATGAATAAAAACTTAATTTGCTCACTTAATTCAGTCGCTTCCGGACAGCTAACTTGATAAGTTAACGTATTAAAATGTTCCGAGAAAAGTTTTACTATCTGTGTTTCAAAGTATTTCCAAGTTGGAAAAGTTTACAGAAATGTTTCAGTTATTATAATGTCGTTTGCATGTATTATAGAATAAGTGACGAACGAGCGTTGGTATTTAGAATTTCAAGGCGGAAGCTATATTTAGAATTTAACATTAAAAAGGTGTAAATTCAAGGATTGATGTATGGTTGCTTCCAGGGCAGAGCAGTTATTTGATAATTTTTAAATTCTATAAAGATATAAAACCTAGAAATAGAAATCATCAAATAACTGCTACGCCCTGAGAGTAAGAGGGAGATGTAGTTATACTGGGCTTTCTATCTCTTTTTTAATTTTAATGTTGTCTTACTGAAGATTTTTTTCTAGGATCGTAGGTGCGCTAAAACATAACTCATATTATATACAGAAACAATCGATCCAGAATATTTTCTTAAAGGCCGAACTAATTTTTCGTACATGAATCGAACCTGTGAATAGTGCAGCTGTTGTTCACCAAACATCTAGGTTAAGCCTTGCTTATCGAGGACGGTCTTGGTCTTTGGATGGGACCATCTTCTACAGCGAGAAACCACGTGAAGTCGTATATCCCAGCTGTTATTTATAGATTTTTGACAGTCATTAAGTCAGAAGTACTTAAGTCTCACAACTAGCCATACAAAGGGGTGGCGATGATGAAACAATTAGTGTATAAGAGCTCTATAACCTCAACAAATCTGTACTTCTACTCATATAATATACACATTCACATAGCACGCCATACAAACGGAACGTTAACATGTACGGGAGGCTTTGCTTATCTGTGCTATTAGTCATAAAACCCGCTGAGCGAGTTCACAACAGATAACAAATGACTGTCGTGGTTTTATGCGAAGGAGAGGTGCTTGAAAGGCGTTAAGAGCTCGAGCTTATGTGCTTTATTATCGTCGTCATATAGTCGATATTCGACAAGTATATCAGCCTTCAATGTTCCCACTGTTGGGGCACAGACCTCCGCAACGCGAGGGGGAGTGGACTTGTAATCTACCGCACGAGTCAAGAGCCATTATAGTGCCTTGTTTTAGAATTAAAAAATAAGTCATGTTTAATTAAGTTATATTTACTGTCTGCATGTAACGTGCAAGTTTCTATTTCCCCACGTTTTTACACACTCACTTTTCTTATTTGTTTGTTGTTCCGGCTGGATTTTTGCAACTAAATTTTGAGGCACTTTCCGATAAGTTAGCAGGCTGAAATTTTCAGGGTAGCTTTTTAAACTTACGTTCATATGTAAACACACGCATTGTACAATCTATGGATATAGACAAACTATATTACTAACACATTCCTTTTATCTCAATCACCTTCTTAAAAAAATCTATGTTCAGTATTCCAGTGCAACAAAATTCAACACCCTCCTGAAGATAGCTCCACATCCCCACGCCAGTAAAAGTACCACAGAACACACGCAGATTTATTAGTAGCCTAAACAAATACGTACTGTTGACGCCATCTTATTGAATGACTCGTAAAGTGGACACTTTTACGGCTACGACGAAATACATACACCCACATAGATTGGCACAGTATTGGGGATAGTACGGCAAAAGCTGAAGGTTCTTCGACAAATTCGGCAAAGTGGTCTAATCTGAACATTTCTGAATGCTTGTTGAATGATAGTGCTTTTATAAAGAAGGTCGTTTTGACACAGACAGCACTGATCGGTGCAGGTAATGAAACTGGCAAATCTGCTATAAGTCTAAATTAGTGTATTTTATGTGCGAGCGCATGCATATATAGTGCTCTGATTTGAAATCGGCTATGGATGTGTTATTTTGTCGATCGGTGCCATCGACGCAGACGGCACAGGTTTTGATTCACCATAAAGTAAGTAATATCAAAAACATTAAACCAAAATACTATAATATAGTACCCGCATAATACAGCTATTTCACATACCTATATGGAGTACGCAAAATTTCCCTATCAATTTAATTTATTCACTTATTACACAGGAATTTTCAGAAAATTTCCACCGTTTACCCTTTCACGTACCCTCAAATCAATGATCCATAACACACGATACGTTCTATCAAAAACGTTTCAGTGATTTCTGAGAATAACTCTTCAATATCGGGCGTCGTGCGACGTAGAGTGCGCCTTTAGCAACAAGGGAAGTTAATTAAAAATCTAGGTTAATATTGTATGTCTGTAAAAGTACCAATTTAAGTGTTTCTGAACAATATTTGGACAATGAAATCATTTAAACGTATGTTGAACACTTGTCTAAAAAAATGTCAGATTATGAAATAAGGTCCGTTTTGCAGTCACACTTTTTTTTAGACAAGTGTTCAACAGATGTTTAAGTTTTTATAGTAAGGCTATTTTTGTTCTAAAATTAATACTTACGTTTAGAAATGTTTAAATGTTGCTACGACTTGCTACGAGATGGGCTACGTAGGCTACGGCGTAGCAAGTAGGCTACGGCGTAGCAATCGTAGCGCTTTGTGTCGTAAAAAGTTTTGTATTATTTTCAATGCGCATATTCCTACGTTAAAGTTATTTAAAACCTGGATTATATAAGATAAATAACATGCCAAAGATACTCAAAATATTTTGTATAATTATGATAAATTATTATTTAACACTGGACCAATTTATTAACTTCAACAAACTCCAGTGGTTAATCAAGTGAACAGGGGGACTATTAGGTCTAAACTTCAGTTTAAAGTTCTCTTTAAACAAGGTAAAGTTGGCGAGTTGTGGTTTCTGTGTGGTGTACATAAGGATTAGTTTTGATTGAACGTAAGGCTTGCGGTTTGGATACGGATTTAATGGAGTTTAGCTACGGTCAGTGTTTGTGGGATTTTGAGGGTGGTGACTTCAAAAGATGATATCGAATGGAATGTTTAAGCTGGTTTTTGGATGATTTATTAAACAAAAAACTATAAACTCAATGAAAAAGACGTCTATTCAAAAATTTTAAAGTGTTTGCTATTTTTTTTTAAATATAAAAAAGCACTTCAATAAACCTGAGTTAAAGCATTGTAGAAAGAAGAAAGAAAATTGCGTTTATTGGCACTTGTGCTAAAACTTAAAACTATAACAATACAAACTTAATAAAAATAAATGCCAAAGGGCCTCAGCTCAGCATAATGTCAGCCGGCAACACACAGTTTGCCACCTAACGCTGATTTTCAGCTGCAGCCCAATGAGTGCCATACGCTCGAAATCAAATACGTGTTATAATAATACGTTTTACAGTACGAAATTTGCACATTTTTGGACAAAAAAAAACCCACGTGAAAAATAGCTGGGACAACAGTTACTACATACAGATACTAACCACATTTGTACTTACAAACATATTCTAAATATTCAGTGCACAGTGTACTTACAATTAACTGCCTGAGATAAACTAAGTGAGTGGCTATCTGATCATACCTCAAAAAATGGACCCAATATTAATAATGATACAATATATTCATACAAAAATAAGAAATAAGTAGGTAAATATACATTACAGGTTTCTCAAATAGCTGACATGTCGGCTCGAATGTCTTCAAACTCTTTTTGGTGTGTTAGTAAAAATTGCTTCAATTTTGACCTAAATGTCGAAGAACTTTTACTGTATTTAATGGGAGGAGGGATATTGTTCCAACACTTACTAGCTGCGTACCGAAAACTGCCTCTAAAAGCTGCCGACATAAGTCGCACAGCATAAGCTGTGGGATGGAAAGCTGTTGCGAACATTTTCTGCCCTCACCAATTCTATGTCTACTAGTCCATGACAGCCTATCGAACAAGTAAGCAGGAGTCTGGGTTCTGATAATTCCAAAGAGTAAGCTCGCCAAGTGTAGTTTACGTCTTGCTTTCATTTTTAAAATACTGTGCTCGTTGAAGAAAGGTGTGACATGTCCTCTAAACGGAACTTTAAAACAAAAACGCGCACAGGCATTTTGCAGTCTTTGGATCAGTTTTTCAGTTTTTGAAAGTAGCCGTGGACCGAACACAGTGTCCGCATAGTTTAATTTAGATAAAACCAAAGACTCCACAAGCAGCACTCGCAATTCTTCACTGAGATACGGACGAGCCCTATACAAAATCTTTAGCCTATAAAAGCAATTACTGATACACTGAGTCACGTGTTTATGAAAACGAAGTTCCGCATCCATCACAAGACCTAAATTACGTGCTTCGTAGACTCGTTCGATAGGCTGTCCCATAACAGTTACACAAGATGCGCAGGGTTTAATTTTACTCAGCTGGTTTGCGGTACCAAAAAGCATATATTTAGTTTTACTAGGATTCAAAGCAAGCGTGTTGTCATTGGACCACTGTACTATGCCTTCAAGATCCGCATTAAGATCATGTAATGCTTGTTCGTAGTCTTCTGGCTTAAACGATATATAAATCTGAGTATCATCCGCGTAAATATGGTATTTACATTTTTTTATGTTTCTAATTATGTCTGCACAGTATAAAATAAACAGAGGCGGCCCAAGTATTGAGCCCTGTGGTACTCCCCTTCTCACGGGGCAACGACTAGAAACAAATGTTGATCCATCTGCGCGCTCTATTTCAACACATTGCGAGCGGTCGCTAAGGTAGCTTTCAAACCACTTTATTGTATTTTCGTTAAATCCGTAGAAATACATTTTTGACAACAATAAAGGGACGTTGATGCAGTCAAACGCACGTGAAAAATCAAGTAAAACCAATAGCGTACACATTCCCTTATCTTGAGCTGACAATATATTATCAGTCACATCTAACAAAGCAGTGGCTGTACTACGGCCTTTCCTGAAACCTGACTGAACGTCTGGAAGGAATTTATTATCCTCTAAAAACTTGACCAGTTGCATACATACTATTTTCTCCAACACTTTTGAAAGCACTGGCAGAATACTTATAGGTCTTAGATCCTTTAAGTCCAGTGCATTGGTAGTCTTCGGCAAAGGATGCACTTTAGCTACTTTCCATGACTCGGGGAAGGTTGAGGTTGCGATGGATGTATTTATTATTGCGGTTATGACGTCTAAAGTCACAGGTAGTGTTAGTAAAATCATATTTATAGAAATTCCATCACAACCTTCAGCATTGGTTTGTTTAGTGGTTGGATGGTAGCCAGTACGTTCGCGACTTCCCTGTGAGTTGTGGATAACAAGTCAAATGTAGGACTATTATGAGAACGAGTGCATTCAAAAGACAGAAGCATTGAGTCACTAACTGTATTCGCTCCCGGCACGCTCAAGAAATGGTTACAAATTTTATCGGGGTCGTAAAAGTGCATTGGTAATTCTTTACGTGTAGACGGCACCAGGTTTGATTTTAAATTTTTCCATAGTGCTTTAGGATCATTTATTTTACTGTTGATCTTATGTTTGTAGTAGGCAGACTTTTCATGAAATAGAGATCTAGAAACTAGTGATTTTAATTCTTTGTAATATTCCTTTTTACTAGTTGTTTTGTCTATTAAAAAGTCTGCATGTGCCTTGTTTCTCAAACGCATCATAAGTTTAACATTGTCAGTAATCCAGGGATAAGAACACTCTCCAACGTAACTTGTCTTTAGAGGTGCATGGGTATCCAATAGTGTACGTAAGTTTGTATTAAAAACATTGACCATAGTGTTTACATCTTGCAGCTTGGTAATCGCTTTCCAGTTTATCAATTCGAGATCCCGATCAAATGATTCCTTATTTATGTATTTAATTGGTCTATAGGTAATAGCCCGCCGTGGAATTTTTGGGCGTTTAAAACTAAATTCAGCGGAAACCAGCGCGTGCGCACCTAGATCCGGTATTATATCAACTGAAACAGATCGCGGTTTAGCATTTGTACAAATGATATCTATTAGAGAGCCGCCGTGTACAGTAAAGTGTGTGGGTGATTGCACCAATTGCTTAAGGTCTAGGCAGTTTAAAAAAGAGACTAACTTGTCCGTCTTTGAGTCTGAGTCATTTTCAACGTTGATATTAAAATCACCCATCAGAATTGTGTACTCACATTTTGTTAGAGAATTGACTGAGCCAGATAAAGCGTCTAGGAAAAAATCAACATCCTGCCAGGGTGGACGATAGGCAGTTCCTATTGCGAGCTTGATTCCGCGGACACTAATTGTGATCCACATCTGTTCGATAGTGGCGTGGGATGCACTAGTAGGTGTTGAGTGGCTTCGAACGTTAATGCCGCGCTTGCAATAAAAACCAACACCGCCACCCCGTCCCTTCTTAACAGACAATGAGCGCGGTATATGCCGCAGCCTATAACCCGGTACTGTGGGCGCACGCCCTTCCTCACCTGTTCTCAACCATGTCTCATTTACAGCCATGACATCTACGTCCAGATCTAGTAAAGCTGCTATAAATTCGTCTTGTTTTGTGCCCAAAGATCCCGCGTTCCAAAAACCAACCTTAAGGTATTTATTAGACATTTGTAAAATAATTTACTAACGAGTAATAAAACATAGAAAAAAATACCAAGTTGAAGAACTCAAGGATAAATACAAGGGGATATCTCAGTGCTTTCGAAAATTGTTGGACAAGATAAGGCGCGTTTAAAACACAGCTATTGTAATAAGTACCGTAACCGTGGGCAGTGAAATTATTAAAAACTAATGTACATCTTAAAAATCTATAAATATTAGTAAAATGACTCAAGAAACATAAAAAGTAAATTTGAAAATCCTTACGTACTATATAAAATCTCCTCACATCACAAAAAACGCTGACATCAACAACTACAAACGCAACTATAATCACAGACAAACCTATTCTGTAATAAAAAAACGAGAAATGTCTTTTTCCTTTCGTATGTGCACGGCCGAGTGTCCCTTTTCCTTACGCGCAAGTATGTGTCCATCTTTACTCCAGGCGTATTTCCACTGTAGGCGACCAGCAGCTAGGCGCGTTTCGCGGAACAGTTGCCTGTTAAGTTTTGTTAGGCGCTCGTTGAGGTAGATGCGATGTGGCGCTCCTGGTACTTCGATGTCGGCGGTAGTGAGGTTGCGACGGACACGGGCTGCATTCAGCAAACTGTCTCGCACCGCGCGCTTCGCTAGTCGAACAACGATGATTCGAGGTCGAAGCGCTTCGCCTTCGGTGCGGTCACGAAGAACGTTGCCAACTCGTTTAGCAAACACTATGTCGTGGTCTTCAAGCTTAACCGCTAGTTTAAGCGCTAGGGTGTTCATCAGCTGTGCCGGATTTTCTCCGCTAGTCTCAATTACGCCTGATAACTGTACATCATTCAGTAGCGACTCTTGTTCCCGCTCATTTAGCTGCTGTTGGAGTTCCCCAATTGTTTCCTCCAATTTAATTATACGAGGGGAATTCGAATTGTCGGAGTTCTCCTCGAGTTCCTTGACACGAACTTCTAGGGTGTCCATGCGGTTGCAGCACTGCTCGATCTTAACGGTCATACCCGAGAACTCATCTCAAAATTGACGCAATTCTTCACGCATAGCGTTCATCTCGCCACGCAAACAGCGGATTTCCATCGCGAGGCTGATTTCAAGTTTCGACTGAGTTTCGGGTGTTTTTTCTTTTTTTGCCGTTACATTTTCTGTGCTGTGGACTGCTACTTGACTGGTAGACAAGCTCTGCTCATCTATACCCTTAACAGGAATCTGGGAGTTGTCCGTTCGTGGCACCTTTGCCTTACATCCAGGGCACATCCACTTTGCAGAGGCTGGTGCCGTGGGGGCAAGGTTGACGCAGACTCGATGGTAAAATGCCGGACATTTCGAGCATTTCATGCCCTCATTCACTGCCAAAAATTTACCGCAGGCTCCGCACTTAAGCATTGTCAGTTGTCGGGTTTACCAAACAAACAAACAAAAATTTTTGAATCGCAAAAAGTGTATTTGCGCTTAGGTCGGATTTGAACCCACGACACAATGACGTCAATGAATGACAAGGTAGGGTCTTAGCTACGCACGCTATTTTGACACTCTTGTTCAATGTCAAATTCGTGGTCCTACTAGCACAGGGATGGCAGTTTTTTAATAAGAGGGTGTGTGTATTAATTGACTAGCTCAAAATACACAAAGCACCGTGCACTGTTCTATACTAACACTTGTAATACTTAAGAAAGTTTTTGATATTTTAACTATGTTCACTGTTATTTTTTAATAAATTTTTGTAATATTTTAAAGATATTGTCATTATCACGACTTTTATGTATTTTTAAGTCCAAAAAATTCACTGATTACTGCTTTAAAATATTTTTATTACGGAGCAAAAAGAAATACGTATTCGCAGTTTCGAGCGTACGACGGTACGGACGGTGTAGCAGATCCTAGTTCGCATTGCTAACTTGTTCTATAGCAAATTAAAAAAAAGAAGTAATATTTGAGTTGAACCCCATTACAAACAAACATACATAAATAAAATATTTCCTTTTTATTTAATTATGTTAAAATAACTTCAGTTATGCGAGGCTGGCTTAGAAAAGCTTCCAACGCCTCGGTTTTCAGCAAACATAAAATTACCAAATTAAGATTCGAGGCTCGTCTTTGAACTGAAAGGCCTCCAGTCTTAAGTACCTTTCTAAGAAGGTGTGGGGAATATTGATGATCTGTCCATTTGCGTATTATTTACAAAAAAATATATTTTACCAAATAAATATCTTGAGATTCGATATTTCATTAAGAAGTTTCAAGTACTTATTTGTCGACATTTCGAAATGATTTATTTATAAAAGACTAGCTGTTTTCCGTGGGTTCACCTACACTGCTTGACTGCTTTTGGTCGTACGTTATGTTTTAAACTGAAATGATGATTGTTCATTTCCGAATTATTTGAGCAGTGGTGCCCCAGTGGTATCGGCCCCGACTTACGAGTTGTAGGTCGTGGGTTTGAACCCCGTCAGGCGCATTACATTGTGTAATTTATTTCATAACCACTGGCTCTCAAAACGGCGAAGGAAAACATCGTTAGGAAACCGGCATGTCCTAGAACCATAAAAATTCGAAGACATGTGACATCCACCAATCCGCACTGGGCCCGCGTGGTGGATTAAGGCCCACTCCTTCTCACAAAGAGGAGGCCTGTGTCCCAGCAGTGGGAATATTATAGGCTGATGATGATGATGATGAATTATTTAAACGATAAATATATAATACTGAAATAATTAACAATAAATAATTGCATGACGCCGTGAATTATGGCGAATGGTATGTCTATGATGTATGGACCATACCTATGATATAAAATGACTAAAATGAGTGAGTATGATACTTGCGAGTGAATGTAAAAGGAACATTTACAGCTTCAGTACTCCAAAAACTATTTTTTTTTAAACTATTACGTGTAGAAGTTGTAGTGAATGAAAATTGAAATATTATTTTATTTTTATTATATTTTTATAATTTTGTTTTCTTCCACGTTTGAGGCTATTATGTCGCATTCCTGCATGCATATTTCGTAACATATTTATAACCCGGTCTCTAGGCATCGCCATACATTGAATTAGTTTGCCCATCCATATATGTATAATGTTACGCAACCTCTATCGATGTTTGCCGCCGGCTGATTTTTAGACCGCTCGCTTCGACCCGAGCAAATTTGTTTACACCTAGCGAAGGTTCCTGTTTAAATAGGTTTACATATCGTGTTCTGGAAATAGGCTTATGTTGTCTACACTGTAACTTTGGTATTTTAGTTTTATGATGAAAATTGTAAAATAGTGTTGGGTATACAAACTTTGCGTAGTTTTGATAGGTTTTGTTTTTATTTATGTACTGGCTTATTTATGGAGCAATTTTCTTTGTTGATAGGGCCCGCGTAGCCGGGTGAGAGATGTTTCCAAAGACGCGTGCCACCGGGCCCGCATTCGGGGAACCGTTTTCATTATTCGATAGCCCTTATGCCGGGTGAAGGAGAGCTTCCATGTTCGTCACCAGTTATTCACAAGTGTGGCAAACCCGTATGCTGTATATCGACCGATGCACTTCATTGGTCGATATTCCGGTCAGTATAAGTAAGCAGAGAATCACTGCAGACGGTGTAACGAACACGTATCGACTTGTAACTTTCATTGGTTGTCCTCCCCAATGAAATTGAGCCATTAGTCCAGTTACTTTGTCGAATAAAAGAATGGGGTAATTTGCATCTAATCTGGTAGTTCTGATTCATTATTTGCAGACTACTTTCGAGATCCACAGCGGCGAACGCTACTTTGTCAAAAAAAAATACTTTTCACACAATCATTTGTCATAGATCTAAACATTTTGCTTACAAGTGTAGGATTTTTTCATAATGCCTCCATTATGAAAGACTCATCATCTTTATCATCATCATCAGCTGGAAGACGTCCATTGCTGAACATAAGCCTCCCCCTTAGACCGCCACGCCGAACGACAATTCGCTACTTGCATCCATCGGTTGACCACTATGCCATCGATCCACCTAGAGGGTTATAAAAGACTAATGCCCATAAAAGTGCACAATTTTCCAGAAACTTCTATCTGTCGTAAAATGTAACAGTCTTGTTGAAATTCTACAAGGCTGAGCGGAAAATAAGCGTGGCTTTAGAAAAGCTTTGAAAGTTTCTGTCTTTATTCGAGGTCACGGTCAGTTCTCAGAAGTAGGTGAAAGTGGATTCAACGTTAAAAGTTGAGCTCTTTTTAACATTAAATAAATGTTAACTTGAATCTTAGCGTAAAGTTTTTACTCGACTGAAGATTTTATGAATGAAATATGTACTTTAATATTTGACATTGTTGCTTTTAAATCATATGTTTTTTTTACTAAATTTATTGTAAAAAATACTGCCAAGTTTCCCTTGAAGCCTCGGCCCATAAAACTAAACATAACCCGACAAAGATGAACTATAAATCATTAAATAGGAAAACAATTTATTGTTTTTTTGCTATTAAATGATTGTAGTTAATCTCTGTTTGTTTTTATTTTAATGTAAACATAAAATAAACTTTTAAATAATTAATTAAATTTATGATTCTTGTGCATATTAAATATTATCTTATTGTTATTTCTTTTAATGTTTTATGTTATGAATTAAGTTTCAAATATTATTATGAAAGGACAATGTCCAGAATGGCCCTATGCAACAAAATGTATTTGAATACACGATAATTAACTGTCTATTTTATTACATTAGATGCAAATACTTTTGTAACACGGACTAGCTGTATGCCAAAATGAACAATAAAAAGTATTTTACGCGACTAATAAATTAGTGGCCGCCATCACCAAACGTCATGTCATGTCAATAAAGAATAGGGATTGATTGTAATCGATCGACTGTTTTTTTTTTTTATTTCCTTCAAGTTTAATTTATATCGATTTTAAATCGATTCGAATCGTAAGCCAATGTATCGACTTACAAAAAATCGTGTTCTAAAAGATCGATTTCTAAAAAAACGATTTAATTTTATAAGTTGACATTTATAATGTAAATAATATTATCCAATTTATGAAAAACAAGATTTTTTTCGATAAAAAAAATCGATCTAAAGGACCTGAAAAATCGATTCTTCGATTAATCGATCTTAGATTGTCATCCGTAGTCACTTGTCACTGTCAGTCTAAAACGAATTCTAAGAATACAGGTACCTATGTTAATATAATTTAAACGTTGAACTTACTTAAAAACTTAGGCTTAAGAAAAACTGCATGGAAAACTGTACCCAATTATCTAGGGAGGTGCTTAAAATAGCTAAATATATTATGATATTGCTTTTTAGTTTCTTAAAAATCACTAAGTTATGAAAAACTATACCTAATAATCGTTGTTATGGTTCGATTATAACCTCAAAATCTGATTCTTTTTTTGGAATATATCTTTTCGGCAGCTAGTCCGCTATAAAAATAAGATCATATATAGGAGTTTACTAATGATCGACAACACAAAATATAATTTTCCGATGCTCTTGGTTCCAGGGCGAACAATGTATGGGCGCAGAGCAATCTCCTTCACATCATTAACTTTTTTGACACAACATGAATCGGGCCGAATCTTGTCATACCCTATATTAATGTCGTTCAATTTATTAAAATTATTTGAAATTCTTATGTTTTAATCTAATGTTAGTGTATGATGAATTTATGACCCATTATCATATAAACCATGTTCTTGCCGTGTATAAGTAGAATATTCTGACAAATACCTAATTTCTCTTCTTCTAATTTTAATTCTATTCCGTCATTAACCAATGTGCACTCAATTGAAAACTGACACAAAATACCTCTTTGTCTAAACGCTATAATAAAGGTCGCGAACAAAGACACACGAGAATAAAGTGGGGAACAAAATAACGGTTATCATTAAAGGGTTAAAAAGAGGCGATTAGAACGTCCACTGTGGGTGTACGATGATAATAATAGGCACTTACCGTGGGTGTCCAAAAGAATTAGGTCAACAGTTTAGCACCGAATTAAAAAATAAAAGTTCACGTATTTTCTTGTCAAATACGTAATTCGCAAGATATTTCATACTTGGATAATTTGATTACCGGTAGGTAAAAATATCTTCGAGGTACACAATAAGCGAAAAGTGTTCATAAAATAAAAACTACTAAATAAAATTGAAATGTTTTTTTCGTACCACTTGCTCAAAAAAGTGACATTCTATGCCACAAAAAGCGTACATAACAATAGTCATTATTAATCTGTTAATAACAGCTTTCCCTAGGGAAAGAAAGTTGTACTGAATTTCATTCATCCTCTAGGGAGAGAATGTGATTTGAATTTCGAATACTTACCGATAGTGAACTACATCAGTCTGTCTTTACACCATTGAGTTTGTATGTAAAGCATTATACAACTTTTTGAAAAAGGAATACGCATTTATTATGCAGTTATGATTTAATAACATTACGAAAACCGAAGAGGCCGTATGATCTTGATGCCTTTGCTTTTCCGAGAATACAATATAATCTAGGAATTTGCCGCGTTTTGTTTTCTTCAAATTATATAAACGTTGAGTTTATTTTAATAATTTTTTTAAATAAGTTATTGTTTTTAAATGTTTAATTAATGCTTATCTCATATTATTATTATGTTAATTTTTTCGCAAGTGGTACGAAAAGTAGAGTATTTTCCTCGGTGATAAAGCTGTCTTAGTCTTGGGTGAACTTAAATCCCTCGCTACACTCAGGACTCGTCTTAAATCCCTCGCTTCGCTCGTGATTTAAGTTTTTAACACCCTCGCTACGCTCGGGAGTAAGCCTCGAGTCCTTCGTTATGCTCGCGATTTAAATCGTCACCCGCGACAGAAGACACTGCTTTATCCCCTTGGTTAATAATCTACTATTTCGTACCACTTGCTCAAAAAAGTGACATTCTATGCCACAAAAAGCGCACATAACAATAGTCATTATTAATCTGTAATAAACAGCTTTCCCTAGGGAAAGAAAGTTGTACTGAATTTCATTCATCCTCTAGGGAGAGAATGTGATTTGAATTTCGAATACTTACCGATAGTGAACTACATCAGTCTGTCTTTACACCATTGAGTTTGTATGTAAAGCATTATACAACTTTTTGAAAAAGGAATACGCATTTATTATGCAGTTATGATTTAATAACATTACGAAAACCGAAGAGGCCGTATGATCTTGATGCCTTTGCTTTTCCGAGAATACAATATAATCTAGGAATTTGCCGCGTTTTGTTTTCTTCAAATACATAAACGTTGAGTTTATTTTAATAATTTTTTTAAATAAGTTATTGATTTTAAATGTTTAATTAATGCTTATAATTTGAGATTCAGTGTAATGTTAATATTATAAAACCGAAAGTTGCAACCAGTCCAAGTCCTTTTAATTGCGTCAAATGGGGACTTAGGGACAATAATCAGATCTATGAATATACTAAGTATTGTAATGAAAATCTAAAGCATATTGACTTTCCATCTGTGTTAAGTAAGTGCGCTGATGGAATGTGTAGTGATCGGAACCATAGAATAATAATAGATAGGATGTACAAGGATGTTGTGAATATTTTGACTGAGGCCGCTAGGATGAGCTGCATTGTACCTAAGCGCGGCAATTTTAAACATGTTACGGGCTGGAATAGACATGTTAGTGATGCTCACCGGAGGGCCAGGCTTTGCTTTCAGACATGGGTATCGTGTGGACGTCCTAGATCTGGTCATCATTTTGAGAATATGAAGGAGTCTAGGAAAGTATTTAAAGAAAAATTAAAGTTCTGTCAAAATAATGAAAGTCAGATTAAGATGGACATCATTGCAGAACATCATTCAAATAAGAACTTTGGTGATTTTTGGAAGAATACGCACAAACTTAATCCAAGGTCAGGTACTCCGGTGAGTATCGGTGGTGTGCATGAACCGCGGGATATAGCCTGTGCCTTTCAACGGCATTTTAGTGTAGTATCACCGCTCGGGCCCGCGTCGCAGGTGCTCGCTGCTGAGGATCGCCCTGGCCATATGAACATCAGATTCTCCGCCAAGGATGTGGCCAAAATTATAAAGAAAATGGTGAGAGGCAAGTCTCCAGGTCACGATAGCCTTAGCATCGAGCATTTGAAGTACGCGGGCGTGCACCTGTCAAGAGTCCTTGCACTTTTATTTAACTTGTGCATTAGTCATAGTTATTTACCTGAGGACTTGATGCGCACAGTCGTAGTACCAATTGTGAAAGACAAGACAGGTGACTCATCGGATCTGTCTAATTACAGACCGATCTCGCTTGCGACTGTCATAGCTAAGGTGCTGGACAGTTTGCTTGATCAACAGTTGGAAAAACACCTCCATTTACATGACGCTCAGTTTGGGTTCAGACCCGGGTTGTCAACTGAGAGTGCTATCCTCTGTCTCAAGCAAACTGTTCAGTACTATACGGATAGAAGCACACCAATATATGCATGCTTCTTAGATATTTCAAGAGCATTCGATTGTGTGTGTTATGACAAGCTGTGGCAGAAGCTACAAAGTGAAACAGATGTGCCAGATGAGATTGTATCTTTGCTCCGGTACTGGTATAGTGAGCAGCAAAATACTGTCAAATGGATGGGTGCGCAATCGGACGTGTACGGGTTGGAATGCGGAGTGAGGCAAGGGGGTTTGTCCTCGCCTCGTCTTTTCAACCTGTATATGAACCGGCTGATCGGTGAGCTCAGCAACACTAATATTGGATGTTCCATAGACGGTGTGTGCATGAACAATATAAGTTATGCGGATGATATGGTGTTGCTGAGCCCTTCGATCAGTGCCCTACGTAAGCTTGTGTGCATTTGTGAGACTTATGCGGAGGCCCATGGGCTCAGGTATAACACTAAGAAGAGTGAATTTATAATATTTAAGGCCGGTGGCAAATGCTACTCGTGTGTACCTCCTGTCACTCTTTGCGGCATCCCTTTAAACCGGGTGATGAAATTCAAGTACCTGGGCCACTGGGTCTCTGATGACTTGTGTGACAATCTGGACATTGAGAGGGAGCGCAGGGCGCTGTCTGTCCGGTGTAATATGTTGGCTCGCAGGTTTGCGCGGTGTACTCTGCCAGTAAAAGTGACTTTGTTCAAGGCATACTGCCAATCGTTTTACACGTGCAGCCTGTGGGCCAACTATACGCAGCGGGCGTACAGCGCACTGCGCGTACAGTACAACAATGCCTTCAGGATGCTGGTTGGGCTGCCGAGGTTTTGTAGTGCTTCAGCTATGTTTGCTGAAGCAAGAATCGATGATTTTTACGCAATCATAAGAAAGCGGAGTGCTTCATTATTAAATCGCCTACGAATCAGCCCCAATGGTCTCCTGGGAGTGTTGTCCGAGCGGTGGGATATGTCCCTTATACAGCGGTGGATGCAGCTTCATGCTAGTGCCTCTCCTCGTGTTATTTAACTTTGTTTGTTTTCCTTTATTTTATATACTTATAATTTAATTTAATTTTGGTTTTTAAATTTATTTTGATTTTGTTTTTATTTTAATTTTGTTTTAATTTTATGTTAATTTACTTAATTTTGTTTTTCGAAATGTAATAATTTATGTCTGCCTTTAATTTTAATATTTTAATATTTAATTTCAATTATGATTTTGTAATTTAATTTTAATAGAATTTTGTTAAATTTATTGTAAAGTATTGTCTCTTTGTTTTTAATTTTCTTTTGTATTGTATAAAAAATATGGACTGTGTCTGATTTAAAAATAATAATAAAAATAAAATAATAATAATAATAATAATTATCTCATATTATTATTATGTTAATTTTTTCGCAAGTGGTACGAAAAGTAGAGTATTTTCCTCGGTGATAAAGCTGTCTTAGTCTTGGGTGAACTTAAATCCCTCGCTACACTCAGGACTCGTCTTAAATCCCTCGCTTCGCTCGTGATTTAAGTTTCTTACTCTTTAAGTTACTTACCCTCGCTACGCTCGGGAGTAAGCCTCGAGTCCTTCGTTATGCTCGCGATTTAAATCGTCACCCGCGACAGAAGACACTGCTTTATCCCCTTGGTTAATAATGTACTATTTCATGAGACCATGTGACACGTAATACAGTATCGGAAAAAAAAAAACATCAAAATCGGTTCACCAAGTCATTCTTTTTTTCTATGGGCAGAGTCAAGTAGACTCTCTACATCCTTCTCAAATTCAAAAGTGCCTGTAACAGGCCAACTTAAAATAAATGATTTGATTTTGTAAGTTAAATGGTAACAAACATAAAAAAACAGTCGAATTGAGAACCTCCTCCTTTTCTTAGTTGGTTAAAAACAGAATGTTGCACCCACGTAATGCCCAGTCACAGGGAAAATTCAATTTCAATATCCTGCACAAATTTGCACTTGTTCTTGAAAAACTAGTGAGTCAATAACTTTAACAAGTTTTGTGCGCATCGACCGCCCTTCTTGTTAACTTCAAAGTTGAAGAATTGTAGAACAAAGTATCGGCTGAGCTTAGGTGCTTTGTCGAAGTTGATAATGATGTGGACAGTATGAATGTGCAATCTTAATCGGAGAGTAGTGGTGACCCAGTGTATCGGCCTTGACTTGGTGGCTTCGAACCCAGTCAGGCGCATTACTTTGTGTAATTTATGTCAACACCACTGCTCTCAAAACGGTGAAGAAAAACATCGTGAGGAAACCTGAAGACATGCGGGTCTAGTTTGGATTGATAGCAATCCAAACTATACCCGCATGGTGGATCATGGCCCGCTACATCTTACAGAGAGGAGGTCTGTGTTCCAGCAGGAACATTTATAAGTTGATGATGATGAATCTTAAATCTGTACTAATATAGTTGTAGAGTTTGTTTAGTTGATCGCGTTAATCTCAGCAACCACTAATTCCAATAAAAAAATCTGAAACAGATTATTTTCCGCCGTTTACTTTCCGCCACAAAAACTTGAAAACTCGTGCTTTTGGTTACCCGTAACCACTTTTATAATTTAAAATGGCAGATGGCAACAGCGGCAGCGGTGGCATAAACCTGCAGGATCCTCGCATAACTTAACCCATTTAATATAGTGTCTCGAGTTTAAAATAGACGATGACTTCTGAGTTTGTTTCGTCTGTTTCTTCTCAGTCAGGTACGAAACACTAGCCTAATCTTGATAAAAAAAAAGTGTTTGCTAAAACCTATTTGCAAAATAAATATCATTATTTTATTTATCACTAAGGAGTGATGAGATTTGGTGTGTAACTCAGGGTCACCTCGACCTTGTCAGGGACAACTCGACCGTGGCAACCCTAAGCCCTCTCTATACTAATATTGTACCAGTATTGAAGTACAGTAAAAGTAAATAATATTATCGAAATTAAATAATGTGTCTGCGATAAACATGACAGCTTTTTCGGGTTAACAACGTGTCAACTATATTCTTCATATTGATTGATATTGTAATAATGACAATATCAAGGTTGAGCCGACAGTACGACGTAACCTTTGCAAAATGTCACGGGCCCTTAGAAATCCATGATCACGTGTTGTGAATCTGAACAGAAATAGATTTTATGCTGTATTTTGTACAACGTGAGCTCCGTAATCCTATCCTTGGGGATATTAAAATCTAACTGCTGCAAACTTTTTTATGGAAACTACAAATAGAAAACATGAAAGGTTATGGGAAATCCTCTGCCCAGCCTGCAGTGGGCACTTTTACTATTTATAACGCCTATAAACTGGTTTTTTTGTGTACATTTTGCCAGAGCCGTTAAAACACGTGCGTTCGGAGATGTATGGGGAAAAAGTTGCGCTCCAAAGTCACGTGCTTGAGTAGTGCCGTTCAGGTCAGCAGGGCCTTATACTAGTACTAATTTTGATTCACAGTGCAAAAACTGTTAACAGCGCGCTGCCCAGCGGCGTAACTATAAAAACAGCCTCAGTGAAACTATGAAAAGGAAGGAATGGAAGATTATGAGGGGAAACCTCTTCCCAGCAGGACAATAGGTAGAGATAAAAAAGAAACCCCTTCAAATCTTTAACAGGACATATTATCGAAGACAGGTATCGTGTAACCTAAAAGGCAGTTCAATAACCCATTCTACCAACACGACAACCAAAATTCAATACCAACCTTGCTAAAATTTATTGCCTCTATTCCATGCAATATTTAGTCGCAAGCTCAAGTTTCCTGATCCCGACAGTTTCCTGCCATAGAGATATAACACGGAGCCGGTTTGGCCAGAACCCAATGGCGGAGGCAAAGTCAGGTAGATAGGTTCACATCAAATTGATATGCGGAAGGCAATCTCAATTAGTCAGGCAAATTGAAACGTGGTCCTAATGCCAGCCGATAGTGTTGCTATGCGCGTTTATATTTACGTTTATGTTAAAATGTGTTGTGTTAATTGGTGAACAAAGCGAGTAGTGTATACGAGTAGTGTGTACAGTTTGTTATGAATTTTAAAAGGAACTTGTGTACCTTTTTTTAGGTGCTAAAATCATCAAATGTGTCCTCCCGCCCTGGCTGGGCGGAAGGGACTGTCAGACTCTTACTGACTAAAATCCACCCGTGTTCCTTCCTATGCCCTTTACGTTCCGGGGCCACGGTTCCTGGGTTAAGAAAAAACCCGCGACCCCTTGTGTACCTGCGAAGTTTTTTTTCATAATGGTCACAGGATCAGTGAATTCGTATAAAATCAATATAGAGTGTTCTCTCTACAGGGTCACTGTTCTGTTTTTGTAAGCTGAAGTGGTTGGTTGAAGACACGTGTTTTGAATTTTCGATTCTAGGACATTTAGAAGCTTAAGGTTTTCTACAATGTTCTCTTTTACCGTTTTGAGAGTAGTTTTAATTAACACAATAACACAAAGTGTTGCTAATACCTGCGCGGGCATGCGGGTGACGAGTTATAGGCGACTCGCTATCCGAGTATGAACTATTTCTGGGTCGACGGCGCGTTGTGTTCCACCCGCGCCTCAAAGAGCGTCAGCATGATGACGGGGGAGGGCCAAAGCCTGCCGGGGTCGCGGGACTTATCTCATTACCGTAACCCCGTTACATAAAGGGCTATAGAAGGATACCGTGGATTTTCTTCAGTACGAGCGACAGCCCCTCTCGTTCTGCCCTGGGCGGGAGGACTCATATTATGATGATTTTACCAGGTAAAAAAAAAAAACAAGAACAAAAACTATCTCAAACTACTAGCAAAAGCACATTTTTCTATAACATTAAAAATGGATAGGAAAGCAATATTACGTCTCGTACGGAGGATACTACGAATAAAAGTGTTTACGTAAGTCTCTGGAATATTGAACTTGTTTCATGAAAGCAAATGGCACCGATATTTGCATTGTGAAGGCTACCTACAATGCTGACTAAGCCATACTCTTTGTGGCATCTAGAACCACTCGTATTCTTAAAATATATTGGTTTTATTATTTCGTATCAGGTTTCGTATGCTTTTGTAAAAATTCAAGGTTGCATGGTAATTGAATATTGAGTGACAAGCTAATATTTCAAGGGCAATTCGGAGTCGAAAACCAATTGATTGTTGCGGCCGTGAACTTGAGCAAATCATTTTTATGTATAGAAAACTTTGCTAGTCGATGAAAAAGAATTGAATTTTGTAGTGAAGGTTGTATGTATTCGTTTACTTGATTTATTGACAGATTAAGACACTTAGGGGTCAAGATCGGGCATGTCGCGTCATGTTGCAGTCGCAGCGGTAAGGCCCGGTATCCACCAAAGCGGAGAGGAGAGCGCTTTGGTGGATACCGGGCCTTAGTCCCCATTTTGAGTAGTGACGTAAGATATTATAGGGTGGTTTTAGTACTTTTCGCTCCACGTATGGCGAGAAGACACATCTGATGATTATAAAACACCAAAAAAAGGTATTAAGGTATTGTCATATTGGCTCTTGTAGTATGCATTGTGAGCCAATAGACGGGTTCTATAATATAACAAAAAAAAACCCAGAGTTGGGCCTACGAAGCAGTTTACGCTTTGTTTACACAGTGCGAGCTACCGGGCGAGTCAGCTTAGTCTTACTTAGTAGCTGTAGTGTGCATATTACTTAGCATTTTGACAGTGAAAAGGTTTAATCCTGTGTTAGAAGAATTATTGGCTGTTTTTTTTTTTTTTAGCTTTTTAAAATCATTAAATGAGTCCTCCCACCCAGGTCAGGGCGGGAGGGATTGTCAGACTTGTACTGACTAAAAAACACGGTATCCTTCAATAGCCCTTTATGTTCCGGGGTCACGGTGAGGAAGTAATTCCGCGACCTCGGCAGGCTTTGCCCTCAGAGAGGCCCAGTAATTTTTTGCTGACGCTCTTTGAGGCACGCGCGGAACACGACGCGCCGTCGACCCTTACTTAGTAGCTGCAGTGTGCATAATTTACTTAGCATTTAGACAGAGAAAAGGTTTAATCCTGTATAAGAAGAATTATTGGCTGATAACACAATTTTAGATCGTCCTATGTAGCAGTTTTTAAAAAAAATATTTCATTTTAATCAACCTGTTTGTGCAAGTCTCAGATCAAAGAAATAGGCAGATAGAGCGCTCAGAACACGCGAGTGTGTCCGCCAAAGTTAATACAATATCAAAATCGAACACAAAGTCGCGACAGTATCAAGCTACGCGTCGTACCAAACTGCGCGTCGTTGTTGTTGTTTGCCAAAATATGCTCGTGTCTTCAACCATTGTAAAAGTTGTTATCCAAACCAAAGAAAACATTATGCAATGTAATTCGATTTGATTTTGTATTAACTTTGGTGGACACACTCGCGTGTTCTGAGCGTTCTATCTGCCTATTTCTTTGATCTGAAGTGCAAGCCATAAAAATGTCAAGAGTTGTAAAGAGTTACGACAGTTCTATGTGCTTGCGTAGTTCGGCAACCTGTTACATTTTAGATTGCTGTCTAAATTCTTTATCATTTCTTCAAGAATTGGCTGGAATCCAGTTTTGTGGAGCACACTCAACAAACGTAGATTCGGGCGGTTACTTTTTTTTATTTAACGATAGGCTCGTGTTTGATCGCTATTTCGTGAGCAATGACGTAGTCGACGATGAAGTATGCTAGCCTAAGAGTAACATAATTTGATAACTTGACCTAGAATACAAACCCAACATAAATTCACGATAGTCAAGAAAACAGAACCAACATATTATTTATTATGTGTATAAAAGAAATCACACTCTAGATTTAAAGACCCCAACGTTAGTGGCTATTACGAAATGACTTCGGCAGAGAATTCCAAGATGTGCGTACTAAAAGTATTTGCAAAACAATTTGTGCATATGGGTCGAATTTTAACTATGTACCGATAATGGCACATTGCCGTACGCCTTGTAGTAGTTCAGTCAAATTAGGCCAAAAGTTTTTTTTTAGTAATAAACTTTGCCCCACACTTGGAATTTCTCCTGCATCGTAGGTGCGTTGACAACAAACATAATAAAACTCAACGTCCAGACCCGACTACTTGTAAATCAACTACTTGTAAATCATATAAATATTTGCTCCGTGTTGGAATCGAACCATCGAACACGCAACAGTCCAATCGCTCAGCCACTGAATTACTTATTGAAAAACAACCTCGGGAAATTCCCAATAATTCCAGTACTTGAAAAAAATATTTACGAAAACACACAACTTTTTTAGTATCAATTTTTATAGATACCTTTTTGTAGATAATTTTGAGATCTGTAATTTTGTTCTAAGGTATTTTTTTATTATGTTTTGAAATATTTTACGCATTTTTTTTCAGCTTAAATTAATGTACAGAAGCCAGCATATCAAGCTACTACAATCTGTCAGATTTCAACCTTATCACAAGACTAGAAGGTTAATGTTGGATCGGCAAAAAAGACGGATTTCGAAAGATTCATCTCCTAATAATAATTGATGGGGATTCCTATTAAGATACCAATAGGTTACGAACGTGTGACTTGCATAGAAATGAACCACTTCGATAAGGTGGAAAACCAGTGTCCATTATCATTGCCGTCCCATCGCACTATGAGGATTGAGGTGTTTGTGTATAATTTTATTTGTAACTCAAGGTTCTATATCTCACGTTATCGTGATAGTTCAAAAATGGATGTGCCTATAACAAACTATTAAAGCATTAGGTATTTTTTACGGGGTAAAATCATCGAATGAGTCCCCCCACCCAGGGCAGGGCGAGAGGCATTAATTCCTTAGAAGTAAACGAATTTGCCTCCAGCGGCGCCTCGTGGCGTCTTTCAAACTTTTCAATACAATTGATTCTACCGCTCGCTGCCCCGCACTAAGTCACGGCTCACATCCCCAAGCTCGAGAACGGGCCGTTAGAATAGGTCACTTTTATCCCATTCGCAAATTACTATGATCATATCCAATAACAATATTAACACAGTATTAAGTTCATTAGTCCAACTAATTAACTTAGATATCCCTTTAGATTAAGCGACCATTATAATTAAGTCTTGTCAAGTACGTAGTGGTTACGGTCTCGAGGGGCTAAGTGTAGTGGACAACGAATAGGTGTTTGTGTTTCTGAGTTCAGATTAGAGAAGTTTGCATTTATTTATGGTTTGGAAACTTGTGGAAATAATAACAGCCAGTTAAGCCGCGGTTGGTCAGTAAATACCCATTTAGGTTTCTCTACGGTGTTTTTCTTCCCAGTTTTGAGAGCAGTGGTGATGAAATAAATTAGATGAAAATAGCGCCTGTACTGCTTGCGTCTAGCTTTGTTTGAACCCATTACCTTCAACTCGTAACTCAGGACTTTTACCAGTTCTATGCACTAATTACAAGGAAAAGTATTCAGGCCAATTATCTGTTTAAAACTAGGGATTGTCTTATCAGGTAACCGTGGCCCTGGAACGTAAAAGGCTATTGAATGTCACCGTGGACGTGTTTAGTCAGCATAAGTCTAACAGTCCTTCCCATGTTGTCCTGGATGGGAAGATACATTTTGATGATTTTACAACGATGTCAAAAGACCAGTGCTTTACACAAATAATAACCAGATTTTATGCACATTTTTCGGTTTTAAAAATAGGCACCAAAAAGAAAAAGTTCCGCAAACAGTCTCTGGTCGCAACGACTTCAAAACTCTCAACTTGAACAAAATAAATTATACTTACTTGAAACGAACCAACATCAATATTGGTTCAAGTAAAACTGTTGAAACGTAAACGGACTTCAAATTAAGATATCACTTGAAATACTTTGATAAAACTTTGATTGCTTTCGATATTGAGACTACCCAATGGATTGCCATTGGTTTTAATCAGCAAAGTTTATTATTTTGTAGATTTAGAATTGCCTCGGGTCTGGGAAGAAAACATTACTAACTTTCTTAATGATTTTATTATCCATCATCAGCTTACAGCAGTCTACATCTGGACATAGGCCTCCAATCACACCCCAAGTCATTCGATCACCGGCTACTCTTATTCAGGTATTACCGGCCACCTTATGAAGATCATCGTTCCATCTTGCCTAAAAGCGTTCCACCTTGCCACGTCGAGTAATGGTTGATTCACCCTCTGTACCCTTAGCACGAGTTTTCACTCTTTTACTTTCCAGCGTCTTTCCAGTATTTACAGCGTTACTTTTATGAAAAAACCGGCCAAGTGCGTGTCCACGCACAGTGTAGGGTTCCGTAGTTGCCCATCAAAATACTTATGCGAACTAACTAAACTGATTCGCTGAATTTAATTTTAAAAAGAAGAATTTTCAAAATCGGTCCAGGAGTCTTTAAGAAATCGGGGAAAATACATAAGAAAAAAGATTACGACGAATTTAGAACCTCCTCCTTTTTTTGAATTTAGTTAAAAATAGTTGACGATAAAAACCTACCTATCCCCAAAAAACATACCTATAAAAGCTGTAAAAATAAAGTTGACAAACTTACATTTGCAGTTGTCTCCGATACATTTTGTTTAAGAAAATATAATATCCAAGTACATTTTATAAGTTGGTCGACTATTACTCGTAAAGTTGTAAAGCCTACTTAGTCATGACAATTTTCTTTTAAACTTCGTTATATATACTACTATTGTGAATTTTTTCATACCCCCAAACATAACCGTTTAGCTGGTAGAGGGGGGGGACACTCGAATCGAGCAAAATTTAACACTTTAAAGCTTAATATTTCACAAACGAATTTTTTTATCAAAAAATTGTTAATGGAAACTATCATTATTTTTTAAAGGCCTATTTAATGATACCCCACACTAAGGGGTACGCGAGAAAAAAAAAATCCTCACTTTACGTGTAAGTACTGGAGGTACCCTAAAAAAAATATTTTACGAGATATTATTTTACCACTTTTTCGGCACAACAAATCCGTATATTTACACCAAATTACAGCTGTCTAGTACTGTGCGTCTCTGAGCTAAACTGCGGACAGACGGACGGACGGACGGACGGACATGGCGAAACTATAAGGGTTCCTTGTTGACTACGGAACCCTAAAAATGGAACTGCGCCTCTGGTGTGCGAAGAAGGAACTATTTTCTTCCTTGAAAATTGACAATTTGGAATTGTCAAAGTTCCAGTTTACTTTGTGTCTCAAATACTGAAAACTCATGATAAGGGTACAGTACCATTAGCACGAATTTTCAGTATTTTGTCAATTTTTGAGGAAAAAATTAGTTCCTCCTTCGCACACCAGAGGCGCTGTTCCATTTTTCCATACAAGAAACGCTGTAAATACTGGAAAGTAAAAGAGTGAAAATTCGTGCTAAGGGTACATCATGGATCATCATCATCATCATCACAGATCATGGACCATACCCAGGTCGACAGCAGGCGCGTCGTATTCTACGCTCAAGTCTAAGAGCTGTCAACAATCTGACGAGGCCAAAACTGGTTGGAGTAGTGTCTTTGAATCGACTGTTGCGGTATCCATCATTTGGGCATGCGGGCGGCGAGTAATGGGCGACTCGCTGTCTGACTATGGACAGCGAGTGTTCCACGCGCGCCTCAGAGAGTGCCGGAACAATGACGGTGCCACCCTTTAGAGGACCAAAGCCTGCCGGGGTCCCGTGACTCACGAATTACCTCGGAACGTAAAGGGCTATTGAAGGACACCGTGGATTTTAGTCAGTACAAGTCTAACAGTCCCTCCCGCTCTGCCCGGGGTTGGGGACTCATTTGATGATAAATATGAGGGAAAATATTATTTATTTCGGGTATTCGAGCATTTGAGTATAAATGTTCGCAAACGCACTTACGAAACAGGGAAATGCCTAGAGCGTGGCAGTTTTTTTTTTCAGAGAATTTAATTATTCAGTTGCATTTGGCGATACTGGATGCTATCTCAGAGATTGTTCAGACTAGGATCTGCAGATGATTTTTTTTTTTTTAGCGTGGTAAAATCATCAAATGAGTCCTCCAACCCCGGGCAGGGCGGGAGGGACTGTCAGACTTCTACTGACTAAAATCCACGGTGTCCTTCATAGCCTGCGACCCCGGCAGGCTTTGGACCTCTGAGAGGGGGGCCCCGTCATTATGCTGACGCTCTTTGAGGCGCGCGTGGGACACAACGCGCCGTCGACCCGGGCATGGTCCTTGGTCGGGCAGCGAGTTGCCCTTTACTCGCTGACCGCATGCCCGCGCCTACGGTGGCCGGAGATCATCGAGCGACGTCCGTCGCCGTGGGCGCCTACCACTGCGGCTGGGGCGGAGGGAGGACGCTGTCCTCTCTCGCTCGCGGCCTGCCTCCTCCTTTACGAGCATTACTGCCTCGCAGAAGGAGCTAACCGCTTCCCACTCCGTCTCGCCCCGCAGCATGGCCGCAACCAATGCCGGGCGCGAGAGGTCTCCGCCTATCGCAGCCGTGAGGACACGTCGGTGCTCCGCCCAAGCTGGGCAGTCTTGCACCGTATGCTCCACCGTGTCCTCCGGGCGATCTTCGCAGTGGTGACACTCAGGCGTCTCCTCCTTTCGCATCAGACACAGGTACCTCCCGAAACTTCCGTGTCCGGTGAGGACCTGCGTCAAGCGGTAGGTCAGGACGCCATGACTTCTCTCCAGCCACTCCTCAAAGAGGGGTCTTACCGCCGCAATTGCGGCGTTCCCGGCCTTCGGTCGCGACAGTCGCTCCTTCCATACTGCCCTGAGATCGCGCCGGAGCTCTTCCCGCCGCGCCTCGACTTCTCGAGGCAGCGGGGTCACGCCCCGGCGCTGCGCCTCCACGCGCTACTCATAGACGCGCTGGAGGGCAGTCGCCTCCAGATGCCAAGGCAGCAATCCGGCAAGGAGGTTGGCCGACTCGCCGGCAATCGTGCGGTATCCCCGGATCATTCGGATAGCCATGACCCTTCGGCATGCGACCAGCTTCTGTGGTCGCGTCCGGATGCTCAGGGCCCACACAGGGGCCCCGTAGAGGGCCAGTGAAGAATATGGGCATAATTTTAAAGTATTAGCCAGACACATAAAAAATCGTCTACCAGATTTTATAAATATTTTACTCGGTTTCAAGCCAGCGCGCGTCTAGAAACACCTAAAACATTTTCAGTAATAAAACCTGCCTGTCTGTGTTTGCTAACCTTTGTAACTCGTTCATAACGAAAACCCTTTTAAAGCGACTACAGAAACTAATTTCGTAGAATTTCTACCAAAAAGTTGCACTACACGTAACTTACAAAAGTGTAAGTATTCGCAAGCTTCAAGTATTTCAACAAAGTTGTTAAAACTACGAGTAAAGTTGGCAGATTTGTTATCAAATTGCAAACAGGCTTTGATGTGCCAAAGTGAAAGTTTTTTCTTAGAATCTACGTGTTTAAAACACAAAGATTACGTAAGATACTTTTAAGTTTGAGTTAAAGTAGTTTGTTTTCTTCTCTTTTTGTCTCGACCTTGTGAAGTTAATTACTGCAAGGAAATCTATATCCCAGTAGCGGATAAGCTACATTCTGTAGGTACCCTTAGCACAAGTTTTCAGTATTTCAGACGTAAAGTAACTGGAACTTCCAACAATTTTCAAAGAAAAAATTAGTTCCTTCTTCGCACACCAGAGGCGCTGTTCCATTTTTTCATACAAGAAACGCTGTAAATACTGGAAAGATGCTGTAAAGTAAAAGAGTGAAAAGTCGTGCTAAAAGTACTGGTTGTGCTTTTACTTTCGGACTAATCCAATTTTTTGAGCAAAAACCACTGAACGGATTTAAACGGGTACCTACTAAGATCCACCATCACCATCGAGCTATTGCGGAAAAGCCGCTACTAACAGCCAGTCATTTGTAAAATTTCAACGAAGACATATAATTTAAACTTGACAGGAAAGTGATAAGTATTTTATTATTTGTAAAGAGTAGAAAATGCATAGAACCTTACTGAAACCTTCAAAGCTCCGCTATGTAACAATAAAATGCCACCTGCTAGTTCTAACAGTCGCGCACAATAAAGTCTTTACAAGCTGCGACGACCCAGGTACAAAGAATCTCTTGAAGGAAGCCTTATTTCATTACCTGCCTGTGCCAGTACAATTTAATGAACGCTTTGCAATTGTTTTGTTGGAGTTTCAGGAACATTTAGTTGTGGAAGAATGGGGATAAATGACTAGCTTGACTTTAATTGAGATTATAATGTTTCTGACACTCCAACGAAGTTTTTAGTTATAAAAGTCAAGGAGTTTATTAATCCTTTAGTGAGTTTGTTATGTGAATATTAAAAAAAAATACACATTTTTTACACAATTTCTGTTTAAGGTGTGCCCGCAGGTCAACCTTTTACCTAATTTGGCGCATCCTTGGTTTAGTTGTCGAAACATGTCAATGATGTGACGGAATGTACAGTACTGACTAAAATCCACGGTGTCCTCCAATAGCCTTTTACGTTCCGGGGTCAAGGTAACTCATATGTCCCGCGACCCCCGCAGGTTTTGGCCCTCTAGAGGCCGCCCCGTGATTAGCTCGCGTGGAACACAATGTGCCATCAACCCGGGCATGGTCCATGGTCGGACAGCGAGTCGCCCATGCCCGCGTATACGGTGCCCCGAGATCGTCTGCCGTCTATTTACAGACCTAGAAAAAAACTGTTTCTTTATACCTCTATACAAAAGTAACAAAAACAAGTATTTATAAAAGGTAAAGGTAATAAAAGTTCCAAAGTGTATTAGAGCGCGATCAAGGCTCGCTTATCAGACGCATAGTGCTGCGCAATCACATTAGTGTTGTACCTGCACTCGTTATAGGTAATAGCTACTTTAGCATGAGATTCTCTAATGGAATGAGAATTAGATCCTGCTACAGTGTATTTTAGTAGCAGCTATTCTTGTTAAAGGATGGTTGTAAAGTGCTGACAAAAATAAAAATGTTTGAGAAAAATAAAAGTTTTGTAATCTGTGAGTGGAATAGGGTAGTTTACTCTATAAATAAATTGAAAAACTGTTTTGTCCGTCATTTAAGGTATTTAAAAATAAAAGACACGTATTTTTAATTTTTTAATCGATGAACATTGACAAAGATAAAACGCTTTCGAATTCCGGGTGTGGGGGGTTTATGAAGTTATAACGCCTTTTTTTTTTAAGTGGTTAAATCATCAAATGAGTCCTCCCACCCCGGGCAGGGCGGGAGGGACTGTCAGACTCATACTGACTAAAATCCACGGTGTCTTTCAATAGCCCTTTATGTTCCGGGGTCACGGTAATGAGATAAGTTCCGCTATAGGGGGGCCCCGTCATTATGCTGACGCTTTTTGAGGCGCGTGTGGAACACAACGCGCCGTCGACCCGGTCATGGTCCATAGTCGAACAGCGAGTTGCCTTTTACTCGCCGCCGGAGATCGTCTGCCGACGTTCGACGCTGTGGGCTTCTACCACTGCGGCTGTTTTGGAGGGAGGACGCTATCCTCTCCCTCACGCGGCCCGCCTCCTCCTTCGCGAGCATGACTGCTTCCCACTCACTATCCTCAGGGCGATCCTCGCAGTGGTGATACCCAGGCGTTTCTTCCTTCCTCATCAGACACAGGTACCTTCAGAATGTTCCGTGTTCGGTGAGGACCTGCGTCATGCGGTAGGTCAGGATGCCGTGACGCCTATCCAGCCACTCCTCAAAGGGTCTTACCGCCGCGATTGCGGCGTGCCCGACGTCATAACGCCTGTAAAAATTATACCGGCCATGTGACATTTTGTGATTTTTAAAAGCGTTGTATTTTCGTCAATTTTGGTTTCTGTTACTGTTATTCCGACTTCCAAAAGGAGGAGGTTCTCAATTCGGATGTTTGTATTTTTTTATGTTTGTTCGGGCATAACTCGATACAGTATATATCGGCCATTCTCCGGTTGCAAGTTTTTATTTGTCCGCGCTTACTTAATCCGTAATATGATCATATTCAAGCGTGGTTTTTTTTTATATGTTAGATTACGACCATATCTAGCTGTATACAAAATATTGGGTTCTGTTTTAAACTAGTAAGCCCAAATTAATTGAATCTCTGTTCGAAAAAGCACTATTTTCTAATTACCGACGCCTGTCCGCACTCCAACTTAATGTTAAAACTTGCTTGTAATTTCTGAAACCTGCAGATTTACTTTGATCCATTCAACGTTTTAAACAATACGAAACAACGTGTATCACCTACCAAAATATGGACTCAATAGAACCAGTCTATAAATAATTATAATTGAATAACCGCGTGTCCGATAGAAAGTTATAATTACCGTAACAGTATCTGTTCTTGGGTGCACATTCCTAAATAACGGTATTTGGCACATCAGTACCGCACGCGTCGAATGTCCTCAGGGTGTGCTGCAGCCTATTAGCAGTCGTACGTCTCAAACGTTACTGTAGCGCCAACAAAACACTTGAGTATATAATTTCCGTAGCCCTTGGTTCAAAACTTTTCTAATTACCGTTATACTTATTTAAATACTCAATTTTTTAAGTTAGACCCTAGTTGATAATGTAAATGAAACAGTACTATGGCTAACGTATGTTATGATAAGCCTGTATTTGCAGGATGTTATGGTTTTCGAAATTTTGAAGAAAGTCTATCGTTTTCTAACTACCGTATACTAATTACCATGTGTAAATAATTACCGTTGTATGAAAAACTTATACAGAAAAATCAGAGTAGAGAGTAATAAAAGACAAAAGGAAAAGGGAAACTTGGAAACAATCGAGGAAGAAGTAAACATAGATCTAGACGTGCTTGATAACAGCATATCAGATCCTCTTGAAACTCTGTCAACACCATTTATCATCTCAGCCTATAGCAGTCCACAGCGCACGATCTCCTGCTTTTTTCATCCAGCTACTGCCAGCCACATTTTTCAGGTCATCGGTCCATCTTGCCGGGGGGCGTCCCACACTACGCTTACCTACACGCGGTCTCCATTCAAGAACCATCCTACTCCACCTATCAAGGCAGACGTGACCAGCCCACTGCCACTGCAACTTGCTGCAGATTTGGAAAATATATGTAACTTTGGTCTTTTGCCGTACCTCATTCCAGATTTTATCCCCTAGTGAGACCCCAAGCACAGACCTTTTCATAGCTGCGTGACATGAAGTCGGTGGGCCAGCTTGACTGACAGTTCCACGTTTAGGCTCCTATACCTGCCTGAGGTAGATGTATTCTTGGACAACTTCAAGTGTTATACCTTCGACAGAAATTGGTTCTGAGACGACATGGTCATTCCTTGGTCTTGTCCAGGTTCATCCCGAAACCACACGTCTCGAGGCAGCATTGAGACTGTTCAGCAGGTCTTGCAGCGATTTCGCCATAATAAATAAATATATCGTCGGCAAAACGAAGGTGCATTAGGTATACACCGTGGACTTGATGCCCAGTCCGTTCCAGTCCAGCTTCTTGAACAAATCCTCCAGCGCGTTGGTAAACAGTTTAGTTAGGGGATATTACAACTCCCTGTCTCACACCTCTTAGCAGCTGGATGGTGGTTTTGTACTTGGACCGACATCGACGCTATGCTATGATATAGGTTCCTTAGTACCTTTATGTACCGCCAATTGACTTGGCATCGCTTCAAGGATTCCAGAACAGCCCAGGTTTCGATGGAATCGAAGGCTTTTTTGTAGTCCACAAAGGCTATATAGACACAGCGGCCGGTTATACTCCCCTGTCCTGTTTTCTGTAAAACCTGCCGCACTGCATGATTGTGGTCTAAGGTGCTACATAGCCTTTGTAAAACCCAGCCTGCTCCGGTGGCTGGAAAACGTCAAATCTAGCGGAAAGCCGATCTGTGACGACCCTCGAAAACAGCTTGTAGACGTGACACAGACACAACGGGATTGGTCTATATAGTTTTTGAGGAGATTTTTGTCTCCTTTCTTGAAAAAAAATGTCACCACGGTCCTGCTCCACGCCTCCGGGGTAATCCCACTGGCTTTGACGAAGTTGAACAGCCTCTTAAGCTCGCCGAGCACAGGTTGGCCCGTAGTTTTTAAGAGTTTCGGAGGTGATGCCAACACTTCCTTACTTACCATAATAACATCAACTCCGCGTCCAACTAGTGCTCTCTCATCTTCTTCTACTAGCACTTTGTCATTATTAAGCAATATTGAGCAAATGGAAGAAATTATGGATACAAATATGGAGATACAAAATATTTTCTAATTACCGTAGCATCAAATATTCAACTTGTCTAATTACCATACCCAACTTTTTTTAAAATCTCAATATCTAGAAAACCATCAGTAATAGTAGAATGCCAAAATAACTATTGTATTCCTATCTTTAATGTGTTTCATATTCTAATGTGTTTAAGTTCATATCAGTGAAATTCAAAAACGGCACGGTAATTAGGCAAATAATACCTATTTGGAGAATGGCCGATATCTGCCATTTGGTCCCATAAAATATTGATTTAGTTTGGTGGAGTAGTTTTTATTTTTAGCTCATTGTGCACATACATACATGGGCGTTGTTATTACCGGTGCTACGGATTACACACGGACGGACATGGCGAAACTATAAGGGTTCCTTGTTGACTACGGAACTCTAAAAAACGGTTTGTGGACGCACCACCCCACTTAGAATTTTGGCAAAGAACATTTTTTTTAATTTATTATTTAATTAAATGTTATATACAAAAATATTTATGGCCTGATCAAGATATGGACGTCTTCTTTCTATAAAAAATAATAACTTTATTGTTAGTTTTATTTTAGACTAGTATTTGCGCGTTGCGCGAGCTGCAAGCAGCTCGCGGGGTCGTGTTTTGAAAAGTATTTCTTATTTAGAATTTTTTGCAGTCGCCATTTTAGATTTTGATTTTTTGCAGTCGCCATTTTAGATTTTGATTTTGACCTTACTATCGGCTTTAGCATCCTCGAAAACTATTAAAACGACTCCCACGATGAACAATTCAAAAATAATCGCAGCCGCCATCTTAGATTCTGATTTAGACTTCACTATCGGCTTAAGCACCCTCGAAAACCATGAAAACGGAATCCAATATAAAAAATATGATTTATTGAAGTCGCCATCTTGGATTTTGATTTTGACCTCACTACCGGCTTTAGTATCCTCGAAAACCATGAAAACGACTCCCATGATGAACAATTCAAAAATTATCGCAGCCGCCATCTTGGATTTTGATTTTAACCTTACCGTCGGCTTTAGCATCCTCGAAAACCATGAAAACGACTCCCAGGATGATTATTACGAAAATATCGCAGCCACCATCTTGGATTTTGATTTTGACCTCGCTATCAGCTTTATATCATCATCAGCCTATTGCCGTCCACTACTGGACGTAAGCCTTCCCCAAAGAGCGCGAACCATCCCGGTTTTGGCCAGGCCGCATCCATCCACTGCCAGCCACCAAATATCAAAATCCAGCAAAGCCAAATCATCGACCCATCTTGCAGCAGGGCGTCCTACACTACGTTTGCCCATTCGCGGTCTCCACTCAAGCACATGTTTGCTCCATCTGCCGTTTGTCCGTCTACAGACGTGCAATTTTGATCTACATTTGGTTCTCTGGCGAATGACTTCATTACGAATTCTATCTACCAGAGAAACCCCGAGCATTGCTCTTTCCATTGCACGCTGAGCAACCTTAAATTTGTGGACCAGGCCGATGGTAAGTGATCACGTTTCGGCTCCGTAAGTCATTACGGGTTGGACACGCTGGTTGTAAACCCTGGTTTTAAGGGATTGTGGGATCGATGATTCAAAGATATGACGTAGCTTCCCGAATACCACCCAGCCCAAGCGTATTCTTCTAGCTGCCTCCTCAAAGTTGTGCCTGCCCAGTTGTACACTTTGGCCTAGATAAATGTATTCTTGCACAACCTCGAGGGCAGCATCATTCACGATTACAGGTCTCGGGGTGACGTGACTATTAAACATGACTTTGGTTTGGTTCAGCCAGATTCATTCCGAGACCCACACGCCCTGAAGAATCGCTCAAGCTGTTCAGCATTTTTTCCAGCTCCTGCAGAGACTCTGCTATGATGACAATGTCATCCGCAAACCGGAGGTGTGAGATGTACTGACCGTTGATATTAACACCCCGTCCTTTCCAATCAATCGTCTTGAAAACATCCTCCAACGCGTTTATAAACAGTTGGATTGGTTTTGTGCTCTGTTCTTGTACTTAGACGGTCACTGTTGCGGCCTTATACAGACATCTCATCACCTCAACGTAGCGACCGTCGATGAGGCATCTCTGCATGGACTCCAGAACAGCCTAGGTCTCGACGGTATCGAAAGCCTTCTCGTAGTCCACATACGCTAGGCACAGAGGCTGGTTATACTTCTCGGTCTTTTGAATCACTTGCCTAAGGGTGTGTATGTGATCTATGGTGCGGTTACCTTTTTGAAACCCGGCCTGCTCCGGTGGCTGAAAATCATCGAACTTTTGGGCGAGACGATTTAGAATAACCCTCGAGAACAGCTTATAGATATGGCTCAGAAGTGAGATGGGGCGGTAGTTTTTAAGGAGCGCTTTATCACCCTTTTTGAAGAATAATACTACCACACTCCCATGCCATGCCTCCGGTGTTATGCAAGTGTGGATGACGGAATTGAATAGTTTATAAGCTCTGTCAAGATAGGTATTCCTCTTGCCTTAAGCAGCTCTATGGTTATTCTGTCATCCCCTGGGGCTTTGTTGTGGTGAAGCTGCCTGAGTGCCATTCCAATCTCACCCATGTCAATGTCGGGAAGCTCGTGTGAGATGACGTGTCAGTTTGGCCCGTTGGTCATCCGCGCCGTGGGCCTGAGGTGGGCAAGGTTTTTGAGCATATAAGTCTCCGTAGAACTTTTCGACTTCAGCTAGAATCTCTGGCTTTGAGGTGACGGAGGTACCTTGTGACGTTCTGGTCTTTGTCAGGCGACAGCGGGAGGTATTGGGCTTGGCAAATACCTTCGAGCCTTTATTCCGAGCTAAAGCTTGCTCTATAATTCGGTTATTTGCACTCCGAGTATCGCGTATGAACTGCTTTTTGACCTCCCCGTTAAGAACCTGACTCTCAGCTTGTGTAGCTTTGTGAGTTCTCGTCGTTTCCTCATCAGTGCCAGAGTCTCGCTGGTAATTAAGTTCCGGCTTACGTCTATTCCTGATCGGTCGAAAAAGTTTACAGCCCACCTCGCAGACAACACGCAGCACGTCTTCGGTGACGTCGTTTATGCCCTCCTGGATTTTAAACCTCACTATCGGCTTTAGCATCCTCGAAAACCATGAAAACGACTCCCATGATGAACAATTCGAAAATTATAGCAGCCACCATTTTGGATTTTGATTTGGACTTCACTATCGGCTTAAGCACCCTCGAAAACCCTGAAAACAACTCCCATGATGAACAATTCGAAAAATATCGCAGCCGCCATCTTGGATTTTCATTAAGACTTCACTACCGGTTTTAGCACCCTCGAAAACCCTGAAAACGACATCCATGATGAACATTTTGAAAATGATCGCAGCCGATATCTTGGATTTTGATTCTTACTTCACTATCAACTTAAGCATCCTCGAAAACCATGAAAACGACTGCCATGATGAACATTTCGAAAATTATCGCAGCTGCCATCTTCGATTTTGATTTTGACCTCACTATCGGCTTAAGCATCCCCGAAAACCATGAAAACGACTGCCATGATGAGCAATTCGAAAATTATCGCAGCTGCCATCTTGGATTCTCATTTTCACCTCACTATCGGCATAAGGATCCTCGAAAACCATGTAAACGACTAACATGATTAACAATTCGAAAATTATCGCAGTCGCCATCTTGGATTTTGATTCTTACTTCACTATCAACTTAGCATCCTCGAAAACTATGAAAACGACTACCGAAATGAACATTTCGAAAATTATCGCAGCCGCCATCTTCGATTTTGATTTTGAACTCACTATCATCCATGATGATATCTTTGAATTTTTTGCTGTCGCCATCTTGGATTTTGATTTTGACCTCACCATCGGCTTTAGCATCCTCGTAAACCATGAAAACGACTCCCATGATGAACACTTCGAATATGATCACAGCCGCCATCTAAGATTTAGATTTTGACCTCACTATCGGCTTTAACATAGGTATTCGAAAACCACGAAAACGACATCCATGATGAAAAATTCGATAATTGTCGCAGTCGCCATCTTGGACTTTCATTTTGACCTCACTATCGGCTTTTAGCATCCTTCATTAAAGCAACTCCCATGATGACTTTTCAAAATTTATCGCAGCCGCCATCTTGGATTTTAATATTGACCGCACTTTCGGCTTTGGCATACCCGAAAACCATGAAAACGACATCCATGATGATATCTTTGAATTTTTTGCTGTCGCCATCTTGGATTTTGATTTTGACCTCACCATCGGCTTTAGCATCCTCGTAAACCATGAAAACGACTCCCATGATGAATACTTCGAATATGGTCACAGCCGCCATCTAAGATTTAGATTTTGACCTCACTATCGGCTTTAACATAGGTATTCGAAAACCACGAAAACGACATCCATGAAAAAGTTAAGACTACTTGGAAAATCATTAACAACGAAACGGGTAAATCAAATAAACAAGAAAATCAACTTGAGATCATGGTTGATGGTAAATTAGTTAATAAACCAGCTGACTTAGCTGAGGTATTTAATGAGTTTTTTGCCAGCATTCCTGCAACTACGACTCGCTCCTTAAGTTCGTCACCGTCCAAGGCTGAAAACCTTTTGCAAAGTAGCGTCCCTGAATGTAGTCAAGTATTGAGATTCGAACATGTAACGCCTCATGACGTAGTTAATGTTTTCAATTCACTCAAGTCTAAAAACACTGGTGATTACTGGGGCATTTCTGTAAAACTTTTGAGCAATATAATCGACATCGTAGCCCCCTATCTTGCTGTTACTTTCAATAAATGCGTTGACTTGGGTACTTTCCCTGATCTTATGAAGAGCAGTAAAGTTATCCCTTTATTTAAATCTGGCTGTAAAAATGATATTGGTAATTTTAGACCAATTTCTATTCTACCTGCATTCAGCAAAATATTTGAAAAGTTAATACTTAGACAGTTACTTCGCCATTTTAATTCAAATAGTCTACTTCATAATGATCAGTACGGGTTCACAAAAGGCCGTTCGACTACTGATGCGGGTGTTGCTTTGTTGAAACACATATTTGACGCATGGGAGAAGTCGCAAAATGCAATTGGTGTTTTTTGTGATCTTTCTAAAGCCTTCTCGTACACCACGATACACTATGCGTAAACTTCGTCATTACGGTGTTCAGAATGAAGCCCTCAAAGTAATTGAGTCATATTTGTCTAACAGACTTCAATGTGTCGATGTTAGTGGCGCGAAATTTCGCTGTTCGCCTCAAGGCTCAATCTTGGATTTTTATTCCTGGTTTATATTAACGATCTCACCTACATCTGCGATGTAGTACTGTTCGCAGATGACACTTCTCTAATCTTTAAAGTAGATAGGAAAGACAAGTGTTTGACGACGTAAACACCGCACTATCGAGGGTCATAGATTGGTTCACGGCAAATAACCTTGTGCTCAATCCCAAGAAGACCAAATGCGTAAAGTTTGCTTTGCCCAATGTTAGAAATCTGGGTCCCAACATCGTCCTCGGTAATGTGGAGCTTGAAACTGTTGATTCAGCTCTGTTTCTGGGTATAACAGTAGATTCAAAATTACAACATATATCGACCTAGCAGGTAGGCTTAGTTCGGCCGCCTACGCTGTTAGAAAAGTTAGACAATACACTGACGTTGACACAGCAAGATTAGTCTATTTTAGTTATTTTCACAGCGTAATGTCCTATGGTATTCTACTGTGGGGCAAAGCCGCTGATATTCAAAATATATTTGTACTCCAGAAACGAGCTGTTCGTGCCATCTACCAACTTGGTGCGCGAGATTCTCTGAAAGATTTCTTCAAAGAGATTGGAATTCTCACAGTGGCTTCGCAGTACATATTTGCCAACATCTTATATATCAGGCAAAACATTCACCTATACAGTAAAAATAGTGATATCCATAATTTTAATACCAGGAATAAGCACAAACTTCGTGTTCCTTTTCATCGGCTTCATAAGGTGCATAATTCATTCGTTGGGGTTGTATAACATTTTATAATAAGTTACCGTCCTCATTCCTAGATTTGCCATTTAACGTGTTTAAAGCAAAAGTAAAAGCTAACCTCTGTTCTAAGGCTTACTATTCTGTGAGTGATTATTTAGATGATAAGCATAGTTGGTCGCTGTGTTGAACACAAGACATTGTTCATGTTCTTTCAACAATTATTCTGTATTATTATCGTATTTGACTTTAGTTTTAATTAGTGATTTTTTTTTTGTGTGTGTTTATTCTCTTCTTTTTCACGACAGTCGTAGGGTATCATCTAATACTAATGTCGGAGCTGATGAAGATTAACCTTGCATTGTATAGAGTCAATCTTTCTAGTATTATATAGTTTCATAGGAATCATTTTGTGAGTACAATGTACTTTATAACTTTCATGAGTAGATACCCACGTCTTTTAATGACTTGAAACCCTGGCGGTTGAGATTATGTCATGCTCACTCTAAGTCTCGCTGGCGGTGGCGCGTGTGTCGGATCATTTAGTTCCCTTCAAAATGGTTGAGCTGAGTGATGCTGATGCATGTGTCATGTTCGTGAACGGGCGCTGTCAGTCGTGACTGGTCATCTCTTAGCTGCCACGTCTATTTTAATTATTAATAACTTTATTTTGAATTGTCTTTTTATTTTACTATGGACACTATTATCTTGCCACATCGTTCTCACATAATGTACCATCTGATGATGAATGATGTAACAAAATTTTTGTAATAATTTTGGCGATTGAAAAAGAGTGTCCATGGAGTTTCTTGCTCATTCTTCTCCATAGAGATCTACACCTTGGAATGAGCACCTACGGTACTTTCACAGTTTTTATGTCTTGTGTCTGGGACCGTAGCACCATAACTATTTTTATACTTGTTTTATTTTATGTCTTTTGACAATTCATAAGTGCCTGTAATTGAAAACCATGAAAACGACTCCCATGATGAACAATTCGAAAATGATCGCAGTCGCCATCTTGGATTTTGATTTTGACTTCACTATCATCTTTATTACCCTCGAAAACCATGACAATGACTCCCATGATGACAATTCGAAAATGATGATATCTTTGAATTTTTTCGCTGAAAACGCCATCTTTGATTTTGATTTTGATTTTGACCTCACTATCGGCTTTAGCATCCTCGAAAACCATGAAAACGACTCCCATGATGAACAATTCGAAAATGATCACAGCCGCCATCTTGGATTTTGATTTTGACTTCACTATCATCTTTATTACCCTCGAAAACCATGAAAACGGCATCCATGATGATATCTTTGAATTTTTTGCTGTCGCCATCTTTGATTTTGATTTTGACCTCACTATCGGCTTTAGCACCCTCGAAAACCATGAAATCGACTCCCATGATGAACAATTCGAAAATTGATCGCAGCCGCCATCTTGGGATTTTGACTTCACTATCAGCTTTATTTCGAAAACCATGAAAACGACATCCATGATGATATCTTTGAATTTTTTGGTGTATCTTGGATTTTGATTTTGACCTCACTATCGGCTTTAGCATCCTCGAAAACCATGAAAACGACTCCCATGATGAACATTCGAAAATGATCGCAGTCGCCATCTTGGATTTTGATTTTGACTTCACTATCAGCTTTATTACCCTCGAAAACCATGAAAACGACATCCATGATGATATCTTTGAATCGCCATCTTGGATTTTGATTTTGACCTCACCATCGGCTTTAGCATCCTCGAAAACCATGAAAACGACATCCATGATGAACAATTCGAAAATTGATCGCAGCCGCCATCTTGGATTTGGATTTTGACCTTACTATCGGCTTAAGCATCCTCGAAAACCATGAAAACGACTCCCATGATAAAATTGATGAATAGTTTGAAAATTATAGCAGCCGCCATCTTGGATTCTCATTTTGATTTTGAAAAATGATTTTGACATACTCTGGGCCCCAAGAGAAAATAAAGGAAATAGATCCACTTAAAGGGGGGAGAAAGGGGTGAAGAGGGGAGATTTTGAAAAAAATGTTTTTTCCTTTTCCGATCCTCCTATATACGAATCCGTAAAAAAACACCAAACACACCTCCTAGTTTCTGAGATACGATAGGGAAGGGGGAGGGGGGAGGCCAAAAAGCGGAGGTTTGGTACTTTTGCCCTACTTAAGAGAGTTATTTGTAAGTTTGCTTGTTTACACCCGCGAGTTACGCTTTACACGCTCAACCTTCGTTACGCTACGGAGGTCGCCGGCTCGCTTCGCTCGCCACCTCCCCCCTTCGCTCAACTCGGTCTCGCAGGTTCGCTCCACTCAGGACCTACCTACCACCGGAAAGCTATCGTGACCTCATTCCTACGCTTCGCTTTGCCGCTACATAGTTTTTCCGATATACGATGGGGGGATGGGTGAAGAGGCGGAAATGGGGGAGTTTAGAAAAATCATTTTGACCAATTCCGGGTACCTTGATGTGAATCTGAAAAAAAAAATGTTCCAAGTCTCTTCTGAGATCCGCCTTAAGGGGGGGAAAGGGTCAAGAGGGGCAACTTTGAAAAAATGATTTTCTTTTCCGAGCCTTCTCTATAAGAATCCGTAAAAAAATAAAACCTGGGTTTCTTACTTTCTGAGATTCGATTGGGAGGGGGGGGAGACGCCAAAAAGGGGAAGCTTGGTACTTTTGCCCTACTCATGAGAGTTACTTGTAAGTTTGCTTGTCGTCACCCCTGAGTTACGCTTCACCCACTCAACCTTCGTTACGCTACGGAGGTCGCCGGCTCGCTTCGCTCGCCACCTCCCCCCTTCGCTCCTCTCGGTCTCGCAGGTTCGCTCCACTCAGGACCTACCTACCACCGGAAAGCTATCGTGACCACATCCCTACGCTTCGCTTTACCGCTATGGGGTGAGGGGTGAAGAGGGGGAGAGGGGTGAGTTTCGAAAAATGATTTTGACATACTCTGGACCTCTTGACACGAGTCTGAAAAAAAAAGTTCCAAGTCTCTTCTGAGATCCACCTAAAGGGGGGAGAACGAAGTCAAGAGGGGGGGACTTTGAAAAATGTTTTTTACTTTTCCGAGCCTCCTCTATACGAATCCATAAAAAAACAAAACACGGGTCTTATAGTTTCTGAGATACGATTGGAAGGGGGGGGGGGGGGAGCAAAAAGGGGAAGCTTGGTACTTTTGCCCTACTCATGAGAGTTACTTGTAAGTTTGCTTGTCGTCACCCGCGAGTTACGCTTCACCCGCTCAACCTTCATTACGCTACGGAGGTCGCCGGCTCGCTTCGCTCGCCACCTCCCCCCTTCGCTCCACTCAGGACCATACCTACCACCGGAAAGCTATCGTAACCACATCCCTACGCTTCGCTTTACCGCTATGGGGTGAGGGGTGAAGAGGGGGAGAGGGGTGAGTTTCGAAAAATGATTTTGACATACTCTGGACCTCTTGACACGAGTCTGAAAAAAAAATATTCCAAGTTTTTTTTAAATCCCCTAAAGGGGGGGAGGGGGGCAAGGGGGATCTTTGAAAATGATTTTTACTATTTCGAACCTCCTCTATACGAATCCGTAAACAAACAAAACACGGGTCTCTTAGTTTCCGAGATACGACGGGGGGAGGGGTGAAGGGGGGGAGAGGGGAGAGCTTTGAAAAATGATTTTGACCAACTATGGGGCCCTTGACATGAATCTGAAAAAAAAACTGTTGCAAGTCTGTTAACTTCCGAGATCCTCCTAAAGGGGGGAGAAGGGGAAAAGGGGAGGGGGGACTCTAAAAAATGTTTTTTAAGTTTCCGAGCCCCCTCTATACGAATCCGTGAAAAAACAAAACACGGGTCTCTTAGTTTCCGAGATACGATGGGGAGGGGGGAGAGGGGGGGCGAAAAGGGGAGGTTTGGGATTTTTCCCATACTCACGAGAGTGACTTGTATACGAATCTGTCAAAATATACCCACCTCCCCCTTCACCATCTGGGAGAACAATTCTGTCAGTCAGTGAGTGAGTCAGTGGTAATCGAGCTTTATATAGTATAAAGAACAGGGGTTTTTCTTTTGACACGACTACAGCCGAAACCGCTAAACGCAGAAACTTGAATTTTGGACAGGATTTGCAGTCTAACATGTAGATTGGCAATAAGACGGGATTTTGCGAAAATCCTCCTCTAAGGGGGTGAAAAGGAGTGAAAACGTTTGTATGAAAAATCTTATTCCTTGGGTTTATAAACTTGAAACTTACCACGAATGAGAACACAAGTAAGTAAATAAGATTAGCACCATAATTTTTTTAAAACTACCCTCCATTGGTAATCTAGGGGTTGTTAAAGTTTGTATGGAAAAATCATAACGCGTGAGCTGATGAATTTGAAAATCAGTATTTATATACTAGATAAGAATTAATCAAACACGTGTTTTTGGATTTTTCGAAATTCACCCCCCAAGTTGGTGAAAAGGGGTATTCAAGTTTTAAGGGGGGATATTAAACCACTAAACGTAGAAACCTGAATTTTGGATGATAGTTGCAGTTTATAATGTAAATAAGCATTAAGAAAGGATTTTGCGAAAATCTACCTCTAAGGGGGTGAAAAGGGGTGAAAACCTTTGTATGCAAAATCTTATTCTTTGGGTTTATAAACTTGAAACTTGGTACGAATGTGAGTATAAGTAAATAAAAAAGATGGACACTATTCTTTTTTCAAAACTACCCACCATATTTGGGTTTTTCGAAAATCAACCCCTAAATTTTGAAAAGGGTTGATTAAGTTTTAAGGGAAGGATTTACTGCTTGCTTCGATAAGTTCTAAACTGGGCATAAATTATCTCTCAATCGAATAAAGGATGCGTATTTTTATTTACATTTCTTAAATCAACCCCTAACGGGGTGTAAATCGGAAAATCAGTTTGTCTACTACGATTGATTGTTTGTTTGTATTGAGTTTTTAGATTTTCTTATAAGGAGGGTGAGCGGAAATTAAATTCACTGAGTTCGAAATTAGAAACACACGCAGACGAAGTCGCGGGCAAAGTGCTAGTTTCTATTAAAACTCCTACATAAATGAAATATACATCTCGCTCGCGACTTTGTTCTTCTGAAACTTTATTCTCTTTCCCTTTACTTTCCTTATCTATATAATACTATTTTAAATATAACAAAGTCTTTTAATTGTTTAAAACTTCCAAATGAAGAGTTCTCCGATTCGCTTATGTAAACAGTGTTTCATCTTAAAGTTTTAAACCTTACTTAAGTAAAAAGCTATTTATTTTATTGTGAGTTTGTGCAGACGCTGGCATTTTTTGGGTATTTATACATTGAGAAAACTTGGAAAAGGGCTAAGCTTAAATTTATGCTGTCCTAATACTTACATAGATACGCACCTCATTCTCGCAAACAACAGGTTTGTTTCTCGGCAATAGGAACATAATATGCCAAAAAATTTGACTCTGAATGAGTCACTTAAATTAGTAATTTAACTGGGAAATGATTATGTATTTAATTACATGTGAGCAAAATACATTATTTAAATACAGCTCATAAAAAAAAAAGATTTTATCGTAAAAGCATTCAACAGGCTAACAGCACTGATTGACAATACTGCCGGTATTCTTTTTGAAGTACTACTTATGTAGGCACAAAGTAACAGTAAAAACATCGTCTATACGTCGAGTGTATTCCAATACATTAGTAGGTGTGTACGAGTACCTCATTAATCGACAGAAATGGCGAGAAAAGAGAATCTCTCACTAATTGAAGGCTTTGTAACTCTACACACCCTGTATAACACGCTTTTATACAGGATGTGCACGTTCGCAATACGTTTGTTAATCGTAATAACAATGAAATAATTTGATTATGTTTTACGTCCTTAATTTACTTAACAAAAGTTGTGGTTTGTAAACTAGGCAATACACGAAGGTTTAAACTGGGTTCAGTTTAATTCATTAATTTTGAATCTTTTAAATTGTTTAATTTTAATTAAATTGTTGTCCGTTAATTAATTAATTGTTTAGTTGTATTAGGTACTAACTTTTTGGGGGCTAGTTTACATTAAAATATTATACACGTATTAGCCACTATAAAGTTTATTTCATTTAACTGACAACTGTCATTCATTATATGAATTGTGTGATACGAGTATGTGTTCAGTTGTAAAAAATAGAAGGTTTATTCACAAACGTTGTTTAAAATCAACAGACGAATCCACGTCAAAAGTGGCAAATAATTAACGTCTGTTTTAAAACATTAATAGAGCAGTGGTGGCCCAATGATATCGGTCCCGACTTACGAATCGTAGGTCGTGGATTCGAACCCCGCCAGGCGCATTACTTGGTGTAATTTATTTTATCACCACTGCTCTCAAAACGGTGAAGGAAAACATCGTGAGGAAACTGGCATGTCCTAGAACCAAAAATTCGAAGACATGTGACATAGTCTACCAACCCGCACTGGGCCCGCGTGGTGGATTATGGCCAACTCCCTCTCACAGAGAGGAGGCCTGTGTCCCAGCAGTGGGACCATTATAGGCTGATGATGATGATGAATCATTAATCATACCTAGTTGAGTGTAAGTGCCATTAATGTGGAAATATACTCTCCGATAAAATTGCGGACTGACTAATCTGCTGGTCTAGCTATACCTACTTCGATTAAACTTGAAATTGCCAACCAAAGAATCAGTAGGAAGTAACCAACTACAGAAACACGGCTCATATTGTAAAAGTATCAATTTCTCTTAATATTTTAATGACAATGTATAACGACAAATAAACGGCATTCCTGTAAACACAAAGTGTCAGTGAGAAATTGGCGTTGTCACATTAAATTAGCCACGTAACAAACAATAATTATAAATAATGGACATACATGAACGACGACAATATGTATGTCACACTTCCCTAAAAAACAGGTCACATCCCGTTTAAAAACACACAGAATGAGAGACCATAGAGAATGAGAACTGGGCCCCTAGTCTGCTAATTTTAATAAATTCGTCATTCCAACACGATCCAATTGTCATTTTGATAAAAGTTTGTAATCTGCTAATTCATAATGGTCGATCACTGGTCGGTCAGTGGTCTCGTAATGGAATCGTGGCAGAATGACATTGTCGTATTGCCATTATTATAAAACCCGGTAGTAGAAATGATTTTCGAAAAACTACTACTAAATTTGAACATTTAGATTTCATTTATATACATGTTTACATATTATTTAATAATAAGCAATCTGAAGTAGTAAGAAGTTCCTAAATAGCAAAAACATTAAAATGTGTAACGTTTTTAGAAGTGAAACCACAGACTACATAGAAATATGTGAAACTCAATAATGTTTTATCTGTAGCTGTAAATGTGACATTACTGCTTACTGTTTACAATTCTAATGGTGAACGCACATCTAGCCGCACCGCAGTCCCCGCATTATGAATTCTTTGTATAAAGTTCTATGAAACCTCGCAGAATCGGTAAGAAAACAGACTGCGGTGCACATTACCCGCATCGCATTTAATCGGTAATGTGTTTTATTTAAAACAGACTGCTGGTGCGGCTAGGTGTGCATTCACCGATGTTTTGCTATTTATTTTCATTCCTATGTGTTTCCAGGTTTATATATAATACTAGCTGTTTTTGCAGCGGTTTCACCCGCTACAACTCGAAAATTATCCCACGGGAACATAAAATCGGGATAAAAACTATCCTATGTGTTAATCCAGGTTATAAACTATCTGTGTACCAAATTTTAGCCAAATCCGTTCAGTGGGTTTGCGTGCGTGAAAGAGTAACAAACATCCATGCGTTCATCCATACTTACAAACAGTATTTCGCCTTTATAATAGTAGTAGGATTTTATACAAAATGGTGCTAATACGAGCTAATTTCGGCTCTAATTGATTTAATAGCGAAAACCACCAAGACCTGTCTCTAGGCTCTTGGCTACTGCGAGAATATTTGTTTATAGCTACAATATCACAAAAAAGGTGAACGCAGACCTAGCCGCACCGCAGTCCCGCAGTCATCGTTTTCTTACCGCTTCTGCGGCTACTGCGAAGCGGGTGATTGTGTGCGTGGTTACCATAGCCAACTTCATACAAAGAATTCGTAATGCGGGGAATGTCGGAGACTGCGGTGCCATTAGGTCTGCGTTCACAAACTTAATAAATCAATGAAAATCAAATTCAGTATTCTCGATATGCTATCGTTTCGACACAGTCACGGCCATAAAGGGAATGAGTTCTTTAATTAGACCCCTTGTACTGAGTCCTTTCTTCCAGGGCGAAACGTCTTTTACAAATTCCGCCTCGGAAATATCAATAGCGACGGGACTTTTGCATTCCGCGCATCTTCTGTCTCTAGGATCCACTGCGCTGACTGGCTCGAGTAATATTTGCTCGTAGTGAATACATTTCTCCAATCAATATTTGCGGACAAAATACAATACAAACACGATAGATAACAAACTCTTTTCGACTTACCGAGCTATTAGAAGCAATGACTGCACAATGTACGATACCAATGGTAGATCAATGACTCAAAGGAACTGTCAAAATTTTAGCAGATTACCCCTTACGTCAGTCATTCATTTGTCATTGTGTACGAGATTACCATTCTAGCCATTTCTTTCAATGGAATGTCAGTGGTTGTCCATTGGAAAGTCATAATGACGCCATTTAATAGTAGATTCGTCTTCAAATTGTCAAAATCAATAATTATGAAATCAATGATAGACCAGCTTGTGACACTATTGTAATAGCAGACTAGGGGCCCTGAGGGCCTTACCACGAACTCTTAACGTGATCTCGTTTCGGCTGTGGGAAAGAGATGGCGCTAGACGACTTGTATAGCTCTGTCTCATTCCCACAGCCTAAACCGGATCGCGTTAGGCCTCTGTTCTGAAAGTAAACTGCTGTCATAACGGTAGTAAAGGCTTAAGGGTTATAATATCCTTTATTCCATGTAGCGGCCTGTGTTTTAGCGAGTTATTTAACACAACTTCGTGCTATCTTCGTTCCATGTGGGACTAGGCGGGTAGATAACTTTCCGTTTGAAGGAAGCGATCTTTGAAGAGTTCGTTTTGGATATGGAACACATTTATGCGTATCTATACGCGCGAATCGTTCAAACTTGGGTCTGTAACCAAATATTTCTTAACGAGATGATATGCCAACGTCGCAATTCTTCATGCTAGAACTTGAATTGCGCCACAAAAATGCATTAAAAGTTCTTTGTGTAAATACCCATGATACTCTCTCTCTTACTCAGAATGTTTTAATAGCTTTTTATTTTCGTGGGTTAGAACTCAGTCGGCAGGAAACATTCCTTTTTTATTGAAGCAAAACTCGAAATGAGTCCTCCCAAGGGGGCAGAGCGGGAGGTACTGTCAGACTTGTACGACTAAAATCCACGGTGTCCTTCATTAGCCCTAAATACGTTCCAGGGTCACGATAATGATATAAGTCTCGACCTTCATTATCTAACGAAAATGGTTATCATAATTAACATCTTGTTTACTTATACGATCGAAAATCTAGCTTTGTAGAACTTAGTTGGCGATGTCAATTAAATGAGCATTAAATTAACTTATGTAATCAGGTAGTATTTGTGCGGTAACATCTACACCATTCCTGAAGGGACTTTGCCGTAAAAGAAGTAAAACCGCACTATAAAGACTGTTGTCTACGACTCGTGTTTTAAAACTATCCTCACAAGTACCATGTACCTTTACTTTAGCTACGTAGATACTTGTCTTTATTTGTAGATAAAGGCTTATAGGGTTACTTTTAAAATCCCGAGTCCATGTGCGGCTACTACAAGTGTTATTAGTAAATGATGATTTAGCGTTCGATTGTCTATCTAGTCATGTTCCACTTTCGGACTTTTCGGGTTGAGGCATTAGAGAGTAGCTTTTTTGTTTTTTTCTGTAAACTAAGTTATAAAATATACTACTTCATTCAAAAATAAATATAGTCCTAAAATGTATGACTGTATGTTGAATGTATGTTGAAGGCATCATAAATTTATTTATTTATTCCGTCATTAAGAATTTTGAAAAAGAATGGATACATTTCTTTTTCCATCAAGTTGAATTTATGCATATTTACAAAGACATAACGCATCAAAATAAGTCCCGCGTGACGACAACGGCAAGTACCTAAGTATAAACTGTACTTGCTGTGACGTTTTGTTAATTTCTAAAGTGTCGTATGTTTGTCAATTTTGGTATAACACATAAAGAAAGAAATAAAAAATACATGTCAAATATTTTTTGGTAAACTAACTGGTGGACTGATTAGATTTTTTCTGTAAAATAACCTATTGTTATACAACGTGTAACGGCAAAAGCGCAAAACCTCTCGTGGAGTAACTTAGCCCATGTTACAGAACAACTTTTGTTCTAAGACTTTTGGAAATTCGCAAAAAAAAAATGTGATAAAAACAGATGTGCTCGACCAAATTCTCATTTTGCATGAAAAGCAATTTTTTTTTTGCGAATTTCCAAAAGTCTTATAGAAAAAACCGTTCACATGGGCTAAAGTTACGACTCTGTTGTCTGCGACTTATCGTGTTTTAAAACTATCCGTCGCACAAGACCATTTTACTTTACTCTAGCACATAGGTAACTAAACTTTTCTTTAGGGATATAAACTTAAACTTATTTTAAAATAATTAATAATACCTATAGAGTACAAGTTTTAAATTAGTAAATTATGAATTAGCTGTTAGATTGTCATCTAGTCATGATGAACTAATTTAATTTTTTTTCATTATGATACAGATTAGAGATCATAGATACATTTTTTTTTGTTTTTTATCTGTAAACTGCGCGCGTTTAAAAATACTACTTCATTGGGATTTTGAAATAAATATGTGTCCGGTGGTATGACTGTATGATTAAATGTTTATTGAAGGCATCATAAATTTATTATGATATTCCGTCATTCAATGAGATTTTGATAAAGTAGTATGAAATACATTTCTAGGTATTATACCATCTCGAATTTATGCATATTTACTAAGACATAACGCAAAACTAAGCTTCGCGTGACGTTTTATAAACTCACACTCGTGTATAATACCCCTCATTATGTGACCGTTACATAAACTACTATTATATAAGCCCTGGCTGTTTCAACTCTTGTTAGTCAGAACCATGAATGAAATACATGGTTACTATAAGCGTAGCAATGTGCCTTATACTTAGTATAAATAAAGATGTTTTTGCTTTGTAATGAGTAGTCAAAGTGATTCCTTAAAGTTGGACAAGGGGAAATCCTAAGGAAAAAAAAAAGGAAAACTTTCCTGAAATTTTAGATTTTTTATTGAACAGTTTTGGCATACCTACCTACCTAGTTTCTTAGGCAACGTGAGAACGTTCAAATTAGCGCAAAACCTCTAACGTGGAAGTAACAGTTAGCCCACCGTAATAAGCAGAACAATTATGGAGCTGATTCGATAAGACTTTTGGAAATTCGCCTATTAAAAAAAAATGTGATAAAAACAGTATGTGCTCGCGACAAGCAAATTCTCATATTTGCACTGAAAAGCAATTTTTTTTTTGCGAATTTCCAAAAGTCTTATAACATTACTATTGTTCTGTAATGACTGGGCATCATGGTTACCCCACGAGAGGTTTTGCGCTTATGGCGTAACACGTTATATCCAAACTACGCTACCTCAGTATCGTAAATATGATGGAGGGAGACAGGACTCAGAAACGAGTTTTATAATGACATATTTTGAAATACTCATAGAGTATCTTGAATGAAATTAAAAAATTAAATTTCCACACTGTTTGTCTAACTAAACAATGTTATAATTTAATTTTTTTTCATTATGATACAGATTACTTCATGAAAATGGTTTTTTTTTTTTACTTTCAAAATCTCTGGCTGCGCAGCGCTTTCTAAGTTGCAAGGACTTGCGAGATCCGCCTAAAGGGGGGGAAACGAGGGGGGATTACTTTGAAAAAACTCTTCCACAGTTTGTGTTTCGGTGGTCGGAGTGACAGGGGGGAGTTTTGGAAAAATTATTTTGAGGATGATTAATAGAATCTGTTTATTAATGTTGGCCAAGTCTTTAATTTGCGATGTTCGTGTTCGAAAGGCGAAAAGGGGAGGTTTGGGATTTTTCCCATACTCACGAGAGTCACGTGTTTACGAATCTGTCAAAATATACCACCTCCCCCTTCACCATCTGGGAGAACAATTCTGTCAGTCAGTCAGTCAGTGAGTGGTAATCGAGCTTTATATAGTATAACTAGTATTTGCGCGTTGCGCGAGCTGCAAGCAGCTCGCGGGGTCGTGTTTTGAAAAGTATTTCTTACTTAGAATTTTTTGCAGTCGCCATTTTAGCTTTTGATTTTGACCTTACTATCGGCTTTAGCATCCTCGAAAACTATTAAAACGACTCCCATGATGAACAATTCAAAAATGATCGCAGCCGCCATCTTAGATTCTGATTTACACTTCACTATCGGCTTTAGCACCCTCGAAAACCATGAAAACGGCATCCAATATAAAAAAAAATGATTTTTTGAAGTCGCCATCTTGGATTTTGATTTTGACCTCACTACCGGCTTTAGCATCCTCGAAAACCATGAAAACGACTCCCATGATGAACAATTCAAAAATGATCTCAGCCGCCATCTTGGATTTTGATTTTAACCGGCTTTAGCATCCTCGAAAACCTTGAAAACGACTCCCAGGATGATTATTTCAAAAATATGGCAGCCACCATCTTGGATTTTGATTTTAACCTCGCTATCAGCTTTATATCATCATCAGCCTATTGCCGTCCACAACTGGACGTAAGTCTCCCCCAAAGAGCGCCAACTATCCCGGTTTTGGGCAGGCCGCATCCATTCACTGCCAGCCTCCTTCCTTAAATCATCGACCCATCTTGCAGCAGGGCGTCCTACACTACGTTTGCCCATTCGCGGTCTCCACTCAAGCACATGTTTGCTCCATCTGCCGTTTGTCCGTCTACAGACGTGCCATTTGGTTCTCTGGCGAATGACTTCATTACAAATTCTATCCACCAGAGAAACCCCGAGCATTGCTCTCTCCATTGCTCGCTGAGCAACCTTAAATTTGTGGACCAGGCCGATGGTAAGTGTTCACGTTTCGGCTCCGTAAGTCATTACGGGTAGGACACACTGGTTGCAACCCTGGTTTTAAGGGATTGTGGGATCGATGATTCAAAGATATGACGCAGCTTCCCGAATACTGCCCAGCCCAAGCGTATTCTTCTAGCTGCCTCCTTCTCAAAGTCGTGCCTGCCCAGTTGTACACTTTGGCCTAAATAAATGTATTCTTGCACAACCTCGAGGGCAGCATCATTCACGATTACAGGTCTCGGGGTGACGTGACCATTAAACATGACTTTGGTTTTGTTCAGCCAGATTCATTCCGAGACCCACACGCCTTGAAGAATCGCTCAAGCTGTTCAGCATTTTTTCCAGCTCCTGCAGAGACTCTGCTATGATGACAATGTCATCCGCAAATCGGAGGTGTGAGATGTACTGACCGTTGATATTAACACCCCGTCCTTTCGAATCAATCGTCTTGAAAACGTCCTCCAACGCGTTTGTAAACAGTTGGATTGGTTTTGTGCTCTGTTCTTGTACTTAGACGGTCACTGATGCGGCCTTATACAGACATCTCATCACCTCAACGTAGCGACAGTCGATGAGGCATCTCTGCATGGACTCCAGAACAGCCCAGGTCTCGACGATATCGAAAGCCTTCTCGTAGTCCACATACGCTAGGCACAGAGGCTGGTTATACTCCTCGGTCTTTTGAATCACTTGCCTAAGGGTGTGTATGTGGTCTATGGTGCGGTAACCTTTTTGAAACCCGGCCTGCTCCGGTGGCTGAAAATCATCAAACTTTTGGGCGAGATGATTTAGAATAACCCTCGAGAACAGCTTATAGATATGGCTCAGAAGTGAGATGGGGTGGTAGTTTTTAAGGAGCGCTTTATCGCCCTTTTTGAAGAATAATACTACCACACTCCCATGCCATGCCTCCGGTGTTATGCAAGTGTGGATGACGGAATTGAAGAGTTTACAAGCTCTGTCAAGATAGGTATTCCTCTTGCCTTGAGCAGCTCTATGGTTATTCTGTCATCCCCTGGGGCTTTGATGTGGTGAAGCTGCCTGAGTGCCATTCCAATCTCACCCATGTCAATGTCGGGAAGCTCGTGTGAGATGGCGTGTCAGTTTGGCCCGTTGGTCATCCGCGCCGTGGGCCTGAGGTGGGCAAGGTTTTTGAGCATAATATAAGTCTCCGTAGAACTTTTCGACTTCAGCTAGAATCTCTGGCTTTGATGTGACGGTGGTGCCTTGTGGTTGTGACGTTCTGAGCTTTGTCAGGCAACAGCGGGAGGTATTGGGCTTGGCAAATACCTTCGAGCCTTTATTCCGAGCTAAAGCTTGCTCCATAATTCGGTTATTTGCACTCCGAGTATCGCGTATGAACTGCTTTTTGACCTCCCCGTTAAGAACCTGACTCCCAGCCTGTGTGGCTTTGTGAGTTCTCGTCGTTTCCTCATCAGTGCCAGAGTCTCGCTGGTAATTAAGTTCCGACTTACGTCCATTCCTGATCGGTCGAAAAAGTTTACAGCCCACCTCGCAGACAACACGCAGCAGGCCTTCGGTGACGTCGTTTATGCCCTCCTAGATTTTAAACCTCACTATCGGCTTTAGCATCCTCGAAAACCATGAAAACGACTCCCATGATGAACAATTCGAAAATTATCGCAGCTGCCATCTTGCATTCCCGTCTTGACCTCGCCATCAGTTTAACATCCTTGAAAACGACACCCATGATGAAAACACAAAAACTATCCAAGACAAAAAGAATTTTTCGATTCCAAAACAAACTTTTCAGTTTAGATAAAAATATGATATTTCAAAATATTATTGCGTTGGGTACGCGCTTACTGCCCCTCGAACACTCTATGCAATCATAGAATTTGGATTTTAACCTCACTATCGGCTTAAGCATCCTCGAAAACCATGAAAACGACTCCCATGATGAACAATTCGAAAATTATCGCAGCCGCCATCTTGCATTCCCGTTTTGACCTCGCCATCAGTTTAACATCCTCGAAAACCATGAAAACGACACCCATGATGAAAACACGAAAACTATCCAAGACAAAAATAATTTTTCGATTCCAAAACAAACTTTTCAGTTTAGATAAAAATATGATATTTCAAAATATTATTGTGTTGGGTACGGGCTTACTGCCCCTCGAACACTCTATGCCAGTGTTTCCCAACCTGTGGTCCGCGGACCCCTGGGGGTCCGCGAGTATATTTATGGGGGTCCGCGGCGTCATCTCTGGGCCATTTATGAATACTAATGTCTCGTAATCACTTAGTTAGCACCAGCGCCAACGTGCGGTGAGTGAAATAAGCGCATGAGTAGGTATATACAAAAAAACAAATACTGAATCAGATTATAAGCCGAATCTGATTTGAGATTACAATTAAATTATTATTTTATTAAGGGGGTCCCTGAAAACTGTGCTTGATTTCCTAGGGGTCTGTGGCTGAAAAAGGTTGGGAAACGCTGCTCTATGCGATCATAGAATTTGGATTTTAACCTCACTATCGGCTTAAGCATCCTCGAAAACCATGAAAACGACTCCCTTGATGAACAATTCGAAAATTATAGCAGCCACCATCTTGGAGTTTTATTTTGACCTCACTATATCGGCTTTTGCATTCTCGAAAACCGTGAAAACGATTCCCATGATGAACAATTCAAAAATTATCACAGCCACCATCTTGGATTTTCATCAAGTTCACTATCGGCTTTAGCACCCTCGAAAACCCCGAAAACGACTCCCATGATGAACAATTCGAAAATGATCGCAGCTGCCATCTTGGATTTTGATTTTGACTTAACTATCATCATTAATACCCTCGAAAACCATGAAAACGACATCCATGGTGATATCTTTGAATTTTTTGGTGTCGCCATCTTGGATTTTGATTTTGACCTCACTATCGGCTTTAGCATCCTCGAAAACCATGAAAATGACTCCCATGATGAACAATTCGAAAATTATCGCAACCGCCATCTTGGATTTTCATTTTGACTTCACTATCATCTTTATTACCCTCGAAAACCATGAAAACGACATCTATGATGATATCTTTGAATTTTTTGCTGTCGCCATCTTGGATTTTGATTTTGACCTCACTATCGGCTTTAGCATCCCCGAAAACCATGAAAACGACTCCCATGATGAACAATTCGAAAATGATCGCAGCCGCCATCGTGGATTTTGATTTTGACTTCACTATCATCTTTATTACCCTCGAAAACCATGAAAACGACATCCATGATGATATCTTTGAATTTATTGCTGTCGCCATCTTGGATTTTGATTTTGACCTCACTATCGGCTTAAGCATCCTCGAAAACCATGAAAACGACTCCCATGATGAACAATTCGAAAATGATCGCTGTCGCCATCTTGGATTTTGATTTTGACTTCACTATCAGCTTTATTACCCTCGAAAACCATGAAAACGACATCCATGACGATATCTTTGAATTTTTTGCTGTCGCCATCTTGGATTTTGATTTTGACCGCACTATCGGCTTTAGCATCCTCGAAAACCATGAAAACGACTCCCATGATGAACAATTCGAAAATGATCGCAACCGCCATCTTGGATTTTGATTTTGACTTCACTATCATCTTTATTACCCTCGAAAACCATGAAAACGACATCCATGATGATATCCATCTTAGATTTTGATTTTGATCCCACCATCGGCTTTAGCATACCCGAAAACCATGAAAACGACATCCATGATGAAAAAATCGAAAATTGTCGCAGCCGCCATCTTGGATTGGGATTTTGACCTTACTATCGGCTTTAGCATCCTCGAAAACCATGAAAACGACTCCCATGATAAAATTGATGAATAGTTCGAAAATTATAGCAGCCGCCATCTTGGATTCTCATTTTGATTTTGAAAAATGATTTTGACATACTCTCCCCAAGAGAAAATGAAGGAACTAGATCCACTTAAAGGGGGGAGAAAGGGGTGAAGAGGGGAGATTTTGAAAAAAATGTGTTTTCCTTTTCCGATCCTCCTCTATACAAACCCGTAAAAAAAAACCAAACACACCTAGTTTCTGAGATACGATAGGGAAGAGGGGGGGGGGGGAGGCCAAAAAAAAAAGCGGAGGCTTGGTACTTTAGCCCTACTTAAGAGAGTTATTTGTAAGTTTGCTTGTCGTCACCCGCGAGTTACGCTTCACCCGCTCAACCTTCGTTACGCTACGGAGGTCGCCGGCTCGCTTCGCTCGCCACCTCCCCCCTTCGCTCAACTCGGTCTCGCAGGTTCGCTCCACTCAGGACCTACCTACCACCGGAAAGCTATCGTGACCTCATTCCTACGCTTCGCTTTACCGCCACATAGTTTTTCCGATATACGATGGGGGGATGGGTGAAGAGGCGGAAATGGGGGAGTTTAGAAAAATCATTTTGACCAATTCCGGGTACCTTGATGTGAATCTAAAAAAAAAAATGTTCCAAGTCTCTTCTGAGATCCGCCTTAAGGGGGGGGAAAGGGTCAAGAGGGGCAACTTTGAAAAAATGGGTTTTTCTTTTCCGAGCCTTTTCTATAAGAATCCGTAAAAAAAACAAACCTGGGTTTCTTACTTTCTGAGATACGATTGGGAGGGGGGGAGACGCCAAAAAGGGGAAGCTTGGTACTTTTGCTCTACTCATGAGAGTTACTTGTAAGTTTGCTTGTCGTCACCCCTGAGTTACGCTTCACCCACTCAACCTTCGTTACGCTACGGAGGTCGCCGGCTCGCTTCGCTCGCCACCTCCCGCCTTCGCTCCACTCGGTCTCGCAGGTTCGCTCCACTCAGAACCTACCTACCACCGGAAAGGTATCGTGACCTTTTCCCTACGCTACCTAGTTTCCGAGATACGATGGAGGGAGGGGTGAAGGGGGGGAATAGGGTGAATTTTGAAAAATGATTTTGACATATTCTGGGCCCCTTGATACGAATCTGAAAAAAAAAATGTTCCAAATCTCTTCTGAGATCCGCCTGAAGGGGGGAGAAGGGAGCCAAGGGGGGGGACTTTGAAAAATGGTTTTTACTTTTCCGAGCCTCCTCTATACGAATCCATAAAAAAACAAAACACGGGTCTCATATAGTTTCTGAGATACGATTGGGAGGGGGGGGGGGAGCAAAAAGGGGAGGCTTGGTACTTTTGCTCTACTAATGAGAGTTACTTGTAAGTTTGCTTGTCGTCACCCGCGAGTTACGCTTCACCCGCTCAACCTTCATTACGCTACGGAGGTCGCCGGCTCGCTTCGCTCGCCACCTCCCCCCTTCGCTCCACTCGGTCTCGCAGGTTTGCTCCACTCAGGACCTACCTACCACCGGAAAGCTATCGTGACCACATCCCTACGCTTCGCTTTACCGATATGGGGTGAGGGGTGAAGAGGGGGAGAGGGGTGAGTTTCGAAAAATGATTTTGACGTACTCTGGACCTCTTGACACGAGTCTGAAAAAAAAATTCCAAGTCTTTTTTGACTAAAGGGGGGGGAGGGGGGCAAGGGGGAACTTTGAAAATGATTTTTACTATTTCGAGCCTCCTCTATACGAATCCGTAAACAAACAAAACACGGGTCTCTTAGTTACCGAGATATGACGGGGGGAGGGGTGAAGGGGGGGAGAGGGGAGAGTTTTGAAAAATGATTTTGACCAACTATGGGGCCCTTGACATGAATCTGAAAAAAAACTGTTGCAAGTCTGTTAACTTCCGAGATCCTCCTAAAGGGGGGAGAAGGGGAAAAGGGGAGGGGGGACTCTAAAAAATGATTTTTACGTTTCCGAGCCCCCTCTATACGAATCCGTAAAAAAACAAAACACGGGTCTCTTAGTTTCCGAGAAACGATGGGGAGGGGGGAGAGCGGGGGCGAAAAGGGGAGGTTTGGGATTTTTCCCATACTCACGAGAGTGACTTGTATACGAATCTGTCAAAATATACCCACCTCCCCCTTCACCATCTGGGAGAACAATTATGTCAATCAGTGAGTGAGTCAGTGAGTGGTAATCGAGCTTTATATAATATAATATAATACGAATTCCAGCCACGCCGCAAAACTGTGGTGTTTGAGAAATTCACTCTTGAGAGTAAAAGGCTCGTGACGTCAGAAACAAGTACAAGTTCAGCTGTACTTGCTTGTAAGTTGTAACGTATTGACAATTTTACAAGTTGTATCTTCGTTAATTATGACGTGCGTATTATGACTCGTTTCAAAAAACGTGTTGATTATTTTTTGATAAACTAACTGATGACGGACTGATTAGATTTTTTACGTACCTACTGTGTTGTTGGTAAAAAAGGTAAATGGAAATTTTTTGACGAGATCATTAAAGACTATGCATCTCTTTTTATCCTAAATTTGATCCACAGTACGATCAAAACAATTTTACTAAGATAAAATTATTACATCTCTACAATTCTACTGTTTTTTTTGCACGTGCGTTGAACGGACGCAAGCATATCATTAAATAATTTTGATCACAGTTGCTGGATCTGATAGTCATTTAAATTAGAGATTGACACAATAGAGGCAACCTCTTGCAATTATTTAAGGAAACCGGATAATAAATCAGACCAAAGTTCACACAGGACTTTTAAACAAAGAATTAGAAGTAGAGCTTTTCCTGAATTATAATAGTATAGATATCCTTACTTCCATTGATAATATCATAAGCTTTGCTTATCTATCTACCTTTTTTCGCCAATCATCGCACTCTGGCCGCGATATTATAGTTTAGTTTATAGACCTTTAAAGTAGCCATACACCATACTGCCTATCGTACGATCGATTTGACGCTGGCAATTGTTTCAAATTGGCAGTACGTCCATATCCACCATACACCATACTGCCTATCGTACGATCGATTTGACACAACTTCAAATCTGCAGCAGTGATGCCAACTCAGGAACTTTATAGCTAGATCTGGCTATTATTCGGTGACGACAGCTACACTAACTCAAATCAATCAAATCAAATCAAATTTATTTTCTCACCACAATATACATTAATCATTTGACATTGTTCAGATTCCACAAAGACACTAATTCAGACAGTATATATTGTGGGAGACTGGTGCCTAAGCTAGGCTCGTGGCCTGTGTTTCAGGACACCAGGATCCCACCCCTTTGCATTTTAATTATAAAATAATGTGTTTATTAACCGCGCTGACAGTATACATATAAATTGATGTTACGACATTTTTGTGGTTACTATTTATAATATAATTTTATTGCAACGAAGAATATTTATATTTAGGTTTAGTGTTTTTTAGTATAATGTTAGTAGATGTATAGTATTGGTGTGTGTGTGTGTGTGTGTGTGTGTGAGTGCGTGGTGAGTGGGTGAGGGAGTGTGTGAGATTACTAGCTAACATGTCATGCCAATTTGATGGATTCCACGCCCACACACGGTCAATTCTAACTGATCAAATTGGCAGTATCATGCCGATTTGACAAATAGGTGTATGGCTACCATTCGCCCTCTAGAGCCCCGTCGTCGTAATGCTGACACTCTTTGAGGCGCGCGTGGAACACAACGCGCTGTCGACCCGGGCTACCTACCTACCTAAGTGGATTTTCGTAAGGGTTACATTTAAAAAAAAAAAATGTCCCATACTAGGAATTTCCGCTATCGTGGGTATGTTTACAAAAATTTAAACTCACATACCTACACTTACCACCAGATCCGGAACAACTCACAGATCATGCAAATATTGGTTCCGTGTGGGAATCGACACGCAGCTCAGGAGTCCAGTCGCTGATGAACTGCGTCAATCGTGCCGTTAAATAAAATTATCCTGTAACCTATAGGCCGGCTACATACCTACATCAGTTTTCCTGATCAGGAATCCTGATCCGTTTTCTAGCCGTACCCAGTGAATTCATACAAATGTGTGTGCATGTTTTGTGTGTGTTGTTCAATTTCATTCATCATATCGAATTCCGAACGGAAAAAAACTGATGTATGCGGCAGCCCTAACAGTCTTGTCCAGGCGGTGGAAGTCCATGAACCATTATCTAACCTTTCGTCCTTAGAGGGAAAAAGCCTGCCAGAGGCACGGGACCACAAGATATTCGTGTCTCTGTAACGTAAAGGGCTATTGAAGGACACCGTGGATTTTAGTCAGTACAAGTCTGAAAGTCCCTCTCGCCTTGCCCTGGGGAAAAAACACAGAAGAAAAGAAAAGTATATGTAATGATCCACGAAGTTCTTTTAAAAGTATTTATACCCTGAAAATACTGACTACTACCACTACTACTACTACTACTATCATTTGTATCAACTTTTTTCTGATATTTATCGGATAAATTAAAAAGAAATGTAGAACTGACCTTGTTAAACGCGGCTTTACTTAACTTACTAAAATCAATCTGGGTTACTGTGAATACCCTGGGTATTCTTCTCATAATTGACTATGTAAACATTGTTTTTATTATTTTATTTATTTATTTTATTTTGGCATCAAACATTCATGTACAAACAATGTGATTCTGTAAATATACAATAGACCTGTAGTGCCGACAGTGTAATAAAATATAAAATGATAAAAATTAAAAACAATCAACTCCTGATAAATAAAGACGCGTTACAATACGTATTCGATATAATTTTTTGTATCAAAACTATGAGTTCGCTGGAATATATTGCCTGTTTTAAAGTAATAAAAGCTAAAGTTAATTGTAGGATATATATCTACTTTCTAGCTTAAATTTTAGGCTATTAAGAGAAATTTTAAAAAGATCCATGTCTGTAAATTCTCTATTATAATTGTTAGTGGAACGGTATATAAATGAGTTACGAGTGTATATTTTATTTAGTCGAGGAGGGACAAACAGTCTAGCTGATTTATTATTATTAAACAGATATTATTTTGCAAACTACGGATATTTTAAATATTATGAGCGTTCTAGATAGTTCTTGAAAGTTACGTAATTTTTGTCATATTTTTTCGTGAAAAAAGTCCACTGTTAAAAAGTTATTTTCAACGATGACAGTGAGTGAAAATGTTGGATTTTTTATAGAAAAGCAATAAACCTCTTAAATTTGTAATTCCGTACAAAAAAAGGAAAATGCATTCGCAGTCGGCCATAATTGTTGTGTTGGTTTAGAGTAATCATAAACTAAGTAATATTTTTTTCATATCTATCGACAAAAAGATTAGTATAAAAATGTAGTTAAATATTTAATTTTCATTATAGATGAAACTGTTTCGAACAGTTTTGAATTTAATGGCCAGTGTTATCGGAATGATTCAAAGTAAGCAGCTTTGTATCAATAAATGGTATCGGCCACGTTTCATTAACGTACGTAATATTAGGGTGTGTTAAAACCTTCAAAAAATATATTATCATGTTGCCACTTAAGGTGCATTCACACTCATCAGTCGCCGTCACGTCACCGTTACCGGCCCGGTTTATAAAGAAAATGTTTCTACACTGTTATGAGATATTTGTTCCCACACGTCAGTCACCGGTCAGGCATATTTCCACACAAGTTTCATTCGGTGACGTGACGTGACTGATGTGTGTGAATGCACCTTTAAAGCGTGAATTATTATGAAAAACTAGCGTTTTGACCGCGCGGTGTATTGCTTCAACATCCTCCACGGAATCCGCTCGTCCGCGCGGATGACCGTCCGCGTGGATGACCGTCCGCGTGAGTGAGCGTTTCAGTATGAGAATTACCTTCTGCCTCGGAAGAATCGAAAGGGAATCCCAAGTGAGATGTGAAACGCAGCTGATATTATACGTGAAAAGAAACTTTCGGTACACGTACTTCTGGTCCATTTGCGACATTTTCAAAATTATCTCACGGAAAAGTATTAGACGTCAATGATAGTTGAGTTCAATCCAGCTTATTTTTAGTGAATCTATTTTTAATCTTATTCATTTATAAACAAAAAAAAAATTATAGCTATTATGTTTTGGTAAAATAAATGATAAAATAAGTTATACATTTATTAGATAGTATTTTTTCACTTATTTTTGCAAGCAACACACACTTGAGCAAAAAATGCATGAAATGAGAAAAAGAACATTAATTAACATCAAAAAAAGAGCTAAAGGTTCCTAAGACAGTTGGTCATCAAAAGAAAGACCCTGTATATTAAAATCCAACTATTTCGTCAAAAAAATGAGTGCACAATTAATTTGGAGGGGGCCAGCATAAAGTTTTACCGATTTCAAATAGATGGATCTTTGAACCGTATTCATAACTAAAGTAACACATGATTTAAGATTTTTTATTTCAGTATTATGTAGATTCCCTCGTCGTGCTCTCGGACTATTTGGAATAACTAATAATAATTGTTTCTTTTTCATGTTCAGGGTCGCTGGTTCACCATCGCCCTGGGGATAGCCCTACTTCAGGGTACTATATCCTTTAGTCCCATCGACGATAGGAAAGAAATTTGGGACTGGGACTTATATAATGATGAAGGGACGTCGGCGTCCACTCCCACTCCAGTAACCTGTGGCGACAATAATAATTACCGTCTGAGTGGTGACGTTGTACCGTCACACTATATAGTTCACTTGGCCCCAAACTTTGAAGAAGGCGATGATCGATTCTCGTTTAGTGGAGAAGTGATCATCCATGCTACAGCACAGCCAGCCACCTCAAAAATTACTCTTCACTGCAGTGAATTAACTATCACCCAGGGGACTGTAAAAGTCGCAGCGCTTGCAACTGAAATAATTCCAAATCCAATAAATCTGGTTTTAAATCCAAATAAACCCTATGTTTGTGATGCAGACTGTCAAACTGTTGAAATTGAGACTCAACCACTACAAGCCAACACACAATACAGTATCTCAATGTCGTTTAAAGGTCTGCTCCGAGAAGACATGAGAGGTTTTTACAGGAGTTGGTATAAAGACGAAAATGGAGATATCAGGTAAGCTATCAGATTTAAATTTATTTGAATATTATTTAGAGGACCTGGTTGCTTAATCATATCAGCCGCATGTGAAAATCACAAAATAACCTCGGCAGCTTAACCAAGCTGCACTTTCCATCAGTCTGACTATCATTTTAAACAGGGGTGTCGTATTACCCATTTACTGGGTTGTAATGTTTGATTAAAAAAATGAATTCTCTCGAATTCTGTTGAAATATCAATTTATCGCGCTATTTTATATCTTAGCTAAACATACTTGAACTTTAAAGCAAATAAACGATTGATTGATTGAAGTTCAGATGGACAGTAGTTCCATCTAAAATAGGTACTGATATTCAACTGTATCCAGTTCGACTGGAAGCCGATCCCAACATAGTTGGGAAAATCCTATACAGATTGATAGGTGCATAGAAATGCAAATAAGTGATGGAGATGTAAAAACAGAAAAGCATTAAATTAGTTGCTTCTCTATCAGTTATACATAGGTATATTGTATAACTGAAGAACAAGAACAACAAGAACTGCCTTGTACTTAGTATGGTCTGATTGCTAAGCTTCCTTCCTTAGGTTTGCCCAGTAGTCTGTGTGATTGGATTGCAGACTTCCTGAAGGATCGTTCCATCCGAGTGGTTATTGATGACGGCTCGTCCGGTCAGTTAAAAGTTAACGCCAGAGTACGTCAGCGGTCGGTGCTCTCAGCAACGTTGGTTTTGCTCCGTATAAATGACCTGCTAAAACCCGGAACTTTTGGGTACGCAGATGACAGCACGGTTGCTGAGAGATACGTGTCCGATGCACGGGCTACTGGGCCTCAGATCCGGTCTCTCCGAAAGGCCATGGTTGAGCGCTTGAACCTGTCTTTAGAGGCTGTCTGGAGAATGGGGTGAATCCAAACTGGTCGGGTTCAATGCTACTAAGAACCAGGCGTGTCTTTTTTCCGCAAAAAAGAGCCAATTCCACCCGGATCCATCTTTCCGAGGTGTGACCATACCGATAACGGACCATCTGACCTTCTTGAGGTAACACTAACATGAACCCTCAATTTCGGTCCATTCATTGAAGCAAAGGCTCAGTTGGCCGCGAAAAAGTTGGGTATCTTCTCCAAGGCGAGAAGGTGCCTGAACAGCTGCTTAATTTATATAAAGTTCAAGTTCGGTCATTCATGGAGTACTGCTCTCACCTTTGGGATGAATCTGCCAAATATCGACTAGGTGTCGATTCAAAGCTCCAGAGCCTTGAACTTGCCCTGTCGGTTTTTTATCGGTTACATTTTCGGAGAGTGAGGAATGGAACTACACAACTTGATTCCTCCTTGCCGCTTCCATCATCGGACTACAAGATGTACAGCAATGCGCCATCGATATAATGGTGGACATCCCTCCGGTGCGTACAAAGCGTTTTGCCAATACTTTTATTACAATAAAGGTATTGGCAAAGGAGGCGTACAGCTAAGGAGTGGAATTCTCTGAAATATGCATTTCCTGACAGATATAACCCAAATAGACCACAAGGTCTTCAAGTCAAGAGTGAACAGGTTACTTTTAGGCAAGCGTGCTTTACCGCGGACCACATCTTCGCTTACCATCAGGCAATACAGTGGTCAAACGCGAACCTATCTTTAAATAAATAAAAATTGTTATGGACGACTTTTCTCTTTTCGGTTGTTTTATATGAAACCAGACAGAAACATAACAAGTTATGTTTATCAAAGGACTTGACAACATTTTGAAAAATTTAACGGATTATTTTCTTCTTTTAGGTGGATGGCTACCACCCAGTTCCAGCCGGGGCATGCTCGTCAAGCCTTCCCGTGCTTCGATGAGCCCAAATACAAAGCAACCTTCGATATATCTATTACCAGACCCATCCTTCGTTTCAGCACCACCTTGGCAAACATGCCGCTCCGTGATACTGTTTCGTAAGCATTAGCACATGAACATAAAACTGCCAACTGACACTTGTTATGACGAGACAGCGAGAATATCAGAATCTGTAAAATATACCTATTACTGATGTTACGAATGTCTGATTTTTGACATTCACGAACGCGAATACGGATCCGAATATTCAATCCCAATATTCGCGAACGCGAATATTCAGTTTTAAATCAAAACACTAAAAAAGAAACACTTTTAATGATCGAATTTTACATTATTTTTAAATTTAGAATTTTAAATTTAAAACAGTGAAAGAGAAGCTGAAAGACACGTTCATCTTAGCATGGTCTTATTTATGATTGTTGTTTGTGATTGATTTGATGAACATTCATAATATTGAAATGGCGAGATAAAAGGCAGATTGAATAAAAGATGAATGGAGAGTGTGAAAGAAGGAGTACTAAATATTGGTATATTTTAGCAAAATATTGACATGAATTTTGCGAATGCGAATACGAATTAGAATGTTTAAAATAATCGAATATATGCGAATATTCGTAACATCTCTAATACCTATTATTTGAGTACGATATAACAAAACTAATGTCACCAAATTGTAACGCCATTCTCGTATTCCTAAAAGCGCTCCCTCATCGGGAGCATTCGCGCGTAATGTAACATTATAGATTCGACTTTACATTACTTTACAATTTTATTCTACCTATAGATTTGATACAAGTTGCTCAATTGTCTTCCTTCACTGATGGAATGTTCGAATCGGTAACGTTACATTACAGGTGAATGCTTGCGGTGAGGCAGCGCCTTAACACTAATTCTTCTAATAATTTGCAAAAAGTAATTTTGTTTTGCATTTTTAGTTGAACGTTATTTCAAGTGTCATTTGATGGATGGAAAATTTTACGTTTTTATTGTTATCGTAGAAGCTTATTACCTACTAATTTACTTGATAAATGCAAATTATTCGTTTCTAATACAAAAATCTTTCCAGGGCTGGTGAAAATAAAGTTACAGATATTTTCCACACCACACCCCCAACTTCTACGTACTTGCTGGCTTTCATCGTGTCCGACTACAGGAATGTAGCTAGGAACAACACTCTAAATAGGCCTTTCGAAATTTACGCTCGGAACAATATTGGTAACACCGGTGATTACTCCTTAGACGTTGGAACGCGCCTCTTGGAGGCTATGGAGGAGTATACCGCTTACGAATACTACAATTTGAAGGATAATAATGATAGGGTTTATCGAATGAGCATGAAGCAAGCAGCCATCCCTGACTTCTCAGCTGGTGCTATGGAAAACTGGGGACTTTTGACATACAGGTAAATTATAACATATGATGTTACGTGGTCGTGGCAGTGTCTTATCAGGTTACCGTGACCCTGCAACGAAAAGGGCACAGGGAATTTGACTAAAAAAAACCGGCCAAGTGCGTGTCGGGCCACGCACAGTGTAGGGTTCCGTAGTTCCCTATTAAAATACTTATGCGAACTAATTAAACTGATTCGCTGAATTTAATTTTAAAAAGAAGAATTTTCAAAATTGGTCCAGGCGTCTTTGAGAAATCGGGGAAATCACATTAAACAAAAGATTACGACGAATTGAGAACCTCCTCCTTTTTTCGAAGTTAGTTAAAAAGAGTTGACAATAAAAACCTACCTATCCCCAAAACATACCCACCTATTATAGCTGTAAAAATAAAGTTGACCAACTTACATTTGCAGTTGAAGAACAAGTTCTCCGATACATTTTGTTTAGGAAAATATGTTGTCCAAGTACGTTTTATAAGTTGGTCGACGATTACTCGTAAACTTGTAAAGCCTACTTAGACATGATAATTTTCCTTAAAACTTCGTTATATATACTACTATTGTGAATTTTTTCACACCCCCAAACATAACCGATTAGCTGGTAGAGGGGGGGGGGGGGGGGAGGACACTCGAGTCGAGAAAAAGTTAGCACTTTAAAGCTTAATATTTCACAAACAAATCTTTTTATCAAAAAATTGTTAATGGAAACTATCAATATTTTTGAAAGACCTATTTAATGATACCCCACACTAAGGGGTACGCGAGAAATAAAAAAAACATCCCCACTTTACGTGTACAGGAGGTGCCCTAAAAAAATATTATAAGAGATTTTATTTTACCACTTTTTCGGCGCAACAAATACGGAATATTTACTCCAAATTACAGCTTTCTAGTACTGTGCGTCTCTGAGCTAAGCTGCGGACAGACGGACGGACATGGCGAAACTATAAGGGTTCCTTGTTGACTACGGAACCCTAAAAATAAGTTCGTCAGTTGGATAATCAAAAAAATGGTGGGCTTGGGCGCGGGCGCGGTCACGAAATACTAAACATACGGCGTTATATTCAAGTGTTCACGTAAGAAACGTGCGGTAGCGGGTAACCTAGACTAAGGGTCCGTTCACACAGACCGGCTCGGAGAGCATCAGCGCGCATTTTTTTTTCACATAGACCGGATCGTATACGCTTTGAGTTGGTCGGAGCGGAGCCGCCAACTATTTCACATAGACCGGCTGGAAGCGACCTCACCCACCACATGGTCTTACAGTTTACCATCAGCTTTTCTGTTCGTAGAAAATCCTCATGCGCACCTAAATGAGCAACCCAGGATTGATAATCGCTCTTCCAGCCGGACCAAATTAGGCTTCTCAAAATGAAAAACAACAATCATTAATATCGCTCGTTCCTTATTTCCAGCATCATGCGTCAGATGCACTCGGAGCCGGTCGGATGGACTCGGAGCCGGTCGGATGCGCTCGGAACCGGATGGATACACTATTTGTGCTATCAAAATGGCGGTCGGCGTGGAGAAGCGCGGACGCAATCGGAACCGATTGGATGCGCGAGCAAGAAAGAGCATGCAATCGGAGCCGATTGGCTGCACTAGCGAGAAAGAGCTCGCAATCGCAACGGATCGGCTGCGCGAGCGTTAAAGAGCATGCAATCGGAGCCAAACGGTTGCACGATCGAGAAAAAGTACGCGATCGGAGCCGGTCAGCTCCTCTTATTATTTCACATCAAGCGCGTTCAAGCATTCTTAATGACAAAAGCAGTGCACAAGCAAAAATAAACCTTACTACAAATATTAAAAACTCAGTTTTCAACGTGATAAGATCTCTGCTGCTAAACAGAAGTTGTCACTGCTCCGATGATTCCGGTCTTTCATGTGTGAACGGACCCTAACGCGCGCGGTGCGCTAGCGGCAGTATCAAACGCATGAAACTGTTTGTGTGTATTCACGTCGATCTAGCGGCGGAGCGCGCGATTTACTCGCGGCGGCAGGTAAGTTCAACCCAGGGCCTTTTCGCACAATACATTTGTATTTTGTTTTAGGGCTATAGTTCTATCTATCATCTGCCAATGTTTACAATCTCTGATAACATTGGCCGCCACGACTCCGCGCCCGCGCCCGCGCTTTCCAACACGAACAGTACAGTCACGAGCATTATCATGTAAACATTTAAGAAAATTTAAACGCAAATTACTCGTGAAATACTGGTCTCCACTTTGAAATAAGGCCTATTTCATTATAGGTTCCAAAATAGAAGTCTAATATAAAAGTCAAAAGCTTAATCAATATGGAAGCAGAAATTCGTTTTTGAATACCTACTGCTTAGTATGTACCTACATGATATTGCTCGTGACTGTACAAGTAACAAGCAAAGCAAGTTTTTACTTCTGACGTCACAAACCGTACTACCAAATTTCCAAGCGTTACATCATAGTAAATATGCACTGATTAATTAAATTTTATTTTTGTAAACTTAGCTGACGCACTAATTAAATTTTTAATTAGTTGATGCTAACTGGACTATTGAAGGAATAAGTACCATGAATTTAGTAAGTACGAGTCCGACAGTCCTTTAACTCCACACTTGCGGGACTCATTTGATAGATTTTGATATTACATTAAAATTAACTTTTTTTTTGTTACATGGTAAAATCATCGAACACCCAGGCAGGGCAGGGCGGAAGGGACTGCCAGACTTGTTGTGACTAAAATTCACGGTGTCCTTCAATAGCCCTTTACGTTCCGGGGCCACGGTTACTCCTTAGTCCCGCGACCCCAGCAGGCTTTGGCTCTCTATGTAAGGTCCCCCGTCATTTTGCTGAGGCGTGAGTGCCGGGGTCCTAATATAAGGTAAAGAGTGAAATGGTTTTTATGTTTTTTACTTTGTTTTACCAAACTGTATTACTTTACTATCATTTTCATGTTATTATTGTACGCAGGGAAGCACTCATTTTATACGACGCAGATAATACTAACAACTTCTACAAACAGCGTATAGCGAATATTATCTCTCACGAAATTGCTCACATGTGGTTCGGCAACCTTGTCACTTGTGAATGGTGGGATGTCCTTTGGCTAAACGAAGGATTCGCTAGATTCTACCAGTACTTCATGACTGATGAAGTAAGTACTTTTAAAGTTTTATGTTATGTAATTATTTTTTATTATTTAATAACTTGTTGGTTGGAAAACCTAATTTGTAGTAAAGAATGCATGTATTGTCTTTTGTTTCATCTTTAGTTATAATTATTAATGAAAATTTTTATTTTTAATAATGTGCACTGTGATTGAAATAAAAGAACTGACTTAATTACAGTACGGGAAAAAACCCGAATTCCAAAAAAAAAATCTATTATAAATTATAATTATTCTTTAATTGGAAGCCGAATTTAATGTACGTAATTGGGAGAAAGAGCTGAGATGATGAGAGATGATTTATTTATATATCGTTAGAAAAAAATGTGCTAACATAATACTTATTATGAAAATACCATTATATATCTAATATCTTTAAACGAGCAATTCTTGTATATTTACATATAATCAGGATCTCGGAAACGGCTCCAAGGATTTTCATGAAAGTTACAGATTAGGGGTTTTTCGGCTCAAGGAATCGATTTATCAAGGTCCCAGGCTCGAGAAAAGTTCGATTCTCAAGATATAGACATTCTAAAAACCGAGCGAAGCTCGGTTAACCAGATATTTGTAATAATGTTGAATCGTTTTTATCACCAGATTGAAAAAGACATGGGTTTTAAAACCCGTTTCATCCCCGAGCAGTTGCATACATCCTTGTTTTCTGACTCCGCTAAGAATCCGCATCCCCTCACTGATGAAAGCGTGGGAGATCCGACTTCAGTCAACAATCACTTTTCAACCATCACGTTCGCAAAAGGAGCCTCCGTTTTAAGAATGACGCAGAACTTGCTTACCCCCGAAGTTTTCAAAAATGGCCTTAGGCAGTATTTCAAGGAAAAGTATGCACATATTAATTTCTTTTTACACGAAGTATTAAGTACCTACTAAGTAGTGTTAAAAGCTTTTGAGCGATTGGACTGCTACGTTGCGTGTCGCCGGTTCGATCCCCGCACGTAACAAATATTTGTGTGATCTGCTAGTATTTGTTCTGGGTCTGGGTGTTTGTGGATGTAAGTTTCTGTGTTTGTAAACGCACCCACGACACAGGAGAAATTCCAGGGTGTCATTTATCTGTAGTATGTATGTATTTAAAAATATGTAAGTATGTTTATCAGTTGTCTAGTACCCATAACACAATTTCTGCTTAGCTTGGGACTTGATGGCGTTGTGTGATAGTTGTGGAATATTACTATTATTCCAAGTGTGGGGGTAATGAAAAAAAAAATAGACCTTTAATTTGTCGAACCCTGTTAAACACACATGTCACCATACTTAGTGAATTTAGTTTTCGCTTCAGCTAAGTGTTATTTTATTAACATTTATTTTTTTCAGAGCTTTTAGTACCGCTGTGCCGTCAGATTTATTCTACCATTTGGGAGCAGCTGCTGGAAACCAATTTGAAGAGGATTATTCAACCACTGTCCCCGATTACTTCGCAAGCTGGACGACGCAAAGTGGACATCCTCTGTTGACAGTCGAAGTTCTTGAAAATGGAGACATACAGCTAACACAAGTAGGTTTCACACATAAAAAAAGTGTAAAATAACTTTTCATCCGGTCGTTGTTTTTAGGGTTCGTCATGTCGGTCTGTCGGTCCGTATGTCACATCCACTTCTTTCCGCAACTATAAGAACGATGATGATGAGATGTATTCTTTGAATTGCTTTAACAAAAAATAGGGAATGCTTAGAATTGAAATACATTTTTAGAGTCAATTAATTCCAATTTGTTTAAGTGTCGCTATCTTTTAAGTTATTGTCAAATAACCAGGCGAAGCGAATGCGATCCGAAGCGTTTTTATTTGTAATAATTATATGGAATTGTTTGAATCGAGTCACATAGAAAAGCGAAAGCGATCCGATAGTCTAAAGTACGATTATTAATTCCAGTCAGTAAAATGACATTTTTACATGTATGAAATTCATTATTTAATGACAGTTGCACAATAGTTGCACTTGTCATTTTATTGACTGGAATTAATAATCGTACTTTATGCGACTGGCTTCAAACAATTCCATACATTGCAAACAAAAACGCCTCGCTTCGCGTTCGCCACACCACACAATCTCTGTTTGACCATAGCTTTAAGTTGTAATTTATGGTGTCAGTCAGCTCTCAGCTAGGGCTTTTGGTACACTTGATTTCACAATTAAATTTACTTTTAGGAACGCTTTTACCGTGATGAAGTTGTCGAAGATGACGAAGATGATGAAGACGTTAACCGTGATGGAACGTCTCCTTCACCAGCAGAACCTCAAGTATGGCAGATTCCCATTACATGGACTAAAGCCGGTGATCTAAACGTTGCAGACCTTAAGCCCGCTTTTATCATGCGAACTCCTGAGTCGGAGCTTGTAGGAGCAACCACTGGAAGTGAATGGGTTATTTTCAACAAACAACAGACTGGTAATTCATTTTTATACTAGCAGTTTTGTCCTCATTTATCAATAAGTAGGGTAAGGAAAGTAATGTATTTCACCCAGTAAATGTTGAGTAGGTGACATGCTCAGCACATTTTTAGGGTTCCGTAGTCAACAAGGAACCCATGTTTCGCCATGTCCGTCCGTCCGTCTGTCCGCAGTTTAGCTCAGAGACGCACAGTACTAGAGAGCTGTAATTTGGTGTAAATATACGGATTTGTTGTGCCGACAAAGTGGTAAAATAAAATCTCGTAAAATATATTTTTTTAGGGTACTTCCTGTACTTACACGTAAAGTGAGTTTTTTTTTCTCGCGTACCCCTTTTTGTGGGGTATCATTAAATAGGCCTTTAAAAAATAATGATAGTTTCCATTAACAGTTTTTTGATAAAAAAAAATCGTTTGTGAAATATTAAGATTTAAAGTGCTAAATTTTGCTCGACTCGAGTGTCCTTCCCCTCTACCAGCTAAACGGTCATGTTTGGGGGTGTGAAAAAATTCACAATAGTAGTATATATAACGAAGTTTAAAAGAAAATTATCATGACTAAGTAGGCTTTACAACTTTACAAGTAATAGTCGACCAACTTATACAATGTACTTGGATAATATGTTTTCTTAAGCAAAATGTATCGGAGAACATGTTCTTCAACTGCAAATGTAAGTTTGTCAACTTTATTTTTACAGCTTTAATAGGTATGTTTTTACGTATGTTTTTTGGGGATAGGTAGGTTTTTATCGTCAACTATTTTTAACTAACTTCAAAAATTGGAGGAGGTTTTAAATTCGTCGTAATCTTTTTTCTTATGTTTTTTCTCTGATTTCTCAAAGACTCCTGGACCGATTTTGAAAATTCTTCTTTTTAAAATTAAATTCAGCGAATCAGTTTAGTTAGTTCGCATAAGTATTTTGATGGGCAACTACGGAACCCTACACTGTGCGTGGCCCGACACGCACTTGGCCGGTTTTTTTTTGTATGTTCTTGCTTGATTTTTCAATACATGAAATACTATTGTTTATTTTACTTAAAACTATTCTTTCTTAAACTGTTTTATTTTTTTGCTCTTATGTTTTTGGTGTGTGTGTGTTTATAACCGAATAAATGTTTTCTATTGTAACAAGAGATAAAATCAAAACTATCGGAACTGTGAAAACACTGTTTTAATATTCGTAAATATTTTAGGTTTTTACAGGGTGAACTATGATGAAAATACATGGGCTCGTATCACTCGCGCTCTTAGAGATAATGTAGAGACAATTCACGAATACAATCGTGCGCAGGTATGTAAATTACTGCTTTTTGAGGTGTAGACTTTTTTCGGAATGTGTTTTACAGAACTGTGTATTTATAAACATTTTTCAATTTCATTCAAGATTGTCGATGACGTATTCATGCTAGCTAGAGCTAACGTACTGAACTACAAAGAAGCATTCAACATTCTTTCTTTCCTGGAATTTGAAGATCAGTACGCTCCTTGGCTTGCTGCTATAACCGGATTTAATTTCGTCCGCAGAAGATTGGCCCACGATAGTCTCACTCTTAGCAAACTGAGGGTAAGCTCAAACGTCATTAAGAACAAACTTATGATGAATTAAATTATCATTCCTGTAATTTTATTTGTCTATTTGATATTTATCCATCTATGAATGTTGTACTGACTAATATAAACACAATTTTTAGCGGGAAATCATTAAGTTGAGCACCAAAGTTGTTAAGCATTTGGGTTTTAATGAGACTGAAAAAGATTCCTTCATGGATGGTCTCTTCCGCATGCATCTTTCGACGTTCCTCTGCGATGTTGGACACGCTGAATGCATCGACACTGCTTTAAGAACCTTCCAGGAATGGAGGAACGGTAAAATGTACGTAGTTTTTACCAAAGAGTTTTTTTTGGCTTGCCCCTAATCAATTCGTTTTAAGTCTTGTAAAAGTTATATACGTGTTACGATTACGACCCCAAAGTAGAAATAGGCAGAAGGAGGATGATTAAAATACTTCCCATGTGTTTTTAAAATAATATTTAAAAGCAGCAAAAACCTAAATAAGTGTACAGTATTAATTGTTCATTGTTTCTTTTACAATAGCATCCCACCGAACATGCGTCCTTGGGTATACTGCACTGGCTTGCGCTACGGATCTCCTGCAGATTTCGATTTCTTCTGGTCCAAATACCTGGAAACAAACTTGGCTAACGAGCAGGTCGTGATGATTGGGGCGGCAGGATGCACATCAAACCAACCCAGATTGAACAGGTTCCTCACAAGCGTATCTGATGGAACTACTGAAAACTTTATTGTCCGGCCTCAAGACTATAGTGCTGCTGTTTCTTCAGCCGTAACTAGCAACGAATACAACACTATGAGGGCCTTCCAATGGCTGCAGACATCGAACAATTTGGAGCGAGCTAGAAAGTAAGTAAACTGTTACTTTAATAATTAAGAATTTATTTCAAAAATATCCTGACATGAATTGGAAAAAAAAGTAACCGCCTTCAAAAGCAACCACAAAAATAGATAAAATAATCTACATAATAATTTTTCTTTCTGAAGTCGGCGGCTTTGTTTTTTTTATTTCATTGATTTTTGCCACCGACTTCAGAAAGAAAAGTTTTTACTTTTTTGTTGTTTGCTGTATAGTTACTTTTTTTTGAAAAAGTTTTTTATTTTACCCTTTTTAGTTTAAAGATACATAATTATACAATACAACCCTACTTCTTGTCAAATACCTACACAATTTTCTCACAAGAAGTAAGTGACGTGTTGCACTCGAGTGCAAAGATTTTTCACAACGTGATCTTTTTATTCCCTCGCAAACTCAAGATTCTAATTTAGAATTTTTCGCTTGTTCGGTCATCAAAATTGAGCACGCGGTTATTAAGTAACTTTGCACTCTTGTAGAACAAATAACTATTACTTGTGCCAATTCATTATCATTCATTATTATTTGAAGGGGAAATTTTTCAATAGTCAGATAACTCTTATCTGAGGAATAAAAATGGCAGTTTGACAGCTTATCTATAGAAAATATGTCAAACCGCCATTTTTATTCCTCAGATAAGAGTTGAAAAACCGGCCAAGTGCGTGTCGGGCCACGCACACTGTAGGGTTCCGTAGTTGCCCATCAAAATACTTATGCGAACTAACTAAACTGATTCGCTGAATTTAATTTTAAAAAGAAGAATTTCCAAAATCGGTCCAGGGGTCTGAGAAATCGGGGAAAATTCATAAGAAAAAAGATTACAACGAATTTAGAACCTCCGCCTTTTTTTGAATTTAGTTAAAAATAGTTGACGATAAAAACCTACCTATCCCCAAAAAACATACTTAAAAAAGCTGTAAAAATAAAGTTGACAAACTTACATTTGCAGTTGTCTCCGATACATTTTGTTTAAGAAAATATGATATCAAGTACATTTTATAAGTTGGTCGACTATTACTCGTAAAGTTGTAAAGCCTACTTAGTCATGATAATTTTCTTTTAAACTTCGTTGTATATACTACTATTGTGATTTTTTTCACACCCCCAAACATAACCGTTTAACTGGTAGAGGGGGGGGACACTCGAATCGAGCAAAATTTATCACTTTAAAGCTTAATATTTCACAAACGAATTTTTTTATCAAAAAATTGTTAATGGAAACTATCATTATTTTTAAAGGCCTATTTAATGATACCCCACACTAAGGGGTACGCGAGAAAAAAAAATCCTCACTTTACGTGTAAGTACTGGAGGTACCCTAAAAAAAAATATTTTACGAGTTTTTATTTTACCACTTTCTCGGCACAACAAATCCGTATATTTACACCAAATTACAGCTCTCTAGTACTGTGCGTCTCTGAGCTAAACTGCGGACAGACGGACGGACGGACGGACGGACGGACGGACGGACATGGCGAAACTATAAGGGTTTCTTGTTGACTACGGAACCCTAAAAATCAGCCCTAAGTAACTCAATTTCACAAAATCTGTGATGTTTGTGTGAATTTGTGAGTTTGCCGACATACATTATGATTACTTCCTAAAATTTGATCCTTATTAGCAACACTATTGAACAGTGTAAGGGTGTGTTTTTTTTTCAAAATCAGTGGGTTCGATTCCTGGCCGGGATTATTGATTTTTCTAAAATCCAATGATGAAGTTCTCGTTTTCGTCAAAATCGGCTTCGAGACTCCTTTTAACGTTTTTCAATATTCCTCATAGTTTCGAATATAGCCATTCACGCCCAGTTGAGAAATTAACTCTGTAAAGTAAACAATATTCGTCTACATCCCGTTTCATCACTTCCAATCCCGATTATAAATCCAACATTGAAACCCCGCACAGCAGTCGTATGCGTAGCCACTGCGCCGCCGCCGACCGTGTCACCAAAACTTTTTGTATATACCACCACCACTGCTCAAAATTCAATTAAATTTTTAGTAGTGGTGGCCCAGTGGTATCAGCCCCAACTTACGACTTTTAGGTCGTGGGTTTGCACTCCGCCAGGCGCATTACTTTGTGTAATTTATTTCATAACCACTGCTCTCAAAACGGTGAAAAAAAACATCGTGAGGAAACCGACATGTTCTAGAACCAAAAATTCGTAGACATGTGACATCCATCAATCCGCACTGGGCCCGCGTGGTAGATTATGGCCCACTCCTTCTCACAGAGATGAGGCCTTTGTCCCAGCAGTGAGAACAAAATAGGCTGATGATAATAATAATAATTGAATTATGTTTTATCTTTATTACAGGGCCGGAATTCTCAGCAATATAGTGACTTCGTTCGCAAGCCGTCTATTAACTGAGTCACATATCGAGAGGGTAAACCTTTTCTACTTACTCAGAGATTCCAAAATAAAACCTACCATTACATACATTTTTATTGATAACTAGTGTTTGCCCGCGGCTTCGCTTGCGTTATTTTAGAATTTGAGAAACAATACGGATCGTGTGGCGCCATCTGGAATATGAACGTAATTGTTTTCTCGGCAACAGCTCTCTTCTGTTATTCGGGATGTAAGATATATCCGTGTCTATACTCCTGACAAACGTATATGCTAAATTTTGGGGCGATCGATTCAGTAGGTAGTAATGCGTGAAAAGGTAAAAAACAAACATACTTGCATTTTTATTATTAGTTTAGATCAATAATGTTATATCTATGTACATAGTTTGCATAGGAAACGTCCTTATTTGAGCGGCATTAATTTCAAAGAACCGTGTTTATTTTAAACATAAAGCCTCATTTAGACGATGCAAGAACTGGAACGCGAGTTGCGTAACATTGCGGAATTTATAGGTAGAACAAATTCAGTTAATGAAACAAATGATTGTCTTTGGGCATGAACAGTAAAGTTTTCACTGTTGATTGTGCAGTCACTTCCGAGTGTCATTACCCTGCGTTGCTAAGTGTTTCAGTTGAAATCTGATTCCCACATATGGGATATATATAACTTCCTAGAAGCGAAGTTTACATCGTTGGAAAGGACCAAATGTTGGGGCTTTAATCCCCAACAGTGATTAATTATGTTATGTTGATGTTTGTTGAATGTTGAATGAGTAGACAACCGATTGGTAGTACGCTGAAGGTTTAATGCTACTAAATTATAATTAGTTTACATCATGATTTATTATGTTAGAAATGCAAACTTATACAATATTAATAATAATGCATTAGTGAGTGTAACTTACCAACTACACCTAAGGTCAATGTACAGCGTAGCTCGTACACCACTGCTCTCAAAACGGTGAAAAAAAAAACATCGTGAGGAAACCGGCATGTTCTAGAACCAAAAATTCGTAGACATGTGACATCCATCAATCCGCACTGGGCCTGCGTGGTGGATTATGGCCCACTCCTTCTCACAGAGATGAGGCCCGTGTCCCAGCAGTGAGAACAATATAGGCTGATGATAATAATAATAATTGAATTTTGTTTTATCTTTATTACAGGGCCGGAATTCTCAGCAATATAGTGACTTCGTTCGCAAGCCGTCTATTAACTGAGTCACATATCGAGAGGGTAAACCTTTTCTACTTACTCAGAGATTCCAAAATAAAACTTACCATTACATACATTTTTATTGATAATATTCTAGATCTAGAATAAAGTCTATTTTTTTTAATAAATACTCGCCAATTACTTTTCTCAAAAAGTCTGCGAAAATCATTAAGTTCCCTAAACTATTGTTTACAGGTGGAAGAGTGGGTGGATCTAAATGAAGACATTCTTGGAGAGACAATCTTCAAAGCCGCTAAAGAAGCTCTCCTGGCTTCGAGAAACAATATTAAGTTTTATAACGATAGAGAAAATGAGTTCAATGATTACTTCGATACAGGATATGTAGACATTTTAGAGGTGCTTACTACTACACCTGCGGCGGCGTAGGCTATCAGCTCAACCATATCTTAGTCTTCTGTAACAACGGAACCTGATACAACTTCGACAGAATCCACCTCCACACTTACAACCGAGGCGACCACAACCCCGATGCATCTTCGGCCAACTTTGTTTCTCTCAATCAAATCAAATCGTGCTAATGAAATTACTCGCGGGAACAGTGACAATAACATCCTGTTTCTGACTGCAGCAGTGTGAAGACATCCCGAAACTGTACTCGATTCGTTGTGCCCAGTATAAGTGTAGTGAGTGATTAAATTAAATTGTGTTTGATTTAATTCGTGATTTAAAATTAAAATAACCAAGTGAACCGCACCGAGTGTATTTTCATTGCACGAGACCCAAACTCTGCCCACGTGAAGCCTGAATCTGACGGAATAATACTAGTGGTAGGTATTTTGTTTTCTGTTATATATTTTTAACTAGCTTTTGCCCGCGACTTCGTACGCGGACCTGTTGCTTATGCCAGCGACAACGGGGTCGTCAAAATCGAAGATCTGAAACGTCGAATTCTAAGAGCCTGGGGACGGGAAAACAACGGGATGCACGAGATGATTCCAGACGGTCCAGATCTTTCATTTTTGTAAGTCAACAGGAAATGACCATCAGACTAAACAACTCTTGCTAAGACGTCATTCCTATGTATGTATATTAAGTATAGTGTAGCTGGGCTCTTGGAGTTCCACATCAGGTGTACCAGATCTTCAATTTTTATACGACAACAGAGGTTGCTCATCAGGCTCAACAACTCTTGCTAAGTCGTCTTTACTGTATGTATATGTTATAGTGTAGCTGGGCTCTTGAAGTTCCACATCAGGTGTTCCAGATCTTCAATTTTTATACGTTGACAGAGAGTACTCATCAGGCTGAATAACTCTTGCTAAGACGTCATTGCCTTATATGTTATAGTGTAGCTTGGAGTTCCACATCAGGTGTCCAGGATCTTCAATTTTATTCTATAAGAAGTAGAAAATGCTCATCACGTGGAACAATTTTTGCGGGCATAAGCTAGTTCTTCACTTAATCTGAAATTCATTTTCTTTTTTGTGCGTTAAAAAAATACCGCTGAGACCACTTGGGAGAATCGTCTGTAAGTTTAGGGCGCTCCTAAGCCCGGATAAACGGTCCGGTGTAAAAAAGGATTATCCACGTTAAGACCAACATCGACTTAACAGCACCTACTGAGGATCAGAAAGGGTAAAAGATTTTCTATTCAAGCTAAATTGTTTTTTTATTTCACCTTTATTTTGTGGATTTGGGATAAAACAAGCAGTTTTATTAACCCCTTTTCAGGTGTGTTTGATGTTTCATGAAGTTTATCCTTTTAATCCTAACACGTCTTCTAATATTATTTGCAAAAGTAAGTTTGATTCTATATTTGTTACCTTTTCACGCCTGAATTACTGAAATTACCATCCTGAAATTTAAACAAACGTTGTCAAGTGTAGGTAAGGTAGTAAGTGGACAAAGGCTACCTTTCATCCCAAAAGAATGTACTCTGTTCCTGAAAAAAAAACAACAAGCCACCACACCAAACAACAGCCCGAAAAGATTCACGCATTGTACCTATCTACTTAAAATATTTTTAGTTGGTGAATTACAAATGAATTACATACATTAAAAGAACAGTCACCAATTTTCGAATGAAAGTTATTTTACGCTTTTTTGACAAATTTTAGAAGTTTTTTATGAATAAAAAAATATTACGTTTATCTTTTTTTTTGATTTTTTAACTTATTCGTTTCATTTGTAAATATTTTAAAAAATACAAAAAAAAGCAGTCCACCAGCACCGGTAACAGGCTGCGAGCTGCCAGTGGTCATGGCTCTTGAGAGAGGAACCTCCTAAGAATACGCGCGTATTTTTTATTATTATTACTAGCTGTTAATTGTACCTAAACTTCACTGGGCCCTTTTGGTGGACAACAGCTTACTTCTTCTCAGCTTACTTCTTAACAAGACGCCTGCATCCCAGCAGTGGGCAAATTTATTAGGGATGCTGATTATTAAATGCAAACACGATAAAGAGTTCATACAGAAGCTCTCCACGCAAATCACATGTCGAATTTACCAAATCATTTACCGCAGCAACGAAGCAGAGTAATATAACAAGCTTATTGAATAACCTAATGGAGCCTAAAATAGGATAGCCAAGCCAAGCTGAAAGTTGGCAATCCTACAGTAACATAGAGTTCAAATTTGCATAACATGAGTGGTCTAGGGCTTGGATAGAAAGGAACAGTGAAACGTCTAATTACAGTTTGTTTTGTGACGAGAAGTGGTTACCTAAGTGTCCAGACATACAAATTGTAGGCCTTAGATTCGAAATCAGCTAGACGTATTCCATGAACGAGCCTTAATGGGCGACGCGCTGTCCGACCACGACCCTGCCCGGGTTGACTGCGCGTTGTGTTCCACGCGCGCCTCATAGACTATCAGCATTATGACGACCAAATTCTATAGAGGGCCAAAGCCTGCCGGGGTCGCGAGACTAACGAATCACCGTGACCCCGGAACGTAAAGAGCTATTGAAGGACACCGTGGATTTTTTAGTCAACGAGTCTGACAGTCCTCAATTTATGAATTTGCCACTCTAAAAAAAAAGTCATTATCAGCCTACAATGTTCCCACTGCTGGAACACAAGCCTTCACCATTTTGAGAACAACCACTGTTCTCGTAATACTAATCAATCACAAATCATAATGCCGCCGGGACGGATTTTCATGAAATACGGAACAGAATTTCGCTGTAGTTTGCATAGGACATTTTTTATCCCGGTTATACGTGATTTCCTCGGACAATAAACCACGCGGGCGAAGCAGGTGGCAACAGTTTGTTATGTAACAAAAACTTGGACCCGATAACTAACAAGTTTCAAACAGTTAAAGTACACATTGTTAAGGGATCATGAATACACAAACAAGGATGAAATGGATCAGAACTAAAACTTTCTTTAAGTCAACAAGTTGAACCACTAAATAAATTTAACTAATTATTGCCAGCGGGTTCTCCTGTATGTACCTAACTAAAATTCACGGCATTTGTTTCAATTTGACCATTACAGGTCTACCATAAACTCGTGAGTCTTTAGGCTGTGGGAAAGAGATGGCGTTAGACGACTTGTATAGTTCTGTCTCTTTCCCACAGCCTAAACTAGATCGCGACATGAGCTCGTGGTAAGACCTCCGGTCCCTTAAATTGTCAAAAGAAATATAAAACGAAACTAGCAGTCCCAGTTACAAGGCATAATAATTTGTAAAAGTACTGTAGTTGTTTAGGGTAGTTCTTCAGAGACAAAATTTTCGATGTCTGTGGGTATATTTCTGTAACCAACTAACAAAACGGTATGTAATATTTTTTTCTGTACAGTTTAGCTTTAGCTCTACCTGGGACAAATTCTATTTTTTTAATAGTAGCTATCTAGATACAAAATAAAAAATTTTGAAGTCTGTTCTCCTGATTCATATAGGGCGTCCGTTTCCCATTTTCCGAAACAAAATGGTCGATGTCGCATTTTCCTTTTGATTCATCAATATAAATTATACTTATATCGAAAGGTAATTAATTGACCTCTTACAAAAAAAATACATATTAGTTATAACTAGGTTAGTTTAATTTTAATTAAGTAAATAAGAAGTGTCCGGCGTATAATACTGATTCATGTGGAGTAAGCTTCCCTTGACTGTACTTGGTCGAGGAATAATGATGAGAGTCTGGGATCCCACGTGGGGGGAAACCTGTCGTACAACGGACGTGCTAGAAGGCGGACATGAGGCTGGTTGGCTTAGAACCTGGTGAAACACTGGTAAATGTCTGATTCATCTGTGCTTGGTTTAGGTACCTTGCTGATTACAATGCCTTATTTATTAATTTTATTTTGCTGTTTTAAGACTTTAATCTGAGTTTCGTGTGATGCTTTTGGGTTACAGATTCGTGTAGAAAAATGATAATACTGAAGTCTGTATGAATGATGAGTTAAGCATGATTTTAGGCAAAATCATGATTCATCTGTGCCTGATTTATATGTTCAAAAACCCATATGAATTTGAAAATAAATTAGTTTTCCTCTTTTCCAGCTAGAAAGGAGCACTTTTGTTACGTTATTTTACTTTTTCATGTCAGTAGAGTGTGTGTGACATAATTTTGACATTATTCTTCGGTTTTTATTTATTAATAAGTCAAACTCTATCTATTTTATTTTATATTGTTGTTTACAACAATGCCACTATCAATAGTAGAAAAGATGGAACAAAATATACTATGAGAAAAAGAGACTCACAGAACGTACGAATTTTTCATCTTTCTAAGATGGAAAATAAGAAAAGTTCCAGGCAAGTATGCTGCGTGAAAATTAGAAATGAAAGAATTATATTTGAAAAAATAGAGAGAAAAACAAAAGTAAACAGAGAGAATATTATAACGTATCATTAAAATAACTATCTAGTATCAATTTGTAACAAAATTCTCGCTTTTCTGTAAGTATTTATTTCTGTAATTGTTAGTTTAAAAACAAGAATTTTATTGTTGAATTGACCAGATTTTTTCCTTGATAATATGATCACTGTTAATAAATTAATTGTTTTATAAAAAAATAATATTGTTGTTATAATATTATGATTATTTTCTTATTACAAAGCCCATTTTTATTTACATCTGTAAAAAATTCTGATTCATCTGGGCACAAAATTTTTAAACGTCGATATCTTAAAAACTACTTTGTAAAAAGAAGTCCCTCAAACAAATAAATGTTATTTGGAATATCTATTTTCATATGAACATGTGTTACTGAGCTGAAAGTGAAATTAAAATTTGACCATATGAATCAGTCAAAGAATCAAATTTCGAAGAACTACCCTTTATTCCAAATTGTAGATCTCTGTGGAGAAGAATGGGCAAGAAACTCCATGGACATTCTTTTCAATCAAAAGATATTATGTGAGAACGATGTAGAAAGATCAGCAACAGAAAACCCATAAGTAAGTTGCAGAACATACGCAACAATTCTTTGACAAAACAAAGCTCAGTGAAATAGAAGCTCAAAGTTCCAAAAACAAGCATTTTTGCACATTTTTTGTTTTGGAAATAAATTCGAGACATAAGGCTCGCCGCACGCCACAAAACTGTAGACAAAGTGTGTAGGTGTACTTTACAATCACGATACGGGCACAACAAAGCGTTCCAATTTAAGCAAAAACAAACTCTGCTCGGGATAAATTAAGGGTGGTTTTTGTGTTGGCACAGTTGTAAGGTAAAGCATTGTTGCTTGCAAATCTCGGGAATGTATTTTAAGTTAAAACTCCATACATTACTCATGTTTATTTTCGTGTTTCAAAAGAGTTTCGTGCCAACAACGAGAGGCAAATCATTAAAATTGCTTTGACTTTTCAAATTATGACTTGCTTTGGAAAAAAAACAGTTGCCGCAGTTGCTGAGCGATTGGACTACTGCCGAATAGGTGCGTCGATACAAAGTAAACAGCCTCGCGAGGCATTTGCCGCGATAGGAAGCTAGCTCGCGAGGCAGCTTGCTCTATGTGGACGCGCCTATTGTAGCTCGACCGAGTCACGATACAATATTCGGAACGTGCACGACACCAGCGCCACCATGTGAACGCATCAAAAGGGGAATATGTCAAACATTGAATGACAAATGCATAATGTTTTTTGTTATAAGGTAAATATTTTTTGTTATAAGGTAAATATTTTTTGTTATAAGGTAAATATATAGAAAGACAATAAATAGTGTTTTCATCACTTAAATAATAACGTCGTGATTTTTTTTTTTAATTTTTAAACCAGCGTTGGTAAGTTTTACTAACTCCTTTTATTAGACAAATCTGCCACACCGTGTGCTGTCTTCGCTTACTATATTCCTTACATACACCTCGCTCGTAATCAATACGAGAGCAAAACAAATGCTAACACTGGATGGCTCGGGCGCTCGGTCGCACGCCCGCGGCATGGCATCGCGCGCTCTTGCCTCGGCCTACTAATCTGTGCCTCGGCCGAGTCACGTCCGTGCACACCGACCGAGCTGCTTGGCGCGGCAAACATCTCGCGAGGTTGCTCGGCCTGTGCGGACGTACTTATTCTACAAGTGGTGGCGTTTATGTATGTGACGTTTGTAAACGCATCCAAAATAGCGTATTTGACTGGAATACTCTAACTAGTCCATCAGCTTAGATTATCAAAAAGCATTTGACACTAATCTTTTTTCTTCTGTTACGTAAACCAAAATCGATGCGAGTTCTCGAATTTTAAGAGTTATGTTTTTGTAAATATTAAATACATTGATTTAGAAATAAAAAATCCATAAAAAGATAATGGACACCCATTATCTTTCAAAACTCCAGCTAATACACTAATTTTAAGATTTGGTATTTATTAATGTTGTCAACATAATGCCTATAAAGGAGAAATTCTTAGAATTCGTTGCCCACGAATGAAAAAATATGTTAAAATGTTCAATTTTGTAATGTTGGCAAAAGGTCACTTTCAAATCGAATGTTTGCATGTCAGTTTATGTTAATAGGATGACTTTTAATTTTTTATAATAATTTAATTAAGAATATTACTTTTAAAGTTAAAATTCTAATTAAGCCATTTTTTACTCACTGCGACAAAAATTACTTTGGTTTGCAGTAGTAAATTACATTTTGTGTATTAAAATTAAAGTCACTAGGAAAGATATTTAAAAATCTAAAAAAAATTTTTTTTTAGGCAAAAACTGCAGAACATTTTTCATTTTACTTGGGGTCAGCGAAACACGTTTTGTTCTTCCATTCTCCCCTATTAGACAGCACAGTATCATTTACTCCTGTTTCTTTCATAATCATTCTTAGATAATCCATCTTTTCTTTGGCCTTCCACTTCCTATCCATCTATCAATATTCACACTCATCACTGTCTCACATGAGTGTCATCTTGTTACCAACATAAACTCAACAAAAGTTGTTATAAAATTTTTTTGCGGGCGTGTGCACTCACTTTGTATGAAATGATTTTACTGAATATCGTAAGAGTAAAATGCTGTACCTACTGAATTTCCTGAACAACTTTTCTCAACGTCGTCATCTGGTAAAAGTACCTCTGGTAAGACGTTTATGAAGTAGAATAGCTTCAATAATCAGGACGAAAGACGTAAATAGTCAAAATTTTCTTACACATTTTTTTCCTAAAATTTATTTTTATATTTACAAATACCATACCAACAGAACAAGGTAATTGTTTTTTTTTGTAAAAGTATGTTGAGTACTGGCAAAAATGTGAAATATTTAAGCTAATAGTAACTGTTAGAACGTAAAAAAAAAAATACTGAAATTATTAGAATTCTCAATAATGGTTCTACAAATGTGAAATACACACTAGCTACTCTACATATTGTTAAGATAGCATACGACAAAACAAACAGACATACAAAGCTGTGGAGTGGCAATGTGAAATATTCCGTCACAGCAAAATCATCATATAAACTAGGTAAGTACCTACATAACTTTACATAGAATTTCCTAGCTTTATTTTACATATAGTACCTACAAGAAGTTCCCAAGCAGAAGCAGAGTCTTCACAAGTGCCAATAACGACGGTACGTAAATATGTTCATGTATAGCTCATAGAATTTTATTAAGCTTTTTTGTAGACACACCTTATAAAATTTTATAGTCAAGCATCTGTGCTCATGTATTTTTATATCAATGTTTGCATAAGTTATGGTGGTAGGCTTATGTTTTGTATTTGCGTTTTACTGGTATAAAGGAAAGGAAATGTTGATAAAGACAGAAGATTGATTTGTTTACGTATTTTTTTTAATTGGTAACAAAGTAGAATAAAACAAACATTAGTCAGTCATCATCAGTCAATCCAAAGACCTCGGCAGAACACAGCAGAAAATCTAGGAACTCATTTATCAATATCTATAATTTATAGGTTACTTCAGTCAATTGTCGTCTATGCACTGCTGAATAAGTCTCCCCCCAAAAACCGCCAACCTTCCCGATCCTGACTGTGCATGTGCCTTCTGAAATAATTTCATCATTTAAATTAAAGTACAGCACTTTCATCTGATTATCTATTCTATATAAATAAAAATGAATTTTTGTTCGTTAGTCTGATTAAAACTCGAGAACGGCTGGGCCGATTGAGCTGATTTTGGTTTTAAAATGTTTGTTGTAGTCCAGGGTAGGTCTAAACGGTGAGCAAATAAGGAAAACTAGAAATAATTTATATGGCAAAACAACGTTTGCCGGGTCAGCTAGTTTAGAATAATAATAATCCGCCAGAAAACTTCAACAAGTCACGTAACTGAGTCTGCAATTACAAAGTAGCATGTATTTCAAGGAAAATAAACTTAAAACTCTTTTCTTTCAACCACACGATTTTTTATTTACTTCAATAACTTTTTTTCTTAACTTTGTGAAATGAAATTCAAGAAAGGAACCGAGCTCCGTGACTTTGCATTCTTTGTCGTAATTCGAACTTCGATGATTATAATCTTATATTCACAAAAGAAATCAGGCTAACGAGGACGAAATACCGCGGTTCAGGTTATAATTTATTAAAAGAAATGTGAAGAAATTATGTTCTAATGAAAAGTTGGGAATCATACTTTTTGATGAGATCAAACAACGAATAAAGTGATTTATCGTTATTCATTTGTTTTTGTGTTTGTAGAATACTGGTTTCTGCCTGTGACTTCGTTGGCAAACTTTTTACCACCAATCTACTGTAGATCGATGACGATCGACGCATCTCTTGACTCACTCGTACTCGTGTTATAACAAATTTTGATAACAAAATTTGTTATAACATAAATAAATGAATGATATAGACATCATTAGCTTTTAGTACTCATGATTAATGTAGATTCTTAACAAGTTACCTAATTTTAGGAACAAGTTTTTAAAATATTAGGTATATTAGTTTCGGAGTTTACCTCGCACATAAGCTTGTATGTGGGAGGTATATACCTAATATAATATAAATACATAATATAAAACAATGTACATAGGTGTGCTTTTTAAATGAAATGTGAACACAAAGCAATATTTTACTTTCAAAAATCAATATTTACACTAGTTTGATACAAAAATTTTGTTGATTCTTATTGTTATTGCACAGAGAATCATTTACCATTAAATGCATCAACTGACACCTAGTAAACTACTGAGTAACGAAACCATGTAGGTAAGGCAAGTGTCACACCGCACCGCGATTATCTTCCGATATCATTTTCATTCAAGAAATTCGGCACTTTAATTAAGCCTAGGGTAGCTCTATGGGTTTTGGCCTTCATAACATATTTAGCTCAGGTCAATCTATTAAAATTCGCTCAATTACATGCATTGACAGCATTTTTTTATAAATTGACAGGAACGACCACGATCAGAGAGTTTTCATAAGGATCATCTGTCAGAGGATTCGCCAATTTTATTGTGCCAGAGCTTGATTTGGGGGTTTGAATTTTGAACTGTTGTTGTGGTCACTGAATCTAGTTAAGCTGAGCAATTTACTAAAGACTAGTTTTGGAATACGAGTAACATAAGCTCATACTTATTGTCAGTAATGCCCGAAGAGTAAGGCAGAGGTTTATCTACTGGATAGTACATCCACATTTCGTAATGGGAAATTAAATAAAAGTTGAACTATTGCTATCGAACGGTTATAAATCTAGTGTGGCTGCTAGTTAGAAATTTCTATGAATAACAATGTCAATAAAACCTCTCCAACAGAACTGTTCACAATAGTAATTTTAAAGTTTAGCTCTCTACTGTTCTCGCTAACAGTTAGCGGTGAGACCTCTACCTTACTAACCCAAGTATTGCCAGTTACTTGCACAAGTGCTGTCAGGGAGTCCAGTTTTAAATTGCAGCTGCCTTATTTATCTTGCGATCTGGAAGTTTTAGTTGGTAACACTGTAACAGCTCAACTCGGGTATCGCGTTGCAAGACGCTTACTCATTGTTCACTTCACGAAGTTTTGTGGCATCATTATTTGTTTTTTTTTTCTTCGGTTATTTCCAGCAATTTAACTTGCCAATAAATAACTCCAATGAAATATTAGGACAACGTTCCTGCTATCGTTTTAAATCGTTTAGTTTTTTATGTTTATTAGAAGATTTAGATTTTTAAGTAATGGTTTATGAAGACTACATCCCTTCGTACACAAGGCTACGCAAGTCTCCGAAACCTTACGACTTTGGCTTCCATTGACGCGTTCCTGCGTACGAACATCTTTGGATTAGTAAAGCGATAGACGCCTCGATAGCAAATTCGTAAGGTATCGGAGACTTACGTCGCCTAGTTTACGGAGAGATTACGTCTCACAACTAAGTTGCCCAACCGCTTAATTTTGTATAATAGTTGCTCATGGTATAGTATAATAGTTGCTCATGGTATAGTATAATAGTTGCTCATTTAATTTTCGTTTCTGTGTTTGTACCAAGAAACTTGGTAGAAACACATATTTTCTTGGCTTCTAAATCCTGTCCGAATATTTTGAAAGGCTTTTTTCTCTATATTGTCAAAAGTCTGTCTCTATAATGGTCAAAAGTCATCATTCCTTCTACTTCTTTTGATGGTTTGCTTCTTCTTGCCAATTCAAGAAGTTTCTGCAGCGACTGAGGGAAATATTTATTCCTCTAAAGAGACATCCAGGGGGGTATTACAACCTCTTAAAACCAGACTTGTTCCAGTGAGTGAACGAAATGGCGCTAGATGACTTGTATAGCTCTGTCACTTTCACTCGCCGGAATAAGACTGGTTATAAGGCGTTGTAATACCCCCCAGGACACGACTGCAACAACTAACTGTGGTTTACGCATTTCTTACGGCTGAGCGTTACAACCAAATGTCTTTGTAAAATAAGAAAATGTATCGCGATTTTATGAGGTCGTAAATGAAGGGTTGATCATAAAGAAAAACTGTAAACCTTTTTATAAGATTGGTGTTGTAAAATGCGGGATAAGACCTTTTTTCTTGTAAATCACTGATGCAGTACATTTTAATGTGATTCGAAACAAGGATTTTTGTTGCTACATCGTGTGGTTCGAGGATATGTAAGGCTTTAAATGCCACGTTGCTACAGCTTCTTTCTTTTGTGTAACTGGTATGATGTTGAAAGCTCAAAATAGGGTTAATGCTTGCTAGATGTTGTGATCAGTGGCAGCTCAGAAATCAATAATGGTAGCCATACACCACATATTATTTTTAGGGTCAGTTAACATTGAGAAGCTACGTGACGTCATGATATTGGGAATTTGAATTTTTTCGTGTAGTAAATAAAATTAGATTTTTAGTCGCATTTTTGAAATGTGCCAAAGAAGAGGGAATTTGTTTAGAATGTTGCTTTATTTTCACGTCTTGACAAAGATACCGTTTTATGTATCGGCGAAAATATTGCAAGTCGATCTTTTTCGTTTTATTAATTTTTGCTAAATTAATAAATTGTTATCACTTACTTTATTTATTGAAAAAAAAAACATTGAATTAAGCTAGCTCAGTTTCGAGCGTTTTTTGACGCACAAAGTATTATCTACTCAGCGATAAACGTCATATTATAATAATTGATGATTTTCTTACTTGAACAGAATCAAAGAAATTGAAAAATAAGTGTCACTATTTTCTACTCAAGCCTGAGTCATTGACTCGTCAGAGTTTGCTTGAAAAACAAAAACTCATGTGAGCTCCTAGCATACACCTACCAAAACAGCAACTTACTAAATCCATACACTGTAAGTAAGTGAGTCTACCTGATCCAGTAATTAGGCTCAGGCTTCACGCGAGCTTAATATCGATTTTTCATTAACCGACGCGGCGCTCGAAACGAGATAAAATATATTAGGCGTATGTAGGTCGTATCTCTGCTAATAAATATTATATGGATTTATGGATTTGTTTTTTTATTATGATTTGGGATATCGGTGGGTTGGAGTGCTGTTGTGGAAATAAATGGGTTATGCCAGTTTATATGCCGCGAAAGATTCGTTACTTGTTCTCTTTATAAACTCTGTACATTTATTTAGTAAATGATTCTTGCCCGGTTTTATCGTGACTTTATTGATAGGTATACAATAAAATTATTGTTATCTGATATACGAATTATTAAATCAATGTTCACAGTGTATTTTTATGTGGCCATATCATCAAATGGGTCCTCCCACCCCGGGCAGAGCTGGAGGGACTATAACAATCGTACTGACTAAAATCCAAGGTGTTCTTCAATATAAGTAGCCCTTTACGTTCCAGGGTCACGGTAATTCAATAAGTCCCGCGACTCCGAACAGTGTTGCTACTTAATTCTTTCATTTACTTACGAACCTTGGTGTAAAGGTATAGGAAAAATATTCTTCTTTATTCTTGAATTTAGTCGCATGGCAATATATACGTTTATATTTTAAAAAGTATTGAACAAAACTAACTGCTTACTGAACAAAACTGCTAAAATGACAATTTAACATTTATTTCACACAGCCCTTTCAAGAAATATAACCACAGAAGTTACATTGCTTTTATTTGTTAGCTTTTATTCCAAACGCTTCAAAAACAAGCAACAAGTAAGTACATTATCTTCCCCCTTATTAGGTCATGTACACAACAAGTGGATCAAACCATGTTTACAATATAAACGCTAGAGCACACTGCTTAATATTCAGCGTCACGTTTTTCAATCGAGTAGAAGCCCGAGTGTGTGTGAACAGCCTTAGAACGAGCCCGCTTTGCTAGATGTTGCATTTAAGTGTGTATTGGCTTTATTGGGTCGTTTGCGGGTGAAAATAGATCGCAGTTGAATTTGGATCGGGAAATATTTGGGTTACGTTTTTTTTCAAAAACATTTTTAGATAGAGTCATGCAGTCACCAGTGAGAGCAGTGGTGGCCTAGTGGTATCGATCCCGACATACGTGTTGTAGGTCATGGGTTCGAACCCCGCCAGGCGCATTACTTTGTGTAATTTATTTCATTACCACTGCTCTCAAAACGATGAAGGAAAACATCGTGAAGAAACCGACATGTCCTAGAACCAAAAATTCGAAGACATGAGACATCTACCAACCCGCGTTGGGCCCGCGTGGTGGGTTATGGCCCAATCCCTTTCACAGAGAGGAGGCCTGTGTCCCAGCAGTGGGAACATTATAGGCTGATGATGATGATGATGATGATGCAGTAACCTACATGAGTCAACTGCATTGCAACTGTTTTTGGGGCGGTTGCGATCCACCTCCTAGCAGTCTAACCCAGACAATTGCACCACAGACTACCTGCTACAGCTGAGATACCCCAATGATGGTAATGAGCTTCACCAGGGCTGCCTGGCTTGTGATTGCGACCACCATCCATTTAATTTTTGCTGTGTTACGTCGACATCGTCGGTGCGCTGAACTTCTAGATCCTTCTAAGTGAGCTCGATCCGTCTTAGGCCATTGCCTCTGGGATAGATTTAGGACAAGAGCAATTTTAAATAAAAAAAAAAATAATTAAAACTGAAAACTCCATAATTTGGAGGATGATAAACCATGGGCACAATATTATTAAATTGCAAGTCTACCTACATTCTCGAAGTCGATTGTTTGCGCCTTGGTCGTTGTCGCTCTGACGAGCTGCATGTCAGCATGTTTTATACAAAAACGAGACATCACTAAGGGCGTGGACCCATGTCTACGGTGCGAAGCCGTGTCGCGCTACGGCGTCGTGTACTACGTACCCGCTCCGCATGAATATCCAAAAATAAAAATTACAGATTTGGTTTAATATGGACCGCGAAAGACGTATCCTGCTACTATTGCTGTTAAGACGACGAGAAATTAAGAAAAAATTAAATTAAAGAAAATATTGAGTAACGCAATATCGGCTACGCCGCGCCACGGCGTACCCGATATTGCGTTACCCGTGCCGTCTGCCGGCGGCGGTGTCGCTGTCGTGCCGTGACATGGGTCCGCGCCCTAACCCTCACCGTTTGATCCATTTCTACTGAGGCTAAGTGAAGAAGAGATGTGGAAATATCTAAATCTGATCTCTTACGATCGCATCTTGTCTCAGCTCCTATCCGTTTTGGTGGAAACTGGACCTAAATTACCAATTAACAGCTAAAATTTCCCTTCCACGTGTAGCCCTGAAAGCCCACAAACTTCAAACACAGTTTGTTATGAACTCGAGGCAAATAGTTTAGCCGCTTCCGTATCCATTACCCTGTGGTACCGGCCTTAATAGAATAATGCACGGTCTAACCGCGCAATGTGAAACAAACAAATTTTGTTTCGAGTGCACCCTTAACATTGTTAAGGCATTTCCTTTCTGGAAGCTCGTCTGGTATCGAAACCACAGTCTTGGCGACATGGCGAAAGCGCCTTTGTGACGTAGATTTAAGGGAGGTTTTGGTAAATCAAGTGTTGTGAAGGTAGTAGTCCTGTAGAAGCCTATGTTGGATGTGGGAAGGAAGGTTGATCAAGCCAGGAGTACATACTCGTATGTGGCGGCTAAGTGCCTCTGGCCGTTGGATCGAACTATCGTTTTTAAATTCTTGCTTGACATCATAAGATTAACATTTTGTTTTGTATGAGAAATGTTGTCTTTTGTAAAAAATATGTTAGCCGGTAATAATTTAATACCTAAGTATTACAAAAATTCATGAAAATCTCCAATATATATATTTTTTTTAAATTTTATTTAAACAAATAAAGTAAAACAATATTGTTGCATAATTTGGACATCAGGTGGCAAACCACGACTTCAGCGGTAGTCATTCCTTTTTCCCACACTATGAGTCATAAAGAAGAATTTCAGTATTTTTAAAAATCGTAGAAAACTATTTGAGAAAAGTTCTTTTTATTAATATTCTGCGCTATAATCAGTCTTCAATTAGCATATTCTTGAGATTGGCGAAAAAAGTATTGACAGTTACAATTTTAGTTCCCCAGACAGTATTTTTAATTTAATAAAAACCACAGAAACTTGAAGGCCAAAATCTTTCCATTTACATAGTTGACTCGCAAAATACAAAAACTTATAATAAAATAAAAAATAAGCACCAACAGTCAAGTTCTTTGCCCACAATGGTATAAGCTCGGCAATGTATACGTTAACCAAATTGAATTATGTAAATAAACTCGAATACAGTCAGCACCGTTAGCACTTTATAACAACAGTCTATTTTGAATGCGACTGTACATTGTGGCAGAGAAAAAAAATACCGTCGGCTAATGTGATTTGCATTTGTAAGTGATTTCATTTTAGCCGGCTGTACTTGCTTTTTTGCTGTCGGTATTATGAATGATTCTATTTTTGGTTTGTTATAAGTTCGCCGCAAAAATTACTCCCTTCGAAAAAAGTTTTGATCCTGTTCTCCTAGTACTTTCTGTTCAGATTCTGCATTGCGTCCTCGTTTTCGGTAGTTTTGTGCTGGATTTTATAATTTCACTAACAAACCCGGCGAACTCCGTTTCGCTAAGAGTCTTTGCTATAAACCTCACGGAGCCCGAGACCTTTCCAACGAACGCAAAACCGTGGAAATCGGTTCGTGCGTTCTGGAGTTGGAGCGTCAGGAAGGAAACCCCGACTTATTTTTGTAAAGTAGATTGTTCTGCTAACCTCGTGCGGGAAAAAATGGGTCGAATGTACAGTAACCAAAATTTAAAAAAAAAATAGCTAATTTGTACCTACATACTTTTTTCATGGGGAATCATTTTTGTGGCAAACTTACAACAACCCCTATTTTTGTATACAGCTTTTGTGACATTTTAGAAATTGGCATGTAGACGGTCCACTTGGTGGAAAGTGGCTGCTGGAAGATCTAAGCAAAATGCACACAGGACAGAACACCATAAGTATACAGAAAAAAAAGAAACACAAGGGAAAAACAATAATAAACGGAACAAAAATAACATAAATACCTAATCCTGTGCGAGGCCAAAAGGCTCTTATCTCAGCATGTGCTGCTGTTGTTCTTCGTAAACCATAAATTAGAAAAGCATAGCTCAATACAAACTCTTATTAAGACAAGACAATAACAGCCTCTTTGAATCTCGAACAGTGCAATAACTTGGACGCAGCACCCGTCGTGGATTAATGACCGAACGCTCAAGTACGCTCACTCAGAACTAGTTAAACTAAGTTTACATAAATTAATTAATTCGCTGTCCGAAATCGTGGACGATTTATGGGACAGCTATATGCAGATTTAGTTGGAGGGTGAGGTTCTAGGTATCATGCTGATCTAGGCAATAAAGGACTGAAGCTTTACCACGAGCTCTAAACGCGATCCAGTTTAGGCTGTGGGAAAGAGACAGACCTATACAAGTCGTCTAGCGCTATCTCTTTCCCACGGCCTAAACTGGACCGCGTTATGAGTTCATAGTAAGGAGGCCTTTGCCCAGCAGTGGGACATAAATGGCTAAGGAAAAAAAAATGTCTACAGTTACTGAACATGAAAGGTATTGCCGTAAGTCCGAGTTTTGTGTCTTAAATGCGAACCATGTATTTGATGTATTGATTCGACACAGTGGTGGTAAAAAGTAGGTACTTGAAAAGACTCTTGCTTGCTTGGTTAGACAGCAATGTATAGTTAAATTAAAAGAAGAAAATATGTCGAATAAGTTGGGACATAGCTCCGTTAGCCAAAAATTAAAAATGATCAGAAAAGTCGCAGCAATCTTTGTAAGAAAACGCCCTTATTATAGTCAACTCGGCGAAGACCGTCTGGCGGGTAGTACCGAATAATAAGCAATAAACAGAGTCTGAATAACCACAGCAGTTTTATGTAAAAAATGGTTCACTTAAAGTATAATAATAATTATAGTACTATTCCACAACTATCACACAACGTCATCTAGTCCCAAGCTAAGCAGAGCTTGTGTTATGGGTACTAGTCAACTGATGAACATACTTATATATTTCTAAATACATACATAAATTATAGATAAATTACACCCAGACACAGAACAAATGATCGTGTTCATTGCACAAACATTTGTCCTGGGTGGGAATCGAACCCACGACCTCCGGCATAGCAGTCAGGGTCACTAACCACTAGGTCAACAGGCCAGTCAAACTGCTTAAACTTATTTTTTTGTTGTCTTCCTGTGGTTATTCAGACCTTGTTGTATTGCTTATTTTACGGTCCTACCCGCCAGACGGTCTTCGTCAAGTAGACCTTATTTAAAAAAACATCGTAGAGTGTGCTGCGTGTCATCCCAACATTTTGGCGTTCTGTAGTTTTGCCTGTTTTTACTGCAACATACTTTACAAACATGTCTGTTCCCTTGACCTTTATCAACCAAAATATCACATGTCTCAAAACTATTAGTCTACGGACAAAACCGCACACGGCTCAAGATAATTTCGAAACTCAAACGAAACACGAAGACTGTTTGTCGGCCTATTTGCACGCATCCGTAATGAGGTCGCCACTGTAGCCACGAGTACATTATGACGTCATAACTGTACCTAGTTGTACAGGGTGTTTGGTAGAAAACCTGTTAAAAGAATAGTTTTGAAAACAGGCAAATTTTTTGAGGGACATCGAGATATTAAAGCAGTTTGTGCTTAAGTTTTCAGATAAAAAAAAAATATTCAAATAAAAAAATGTAATCATCTTCAGAAACATCCACAATTTTTTTTAAAATAACCAATAGAATAACTTTTCTTTCGAAAGTCCATGTTTTTCTTTAAATTTAATTTTTGCCACCGACTTTCGAAAGCTAAGTTACTTTTTAGGTTATTTTAAACCTTTTTGTGGTTGTTTTTGAAGTCGATTACATTTTTTTTGGAAAAGTTATTTTTTTATATTAGAATTGTTTTATTAGTTCCGGAGCTTATGTACTTACTTTTCTCCTACATACAAACTTTTTACCTCTTTATAACATTAGTATAATGCAGACAAAACAAATCGTGCATAGTCGAATATTCAAAAAAAAAAAAACACAAATAATGCCTCAGAAAATTGTGTAGGCCATCTTTCCCCCTGTATATATGACGTCACAAGTCTGTACTGAGCGTTACAAGCTGCGAGAAGGTAGTTTTAAATCTAGATATTTCGTGGAACTCTTAGAATGTGGAGATAGTGGAATGTAGTGCACTACACGGCAAATTGGTTGAGATGCTGCTTTGAGGGAGCGAGCAGCACTGAGATATGAAAAAGAACTTGAATTCAATCAGTTAGTGGGAAAAACTTAAAAAATCTGAATGATTTGGATAGGTTTAGGAATAGAATATGGTAGATTTTTTTTTACGCGGGTGTAACAACTTGCCAAATGTATTAGATAATAATGTTGGGAATATTTTAGTATAATATGGTAGTGTATTTTTAGTAAACCTTTTTAACATTTAAGGCCAGGTATCTCGGAATTGACCTATTTTTGATTCAACCGTAAACAATCAAATGTACCTTTTTTCGGTCTGAAAAAAATATATGTTATAGTTCAATAAACTGTCTATGTTATTTTCGGGTTGAAAACGCGATATTTATAACTTGACTCGATCAAAAAAAAACGCGAAAATAGAGATTTTTTTTAACGTTTTTTGAGTGGTACCTGAAGTAGATCAAACTTTTGGTCCTGAAGAGTATATCAATAAATAGGTAATGATGTTTGTCAGTACTTTATCCGGTTACTTTTTCATTTAATAACAATTTTAATTTATAAAAAGACGCCAATGTGTTTGGGCACATATGCCGTTTTATTCTAAGCACACATTCACTATCGTCCTCTCATCTTTTGCCTTTCAAAAGTAGTGTCATCACTGTCGTTCGTTGACGAATCAGTCAGCCAGCGTGGCTCTTACAGACTAGACTTATGACACTTTTTTTCTGATCGGGGCTGTCAAATTTTCGTAATAGGAAAAATGGAAATTGAGAAAAAGACCGAGAAAATAAAAACGAATGATGCGTAGGCTTATAGATTATTCAAAATATGTTTAGGCATATATACGCTGTGTTTAATGGGACCTGATTAAACGGACATGGCTGTAAAAAACACATATAAACTTTCTATTTTCAATAACATATTATTTTCATTAATCAATAAGAGAAAGAAACCGAACTTACTGAATTTCATCGCAGGAAATTCCTGACGATCCCTACAGAGCAAATAATGAATTTGAGAGAATAAGAATTTTAGAATACGTATATTCCATTACGAATTGTTTCTATCAATATAGTTAGTAATTATACTCACAGATACCTAGATCAATGTTATCGTGATATCGTGATACGGTTCTTGTTCATCGTTCTGCAATATTTTGCATCCATCGTCCAATACTTTTGGATCTTTATAACATTTCATTGAACTAATGATAATTGCACTGAATTTCAGTCAACAATAATTTGTGGCACTAAATGTAAATGAAAACAACCACTAATCGTATCGAATTGCAATATATGAAAAGAAGCACTTCACTTTTATTATTATTTATTTCATTTCGTCACAGATTTATAACAATTTCGAAAAACAGAATTAAATTAAATTAAATGAAAACTGCTTGTCAATTTTGAATACTTCAAAATTACATGTCACCTACAAATAAGGCGTAGCACCCACCATGCGAAAAGGTTGAAAATCATTTCTTAAACTAAACATACAATACAGTTTTTTTTTTAGACGTACTTGTCTAGTATTATAATATAAACATTAAATTAAAAAAAATAGTTCTTGATCGTTATTCCAAGTTTTGTGGCGCGTCCACAATCTGTTTTACTAGGAATTGCGAGCCCCGAGGAAAATGTTTTTCCACTAAATACTGATCGATTTTAAGACTTATTTTCCAAAAAAAAAGGATTAATATCGGTCGGGGTTTGGTGGCACAAAAACGTGCCATTGGGGAGCATTGGGGATCGGGCGGTTAAACGAAACTATAATAGTTTGATAGCTAAATCACTATTTTTAATTGTATTTAGTAATACTTTTTCTAAATAATGACAATTTTATTTTTACATTTAGTGTGATATTTATTCCTAGAAAAGATGGGAAAGGCGCGTTCGCGGGAAATTTATAATTTTGGTTGCTCTTATAGAACGAACAGAGGAGGATGGCACTACCATCGTTCACTTCATTTAGCCAGCTGCTAAAGTGTAGCAGCAACAGAAGTTCCCAATCTTGTTCTGATTTCCCACCAGAAACGTCAGGAAGTCTTTTTATGGCGATATGACAAAAAATCTGCAATTTTGGTGTTTATATTTCAAAAAAAACAAAAAGGATAAAGATAATTGGTGGTGTAATTTAAATGCTTATTAGAATTTAGAATGTTTTCAAAATTATACAGATATAAATTCCATATTCTTTGTAGTTATTTTTTAATAAACATGTATTTATCTATTAATGTGTTTTCCATGCATCAGTGAAAGAATTGTACTTAAATTATACGCAAAACATCGTATGATCATGATGGTGATGAATTTATGATAAAAGAGATGAAAAATATGTTTTCAAATTCAAATCAGCAAATGTTTTATTATTATTTATTAGCATTTTTTATTTATTATTTACTACTACTGATGTCCCTTTAACACGGTGCTAGTGTCCGTCATTTATATCAAAATGCATCAAACACACCACCAGAAGTTGAAGGGCGACCCGCTTTGTATACGCATGGTAATAAAACGCTCGTGTGCTTGGGGCTTAATAGATAATTGGGTATTGTCATTTTGGCACGGTATGCCAATGTTAATGAATTTTCTACAAATTAGTAGTTTTTTTTGTTAACTGGGGACATCAAAATCTGTGTCAAAATGTTATAAAATATATTTAGGTCTCTGAATGGAAAAAAATATTTGTAAAATATTTGTCTGCATCAATAGGTATTTATATCTATTTTTATTCGTAAATATATTGACATCCTTTTGATAAAATATTCTACTAGAGTAATAAATATATTTTGCGTAAAGGGAACACTGTAAGAAATATTGAAGTTGAAGAAATGAAATACATAAAACTTAGGTTTCCGCGATAGTGGCGCTGGTTGCGGCGAACGTCGTCAAACTTTCACCGCTCATTGAACGAGGATTTTTCATATTATGGGAGCCTTAAGTATGTTTATTTTACAGCGATTTTCTTTCAATTGTTTTTCCGTTCAGTGCTGGGTACGAGCCTCTTTCAATCTTTCCAAAATCTGGTCGTGGGAGTGTTTTATCAGGTAACCTGGGATCGTAAAGGGCTATTGAAAGAATACCGTGGATTTTAGACAAGTACAAGTCTGACAGTCCTTCCACTCGACCCTTGGCGAGAAGACTCATTTGATGATTTCACCAACCAAAAAAAGGCTAGCAAAGTAAAAGATATGCCTGGGTTTGAAACCAACGATCTATGAGACATCATCAAATCACGGCCATATTTACTGTGCTACCACTGCTCTTCCACAGATAAGTCATCACCCCACTTGTGATTTAATCATGATGATTAAATTTATTTATTTATTTATTATTTATTAAAACTTTAAGCAACACAAAAAATGTACTTTGGCGGACTTAATGCCTGAGGCATTCTCTACCAGTCAACCAAGGGTAGAACAGAGATAACATGGCAGGTGCACAAAAATGTACAATAAATAAATTCATCATCATTTCAGCCTATTGCAGTCCACAGCCAGACATAGGCCTCTCACAGGAAGCGCCACAGCGCATGATCTTCCGCTTTTTTCATCCAGCCACTGCCTGCTATCTTCTTCAGGTCATCGGTCCATCTTGCCGGGGTGCATTTCACCCTACGTTTACTTACACGTGGTCTCCATTCGAGAACCTTCCTATTCCACCTTTCATCGGTTCTGCGGCAGACATGACTCTCAAAAATACAATATTACAACAAAATATCACCACTCATGCCATTAATGCAGTAATCGATAAATCACCCAACAAAAAGACAGCGGAAATACATATCCTTTGAACAGACTCGCGATACCAAAGAAAATAAAAGAAACCAGAACTCATTAAGAACACGAAATAAGACCACGATAACATAAAAACCTCAATATTAATCCTGATAGCGAAACAGCTGCGGTTATCAAAGGACCCGTATTTAAGTGTCATAATCCGATCTCCGTAGATTGTATGTCGTATCAGAAAACAGATGGAATGGTACTGGAAGTGACTCGACTTCGTACGCTTTGTAAGCTTTTTACGCGATTTTGTACGCTTCATAGGTACGCGATCTTGTACGCTTTATAGGCAACTTCGTTCATGGATATTATATTTTTAATTCTTGCATGGATAGTTGTATTTTCGCGATAAAAAGCCTTATTTTAGTTCCGCTTCTAGCAATACATCGCATCGGTGAATTAATAATATACATCTAGTAATTTTTTATGCGATGTGTGTAAATACATACAGACGGACAGACAAAAAGAAAAAAGAATGGAACAAAGAATAAAATGTAAAGTTTCTACTGATGTTATTGTCGATATGGCAGAAAAGAGAATCTCGACGAGAAGAACTGAAACAGAGACTTATTTTAATAATTTTCAGGTGTACACCATTTGTTTTCAGTTGCAGAGCATTTAGTTAATGCACAAAAAAAATCTGTTACATTGACTGGAACAATTCTAATGAAATTCAAATGTCTATGCAAATTACATCATCACTTAACAAAATTGAAACGGAATTTACTTGTCAAATACTGGTTTCCACTTTGAAATAAGAGCTACGAGTATTTCGTAATAGTGTAGTTTCCAATATAGAAGTGTAATGAAAAGGCAAAAGTTTAATCATTATGGTAGCAGAACATCGCTTTTAAATACTGCTTAGTGTATACATACTATTCTCGTGATATGCTCGTGACTGTAACTTTAACTTCTACTTTAACTTGACATCTAGGTAAGCGTATTTAACTAATTAATTTTGCACTCTCACACTATTACACCCACTCACACTCACACACACACATGTGTGTGTGTGAGTGTGAGTGGGTGTAATAGTGTGGGTGTAGTAGGTGTATGTACACCTACTCACACCCAATCACTCAATCATCATACAATTGCGCTTTAATTTTTATTATACTTATTACTGTATCTTTTTCTTAGTTCTTTTGCATACTTGTTTACTGTAATGGAGGAGCGGAGCTCACCTATCACAAGCATTTTCTTGCTTAAAAGGTGGGCTCCAATATAATGGTGTAATCATATATGTAATCGAAATAAACATTTTTATTTTTTTTATTTACTGTACTTATGTTTCAGAACACATCTAGTGCTAGAACTCTCATTAAATTTTTGCTAACTCATCAAAGAATAATCATCATTTCTCCAGTACACCATCCAGATAAACCTACCTCGCATATACTATTGAATAGGTCGTATTAATCCGCACCGACCCGGCTAGATCCTTTGATCTTGGCCACAAAGGGAAACCTCCTTACCTGAACATATTCCACATAACTGATACGGAATTAAACTTCGAGATGTCTGCCTACCTTCGTGGTATTTGAGCGTTATGATGGCGAATATTTTGAAGGGAATTGTATGAAGTGTTGGAGAAAGTTATGTTCGGTGAATTACTTGGCGGGTTGTTTGAGATGTGCGTGTAAGAATTCTTTTGAATATTATGAAAACAGTATGCGTTGTATGGCACCGTAGAAACGGGTGTTGTAGAAAGACATTTAAGGGGCAGGTCTTCTAAAATTCACGCGCGCCGAATTATTTGCGTAACTTTGTTTGTGAGTTTTGAACAAAATAGTGCAATAGCTTGAAATATTATTATTGCACATAAATAACCATAATATAAGTAACAGCTAGTTATTTTTTTAAAGTTGATTTAAGTAGATTATATTAGGTAAATCAAGCGTTCAAAACAGCTCTTTCCTGCCCAACGTCATTTCGAGTTACGTTGGTGCACTCAATCTGAGACAATGAAGAATTCATTTAAAAATCTGATCAGCGCATAATGACCGCAATATCCTCGTCTTCAAACTGCGCTGATTAGTTTTTTATATTTATCTTCCATTTTCTAAATTAAGATGGCAGAATATCATCAAAATTCTCGGATTTCATCTCTTAATAAATGGTTTTTTTCATAGGAACTATGCATCGTAGGTATGTAATATTACATTATCTTGATGACAACAGATCAATAAAGCAAATTCAAAAAAAAAAAATTGTACCTAAAGCGCTTTTTTTTAACAATAAAAAATATCTCAAATAACCTCTCAAAAAGTGTTTATAAACGAGAATTGCAAGAGAAATTCCTTAGTGGCCGGTGGACGGCCGGAGCGATTGGACGTGAGGTCCACGACGAATTTTTGTTGGTCCCTCTCGCTCGCACCTTCTCTCGCTCTAACGGTGATGACGCGCAGTTACGCATCTCAGGTTGCTCTACTTTATTATGTTAAAATATATTTTTTAACCGACGGAAAAAAGGAGGAGGTTCTCAATTCGACATGTACATATTTTTTATATTTTTTTATTTACGACTATTCTTTACTTTCTCTAAGGTGGTCCAATATCAAAAAATCTTTTTTTTTTTGTTGGACAGATTTTATCAGAAAGTTGGTCCCATTTAAATATCAAAATTAAACTCGGCCTATAGGGGTAGAAAAAGAGGAATTAATTGTCAAATTTCCTACAGAATTTTCAGTTGTGAACCGATTATTGTTAAAAGATATGGAGAAGTAACTAAACAAGTTGGAGCAAATTCCGACCTTATTGACATTTAAAATTTAGTTTGTTTTTTCTCACTTTCATGTTCGCTAACATTGCTCCTTCATTAAAATCCAGCAAGTAACAAAACCGTTGGTTTCTCTGTCTCCCGGTGGTAATGGACTGTGCCTATGACAAGGAGTGCAGTCCTTGGATGGGACTGTCAGATTTGTACTGACTAAAATCCACGGTGTCCTTCAAATAGCCCTTAATGTTCCGGGGTCACGGTAATGAGTACCGCGACGCCAGCAGGCTTTAGCCCTCTAGAGGGGGATCCCGTCATCATGCTGACGCTATTTGAGGCGCTCGTAGGACACAACGCGCTGTCGACCCGGGCATGGCCCATGACTTTTTTTTCATGATAAAATCATCAAATGAGTCCTCCCCAGGCGAAGCGGGAGATACTGTCAGACTTGTACTGACTTAAATTCACGGCGTTCTTTAATAGCCTTTTTTGTTCTGGGTTTACCACTGCGGCTGGGATGTAAGGTTTACGCTGTCCTCTCTCTCACGCGTCCCGTCTCTTCCTTTGCCAACATGACTGCTGCACTGACCTTATTTTAGGTTTAATTAGTTAAACACGATTGTGTTTAACAAATTAAACCTAACAGAATTTAACCTATGAGAATATTTAAATAGTATTAAAACACTTGTGTGATACTCGTATTATTACAAACCAAACAGGGTTGGCATGATTAAAACAAGTTGTTTTAAAACACTTGTTTAAAACAGTTTGAAATTAAACAGTGTTTTTTATTACCCGTTTCAACTACTTTTTAAGGCAGATGAATGCATATATAATGAAAACAAATTAATATTCAGGAGTCTAAATAGTTTGACATAAAACCTTTTGAGTTTAATGCCATTGTTATGTCATATTTTTAACTTTTACTCAAAAATGCATGTAATGTGGTCATTATTTTGACAACCTTGTTTGAGCAAAGTCGACTTTGCGGGTCTGTTTCAAGGAGCGGCCAGCAATGTTTTTGCTGGCCGCTCTAACAGGTCGGCAAAACATTGCCGGCCGCTATTCTGACGTTTCAACGTTTTAAAAAAACAAATGCAAAAAGAATTTATGTAAAACACAGCTGTTTGTATTTAAAGAAGTAGGCACAAAAAGATTGCATTCCATATTTAAAAAAAAAAATCAAAGAAGGAACAAAAGCGCGGTTCAGCGAATTTTTTATTTTTATTTAGTGACTTTTTTGCTTTATGTAAATGAAGTAATAAATGAAATGCAGTCAAACATCGCATTAAAATTATCGCAAACTATTAATAAGTAATATGAAACCGGGAAAGTCGGTGTTGAATTTTAGTAACTGTATTTTTCATAATTGTTATTTTAATTAAATTTCTAGTTAATTAATATATATTTTATTTAAATCACTTGCTGGTTTTATGTAGGTTAGGTACTTGCATTTTTGAGTAAAGCACTATACAAGCCTTGGCCCACTATGTCTGCTTCGCTGGTCACGTTATGATTGCCTCCAGCTAGCTTAGCTACGCTCTAGGCCTTCCAGCTTGGCCATCATGCAGCCCTTGCTGTCCTCGCTGTAAAGGCCTCGGCCTACGGCCTCGGCCTTTATCTCAGCTCGTCCATCAAATGGTGCATGCTGGCCGCGCTGTGTCGGCCTGGAGCTGCGCTAGGCTGCGCTGTCGGCCATCATCAGTGCGACCAGCAAAGTAGCCATTATAGGCCGCGGCAGTAATGTACTATTATTGACACTGTAATGAAATAATGCTTAAAATTTTTAGAAAAAAAAAACATCACATGTTTTTATTCCATTGATCATTTTTCGTAAAAAATTCATTACAAAGGGTGAATTTGAAAAGATGTAGTCTAGAAATGAAACATAATTGATATACATACGTTTAGACATCAACAAACAAGGTGGAATTAATTTTAAAAAAGAACCAGAAACTAAAAAAAAAAAACACTTTTTTAAAACATTTTGAATTGTTACTGTTTGTTTTATAAATTAAAAAAAACTGTTTTTTTTTCCAACCCTGAAACCAAGTCATATTAAAACTCCTTATTAAGCAAAAATTCTATAACTCCTTTTAAATAATCCTTAGTAGAGCAATGTTCATACCGCATCAAAATTGTTTTATAATAATTCAGTGGGCAGGATGTATGCGGGGGATTGCGGGAAGGGAGCCCGAAATTTGACGTACGATCGACTGGCCGAACGCGATTCAATTTTTTGCAAAAGAAGACGGCAGCCTTAAGCATGGCAAGGTTTAAAAACGACAATTTGGAATGTTGTTTTGTGTTTATGTATGTTTTGAATTGTTTCTCTAATTCTAAATTAATGCAAGCGAAGCCGCGGGCAAGAGCTACTTATAATAAGATGTTAAATCTAATTATATACTCAAAAAGTTTAATTCAACTTTTGGGTTTTCTTTTGGTCCAAAAAACTTAATCTAGTAAATATTATTTTAGAAAGTCGGATCAGCAAAACATCTTACGATCTGATTTTACGATCCACAAATCTGTCCTATATCCACAGATGGGATGAAAATAGATTTGTAGTTGAAATGTCGTAGAGCTCCATACTTGATTTAATTTGTAGGTCGAGGGATACCTAGACGATGTTTTGAAATCGATGAGTTGGCTGTGTAGAACTAAGTGTTTCAGAGGGTTGTAAAAAAACTAGGGGTTAGTAGAACAGTTTAGCCTATTATTTTTCTATCTATGATTATTACTGTTGTAGATACTATACGTACTGCTCTCAAAATAGTGAAAGAAAACACCGTGAGAATATCATTATGTTCTAGAACCTAAAATTCGAAGACATGGGGCATCTACCAATCCGCACTGGGCCCGCGTGGTGGATTATAGCCTTCTCCCTTTCACAGTTAGGAGGCCTGTGTCCCAGTAGTGGGAACTATGGATCTATGATTGTTCTTACTATTTTCTACCCGCAGCATCGCTCGCGTTCATTTTGAATTTGACAATCAACTCGGTGTCACGTGTAGCCAACTATTATCAAGAATGTTGTTATTGTTTTCCTTGGTATTTCTATTGTATGAAAGGTCTTTGTTTGTGTACTCTTGTGTAAAATTTCAGTATGATCAGTTTGGCGGTTTAGGCGTGAAAAGGTTACAAACAAACAAACTTATTTTCACATAATATTAGTTAGAATTAAGATGTTAGGATAAAGATTGTCCTTTATTCACTTACGTTAGAAAATAACCAATCTCAATTGTATTCTTGATCCCGATTTGTGTGTGTAACCAATCCCCCACCACCATGTCCACTGAGAATCAGTTTTCAAAGAAAACCTAAACCACGACGATTAATATTTAGATAGAATATTAAAATCGGGCGTTAATAAACGTATTTAATTACAATTTTAGTATTCAAAAAACAAAAAAAAAACGAGAGAATCAATATTCAAAAACTATTTTGAAATTAGGACTCTAATTTCCACAAGCCTCAGGGTTTCTTTTATTAAAACAGTTGTTCTTGGAATAGTCTTGAGCTTTAGTTACTAAAATAACAAAAAGATACTACTTTTCTAAACATTGTGAAGATTAAGTAAGTAGGTACTTAAGTAAAAATAGATTAGGACAAAGTGGGCATTCTTATTAAGAGATCTGTTAACAAAAAAACTATTCACGTCAAGAGGAATATTAAAAAATCATACTTTCTACCAAAAGATCAGAAAGGCCCAAATCTATATACCACACTTAGTCTCAACTCAAGCTTGGCCGAGTTCATGTTTCATCCAAAAATAAACTTTATAACCACACAGTTGAGTTGCATGTTACTCAGACAACTGTGATCAAGCTTACCATAATGAATAAGAACTTAAACGATACGCAAATAAAGTCCATTTTAGGCTGAGCAAAGGTTAAGCAAAGACTGAGTTCGTTCTGAGCCTAAGTTTACTAAGTACAGTAATAATTTAGGGCGTAATAACGAGCATACTAAGATTAAATCACCGAAGGAAAAAGGTTTCATATTTTTTGCCAAAGTTCTTTTGGTTTAATAGTAGGTAGTTTACACAAGTGAGACGTACTTATAGTAATAGCCTGAAGTTTTAGCAAAAGAATATAACTCACGATAACAGAAGTTCTGAATACAATATTTTCTTTTTCGTTAGGAACTGGCCAATCTAAACTAATATTACAAAGAAGTGTGTAATATGGGGGTAAATTATGGAATTAAAAATCCGTTTAATTTAAAAAAAAACTTGTAGGACGAAGTGTGGCTAAAACTTCAAGCCAACCGCAACAAGTTTTCGCGGCCGGAAGTTAGTTGATCTTGATAAATAAATTATATCGACGCTTGAAAGGCAAAAATTACCAAGCGACATGTAACCAACTTTACAGGAGAGCATTTTAAAGTTTTTATTTTTGGAAAAAAAATCGTATAAAATCACCTATTAGTCATAACTACGTAATTCCAACGAATTTTGAATACATTTTACAGGCTTAATAATCTGGCATTTAAAGATTATGGATTTTCTCATTATTTTATGAAATAGTGTCGGTTGGTAATAATTTTGTACAAAATCACAAACAGGCAAAAGTTACTTACCGACATCAAAATTTAATGATAAAACAACTAAAATTAACTAAACCCGATTATTTTATTATTGTGTTTGAAGCAAGATGACGTATCCTGGATTGGCGCATGTTTGACTTACAGGTAAAAGGATCTATATAGAAAACAAATATATTTTTCTAACAGCCAATTTTAACCATGTTACAAATTAAATGAGGTTAGTGTAGGTTTTTTTTTTAATAAGTAGCAATAAATTTAGGTTTTAACACACAAAATTAAAAACTTTTGGTTAAAGCTTTTCGTCACCATCATCACAATTTTCAATGTTTCACTGAATTTGACACGTGTCAACTATCGCACTGTATTTAGGTACACGAAATTACTGAGGTGAAAAAAAAAACATTATTTCAAAGAGGAAACGGTTAAGTTGTTTCGAATACAGTCATTGCCTTGAAGATTTAATATCACTTTAAAAAAAATTAGATGTTGTCCAGCAGTTTGCCGTATATGATTACTTCCCAGAATTTAATCCTTATTAGCAACACTATCGAATGGTGTAATAGTACAGGGTGCATTTTTTTTCCAAAAGCAGCGGGTTCGGTTCCTTGCCAGAATTATTGAATTTTCTAAAAGCCAATCATGCAGTTTTAGTTTTAGTCAAAATCGGCCTCGAGACTCCTTTCAACGTTTTTCGATATTCGTCATAGTTTTGTATACGGCAATCAACGCACAGTTCAAAAATTCATCTTGTTTATCGTAATGAAATTCATCATCATCATATCAGCCGTAGGACGTCCACTGCTGTACATAGGCCTCCCTCATAGATTTCCAATAGGTCCGGTTGGAAGCTGCTTGCAGTCAGTGCGATCCTGTGATTTTCATCAGATCGTCTGTCCACCTAGCAGCGTTGCCTTAGGGCGTGGTCTCCATTCGAGAACCTTGCGGCCTCATCGGCCATCGTTCTGCGTGCTATGTAGTCTGCCTACTGCCAGTTGAACTTGCTGGTTTTCTGGGCTATGTCTGCAACTTTAGTTCAGCTACGAATCTTTTCATTTCTGATTCGATCAGGCAGAGGGACTTCGAGCATAGTCCTCGCCATAGCTCGTTGGGCTACCTTGAGCATATTAATGAGGCCCGTAGTAAGAGACCACGTTTCGGCGCCATAAGTTGTCACACATTTGCCGAGCCCAAAACTATGAGGCGCTGAGGTATTCTGGACGAGGAAACGTTACGCAGTTTCCCGAACGCTACCCGGCCGTGTTGAATTCGGCGGTTTACCTCTTTTTTAAAGTTCAACCTGCCTAGGTTTATTCCAAGTAGATATACGAGTCAACAACTTATCACGTCTGTATGATATCACGTTTCCCTGCCTTACGCTTTTTCTCAAAGGAATCGCCTTCCAACTCTGCACCTGTACTCGGGCCGACATAGTGGTATTGTTTAAGCATCTAATCACTTCGTTATACCGATAGTCAATACGACATCGTTGGAGAGATTCAAGAACTGCCCAGTTGCCCACATCTCCACCGATTTAAAGTCTTTCTCATAGTCTACAAACGCCAAAAATAAGGGCAAGTTATACTCTCCGGTGTTCTGTATAACTTTCCGCAGCGTGTGTGTGTGGTCTATGGTCACCTTTTCGGAAACTGGCTTGTTGTGTCATCAAACCTGCGGTCGAGACGGTTCGTGATGAAGTTCCTTCGAAAAAAACTTATAAACGTGGCTCAAGAGCGAGTTATTTCTTAATAAGGTGTTGTCATCTTTCTTAAACAAAAGAACCACCAATTTCCACCCACTTTCAAAAGCTCTGAAATGACTCCATCTTCACTCGGCGCCTTATTATTTTCAGCTGATTAGGGGCCATCCTAATTTCGTAAAGGCTAATGCCCACGATGTCTTCAATGTGGTGTTGGGTTAGATTGGCCCTTGGATCTGTGGCCACGCTGCTAACAGGTTTGGGGACCGAAGCTTATAGCTGCGCATAAAGGTTTTCGACCTCCTTCAATACCTCTGCTTTCTTTGCATCTTCTCGTTTCAGCTTTGTCAGCTGGCTTTGCCCAATAGATACATCTCTGGCAAACATTTTCTTAGTCGTCGTTCGTGGTCTCTTTAATGTGGTTAGTATTAAAGAGATCACCGTGCCGCAAGGATTTTGAATTTGTCTATTGATCTGCCTATATGACTCGGCGTCACCGAAAGTCCGTAGTCTTAATAAGCGTCGTTCAGTCATGACGTTGAGAGTGATGTCGGAAAGTTTCTGAGGTCTATTTGCACAGCGGGGTATAAAAGACTTAGAGCAGTTTCTTTTCAGTTTCATACCGTTTCCAGTTTCTACGATTAAACTGTTATTAATCTCGTCACCTAAAAATTTTCGTAAATTAATTTCATTTACTCGAATTGCCATAACAATTTAACGGTAATTTAACTTATGAGACTTATTTTATATTGCATGAACAGAAAACCAGTTCCATGGAACTACTTGGATAAAAAAAACCAGTAGTTCCATAATGGAACAAGAAAAAGAAACTGCTGGGATACGGCGAAAAGTTTTACGTGAAATGAAATTCAGTTAAATATTTTTCGAACTTATGATAGGCAAGACGAGTAGGTGATACATCAATATTTCGAGCTACGCAACGTACTACGTGCGATGCGCGCGATCACGCGGTTTGCCTTAGCGACAGTTGAGTGAAGAATATTCGAAATTATTTGACCAACAGCCATTCATGATCTGATTTGCAACGCGTTCATGCGACAAAACAAGGGTTATGGGACATCTCGCCCACAAAAAAACTGGCCCACAGGCCAAATGTCCCCTTTTTAAAATGTGCATGGGTATATTCGCCCGGACCAATTTAGTAAAACGGGCCAGATGTCTTCTATGAAATAGTAAAGGGATATTTCGGCAATTTTTGTTTTATTAAAGATAGGTTCGCGTTTGACCACTATCTCGCCTGATAGTAAGCGAAGATGTGGTCGACGAAATATTCAATTTTTAATAAAATATCTGTTCAATAATAATATAATCAGCAAAAGTACTAGGCAAGCATAAGTTTACAGTAGTATAATTATTTGTAGGATACGAGGGTGAAGGAAATTACAAGTCTTCTTGCACTTTTAAAAAAACAATTTAATACATCTTCGTCTTTTCACAGAATCCCATGTCAAACGTCTCCATGGCGACTCATATTCATTCCATCTCTCTCATTCTCTTGCTTTCCCTTTCTCTCATGACATATCCTTCCAGTACGTTCCAAATCCCACACTATTTATTATACTACTGTAAACTTATGCTTGCCTAGTACAGGAGGATTATTTAAGTACATACCACTTTGAACTTATGCTTGCCTAGTACTATTGCTTATTATAATATTATTATTGAACAGATATTTAATTAAAAATATACGATTTTGCCGAAATATCATAAATATAATAGGTGACATTTGGCCTGTGGGCCAGTTTTTTCGTGGGCGAGATGTCCCATAACCCCAAAACAAAATAGGTGCAACGGGAATAAACTGATTTTTGTACAAATTTCATATCGGAAATAGTTATCTAAGTGACAAAAACAGTAAAAAAAACGGCAGGTAAAATATTACCAAACGACAAAATTTATTTATTTTAGGCAGGTAAAATAGTACTATATTACGTTTTAAAGTACACTGTATTTAGGAAGAAAATACTAAATGAAAATGAATACATCATTAAGGTGTGTTAAAAAGTCTTAAATGAAGAAAAATATAAAATAATAATCAGGTAAAATTTCTTAAGCAATGCTCACACAACAGATACCGTAAAGTAAAAAATACTAAATGTTAAATCGCATTAATTCAAGTCAAGGCAAAAGTTACTAAGTGTTAAAACTTGAAATCAAATATCTACCAAATGAAGTTTATTCATAAATCGGTAAAATTTTGGTCGCTTAGTCGCCGAAATTAATGAAAATTTGTACTTTTTTAAGTTACCAAGCGACAGTAAAAGTCTTCCTAGCGGTACGAGAGTAGGATCAATCGACGCAGAAAAATTTTCTGATTTCAATGATATATATAACTCAATATCGCCCAAAATGTCGCTTGGTAACTTTTGCCTTTCAAGCGTCGATATTAACTAATCATTAATTTGGTACTAAATCTCCGCTCCTCTTCAATGGTGCAATCCTATTCCTCGTTTCTTCGCGCCACATCAATGGACTTTCAGACTTAAGACGATAGAATAGCTGCTGCCATTTCAAATAATAAGTATTTAGAAAAACTCGTTCTGTCCCTCCCACGCGTTGAAAAAACCCCGATCGTGCGATAGAGAGCGTTGCAGATCGCGACTGACTGTAAGTATTTTTAATATGAAATTTGTCTCTCGGGAGAAAACGTTTTTCACATACTAAATCACGACCACTCTCTTAGATTCTGGTGTCAATCGTTTCATCATATTATATTCTAGGTTTGTAGGTTTTGATTTTTTTCTTAAACTTCTTTGTTTTTTAAATACAAAGGTTTTACTTCAATGAAGATTTTGTCATAAAAATAGTAACTTTTAGGCGCCTGTAACTTTCAAACTATTATAAATTTTGAAAAAAAGAAAACCTATAAACCTAGTTTTTTACTGTGTCAGATGCATTCTAAAAAATCATTGAGATAGGATAACATCTAGGGGGAGGAAAACGTTTTCTCTTTTTGTATGGACGAGCGCTCGGTATACGATCATCTTAAGGAGCACAATACTCGCTCATACGAAACAAGTTCCGCGCACTCGTTTGATATACAACTCTCTTATCCCGAGGATGTTGAAGGGGTCTGCAGGGGCTGATCATCAACATCACATCAGTTCACCAAAAAGTCATTTAACATTGAATAAACACTCAATATCAAGGACTGACTTAAAAAAAATCTCGGCTTTCATGTCATATCGATGGACCCAATCTTAAGCATTATTTTGACCAGTGATCCAGAAAATTTGTTTTTAGGAACTTTGCGACGTGGCATAAAATATTTAATCGAAAATAATCTCTTTGGACTAATCGAGTTGGTTTATAGGCTGTAAAGCGGCAATTTTTAGGATACTTCGTTTTTAAGGCTTTCGTTGATGATGATGAGACTTGTTATTTTGAACTTAATAAAATCATTATTTTAAAGTCTTCATTTGGTTGGCAACGGAGGAGCAGTGTACCGAGCTAACGGTCACCTTCCCTATGGATATCTGCCGTGCTAAATACGTTCCTAATGTGTCCACTATAAAGATATATTCCGGAATGCCTTGTGTGATTTAGATGAAAAAAAACATTAAACGATGAAGCTAGTCAAGTGTCAGAAATTTCGCTTTTCAATTAAATCAATCAAAGATTTTCTATGAAAAGGTATTTCTTTTTCTAAGCGGTTCCCATAAAGTATAGCTCAAAATATGGTTTTGACGGCACAGGTGGCGTAGCAGTGGCTATTGTGATTGATTGCTCTGCTGCGTGGCTCGATTCGATTCTCGTTTGTAACAAATATTTGCCCGGCGGTAAAATAGTTTTTCTGGGTGTGGCTAATTGTGTTTAAAGTACAAATAACGTACCTAAACGAAACCAAGACATGTAAAAAAATCCAAAAGGAAAAAAGTCAAAGACCAAAAGGAGCAAAATTTAAAAAAGAAACGTGTTGGCGTGTAAAGTCTATTAAGTAACGATAAACCTAAAGCCTTGTATTACAAAATAACAAAACTTTTTAACACAGTACCCGAAAAATTCACAAAATTCTCCTGCAATATCTTTACCATAAACCTTAACATCGATTTTCATAGCAGGCATTCTATTAACCGTATCACGCCAATTTTCGGTAGCTCGAACGTGCGACACAATATTAGGGTTGTAACTTTCAACCCCTCACCCCTAGACGGGGTACTAAGTGTCGCTCCACATGACACTACAACGGTTGACGATAAGAATAATGTCTAGTTCAGACGAGATCTCACGTAATCTGTCTGAGATCCGTTGTAGTGAATTTTGTGGAGTGGTACAAGTTTTGTATGTTTTCTGTCTTTGACTATTCGTTTAAATGACTGTGGTAGGAGTTTTTCATTAGTCATATTGTACCCACTTTTGCAAGCGGTTTCGCCCATATGATGGTCTGAAATTATTGAAATAATAAGCAGACAGTATTATTAGTAAGTTATAATTAGCCATTATAACATAAAATGTTTCATAAAGTCGTTAGAAATAAAACTTTCGTGATCGAAACTTATTCATTAGTGAAAAGTTGTATCTTACATTCAAGGTCGCCAAGCATGCTATGGAACATGCTGTACTAGAAATCTCTCTGAAAAATTGAAAAGTGGTAATACAGTAAGAACCTAAAGTCACGGACATAAGAGAGTCTGGAGTGGCAAAGACTTGGTTAGTCTTGTTCTTTAATTAAGACCATGAACAACGGTGTAAAAAACAGAGGGGATAAAAAGGGTATGATAAGAAAATCCAACGTCCAATGGTGGGTTGACGATGCTGAATAAGCCTTCTTCGAAGACCAAACATTTGCATTTAACCAACACATCTAAAACGCAAACAAACTGAACTTACTCAACACTCAACACTTTGTTTCCATCAAGAAAAATATTGGAAAAATATTTACCTTCACTTTATCGTGTTAAAATGTTCACGGATGAATCTCATTTACTCAGGACGCTTGTGTAAACTTATTTGATTCTTGTTACGGTGGCAAAGTCAATTTTAAGACGTTGCCTTTCATGATAGGCTGTGTATTGAGTTAAAGCGGCATTCAGCGCTGTGCTGTGCTACAGCCGCTTTATTGCATCGTGTACGCTTTGAAACATGTCATACTACGCTTTGGAATATATTTTCAATAATATGACTTGATTCGATTTTCTTTCATTACGTTATTTTTGGATGTAAGAAAATGAGGTTTTACTGCGAAAGTCAAGGTCGTATTTTCTCCAGTTAATGGCATTGTATTTTTATTCCCTTTTTTATTAAGATACGATTATTCAGCTAGTAAAATAAGGTTCATGTTTATTGCTTACGAAAGAAGTACGCGCGTTTTAATTTTCACAGTTGTTTCATTGCTTAAAAGTATAAATCGTAATCTACACACGATTCCACTAACTACACACGATTAACTAGCTTTACTAACATAATATCGTGATCGATTATGGGTAGTTCTTCAGAGACAAAATTTTCGATGTCTGTGGGTATATTTCTGTAACCAACTAACAAAACGGCATGTAATATTTTTTTCTGTACAGTTTAGCTTTAGCTCTACCTGGGACAAATTCAATTTTTTTAATAGTAGCTATCTAGATACAAAATAAAAAATTTTGAAGTCTGTTCTCCTGATTCATATAGGGCGTCCGTTTCCCATTTTCCGGAACAAAATGGTCGATGTCGCATTTTCCTTTTGATTCATCAATATAAATTATAGTTAGATCGAAAGGTAATTAAATGACCTCTTACAAAAAAAATACATATTAGATATAACTACGTTAGTGTAATTTTAATAAAGTAAATAAGAAGTGTCCGGCGTATAATACTGATTCATGTGGAGTAAGCTTTCCTTGACTGTACTTGGTCGAGGAATAATGATGAGAGTCTGGGATCCCACGTGGGGGAAACCTGTCGTACAACGGACGTGCTAGAAGGCGGACATGAGGCTGGTTGGCTTAGAACCTGGTGAAACACAGGTAAATGTCTGATTCATCTGTGCTTGGTTTAGGTACCTTGCTGATTACAATGCCTAATTTATTAATTTTATTTTGCTGTTTTAAGGCTTTAATTTGAGTTTCGTGTGATGCTTTTGGGTTACAGATTCGTGTAGAAAAATGTTAATACTGAAGTCTGTATGAATGATGACTTAAGCATGATTTTAGGCAAAATCATGATTCATCTGTGCCTGATTTATATGTTCAAAAACCCATATGAATCTGAAAATAAATTAGTTTTCCTCTTTTCCAGCCAGAAAGGAGCACTTTTGTTACGTTATTTTACTTTTTCATGTCAGTAGAGTGTGTGTGACATAATTTTGACATTATTCTTCGGTTTTTATTCATTAATAAGTCAAATTCTATCTATTTTATTTTATATTGCTGTTTACAACAATGCCACTATCAATAGTAGAAAAGATGGAATAAAATATAATATATCTATGAGAAAAAGAGACTCACAGAACGTACCAATTTTTCATCCTTCTAAGATGGAAAATAAGAAAAGTTGAAAAGTTCCAGGCAAGTATGCTGCGTGGAAATTAGAAATGAAAGAATTATATTTGAAAAAATAGAGAGGAAAACAAAAGCAAACAGAGAGAATATTATAACGTATCATTAAAATAAAATAACTATCTAGTACCTATTTATAACAAAATTCTCGCTTTTCTGTAAGCATTAATTTCTGTAATTGTTAGTTTAAAAACAAGAGTTTTATTGTTGAATTGATCAGATTTTTTCCTTGATAATTGATCACTGTTAATAAATTAATTGTTTTGTAAAAAAATAATATTGTTGTTATAATATTATGATTATTTTCTTATTACAAAGCTCATTTTTATTTACATCTGTTAAAAATTCTGATTCATCTGGGCACAAAATTTTTAAACGTCGATATCTTAAAAACTACTTTGTAAAAAGAAGTCCCTCAAACAAATAAATGTTATTTGGAATATCTATTTTCATATGAACATGTGTTACTGAGCTGAAAGTGAAATTAAAATTTGACCATATGAATCAGTCAAAGAATCAAATTTCGAAGAACTACCCTTTAAATGATGAGTTGATCGGCATGGACTACCATTTTTGTACTGCAACCTTCTGCATGTTTAACACCGGCCTCAAATGAAGAATATAGACAAGAGACCTAATTATCTCTTGTTATGTGGGAAGGTGATAGGGACTATTAAAACCGATCACAGGGCGTGATCTGACAGAGATGTGAACTAACTCAGGACTCTCGAGAGTGACGTAAATCAAGTTTAATAATTATGCACAGCAACCTTTTATGTACTTTTATAATTATGATTCTGACAATTATGTTTACCAAAATATTTCATCATCTTCAGTATCAGCCTATAAATGTTACCACTGCTGGGACACAGGCCTCCTCTCTATGAAAGGGAGTGAGCCATGGCCCACCACGTTGGCCCAGTGTGGGTTGGTAAACCAAAAAATTTAGTTGGCAAGAACTGGCAGATCATATAGGTACGACACTGTCATCGCGAATACAGCTTATAGGGAAATCATATACCCGCTTTCTTAACTGATATTTCATGCAACATCAAACTTCTGAAGTCCGTGACCTCTATTCATTCCTCATAATGGCGTCACGCTATTCAATAAACGTTACACAACGACTTAACATTGAATTGAATGACCTGTGTTCACGCTCCAAAACGCAATAGTTCCTAATTAAATCAAGATTACAATACCTTTTAATTTGAACAAAAGTATTTTACTTTGTATTTAGTTGCTTTTATCGCGACGAAAATAAGGCTGGGTATAATTGAGCGGTTGGAACGCCTTCCTTCCAAAGGTTCGTCGGAAAACCAGCGTAAGCGTTACCTGCCTGATATGAATGCTAAAATGAACCTTTTGGCGCAGCCGTGGGAACAAGAGCACATAATTACAGTTTTTCTCTATTTTTACTTTTTATTAATTCGTCATTTCTAGGGTTAAGTTACGAGCCTCTTGTTGGTCTTTGACTGCTGGCGTTTTAGGAAGACTAAGAGTCACTCAACAAGCAATAGAAAGAGCTATGCTTGGAGTTTCTTTGCGGGATAAAATCCGGAACATGGATATTCTGCGAAGAACCAGAGTCACCGACATAGCTCATAAAATTTGCAACTTGAAGTAGCAATGGGCAGGCCACATTGCTCGTAGAACTGACAACCGATGGGGAAGAAAAGTTCTCAAGTGGCGACCATGGACCGGAAGACGCGGCGTAGGCAGGCCTCTCACTAGGTGGACCGACGACATCGAAAAGTCGTTCGGCGTGGCGGTCTAAGGGGAGGCCTATTTTCAGCAGTGGACGTCTTCCGGCTGATGATGATGATGTTACGAGCTAGGCTTCATACAGGGCAAAGTACTTCGGTAACCCAGGTACTCTCCGCGAGATCGTCGGCAACACAAAGGCGCTGCTGGCTTTCCTCGGCGAGCTGGGGTGGATCGAATGATTTCTTTCCCACCCGCACGCAAAATACGCGCATATGACGTGGAATTGCGGATACCAGCCCTTAATACAATACAATACCAGGGACTGAAAGCGGTTACGGTTAAAGGTTAAGATACCTCAAAAATATAACGGTACCGATTCAAAATAGAGGTTGAGTTATACCGGTACCCATATAAATATAGGTTAGGATAAATTGTTATTTAACCTTTATACGATTTCGGTACCGAAAAACATACGAGGCGGGGGCAGGCGGGGGTATCTAACGCGTTGAAACTTGACATTGTGTTTGCTTGCTGTGCAATTCTTATTTTAATACATGCGTGCGAGCGAGATAGCGCGGGGCAGGACTTCGCGCGACGGTGGTGTGTAACGCATTAGTACATGTGTTTGAACACTGTATGCAAATTATTTTTTCTCTTTCCCTGTATTTGTTTTGCTACCGACTGTGTGCCGGGTAAGTGTTGATAGTTCGTCAACGTAATAAGTACTTATTATAAATAAACAAAATGGGAAGAAAGCGTAGAAACGCAGTTTACGCATTTTTTTCATTTTTGAAGGAAAATAATGCCTCTACTTGCTTAGTGGTTTGATGTTCAGCTGTTATAAAAGTAAGTAGGTACATACCGGCTTTCTTGGTTTACCTACCTATTGCCAAATTATTATGGACTATGGTTAAACATTTATGTAGGCTGTGTAGAAAATGGAGTATGTACTACAGGCAACTGCACATCAATGGTACGAGTATATTGATATTATGATAATACTTGTGACTAAGTAAGTAACTAGGTACCTAACGTTGTGCGGTTGAACGTGTGTACCTGCAGGTAGATATTACCTTCTTAGTGACACATTTACTGTTGTGCATTACCTATATTATATTTTGTTAAATTATCAGGGTAGATACCTACACAAAGCTCAGAAATTGTTTGGTGTTCGTTTTATGTACCTATAGGCACAGAATATACATATAATAGTACCTAAAGGTACAGAAGCTTTACTCCCAAAAAAAAAACAAACAAATGTAAAATGTATGCACGAGAATATAGAGTCCATTTTTACTTGCACCCGCATCGCTCACCTACTTTTATAGTAGCCTAAACTTCCCGTGCGCAAGCAAAAATGTACTTAATGGTTACGCGCGAGAGTTTATTTTAATTTATCTGACGCTGACGTCACATCAAGGTCAACGCTTGCTGCGCTCATTAGGGTTGTGACTTGCGAGTTTAGGAGGCACAGTCAGGTAGGTAGGTGTACTTTATGCATTTGTTAAATTATAAAATGTTCCTAAAGGAATTTTGTTTTTATCATCAGCCTATATCGTTTTGTTTTCGTTATCGATTACTACATACTATATTATCGATAGGTAGCACAAAATGTTAATAGTACTTACGGCACCTTACGTTAGAAATGATATATACCAATATTATCTTTTCTACCTATTATTGTTCTATTTCAAACATTTCATCTTAGAAAAACAAAAAATAATAATGTTTAAAAATGTAGGATGTAGGTAAAGTTTTATAATAATCGTCAATTCTATTGTAATGTTCAGTTAATTTGTCAACTCAACCCTTCCAAACTGAACAGATCTTGCTTTACAATTTCCAAAAAATAAAAAAAATCATCGACTTTGACAGATTATTTTAGAAACACTGTTTTGATATTCTGATAGTCTCAGAACAAAGGTTATTTTTTTCAAATTCATGTACTGTGTAAACAGACAATCTTACTTTTTTATGTTTCATTATTTAATACATTATTGCTTCTTTCATGCATATTTCAGCGGGCTGATTGGCGTAAAAAATATGAAATAAAAGCATACATAATACTGATCGTATTAATTTTACTAAACACAAAAATGTGAGGCTCCTATCACTGTTATTATTTGAACAACCAAAAGCTGCTTAAATGCAATATTTTGCTTTTCTTCATTTTTTATTATCTTCATTTTTACTTGTACGTAATCACAAGTAACAAAAATAAATAAGATACGGAGCGCGTACTGAACGGCCGGCGCGCGACAGCGATCCAGATCCAGTTTAACATTGAAAACAATGATATTTTATAATTTTGAATGAAGTGTATGGCTCAGTAGAAGTAAAGTGATATACAAAAACGCTATTTTATAAAAAGTTACTATTCCCTTAAGTTTTTCGTATATGATTACTTCCTAGAATTTGATCCTTGTTAGCAACACTATCAAATGGTGTAATAATACAGGGTGTGATATTTTTTCCAAATCAGCGGGTTCGATTCCTGGCCAGGATTATCGATTTTTTGAAAATCTAATAATGCAGTTTTAGTTTTCGTCAAAATCGGCCTCGAGACTCCTTTCAACATTTTTCGATATTCTTCATAGTTTCCGAGATAGTCATCCACGCCTAGTTGAAAAATTCACCCTGTATAGGTGGTCGCGGGATTATTTCCTTACCGTGACCCCGGAACAGAAAGGGCTATTGAAGGACACCGTGGATTTTAGTCAGTAGAAGTCTGACAGTCCCTCCCGCCCAACCCGAGGTGGGAGGACTTATTTGATGATTTTATCACGCTACGTGTCCGGTGAACGTCTGCCGACGTCCAACGCCGCGGGCGTCTAACACTGCGTGACACACTACTGGACAGCGTGTCATCGGCGTAACATATTACGCCGACGCTGTCAGGGAGGTAGCCGAGGTAGCACATAGTCGTAATCGATGTTCCACAGGTGCGGCCCCAGGACCGAACCCTGTGTAACACCGCACGACATCTCTCGCCGGTTCCATCCTCCCCGGTGACCGGGGTAGATGACGGCTCTGTCCGTCAGATAGACCTCGACTATGCGACCGAGGTAGGTCGGCACCCGGTGATACCGGAGTGCCTCCCTGATGCAACTCCAGGGCAGGGTGTTAAAGGCGTTGGTGATCTCCAAAGACACCGCCAAGACGACCCTGCCCCGGGCCACTGCATCCCCCGTTGTGAGGGCTCTCAAGCGCATGATGGCATCCACCGTCGAGCGCCCCTTGCGGAAGCCAAACTGGCTCTCCGCAAGGTCCGGACCCACCCGATTCAGGTGCCCGACGAGGCGGTCTGCAATGACTCTCTCAAAGAGCTTGCCCACCTCGTCGAGCAACACGATGGGCAGGAATGCGGACGGATAGTCCGCAGGGCGCCCAGGCTTCTGGATCAGGACCAGCTTCCCAATCTTCCAGTGAAGCGGGAACTGGCCCCTCTCCAGGCACGCGCTGAAGAGTAGGAGAAGAGAGGCCAAAAATACCCCCCAGTCGAAGCCCAGGCTTTTACTGGCAGGCCGTCGGGTCCTGGGGCGGTATTTTTGGCCTTTAACCGTTGTACCGCCACTCTCAGCTCCACCTCGGTCACCTCTGGAGCGTCGTAGACGTCGACGTCGCTGTAGTCCGCGTTTGCGTCAGCTTCACCGTCAGGTTCCGTCGGTGGCGGAGCCATGGGTGGGGGGAGTATGCTCCCCTCGCGATGGGAACAAGGCGCTCACCACTTCCTCCAGGAACTGAGGCCGAAGACTGCGTCAACGAGGGAGCCCAGGGGCGGAGCTTCGCTCTCGCCCATTGTAGGGTCAGACCCATGGGTCCCTGTCCAAGGACTTCGCATCTCCTTGCGGGTCAATTCCTTTGCCCGCCAGATCTCGTCGCGGAGGACGGTCTTCGCTGCCCTGTAGCCCTCACGCAGCTCCGCCTTTACAGTCGCCGCATCCGGAGGTCGGGTGCGGCGCCTGCGGAACCTGGTGTACCGGCGTCGCGCGGCAACGCAGGCCTCGCGCAGCGCTGCCAGCACGCTCGACCACCAGTTCAGCTGACGCCGGGCGTGTCCTTGCCGGACCCGGGGCATGGCCACGTCGCAGATTTCCGACATGGCGTCCTGGAACCACTCCGCCTCGTCGTTAACGTCGGCAGGCCTGTCCGGTGGTGACACCCAGGCCTGCACGATCGAGGCTTCCAGGAATAGCTTTCGATCCAACTGCTTTAGCGCCCATCGCGGACCACTTGGGTTCCGTCCACTTGGGACCGGCGCGTCTGAGGTCTGGGCGGAGACGTCAAACCGGATATACCGGTGATCGGAATAGGTCTCCACCTCTACCACAACGCGCCATCCGGAGACGCGCGGCGACAGGTCTGAGGTGGCGAACGTAACGTCCACCACCGACTCGCACCACATGGGGACAGAACCCCGGTTCTCGATTACTAGGCCCTGCGCCAGGGCCCAGTGCCTTCTACCCCGCATAACGACCGTAAACCGGGAACCCCAAGCTACACTCTTGGCGTTGAAGTCCCCTAGGACGAGCGCGGGGAGAGAACCGAAGGCGACGACGACGTCTCCCAGCTCCGATAGGAACCTGAGGTCCTGGAATTGGGCGAAAGTTTGGCTCGGGGAGAAATATACGCCTATCACGGCGATCTCCCCGATCCGTGCTGCGACGATCCCGCGTCCTCTCTTGACGCGATCGAGGGGCGGGGTAACGGCGGTGGCCGACGAGATGAGTCACCGAGCCGTCCAAGTCCGTCACCCAGTTATTTCTGGGCACGACAAAGTATGGCTCGGCGACCACGGCGACGTTGATCAACCACTGCGCCATGCTCTGGAGCAAGAGATCCTGAGCAGTGGTTGATGTTCGCCTGGTGGAAGCGCAATGGGGCCATTATTTGGAATCCATTCCAGCCTCCTACAGGGCCCCTCGCGGGGGCACGGCCACGGCGGCGGCAGTGGGAGCGGCGGCGGCGGCGGCGGCGGGAGTGGCTGTGACGGCGGCGGCAGAGGGCCTACCTCAGCCCCTGGCCTTGGTTGGTGGGGCGCAGGACCTGCCCATAGCACGGTGATCGGCCGGCTTGCCGTCTCACATGCGAAGCAGTGAGGCGGGGCAGAACACTAGCCGGCCTTGTGACCGGACTGGCCGCAGCGAAAGCACCTGTCGCTGCGGTCTACCTCCGAGATGCAATTGCATGCCGCGTGGTTGCCCACTTGGCAGCGGAAGCACGTTAAGGGTCTGGGCTTCAGGATCTTCACCTGGGAAGACATCCAACGAAACAGGAGCCTTCGGCCCTCCTGCAGCTTTTTGGCCGCCGACACTGGGCAGCTAACCGTGACGGTCTGCAACCCCGCGAAGCCCGGACGGAGGGCGCCCACCCTCACCTGACGGTAGGGCACCCCCCAGTCCTGGCAACGGCAGCCACCGCTGGGGATCAAGTGTCCCCTGTTTCCCCTAACATTGTTATATAACACGTCCACACCATCTAACATTGTTATATATCATTGCAACATAAAACAATACTGTACAATGTGTACGGTATTGTTTTATGTTGCAATGTGTAACAATGTTTTACATATATCAATTGTCGTTTGTCGTTCTTCAGTGCTATCCACATTGTTATATAACATTCTGTGTCCACATCATCTGTAACATGTTATATAACATTGTTATATAACATGTTATGTTATATAGTCTGTACGCACCTTAAGTGGTCACTTGCAAAACGCACGTGCGGTCTAAGCAGCGGGCAAGCTACTTAGGGTCTAAGTAGCTGACGCTGACGCGCGCGACAATATCAAACTCGTGAGATATCTGTGTGTGTTCAAGTCAATCAAGCGGGAAGTGCGCGATTTACTCTCGACTCGACGTCAGGTACAGCTTGACATAAAAATGTAGAAAACCGGAAGTCGCCACTGTCTTCGCGCTACCAGCACTTTGAATGATTATTTTTTTCACTTATTACGTTAGTTTTATGGCACAATAATAAATCTAATAAACCTGCGGTCTTTGTTTACATTAAATATCAAAGATTTTAAAACGCTGTCAGAAATAAAAAAAATAGTACCGTTTCAATCCGGTCTGGCCAAGCTGTAGGAAAGTTTAATCTGTATGAACTTGTCGCTCGCACAAATGCCTGGCGGCTAAGGGTGCTCCCAAACTTATCGACGTGGAACCGGCTTAAACCACTCGGTTTGTTACGCACTCGCGTATCACCACACTACTCGGCTTACCGCCGATCAGCTGCCGCGACGGATTTTCGCATGCTATCGGAAGTCGATTGCTCCGAACGGCCGTCGCGACGGCTGTTCGCATCTGTTCGGCGCCGCGCCTGTGCCCACAAGCCCTGTGCACAGTGGTTTATGAAGACCATTTTTTCCACGGACATTGATTCCACGCAATGATGTGGTATTTTTTTGGTGCGCAATGAAAATGAACGGCATAATTTCAGTTTCACAAATACGACGGAACATCAAAGAAAAAAATAAAGACTAAAAACCTCGTATAAGTCTGAATCTACTGAGTACTAAAATATGCAGCATTTAAAACTCCGTCGATTTTTCTAAGGTCATAATAATTTTGCGTATCATAATTAAAACGGTGAAGGAAAACATCGTGAGGAAACCGGCATGTCCTAGAACCAAAAATTCGAAGACATGTGACATCCACCAATCCGCAATTGGCCCGCGTGGTGGATTATGGCCCACCCCCTCTCACAGAGAGGAGGCCTGTGTCCCAGCAGTGGGAACATTAATAGGCTGATGATGATGATGATGTATCATAATTATTTAGTTTCAAAAATTTTTTTTTTCTAAATGGCTTATTGAAAACTGTCGATTTTCAAAAAAAAAAAACATCTCAATAACTAGACATGCTAGTACAATGGGGATACAAAGTAATTCATTTAAATAACTTAAACTATCAGATTTTCATATTAAAAAAGCTATTTTGCTGTCTTCGTAGAACACTGTGCTATGTCACCATCGTTGGTACTCGGCCATCTCCGGCGCCGTTCGGCTGCCGTCGGAGATGTAGGTACATGCGTTCGGCCATCTTCGTCGCTGTTCGGAAGCAGTTCGACGCCGTACGCAGCCGTACGGATGCGATCAGCTACCGTCGGAGATGAGCCCATGCGTTCGACCGTCTTCGGCGCGGTTCGGAAGCAGTTCGACGCCGCACGCAGCCGTATGGATGCGATCAGCTAATCTACAAACGACTCGTTTCGCCGTCGGCCGAAGTCGCGTCGCGTCGTCCGAGCCGAGCTGGTGCGAATGGCAGGTCTCGGTCTAACAAATGGCAGTTCTAAGCGACAGAAAGAGAAAGGGAACGGAAAAAGCTGATGCCGCGTCGTTAGATGTGGGAGCACCCTAAAGAGACACACACAAACACCTCACGCCTTTGATCTGCCGCTAGCGCGCCGCGCACGTCAGACGTTAGCTTGCCCGTTACCGTGCATTTCGAACACTTGGATATTACGCCATAATATTATGTCTGATAATTCGTGACCGCGCCCATCATTGCGCTCGCGAGTCCGCGAGTCAACGTGTTTGAGCACTTAGAAAGATAGGCGATAAAAATATTACTCAACTGGGAGTTCATTTGTACAAAGCAGAACAAAAAATAGGCAGCTCATTGACTTTTCCATTCTTATTTCAGACGCATAGAAGTAATCACGTACCTACCTACCAATAAATACAAAACACGAAACGAGCAAGTTTAAACAATTTTCGAATTAAGAAATGATAGTAGACGGTAATTGTAAAACAATATTATAAAAAACTATAGCAAAGGACATACGTTAGATCGATCCTAAGTAAATGCGTATGTATGTACCTACAAAGTACGCGCCTGCCGACGCCGCGCCGCCGCCCGCGCCCCGCGCCGTGAGGCAGATAGCCCGCGTAAGTACATTGAGTGATTCAACAATCGCGAACGACAGAGACAGATAGAGTGGTGAGGCGGTATATCAAAGAAAACCCTTATTTATAAAGGTTAAGGTAACGGTACCGATATTATTATAAAGGTTATGGTACTGCTACCGAAATATACCGGTATAAATATTGTACCTTAAAATTCGGCTACTTTAAAAAATAACGGTACCGTTATATATCGGTTACCTTTATTTAACGGTATGACGTCATACCGAAATTTAAAGGTACCTTTATTTTTGGGTAATTCAGTCCCTGTACAATACAATACGTACACGAATGGCAAACAACTAAATGCTTATAATATATTCGACATGTCTGTCTGTCCGTCTGTACGTCCAGCCAACTCATTCCGAGACTAACAGGACTACATAGTTGAAACTTGGTAGACGATAGCTTTAATTGTTGTTATTTTTTGTGATAACTATCACATACCATGACGTACGTATCCTGTATACACGTATGAAGTTTCAGTCGAATCGTTTGCTTTTCTACAATAAAGTTGCTAATATTTCGCCACTGTAAAAAGCCATATAAATTTAACGGGACTATAATTTGGCCGATGCAATTATTTGCATACCGCTCGGTCGCTTACGGCCTGCGAACCTTTTGTTCCAAGCCTACACGAAACTGAATTGTTGCTTCGCTGTTGGACATTCCCATTCACTTCTGAACAATTGCTGTCCATTGAGGGAGTGAAGTAGTACTAGTATTCGACACTGGTTTCCGAGGCAGTGGTTCTCAGAATACGAGTACCTACACAGAATTGAGATACACTGTGATGCAACTTAATTCTGTAGAATGGCCACGTAACATGCAAGTTTTGTATCGGGTAATAGGTAGGCGAGAGCAGTGGTGGCCCGCAGTGGTATCAGCCTCGACTTACGAGTCGTAGGTCGTAGGTTCGAACTACAGCCAGGCGCATTACTTTGTGTAATTTATTTCATCACGACAGGTCTCAAAACGTTGAAGGAAAACATCATGAGGTAACCGGCATGTTGTGGAACCATCGAATTCGAAGACGTGTGACATCCACCAATCCACACTGGGCTTTCGTGGTGGATTGTGGAGGGGGCCTGTGCCCCAGTATTGGGAACATTACAGGCTGATGATGATGATGATGATGAATAGGTTGTAAAAAACATGACGCTATCTTTTCAGCCTGTTATAGTCCAGCCACTGCTGGACAGGCTTCCCCAAGGAGCGCATGGTCACTGCAGTTTTTTCGAAAGTTCAACCTGTCTTTTTTAAATATTATTATTGAAAGTTTTACGGGAAATTTTCCTCGTTTTCAACTGTAGAACTTGACAGAGTTCAATCGTTACTGTAAGTAAGGCGTTCAAAAGTCTGACAATAAGTATTACCATTGGGTATCGTGTTACCCAGTCTCTGGGTTGTGGAGGTCAGAAAAGCAGTCGCTTGATGTAAAAACTGATATTCGAGTTTCAACTGTCATATATCAGCTGTAAGACGTCCACTGCTGAAATAGGCCTCCCCTTTAGACTTCCAGTAGGACCGGTTGTAAGCGGCCTGCATCCAGTTGTGAAGTGTTCAAAATTAACTGTATTTTGCTTATGCATACGTTTGTTTACGCATGCTGTTCAGCGTATGCGCTCGGAAAATCTATCCGGAATTTCAGAATAAGAGGTGTCAATGAGCTGTTCGTCACTCATATACTTATTATTTAAGAAATACGAATAAAGCAAAGTACTTCCATTGCGTTTCAAACGCTACATACGACAGTAGCCTGCTGCGTTTCACACGCGAACTTATCGGTCCGAAACAGCACGCGAACTTTCATAATCAATAGCTTTGACTTTTACGTAATGAAGTTTCATAACCGTCTAAGTAGGAGAAAAGCGATGAATATTAAAAAATAAGCCCCCAGACTTTTGGCCTTGGGAGCCAGTCTTAGAGGAGAGTAACCAACGACGTTGGAGACACTACAGTGTACAAGTGATTGCCAATGTGCAATGGAAGTTGGCCAGGCCAAATTCTATTGACCACGTCTGCCGCATGGCCATAGTTCAGTGCTCCAGAAAGTAGTTAAGTGGTTACACTTTCTTATTTTCAGTCCTGGCATAACCAAGAAGGGTCGAATGTGTGTGTAAATTTTTATTTATTTATACACATACAACTAACATAACAGTTTCCCAGTTCGATAGTGCAGAAAAACATTTTACAATAAAGGAGGTGTTAATTTGTTCCCTACATTTAAGGCCAAGCCGTGTACCTCAAGGACAAAAATACGAAATTATAGGAAAAAAATCGTAGATTTTGAAAAAAAATATGTTGTATTTATTTGGGCATTTGTACCATAAGAAATTGTCGATCCAAAATGTTAAAACTTGCAACCCAAGAATTGATTTTCAATCTAGCAATGTCATACGTCTCCGACATGATGCGTTTCGTTACTTCATTTATAAACGTGTGAAAACCCAAAAATGTACTTTACAGAATTTATTTATGTATTTCAAATAAGTTATAATTACTAGTACACATATTTTGTGAATAATCATGGGAATAAGAACTTTAAAAAATGCATTTATTTCACATTTCGTATTATTTTTTGCGTTTGGTTATCTGCCGGCCAAAAGCCAGGGTTCCCGACCTAGTTCGATAGTTTTTTTCTATTGTTGTTGATATTCATTACTGTCAAAAAGCTGTCAAATAATGAAACATCGATGTCATATTTTGACGTGATTTTGACAGATGAAACAGATTGAAGCTGTCATAAACGTTTCTTTGAACGCAGTTCCGTTGCGAAGTAGTGTTTTTTCATATACTTTTATTTCTTTTTCTATCTAGTATTGAAGGATTTTAAATACTGCTAAAAATACTAATTATTGGAAGGGATTTTAATAATAATTTGTACCTCGGTACATGGTTGGGCCGAAAAATTAACACCTCCTTTACATACATTTTACAGAAACAGAAACAATTTATAAAGATATTTTATAAAGTTTACTTAAGCACTCTCTTTATATTAAGGCGGGCTTTCAGTAATTTTTAAGATTTTCAAACGTCTGAAAGTCTCATTAACAATGATATTTTTAATAAATAAAAATCATAATATTAAAGTTGAACATATCCTCGAGTGAATGGTAAAGATAGAAACACGAATTGGAATAATTGGCTCGATAGAAAAAAATCTCAAACATGACACTAAATCACAATTTTCAAACATCCACTGCTTAGAGATTTCACAATGAATTTATATGAAACTTATATAAATAAAAACAGCTCATTATTTAGAAGTGCATGGTAAAAGCAGATTTTAAAATTTCGTTATAATTTTTCTCCAAGAAATAAAATACCCAAAATATTGGCATTATTTCGCTCGCCGGGCGCTCGCCAGTGCCCGCCGAGGCGTGATAGAGGATGGACGTACGTCGTTGCTGCGCAAAAATTCCCCCCGCGCGGTTACGTAAGCAGGCATAGAACTGAACTACTACATGGAAACAAAGTCACACACACAAGCGATTACGTGTTAGTTGCGGGAATAGAATAAAATAGTCAAGTGATCTAATTTTGAAACGATGTAATTTTTTTTTATGGACCACTTATTTTTTAGCTAGGATGCGAACTTGATGGAGTGACCTGAAGGTCTACATCGGTCACTGCCACTGGAACTCGGCGACGGATTGAACTAGATGTGCCGAGTTTGGGCTCTTTTTGTTAGTTATGATGAGACCTTACCTCCGGACTTGATGAAGTGACCTGGAGGTCTACATCGGTGACTGCAACTGGAACTCGGCGACGGATTGAAATAGATGTGCCGAGTTTGGGCTCGTTTTGTAAGTTACGATGAGATCTTACCTCCGGACTTGAGGGAGTGACCTGAAGGTCTACATCGGTGACTGTCACTGGAACTCGGCGACGGATTGAAATAGATGTGCCGAGTTTGGGCTCGTTTTGTTAGTTACGATGAGATCTTACCTCCGGACTTGATGGAGAGACCTGAAGGTCTACATCGGTGACTGCAACTGGAACTCGGCGACGGATTGAAATAGATGTGCCGAGTTTGGGCTCGTTTTGTTAGTTACGATGAGATCTTACCTTCGGACTTGAGGGAGTGACCTGAAGGTCTACATCGGTGACTGCCACTGGAACTCGGCGACGGATTGAAATAGATGTGCCGAGTTTGGGCTCGTTTTGTTAGTTACGATGAGATCTTACCTCCGGACTTGATGGAGAGACCTAAAGGTCTACATCGGTGACTGCCACTGGAACTCGGCGACGGATTGAAATAGATGTGCCGAGTTTGGGCTCGTTTTGTTAGTTATGGTGAGATCTTACCTCCGGACTTGATGGAGAGACCTAAAGGTCTACATCGGTGACTGCCACTGGAACTCGGCGATGGATCGAACTAGATAGATGTGCCGAGTTTGGGCTCTTTTTGTTAGTTATGATGAGACCTTACTGTTTGTAACGACTATTACTGTTTGTAACGTGACAGCTGTTCTTAGTTTGAACTTGATGGAACCAATGACGTCGTAAAATCAACGGCGGGGGGCTGTAGATTTTGATGACAAAATTGTATCTACAAATTCAGAATTGTAATCAACAAGTTACATAAAATTGTAAAGGCACAAGGCGAATCCACAAACCTACAATTTCTGTAAACTTGTAATTACAATATCAATAAAAAACAAGCTAAAAATAGATTTATCCTTTTATTAAATTTCTACAATCAATTTTAAAATTATACTTATAACAAACAAAAACATAGCATATATAGTAATCATCATCAGCCCATTAATGTTCCCACTGCTGGGACATAGGCCTCCTCTCTGTGAGAGGGGGTGGGCCATAATCCACCACGCGGGCCCAGTGCGGATGCGGACAGACGGACGGACGGACGGACGGACATAGCGAAACTATAAGATGTCACATGTCTTCGAATTTTTGGTTCTAGGACATGCCGGTTTCCTCACGATGTTTTCCTTCACCGTTTTGAGAGCAGTGGTGATGAAATAAATTACACAAAGTAATGCGCCTGCCGGGATTCGAACCCACGACCTACAACTCGTAAGTCGGGGCCGATACCACTGGGCCACCACTGCGCATATATAGTAATATTTAGAAGATATTGAAAATTTTTAAAAATTAGAAACGGGTGTAACCGCCGTTGGCCTCTATAACCTCTAAAAGACGAGACCTCATTGAACCAACAAGCCGTGAGCAAATATCGGTTCCCCGCATTTCCTCCCAAATATAATTACAGTGACTAATAAGAGCTTGTTTGGTTCTTTCATTTTGATGCGACCATCGTTGGACCATAAGGCCCCAAAGATTTTCTATCGGGTTGAGGTCCGGCGATCTTGAGGGCCACTGAATTACCCTTACGTCAGTGTGTGAACGAAACCAGGCTCTTACGATCCTCGCATTATGAATTGAACAATTATCTTGAACAAAATCAAATTGTGGCACTTCGTTCTCCGGGTAAACATTACGGACTGTCGGTAGCATTGCATTCTGAAGCACGTCGATATAATTTACAGCCGTCGCTCGAGGAGGTAGAGAACACAATTCTCCTACACCATCCGCACTCATCCAGCCCCAAATATTTACGGAAATTCGACCTGATTCTCTATTTGGAATTACATGATCATCTTTATACCGTGTTGAATTATATCGCCAAAGGTGAAGACGTCCATGCTGACTGGATTTAAACGTTTTTTCATCACAAAACACTGTATTAGACCAATCAAACTCTAAGTGCTCTCTGGCGAAGTTCAGACGAGCAAGACTGTGAGCATCCGTCAAATATATTTTCTTGGCGTAATGCCTGTGGTGCAACCCCATGTAATGTAGATGATTCCTTATTGTTTGGGCACTCACATCGAACATCTCCGCAAAATGTTTTGTGGGCTTAAAACCATGGATTTCATATTCCCGTCACATGAATTCTCTATCGTTATTGGAGAGTGCAGGCCGGCGACCACTTCTTCTGTGATCCAACAAACTTCCCTCCTCTCCTTCACGACGAATCCAAAAGCGGACAGAACGCCTCGATATATTCAAATTCCGGGATATCGCACTGATACTGCTTCCCTCATTAAATTGGGCAATTATTTGTGCTCTTTCGGCAATGGTCAAGTTGGCAGGCATTGAGATGATTTTGTATGCAGTTGATTGAAAAATAACACGGAAAATATATCGATTTTTTGCATATATTTGACAAAATGTCAATTGTCAGTTTCTTTTTCAAATGGAATTCGGTTGTCTATTTAAATAGTTTTTATTACTTTTGTTTGGAAACATTTCAATTGCTGTGTAGAAACTAATGTCCTTTTCATTTATACTAAAGGTTAAAATGTCATGTACTTATATGTGACATATGACGTATGAATACTAAATACATAGGTTTACGTCATGATAATGTTGTCTCTTTCAGTAATATCTTTTTATAACGAACCTTGTTGTAATTTTCGATGACCGGGAAACTAAATCAAAACTGGTACACCACTTTCTTGGATGACCGTACCATGGGTTTCACTTGGTTTTACGTTTACTGTCACCACAGAATATATAATAGTACCTACTGTCACGTAAAAACCACACTGACTACAGTAAACGCCAACTTCAGTGTAGTCAGATGAATGCAATACGACAAAATGAAAAAGGTTATTTTTCTATTGCTTAGTGCAAGAAAACACGAATTCTAAATTTGGCCGCCAAACTTTACTGCCGGACCAGGCCTGGTTCACTCCGCAGTGTTGTATAAAACTGCAAGCATTGGCGGGGGCCACTTCGTAGTGGCCATTTAGTCGGTTGCCGCGCGCCACCCACTAAGCACGCGCTTACTTAAATAATATTTAAGTATGGTGTTAGGTTGTATTTACGCATAAGTTTAAAAAAATATATTATATATGATGAAGAAAAAAAAATACTGCTTAACGTTTGGTTGTTTAAATAATGACAGTGATAGGAGCCTCACGTTTCACACACTACCGCGTGTTTTCGAAAGGTAAGGAAAAAAGTGAATATTTATCTATGTAGTACACATTTAATAATGATCAAAAAACTATCTACCTGCTTGTGGCGTGCTTATTAATGTCATTCAAGTACCGGCTAGTAATCATGATCAGTTAAGCATGATTAGGTAGGTTACAAATTTGGCCTACAAGACGACCAAGATAAATAAAATAGACGATTATCAAACCTGACATCACTCTCACTCACCTAAGCTGAATACGGGTAGGTCGAATTATGATCGGTAGAAAGTAGGAAGATGTTTACGTTATTGTTTAGACACTTTCAAACTCAGAAAATGGCTACACTACGCATTCAAGGTCAGCGATCGTAATTCTCTTCGCGACTTTTTTACCTACTTACCTACAAAGACACGCAACACGGGGCCTGTGACAATGAAATGAATGAAATGAAAATGATAAGGACTAGTTACCTATTTTGCCGTAAACGATAACAATCGATCTTTAAAGTTATGACTACAGCTTGGCCAGAACGGATTGAAACGGAACTAATCTTTTTGTTTCTGACAACGTTTTAAAATTTTTGATATTTGATGTAAACAAAGACCGCAGGTTTGTTAGATTTATAAGTTAATTTTATAAGGAGGTAATGAGGAGTGATATATATTTATGTTAATATTAATTAACATAAATATATATGTAATTAAACAATGCATAAAATACGTATTCCTACCTAACTGTGCCCAAACTCGCGAGTCGCAACCCTATTGAGCTTGACCGACAGTAACCTTTTAATGTCGTTGGCGTCAGATAAACTAAAATGGGTCATTTCACGCAGGCATTTCCTTTACTAATTTCGGTGGGATGGCAATTTCGGTGACTGTCTTATTTTCATAACAACTGCAGTTGTTTATTTCATACTAAGAATACTAATCTGTTCCGGAATAAAACAAGTTTATTTTTTCATCCAAAAACCTACAAATAAAAAAATACACCGAAATTAGTACAAATTGACCCTGCGTGAAATGACCCAAATGAACTCTCGCGCGTCACTATTCAGTTCATTTTTGCTTGCGCACGGGAAGTTTAGGCTATTATAAAAGTAGGTGGGTGATGCGGGTGCAAGTAAAAATGGACTCTATTCTTTCGTGCATAGATTTTACATTTGTTTGTTTTCTTTTTGGGAGTAAGCCTTCTGTGCCTTTAGGTACTATTATATATTCTGTGGTGAAGATAAAACAATATTATCCAATTTCATTAGCTGATTATAACGACTTAATTACGTTTAATTATATTTAAGAAACCAAAGGGTTTTTTTATAAAGTGCGGCCTTTTTAGTATGTTATCCCATAAAAAATTAATGTGTAATTTGTCTTTATGTTAACAAAAGAAATATTGAAGATAATAATATGACTATTTAATAAAGCCATTTGAAATAGTAATAGTTCAGCAGGCCAATTTCTCTATGCGTTCCAAGGCCGCGGTGCCTTGTTACTATTTCAAACAATCGTCCCATGGCACTGTGGTCCTGGAACGCAAAACGCTATTTGCCCTTTGCGTTCCAGGGCCACGGTGCAGAAACAGGTTGTTTTTAGCAAATAATTTCTTCCGCTCCACCAAATGTGAAATACCAAAAAAAAGTTATTTAAGGATCAATGTTCTTTTACTGAATTGTAACCACGCAAATAACATAAGCACTACTTAAAAAATACTGCTACAGCTATGATTGTGAAGGCACCGCGGTCCTGGAACGCAAAGGGCAAGTTGCTCTTTGCGTTCCGGGGCTGCGGTGCGAAAATTTTTTTTCTATGCAATCAGGCTTTTTGCGTTCCACTTAGTGCGATTTAGCAAAAGAAATATAATATGGAAATATGTTCTATTACTGAAATAGAACCACAAAAAAAATAACCGCACTCCATAAAAATACCTTTTTTAGGACATCAGTTTAATTTTCGTTTTCTTTACGAAAAGAATGATTGAAACTTAGCCTCAAATCTAAGCTCTAAATTAATAAGAACTGTGAATAAAATGATGTTTTCGCTTACAGTCTATTAACAATGAATACAACAAAAGCGATACAAAAATATGGTCGTGCTTTTAAACGTTTCTTTTATTTCGTGATTTTAAAACAAACGGTTTTTGGCTGATATTTGGTGTAATTTTTGTCTTGAGTGCACGGTGAAACTAAACGGTTATTCATTTCGTGTTGAATTAGTTACTCATTGGGGGAAGCTATTTCCTTCGTATTCATTCACCATAATTTTATTATGATGTCTGACAACCGTCCGCGTCGGTGTTGGACTTTGCTCTCGACAACAGGACTCACAGTATTTCACTAGAACAAAACATGGAATACTATTATTATCTTTATGCAGAATACAACTGATAATTATTTTTACAAAAGAAAAAACTATAAATAACATGTATTACTATCTTTTAAACAAACCTATAGTAGGGAATCTTATCTAATAAATAATATATTAACATGTGAAATAACTCAACACTCACACTTAGTCCGGTTTAATTTGATATTTGTATTGTTTCATCCATATTTATGCAGGGCTATATTTATTATTCACCCTCAGTGATTATATTATTCCCATTGTTAATATTTCACAGCAAAACAATAACATTAAAACAGCGTAATAGATGTAAACAATCGTCACACAAAATAACCAGGAATCAACAACGTTCTATTATGAGACTCGAAATGAACTAACATAGTTATGTCTACCTCACAAATCGAAATAATTTACTTTTGTAACTTTTGTTTTGTTTTCTCTGATCTGCCTACAAAACTTTATTATACTTAAATGATGATAACGGTCGACACATAACACTAATGACTAGTATTAGTAATTATTAAAAAAAAAAAACAATTTTATTTATCAAATTACTACAAAAAAATGCATGAAAAATAACAAAAAGAATAAAGCAATTATTTAAAATTATAAAAATAAAAGTAATTAGAAAAAAAGGTGAGGATCGATCCTTCGCCAGTGAAGGATATATCCGAGCACGTTAACCACTGCGCCAGCATTACTTGTTGGAGAAGGTTGAAATTATGAAGTATACCGTAAGTTCCTTTGATTTGTATAGTATTAAAACAACTTATAATAAAAGGTCGTAAGTCACAGCGAAGCGTCAGGCTATTGCTTTCAGAAATGGAAGAAGGATTTTGGAATTCGACTGTACCTACATTCTGTGCTACCAATCGATATGAATATGAAGTAATCGATGACGAAACAGAAAAAGATATAGGCTGATGATAAAAACAAAATTCCTTGAGGGACATAAGGAGGTAATGAGGAGTGATATATATTTATGTTAATTAATAATGTAATTAAACAATGCATAAAATACGTATTCCCACCTAACTGTGCCCAAACTCGCGAGTCGCAACCCTATTGAGCTTGACCGACAGTAACCTTTTAATGTCGTTGGCGTCAGATAAACTAAAATGAACTCTCGCGCGTCACTATTCTGTTCATTTTTGCTTGCGCACGGGAAGTTTAGGCTATTATAAAAGTAGGTAGGTGATGCGGGTGCAAGTAAAAATGGACTCTATTCTCTCGTGCATAGATTTTACGTTTGTCTGTTTTCTTTTTGGGAGTAATGCTTCTGTACCTTTAGGTACTATTATATATTCTGTGGCCGGACAAACGTCACCGGTTGTTTGAAAAGGGAAATTGTAAATAATTTAGAATTTCTTCAATAATTACGTAAGTTGAAAAGTGACTTTTTTGTTTATGGTTATTTTTCAATTAAATTATTTAAAAGGGGTGTGTTTCATTATAAAAGTGATTGCACAAGTTGTTTCATGTAAATCGGATCAGTAGTTTTTAAGTTATTGTACTTTTTGTATAATTAAACTTTTGTTCCTGTGTAATTTTTGTAGTTTATGTTCTAGGATTTTTTGTATTTATACATAGGTACATTTTGTTTGTTTTATATACAAATAGACTTAATATGGAATCTAAAAAGGTACAATACATAGTTTTAAGGTTTAAATTAATAAGAAAATAAAGGCTACGAAGGCCTCGGTCTTAGTAAAAATCACAAGGAAAAAACGTGTCTCTTTAAGGTAAGGACGGGCGGTATAAAAGGCGGTACGACCGGCACTGCGTTCACGTTCAGTCGCAGCCGAGCCACCGAAGAAGAAACATTATTACTAAAAGAAGACCGAAGCCTTCAAAGTGAACTCTTCAAATTGTTGTTTTTTATTATTTCCGTTGTCAGTGGTCCCCCCCTATTGTATTTCCGTAATTTTCCAAAAACGTACGCATTCAGGGGTGCGTGGGTGCATGCGTCACCAGCGAAGGCAAGGCACGTGTGCACAACAATACGTCCCTGTAGTGGACGCGCTGTCGGAATCCCGGTCCGTCCATTACAACTTGTTTTTGCATATTCGGATCGTGTCCTCTATAAAATCTGTTTTCATCTGCCGCTTGGCCTTCGGCAAACATCCTCCAAGTGAAATATTGTCGCTCAGACATTTTTAATAAACGAAAAACAATAAAAAAATACTTCTCACAATAAAAATATCGGTGAGAGAAGTAACCACAGTAGTTACAGTAATTTACTGTGACATCTATCAAATCAGTGATTCATGGTACCGATTTGTATGCAAAACGCTACGTAAACTAAACTCTCTACGGTAAACTGAAACAAATGTGGTAAAGTAAATTTTAGTTTTCAACTCATGGTACGGATTTTAGTTCCGCTACTACTCAATAGAGGCGCTGTACAGATTCTCATACAAATTGTTTTACGTTTACTGTACCGTAAACGTAAAAAAAAAACTCATGGTAGAGGTACAGTACCTCTACTCCATCAAGTCCGGAGGTAAGATGTCATCATAACAAAACGAGCCCAAACTCGGCACATATCAAATATACTGCTGCCTAAGAAAGTACTCCATTGTATGCACTTTGTAAAATCAAAACTATCTCGACTATCATTTTACGAAAATCAAATCCAGACACACTCGAACGTAATTGACTAACTGCATTACGCTACGCTGTGGCATATACACACACGGTCCCTCCCGCCCGCACCGCTGTCGACTTGCCCCGCCCCTTTGCGGGGGCTGAGGTAGTGCGCTCATAGCTGCGGACTGTACTGGAACCTGGCCTTAAAGCTATGAGTCCAATCTCGGCAGCATGCAGTAATGCTGCGGCAACAGTGCTGCTATCACACTACTGGTGGTTATTGAAAAGAAGTTCGGCATTGCTGCAGCTACTTAGTTGTACTGCCGAGCTCCGAATGTATCAGAATCATACCTGTAAGTGTACGATAAGCTTCGGAGAAAATGAACTTCAGAGGTAGTGACATCAATACCAAAGGGCTTTAAGCTTACTTAGCTTACTATACACTCGTACTCTCTTGAGGCAGAACTCCTAAATATTCAGTGGGAGAACTGGATCACCAGTCCATTCTTCACAGAAATCATTAAACATTCCAACTCCAGACTTCATGAGGATGACGAGTAATGGGTGACTTGTAGTCCGATTATGGTCCACGCCCGGATCGACGGCGCGTGGTGTTCCACGCGGTCCTCAAAGAGACGTCGATAAACTGACGGGGCAGCCCTTACAGGGCCAGGGCCTGCCCAGGTGACCATGAAACCTAAAGTGCTACTGAAGGATCACCACGGATTTAACAAATCTGACTGTCCCTCCCGTCCTGCCCCGGGTGGGAGGACTAATTCAATGATCTTACCACAAAAATCTTCAGCATCACTTACAATAACGAGCCTTAAGTCGCAGGAGAAAAGTAATTAAGACCAAATTAGATACTAATTATTTTTCATTAGCAGGTAGCTCCTGTGATTAAAATTATGAGTGTGTTCGATCTACGTCGAGGAAAGTAATTGGAAAATTGATGTAGGACTTAATGAAACGTGTCTTGTTATCTCTAATGTGTTTTCTTTGAGTAAAAGTACTTTATAATTTATTCTGTTTGTTGGTTGTTATTTATACTTTAATTTATCTATAGTATGTATGTATTTAGAAATATATTTAAGTATAGTTTAACAGTTGTCTAGTACCCATAACACAAGCTTGGGCCTAGATGGCGTTGTGTGATAGTTGTGGAATATTATTATTACTTTCGGTATATTATAATTGTGTACAATTGTGTATTTATTTTTGCTTGTTTCTGATTAATATCTCACTATTGCAATGCTGGGCTGGGTAATGAAATCCGCAATTATGTTCCAGATTTCATTAGGAATAGTTTATTTTAATTTAGAGGAGCTCGTGGCTAAATAATACAGCCGCACAGGCTGATCTTCCGGGGTATGCCGCGCTTGCAGAGGTTGTTGTGTGGATGGGTGATCGTCTATTATAGCGAGTGTCCTCCGTGCCTCGGAAAGCACGTAAAGCCGTTGGTCCCGTCTGTCATTTGTAGATCTTTGACAATCGTCAAAAAAGTAACATTTCCTTATAACGTACATTGGACAATAATGATGATAATTGTAGCCAAATTCCCTATACACACCGTTAATTTCAAAGATTAAATTTTATATCAAGCGAAATCCCAGGTTAGCAACACATTGTAACTCATAACATAATAGTTAAACTCAATGAGCTATATAATAATAGGTTCATTAAACTAAACAGATTACCCGTATGATTGTGTGGTAATTCGAATGAGGGATTGTGTGAAGGGACGCACGAATTAGATAATAGGCTAGTTGCCTAAAAAAATGTAATTGGTCCGTCTTTTAGATTATTCAAAAATAAAGGACACGTATTTTTTTATTTGTAAATTAGACCAAAAATGACAAAGATATAGCCTATTAAAGTTGTGTGTGACGTCACAATGCGTGGCATTTTTCGCGCAGAGTGACGTCACAGGTTCTTTTTTGTTTAATCGAAAAATAAAAAATACGTGTCCAATATTTTTTTATAATCTAAAATAGAATGTAATTATTTTGACCCTGGAAACTACCCTATTAATAATACAGAATGAATTTCGATGACTTAAATTCCTGTTACATTGAAGTCGACAGCGTACTGTCAGTCGCGTATTTCAATACGAAAAGTGGCGAAATGTGCGCCGCTGCCGTCAGCGTTGGATTATAGTGATACTTGCTGTTGCCAGCGGCTTCACCCGCTACAACTCGAACATTTTCCCACGTGAACATAAAATCGGGATAAAACTATTCTTTGTGTTAAAGATCCAGGTTATAAACTATCTTTGTACCAAAGTTTAGCTAATAATTTAAAAAAAAAGTTTAGCTAAATCTGTTCAGTGGTTTTTGCGTGAAAGAGTAACAAACATACCCATACACACATACTCGGACATCCTCACAAACTTTCGCATTTATAATATTAGTAGGATGGCAGAGATGTGCTGTGTGTGAAAACTGGTTGCTCAGTGTGAGGCGTATGCTAGGTTACATGGCCTAGCATAAATGTCAAAAAGTCAGAGGTCATGGTTCTTGAAGCTGGGGGTAGGAGTCCGAACAAGGTACCACCAGTTTTACTTTATAGCACGCCTTTATAGAGTCCATAAGTTTAAGTACTTACCTAGGTCATATACTAACCCCCAGCCTCAACGACGATGATGACACACGATACGCAGCACACATAGCCTTATAGAACACAATATTTATTGCTATGCACAACCGACATTTTCCGACGTTTTCCTACCCTCCACTATTCTTTTCTGATTAATTTCGTGCAGGATCCAAGACAGGTAAATTCATTCTCCGGGACACGTCGAGACTTCATTGTCTCGGCGCTTTTCTGGTGGTTGCCACTGTTGATTCTGGCTTTCAGGAGTTGCAGTGGTTTGGAAATAGTGTGATGGGTTTGTCCCAAAAAAAAAAATGCACAACCGACAGCAGCCCCGCAGTCTGTTAGCCCTGCTACGAGACATACTTAAATCTCATTCACATAATTTTGTAACATCATAATTATTTTATCAACCGATGGGCAAGAAAAGTTCTTGAGTGGCGACCACGGACCGGAAAACGCGGCGTGTGGGCATGCCTCCCACTAGGTGGACCGACAACATTGTGAGGGTCGCGGGCAGCCGATGGATGCAAGTGGCGAATTATCGTTCGGCGTGGTGGTTTAAGGGGGAGGCCTATGTTCAGCAGTGGACGTCTTCCGGCAGATGATGATGATATCACATACATCGTAGTACACACATGTTGGTTGCTAGTAATTCAGTTACCTAGATTATTTAGGTACTAGCTACATTCTCTGTTTGATATCATATCAATACTAGCCATTCCAATCAGCAATCCTTTAGCTAAGACAATGTAATTTTCAATAATTACCACTAATTGAGGCAACCTTATACTAATTACAGTAGTTAATACCTATAAACTGGTAAGCATCACAGTAATTGGATCCACGGCTGGGAAAAAACCACCGTAAGTTTTCTAAGAGCTCTTGTCCTGCGCCACCTCAAATCCCCGGTATGCGTTCTGGGGGGGGTATTACAACGTCTTAAAACCAGGCTTGTTCCGGCAAGTGAAAGTGACAGAGCTATATAAATCATCTAGTAATGCTCGTGAAGGAGGAGGCGGGCCGCGAGAGAGAGAGGACAGCGTCCTCCCTCCGCCCCAACCGCAGTGGTAGGCGCCCGCGGCTGCGGACGTCAGCAGACGATCTCCGGCCACCGTAGGCGCGGGCATGCGGGCAGCGAGTAAAGGGCAACTCGCAGCCCGACCATGGACCATGCCCGGGTCGACGGCGCGTTGTGTCCCACGCGCGCCTCAAAGAGCGTCAGCATAATGACGGGGCCCCCTCTCAGAGGGCCAAAGCCTGCCGGGGTCGTGGGATTATTTCCTTACCGTGACCCCGGAACATAACAGGCTACTGAAGGACACCGTGGATTTTTGATTTTACCACGCTAAAAAAAAAAAAAAAAAAAAAAGCGCCATCTCGTTCACTCACTGGAACAAGCCTGGTTTTAAGACGTAATACACCCCGTGGCCTGCCGAAGCGTGAGTAGCTCCGGTCAGGGAACGAGATGGCGCTAGATGACTTGTATAGCTCTGTCTCTTTCTCACAGCCTAAAGACTCACGCTTTAAGACGTCATGGTAGGCCACCAGGTAGTCTCGCTATCTCTTTCAGCGAGACTGTATTTTTTTAACGATCCTGCTTTGTCTCTCTCGTAAGCGGACGTCACTTAGTATCCTTCCTCCAGTTTGGACAGAATTTGTCCACTTCGTCCAGCCATCTTCTATGTGTTCTGCCGCGACCTCTCCTCACTGTTTCAGGGCACCAATTTAGTGTTATTTTGACCCATAGTTCGTCTGGCATACGTCAGATATAATATATCTGCTCAGTCCTATTTGAGTTGGTCAGCTTTCTGAACCACGTCAGCTTTATTTGTACAGTATAGACTTTATATTACAGCTATAAAAATAGCATAGTCTAGAGAAAAAAAATTAAACCCTCATGCTATTTACAATCAATATGCAATCAATAAAGATTATTTTCGGTACATAAAACTACCGACTCGTACTGTGCATATCTCGTGGGCCTACGAGAAATAAAACCATTTTTTCGCGTCTATATTGAAGTAGTGCAGAAAAAGTATGCACAGGCACAGGTCCAATCACTCTTCTCCTACTATCATATCCATATGAGACTTATCCGATAAGCCGGAGAGAGATCATCAGCGCATAACCAACGACTCATCGTGCTTTCGAAGACAAGTGGGTATCATACCGCCTACATCCAAACTCCAGGCTGATACTGAGAAAATCCTAAGACAAAACCCAAAAACACTTCAGCTTCAACTGGAGAAACAAACCCTAAACTGCCGGGGTCGCGGGACTGACGAGCTACCGTGAACCCGAAACGTAAAGGGCTATTGAAGGACACCATGGATATTAGTCAGTACAAATCTGACAGTGTCTGATTCCTGCCCTACCCTGGGTAGGAAGACTCGCATTTGATGATTATCATCATCATCATTTATCAGCACTGAGACGTCCACTGCCAAACATAGGCCTCCCCTTTAGAATTGCTAGAACCGGTTGGAAGCGGCTTACATCCAGCGTGATCCTGTGGCCTTCATAAGATCGTCTGCCCATCTTGTGGGTGGACGTCCTACGCTGCACTTGCCGGTGCGTGGTCTCCATACGAGAATCTTATTATTATTGATGATTTTGCCAAGTTAAAACGATTTTCTCAACTAAGCAGTCGCACTTACCTACATTAATCTTCAAGAGCAATAAGTTCTTCACAAAATCACTTTCCCGTCACAAACTTCAACAGCTAAACAGTTCAAAATGAGCAAGCTATACAATATCACGATTATGAAGCGAAAGTGCAAACAAAACGTTTAAACGTTCCACTAATGACTCCGCGGATGAATGATGCCTGACGAACAAAAGACTGTGATGAAATACCAAATGGCCAAATGGGTCGGATCTAGTTCGATAGTTTGCTATTGGGTATGAAAGAAAAAAAAAAGAAAAATAATATTTATTTGACAAGTGAATGAGTACTTCTTCAGGCCGTGTCGGCAGTATGGGTTGAATGACAAGAAAAAAAGCAATTACTAGAGAATAATTATAATAAACAGTTTTCATTCGGTTGTTTTCCGAAGGAAGAACTTGGAAACGCTTAATTTATGTGAATCATATTTTAATCTTCTTCTCTTGTTCAACGTTAAATATTGTATCTAATTGTCACCCCTTTTTTAGGATGTGACATCAAAGCTGTTCCCGTCAGACTTTGACTACACATTAGAACTTTAAAAACTGCTACCCTGTGTTATTCTATACAGGGTGGAATTTTGTAATGCCACCTGGAGGGAAAGTACCCTTAATACTGCAGATAGAAAATTTTACTCAAAGGAAACATTCCTTTATTTTTGAATAGAAAGCAAACTGCATTCTAAGATTTTCGAAAATTCTCTTCTCCCACCCAGGAATCGAACCGGCTAAAATCTGAAAAAATTATACCCGTACTTTTATTGCACCGATCGTTAGGGTCAATTATAACGATGATATCTCTCTAACAAACATGATAAATTAAATGAAAGGAAAACCAGGAAATCTTAAATTAAAGCTCTCGTAACATGTAATATGGACTTTCGATCCAGGTGGCATTACAAAATTCCACCGATATGGACTAAGAAACCATATTACATGGTACGAGAGCTTTAATTTAAGATTTCTTGGTTTTCCTTTCATTTGATTTATCATGTTTATTACAGAGATTTCATCGTTATAATTGACCCTAACGATCGGTGCAATAAAAGTACAGGGTGTAATTTTTTCAGATTTTAGCCGATTCGATTCCTGGGTGGGAGAAGAGAATTTTCGAAAATCTTTGAATGCAGTTTGCTTTCTAATCAAAAATAAAGGAATGTTTTCTTTGAGTAAAATTTTCTATCTGCAGTATTAAGAGTACTTTCCTTCCAGGTGGCATTACAAAATTCCACCCTGTATACTTACACACTCCTTTTACCCTGGCAGAATGTATCCTGGTATCTACAATCCCTGAATAATGTTGAGCCCAATCATTTTTAAGTCATGTTAGATTACAAACCAAAAAAATTTATCAGGTATTATTTCTGTTGTACGTCAATAAAATGCTATAAAAATGCTTTTCATCCCCCTACCTCGGAAAGACTACTTTTTCTCTTCGATATCTGAGCGTAAAAGCCGTTTTTATCCTCTAGTGAATAAAGTAAATTGAATTTAGAACATGGTGTGCAATAATGAGTTGTACCAGTAACGCGCCCGCTGACCCCTACAGCTGATCGCTTGCTGTGGTGCCCATTTCACGTTCGAAGGTTGTCGTACCACATCAAATTTCAAAAATAGAATTTTCATCCCCCCATCTCGGAAAGGCTTTGTTCTCCTCGATATCTGAGCGTAAAAGCCGTTTTTATCCTCTAGTGAATAAAGTAATTTGAATTTAGAACATCTTGTGCACAAAGTTTGTGAATTCGAAACATTATTAAACCTTTTTACTTCTACCTCTATGGTACTCTATTGTTCGGAATTTGATTCGAAAATTAAAAAAAAAGGCGTCGCGCGTTTTTCTTTTCACATTGATCATATTCGTAAATAAAACAAACCAAGTCAAAAATAAACTTGATACCCAAGTGTAAAACAAAAAATGAGCGATTCAAGCGACGAGGAGGTTTTTTTGACGCCCACAGAATTGGTTGAAACTGTTAACAACGCTCAAACGTGTTTTCTCCCTCAGCAATCACGTGAGAAGTATTTAAAACAATACGATATATTTAACACGTGGCGACTAGATAAAGGAGCCAAATCTTTCTCGGAAAACGTTTTATTGGCATATTTTATTGAATTATCCGAGACTAAGAAGTCAAGCACGCTATGGAGTATATTTTCAATGCTTAAAGCAACCATAAAAATGAAAAAAGACATTCATATCAACACATATCATAAATTAGTCGCATTTTTGAAGAGAGCGTCATCTGGTCATCAACCCAAAAAATCGAAGGTTTTCACTGCATCTGAAATTGAAAAGTTCTTAAACGAAGCACCTGATTGCGTATATTTGGCGGCAAAAGTAAGTAACATAATCTAAATACGTATACCTACTCATATAAATTATATTTATTTATCTAATACAATACTTTTTTCATTACAGGTTGTTCTTATCATGGGTATAAACGGAGCATGTCGAACGAATGAATTAACACAACTTAATATCAACAATATCGAGAAACATTCAGATAACTTACTATTAATTAATTTACCTAACACAAAGACAAAAAAAGACCGCAACTTCGTCATTCGCAAGGAATATGTAACAATTGTTGAGAAATATCAAGCCTTACGCCCGCCTAACACTCCAATCAATCGTTTCTTTCTACAATACCGCAACGGAAAGTGTATAAGACAACCTATGGGTACCAATAAAATTGGCAGTATCCCACGAGACATAGCAACATTTCTTAAACTTCCAGAACCCATGTTATACACGGGTCATTGTTTTCGACGAACTTCAGCCACGCTTTTGGCCGATTCAGGAGCTGATCTCCTGTCCCTGAAGCGCCATGGTGGCTGGAAGTCCAATGCGGTTGTAGAGGGATACATAGAGGATTCCATTCAAAATAAGTCTAAAATATGTGAAGGCATCGTAGGAGCCATTACACTGAATGAGCCTCAGTCAGATCCTTGGACTGGCCCTTCTACATCAAAAATGATCCGTTACGAAACACCTAGCGATCTCCCTCTTTCGCCAACGTTTACGCCAAAGGAATCCAATGAATCAGTACAACTGTTTATGACAGATGATTTACCTAAAAATAGTACAAATGTCACTAACTCCAACATTACAGTACCTAATAAAAATATTACTCTAAACTTAAGTAACTGTAGCAACGTTACTTTAAATTTTTCTTAATTACTTATACCTAAGTATTATTTGTTAAACACACCTAATTTAAAGATTATTCTGTAATACGTATTAACCTATCATAATGGATTAGTTATTAATTAAACTGAAATAAAAGTATCCTGTGATTGTAAATGTGTTCTTTTTTCCATTTAGTCATTTCCTCGCTGAGGTGGGATGAAAAGTTACGTGTTGCACTCGAGTGCAAAGATTTTTCACCTTGTGCTCTTTTGATTCCGTCGCTATCGCTCATGATTCTAATTTTTGAATCACTCGTTGCACTCGTGATTCAATTTTAGAATCATTCGCTTGCTCGGTCATCAAAATTGAGCACGCGGTTAAAAATCAACTTTGCACTCTTGTATAACAAATAACTATTATCTGCATGCCTACGAGTTACTTTATACATATTTTTCATTAAATAACTTGTACTTAACAGAAACATAACTAAACAAGAAGCGCCCTTCTCGTAGAAAGTCAACATAACTAGTGGTTTGTCCCGGCAAGCCTACGCTAGGAAACATTTCATTGTTTTATAGTGGAACTGGGCATGTGCTATCAAATTGTTATAATACAGGCCGTGCATGAAGGCACTTGGGCAGTCTAACGAAAATTATCTTTAAGAACAACATTGTGGGCGAAAAAACTATTCTTCCTGATTTTTTTTTATCCTGAATTAAGTCAAAAGAGCATTATTAAGAAAAGTAAAAAAAAAAATACATGTGTTACATGCATGATATTCATGCATTAGGTATTGAAATCTAGTTTTTTTATCGTGGTAATTCATCAAATGAGTCCTCCCAATCAGGGCAGGGCAGAAGAGACTGTTAGATTTGTACTAACTAAAACCCACGCTCCTTTAATAGTCCTTTACGTTCCAGGGTACGATTCGGTTGAGTCTCGTGATGTATGATTCAGTCAGTACACAAAAGAAGTTTTTTTTAATCAAACAGAATATAAATTTTTGAAAATATTCAAGCAAAAATCCCCATGCCGTTTACCCTGTTCCAAACTAAACCAGACCATTTCATTTCATAACAGCGTTGTGGATTTAATTCATTGCTCGCCGACAACGTGAGCATTGTTTCCAACTATTGCTCTTGTTGCTTGTTGCCTGTTGCTCGCTGTCCGTTGCTTCAGTTGCTCGTTGCTCAAGCTCGCATTCTTACTCCACAGTTAAGTAATTGCTGAATATTTATCTAACGTCTTGAAGGTAGATTGAAATGTTTTGTAAATCTTTATGGATGTTATTTAGATAATGGGTTTAGTCTTGTAATAAAACTAGTTTACCTTATAGGTGTTGTACGTGACGGAAAAGCTAAGTATATGATTATTATTTTGATAGTTTTTTCCATCGCGAATGTATTGCAGAGTCAATGTGTAATTCCGTACAAGTCGTTTCAATGGCCTATGATTCAGTGGTGATGTAACTAAAAAAAAGTAACGTGTGATTAACTCATGTGTTCGATTACTTCCCAGTTTCTTTCACAGAATGTCTAGTGTCCCAGAAGTGGGAAAATTGTAGTAGTAACCATCTTAAAGGGCTTCACACACAGCAGCTATAATGTAAAGATATTTTATGAACATTATAGCACGATACATCTCATTACATCTTTCCATAGAAATCGTCAGGAGACCACATACAACAGCTATAATGTATATTTTTACATCTTCGAATTTGTATGGAAAGATGTAATGAGATGTATCGTGCTATAATGTACATCTTTACTTTATAGCTGCTGTGTGTGAAGTCCTTAAAAGAGTTTCAAAAAGCTTGTTTTGTCGTTTTTAGCGCCTTTTGTTTTTAATGGGCTTACATGACTATACTTCTTATACGTACCTTCATAAAGCTCTCTCAATAATATTTTCGCCAACCAAAAAATGCGTAGTGTTCTAAATTCAAACATTAATGCGGTTGGAAAGTCTACGTCAAAATGGTTTTGAATTGGGCTTTCGTTCTTTTCTGGTTTCCACTTTTATAGCGGCCAGTTCGACGAAAAATTGTGTGGTTTAATAAAACATAGTGCGTTGGCCATTTACTTTCGCGTGCCAGTCAGTTGTGAAAATGGAAACGGACGAGGCCTTTCAAATAATTCAGGTATGTACTTGGCAGGTACTAGTTGGGCCATTTCATGTTGAAAAAAATTTTGAGAGAAACAGGTTGTGCCGCAAAAATGTAAATATTTTTGTTTTTTCTTTTTTCACGGGTTTAAAGTAAACTTAAATGTTATTTATCGTATGCAGAAGATTCATTTTCCCGTGAAAATGTTTGTCAATTTTTTTGTAACTTTTATAATTTTATAGATTTTTTTACTTCGCTAAGTCTGTATAGATAAATTATACTTCTACTATTATAAGAATCATGTGATACTAGAGTATTAGATTGATCTCTTCTGAGGGGTGTAACCTTATACAGACGTAGCGAATGAGAAAAAAATATTATGTGTAACTTGTACCTGAGAACTTGATCCGCTTCGCTTGTTAATTCTTTATCGAGAATTAGAGCCAGAGCACGGAATGAAGAGCAACCAGATTCGAACACAGGGACCCCTTACACCATCTGTAGGTAGATATTATCGATGACACTGACACTTCGATACTTTGGGTATATAAGGCTATCGGTATTCACTGAAACCAAATGTCTATTATTAAATCTTGTTATTACATGACTCGACAGATGGAAACCGGTATGGTTTCCGCCCCTGGAAGCTCGCTTCCAAGAGCACTCGTAAAGGCTTTAAGGTCTAAGCATACCCTTTAGAGATCGGCGTGGTATTCTCACCGTCTCAATCATCATCAACGACGGATCTTAAATCCATCATACTTTTAGAGGACGGCGTATTATTCTCACCTCCTCAATCGTCATCAACGATACAATTTAGGTCTATCATACCTTTAGAGGACGGCGTGGAATTCTCACCTCCTCGGTCTATCATACCTTTAGAGGACGGCGTGGTATTCTCACCGCCTCATTCATTATACTATCACTAATTGAGATCTCAAGAAGCTCCAGTTATAATATACAATACAACATGCTCAAAGTTTGCCAACTTCGTTGGTTACATATCACTATAATCATTATCCCTGTCTATATTCTCAACATTCTCGTAAACAATGAATCCAGTGAATAGGCTAGATAAATAGGTACATAAGAATATTAATTAATCTTAAATCATTAGATACTCAGCTTTCAATCCAGAGATGCCGCCGGTTCCAATCCCGATTCGAACTCACTTTGATGAACACGGCTTCGGACTCAACTTTTCTAAATCCCCAACTGTCGTCTTCATTTTCACAAGTTCGCGCGTACTACCTCCCAATTACCATCGATGTTGCCATTATATAAATTTATTATTGTGATGTTGCTACTTGTCATATTTATTGTTGTATTTACATTCGCGGACCACATCATCTAAAGGTCCGCGACACTCCCGGCCGGGAAATTAAAGTAATGTCATTAGGCTTTGCGTCCACTCTCTGATCTTCTGCAGAGCTCTCGTGGCCGCACCTCTTCTTTCTTTTGTTACTTCTTTGTCCTTTTCCTTAGACTCATTATCTTTATCCGTATCAATCTTATCGTCATCTATTTTATCGTCATCCATCCTCCCGCTGACCTCTAGTGGTTGTTCACTATGTACTGACGTATCTTTGACGCAGTTGGTTTCGTCCTTTTGATCATTTAGTGTTTTACCGGGGTTTCCTATATTTATAGGTTCCATGGCTACGTCTATAGATTGAATGTCCTGTGTGTCGAATCCTTCACTTGCACTTATAGATTCTTTATATACTCGATTAGACTCGCTTTCGCCGTCTTCTATTTCGAGAGGATATAGATGTGCTAAAGATCTTGTGAATTCTTTGTTACCTATTTTTACCGTAGCTACTCTACACAGTCCATCTATTCCCTTTTGAAGTGAGACTATAGTTCCTACTTTCCAGGTTTCTCTATTTTTAGAATCACCTCGCAACTGGACGATCTGGCCCACTGCTGGTGTAGTTTTTGCCGTTACTCTCGGTTCTTTGTGTGAATGCTGGTATCTCTCACGAAGACTTGGTAAATATCTGTTTTGAAACATTTCTTTGAATTCTTGTAAAATGACTAATCCTTTCTTCCAACCTTTAATAAGATCGGTTTTAGTTACGGTACCTTCGTTGACATAGTTTTCAGGCGAGCTTTCTATCATTATACATCTTCCCATTGTAAGAAAATCTGCCGGTTTTAGAACGTGTTCTAGCTCTGAGTCTACGCTAGTGAGTGGTCTCATATTTATAGATGCTTCAATTTCTTTTGCAACTGTAGTTAACTGATTGTGTGTCAACATGTGTTTTCTCAATGTTCTTTTCAGACAATTTTTAACTATACCGATTAGTCTCTCGTAAAATCCCCCGAACCACGGTGCAAGTTGGGGTATGAATTTCCACTGTATTTCTTTATTGATGCAGTATTGGTTTGACAGTATTTCGGACATGAGTTTGAAATGCGTGGCATTGTCTGATGTTATGAGTGTTGGAATGCCTCTGGTAGCTATCATTCTCCTCAATGATAGTAGGCCTTCTTCTGCCGTTAGATCTTGAACGACTTCTAGGTGTATGGCTCTTACTGCTAGACAGGTGTAAAGGCAAATCCATCTTTTGATTTCTCCGTTTTCTCCTTTTACTAAAAGTGGTCCCATGTAGTCCACTCCTACGAAAGTAAACGGTGCACTATAGTTCGCTCTTTCTGGCGGTAGTGCTGGTGTAGGTGGAAGCTTAAAAGGTCCTCCACCATGTTTCACGCAATTCGGGCATTTTCTCAGAAGTTTCTGAACTTGACCTTTTCCTTGAGGGATCCAGTAGGATTGACGTATAATGCTTAAGGTGTGATTTGCTCCCACATGATAGTTTTCATTGTGTGTTTTCATTATAATGTTATTGGTAAATTCACTCTCCTTAGGTATGATAATAGGATAGCGTTTATCAAAGGTCCAGTCGGCATTCATCAAACGACCTTTACAACGTAAGATGCCATCTACGTCTTTAAATAGTCTCAAATTACGACTTAAGTTGGTCTCCTCTTCATTGTATTCTTGTGGAAAATATTCAGCTTGTAGTTTTTTGATGGCTTCAAGCTTGTTTGACAATCCACTCGTTTGGGCTTGCGAATTTCTTTCTTGTTCTCTCGACTTGTCAATATTCTTTTCCGGTGTATCTTGAAAAGTATCATATCTTTCTACTCGAGGTTCCCTCGGGAGACCCTCCCGGGACAACAGGTTTATGGACATTACTCTGCTTGTAGGCCAAGTTTCGGATCCTTGTGTCAGAAACTGAGGCCCTACTAGCCATTTAACTCTGTCCTCCTTTGTGCTCACTGATCTTGTAGCAACGTCTGCAGGATTAAGTTCAGATGGAACATATCTGATAGCCATTTGTTTGTTTCTCTTGATTTCTTCAATTCTCCGTGCAACAAATGGTGGCAATAATTTGTCTGAATTAACCCAGTCGATAACTATCTGACTGTCAGTCCACAATACTTGTCGTTTTACTTCTAGTTTTAAAGAATCGACTACATATCTCATTAGACGGCTTCCAATTAGTACTCCCATTAATTCCAGTCTAGGTATCTTTAGGTGTTCCTGGTCCTTTATTGGAACTAGGCGAGACTTGCCGATTACATATGATATTTCGCCTTTTGATACTATATAAATTACTGCAGCGTATGCTTGCGTAGATGAGTCCGTAAAGCAATGCAAGTCGCAGTTCTTTTCAGCTATCCTGGTATAACGTCTAGGTACTGTGATTTTTGAGATCTCGCTGAGGTCGTTGTTGATTTCTTTCCATTTTAATGCGAAACTTTCAGGTATGGGTGTATCCCATTTCATCTTTTCCTTGCATAATTCTTGTAACAATAGCTTTCCTGGTAACAATGTAGGCGTGGCGAAACCACAGGGATCATAGACCGAAGCTATTACTCTTAGAATGTCTCTCTTAGTATTTGCATTAGGGTTGTTATTATTGAAGCGTATTCGTAAAGTATCTTCTTTTAAATGCCATTCTAAACCTAATAATTTTATGGTCTTATTTTGGTATGCGTCAGAAATCTCTTGCATGAATTCTTCCGAGTTCGAGCTCCATTCTCTTAGATTCATAGATATATCGTGAAATGTATCTTTACAGCGTTTAAAAATAATCAAGGCTTCTTGCACTGTCTGTGCACCAGTTACTAGGTTGTCCACGTATATGTCATTAGCCGCGCTCCTAATGATGGGATCTTTTGATTTCATGAGATGGTGTCTAATGGTGGCGTTAAGCAAAAATGGACTTGATATTACTCCAAACGGAACGCGAGTGAATCTCATGCATAACAAGTTATCCTCCGTGACCGGTTTAGAGGTATCCTTAAGCCATAGGAACCGTGTAACGTCCCTGTCTTTCTTGTGTAATCCTATTTGTAGAAATGCCTTTTCTACATCGGCAGATAAACCTATTTGATGCGATCTGAATCTGATTATAAGTTTAGTTAGGTCTTCGAGCATCATCGGCCCGCAATATAAACATTCGTTTAAACTTTTATGTCCATTAAGTTTAGCAGAAGCATCGTACACGATCCTGGTTGGTTTTCCTGGCTGTTGAACACCGTGGTGTGGTAAGTAGTGCGTAGGTCTATCCTCATCTGTAGTTTTACTAAGTTCGGAAACTATCTCGATTATTCCTTTCTGTCGCTGATCTTGCAGCGTTTCATCATATGACCGTATTGATTCGGAATTCATTCGTTTAATTAGGCTCTTGAGGCGGCCGAATGCCATTCCGAAATTAGTGGTCAGATTAGGCGGAAATTCTTTCCAAGGCCAGTGAACGTGGTACCTTCCTTCGATAAAATCGGTGGTCTCATTGAAGCTTCGAATCGCTTCTTCTTCTTTTGTTATCTTCGGTGAATCGGTTATCCCGATGGACTCAAGATCCCACAGAGAGGATATATTCACTTGATCCATTGGCAGATCCGGTTTAGTTAACTTCACATCTAGCTCTGTTTGGAAATATGTAGTCACCGTTAAAGCCCCTTTAGTTTCCGGGTTCATTACTCCGGATAATACCCAACCGAACTTGGAATCAACCAGATACAGGTTTTGTCCTATTTGCATTTTCTCAGTTTTCATGAAACTGTAGTAGTAATCGTTACCTATAAGAATATCAATTTGGTCAGATGAACTATCGTCAGCTAGTAATTCCCTTTGTTTCCAGTTACTAAACTCGCGTGGTACAACTGGTATTCCTTTACATATCATCGTTATTACATTTGCATAAATCAATTGTTTGGACATGTCTCGGGTTTCTAAATTGAGTTTAACTACTGTACTTTTGAGTTCTCGAGGAGTCTCTGCTCCAAAGGTAAAAACAGATAAGTTTTCCTCTTCCTCAATTGAGAGATCTAATTTACGTGCGAGTTTTTGAGTGACGTAGGATCTTTGTGACCCAGAATCCAACAAGATTCGACATTTAATCTGGTGGGAAGTATCTCCTTCTTTTGAGGCTATAGACACTGCTGTTTGCAGCACAGTGTCTCTTTTATTGTTTAATGCTGACAGCGTAGATGATTCCACTTGAGAGGGAAATCGCTTGGGACACAATGCTCTATTGTGTTTCCCGCTTTCTTTACAATGAAAACATTGCCTCTGTGACTTGCAATTTTGAATGCTATGGCCAGGACGAAAACATTGATAACAGCGGTTTTTTATCATGGTCTTTCTCTCTGTAGAAGTTTTATATTTATCGCATTGGTCGTTGAAGTGACTACCATTACAGAATATACAGCTTAACTTCGCCCTCTTTCTTCGAGGTTCTCCTGATGACTTGACCTTCGACGACCTCGTTTCTTTATTATTGCTCATATTTTCCTTTGCTTCCATGGGATGTTTCCTGTTCTCTTGCGTAACATGCAGCGTTTCCACAGTGTAATTTTCCATTACCTTAGGGTTTCGTTCTTGTGTTATTCGACTCGCATCTTCACGAGCAGTTATGATGATTTCCAAGAGTTTCCTCAACTCTTGAATAGAGTTGTCAGTTGATTTTATCTTGAGTTCATAAATTAGGTCTTCGGGAAATTTACCGATAATTAGGTGCCTCAAATGATTATGGTTTATATCTTCACCAAGTGACTCTAGGACTCTTAGATGCCGTTCTACATCGTTTAGTACTTTCCTGCACTCATTTGTTGTTTTATCGGCAGTTTTTACTTTAGATAACGCAGAGTAATGAGCGTCGACTAAATGGCAAGTCTTGCCATATCTTTCTTTCAATGTTCTCAACGCAATCTGGTAGTTGGCGTTAGTAGTGTCGAAACCGTCAATAACCTGCTTGGCTTCCCCTTTTATAGATGCTTTCAAGTACAGTAACTTATCGACCTCAGTGATGTCTCTGGCGTCGATGTTAGAACTGAACTGGTCCCAAAATTGATGCCAATTCAATACGTCCCCGTCGAACTCCGGTAAGCTTAGTTTTGGCAAGCGGCTAGAAGAGCTGCTGGCTTGGGTGGCCCCCTGTTCGACCGCATTGGTTCGCGTAGAAAACATTTTAATTCTCACAATCAATTCGGCGAGGTTCTGTTCGGCTTCAAGTTGAACTTCGCTCATTTTTCCTATGTCGTCAGCGGAAGGATTATTAATGATACGAAAGTAGTTAGTGAGGTCTTCGTTAAATCTCTTTAACAACGATTCAAGTTTAACTTTTACAATTTCTGCGTCATATCTTGTCTTATCGTTATGTATAGAGAGGCGGGAGGATAAACTAGACTGATGTTCGATTTGATTTGCTAATAATTGCAAGCGGTGCAACAGTAATTCTTCCATGTTTGCACCGGTCCTGTAACCGAAAATCATATCATGCCCCTACTGTTTACTAAAATACCTAGCATAATCATCTTTGTTATTATTATTATTATTCTATAACGACAAACGATAATAGGATCATTCCCCTTTCCTCATAGACTTACTCTAAAGTCTAAGAGTTTATGCAATTGACAAACATTGTGATTTGATGTCATTACCTCATTCAGAACAGTCTCTAATCTGAATGAAATTCCATCAGATGCTCCATATGTGTACCCACTTGTTACCATCATTCCGTCCGCAAAGGTCCGTTGAGTCTGACTTTAGCAAGTATTCATTAATAAGCGCCTGATCAGACTTCAAGAAATGTAAGCAGAAACATAAGTTTATAAATCAATGTTAGTAGATCTAGTATTAAAATTTCACAGTACTAGCGTTAGTTTGTAGAGACAGCAAATTTATCATATTCATATACAACGGTATGCGAAGGCAACTATGTATTTCCATTTAATTTCAGACGCATTTATGTTTACCAGAACTTAGATATCTTAGGAGTGTTGGTAAATGTGAGGGCTACGCTTCGTTCATAGATTAGTTAATGACTGTATTTAAATGTTCAGATTCAACTTTTATATGAATCCTGAAGTTATAGTCAATATGTCTCGAATGTACTTTAAAGTAAGTAAGTAATGTAGTTAGGACTTAACAAGTTCTACTTTTCAATATTTAATTTATTTTGATTCACAAAAATCTTTAGGATCCTGTTATAAATATCAGATTAAACCTAAACAAGTTTGTTTCCAGTGGGCGAACATATTTATTTTAGCCAATGAAGTTTAAATTTGAAGAAACAATTATTCCACACTAAACAAATATTCATGATAATTACTGTTATAAACAAAATGTATCTTTGTGACAAAGTTATCTCACATTCTAATTGATAAGTTAGCACTATTCTTCAGTAACGCGACTGCCATTAAATGTGTTTAGATAATACAATTTAACAAATAAATAATTAAGGCCCTCGGTTCTCACTAGATACTCACACTCGCCAACTCTCCTGTTTCCAAGTGAGAAACTTCTACCTTTACAAAGTTATTCCAAAACTAAATAAATGTTGAGATAAGTCTCACTTCAGTACCTATTGATCTTACTCCCTCTATGATGAGTGGACCGTAATATTGTTTAAGCATGTCACTCATTACAATCAACAATCATAATCAGGCACCTACCTGGTGTTTGCTGAACTTTCAAATAGGCCAGTCATCAGAATTCTGCTACTGCGAACCAATCGTCAAATCAAGTAACAAGCGGGTAATCCTATTCAAAGGAACCGATCTGATGGCAATTTGTATGTGCGCTCGTGTCATATCAGTTTAAAAAAATATGCTTTCATCCATCAATCTTAATGAAAGTCTATTTACCTCGTATTTGTGGTAGGTATCCGCAATTTTTCGTCTACACGGCGAATCGTTCTCGGAGCCGATAGGTCGCAAATTACTAGCTCAAGTTGGTCGACGCGTTACTGTAAATCCCCGATTATCACATCAATCCTTATGTTTTTTAAGAAATCAACACGGTAATTCTCATGGGTTTTTCGTTATTTATCAGGATACGATCAAAGATGACATAGATGATTATAAATCACTATAACTATGATTATTTTTCAATATTCTGATTAAATTTACAATTCACGTGGGATGACGGAAAGTTCAATCGTTCAAATCAAAACTATATTCGTATTGATAACTTACCAATAGATTCCAAATTTCGCGTTCTTCAGCAGATTATAATACCTACCTCAGCAAGACGAATCTTATTCAAACTTTATTAAGTCGTTACTTAAGCGTCACAACTTCTCAAACAAACTTTTGCCGATTTTAGTGCGGGGATAGTTAACCGTATACATCGTAACGACTACCGGTTTTCCTTTTCATAATCGATTCATCTATTGATTAGATTAAAATACAGTATTATCTTCTACGTTTTAATGTATCATTAATTCTTGACTAGAATTAACGAGTGTCATATGCAACCTTATTGTAATCGATAAAATTACTGAGAATTTACTCTTAGTTGCCTAGTTGGTTTAGACTTTAAGTACCTCGAGATGTATTTGAAATACGATTTGACTCCATCGCATCGCACCACACACGCAAGTACCTACATACAATAGAATATGACATAGACGAGTATAGGTACTATTGCAATATCAAAGCAGTACGGATGGTACCAATTAATGTCCTGTGGAATTTGATTCTTGACTTACTTAAACGAACATGAAGATCGTGTCGTTAACTTATTAAGCCGTATCATCTTCTCGTTTCGTGTCATTTCTTAGGGTACACTCTTCAGTTCCTTATCCAAACCTTGTAGTTTGTGAAGTGTATCATAAGTAATAATAAATGTTCATAACTTAAAATTAAACAGTATCTCACTCACAATTTTATGCCAGATGCATTAGACATCGAGTTCACGATAATCGTGCGTTAATTTCAAAACATGAGCAAATCGGAACCACAATCGATTTCTGCGAATGTATCATTAATGCAAATTCGGTTCACTGTGGTACATCCCTATGGAAGTTTGGACTACTTCGTCAGTTGAAGTACTCTTAAAACTTATTATTTATAACTGAAAGATAACTTTATTTTTATACGACAAATAAATTAGTTTAGAATTATTTAATTCTTTATTGTGCTGTTTAATCCAAATAATTTCTCAAATTAAATTCCACTCAAGAATTGGCTCGTCAATTATTTGACAATAATGGCTACGGCCTGGACGAACTTCCGACCGGATCAAAACAATTTTATTCTCCTCATCGGAATGGGGCATTTAATTGAACAAAATGACATGTTACTATTCAAAATAAATTAATAGAATAATAGTATACATTTTAATTACGCGATTTACATAATAACAATATTTTCCTTTGAACAATAGTTCATAATAAATATCGCACAATGAGGTGACTAGCGCCATCTAGTAGTTCATACGGAAAACTTCATCAGTTACAAATGAGTGATGACATCAAGCTGCATAGACATTGAACTATATTACCAACGTGAATAGAGATAACAATAGTTATTACCAAAATAATTATAACAGAATATATCTAAAATTCGTCGTGGTGTCAGTGATCCCTGCTCAACTCCGTGTGCCCTGTTTACATTAGTGCATACTGCAACTAAATCTTTATTCACCACTCCCAGTGTGGGATAGATTATAGTTCTAAATATTTAAATAATGATTGCTCTTCTCTACTGTTGGTGATAATAGTTGTGTCGGTTCACTTCTCTCTTACTCATGGTGCTGCTGCCATGCCTGTATTAGGTTCTCTTGGCACTCACAATACTTTTGAAACCAGTTCATATCCCAGCATTCTCCACCATGTCGCTAAGTCTGTATAGATAAATTATACTTCTACTATTATAAGAATCATGTGATACTAGAGTATTAGATTGATCTCTTCTGAGGGGTGTAACCTTATACAGACGTAGCGAATGAGAAAAAAATATTATGTGTAACTTGTACCTGAGAACTTGATCCGCTTCGCTTGTTAATTCTTTATCGAGAATTAGAGCCAGAGCACGGAATGAAGAGCAACCAGATTCGAACACAGGGACCCCTTACACCATCTGTAGGTAGATATTATCGATGACACTGACACTTCGATACTTTGGGTATATAAGGCTATCGGTATTCACTGAAACCAAATGTCTATTATTAAATCTTGTTATTACATGACTCGACAGATGGAAACCGGTATGGTTTCCGCCCCTGGAAGCTCGCTTCCAAGAGCACTCGTAAAGGCTTTAAGGTCTAAGCATACCCTTTAGAGATCGGCGTGGTATTCTCACCGTCTCAATCATCATCAACGACGGATCTTAAATCCATCATACTTTTAGAGGACGGCGTATTATTCTCACCTCCTCAATCGTCATCAACGATACAATTTAGGTCTATCATACCTTTAGAGGACGGCGTGGAATTCTCACCTCCTCGGTCTATCATACCTTTAGAGGACGGCGTGGTATTCTCACCGCCTCATTCATTATACTATCACTAATTGAGATCTCAAGAAGCTCCAGTTATAATATACAATACAACATGCTCAAAGTTTGCCAACTTCGTTGGTTACATATCACTATAATCATTATCCCTGTCTATATTCTCAACATTCTCGTAAACAATGAATCCAGTGAATAGGCTAGATAAATAGGTACATAAGAATATTAATTAATCTTAAATCATTAGATACTCAGCTTTCAATCCAGAGATGCCGCCGGTTCCAATCCCGATTCGAACTCACTTTGATGAACACGGCTTCGGACTCAACTTTTCTAAATCCCCAACTGTCGTCTTCATTTTCACAAGTTCGCGCGTACTACCTCCCAATTACCATCGATGTTGCCATTATATAAATTTATTATTGTGATGTTGCTACTTGTCATATTTATTGTTGTATTTACATTCGCGGACCACATCATCTAAAGGTCCGCGACAGACCCAGCACCAAGTTTACGCATTTGGTCGTACTTCTTACTTCTCGTATGTACGATGCAATTTGTATTTAAAATAAAAAGCGCATCTAGTGTACGCACGAGAAACTAAATTCATCCATCAAATAATAATCACAATTCTCGTTTACATTACGACGCAAAAACGTGAAAACTCATGCTAGAATCCGCGCTACGACTAGACTTTTTTTTAGCGTTGTAAAATCATGAAATTAGTCCTCCCAGTCAGGGTGGGACAGGGCAGGAGGGACTCTCAGACTTGTACTGACTAAAATCCACGGTGTCCTTCAATAGCCTTTTACGTTCCGGGATCACGGCATTCGTTAGTCTCGCGACAAGACCTACGGAAAATTCGTGATGTTACATTATTTTTTTTTAATCCAATTTGATAAAATGACATAAACACTAGTGCCGCGTCAAAAGGTACAGTCGTGGAGAGGACTCTTGGGCCTCAGCATACCTAAATCCACTTACAGATAGCACCACGTATCCTCCACACGTAGCTTCAGTCCCAAGTCACATCTGAGCCATCCCCTCGGGAGTAGCACAGCGATGTTCTGTCAGACATCAAGCAATTCGATATACGTCTACCGTGTCGACCTGAAAATGTCGAATCGAGAACATTTCCCCCGTGATTTACAGAATAGTCCTCCGAGTATTGTCAATCGAAACTCCTGAGCTAGCTTTTATTCTTAGTTTAATACCGTCGTACCACAAAAACTTTTAAACGTCTCACTATGGGGCATTTAAGCGATCTAGCTGGTCAAAACTATCTACGTTACTAATTGGTTCTGAAACCGATTACTAAGGCTTTCTGTGCCTAATTACGATATGTTCGGTAAATAAAAACAGATTTATGCTGTGTAATAGACTTGAGTATTTAATAACGTAATCAAAGCTATACAAAATATAAAAACATGTGAGTAAAGATAACACCTACAATTTTACATGAAACAACTTACGTAAATTTACATAAAATTCACTGTTTACTAAATATTACAGCTACAAAGACAAAAAAAAACCGGCATAAGTTATCTATTTTAACTTTTTATGAAAAATCATAATCGCCTTAAGAATAAAGCACATACAAAATACAGTTTGATAACAGATATTAAGTACATATTTAAAACAGAGAAATCATAGTAGTAGTGATCATAAGTTTGCTTTTAATCACCATTTTCATCTTAAGTTTCTGACGCAAATTCGGCCTAAAACGAAGATTCTGTAGTCTTCAGATTCGGAATCAGGATTAGGAGATGTTGCATTTTAGAAAACTTGTATAGCTCTTCTGGTTAATAGTCTTACATCAGAAGGACCTTAAATGTCAAAAAAAAACAGGGTTTGGTCATCTGAGTTCAAGTGAATTAGATATTTGGATATTCACATTTGCAAACATATACCACACTTTAAGGGACCCAATTTTTCCCGGACTCAGTCAGAAGTGCTCTCATATCAATCTCTAACCTATGCCAAACTATCAATCGAAGTAGCTTTACGTCATTCAGATCTATGTCAATGATTAGCCCTGATATAAAGAAATGCCTTGTCATTACATGTCAACAGTCTCATGACTGTTGATATTTCATGTAATCGGACTAAATCGGAACTTTAATCAGCTTTTTTAGAAAATAGTGTTATGGGGCTACCAATTTAATTTGAAATGTTGTAGCCGTTACGCAAAATGATATTACTAACTAATCCTACACATACTTTGTACGCGCGATTGGTTAAGAATGTCACCTAATAAATTTCTCTTAGCAGTTAAGTGAAAAAAAAATAGCAACAAATTGGTTTTTCTAGACGAACTAAAAGTGATTACCCATATATTCTTACATACCTGCTTCAGCATACTTATCAGCAAAATCTCTCAGAAAAGTAACATCGAATTCATAAATTAAATTATATTTTTTCCAAGTTTTTGTATCTACCGATAGTTTCGAATGATACAAGCGCTGCACTGGTAAATGAAGATATGAAAGTTGACGGTCATTATAGGCGGCACACGGGTGCGAAGAAGCACTATACGCTATTCACTCTGTGGTCCAGTCATTGTATTTTGTAACCCAAGTATTTAAGTCTGGATTCACTACTGAAATTTGATTATGGCCAACTAAACCCACATAGTGGTCTCGTCATTTTAAACAGTTTTAAATTATTTGAATTAAGTCCTATAAAAAGTCAAATTTTTCTTAGACCAGTGTTCAACAGACGTTCTATCTAACAACTCATGTTACTAGGGAAGCAGGGAAGCAACAAGCGTCATTAGCGTGTTGGGTCTGAGCCAACAATTCGATGGCTGAACACAGCACTTTGTTGAAGTGCCAACCCTAGTAGCGGTCAATTAAAATAGAACATAGTATATAGGCTGATAGAGGCTCTAATCGTCTGACTTGCTTTTTTTATAAAAAAAAAATAACTTTGACTTTAAATGTGGCCTTCTAAGATTTGCTTCGATATCCCTAGAACAAAGTAAAGGCGGGATTAATGTAACTGTGGGTTGACCTTAGAATTTAAGACAATGAACAAAACAAATTACATGTTTTTTTGGATGGTAAAATCTTCGATGTATGTCCAAGCTTACAGTAAAAGTGAACGTAAAGACTCTTATTAACTACAGAGAATGCACTAATGTTCTTCCAAGCAAATGCCCTATCTGTTATTCTTTCTTCATTTCAACGTACGAGTACTAAATGCATCATCTGAACAAAATTCTTCCTGCCCCTATCCCATTTCTGTACTTGATGACCATTTAATTATCGAAAACGTCACAGTTTCATTTTATTCTTTTGTCAACTGCTTTTACTTTCAAACATACTACTGAGGAACCAGATGGCCTACCATCCAGGTCGTAGGAGAAGGAGATGGCGCTAAAACTTGTATAGCTGGAACGAAAGTGCGACGCGTTAAGACGTCATACAGCCACTCAGTTTCGTCTCTTTATGCGACATAGAAGTTAGAATTTTATCCTCAAGAGTCAACTTGAATGTCTCACTTAAAACTTGCATAAAGGCAATCTCGAGGGCAATCCAAAGCGATTGTCATTCACTATCGTCAGCTACTTCAGACCAAGTTCATGAAATCGGCCACGTAGGATATTTGCAATTTAATGGCCATATTACCATAATCGTTATTGTTCCGGTTTCAAGAGAGGTTCCGCATGTTTCAATAATAATGCTTTTAGCGTTCCATGCGGTTATTCGCGAAAGCCAATCGCATGCTGAGGTTACAGCCATTGGTTTTTACTAAACGTGAAGTTTAGCGATATTTTTAGTTCACATGAATAGAGATCTACGAATTAATTGATCAATTTTAGAGTAGTGGTTTGTTCTATTTTTTTGAGGCTAATTGATAATTTCAATCTCACCTGAAGGTCGATATTCAAGGCTAAGCCGCGCTTGCCGAGGTGGAGCACACTTGTGAAGAAGTAACCTATTATTCACTCTTGACCATCAATTTGTCCTAATTTTCAAGTTGGTAACTAAAGTATCCAACAAACCAACACTAAAACAAAATTTTCATTTCAAACATATTTTTTTAAGCTACAAAAAGCAATTTTCTTTACCATAACACGATCTTCTAACAACTCATGTTACTAGGGAAGCAACAAGCGTCATTAGCGTGTTGGGTCTGAGCCAACAATTCAATGGCTGAACACAGCACTTTGTTGAAGTGCCAACCCTAGTAGCGGTCAATTAAAATAGAACATAGTATATAGGCCGATAGAGGCTTTAATCGTCTGACTTGCTTTTATTATATAAAAAAATAACTTAGACTTTAAATGCTGGCCTTAAAGATTTGCTTCGATATCCCCACAACAAAGTTAAGGCGAGCTTAATGTAATTGTGGTTTGATCTTGGAATTTTAGATAATGAACAAAACAAAATAAACAACTTTAAAAAAAAATCATCATTAATTAAGATTGTGGTAAAATCTTCAATATATATTATGTGTATATAGCTTAAAGTTTAATGGACCGTCAAACTTTTTTAAACTAAAAATGCACTGTGTTCTTCACTTGCCCTTTGCATTATTCCACGAAACGTACGAGTACTATCATCATCTTCCTGCCCTTATCCCATTTTACTTGAGCTCGGCGCAACACGTTTTTTTTCCATCCTCCCCTATACTTTTAGATACCTAATGAGCAAAACAAATTACACAACTTTTTTAAATGGTAAAATCTTCAAAGTATGTATAGCTTAAGGTTTAAGGGACCGGCAAACTTTTTTTAACTAAACATGCACTGTGTTCTTCACTTGCCCTTTGCATTATTGCACAGAAAAGTACGAGTACTATCATCATCTTCCTATCCTTATCCCATTTTACTTAAGGTCGGCGCAACACGTTTTTTTTCCATCCTCCCCTTTCAGACGTCGTCACAGTATTTACATGTACTTTTTTTTTCTTTCAAACTTACTACTGAGATAAAAAGTGTCCTAATCCAGGTCTCAAAAATTCTTAAAACCGTTTTGGAACGAAAGTGCGAGCGTCACAAAGAAACTCACTTTCACATTTATAACATAAAGTTAGAATTTTAATCTCAAGCTCAAAATGAATTTCCTTAAAACTTGCATAAAGGCAATCTCGAGGGCAAACAAAGCGATTGTCATCACTATCGTCAGCTACTTCAGACCAAGTTATAAATCGGCCACGTAGGATATTTGCAATTTAATGGCCATATTACCATAATCGATGTCCGGTTGCAAGAGAGGTTCCGCATGTTTCAATAATAATGCTTTTAGCGTTCCATGCGGTTATTATGAAAGCCGATCACATGCTGAGGTTACAGCCAGATTTTAAACGTGGTTTGGCGGTTTTTAGTTACATTTTCGTTTAATTGACGTTTTAGAGTAGTGGTTTGTTCTATTAGCTTGATGCTAATTATAATATCATCCACACAGGTCGATATTCAAGGTTAAGCCGCGCTTTACGAGGTTGGTCTGTGGAAGAATGGCCATCGATCATAGCGAGTTTCTTCCAAGCTTGTTAAGCTGTTGGTTCTGGCTTTCATTTCTAGATCTTTGATGACATTACAGTTACTCAGAAGATTGAAAGTCTGACAATCGACCTTACCAAGAAGTTTTGTATTCATAGTATATCCAGTTACTGGATTGAGAAGGTCAGATAGGCAGCACCTATCTGTCTGATGTAAAATATTGAAATTCAGCTGCATCCAATTTGACTGGGCACCAATCCCAACATAGTTGGGAAAAGGCTAGGCAGACGATGATGATGAAAATTCAGTCAGAGACTTAATTATGATGCACACAACTTTTTTTACAAAGCTCGGTTTTAAAAGGCTGCGATCTATAAAGCCACCATTTAAAATAAAATAAAAAATAACCGCTGTCTCGCCGCTTTCAGACGTTTCAAACTTTGATCTGTAAAAAACAGCTGTGTTTCTTTTAGGTCAGAATTTAAGATGGCCGTGCAGTCTCCACCAACTCTTAAGATCACAAGAATATCTTTAGATTATTTTTTTTATTTGAATCAAGGACTACGTGTAAAAATTAAGAGTGTGATTTAGTAGGTAGTCTTTAGTGTCGTTTTTTTTTTCTAAAGTTCTGAAATGTTGACAAGTTTGCAAGTTTGCGCAATGTTATGAAGATGGTTGGATGGATCGATTTGTTACTCTTTCATGCAAAAACTACTTAACGGATTTGAATGAAAATCGGTCAACTGATAGTAAGTAATCTGGATTAACACATTCACACATATGGTATTGTTTATCCTTTTAGCGCCATCCCGTGGGACAGCTGATTACCGAACTCCACATAAGCTAGTAATAAATATTCTGGCGATCTAAAACGAGTGTCCATGAAGTTTCTTGCACGTTCTTCTTCTCCATAGATATCTACTTCTTGGAACGGGCATCTACGGTACTTTCACAGTTTTTTATGTCTTGTGACTAGGACTGTAGCACCATAACTTATATCGTGTTTTTTTTTATAATTATTCCTTTGATTTTCTATGACAATTCAAAAGTGCCTGTAACTGGCCTACTTGAAATAAATGCTTTGATTTTGATTTTTTGATTTTAGGTCAACACCGATTGTTAAATTTTATTATTCCATTTTCACATAGCCTATCACAAAACCATAATAAATCATCGATGAAAAAGGCCCTATACGCATTGATAAGATTATAAGGTGTTCAACCGTCAACAGACTCAACACACTCGGTAAACCCACACACACACACATCACCATAAAAGCTCCACACACAGATACAAGCAAATGCACTCAATGAATTTCTAATCACCCACATTCTTCTATCGGCTGCATTATAATTGATATTGAAATGAAAAGCCTATACGAATAGGCTGCATAAATTATAAGGATGCCATGATGCCAGCGAGGCGTCCACTTGCAATAACAGAATGGGAACGACGATGCGCTAATTGCAACGACGACGGCACATGATAGCACGCCAACTTTTTACACTTCTAAACTACCCTAAATCAACAATGCAAGGTTTAGAATCACTTGGCTGAACTGCAACTTTAACTTTGTTGACTTATATCGGACAAAGTTATTGGAGAATGTTTTGCGATTCGATTGGACATTATATGACAGAGCTTAAGGTTTAGTTTCGCATGTGTGGATGGTACTAGAAAGTTGTAGTTGTATCGAACGAGGCTCGATTACCGTGGTGCAGCCTAGCTCCTGACATTAGTTGTACAAAAACTACTGCTGATTTTATATGAGTGTGATAACTGATTTGAAAATTTTTTTTTTTTCCAAGGTGCCATGGCATATTATAGCCAGCCAAGTAATAATCTTCTCCTAAATTAGTCTATATATTAAAGTCTTTTTTTTTAAGCGTGATAAAGTCATAAAATGAGTCCTCCCACCACGGGCAGGGCGGGAGGGACTGTCAGACTTGTACGGACTAAAATCCACGGTGTTCTTCAATAGTCGTTTATGTCCGGGGTTTATATTCACGGTAAGGAAATTAGTGCCGCGACCCCAGCAGGGTTTGGCCCTCTGAGAGGGGGCCCCGAACACGACGTGCCGTCGACCTGGGCATTGGTCGGACAGCGAGTTGCCTGGCCTAGATTAAAGTTATTATCATTTCGTAAATCTTGATGCCTTCAAAAAAAAAATAGCTTGAATTGATGGTGTCGTTAATCACGATATCCATTTACCTACGGCATAGATAGCCAAGCGGGTTCACGCCAGCTAAAAGCACTGCCAGTTTCAAAGTTAAATGCTGCATGTGATCGGTAAATTATTAAACTAGCGTTGGTACCTAGGAGCAGTGGTGGCCCAAAGGTATCGGTCACGACTTACGAGTTTATTACGGTCGTGGGTTGGCCGCACAACTTTGTATAATTTATCGCATCACCACTGCTCTCAAAACGGTGTTGGAAAACATCGTGAGGAAACCGGCATGTCCAGCGCAAAAATTTATGTGACATTACCAACGCGCACTGTGGTGGATTATGGTCCCTCTCACAGAAAGGAGTTCTAGTTGATATGAGTGAACTCACTCCATCTTAAGTCTAATCTTTGTTTACTGTTTTGTGATTTGAGACATAAAGCAAATCTATTTTAAATAAATAAATTGGCAGGTAAAGGTGAATCAAACCTAATACAAACAGAGATGTTGATGAAGATTAAAGCATAGCGTGGGACTACCGTCCTCTTTATAACGGTCGCAGTTTTAGTCTTTACAGGCTATCCATTTTCTATTCTCAGAAAACTGGAAGAATTATGAAATTTTATTATATTTTCCTGGGCGTAAGTGCGAGATTGTACCTCACGAGTGTATAATCTACATTATGTCAGTCTTTTAATAAAAGGAGTTAAAGCTCCTGTTAGTAAAAATTTGTGCTTCAACTCGAAACCATCTTAGTCTAATCTTTCTTAATAAATTGTATTTGTAGACACTAAAGCAAATCTATTTAAATAACTGTGGCCTGACAGGTATTTGATATAAGTAAGGGTTACGAATTAAACAATACTGATATAGAGATGTTCAAGTAAAGTCAGTACATAGTCTATGAGGCTGGCGGTGCCAAATGCCCGGACAAGGTGCACATGTACATGTATAACAGTTGTACCCTTAGACAGGGTACATCAGTTTAAATATCTAGGGCATATTGTCACGGCTGACCTCAGAGATCATGCTGATATGGAACGGGAACGAAGGGCTGTATCGAGGAGTGCGAATATGTTGGCCTCACAGGTTCGCGCGGTGCTCGGATGACGTATTATGATATTACTCTTTTCCGAGCGTATTGCACGTCCATGTACACCTGCAGCCTGTGGGCTAATTACACGCAGAAACGATTCAGTACCCTATCGTGTCCAATTTAATAACGCTTTGGTTTTGGGCTGCCGCGCTACTATAGCGCTTCAGGTATGTTTGCGTTGGCACGCACAGATTGTTTCTATGCGACCATGCGGAAACGCTGCGCATCACTAGTGCGTAGAGTGCGGGCCAGCTCCAACACCCCGTTCTGAAAATGATAGCGAATAGACTGGACTGTTCTTATGTGCGACACTGCTGTGACAGACAAGTTACATATAGTGCCGCATATAAGAGACAACTTTAATCAAATTTTAATATTATTTTAATTTTGTAATTTAATTTCTGATTTTATAATTTCAAATTTGATTTTTTATAATTATCCTAAAGTGGATTTCAGAATGTATACAAAATTCCATGATAAGTACTAGCGCAGACGTTAGGTTTTTTGTATTGAGTTTTGAAACGCAGTGAGTTTTGAAACCAATGTTAGATTTTTTCCATTTGGAAATTATACGAACATGTGAAATTCCACATTAGCAAACCGAATACGGAAAACGTTTATATGTCTGCGGCCTTATAAAGTACGAAAAGAGGATATTTGATGAAACATCTTTACTCAAGAGTTCAAGTTTCTAATCACGACCACATGTTTAGCTACCTTACAACTAAAGTTACCAGTATATACATACACTATCTAAAAACACATGTTTCTTACCCTAAAGCCTTCTACCCCATCGCCCCATCACCCTTCCGTCCCATGTTCATTCCGGGAACAATAGTACGGTACCGTATAATTTACTACAAACCATACCTTCCCTGGACATATCGGGTACAATAGTGATATCAGTACTTTGAGACCAAAGGTGGACTTTGTAATTGTTTTCCATGCTTTGAATGTGTATGTATGTGTGAAAATATTGCTAGTTAAATCTTAGGTTCATATTTTTATTTGGATGAAAACGCACGCAAAAAGCAACCAAATCGAGTTCGAGTCATGAAATCCGTATGAAAAGAATTAGAATAAATTCAAGAATCACTTTAAAGTCAAGTTGGAAGCTTGACGATGAGAAATCGATTATAAACAGTTCTATACACTCAAGTTTAGTGGATCGTGTATGGCTGGCATAAAACAAGCATTTCTTACGTACAAATGTCATAAGTGCTAAGTCACGTTCATATTTCATATTTCTGTCTAAGACCTTATATCCATTAGCAGAGCAACTTCGCACCATGTTTTAGGAGCGCACAATAATGCTATAAATATCTTATTATATGTCAGGATAGAATACAAAAAAGGTAGACTATACGTTGGTTTTTAGCGTGGTAAAATCATAAAATGTGTCCTCGCACCCAGTACATAGCAAGAGGGACTGTCAGACTCATACTGACTAAAATCCAAGGTGTCCTTCAATAGCCCTTTACGTTCTGGGGTCACAGTAATTCGAATTCAGGCTGTGACCCTCTTAAGGGCGGCCCCGTCATAAAGACTATCAGTCTTACTACAAAAACTTAAACATCACCTGTTAAACACTTGTCAAAAAAAAGTGTGACTGCAAAACGGACCTTATTTCAACGTCATAATCTGACATTTTTTTAGACAAGTGTTCAACAGACGTTTAACGGTACCTATATGTTTGATAAATGATTTATGTATATATAGAGCCCCTTTCAGATTTACATGTAAGAAATTGCGTATAGCAATGTAGTCAAACTTGCATGCAAGTTCAAATAGGCCTTTAAAAATACCTTATTTTTGCGTGATAAATTCGCCTCGGTGAAAATACAGCGGCGCTCTGTCCATAGAGGCAGATCTCTACCGTATGCTCTACCGTATCCTCCGAGTGATCTTCGCGAAACAATATCCGGTGAGGCTGTCCGTCAGGCAGAAGGTGAGGAGTCATTCCAGCTACTCCTCAAAGCGGTGTCTTACCCGCCTTTTTAACATACCATTTCTTTTTTTAGCGTGGCAAAATCATCAAATGAGTCCTCCCGCCCATGGCGGGACAGGAGGGACTGTCAGACTTGTACTGATTAAAATCCACAGTGTCCTTCAATAGCCCTTTATGTACCAGGGTCACGGTTACCGAGTTAGACAGTCCCGCGACCCCGGCAGGCTCTGGCCCCCTTAGACCCGTCAGATTGCTGACAGCTCTTTGAGGTGCGCGTATGGTCCATGATTGGACGGCGAGACACCACCTTTTAACATAAATGCAATAAAGAATTTGAGTTTGAGTTTGAACATACTTTGGTTCAGCAATTACCCCACATTCTTCAACAAGACACAGTTACTTTCACGGTCATGTAACATAAAATGGAATGCTTCTAGTTGGAATTTTTTTCCATAATATATTTTGCCGCCCAGTTGGCCCCGTAATAGGGCCTCATTACGTTCTCCTTGCTTTCCTGATGTTTTTCGCAATTGTACGCATCAAAAAGGTCCGTTTAGAACAGCTGATATATTATGTCTGGTGTTGTTTTTATAATAAAAAGTTTATTTTGTAGAAAATGGGTACATAAGGAATGTAGAAGAGATTTTTTTTGTTTTACCTTTTGGTGTGTTTACAAGAACTGTGACGAATTACTTCAGTAATGAGTTTACAATATGTGACGAATGTAAAACAATCCGACATTTGGATTGAGATTACTTTGAAATCGGCAAAGTAAGTTTTTCCAATTTCCAATGTTTCCTTTTTGACATAAGTTTTTTATAACTCCCAGCTACATTTGGTTTCTAATTATCCCACGGGAACGCAACACAGAGACAAAATATGTTACTAAGGTTTCAAACTATTTGAGTGTTTATTTGCATAAAAATCCGAAGCCCTAGCATGACTTTTCACGTGAACTTTGACGTCAATTTTGAAGGAAAAAAAATAGTTCCTTGTTCGTAAACTTCAGGCGCTTTTTTCAATTTTCCATGCAATAAATGAAGTAAATATTTAAAGTTTGCTGTAAATAAATATAGAAATCTTGTGATATGGCTACCGATCCATCCATAAACTATCACAGAATTGAAGCTAGTATTCCAGTAAAGAATATTTTGTAGACTGAATATTTATCAAATGAGTCCTCCCACCCAGGGCAGGACGGGAGGGACTTTCAGTCATAAACTGACTAAAATCCACAATGATCCTTGAATAGCCCTTTACGTTCTAGGGTCATGGCAACCTGATGAGATAGTTCGCCGACCCTAGGCCTTACTACGAGATCTTAACACGATCCAGCTTAGGCGGTGGGAAAGAGATGGCGCTAGACGACTTGTATAGCTCTGTCTCTTTCCCACAGCTTAAACTGGATTGCGTTAAGAGCTCGTGGTTAGGTATCACGCTTTGGCTCTCTTTGGCCGTCAGACAATTTGTAACTCAACTTGTATCATGGTAACGAGTCTTTATAAAAACACGCATAAACAAAAGACAGTGTAGAACAAATCTGAATTCAAAACAATATCAGAAACATTATCCGGCGTACAATACTGAACACGTTGTTGTCTCAGCCGGCGCTGAGCCGCTTTGTTCTGGTGCGTACTCATAATCTGACATATAGAGGTATACAACACTCTTTGTATGTAGAGATGAGGGTCTATCACGAACGAGCGTAGAAAACCTAAAATGGTGAAACTTATTTAGTGGAACACATGGTAATCCTCGAAGGGTACGTTAGGTTAAAAATGTCAGCAGCCTTATTTAAGAAGGTAACAGACTGCATCAGCTGGGCATGCGGGCGGCGAGTAAAGGGCAATTTGCTGTCCGACCATGGACCATGCCCGGGTCGGCGGCAAGTTGTCCCACGCGCGCCTCGAAGAGCGTCAGCATGATGACGGGGCTAGAGGGCCAAGGCTGCCGGGGTCGCGGGACTTATCTAATTAATATGACCTCGGAACCTAAAGGGCTATTGAAGGACACCGTGGATTTTAGAGTCAGTACAAGTCTGACATTCCCTCCCGCCCTGCCCTGGGTGGGAGGACTCATTTATTGTGATGATTCTATCACGCTAAAACAAAAGATTGCATCAGCTTATTTCAATCTCTTACTTGGTTCGTTTTTAGGTTGGGCAAAGGATATTTATTTCAAAAATTGGTTAGTAATTTCCACAACTGGATTTGTGCCCGATCACAGACACTTTCACTTATATCTTTTCAGTAACCAACACACATACGGTCCACTGATTGAAAAAGGTCACCATAGCCTGTGGAAACACTAAATACTGAGTGGGAGCAGTGGCAACTTCGGGGTTACGGCTCCGACTAACAAATTGAACGTCTTGTAGTTTGTGGTCTTGGTTTCAAACCTTTACTACATTTATTTTCTGTAATGATTTAGTTCACTACCACTGCTTTCAAAACGGTGAAGGATAAATATCGTGTGGAAACCGAAATGTCCTAGACACTAGCAGCCTTACTACAAAAAATTAAATATCCGTTAAACACTTGTCTAAAAAAAGTGTGACTGCAAAACAGACCTTATTTCAACGTCATAATCTGTCATTTATTTAGACAAGGTGTTCAACAGACAGAAAGTTTTTGTGGTACGACGGAAAAAATCGAATACATGTGAGTTTATTCCACGCATTCATGATAGGCCTTTCGATTTACGTATGTCTCAACAGCTAAGCTGGTATTACACGCAGATTTGTGTATCTGATGGATATAGCATTTAGAACCTGTACATAGCGGATTGAAAGGAAGGTACGACAATATTATTTTAAAAAACAGTTAATGGATATCGATTTGCGGATTAGTATCCAGTAGCCTTACCACGAGCTCTTAACGCAATCCTGGTTAGGCTGTGGGAAAGAGACAGCTATAGAAGTCGTCTAGCGCCATCTCTTTCCCTTTTCCTAAACTGGACCGTGTTAAGAGTTCATGGTCGGCCACCTGTTCATGTTATTTTCACGAAATTGTTGTTTAATTCAAGAGCGTGCCAGTGTTAGAAAAGTGTACATGACGTCACAACATAACTGCATCACACATCAAACTATCACAATGTTCATATTATAACAATGTAACCATACGCACCACCTTCTAGTATGAAAATCTTCAGCCTATTATGTTCCCACTGCTTTATCACAGTCTTTCTCTCTATTAGGGCTTTGGTAGATGTCACATGTCTTCGAATTTTTGTTTCTAAGACATTCCAGATCGGGCACGCCGCAATTGCGGCGGTAAGATCTCTCTTTGAGGAGTGGCTGGAGAGAAGTCATTGCGTCCTGACCTACCGCTTGACGCAGGTCCTCACCGGACACGGAAGTTTCGGGAGGTACCTGTGTCTGATGCGAAAGGAGGAGACGTCACTGGGTGTCACCACTGCGAAGATCGCCCGGAGGACACGGTGGAGCATACGGTGCAAGACTGCCCAGCTATGGGCATAGCACCGACGTGTCCTCACGGCTGCGATAGGCGGAGACCTCTCGCGCCCGGCATTGGTTGCGGCCATGCTTTCGGGGCGAGACGGAGTGGGAAGCGGTCAGCTCCTTCTGCGAGGCAGTAATGCTCGTAAAGGAGGAGGCAGGCCGCGAGCGAGAGAGGACAGCGTCCTCGTTCCGCCCCAGCCGCAGTGGTAGGCGCCCACGGCGACGGACGTCGCTCGATGATCTCCGGCCACCGTAGGCGCGGGCATGCTGGGCAGTTGAGTAAAGGGCAACTCGCTGCCCGACCAAGGACCATGCCCGGGTCGACGGCGCGTTGTGTCCCACGCGCGCCTCAAAGAGCGTCAGCATAATGACGGGGCCACACTCTCAGAGGGCCAAAGCCTGCCGGGGTCGCGGGATTATTCCCTTACCGTAACCCCGGAACTTAACAGGCCATGAAGGACACCGTGGATTTTAGTCAGTAGAAGTCTGACAGTCCGTCCCGCCCTGCCCGGGGTTGGAGGACTCACTTGTTGATTTTACCACGCTATAAAAAAAAAAAAAAAAAGACATTACAGATTCCTCACGATGTTTATCTTCACCGATTTGAAAGCAGTTGTAATGAAGCAAATTACACAAAGTAATCCGTCAGCAGATCACGCACAAGTTACTTATAAGATGGTCAAAGGATCTGATCTTAAAACCATAGGATCGCGCAGAATGCAAACTGCTTCCAACCACCCCAACTAGAAATCTATTGGCGTGGCCTATGTCCAGCAGTGGACGTTCAACGCCTAAAATTATGAAAATGCGCCTGGCTGGGTTCGAACCCATGACCCACTAGGAATCTACTGGCCCACCAATGCTCTTAATATTAATATGAAAATCCGAAACAATTATTCAAAATTAGGTCAACAAACAAAGAGTTCATTGTTTACATCATAACAAGGTGTTTAAATTGAATTACATAAATACACAGAATATAACTTAAAGAGATATACCAGTTGACAATACAATACCACAGAACAAATTGAAGCGAGCCAGCCATTTATAATGCCTTCTCCTTCCATGTATTGTTTGAGTTGACAGCTAGGACTGGTCAAGTTTTAAGCGGAAAGCGGCAGCGAGCTGTTGGTAAACATTTTTATTCATGAGATATTATGAGAAAGGTGAAATGTAAAATTATTCTTCTGATTTCTAAAGGAAAGAGAGCTTTTACCCTCCTCCCAAGCTATTTGAGATCGAGCAGAATTAATGAGTAACTTTTATAAAAAAATAACCGTGGTACCAAAAAAACTTTGAAACGTCTGTTGATCACTTGTTTAAAAAAGTATCAGATTAAGACGTTGAATTAAGGTCCGTTTTGCAGTCACACTTTTTTTAGATAAGTGTTTAACAGATGTTTAAGTTTTTGTATTAAGGCTGTATGTGTTCACCCTATTTAAAATAAATACGAATATGCAATAATAATGACATATTTGCTGGTTACTGCCAAAATACTTAGGTGTCGCCGTTTGAGCAACGTTTTTCAGAGCAACGATTGAACGGCTCTTTGGTCGTTTGACCCCGCTCTGGCGGGGCCCGCGGGTCCAAACGACCAAATGCGTTGAACTCCCATTTGAGCACCGATCGATGTTTTGTCGTTGTGAAGCAAACCAAAATACCAGAAACAGAGTAAACCGTCAATATCTCACTCGCTTATATCTTAGACCACACTTGTCACCGTCAACACTATTGTGTTCGCGTTATGACGACTATCTCTGCTTGTTTTATATGAGCTTCTAAACGATCTCCCCGCTAACGATGTAGGGTTGCTCTCATTTTACCCACAAACCTTAAAATACAATGAAATTTTACCGAAGCAGTCAGGGTCAGGCATAGCAGTCAGGGTCACTAACCACTAGACCAACAGGTCTAGTGGTTAGTGACCCTGACTGCTACGCCGAACCCACGACCCCGGGTTCGATTCCCACCCAGGACAAATGTTTGTGTGATGAGCACGATCATTTGTCTGGGTGTAATTTATCTGTACTATGCATGCATTTAGAAATATATAAGTATGTTTATCAGTTGTCTAGTACCCATAACGCAAGCTCTGCTTATCTTGGGACTAGATGGCGTTGTGTGATAGTTGGAAAAAAAAATTACCTGTAACCAGTTGTGACGTTTGAGGGATCCCAATGGCAGTGGTAGGTCTCACCCAGGCTGCCTGACTTGCGGCTACCATCCTGTCGAAGTCCGGTGACTAACAGTTTTTTCTGTGTTCCGTCACATCGGTGCGCTTTATTTTTAGCGTGGTAAAATCATCAAATGAGTTCTTCCACCCCGGGTAGGGCAGGCAGGACTGTCAAACTCGTACTGACTAAAATCCACAGTGTTGCCCAATCGCTAGCACAGCTATAACTATATAAATGCCTAGCGCCATTTTCAAAAACTAGAAATATCGTACTATATTTGTTTAATGCACTGTAAGCTTAATAATTCCGTTGGTTTCCTGGCATATGTGAAATTGATAACTCTAGTGCAGGCAGTATTATTTAGATGGGCGTTCACTGTATTTGCAATAGTCCAATGAAAACTGAAATTTTTAGAATCGCTCGCACGTCATAAAGTGGTTACGTTAACCTTCTGCAACTGAGGTGAGTTTCTAATCAACATTCGACTGAGGTGTAGTCTGTCAGGCGTCACTATATACTGCATGATTCACTTGTAACTTTCCGAAATATTAAAGCTCTAGTTTCATTTTATGATTAATGGGTTTATCTATAATGAAATAAAAATGAATAAGCTTTCTCAAAACAAAAAACAAGTTTAGTATGGAATCATTTATTGAGATCGGTATTTTCATTATTTTTAGACTTAAACTTACAAGATTATTAAAAAATAAATAAAATATAGAACTTCTTTAAAACTGTTAACATTAAACTTTTAAGCATTATCTTGTAGCTCTAAAACAAAAAAAGTAACGAGATATCACGGTTCAATTAGGCACAAATCAGTCTCAAAGTTAACCCTAAATCTAAGGTTTAAGTTTACTGTTTTGAGAAAGTGGAGAAGAACATTGTAGAGAAATTGGCTTTTTGCATGCGGAACAGTGGTACCTTGTTTGCCTCTTCAATCTACTGGGGCATATTCTATATAGTTTCCTTCCAGCAGGACCTGGTAGCTGAGCTACGAGTGGAGGGGGAGGCAAATCACTCGCGTTATAGTAAGACGGAGTTCTCTGGGCAGTCTGTCATTATAAAGGCGTTCTTTTTTAGCTAGAAAGAACCAATTATCTTGCCAAAGATAGTAAGAAGTCCCCTGTACGCAGCTTGGCACCTGGACAAGACTGGTATAAGACGAATGAATTACTCCCAGATAAATCCAGAATTCTGTAAAATATAGCCATGGGCCAGGGCGTGTTTTACGACTGCTTGAATAAATTGAGCAATTTTTATCGACTTAAAAATAAAGAGCTAATGCGCTCCTCGTCTTCAGAGTTAAAATCGTTCTCACTCGATTGGGCATTCTGTTCCTCGAGGTCTTCGTTTACCTCTTGCTGTACATTTCCTCCCACATAATTGGGATCTTCTACTGAATCATCAAAATCGCTAAACTCATGTTCTTCTTCTAATTCATTAAGTCATTCCTCAATCTGCTCATTATCATTTGTATATCTTCCACTGCTGTCTCGTTTTGGTGGCCTACTATCTGTGTTTTGAATCGCCATCTAAAAAAATATGAATATTATAAGGTAAGCAAATTAAAAGTGAGGTTATGTCTGAGAGACACTATACTAAGTTTTAATATGTTACTGATGAAACGACTCACAGACACTATGAACCTAAAAAGATATTGGTGAGGTGATGTCTATCAGAATCAACGTTTATTGCTGTACTTACGTCTGTGGGACACCGGAAATCGAATACTCCAAACGTACACACCGCTGCGCTGCCCGCGCCTCACTGACCGTTAGCGCGAGCCGTTACAGGAAGGTACTGAGCGAGACAGAGCTACATCACGCCATGTTACGATCTGGCAACGTTTTTTGTGATTGTTGGTCTCGAATTTAGTGGTTGTTGGTGATATTCTTTCCGCCATTTCATTTTCCCAGCTAAAATACTAGGAAGTGGAGAAGGTTAGGCGCTTTGGTTAAGTAAAATTATCCTACAAAAAGTGATGAAGTGATTTTATCGGCGTATTTTTTTAAACGTATATCAATTTTCCTTATATCGATGCCTTAGTTCACAATTGCACTAACTACAAAATTTTCAATTTTCACTTTTTTAGTGCCAAATACACTAAATTTCATGCTCTTTCGTTTGCGCGTATCGAAATACCGTTATTCCGTCTCTTTCTACCAAAAACGTGGTTCACAGTTGTATTAAATGAGATCGCATGAATGTTGTACTGTACTAATGACGTTTATTTTTGCAAAACCAATCAAGACATACTTTAACTGACTTTAAGTTTAACAACTGCAGAAAAATTCAAAACTCAAACGTATTATATACATTTGCTATAACTGCGCATACGTTTTAGCAGTGCTATAAGTATGCATTATGTGATGGTAGTGCAAAAGGATCGAGAAAATTCATGTACAAGTGTGCTAAGTAAGTACGTACTTAGAACACTTGTGCATGAAATTTCTACGGTTTCAGTAGATGTCTATTGTCTAATGGAAGGTATTACAACGGTATTTGTTCTCTTCCTTGTTACAATATTCTGACTGACAGGACTATGTACCAAGAAGCCACATTAGGTCATAGATCGATCGGAGCGTATGAGTTGATATAACGTTCCCGCATGAAGAAACTCGCTTGATGGGCTAGATGGCTCTTGTGTTGGCAGTGGATTAAACGCTTTATTCAGAATGGCAGTACTACTCGAAACGGATACCATATCATTAGGAGGTTCGTTCTCAGGGGTGGTATGACCACCTCCGGTTCTCCGGTGCTGGTAGACTGCTTTATAATCACAGATGAATCTGTAGACCATTGTTGAAGAAATTTAAGACGTTTTTTTTTGAAAATTCTTATTGGAATGATCCCAATGTCACGGTGGTAGGTTTCACTGCGCAGTGTCGCGACCTCACCGCACGACAAACCTTCCTATGAAGTCCGGTGACTAAATTTTTCCGGGTCTGGGTGTTCCGTGTCGGTGAGTTCTATTTGTGAACGCACCCCGGGTACGGAAGGGATTTCTTCTCAGCAGTTTTCGTTTTGGCTAAAATAAAACGGTGTTGCCCAATGGCTAGCACAGCCATCTATATAAATTCCTGGCGCCAAATTCAAAAAATAGAAATATCGGATATTTTTTCAATGCACTGTAAGCCTATTCCATTGGTTCTGGCATGTGCGAAATTGATAACTCTATCACGGAAATGTTTAGACACTAGTGCAAGCGTAATATTTAGATGGGCGTTCATTGTATTTGCAATAGTCCAATGAAAACAGAAATTTTTTGAATCGCTCGCACGTTATAAAGTGGTTACGTTAAAAAATACTTTTGACGCAGGTTCAAAGTTGTATTTTTTGTTAATTTAGTGGTTTTTGGTGATATTTTTCATTTCGTTTTCCCAGCTAAAATACTAGGAAGTGGAGAAAGTCGGGCGCTTTGGTTATTTATAATTATCCTACAAAAA